>CM067560.1:9635000-10887083 GCA_034509755.1 Anisodus tanguticus
CTTCCTTAGGATACGCCGCTAAGTGTTGAAATGACGAAGCTATGTCAGAAGAATCGCGTAGAGGGTCGGTCATGTATTATGTGTTAGGCCCGGACTTGGGACATGTCAAATGCAAGTGAAAGACCGCAACACTAAGATGACACTAGTGACATCTCGCAAGTAGAGCGTTTTTAGGTTGTCTAGTGCAAAGCCGACACATAGTGACATGTCAAGGGCAAGGCCCAAGCCCAACGACACTAAGTCTACCCATAATAACATGTCACAATTAGAGGTTTTTTGAGGTGTCAAGTGCATGACTGACACATAGTGACATACCATGCCCGACGTGAAACGATTTAGGCCGACGGGTAGCGACATAGGCCGTTGTATATATATATAATCGCATTCACAATGCATCTGCACTGATCCTTTTGCGGTCATGGTCAACCCTCTCGTAATCGCGCAAGTGGTTTGATCGCACTGACCTATTGACCACCCTTTACGGTTGCGACATCCCCACACGCGATCGCGTTGACCACGTTGTCCCTTCTTCGTGACTGTAGTCGTCTGTCTTGCAATCACATAGTGCAATAATATTATTTACTTATATAAGATCTCAAATTACGATTTAAAGCATAAATGGTCAAAAAAGAGGGGCATGAGTTCTTAATTTAGCTTTTTAGCCTTCAAGAAACAAAATCACATTTCAAAGCCTTTCTGACCCTTCGAATCTCAACTCGGACCATTCCATTAATTCTCATAAGGTACCAACAAACTATCCAAAGCATCAAGGCATGAAATGAAAATATGTTCAAAATGGGGGTTGGATTGTTACATTGGATCAGCCTATAAGTAATTACTTTCTCTGTTCCAGTTTATATGACATAGTTCGACTTTCAAGTGTCAAATTTCTTTATTTTGACCATGAATTCGAACATACAATCTTTAAGTTTTTCGAAAAATAATTTATATATTTAGAAACTAAATAAAAAGTACTATAAATCACAATACTTAACAATTTAAAATATTTAAAAGACATACGAAT
Source organism: Anisodus tanguticus (assembly GCA_034509755.1). NCBI lineage: Eukaryota > Viridiplantae > Streptophyta > Magnoliopsida > Solanales > Solanaceae > Anisodus > Anisodus tanguticus. Next base: position 9,636,025 of record CM067560.1, read on the forward strand.
AAATTGCGGTAAAAGATTTTCCTATTTGACTCTCGAAAGCTGAATATGTCATATAGATTGGACTCTCAAAAGCTGAACTATGTCATATAAGTTGGGACGGAGGAAGTATAAGAATTGTTTGCTCTTATTACCATAACGAATGAAGCACGCACAGGGATCGCAAGGTCACGAGTTTGATCCCCTGCATAAACCTTCTTGGTTGAGCCTGTCACACATGGTTTGCCAAGTGTGGTTAATCGGCTGACGTGGTTTGCAGGCTATTGCGTCAGTCCGGGGTTTACCCTGTGCGCACTCGAGAGAGTAGCGGCTGCGGGTTCCTTCGTCAACAACAAAAAAAAATACAAAATTAAGTTTGTTTACGTTAAGACCATTATTAGTGGTTATAACATAATTCCCAAGAGTATTACTAGTATGTTCTTTCTTGTCAACTTAACGTAGCTGCTGGAATAAATTAATAATCTTCTTCTCTTTTAGATAACATGAGATCATGCATATTAAGGGGTGTTATTCAAAGAATGATTATGACACCTTTGATTGGAAACCATTGGCAGTTGAAGTATCATTTTCTTGTTCCACTTTGCTTTATATATGCCTCAATTTGGAGAAGTGGGCTAACTCGATCGTTATAGTTTCTTATTTTTATTTAGTTGAAAATGAGAAGTAATCAAAGTCTTGAATTACGAAATCATTGAACTACCTGTAATTACCCTGAATTTGGAACACATTAATTTAGAGGGAATTAATTAGAGTTAGTTTTAATTATTTGACCAGAACGAAGTGAAACAAGAAAAGGTCTACTATACACATTCAAATCCACACTTCACTTCAAAAATCGTGTCATGACACGCTATTATAATCCTAATAGTATGTTCCAAATATTTGTGCTTTTGAGACTACTTAGTGCTTGACGCATTTGTTTGTGAAACAAATTAAAACGTTTTTTTTTTTAAAGTTTTCCATTTGGTGTCAGATATTTATTTTGGGGATTTAAGGTGAGCGTACCTTAGCTACAGGGTATTTTTTTTTTTATCTACGGGCTCAAACCCAAAACCTTTAGTTAAAGATAAAGAAATCATATCCATCCCTTCCCACCACAATCCATGATTAAAGCTTAATGTTCGTACTCAATCCAGTTGGTTACTTAAACGCATTTTGACAAGAAAAAACTTACAGAAATAAGATTTAAAATATATATACTCGCATGCACAGTGTAAAGTTATAACTAATTAAAGGTTATGATGGAGTGGTTAATACTATCCATTCTTAATCAGAGGTTTAGAGTTCGACCATTAGATATGGAGTTGCCTTTGCCAGGGAGGGATTTATCCCTCGCGGTGGGACTTCTAAGCACGAATTCAAATTAATCGAGCCTCAAAGTTGATACCGGACCTCAGGTAAAAATTAAAAAAATAGTGTAAAATTATTTTATAAACTTAATGTAGCAAGTTATCTGCTTGTTTTCACGTTATTAATTCCATTAATTAATCGTTACATGCATGCACTTATCTTTTAGACAATTTTATGTATAGCTAAAATTCTTTGTAGACCGTCTATATAGAAGTTAAAACAATATAATATAAAGGTGTGTAGAATTATGAAATTCTTCTTGTTAGAGGCTTTTCATTAATGCAATATATATAGGTGTTTACAATTACAAACCTAATTATATAAGGATCTCTACTTTACATAATTACATCAAATTAATAATTACAAAATATATGGAGATATATACCTAATCTATACGTATTATTCTCTATCACACCCCTTCAGTCGGAGCGGGAGGAGGCCGGACGCTCAGACTGAATCTGAAGTCAAGGAACAACTGTCGAGGAAGTCCATTAGTAAATATATATGCGTACTGATAGGAAGAAGGAACATGTAACACCCGAACATGACCCATGACAACCTTCTCACGAACAAAATGAATATCCATCTCAATATGTTTGGTTCGCTGATGTTGAACCAAGTTATGAGATAAGTAGACAACAGATACGTTATCACAATAGACCATAGATGCCTTACGCAAGGGACAATGCCGCTCTAGAAGAAGGTTTCTTAGCCAACAACTTTCGGCAACAACGTTCGCAACGCCTCTATATTCTGCTTCTGCACTCGAATGGGAAAGCGTGGCTTGCCATTTTGCAGACCACGAGATGAGACAATCACCCAAGAATACATCATAGTCGGAAGCAGATCGACGCATATCGGGACAGCCACCCCAATCGACGTCCTGTAGGATATCAGTCTTGTCGGTGCAGATGGATAAAGATGTAATTCATAGTCAAGAGTGCCCTTAACGTACCGAATAATACATTTCAGAGCGATAAAGTGAGGCTCCCTGGGAGAATGCATGAATAAGCACACCTGTTGAACGACATAGGCAATGTCGTGCCTAGTGAATGTAAGTTACTGAAGTGCACCAGCGAGACTCCTATAAAGGGAATGATCAAGCACCGGATCCCCATCATTGATGCTAAGTTTCGACTTCGAATCGACTGGAGCAGGCATGATCTTGCAGTTTGCCATTTTAGCCCTGTAACAATCTCTTTGACATACTTACGCCGACTCAGGAACATTGTATTCTCGGATCTGGTCACGAAAATCCCCAAGAAATAGCTCAACTTACCCAAGTCTGACATGACAAATTCGGATTTGAGCAAGGCAATGATCTCATTTTTAGCACATCAGATGAGGCAGTCAGGACAATGTAATCCACATATAGTAAAAGATATGCAGTGTCATTACCTCGATGATAAATAAAAAGTAAATTATCACTTTTGCTGCACACGAATCCGATCTGTATGATGTAAGTGGAAAACTGCTCACACCAAGCCCGAGGGGCTTATTTCAACCCATAGAGTGACTTTCGAAGTCGGCAGACATAATGAGGAGCTGATGGATGCACAAAGCCAGGTGGTTGATACATATAGACGGTTTCTTTCAAATCCATATGTAAGAATGCATTTTTCACATCAAGTTGATGAATTAACCACTGGACTGAAAATCTCACCACAATCAACTCCATCTTTACCCCATGCCATTTGCCACAAGTCTCGCCTTATGGCATTCAAGCTCACCACTATCCCTGAATTTGTGATGATATATCCACATACAACGAATCATATTAACCCCCTCTGGTTTCGAAACAAGATCCCACGTGTACTGTGTAGTGAGAGCATCAAATTCCTCACGCATGACCGCATTCCAATTCGGGTCAAGTTTGACTAATTTTGGGTTCTTGGGTATATGTGAGACAACTTGAGTGGATAGGTTAAAGTGAACTTTCAGTTTGAAAATCCCATGCTGGGCACGGGTTTTCATTCGGTGCGTATGAATAAGGGCTGGTTGGGCAGTGGGGCTGGACGGTGTCGGGCAGTGGGGCTGGGCAGTGGGGTCGGTGATGATGGATTCGGGCTGTGGGGTTGGTGGCGGTGGATTATGGGCAGTGAGTTAATGGTAGTGGCGGGATTACTGGGGGAGGGGGGTTGTCGATGGGAAAATAGGGCAGTAGTGGGTGAGGCAGTGATGGTAACGAGGGGGTAGTGGGGTGGTTGACGAAATGAGGGGTGGTCAACTGGCTGGGGGCAGTGACGGGACAGCAAAGAGGTGCCATGATGGGATAGTTGGAATACTAGAACTATGTATTGCATTTCGAATGAGGGGGGAGGTGTCCGGATTATCAAGGAAGCTGTATTCAGTGACTTGAAATTTTCGGACGTTTGTAAATAGGAAAATAATTTTCTCGAATGTGACATGACGAGAGACTAAGATTTTATTTGTGGACAAATCATAGCATAAGTACCCCCTATGGTTCGACGGGAAACCTAAGAAAATGCAAGGAATAGTCCTAGGTGATAATTTGTGAGGGGCCGTGGAGGCGAGATTAGGGTAGCATAGACAACCGAAAGTTCGAAGGTGACCATAAGAAGGGATCCGACAGAATGGAATTTCAGTAGGTGTTTTACTTTGAAGGGTACGTGTAGGTAATATATTAGGAATGTATGCTACCATTTGTAACACATATACCCAAAATATAGGGGAATAGAAGCATGAAAGAGCATTGTACGAATCATATTGTTTATGGTACAAATGATTCTTTCGGCTTTACCATTTTGAGGTGAGGTATGGGGCACGAGAACCGAAATACCATGCCATTTTTTGCACAAAATTTGTGAAAGGGGGAATTATCAAACCGACGACCATTGTCACATTGAAATGATTTTATGTCCTTCCTCAAACTGTGTTTTAACATATGTTCGAAATTCAAGAAATATGGAGTAAACTTGAGACTTATATTTGAGCGGATAGACCCAAAGACAATGAGAGAAATCATCTAATAACACCAAATAATACTTATGACCCAGTTTGCTAGTAATGGGAGATGTCCATAAATCCGCATGAATGATGTCAAAAGGAGAAAAAGTAATACTTAAAGACGACGTAAAATGAAGTCTAACATGCTTTCCTAAAATACAAGAATAGCAATTTTGGGTAAATTTCCCTTTATTACATTTAATCAAATTTTGACTTCTAAGAAAGTTAAAAACTGGTGCTCCCGGGTGCCCAAGTCTACTGTGACAAGTTGATGGAGAGATTGCAGCTAGAGAGATATGTGGATTGGCACTTGCAGCGGAATCGGATGAGAAAGGATAGAGGTCCCCCACACTATTTTATCTCATAAGAATTGTTCCCGTACGTAGGTCCTTCACAGAAAAATCAAAAGGGTCAAACTCAATAGATACAAAATTGTCACTAGTAAATTTCCTAACAGAGATTAAGTTTTTAGTAATATTAGGAGCATATAGGATGGTTTTTAGGGAAAAGGGAGAGTGAGGTGGTGGGGTTTGTGTGGTACCATAGCCTTGAATTGGAATGCGATTTTCATTTCCGACTAAAATAAATTGAGAATTATTTAAATTAAATAGTTGAGGAAAATTACAGGAGTTACAAGTGAGGTGGGATGTGGTGCCCGTATCCATATACCAGGCATCGTCGGGCTATTGTAAATTTATGATGTTGTAGGCCTGGCTCAGTTTGGTAGGAGTAGGAAGGTCGTATAGTTGATGTTGTTGTTGGGCCGCTGAGAAGTGGGCCTGCTGTGTTTGGCTTATTGGACGTGGACCTAGATGGCCCCCTAGAATATCAGGTTACTGCCACTGGCCCGGTTGGGCCAAGAGTGTTGGAAAGGGGCAGGGGGCGAGGCCCAATTACCGAAAATCGGCCAGGGTAGTGGACCGACCCACTAAGATGGGTAGTGGGCCTGTTGTGTTTGACCAATAGAATTGGATCGTCCCCCACGTCCTTTTCCTCTGCCACCGTGTCCTCAACCGCGGCCTCTGCCTTTGCTGTCGCTACGCGGCTGTTGATTGTAGGTGTGTTGTAGCTGGCCGACGGGTGTAGTGGTCATCACTGGTGCATCAACCACCAATGAATTTTGATTATGTTCGTCCTGTTTGACACACATGGTCTCCTCCAAGAGCAATTGTGATCGGACCTTGATGAAATTGGGGAGGGAATCGGCTTGTTGGATCATCATCGCAAGTGTATCGTACTCACCTTTTGGTAAATCATTAATTAGTTGCAAAACCATCTTCATTTCGGAAATTGGTGTTCTCACATTAGATAATTGATCTGCAACTAATTTAAATTATTTACAATAATCAGACATATTTGCAAAATTCTCAAGACGGGTGTTATTGAATTGTTCCTCCAAATACACGACACGTGTATGTTTGTTGTCTTGAAAGATTTCCTCTAGCCTTGTCCATAGTTCGTGAGCCAAAGCACATGTCTTCATAATAGTATGAAGTAGATCTTTGGATATGGTGTCATATATCCATTGCTTGACGATAGCATCAAGCCTTTTTCATGTTGTGTTGTCAACATCGGGTGGACGGGGCTTGGTGGTGTCGATGTGATCAAGAACGTTGTATGCACAAACATGTATTTGAAATAATTCCACCCACTAAGAGTATTGTCCATCCTCTTGATCAAGAACCAAAGGGATAATGTTCTTGATATTTATTACGGCGAAGGCTGGATGAAAGGAGTTAGGAGAGGATGAGGGAGGAGGAGGATGTGTGACGTCGGGGGTGGAGGAGGAACCCTCGGGAGATTCGGGAAAAGCCATAGAGTGGCTGTTTTCACCGGCAAGAAGAAACAAAATTAGGGTTAGGGGGTGTGTGCCACCAGAAGCAAGGAGAGGGGGGGGGGGGCGAAAGGGTAAGTTAGGGATTGACTCCTGATACCATGTAGAATTATGAAATTCTCCTTGTTGGAGGCTTCTCATTAATACAATATATATAGGTGTTTACAGTTACAAACCTAATTGTATAAGAATCTCTACTTTATATAATTACATCAAATTAATAATTACAAAATATATGGAGAATATATACGTAATCTATACGTATTATTCTCTATCAGTGAGAAAGAAACATAAGTTACCTCACGTTATAATTTCAAGCATGGAAGCCTCATTAAATAAATACTATCATTGAAACAATTTACAATAGAAGTTATGTGTTCTCTTAGGCTGAGCATATATTTTAGTCTCTCCCTCTCTCTCTCTCTCTCTCTCTATATATATATATATATATATATATATATATATATATATATATATATTATGTGTGTGAGGGGCTGCAAATGTGAGTGTATGTTTTTTTCTTTTTTGGGGGTTGGGGGTTGGTACCCATATATTGTAAGACCAAAAATAGCGAATTTAATGAAGCTAACATCATAAACAACTACCATGTGACAAATTACATTTAATCGAAATGACAGAATTGATAGCTCTAGGAAATCATATCTTACAAGGATTATTTTATATACATACGTGCACAGTAATTCAAAAAGAAAATATGGGCGCTATCTTTCAAGAGTTAAAGTTAAACGTACCGATAGTATGTGTTTATAGAATCAAGTTACTTAAACTCTAACTAATAAACATAATATTGCTCATAATATGAAATAAATGATAACCAATTAATCTATTATAACAAGTTAAATCACATTAATAGTACAAAAAATTATTACTATCGTCATTATAAATAACTTAAATATGTCCCTCTAATACTGAGTAGAATATAGGGAGAGAAGAAGAGGGTTGAACAACAATAGTCAAAGTTAGTTTGGTTGAGGATTTTCAGGGTTGGTTGATATTATATTATGGTTTTCATTATGAAGACACTTTGGGATAATGGATTTTATTTTTAATTTGCACAAGTAACTGAAATGCTTTAAACTTACTGATTGAAAGCTATTTTAAACCTTTCCTTTCAAGGGTTCACCCCAACTCTATCAAAACATAGTACATAAAATTAAAAACACACACAAATATTAACATTAATGATTGTGGAATTAAAGTATGAAAAATTGCTAACGAGGTGGCAAACATATGTCAATAAAGTAGTGTTCTTAACGAATTAAATAACAGTCACATAGAAGACACCAATTAATAGAAAGCATATATAGGTGGAAGAAAAAACACTCATCAATCTGTTTGTTCGTGTGGAATTATTTATAATTTAAACAAATGGCACTATGTACAATAATCTTATAATAAAAAAATGTGGGTTCGAGTCCTTCTGGGTACAGAGTCACCTTTGTTAGGGAGCGTTTTATACCCCAATATAGGATTTTTCAGCGTTAGTACGAACACTAGACACCGGATAGAAAACCAAAAAAAATTTTATTTTCTTATGTTGTGCCTTGCCCTTTTTAATTTTTTTTGTTTTTGATAATCTTAGCATTATCATCAATTTTAAAAACTTGTAAACATTAGAAATCAAGCAGAAATAAAGGTTCCATTCATGGAGAACCCTAATGGCAAGAGAGAATAGAGTCGATGAAAATGAGAAGAAAAAAAAATGAGATTTTGATTTCTATATCCACAATATAGAATGTAAAGCTATTTATATATTCATTACTCCAACGTACAAAATAAGAGAAAAAGAAAATTAAATAAACTGGACCAGATCCTTTAGCTGGGCTGATGGAGAACTGGGCCTGGCTGATCCAATTTTGTATTCTGGGCTCCAATTGACTAGGACCCGGTCCAGTTTATTTAATTATGTTGTCTACAAGATATCAGTGATGTCATGGTATCATGCAGATTCAAGATTTGAACTTCATGGGTTCGAGTTTGGGATCCCTATCATAACTCGTTTAATTCTCTGAGTTCAAAGTAAATCATTATACTTATTCTGTAATTTGTTAGCACTTATATAGGTTTGAGTCAAAACTATTGTGTTTCTGATGAATCCATAAGTAACACTCTACATCTATCCTTGGCGCCAGACTAGTGTATTAGGGGAAACATAAGTCAAAGTCGGAGTCAAAATTTGAAGTTTAAGGGTTTCCCGCTAATTTATTCATTTTTGCTGCTGGACCAAGAACCTACTTTGTTACTGAGTTTCCAACAAATATTTCTTATATATTTAATGGATTTCTTAATATAAATATAGAGTCTGCGCAAAAGTTTATGAGTTCCCAAGAACCTCCATCCCAAACCCTAGATCCACCTCTAACAGAAGTCATTAGACTTTGATATTAAGTAGTTAACTCGGCTTAAGAAGGGTGTCGTGATGGAGTTATTACAATGTCATGGCAGGGTGCACAAGGAAGTCCAAAGAAAAGAAGGGCCATCCCGAACCTGATAGATCTATCAAATCAAAATGGCATAAAAGTTGCAATATATAGCTAAATGGTGATAGGGCAATATTAGTCGGCCACATATTTCCAATTACTAGTCTATCCCTCACGAAATGTAAGAAAAATTTAAGTACATTATGATCAATTCAAGATGCCAAGTTGGTGTAGCAGTAGAGCGCGGGATCGCAAGGTCACGAGTTCGATCTCCTGCATAAACCTTTTTGGTTGAGCCTGTCACACATGGCTTGTCAAGTGTGGTTAATCGGCTGACGTGGTTTGCAGGCTATTGCGTCAGTCCGGGGTTTACCCTGTGCGCACTCGAGAGAGTAGCGGCTGCGGGTTCCTTCGTCAACAAAAAAAGATGAAAAATAGAGTTACTCTATAGGTACTCCTTACGTAATTCAATATAAGTTCTATCTTTCCTACCAAAAAACAAAAAATAACCACAAGATGTCAATCTTGACACTACATATTTGGGCTCTGACAACATATTAGGAAAATTAAGAAGATAAATAAATTGATATATAGAAGGGCATCATCAACTAACCAAACAGAATTTAACTTTAGTTATTTAAAAATCCAAAAAGTTAGACATGATTAGATTTTTGTTGTTGTTATAGACATGCGTATTAATGACCAAGCTTTTAGATATTGATTTAACACCCACCGTTGGAGATGTCTTGTTTGATTGATAAACTATTGATGTTTATAGATACGCTATTTAAATTAATTTAATTAACTCCAAATTAATATTAGAGATGAGAAAGAGAAGTGTTTAGTTTCATAGGGTATAGATTAATGAGTCAGTTAAGAAATCAATTTTTTTAAAATAATTGATTGATTAAAAATATTTCAACTTTGTGATTGACTTTCCATCTGCATGGATGGTGAGACATGTAGTAGAAGTACACTTTTTTTTCTTTTTGCATATTTGGGTGGGTGAGTAAATTAAATTATGTCTTTGCTCAACTGCTAGTCTTTCTTAAACCTCAGAATGTTTGAACTATTTTTCTAACAAAGTAATTCCTAGAGTTGTTTTTTGAGAAATGAATTGTGAACTTTGATATGATAAAAATATATCGTTTTATGCATAGATTTGAAATACATATAATATATCTTTGGTTTCCCACCCGGTGTTCAATAGTCGCATTAGAGCCCGACTATATCCGGATTCACACGCGTAGGGCTCGGCCCATTTGGGGGGAAGCGCTCCCTACCAAGAATTTTTCCATACTCAGGACTTAAATTCAAGACCTCTGATTAAGGGGGAGCAACCCCAGCCGATGCACCACATCCTTTGTTGGTATAGATTTGAAATATTATGTACGTAGCTTACGAGGATATTTTGTTCTTAAGTCAAAGTGTTGTGTAATCTATATAGTGAAATTGTCTGCGCTTCGCGCGGTCATTAAAGTAAAATTAAAAAATTACTAAATAATTATTGTTAAATTTTTTTAGTTAAAATATCAATATTGACTTATCGATCAAATTTACCTTTTTTCTATTCTTTAATTATAGCACTATTGTTCTTTTGATTATATTTTTAAGGTGATATCAAACGAAAAAAGAAAATCTAGTTCAACAAATTTAATATCAAGCAAATGATCTTCCTTAGTTTTGATCATATTCACATTTCTTTCTTAAAATTTTGATCTACTTTTTCTCCTTTTTATTATTTCTCTTGATTATCTACTCTTCTATTTCTTATATGTTTTTTTTAATATTCTTTTTTAAATAATTTTTATGTAATCCTATCCTTGTTTATACTTATCCTAATATTATTTCCATCTCCCTTACCAACTCTCTTTTTCATTTCTTTACTTTTATTTATTCAATTTCTCTGAAAATCAATAATTATTGTTATTCTTCTTTACAATAATCAAATTAATTTTTATTTCTCCTCCTACTAATTCATTACGGGAAATGCCAAAATTAATTTTTCTCTTAACTAAATTTTACATATATTTTTCATGATTTAAGGGTGGAAAGTGAGAAAGAAAGAGATGTAGAAATAGAAACTGTTTCCGAAATGAAGGGGACTAAACATGAATATGTGTCATATTAAAAATTCAAAAATAACTTCATAAATAATTTTACTTATAATTGATTATCTTCCTCTTCTATCTCCCATATGTTAGATTTTCTCGTAATTAACATTTTCATATATTTCTATGAATTATGTGCATATTAAACATTCAAAAATAACTTCATAAATAATTTTGGTTATAATTGATTATATTCCTCTTCTACATATTCTTTAGTACATACGGATCAAATCAACAAACGTTTTCCAATGTCTCTCGTAAATTATTGATAAAAAAATTTAACAATGATCTTGCTCTTAACATGTTTTACACAAAGTAACATTATAAATTTTAGAGAGATTAGAACTTCAAAAATTCTATCATCCTCCTTATCCAACCATTTTGAAATATTTGTTACGGATCAAGTAGCATCAATTATAACTTTTTAGATTTAATTATTTTTTTAATCCAAATATTATACTCTTTCTATTTTTAAAGGATTCTTGATCTAACCATTATCCTAATTATGCATATACAGTTCTCTTTAAAACATAATTTAATTAATTAAATATTTAACAAAGTATATCATAAGTTATAAATCGTAGTATATTTTTCTCTTTTTTCTTTCCATACATATACCCTTCACAAATTGTCATCCTTCATTGAGTAATCGAATCAATTATCCTTCACCTTTTACTAATTTTATGAAACAATCTAAAAGTTACTTTCTATTTTGACTAATTTCTCTTACCATTTCTCATGTCTTAATATTCTTTACCATGTTTTAAACTAAGAAAAAAATTATTTATATTCCTTGCCATGTTTTAAATCAAGAAAAAGAATTTGATGCCAGCACTAAAAACTCACTCCTCGATAAATGAAGAATCAATGTCTAGAGAAGGACACCAATTCTTATATTGGGGAAGAAAGTGAATAGAGAGAGACAAACAATTTTAGCTTAATTTCTTCATTTTCAAGTAGTAAGATCAAAGAGTTCAAACCCAACAGACGATAGAAAAGATCTATGAAAATCTAAAATTTTGATGACTTTTGTCAACAACAAAACATGAAAATCTTGACGACTACAATTTTATGTATCAATAAACAACTTTCCTATAAATTAAACTGTATTTTGAAAATTACAAACTAATTTTACATTCATATATACTATCATTGAGCTTATTAAACTTTGATCCACATGACTACAGAAGAATATATACGTACTTCCTTGAGCAGCATGCACATATACATGACTTCCTTTTTCTGCTTCAACTTTCGAAAACACCCTGGCCTGAAAACACAATAAGTTAACCTAAAAGAAACAAAATAATAAAATTAACTAAGCAGATGAACATCTTAGAGAATACTAAATAACATAAACAAATTCCTAACAGCTAAAAAGAAAATCTAAAAAAAATTAAAATTATTATCTAAAGAATTCTGAAGGGTGTCAAATGCTACGGAAACTAAAAACAAGAGATGGAATTAAATCGAATGTCAATTCTATTTCCGAATGTCGACAATTATGTCGTCCGACACCAGTAACAACACTTAGCAAAACAGAAACTTTAAAGAGTAAATGCAGCGGAATTTAAAGAACACAAAGGTTTAAATTTTCATAAGTTATATATATATATTATATAACTTATGATGGTCAATGACCAAATGTATTGTGTGTATATATATATATATATATATATATATATATATATATATTATACAAATAGACAAATTCCTTTCTTTACAGATTTACAAGATAAAGTGGAAAGGAATTAAAAGTTGAAATCGCAGATGACTTCTGCTTGAAAAATATAATTAAATAGACATAGACAACCTCTCATTACAATTTCTCCATACAAAACTAATCTAGAATCTAAACAGCAATTGTAATGTTGAACAGAATGTTGTCAACATACTCGGGCAACACTGGTGATCCAGATTTCTGAGATGAAATCCCGAGAGCTCTCTTGGTATTTTTGCTTTCTGATTCTGGATATCGATTCACTGTAGTAGCCTCTCTATTTATAGTAGAGAGTCTTCCTTGAAAAGATCATGGATCGGTTGTGGATGTTGAGGGAAAGGTGGGTAGCTGATAGGATTTGTTGGAGACGATCAATGATCAAAACCTCTAACAACTTTGACTTGTTCCTCATGTAAAGCGGCAGCCTTGACTCGTTCTTCACACATTTTTACCAACTCCTTTTTACCTTTCCAAGTCATATTTACCACATAGTAATCATTACGTGAAGTAAGACAAAATCAGTTCTGAAAATCTTGGTCTGAATATTGTGCAATATTTGTCCCAACATTCTTATACATTCAAATCAATAATTCAGGAGATATGTTGGATCAAATGTCACAATATCAAATCCAAGATTAACAAATTCCTCCATTCACATCAAACACCCAAGCAAATACCCTCTATGGTGGTGGCTATTACACTAGAAACCACAACTTTTCATGGAGCCAACCAGATGATAAAATTCAGAAAGGGAGGTTTGTTGAAACTTGGTTTGATAAATATCCAGATTGGTTGGAGTATAACATAACGGAAGATAGAGCATATTGTCTTTACTGCTATCTTTTTAGGACTCAAAATAATCAAGGTGGGGCAGATTCAATTGTCGAAGTTGGATTCAATAATTGGAAAAAGAAAGAGAGATTTGATGTTCATGTTGGAGGACATAGTAGTTTTCATAATCAATCAAAAAAGAAATGTCAAGATCTAATGAATCAAAACCTTACAGGAAGTGTTTCTACTCTATTTACTCATAAAGTAAATAAAGAGAGAACCAACTACCGTATTCAGTTGAATGCAACTGTTACATATGTGCGTTTATGTTTGAATAAAGGACTATCATTTCGAGGTAGAGATGAATCCGAGTTGTCGAGAAATAAGGGAAACTATCTTGAAGTTTTTCATTTGCTTGCTGATAATAATGAGCAAATAAAGAATGCCTCATTTGAAAATGCTCCTATAACTTCACAATTAGTTTCATCTGATATGCAGAAAAATATTTGTAAAGCTTTTGCTGCTGAAACTACTTCTGTGATCATCAAAGATATCGATGATAATTTTTTTACAATCTTGGTTGATGAGTCACGTGATGCATCAATGAAGGAGTAAATGGCAATTTATTTAAGATACGTGAACAATGGGGGACGGATAATTGACCGTTTTCTTGGTATAAAACATGTTCCAAATACAACTGCAACTTTACTCAAGGAGACTGTCGAAGGATTACTCTCTGAGAACTGAAGAAAAGATTAACAATACTTATTTTCGCATCGAGTGCTTGTATGGTGTTTTGGACAAACAACTTATGGAGTTAAATAACCGATTTTGTGTGATAAATGCTTAATTGCTTCTTTTTGTTGGGTGCCTTAATCCTAGCAATTCATTCTTTGTTTTCAACAAGGAAAGTCTCGTCAATTTTGCTCGATTGTATCATCGGGAGTTTTCTTCACATGATATAGAGTTACTTGATAATCAACTTGAGACTTATATTATTGATATGCGTAGTAGCATTGAGCTTTCAGAAATTGTTGGCATTGTAGATCTTGCAAAGAAGATGGTGGAAAAAAAAGACACGGAATCTATCCTTTGGTTTACACGCTTCTTACCCTAGCATTAACTTTGCCAGTTGCTACTACAAGTGTAGAGAGAGCCTTTTCTGTTATGAGCATCATCAAAGATCGACTGCGAAATCGAATATCGAACGATTGACTTAATGATTTATTAGTACCTTATATTGAGAACAAAATTTTGTATGAGATCAGTAATGAAGCTGTTATGCAACGGTTTCAGACTATGAAATCTCGTCGAGAAAAAATTGTGATTATATTTTCATTATTCTTAAACGATTTGTATTTGTGTTATTTAGAATTTAAATTATTACCTATTTTTTAAAATTTGTATAATATAGTACTAGTCCCTTTGAAAAAATTGGCTGGCTTCGTCCCTGATCAAAGATGTGTATATGCAATTACCTAATAAGTGCACCCCGTGTTGTGTAAGTAGTTTTTAAAGAACTTAATCTCTTTAACCAAATTACGTCTTTTGTACTTGAAGAGAATTTAATATTCCACAACCAGAATAACTAATTAATTAAATACATTTCCAAAAGTTCTTACCCTTCTAACATTTAAGATCTTTCTGTTTGATATCCTCATTAATGAATTATAACATATGAATCTTAACCCTCAATCACTCTCTATTTCAATTTAATTTTTTCCCTTTTTAGTGAATTTCTTATTTGAAATAATTATAAACATATAATTATGTAAGGATGAGCCAGTCATCAAAATTCAAAGCTATAGTGCTAGATAATATATTCTGAGTCACCTCCTTGACGAGGTAAAAAAATGGAAATATATGAATTAAAACGTGTGAGAATTTTGAACTAATATGATGTACCAATAGAAAAAATGAAAAAAAAAAATATTTTTCTTCTCTCACTGCCAAATATGTCGTGTAAAACCAACAAAAGTGACTGCCCATCAGTCATCCATATATGTCTAAACCAACCCACTTTCTTTTACTCTTTCTTTGTGATATATATATATATATATAACATCTTTTATTTTCTTTAATTTGATCAAGATTACCAATATTACTAGCTAAAACAATTTCCGGCAGCTTGTTCACCACATACATGGCGGAAGGTGGTGGTTCCGGTGATGATACAAGAAGTAGTTGTCCACGTGGACACTGGCGGCCG
Organism: Anisodus tanguticus; assembly: GCA_034509755.1. Lineage (NCBI taxonomy): Eukaryota > Viridiplantae > Streptophyta > Magnoliopsida > Solanales > Solanaceae > Anisodus > Anisodus tanguticus. The sequence goes on from CM067560.1 coordinate 9,651,425, forward strand.
GCCGAAGATGAAAGACTCCGGCAGCTTGTAGAACAATATGGTCCTCAAAATTGGAACTCTATTGCTGAAAAACTTCAAGGAAGATCAGGTTTATATCAATCTATCAATATTTATTTACTTATTGAGTTTTTGGAGTAATAAACTTATAGAAGTGAAAAATAATGTGTCGAGTTGACCGCTAGGAATAAATATGCTTACTTTTTCTTCACCTCAATCATAATTACATGAATTTAGATATGTAGTGAGATCTATTACAAAAGAGAGAATCCACTTCAGATAACCACGTCTCTGCTAGGCAGTGTGTGGAATGGCCGAGAGCGGACGACTAACGATGCAAGAGCTCTTTTCCCCTTATACGCTCTAAAAAGAGGGTATGTCGAGTTTTTGGACCCTATGTTGAGTAAGGGTTCTGGGCGGTAGCAATGAACCTGAAGTGGCCCATTTCGTACCAGAGAAGCCTATGTATGAACAAGGATTGATTTTACTTCCCCACCAAGCTACTCTAGGTTGTTGAAAGCTACGTCATCCTCTCCATCCGCTTTCCAAGTGAAGGAGTTGTCCCTCAGAGATCTAGTGGGGAAAAGAACCCCATCGGGGAGTGAAATAGAATATGAAAGCGTAAGCCCCGAAGCAATGGGAGGAGCCTAGTGCATCTGAATTTGAGAGAATCATAAAAAAAAGAGGTTGTTTTTGTTATGTTGGTGTTGCTGTTTTAAAATTAGGGTTCAAGTTTTGTTGAAAGAAATCAAGCATCAAGTATAATTTGAACTTTGATATCACCCCTTTTTCTTTCTTTTCCTGAAAAAAGAATATTTTGAGTATTTTCTTTATTGTCAAAAGTTGGCTAAATATGCTATTTTAACATCAAATTAAATGCTTCTCAAGTATATTAAATGTTAAAAATATTCATTTATTATTCTTTTGCTATTCATTTTTTGGTTTAAAGTTGGCTTATATGACTATTAAAGGAGGTGGTGCAGCGGATGGAGTTGTTCCTCTCTTAACTAGAGGTCTCGGGTTCGAGCCCTGAGTATGAAAAAATTCTTGGTAGGAAACGCTTCCTCCGAATGGTGTCCTGTGCAACGCGGATCCGGATATAGTCGGGCTTCAATGCAATTACCGAACACCGAATGGGAAAAAAAAGTTGGCTTATGAACTACTTCACAAACTATTTTTATAGATGGATAACCTTTATTGCAGTATCTAAAATGGAACTTTTTTAGCATCATACACTTGAAGTCTTAACAGTTTCCATTGATAGTATCTTCTCAACTGTTTAAAAGCAAATTAAATGCAAAAAGTTCTTGCTGTAGAAGTTAAGTCACACATTTTGTTTTTTTATTCTTCTGAAAATCAATTAATATTTCTTTTTTGGGAATTGTATAGGAAAGAGTTGTAGATTGAGATGGTTTAACCAACTTGATCCAAGGATTAATAGAAGGCCATTTACAGAAGATGAAGAAGAAAGACTTGTAGCAGCTCATAGAATTCATGGAAATAAATGGGCATTAATTTCAAGATTATTTCCTGGTAGAACTGACAATGCTGTGAAGAACCATTGGCATGTCCTAATGGCAAGAAAGCAAAGGGAACAATCCAAGTTTTGTGGAAAAAGAAGCTTATACCAACAGCATGATAATTTTCTAAGTGATTCTAAATCGCCCTCCTATGGTTTTCGAAAAAGGAACAACAACATCAACAACAATAATAATCCGAAAATACAAGAAGGTAATTATGGCTCCAAACTCAACTTCTTTGAATTTCAAAATCATAACAAAGATAGGGTTTTCTCAATGTCCACATATTCATCTTCACCTGAATTTTGTGGAAGAAATGGGAGCCATTTGTTTAGAGAAAGCTCAATAGACCAAAAGTCTTTATCTCAAAATAATTTAAGCTTTTCAAGCCATGGAGGAGGAGGAGCTAATAATTACAAAAGGACTATAATTCAGAACCTTTTCAATTATGCCGATGGAAATGAATCTGACAGCATAACTGAAAGAGTTGTGAATATTAGTGATAGTACATTTTCATTCGGGAAAATGCTCAGAGCAAGCATTGAACAACAACGACAACGACAACAACAACAGTATGTAGAAGAAGCAAGGGAAAATAAGGATATTCCCTTCATAGATTTTCTTGGTGTGGGGATTTCTTCTTGATTAATTTTTTTCTTCCATTTTTTGTTTATTATTTAACAATTCTTTTCGATCTTTTCATACTTTAACTAAAATATAAGTATTTGATAGATTCCTAGTTAATTTGTTTATCATGTTATTCACCCAAATAGTTGTTCAAGTGATAGCTTCGGTAGCTTTTTCTTTAACCTTTAAGGTAAAAAAGTACTCCTTAGATTTTACTTAATCATCTTAATTCTTAGGGAGATTGATTTTGAACACTTGTAAGGCTTTCTGTAGCATAATATATGTAATAAACTTTTATATGAATATACTATTATATTGCCTTTGATTTATGCATGTTACATATTTTCTATAATTTTTTTACAAATGGGAGTTAATACTGTTAAGTTGTAGGAGTATTGATTTTTCTTAATTATCTAAGTGTGTTGGTTTTCTTTTTTCCCATATGTTACATGACATGGAAATATTATCTTTTTTTGTTTCCCCCCTCAATTTAATGTTCCTTTTTGGTAGAAAGTGAAAGCATCAATTTCGTGCAGGTAAGATTCAGTTGCTAATCTCTTAAGTAAAAAAAAGAGGGAAACTGATTTGATGTGAGATACATGGTAAGGATATAAATATATCAGTATCAAGCAGATGTAAAAATCGCAACATTTAAGGAGAATATATATATATATATATATATATATATATATATATATATATATACTAGTTTTAGCGTGCCAATAAATATAAATTTTATACAATAACGAAAAATAATTATAAATTAGTAATGAACATCAAAATAGATGCAACATCCATTTAATGACAAAATAATGTTATTACATTGACCCAAATATTGTGTTTGTTGTATCTAATCTAATATCTCTTTTATAACTATAATTAAATTAAACTAAATTTTATTTAAAGTAAAAGTAATGACAAACTTTTAACAAAAATCTCTAACAATTATGAAAACCAAATAATTCTAACATTTATTTGCCTTCAACTCTGTGATATACTGATAGCGAAGGCCTTGATATAGCATAGTAGAAGAAAACCAGCAGAACGTGCAAGAAAAATTATGCCATGAATCAATCAGATTATGCACTTACATGATTATAACAATTGGTATAGATAAATCATCTTATTGAATGCTCAAAGTATTGATGTTGTGCTAATACAATCTACAAAAATCTTAAGGTGATCTCTTGTTCGACAGTTCTCACCCAGATAACAATCAACAAAAAATAATCACTAATTATGTATAATTCATATATAATATTAAAAGTTATTAACTAAAGAAATAAAGAAAGCCATAAATAAGACGAAACCAAAATAAGAACTAAGAAGACAAAAAGAAGTAGAAGAAGCCGTATGTTTTTCTTAAGTATTCAAAATATTACTTAAATAGAATAATAGAAATTCTTTTTTATATAAAGTAAAATTCTAATTGATTTTGAAGTGTTAAATAATAGATTTCTTACCAAGATTAAATAAGTAAAATTTTAGGTGATTTCAAAATCCTAAATATTAGGGAGTGAAACGTTAAGATCATCCATAAGAATAAAAAATGGTTGAATAAGTAAGGATTTATATAATGCAAGATTTTAATTAATTGTAAAGTTCTAAATATTCTGACCTGTTATATAATTTAAATAAAAATATTTAATAAATAAAAAATTGGTCGACAACATGAGGAACTGAAAGACTGCAGTAAGAATTTGCAAATATTATGCAGTGATTTTGGTGTGATTTTAATATGTAGAAGTCCCATGCCCCCAAAAGGCTAAATATTAGGAAATTTATAACCATTAGTTATTGCCATTGATGCAAAGCTAGCAAAATATTACCATAAACCATTCCAAAATTTTCCTTGTATTACTAACTTTTCCCCCATATATGTTATATTATATATAAACTAAATAAGGAAACATTACTCCTTAAACTTTTAGTTGATTTCAAAATCTTAAATTTTAGGTGTGTAATTCAAATAAGGAAAGATTTAATAATTAAATTTTATCTCCTAAATATTAGGCAATTACTATTTTATCTGATGTAGAAATTTTTAATGAAAGGCAAAAAGTTGAATCAACATTTCTAAGATGCTTCATCCTTTTAATATAATATAGATACATATATAGATTGTTGATAGCTATTTGGAACAAGCCCCGAAAGTTACAACATACTAGTTTGATAGACGACTATATATTTATTATATGTATGTTTACAGACGAAGTCGTGTTAAGAGTCTCTCATCGAATATAAAATGGAACATAAAGTCTTTATATGGATTTGAACAATTCTCACCTTACAAGCTAGCTTTTGGATTGAGTTAGGCCCAAGATTCATTCTTTACATGGTATCAGAGTTAGTCACATTCCAATTCTTTATTCACCTTATCAGTAATCATAGAAATGGATGAAGTACTATACTTTGAATGAAATAGATGAATTAATTAATTTTGAATTAATAAATATACTAAATTGAGCTAAATGGATAATTATTAAAGTTCAAATATATATGCCAAATCAAACTTCAGACAAAATGCTTGAAATTTAACTTGCACAAACTTGACATTTTGTCTGATTGATGCTCATATATCTAAAGTTTTGAATTTCTTATTTGATTTTTTTCAACTTTAACCCCATAAATCTAAAATTAATTCTAGAACTATTAAAGTTGCAAATTAATTTTGAATATGGCTTAAATAAAGTAGCAGTCCTCATGGATTATCTGTGCCCTTTCCCTTTTAAATTTGGGAATGCTTTGGCCAAATTTAATTGGAGGTAATTTAAATATATAAAATTTATACACTAATATATATATATATATAGCTATTTTGTAAACTAAATCATTAATACTTTCTTAATCTTAAATTATTTATCACTTTTTAATTTATAAATTCCTTAAAAAATATTAATTCATTTATATCTAAATTATAATCTCTCCCCAACCAACATTTTCAAATAACGCAGTTTCCTGTGCTTCACCCCCATTTTCTCCGGCGAATCTTCGAGCTGTAAGTAACCTTCTCTCGCTGTCTTGACTTGTTGCGAATCGTTAATATCTCCTTCTTCAAACTGAATTTTATTGGTAAATATGAGAATCCTAAATAAGGGTTTGTTAGCAGTCTCCAACTGCACAAAGGAAGCACCAATTCTTCTTATGATCTTTTGCAAGCTAATTTGTAGTAAATTGTTCAGTTTTCGTGTCATATTTGTCTTGCTATTTAAGATAGCTTGACAAATATCTTAAGAAGGTCAAATGTATATGAAAGTTAAGAGATTCAAGCTGTTAAGGGCAATATCCTTTTATTGATAATTGTGGTGTCGGGCCTGCTTATACGCACCTTAACTAATTCCATGTGATACCTGACACCTCCCACTAGAAATATCTATCTGGTAACTCTGTTCATCAAGGTTAAGACAGATGAGAATAAATCACCTGTTTTGTCTCTGCTGGGGTCATAGTTCTCAATCCACTTCATTAACCACTAGGTCACACCCTTGGGTCCGTCAATATCCACTAGATGTTGACAAGTTTTCGTTACATTAGCTTTTATGTATAGGTAATTAGAGGACTTCGAGGTGGTGCTCGTAATGAGTCAACAACATGCTATGTGTATCAACAAGTTTGCTAAGTTGATGTAGAGTTGCAAATTTGGGTTGGTTCGTAATACAATCTGGAATTGAAAGGTCACTAAGCTTGAGAAATTTACAGCAAAGAAAGAAGAAATAGAGTGTCTAAGAGCTAAGCAAAAAACTAGGGCTAATTCATTTCTCAAAAGATAGATCAGTCTTTTCAAGGGGAGTTATTTATAGGCTGAATACTTAGGGAAGTAGGATGGGAATGAGCTAACACGCTCCTCTGAAATAATCCATAAGTGCCAATGCTAACTTGAGCCTCCGTAATTCCTTTCCAGTTGCTTTTAGAGGCTTAAGAATTTCGTATTGTATCAAATCTCCCTCCTTCAAATCAACCTTGTCCTCAAGGGCGTGTAATGTAAAAATCAAGGAACTTGATCCCTCCGGGATCAAATGGAAATTGTGTAGATTCATCGTATGTAAGCAGTCTTATCCCATATTGATCGTCAAGATTAATATCTCCATATCTACAAGCATAGTTGCTTAATGCTTCTGAGATGACTGTTCTTGGTTTGAATGAATACTTTCTGACGTAACCTTCCATCTTAACAAGGTGCACACATTTTTCTAGAACTCCTAGAGGTCCCAATTAGTGTTCCACCCATAGATAAATTCCATATTCAGTACACTCGCTTGTCTTTCCATTTGAAGCTGTGACAATGCCTCCAGGGCTCATGCTTGTTTCATTGATCATATTCTGACAAGTTGCAACAATAAAATATACCTCTAATTCCCCGTCTTTATTTGTTCAAGAACGTTTGCAGCACCTGAAATAGCTACAGCTCCTCCCCTGTCAATCTTCATTAGCTCAATCAAGCAACCAGATTCAGTGTTGATGTTGTAGCCACCACTGTCAAATGTCAATTTCTTTCCAACCAAGGCTAACTTCTTTGTGACTCGCGCTTATAAGATAAATGGTAAAATGAGAAATATTTCCAGCAGTTGCAGCATAAGCTAAATAGAATCCCATTTCATTTCTTTGCGCTGCTCGACAACCAAGAAGTTTGCAGAACTAAGATTCGCTTCTGTTGGCAGCCCATCAAAGCAAGTGCAACAACAATATTACTAACTTGAGAGTATATATATTCACCATCAACCTATGAAGCAAGAAGTCCCACGTACAAAAGGCAAGTTCTATAGAGTGGTAGTTAGACCTACTATGTTGTATGGGGCTGAGTCTTGCCCACTCAAAAAGTCCCACGTCCAGAAGATGAAGGTGGCGGAGATGAGGATGTTGCGATTGATGCGTGGGCATACTAGGAAGGATATGATTAGAAATGAAGTGATCCTGGAAAAGGTGGGAGTGGCCTCGGTGGAGGACAAGATGCGGGAAGCGAGACTGAAATGTTTTGGGCATGTCCACAAGAGAGGCATAGATGCCCCGATATGGAGGTGTGAGAGGTTGGCCTTAGATGAGTTTAGAAGAGGCCGAGGTAGGTCGAAAAAGTGTTAGGGAGAAGTGATTAACTTGGCGCAGTTGCAACTTACCGAGGACATGACCTTAGATAGGAGGTTGTGGAGGACGCGTATTAGGGTAGAGGGTTAGGTAGTAGTACGGTCTCGTGTATCCTTCCTTACTAGCAGGCGTAGTGCTACCTTGTAGGTTCTTATCTTTCGATTTTCTGTTACTATATGCTATTTCTTGTACTCCAATTATCGTACTAGTTGATGCATTTATTGTTAAATCCTCCATTTTGCTTATCTACAGTATTTTGTCATGAGCTCTTTACTTTCTTCAAACATTATCTAACTTTTTTTGTCATATTGTCATGTTTTCTCTTGAGCCGAGGGTTTTTCGGAAACAGTCTTTCTACCTCCCTAGGTAGAGGTAAGGTCTGTGTACACTCTACCCTCCCCAGACCCCACCGTGTGGAATTACACTGGGTATGTTGTTGTTGTTGTTGTATTAACCTATGAAGCAATACTTTTTACTTCAATTATTATCTATCACAGTACCTCTCAACGAAGATACATTGTGCAATGACACTTCACTACATTTTCCAAAGGAACAATGACTTCATTCATCACCACCATGTATTTATGGTTGGTATTGATGTCATCAAGAAGTTGCATTGTGAAAGTTCCCTTCATACACTCCAATCCAGTCACATTAAGACAAGCTGCACCAGAGCCATTTGGTACACATGCAAGAGCCTTTGGAAAAGGTAATATTGTAACACGAAAATCATTAGGTCAATAGTCCAAGTTGGAACTGCTCATTCTCAAATTCAAGTGCCGAGAAGTTAACACCACATTGTTGTTCAAATTATTGAACCCAAGCATTGGGGTTGGCATGTCCCATTTGGTTCGGTGCAAACTTAGTACTCAATCCCTCTCCAACATGAAGCACAAGTTTAAACAGCTTGGACATCATTCCAGTACTCTAAAGAAATAAAATTGCTAGATAGGTCATTCAATTCCATCATTCCTTCGTCTTGTAAGGGAACAGTCTTCACACCTACAATAATATGATCCGTTGCACTCTCAGTGCTAAAACTTTTTTGCCCCTTCTTTTGTTGGTGTTTCAATGTTCCCCGTTGGAGTCATCGTGAAACTCTATCACTTGACAGTATTTCAGATGATACCCACCAAACGATAGCAATTCCTGTTGCAACATAAGATCACCGCAACAGTTTGTCCCTCAAATTCTCTTTACTGGTGCACAATGTAGTTACACAGGAAGACACATCGTCCATAAAGCATTCTTTCTAATCTCACATTGCCATAAGCAACACGAGAACTAAATAATATCCACCAAACAGAGGAATCTATGTCAACATGCTTATAGTTTTACAGTTCTTCATCGACTTCAAGATAGCCAACTTGATCAATTACACAAAAATTATGCCAGCTAACAAAGCTACACTGAAGATTGCCTTATCTGGTATGAATCCACAGGAATCTTGCATTATCCTCAAAGCAATGTACATCTTCCTTGTTAGTTCCTTGTTGTGAATCACCAAATATCATTGAATACCAAGACACTAATTCTTTGTCAGTTTCAATGCTAGTATCTACATTAGCAGTCTCTTCCTCAATATCCGTTGCTTCGTCTTCCTCATCTATGAGGGTACCCTGTGAATCATCTAACGATGAAGCAGGTTCCACTTCTTCATGCTTTATTGCATCCATTTGCACAGTTGTAGCTCAACAGTTGAAAGAGCTGCTTCTACTTATATATATAAAAAAAGATCTGCCTCTACCACCATTTGCGTGGTTGTAGCTTTATCCTCCATGTGCTACTTATACCTTCTATGAGATGTGATCATTTCTGGTCTTGGCTAATCTCATATTACTGTACATCCATCTGATCATTCGTATTTCACGACATTCATTTTATGGAAATTCTGAGCTGCTAGAAGCCCAACACTCACTCAAGTAACATTGCTAGTCTTACAACTGTTCTATAGAACTTGTTTTCATTATGGTGTAGGATGGAACACATAACTGAGGCAGTTCTGTCCCATTTGGGTCTTTTAATTCCAATACGCAATAGTTTTCATATATCTTGGAAGGTTATTGTCTCAGGTTTGTGCAGAATTTTGACTGCAATTCTGCTTACGATATGTTTTAGCAGATGATATGTGAGATGTAACGACCAAATAGCATCACGTGTCCTTGTTATCATGTTTACTTAGGTTTAAATGATTAGATAGGTAACTGAAAACTGAATGTTCTGATGAGAAAAAGACAAGTTGAAGCCAAAGCTGAGGTACTTGCTTGTAATGTCAGCTTGTGCTGTAGACAATGTGAATTGTTAAGCATGAAATATGGAGGAGGGTCTGAAACTTATTCATGTCTGATAACTTCACTAATATTTTGATATGGTTAAAATAGTGTTTTAAAAGAGGCGGAGTGCCTCTTTTCTGGATTGCAGTTAAAGAATACAGGTGCGGATTCCTTAAATCTGATAATAAGAAAAATCTAGTTTATTTAATGAGGCTTTCTTTTTGGTAGTTTCAAAAGTCCAATGATCCATGAGACCTACTGTATAATTTAGAGGTGCTGTTATAGGTTCATATGTTATCACAAGAGTGTGAGAAGGACAATTAGGATTTCTTTGAAGTACATGCCAGTTGCTGGAATGAAGGCTAATTATAATTCAAGTGTGCCGATTTTTCTTCCTTTTGTCTTGATATAGGAACAGGTGGTTCTGTAATGAGGGTTCTAATGTATGAACATCATGTAACAGTATAATTTCTGACGATGGTATGCATGGATTTTCTGGAAGATCAGAGGAACTTAGGCCTTTTAGCCTGCAGTCAGTGCAGGGTTGTTGGTGGGAGTCTTAAAGCTTTTTGATTAGATAAACGAAGTATTTTGAACTATAGATGGAGCATTCTGCTGGTATATCTTCATGGTTGTGGCATGTTCTTGCAGCATGCTAGTGATATGGTGCAAGACATGTGTCAACAAGAACCACCACCTATTTATTTCGGGTAGTACCTAACACTTGGAGAATCACAAGAATAGAGCAGTTTCAGTTGAGGCGCTGCTCAAAATATCATGGTTTGACTCTAAAATGACGGGGAGTTCTATGTTGCTTTTTCGTTTTTATGGATGGGAGGATTCTGCAATGTGATGCTTTCAGCACTGACACGACATATTTGGAAAACAATTCCAGCCCATAGTTTGATTTAGGTGAAGAAGCGGGTCACATGTTATTAGCTAGAGTAGCTATGAGCTGGTGTGATTATTATTGGACGCCTAATGCTTAATATCCTGGTGTTCTTTTACATAAGAAACCACTGCTTACGATTTCTGTAGGGATTTCCATGAATAGATTTGCCATCTGTAGTGGTTATCGTGAATATTTTCCCCTTTGGTTCTAGTGATGGGTCACTAGGAAGTCTCTCCGAAACTCCTGTAAATTTTGAATCCATTTGTAGAACTTATTTGAAACTGCTAAACCCCATTCCAGCCTTTCTATTCCAACTTAGCCATTTACGAGGTTGTTGCAGAATTTACTGCACTTTTTGTCGATTATAGGCAATGAAGGAACTGATCTTTGTGGTGTATAGTTTATTAAAATGGCAGCATAGAGATTTTATCTAGTTCCCTTACTATTTTAAATTTAGGAATAATGTAACTTGGGCTCTGTTTTGTCTTACACAAGCTTCTGCATCTCAGAGATAATTGTGTTAATATCTTTTCTTTGATATGCCTATGTGATATTTGGTTTTAGGTGATCTGGGGCTTTACAACTCTGACCTTTTGTTTTTCTCAGGTAGACAAATATGAGTATAAAACCAACAGTTGCATTGAGAGCTATTCTTGTCGGAGGAATAGCTGCCTTTGCAAAAATTGGTGGTGCTGTTAAAGCTGCAGGAGGTGTAAAACTGGGTGCAGCTGCTGCTGCCATGACAGCTGCAGCAACAGCAGCTGTATCAGGATCAAAACAGGAAGAAAAGAAGGATGGTTCTCAGCAGTTGTCGTCCAAGTGATGCACACAGCTCATGTGTTTTTCCCCCTCCAATGTAACGTATAAACTGTCAAAATAAAAGTTGTAGGGTGGTGGAAATGGTTTTCCAACATGATCTTCAATAGCTGAGATATATGGGTGACATACTTACTGCGGGACTCGTTAGTTCTGTACTAATGGTAGTAGGAATATTGTTGAAGTGAAAAGTCATCACTCAGTTCCTGTGCTAGATGCAGTTTGTTTGCTCTTCAGTAACTGAGGTATGTAATTGTTTTGTACCAGTAAAGGATGTATTACTGCTTCTGTGCTACTTTCAAAAGCAAATATATGTTTTTGTAAGGTTTTAAAACATGGACTCTGTCAATAAACCCAGTTTGAATTGGGTATATTTAGTTCTTTAAATATTTCTCCATGTCACCCTTCATCTCTTTGTTTTGTAATATCATTGCCCCTTTCGTATTTGATGATTAATAAACTACAAGATATATAAAGGTTTTATCCCTCAAATGTCCCCTTGTGTGTTTGCACACATCCTTTTAAAGATATAATTCCAGTTTATTTTAATTCTAGCACAGTCAAGACAATAGTGTTGTCAGAAATATGAAATTCTTATTTAATCAAATTCCAACATACATATGAGTTCTCCTAAAATGCATTCTTGTACAAAACATACCCAAGGAAGTATGGGTACAGAATACAGACGTGAGAAGCAAAAAATTGTGTTATTTGGTGGTAAGATTTTAGGTTATGAAGCATATTTATCAAAGCTTATGAAAACTATAAATGAACATGAATACTTGATGGCTTAACCCTGACAATCAAAATTTGCTATTGCATTTTGTTATATATGTGTAGTTCCGACATAAAGTTGAAACGATACTTAACCAATTGTAAAGTGTAGGAGAAGTATTTTAGCCTTTGTAATCTTATTTTGTTTTTTCACTTTTATATTTGAAAATCATCGTTTCTTCAGTTCAATTGTGTTTGCTTTATATACATAATATATTACACAATAAATGAAGTAATGGAAGCCGGAAGCTAATTGGAAAAAAAATAAAGTAATAGCCATAACATGAACACAGTTTTACAAGTCTAATGGAAATGTCCAAGATTAATGAAGGTATACTTGGAGTAAAAAAAGAAAAAAAGGAATAACCGGCACAATAATTGAGACAAATCAACAATTAATTATGCCAAAACTGTTAATCAACCATAATCAATCATGACATAAAATAATATATAAGACGGCCATTATGACATACATAAGGATCTAAGCTGATAAAGACAATGCTAGTTTTTCATCTTTTCTATCATAATAATTCTCATAACTATTATCCATTGAAAAGGTCAAATACATAGAGAAATGTTCCATCCACGGAATTCTTGCTATAAGAAGATGAACTCTACTATATATATTACAGAAAATACAAGTCAAAAACATTAAACTTCATAATCCTCCATTTGCACATCTTTGGACTTCAAAGGTTCATACTCTAACAAGTAAACTTCAAGATGATCAGAAAGTGCAGACTTGTCTATGTTCTCATTGTGATAGGACTTGCAAACGAAGTAAATAATTGTTTGAATCACCAAACCAAAGAGCATCAACTTGAATAATAAAAGAAGACAAAGCAACCCAACCCCTACTCTATACAACATCCCTAGATGCATATGATGGTTTCCATGTACCACAAACTTCTTGAAAATAAAGTTCAAGACACCAAGTGAAACATTGAACTTGAAAAAGAATATTAAGGCGATTCTCATCTTCCCCTTCAACAAGTCCTTGCTTTTAAGCATGGCTTTCACCCCATATGAATCCTCTAACACGGTTATCACACTAGCTAAGTGCCATATAACCGAAAGGTACACGGATCCAATGACATAAACAATCCCCATGATCACGACAACAAATCTAACAAGACCGTCGTTTTCACCCTGCATGCTAAAAGCCCATACAAACCATATAACTAAGGCAAAGAAGGAAACAAGGTTGTAGACGAAGAAACAAAGGAAAGCACAAAAGAAAGTGACCATAACCCTCTTCCAAACTTTGGGGACAACACTCATAACTTTCTTGAAACCGACTTCTCGTGAAGTGTATATGCAAGCAATTGTGTAAACCACAGCAGAGGTGGAAAGAAGGGAAAAGATGACGAGGAGAGTGAAGTAGACAATTATGAAAAGCCATAGAGAGGTTAGCTCTGAGTCTATGTGATCAGAGATCTTGTTGTATTTCGCAGTGCCGGTATGTGTGTGTAGGAGCTGAAATTCAGAGTGTTTAAGGTCAGAGAAGAAAAGATGGTAAACTTCCATCTGAGCTAAGAAGATGAAGCACATAGGAAGGATCAAAGATAGGGTGATTTGGCTGAAAATTTTCCTCCATTTGTAGATGACTTTGTAAGCTTCTATGTAGATATCAAAAAGGCCTAGGAATTGCATCTCTTCTTGTTCTCTATCCATGGTTAGTTGCATAGAGGATATGGAAATGGAGGTGCTAATAGGGGGTAGATGGTAGGATTTATTCTATAGAAATGAAGGAGAAGGGATTAATATATGGTAGGAAATTGAGGGTGGATATCTATATAGGCAAAATTGTCCTCTCGTAGGTCGATTTGCTAGAAAATATAAAGACAAATTGAAAAGAAAGCTTTGAAGCGTCAAATTTTCTTCAAAGTTCCTCAAAGCCAAACGCATACTACAAAAATTGATAGCCATGTTAATATATATGAAAAAAGAAGATTATTTTTAAAAAAGTGTCTTATTTCTGAACATATATTCCAGTTAATAATTTAAAACTTAATTTAGTATTTAAATTTTAAGTTTTAAATAAAATTAACTTTTTTTATATATAAATACAAAAGTATATAGTCTTTATTCGAAGTCCAAGCCAAGCCAATTTATATATATATATATACTATTACTCAAGGACACTTGGTGGGCTTGTTCAAACTTTTCAAGTCACCGGCGACTTTCCTACTTGGTACCGGACAAATAAACTATTGAACACTACTTGGGTACGTACTCCTCCGTCCCATTTAAGTTTTTTAGTTTGACTAGACATGAAGTTTAAGAAATAAAGAGATTTTTTAATTTTATAATCTTAAATTAAAAATGTATGTAATATACTAAAATGTTCTTTAATCTTGTGGTTATAAACTTATCATAAGAAAGTAATACACTTAAAATTGGACGGATGGAATAATATTTATTGTGATGTCTACTCATGCACCAATTGAGACCTTTTCTACAAATAAAGGGCTTTGCTCTCTTGAAGGGGGTCCATGTGGTGCATTTGGGATTATTATTGTTTGATTATCGATTTAGACCCAAAAAAAACTGTATAACGTCCTTTACTGGCCTAGGAAAAGAGAAGAAGGCGCCAAAGGATTTTTCAACTTGGGGTGGATTTCATTGATGATCTTTCTTATCACTAAGGTCTATTATAACCGTCATAAAACTAAAATTTGTAACAAAAAAACATATATACTATTGATCCTATATTTCGAATAAAATGTAAATTGCCGTTAATTCATCAATCTGATGCTAGAAAGTTTCATAAAAGGCAAAGTTGTCAAATAAAACACCACCACATCATCAACACAAGAAATAAAACTTTATAGAATGGGACGAATACACACATTATTATAACGGACCCAAATTCCTTGGAAGCTTGGTTTTAACGTCATTGTCTTATATGTAATCACAACGAAAAAGCAAAAAAGAATTTGAGGATAAAAGAATTATTGATTAGATAGAAAATTGAGGGCACAAGGTGTGATTGGAGACTAAAAGAAAACTAAAGGGTCTGTTTTGTTTACAGATATGTTATGCATAGATTATGATGAATTTATGTGATTATTTTATTTCCTTGTCCACCCCTCCCCTTTAGTGTAATTGAAGGTCAAATACACCAAGTCGAATAACACAAGGTCTAAAAATGAAATTAAGTAATAACTCAAGGGCTAAAATTATCATTTTCACTGTTCTAAAATTAATTAAATTAAAGTGTTAGATGATGAATCTGAGAAAATCTAAAGGAAAGGGTACATAAGAAGCAAATCTCAGAGCTCATATCTCTATATGGCACTTCTTTATCAGAACATGAGGAGATTGTTAAGACAATTATGGTTCCAAAATCAATCAAGAATATTGTAATTATAAATTAGTATCATTAATTAGGATTGATTAGATCAATTACATTAATTAGTGTATTTTTATAGATAGCAAGCCTTAATTGTTAGTGTTGTATATATTGTATTCTTGAGAATGAAATATACTGATGGAATGAACTTCCTTCATGGTATCAAGAGCCACAAATGATTTGCCCTAAATTGTTTCCCCATTCGGCCTCAATCACTAAGCCGAAAATATCTTCTCCTCTCAATTTTTTTCTTTCGGCTCCCACATGGTTTAGGGTCTTGTTACAAATTCTTACCATAAATACAAAACCTTAACCTAAACCACTAAAACAAACCCACCCAAAAACCTCCCCTCCTTTTAGGTTTTTGTTTTGTATCTTCTTTTGTTTCAACCCTAACCACCACTTTCTCTTCTTCTTGTTCTATTCTTCGTGAGAAATTATGGCAAAAAAACAAAAATTTCATCCAGCTCTTGCCGTAAATAACGTCTAAGAACTTTATCTCAATCACCCTTGAGATGGAAAAATGGCAATACTGTTCTTGGGCGGAACTATTAAAAATTCATTGTCGCGCCTATGAAGTAATATACCATATTATTCCTCCAAAGTCTTCATCGGAAACCACCGTTGTTGACACAAATTTATGGTCTCGCTTAGATGATATAGTCCTTCAATGGATTTATGGCACAATTTCTACTGACCTTTTGCACACCATTTTAGAGCCGAATTCCACGGCCCAACAAGCTTGGGAACGTTTGAAAAATATTTTTCAAGATAATAAAATTTCTAGGGTAGTATATCTTGAAAACCAATTCACCAATGTTAAATTGGATGATTTTTCAAACGTTTCCACATATTGTCAAGAGTTGAAAATGCTTGCCGATCAACTCTCAAATGTTGGTGCGCCGGTGACAAATCAAAGGTTAGTTCTCCAATTGATTGCAGGTTTGAATGAACAATTTGATGGTGTGGCTACGTTCATTCACAAAGCAATCCCTTACCACCATTCTATGAAGCCCGTTCGAGGTTGATTCTTGAAGAAATTCGAAAGGTGAAACAGGCGGCGTCAACGGCAAATAGTGTCGGCACCGCCCTTCTTTCCACTAACGTGTCTACAAATGATTTTAACCCTCAAAATTCAAGTTCGGGAGAGGCTTCAAATCGAAAAAATAATGGATCAAAGAGGGGTCAAAATCGCAACAACAATAAAAGTAAAAATAATAGTGGAAGAGGATGGGGTCGAGGCGGCGGAAACACCTGCGATGGAGGAAGAGGCAGAGGACAGCAGCAGGGTCAAACCCACTGGAAGCCGCAATAATTTTCCAGTAACTGGCAGTGGGGTCAGTTCCCGCCGTGGGCCTGGAACCCGCAGCAGTGGGGCCCATACTGCCCATACCCAACAAATCAGTGGGCTCGGCCCAATATTTCAAACGGGCAGCCCGGTGTCTTAGGCAGCCATCCACAACAAGCATTTTCAGCCCATGCACCATCATCGTCGAGTTATTCTCCAACGTTCATTGAGCAAGCCATGAACAACATGAGTATCAATGTTCCCGATGACTCATGGTACATGGACACAGGGGCTGTATCACACATGACGACATCTCAAGGTAATCTCTTATCTTATTTTAATATGAGCAGTAATAAAAATATTATTGTCGGCAGTGGGCAGGAAATTCCAATTCGTGATATTGGTGGGGTAAAACTTCCCCCCCCCCCCCCTACCATTATATTTGAAAAATGTATTACATGCACCAAAACTGATTAAAAATTTGGTATTTGTACGACGTTTTACAACTGACAATAATGTTTCTGTCAATTTTGATCCGTTTGGGTTTTTTGTGAAGGATTTTCAGACGGGGATGTCACTAATGCGATGTAATAGCATGAGGGACTTATATCCCATCACTACCGGTTCAAAAAATCATGTGACCAAACCATCAACCTTTGCAGCTATTTCCCCTATAGTATGACACAATCGGCTGGGACACCCGGGAGCACCAGTTCTTAATAATCTTAGGAAGAATAATTTTGTTGTTTGTAATAAATTGTTAGACTCTTATGTTTGCCAAACGTGTGTGTTTGGGAAGCATGTTAAACTTCTCTTTTCATCCTCTACTTCACATATACTTATGCCATTTGATCTTATGCATTGTGATTTGTGGATATCACCGGTTTTGAGTTCTGCAGGTCATAAATATTATATGCTCATTTTGGATGATTATTCAAATTTTCTATGGACATTTCCCTTAGGACAAAAATCGCAAGCCTACACCACTTTTAAATAATTTAGTGTTTTTATCAAAACTCAATTTGACAAATCCATTAAATGTTTTCAATGTGACAATGAGAAAAAAATCATAAATACTCAATTTAATGATTTTTGTCACCAAAATGGGAGATCTTTGCGTATGTCATGTCCACATACATCACCTCAAAATGGGAAAGTAGAAAGGAAAATTCGAACAATTAATAATATGATTCGCACACTTCCTGTGCATTCATCCAAACCACCAACTTTTTGGCATCATACACTCCAAATGGCGACATATCTTTTAAATATTCTTCCTAGCAAAATACTCTCCAATGTGTCACCAACACAAATGTTGCACCACATCCAATCTTTTTCACATTTGAGAGTTTTTGGGTGTTTGTGTTATCCCTTGTTTCCATCTACTACCATTAACAAACTTCAGGGTCGTTCCACTTCTTGTGTGTTTTTGGGATACCCACAAAATCATAGGGGTTATAAATGTTATGATATGATGAACGGGAAGATAATTATCTCTCGCCACATAGTTTTTGATGAGTCTACATTCCCATTTGCTAATTCTCATGTGGCATCTCCCCCTTCATATGATTTCTTGGACAACATAATACATCCAATTTTACGACGCCATCTTAACACCCAAATCCCGATGGGATCGGCCCAATTGGACCAGTCCACGGCCTGGAGGCTAATGCCTCTTTACCATCGGTCTCGGCATAGTCAACTTCAAGTGGTTGCCATGCCCAATTGAGGGGGCCCACTGCTCCATCATCCGTAAACCAAGCCCAAAACACCACCACCCTCTCGGCCTACTACATTGGCCGAGACCCCTAATCCCTAGACAACGGGGTTAGCCCAATCTCAGACCATTGAAACCCGTGCCATACATGGGATCTTTCGGCCCAAATACCATTTTAATCTAACATCTTCGGTCCAACCATCACCTCTACCAAAAAATCCCAAAGTAGCCCTATCAGACCTGAATTGAAAAGCTGTCATGTTAGACGAAATTGATGCTCTTATTAAAAATAAGACGTGGGAGTTAGTGCCATGTCCATCTAATGTGAACATTATCAGGTCTATGTGAGTTTTCTGTCATAAAAAAATTCTGATGGCTCATTTGCGAGATACAAAGCAATTCTTGTTGGTGATGGTAGGTCTCAGTAAGTTAGCATGGATTGTGGTGACACATTCAGTCCAGTGGTTAAGCCAGCAACTATCAGGACTGTTCTTAGCCTAGCACTGTCAAAGTCCTGGTCCATTCATCAGTTGGATGTCAAAAATGCATTCTTACATAGCCATTTACAGGAGACAGTTTACATGCACCTGCCTTTGGATTTTCGAGACTCTACACATCCGAATTATGTTTGCCTATTGAAAAAATCTTTATATGGTTTGAAACATGCTCCCCGGACATGGTATAACAGGTTTGCAGGGTTTGTATCTACATTAGGTTTCTCACACAACAAGTCCGATTAGCCATTGTTCATTTATAAGAAGGAAAGTGACATGGCATATATCCTCCTACATGTAGATGACATCATTCTCACTGCCTCATATATATCACTTTGTCAGTCCATTATGTCCCTCCTTGCAGCAGAATTTGCAATGAAGGATTTGGGTCCTCTAAATTATTTTTAGGGATTGTTGTAACACAATATGCATGTGGTCTATTTCTTAGTCAAAAGAAATACGCAGAGGAAATCATTGACAAAGCCGGTATGTCCTCCTGCAAACCATCACACACACCGGTTGATACTAAGGCCAAATTAAGTAACTCTGCAGGTACTCCATATAGTGACCCAACACATTATCGCAGCCTAGCAGGGGCCTTACAATAACTTACTTTCACGAGACTTGATATCTCCTATGCAGTTCAGCAAGTGTGTTTACATATGCATGATCCGAAAGAAGAACATATGGGGGCTCTCAAGCGGATTCTACGGTATATCAATGGTACTCTTCATTTTGGACTGCATCTGTATAAGTCCTCCATTTCGAGTCTCTCATCTTATACAGATGCGGATTGGGATGGTTGCCCGGACACACCATTCCACCTTTGGTTATTGTGTGGTTTTGGGAGATAACCTTATCTCATAGTCATCCAAACGACAACCAACAATGTCTCGGTCGAGCGCAGAAGCAGAATACCGAGGGGTAGTCAATGTGGTTGCTGAATCATGTTGGCTCCGTAATCTCCTTTTGGAACTACATTGTCCCATTGAAAAGGCAATCATGGTTTATTGCGATAATGTGAGTGCGATATACTTATCCGGTAATCCTGTCAAGCATCAACACACAAAACACATAGAAATGGATATATTATTTGTCCGAGAAAAGGTTGCACGTGGACAAGTCCGTGTTCTCCATGTACCGTCCCGTTATCAGATTGCCGACATTTTCACCAAAGGTCTTCCGCGCATACTATTTAATGATTTCAGGGACAGTCTCAGCATACGAGAACCTCCTGCTAAGACTGCGGGGGACTGTTAAGACAATTATGGGTCAAGAATATTGTAATTATAAATTAGTATCATCAATTAGGATTGATTAGATCAATTACATTAATTAGTATATTCTTATAGATAGCAAGTCTTAATTGTTAGTGTTGTATATATTGTATTCTTGGGAATGAAATATACTGATGGAATGAACTTCCTTCAGAGATCAAAAAGGAAATCATTAACTTTTATAAGTCCCTTATAGCCTGCTATTTTTAGCACGTACAACCATCAAACCAGAGACTAACATTGTTACCCCTATTTTTTTAAAAACTTTCCTTTGGGGGGCCCGGGCTGCGGAGGGTTCTGGGGCGAAATCCTCTTTGTTATCTGATGACAAGGCGAAAAAGTGGAAGTCACAAACGAATCCTCTGAATTAGCGGCTGATGAAGAGTTCCAGTCGGCGACACAGAAATGGTTGAATCAGAGTTCTTGAGATTAGATTGGTGACCGAACCACTCTTATACTACTCCTTACCTCACCCCCTTGTCACAACAAGGGAAAGCAGAACGATAATGCAAAATGGCCATGTACTCACTGAACAACAAAAATTGAAACTGTGTGGCCTTGTAACTGATCAAGAAATCACTAACAGCTTACAAGCTATTGGTGATGATAAAGCCCCGGGGATTGATGGATACAATGCTTTGTTCTTCAAAAAGACAATCCAGTATGATGTCAAGGAAGCAATCATGGATTTTTTCACTACTGGCAAGATGTTCAAGGCAGTCAACTGTTCCACTATCACTCTTATCCCCAAGATAGACAAGCCTCAAACTGTCAAAGACTTTAGGCCCATTGCTTGTTGCACCATCCTATATAAACTGGTCTCAAACATTCTGGCTAACATACTCCAAAAAATCATGGCTTCAATCATTAATGAGTCTCAAGCTGGGTTTATCCCAGGTAGAAAGCTTGGCGACAACATAATTTTGACTCATGAATTTATACAATGTTACACAAGGAAAAACATTTCTGCAAGATGTATGATAAAAGTTGATCTCCAAAAGGCCTATGATTCTGTTGAATGGGTATATTTGCACCAAGTAATGGTGGAGATCGGTTTTCCACCATTACTTTGGTGGTGTCCTTCAGATCACTAGGGATGCTATACTTCATCATCTTGGTATAGGACTTGGTGAATTACCCTTCAAATATCTTGAGATTCCTCTGTCAACTAAGAAGGTGACTATCATGCAATGAAAACCTCTTATTGACAGAATCATTGCAAGAATATCCTCTTAGACTGCAAAAAAGTTCTCCTATGCAGGGAGAGTTCAAACTATTCTCTTTGGGATCCAAGATTTCTGGGCTCAGATATATGTTATCCCTTCCAAGGTGTTAAAACTAATCAATGGGTACTGCAGGAGCTACATTTGGTCTGGAGCAAATGAAATCACTAAGAAATCTTTGCTTGCTTGGTCAAGAATCTATTTACCTAGATCCTCTGATGGTCTTAACTTGCTTAATCTCCAAGTCTGAAATCAAGCTGCAATAGCTAAGTCATGTTGGGATCTCTCAAGCAAAAAGGATAGGCTATGGATCAAATGGATCCATACCTATTATACCCATTTCACCTCAAGCTTGTTGGATGGTGAGACCAATTATAGCTGCTAATGAGACACTGACCAAAGTTCAAACTGTTTTCAAACCTGAGAAGAGTATCATCAGACAAATATATATATGCATCTGCTTGGAAATACTGAGAGGGTGAAATGGAAAAGCTTAATGTTCAAGAACTGTGCAAGGCCAAAAGCAATGTTTACCATGTGGATACACCTCCATGGAAGACTCCTTACTGCGGATAGATTATTAAAATGGAGTCTCGCAATTGAACCAAAATGTATTTTGTGTTGTCAAGAGGATGAAACAAAGAAGCATTTGATCACTGCTTGCACCTACACACAACATCTATGGATGAGGATCTTGCTAGAGAAATTTCCTACATAAGTAATCTCAGGTGTCCCTCTGGATGTCGTCTATTGCTGCATAGCTTAGTTTTTTTAATTTTAGTTAATAAAGATAGGCTAGAATAGCAGTGAATTTTTGTTTAGCTGGTATGCAAAAGGATAGCTAGCAGGGTTGTTGCTAAGCTATGGTTATGTATTTCTTGCACTGATAATTAATAAAAGAGGATTAGTTACCAAAAAAGATGAATCTGAGAAAAGATTCCACTTTTATATACTAGTTTTTGTCACGTGCCTCGAACTTTAACCCCCGCAAATTATTATAAAATTTATATCTTACACTTTTACATAATACATAATTCAAAACAAAGGGACATAAAATGCTAATTCATTTAGTTAAAAATGTTAAATATACACAATATACATATACATGTGTATATTTGGTCTCGGATTTTCTCCTAATAAGACTCTCGGAATTGGCTGTTTAGTCAATGTAATTTATGGTAAATATTTAGTATCCTAGTTTAGGTAATATTGTAATATAATTAGTAGTGTATTACCATAAATGTATAGAATAAGGTTTTAGGAATAGAATAGGAATAG
Source organism: Anisodus tanguticus (assembly GCA_034509755.1). Taxonomy (NCBI): domain Eukaryota; kingdom Viridiplantae; phylum Streptophyta; class Magnoliopsida; order Solanales; family Solanaceae; genus Anisodus; species Anisodus tanguticus. The sequence goes on from CM067560.1 coordinate 9,674,035, forward strand.
GATTCTCCTATTATGGAAATATGTAACTTGTATAAATAGCCTTTCAATTAATGAAAATAATCAAGGGATTATTTCTTTCATGGTATCAAAAGTCTAGGTCAAAACAAAAGTTTTCTCTCGAATTTTTGTTGCAATTCTCTGCAAAAGACCGAACATTCCCCTCGGGTTTACCATTTGTTCTTCCGCTCTCCAAATCTCTCTTCCAAATCCCTCTATCACCTATTGTTCTTTCGTTATGTCTACGTCAAAGAACACGTTTCACCCTGCCCTTGTTGTTTCTAACATCAAGAATCATATCCCTATAATTCTTGAAATAGAAAACGTCCAGTACGCGACGTGGGCTGAGTTGTTCAAAATTCACGCTCGTTCGCATCAAGTCGTCCATCACATAATCCCCGCGGCTCCTGATGATACGGAGGTCCCTAAACACGAGGATGATCCTAAGTTATGGACAACACTTGATGTCACCGTCCTTCAGTGGATTTATTCTACTAACTCCACCGACCTATTGCAAATGATTATTGAACCAGACGCTACGGCAATGGCTCCATGGGATAGACTACGTGACATATTCCAGGATAATCAGAATTCCAAAGCTGTTACCCTTGAACATGATTTTTCCCACGTCAACATGGAAAATTTCCCGAATGTTTCAGCATATTGCAAAAGGTTGAAGAAATTGGCGGACCAACTCCGCAATGTTGGTGCGCCAGTTAGTGAAGATCGTCTTGTTTTACACATGATGGCTGGCCTATCCGAGGCCTATAGTGGCGTTGGAACTCTCCTTCGTCAAAGTAATCCTCTTCCAAGGTTCTATCAAGCACGATCCATTCTTACCTTGGAAGAAGTCGGTTTGGCTAAAAAGGCAGCTACTAATGCTAGTCCCGTGGTCATGATGACTTCCTCCACTAGTCCTCAAAATTTTGGTAACAATTCGAAACAAAACCGATCTCACGGGGGCAGCAAGAACGGCCGAAAAATAATGAAAAAAATCGCGGGGGCAAACGTGGCGGCTCCGGCAACAGTCACGGTGGCCAAAACAGTGACAGTGGACCCCATCCCGATTACAGTGGGCCACCGACCCACTGGTCTCAGCCTTGGGCCTCTGGGCCGTGGGCTTGGACTAGTGGACAATGGCCCTACGACCCACCTCCACAACAATTCCTAGCGTCTGGCCAGTGGGCTTTTCAGCAGTCCCAATGGCCCACTGCCCACTGGCCCAGTAATTCTAGCTCCAGCAGTTTCGGCCCAGGACATTCCAGGTCTGGAATTCTTGGGCCCCGGCCTCCGCAAGCTCACCATGCAGCAGGCCCCACTCATATCGATATCGAGGTCGTGATGCACACACTGGGTTTGACTCAACCGGACCCGAATTGATATATTGACACCGGTGCCACTACCCACATGACATCCGATTCAGGTTCTGTCTCATCTTATTCCAATTTGAGCAACCCTCGCGGTATAATTATTGGTAATGGTAATTCTGTTCCAATTCGGAGTTATGGTCATAAAACATTATCTCCCCCTCATCCCCCTTTTATTTTGTAAAATACCCTACACGCCCCCAAATTGATTAAAAACTTAGTCTCTGTCCGTAAATTCACTACTGACAATTCTGTTTCTATTGAATTTGATCCATTTGGTTTCTCTGTGAAGGATTTCAAGACGGGGAGTCCTCTCATGAGGTGTGATAGTAGGGGAGATCTTTATCCTATCACACCCAGTCCCGGTCCATCGAGTCAAGCCCTGCCATCAGCTTTTGCAGCCATCTCTCCTTCCTTGTGGCATGCTCGTCTTGGTCATCCGGGGTCCTCTATTTTGTCAGCGTTAGATAAAAATAGTTTTATTTCATATAAGGGTACGGGTCGTACTCCAATTTGTCAATCTTGTTCTTTGGGAAAAATTGTTAAGTTGTCGTTTGTAGACTCAAAATCTCATACTTTAATGTCATTTGATATTATTCATAGCGACTTATGGACGTCTCATGTTCGTAGTTCTATGGGTCATCGGTATTATGTTCTTTTTTTGGATGATTATTCTAAATTTCTATGGACGTTTCCAATAGCGAAGAAATCTCAAGTTTTTTCCATCTTCCTAAAATTTAGAGCATTCATCAGAACCCAATTAGACCATGAAATAAAAAATATTCAGTGTGATAATGGAAAGGAGTATGACAATGGGGTGTTTCGGGAATTCTGTGCTACTAATGGGATAAATTTTCGTTTCTCTTGTCCTCATACATCTTCACAAAATGGGAAAGCCGAACGTAAAATTCGTTCCATAAATAACATTATCCGCACTCTATTGATTCATGCTTCTGTACCCCTATATTTTTGGCATCATGCTCTTCAAATGACTACATATCTACTTACCATAACTCCTTCCAAAGGCTTGACATATTATTCCCCTCTTCAGATTTTATATAATAAAATTCCTCCATATTCACATCTTCGGATTTTTGGGTATTTGTGTTATCCGTTATTTTCGTCCACCACAATTAATAAACTTCAGGCCCGGTCGACTCCGTGTGTGTTTTTGGGATTTCCATCTAATCATCGTGGCTACAAATGCTTTGATTTATCCTCCAATAAAATCATCATTAATCGCCATGTAATTTTTGATGAATCCCAATTTTCATTTGCTAAAAGTCATTCTCCCGTGCCTAGTTCGTATAATTTTTTAGATAAACAAATATCCCCGTATATTATTCAGCATTTTTCGGACATCTCCCTCACCCAAAATTCTCCAGTGGGCCCACTGCCCGCTGGTCCCACTGGCTCGTCACAGTCATCTCTGCCCAGTTTTGTCACTGGCCCAGTTTCGGCAATTGGGCTAGTCCAGCCCAATACTAAAACTGGTCCAGTTTCGGGTTCCGCCACTGGTACTATTTTCCGAGTTGAGCCAGCAGGCCCACTGCCTGCTGGCTAGTCCGTCCCGAGCCCAACAAATTCCCGAAATCCACTCAATTCTTCCTCGAGTCATAGATCGATCACTCATAGTCAACGGGGTATTGTTACACCTAAAAGACATTTTAATTTACATTCTAATGTCTCTAAATCCCCCTTACCCCGTAATCTTGTGTCGGCCTTAAACAACCCGAATTGGAAAATTGTTATGACTGATGAATATAATGCTCTTATTGATAATAAGACGTGTGAGTTGGTGCCTCGTCCATCTGGTATTAATGTTATCAGGTCTATGTAGATATTTGCTTATAAGAAAAATTCAGATGGTTCATTTTCTCAACTTAAGGCGCAACTTGTGGGTGATGGTAAGACTCAGCAGATTAGTATAGATTGTGGGGAGACGTTTAGTTCGGTGGTCAAGCCGGCTACCATTCACACTGTGCTTAGCTTGGCTCTTTCGAAGGCATGGCTTATTCATCAATTGGATGTCAAGAATGTGTTCCTACATGGGGATCTTAAGGAAACAGTCTATATGCATCAGCCTTTGGGATTCAGGGATCCCAATCATCCTTAACATGTCTGTTTATTGAAGAAGTCCTTATATGGGCTTAAGCAATCTCCCCGGGCCTGGTATACACGGTTTGATGACTATGTTTCAACTATTGGGTTCACTCACAGCAGGTCGAATAATTCCTTGTTCATCTACCGTCGTGGTTCGTTCTTAGCCTACATTTTGTTATATGTGGACGATATTATCTTGACTGCCTCTTCCAATGCCTTACGCCAGTCTATCATGACCATGCTCAGCTCCGAGTTTGCTATGAAAGACTTGGGGCCCTTGAGTTATTTTTTGGGGATTGATGTCAATCGTCATTCCGATGGGTTGTTCATGTCACAACGGAAGTATGCAGCCGAGATCATCGAGAGGGCTGGGATGTCACCATGTAAGTCCACTTTCACTCCAGTTGATACTAAGCCCAAGCTTGGTGCCACGGCCGGCGTCCCTTACGAGGATCTGACCCGCTATCGCAGTCTTGCAAGGGCCCTTCGGTATCTTACCTTTACCAGACCGGATATTACGTATGCTTTGTCCAAACAGGTGTGTTTATTCATGCATGATCCCAGAATTGAGCACATGAATGCACTCAAACTCATCATTCGGTATATTCAGGGTACACTGGACTATGGTTTGCATTTGTATCCTTCATCGACATCCACGCTTGTCTCATACATAGATGCTGATTGGGGTGGGTGTCCAGACACTAGACGGTCTACGTCTGGCTACTGTATGTTCCTTGGCAACAACTTGGTCTCCTGGTATGCGAAGCGTCAAGCGACTCTATCCCGCTCAAGTGCGAGGTTGAATATCGAGGGGTAGCCAATGTGGTCTCAGAATCATGTTGGTTACGTAATTTGCTTTTAGAGCTTCATTGTCCAATTCAAAAGGCAACCTTGGTTTATTGCGATAATATTAGTGTCATTTACCTTTCTGGTAATCCGTTCCAGCACCAACGCACTAAACATATAGAGATGGCCATTCACTTTGTCTGTGAAAAGGTTGTTCGGGGTCAGGTACGCGTCTGTCATGTCCCGTCAAGATATCATATTGCAGACATATTTACAAAGGGTCTTCCCTCGGTCCTTTTTGAAGATTTTAGGGACAGTCTCAGCGTTGGAAGACCGCCCGCTATGACTGCGGGGGTGTGTTAAATATACACAATATTCACACAATATACATGTGTATATTGTGTATATTTGGTCTCGGATTTTCTCCTAATAAGACTCTCGGAATTGGTTGTTTAGTCAATGTAGTGTATTACCATAATTAGTGTCCTAATTTAGATAATGTTGTAATATAATTAGTAGTGTATTACCATAAATGTATAGAATAAAGTTTTAGAAATAGAATAGGAATATGATTCTCCTATTATGAAAATATGTAACTTATATATATAGCCTTTCAATTAATGAAAATAATCAAGGGAATCTAAGAAAAGATCCCACTTTTATGTATACTAGTTTTTATGTCACGTGCCTCGAATTTTAACCCCCGCAAATTATTATAAAATTTATATCTTACACTTTTACATAATACATAATTCAAAACAAAGGGACATAAAATGCTAATTCATTTATTTAAAAAGATGTGAAGCGAGCAGATCGAAAACTTACCCTCAAGAATCAAATTCGCTCTTTCTCGTTAGAAGTAAATTAATTCTCAGAACAACATGAAGACTTCTAAAATCGAACATATCTATCTTGTAAAATTCCAAAAATCACTTTAATGTCTAATTGTTAATTTGTTATGCTGACATCCTCAATTTTTTTCATCAATGAAAGAGTATATATAGAATTTACAATTTCCATAATAGGAAAATTTTATTCGTATTCTACTCCTAAAATCTTATTCTACTTGTACAATAATTATACAATTATGGTAAGTGTACAATTCTAATTTAACTACAACAAAACATTTACCTAAACAAGACCACTAAACCGTGATATATACGGTATGTATACACCGTGTATATCACGGGTTTAACAACTTGATTTTGAGGATTCGGCCCGTGGTATACATGGTGTATATTCCGGACAACCACCCCAATCGGCATCTGTATACGAGACATGTGTAGACGTCGATGAAAGATATAAATGTAAGTCATAGTCAAGTGTTCCATGGATGTATCGAATAGTGCATTTGAGTGCATTCATGTGCTCAACTCTGGGATTATGCATAAACAAACACACCTGCTATACGACATACGTAATATCTGGTCTCGTGAAAGTAAGATACTGAAGAGCCCCTGCAAGACTTCGATAGTGGGTCGGATCCTCATACGGTGAGACAGACGCAGCACCCAGCTTGGGTTTAGTATCAACTGGAGTGGAAGTAGACTTACATGAGGACATACCAGCTCGCTCAATGATCTCAGCGGCATACTTCCGTTGTGATAAGAATAACCCACTTGTATGACGAGTGACAACAATCCCCAAAAAGTAACTCAAGGACCCTAAGTCTTTCATAGCAAACTCAGAACTGAGCATTGTCATGATAGACTTTCGCAAAGCATCAGAAGAGGCAGTTAAAATAATATCATCCACATATAATAGTATATAAGCCAAGGAAGTACCACGATGATATATGAACAATGAATTATCAGACCTGTTGTGTGAAAACCCAATAGATGAAACATAGTCTTCAACCCTCTTATACCAAGACCGTATGACCTGCTTAAGCCCATACAAGGACTTCTTCAATAAACAGACATGATGAGGAAATTTGGGGTCTCGAAAACCTAAGGGCTGATGCATGTAAACGGTCTCCTTAAGATCACCATGCAAAAAAGCATTCTTCACATCTAACTGATGGATGGGCCAAGCTTTCGAAAGAGCCAGACTGAGAACAATGCAAATGGTAGCCGGTTTGACCACCGGAATAAACGTCTCACCACAATCCATGCCAACCTTCTGAGTCTTACTATCACCTACAAGACGAGCATTGTGCCTCGCAAAAGAACCCTCAGAATTATCCTTATGAGTAAAAATCCACATAGACCGAATAATATTAACAACAGAAGGACGGGGTACCAACTTCCACGTCTTATTTGCAAAAAGAGCATCATATTCATCGGTCATAGCCAATTTCTAATTCGGGTCATTTAATGCGGACACTGGGTTACGGGGTAGAGGGGATTTAAGAACATTATAATTTAAATTAAAATGTCTTTTTGGTTTAAAAATATCTCATTGACTACGAGTGACCGATCTGTGACTCGGGGGAGAATTGGGTGGATTTTGGGAAATATCGGGACACGTGACGGACTGACCAGCAGGCAGTGGGCCTGTTGGCCCAATACTGGGATTTGGACCGAGAACAGTACTAGGGACAGAACTGGGCTGAATATTTGGCCCAGTTTCTGGACCCGAGACGGAAGAAGTGGGCAGACGACCCAAAACAGTGGCAGGAGGTCCAGCGGGCAGTGGGCCCGTTGGCGGATTATGGGTGCGGCATGAGTCCAAAAAATGGTGGATAATATACGGAGAGACGACGTCGTCCAAAAAATTATATGAACTAGGCACAGGACTACTAGCGTTAGCAAACGGAAATTGGGTTTCATCAAAAATAACATGGCGACTAATGATGATTTTATTAGATGATAAATCAAAACATTTGTAACCACGATGATTAGACGGATAACCCAAAAACACACAAGGAGTAGAACGAGCCTGAAGTTTGTTAATTGTGGTGGACGGAAATAGTGGATAACACAAGCACCCAAAGACCCTAAGATGTGAATACGAAAGAGTCTTATTATATAAGATGTGAAGAGGGATGAATATGCCAAACCTTTGGTAGGAAATATATTAAGAAGATATGTAGCAATTTGTAGAGCATGATGCCAAAAGGAAGGGAGCACGGAAGCATGGACCAATAAAGTTCAGACAATTTTATTAATGGTATGAATTTTTCGTTCAGCTTTCCCATTTTGTGAGGACGTATGAGGACAAGAGAAACGAAAATTTATTCCATTAGTACCACAAAAATCCCGAAACATCCCATTATTATATTCTTTGCCATTATCACATTGAATATTTTTTATTTCCCATTCGAACTGGGTACGGATGAATGCTCTAAATTTTAAAAAGGTGGAAAACACTTGAGATTTTTTCACTAACGGAAAAGTCCATAAAAAATTAGAATAATCATTCAAAAATAGAACATAATAACGATGACTCAAAGAACTGAGAACATGAGATGTCCATAAATCGCTATGAATAATATCAAATGGCATTAAAGTATGAGAAGTAGAGTCTATAAATGGTAATCTAACAAGTTTTTCTAGAGGACAAGATTGACAAATTGGAGTACTACGCGTATCCTTACAGAAAATAAAATTGTTTTTATGTAAGGAAGAAACAATAGACGACCCAGGGTGACCCAAACGTGCATGTCATAAGGAAGAAGCGAGAGTTGCAAAAGTAGATGGCAAGGCTTGACTCGAGAGACCGGATGTGGGCGTGATATGATAAAGATCTCCCTTACTATCACATCTCCTGAGAGGAATCCCCGTCTTGAAATCCTTTACAGAAAACCCAAAAGGATCAAAATCAACAGAAACCCAATTATCAGTGGTGAATTTACGGACATACACCAATTATCAGTGGTGGAAAACACTTGAGATTTTAAGTCAGTGGTGATCTTTTAGAGGCTTGTAGACGGTGTCTTGTGTATAGCAGTCAAATATGGCTTTGTCGGCCTTAGTATGTATATATGTATGGGTTGAGTCCTGCTGTTTGTAAGGTGTTACATGGTTTCCTTCTAGTTTATGATTTCTATGTGTCAGTAGGGTAATGAGTGACGGCCTTTGGGGGTCCGTGATTAATTATGAGTAGATGTTGAATGTACGATTAGTGGTACTCGGCAGGTAAGGTCCGGGTGCCCGTCATGACCCTTCGGTTTGGGTCGTGACACGGGACCAGGAGATTTAAATGGTTTGAAAGAAAAAATAGCTTTAGTGACTTCCCCAGGGTGAAGAGGATTATCCAAACTGGAAAGATCAATTTTTTGGGTTAAGGGGCAGTTTTGCTTCAAATTTAACCAATCTGTTTGAATATGAGAAGTTGTGAACATATTGGTAAAGTAGTTTTGGGTGTGTTGAAAGACCATTCCAGGGTCATCTATCCAATGCCCATTATTATTTTTAAAGAAAATAATTTTATTTCTCCTCCTCCTAACACTTGCCGATGGTTGGAAAAAACGAGTGTTAGCATCACCCTCATTAAACCACATGATTCTGATCAAATCTTCCAAAAATCCTCTTCTAAGAGTAAAATATCACTGTATTCCTTAATAAGATCCTTTTCAAGGTTTTGGAGGAAAGAACTAAATTCATAATTAGGGGAGATTTGAATACCTTTTAATCGAGCAAGGATAGTTTTTTTTCTTTTGGAAAATATCCCCAAAAGTATAATTTTTCCAAATGGTAACATTCTCTTTAAAAATATTTAGAGCAGCCTGAAGAGAATTAGTTTTCCAACTTTTTTTCACTATATTAATGAAGTCAGTATGTCTACACCAAAAAGTTTCCAACCTAAAAGGTTTTGAAAAGGTGTGGTTGGATTTAGGAATAATTTTAATTAATATGGGGTTATGATCAGAGTGGGTTTTTGGTAGGTGGATCACTGAGTCATTAGGATATAATTCCAACCATTTATTATTACAAAACAGTCAGTCTAATCTCTCCATGATTACGCCTTTATTTTACCTCCGATGGTTGGACCAAGTGAATTTGCACCCCTTAAAACCAAGATCTAACAAATTGCATGCATTAACATGGGACCAAAGAAAATTAGATCTTCTCCTATTTATAGGGTTCTTCCAAATTTATCATTATCTCCTAATACATCATTAAAATCTCCTCCTACAAGCAAAGGTATGCATCAAAAGGCGCATGTACGATTCCTAAGGGATACAATTTTATTCTAATCAATTGACTTTATCGAGAAAAAATACTTTTTTAGGCCGAGGGATTAATAGCGAGATTTCGAATCAACTTATTGGTCTTATGGTCTATTTTTTAGTTCAAGATCCCTCTTACTATCTTACTAACTGGAATCAAAGAATTAGTAGATCTATTCCGCCCAAAATGAGAATGGGCTAGGGTTATGCTCTTATAATCTGATGATCGAGTCGATTCCATGATTATAAGTTCATTCCATACCGAACAACCCATCATAGGTTTTTTGAAAGATTAATCAAATTTCGCCAAAGCTTATTTCTATCAGACTTAGTAGAACTAGCATAAATTGAGGTGTACAACCAAGTAATTTTAGAAGGAGTACCTCTATTATGGCACTGATCTCTTGTTCATGGCGTACAAAGCTGTGAACATGAACCCTTGATTGATCCCACAAAATAGCCATTTCCCCAGACTGACCCACAGCAGGCACCGTTGGAAATTTGCCTTTGGTGGGGAGGTGCGTCCACCCATATTTAATGAATTAAACACTAGGGTTTCGCATGTTGGAGGTTTTGTCTCTTCACATGTGCATAATCTACTAAGTGAGTAGATGACCGTAGGGCCAAGAATCGTCAAATTTTGTTGAGAAATGAAAGAGATATTGGTCCATGAAGTAAGGTGTTTGAGGCATGGAAATATGGTGTGCGACAAATCTACCATATCGGTGGAAAAATGAAGAATTGTTCTCTTTATAAGTCTCAAAATTGGCTAAGGGTTTGGGACTCCAAGGGGTAACCCATGTGTTTGAGGGAGGGAGGACCTAGATGTGCTTTGGTTCGAGGCTAGGCCCACACGCGCGCCGCCGCCGCCGCCCGCCCGTCCGGTCCGATCGTGGGTCGTGGGCTTCTTTTGATAGACCCCCAAATTGTTTAATATTTACAGTTTGGTCCCTGAAATTTCTGAAAAGCTGAAATTGGGAACGGCGGAAGGCATAAAGTTTCTGCCTACCGTTTGGGTTGGTTTTTGGAACGTTAAAACCATTAATCTGCACTTAATCACCTTCACTAGTGGCCATTACTTGCCAGTTGAGGAGTCCCTCCCCTTATGCTATATATTGGAGCCTTTTGACTCAATTGTGTGTGACAGAAACGAGACAACAACATATAAACACAGACACAAACATAAGAGAAAAACAACACACATTCTGTCAAAAAATGTGAGCAGAAATAGTGTCAAAAACTCTTCCTTCCTTTTCCATTCTTCAGCAAGTCGTTTCGTGTTTGTTTTCTTCGTCAGAATCAACCTATTTGCTTTGTAGTATTGATTAGTTATTGTTTTATCTTGGGAGACTATTTCCCGTTAATGTAAAAGCATGTATACGGGGCAATCTTATCTTAAAGACAGAGAGTCATCTCTCGACTCAGCCACAGTTGTAACAATCCAGATTTAGTGTTTCTTGATTTCAGGTTATCAAGATTCAAGACTCAACAACCTTACGGCAGTTCTGAATAGTGGCTTGTTTGTTTATCCTTTCGAACACTTGTAATATTTATTTACTTCCCGAACTGCTTTACAATATCCAACATACACTTCTATCATATTTTTGAAAAATCAAAGTCGTTAAGAATAGGGAAATGGTTATGCATTCTGGTTTTCAAAATGGGCATCGTGCATGGATGATGTGTGTGAATAAGCTCCCTAAAGTTCGCCCGAAAATTTGCATTGGTACCTTCCCTAGTGTTCCAAATGAGAAAATTAGTATCACTATCCATAGAATTGGTTGGAGGGTGGAGAAATCCATTTTCCAGAGACAGAGTAGTATTGACATTTTTCCTGAGGTGGGGAAGGAGTATCATTGCTTTGTTGCCCACAGTGGGGTCCTGAGGAGGACGAATATCCATTGTGCATTTGATCATGGATGGTGGGATGATGATGATAGAGAATATATTAATATTCTCCATATATTTTGTAATTAAGATTTTGATGTAATTATGGAAATTAGATATCCTTATACAATCAGGATTTATACTTGTAAACAACTATATATATTGTATCAATGAGAAGCCTCCAATGAAGGAGAATTTCATAATTCTACATGGCATTTTTCCCCTTCTCTTGAACCACCTGAAACTTCCCTCTCATGGCTACTCACGAATCTCACGAGGGTTCCTCCTCCAACCTCGACGTCACACATCCTCCTCATCCCTTCTCCTCTCCTAACTCCTTTCATCCAGCCTTCGTCATAACAAATATCAAGAACTTTATCCCTTTGGTTCTTGATCAAGAGGATGGACAATACTCATCGTGGGTTGAATTATTTCACATACATGCTTGTGCATACAAAATCCTTGATCACATCGATGCCACCACAACTCGTCTACCCGACGTCGACAACCCGACGTGAAAGTTGCTAGATGCAATTGTTAAACAATTGATATATGGCACAATCTCCAAGGATTTATTTCATACTATTATGAAGACAGGTGCTACAACTCACGAATTATGGACACGGCTAGAGGAAATCTTCAAGACAACAAACATACACGTGCCATCTATTTGGAGGAATAATTTAACAACACCCGTCTTAAACACTTTGCCAATATGTCAGACTATTATAAACAACTAAAATTAGTTGCCGATCAATTGTCTAATGTTGGCACTCTGGTTTTCGAAACAAAGATAGTTTTACAACTCATTAATGGTTTGCCGAAGGGTGAGTACGACACACTTGCGATGATAATCCAACAAGCAAATCCCCTTCCTAGCTTCAACAAAGTCCAATCACAATTGATGTTGGAAGAGACTAGACGTGCCAAACCGGACGAACACAATCAACAAGTATTGACAATTGACGTACCGCCAACCGCCACCACACTCACCGGTCCACAACACAATACAGACCACCACCCTCAATGTGGCGACCGAGAAGGCGGAAGAGGCCGTGGCCGTGGAAATCGAGACAACGGTCGAGGGAATGGCCGTTGCGGTAACTCCAGGTCCAGTGGACAGGAACGACTGACCCAACGCCCCTCTTAGTGGGCCAGCCCAACACCAAGGCACATGACCATAGCCCACAGCCCCGGGACCTGGGCCTCACCACAATGTCCATATCTGACAGCCCAGGCCTAATTTCCTGGGCAGCGCCAACAACCGGGATTCCTATGCCCACCTCCAGCCCCTCGCTATACGGACCAACATCATCAAGCCTACTTATCTCCAACCCAACAACCACAGCATCCGTACGGTCTTATGACCCATACTAAACTAAGTCAGGCCTACAACACTATGAATCTTCAACATCCCGACGACGCATGGTACATGGATACGGGGGCCACATCCCATCTCTCTCATAACTCTGGTAATCTCCTTCAACTGTTTAATTTGTGCAATCCTCAATGTATTTTGGTCGAAAATGTCAATCGCATTCTAATTCAAGGTTATGGCACCACACAAACACTACCACCTCATCCTCCCTTTACCCTAAAAATGCCCTATACGCGTCTAACATCATTAAAAACTTAATCTCTGTTATGAAGTTTACTATTGACAATTATGTATCTATTGAGTTTGACCTTTTTGGTTTTTCTGTGAAGGACATGCGTACGGGGATAACTCTTACGAAATGCAATAATGTGGGGGACCTCTATCCATTCTCATCCAATTCCGCTGTCAGTGCCAATCCACATACCTCTCTAACTGTAATCTCTCTATCAACTTGACACGATACACTTGGGCACCCAGAAACACCAGTTTTTAATTTTCTTAGGAATTAAAATTTAATTTAATGAACAATTCTTTTTCCCTGCAATTTGATTATAAGAGAGTATTTCCAAGGGTTATACATACGAGCTCTATCTTCACTAGGGATTTGACAAAGTTTTGCTTTAAAACTAAGCGTGGGGGTGGAAATATTATCCCGCGGCTTCCAAGAAGACATAGGGATTGTTTTAGTGACAAGTGCGTGCGTGCGTGCACAATATCATCATGAGCAATTTACTTTGACATTGTGAATAGAATAGAATAGATTGTATTTCACTTTCAAATATGACTCCGTCTTGTCAACATACGTGATGCTAGAAAGTAGGTAATTTGCTATCAAATCATTAATTTTCAATACCGGTTGTAACAACCATAGGCCAAGTTAGCCATTTGAACATGATTTCATCTAAGGGTGAATCTCACACACACACATATATATATATAAACAATAAAAAATATTTATGGAATATGACGAATTTTTATTTTCCATATAGATTTATTTTTTAATTTATATTTTATTTTTAAAAAAATATTTTTTTATTAATTATTTTCACTTAAGGCTTAAAAATCCGCTCGAAAAATGTATGCAATGTGTATATCTTGATCAAGGCTTAAAAAGTTTGCTCAAAATTTAATGTATGAAAAATGTGTGAAATGTGTATATATCACTCAAGAGTTAAAAAGTTAGCTCAAAATTTTATGTATGAAAACAATATGAAATAAGCATATCTCGCTCAATACTTAGAATTTCGCTCACATTTTTCGTTATAAAATTCTTGTTAGGTTTCCGAAAAAATTAATACAACTACAACAACATTGTATACAACTTTCATACATTATTCAAGGCTTAAAAAGTTCGCTCACAATTTTATGTATGAAAACTGTATTAAAATTTTCACTTACATAAATACATTTTATACAGTTTTCATACACAAAAAATTGAGTTAATTTTTTTAGCCTTTAGCAAAAAAAATATTTTTTAAAAAGGAAAAAAAATATTTTTTAAAATATATTGTAAAAAATTAATAAAAATTTAAAAAGTACGGAAGATGAAGATCCGTCATCTTTCGTAAAATATCATTATGTTTTGTAAAAAGGAAAACTATCGATATATTTAGTAATAAAGAATATTAATAGATATCCTATGTCATTTTCCTGAATCTAAATCCAAAATTTTTGAATAACAAATAAATATATGTGTAAAAATTTAAATAAAATCTGGATCTATAATTTTTATAATAATCAATTTAGTATTAAAAGTCTTAAAGATTTAGTTTATTAAGCTTAGATCTTGAATATGCATGATAATTATTTCCTATCAACTGCAAAATTCAAATTCATACTTATCAGTTATCAGATCACAATATGTAATAAATAAAATAGAGTTTATATTTAAATCTTTATTCAGCACAGTGTCTTAAATTGAATTCAAAGTTGATTACTAGCGAAAATAGCATGACAAAGAGCAAAACGAAAATGAATACTACACAGAGTCAAGTCCAAACTACATAATGAAATATTTAACCGATTCATTCTAGATCGATCGAATTATAAATATTACTTTATTTATATCCTATATTTTATATTAATGAATCATAATTGAATGACAAATTTATCTAAGAAATATACTTATTTTATATCTATTAATTTAAAATAATATAAACATCTTGTGTGACTAAACTTATACTAGTATGAATTTGTAGTTGGCATGATGAAAACAGATCTAACACTAACCCCCTGTTTGGATGGTTGTTTCCCGCGGTTTATTATTGTATTATTTTTTTATAAAATTATGTTTGTTTTCATTATTTTAAAAAATTATTATATGATATTGTAAATTTGTTATAATTTTGTGGTTATATAATCATGAAAAACCCTAATTTTTACAACTACGAATTTAGTAATTTTTATGTGATTACATATTTCATTTTCGCATTATACCCCACCTCACCCGCCCACCTCCTTCACACCCAAAAACACCCAACCCCCACCTTCCCATTATCCACCCCACCAACCCCCACCCCGCCCACCCTACCCCCATCAGCCACCCACCCCTTCCATCACACCTAAATCCACCCACTCACCCTTTTCCATCACACCCAAACCCACACCACCCTACCCTATGCATGCCACCCACCCCACCCCCTTCCATCACACCTAAATCCACCCACTCACCCTCTTCCATCACACCTAAACCCACCCACCCTACCCTATGCATGCCCACCCTAACACTCACCACCTCACCATCACCCACGACCCCTCACCACCACCCCCACAGCACACTACCCACCCCTCTCTCTCTCACCACCACCCCCACAGCACACTACCCATCAGGGCCTTTTCAGTACTGACGACTCTTGATGCCAAGAAGGAGACCAACTAGACGAGACAGACCATTGTTCATAGGTTGGTTATAAGCCCGGAGATCGAATCCCTCTCTCTCACCACCACCCCCACAGCACACTACCCACCCCTCTATCACCCCCACCCATCACCTACTTATATTTTAGAGTTTTTGTTTTGTCTTTTACCTTATAATGTAGGAGTATATAAACTAGTTTGTAATTAAAGGTTAAAGATATTTTAGTAAACTTACATGTTATTATATAGTATTATACGCTCAAATCAAATAATAAAATTATTATTTAATCATACAATCTATCTAAATATTATATTCATTAATACTATACAATACTGTTTGCAACAAATTTTCGTTCCTGAAAATAATAATCAAGACAAGAAAAATATGAAGAAACAAGAATATTTTATTGATAAACATTGCAGGTACAAGATCTGTTTAATCTCTTGATTCTTCTCTCCTAATATTTTCTCCTTAATTCGAAGGTCGTTAGTAGCGTATTTCTCCAACGTAGGAAGACCTCCTTGTGATGTATTTGATCTCCAAGTACGTCAGACAGTTTGATAAAGACATTATTTGTTGTCTTGATCTCTTTGTGAATATCCCAGAGATTTATGGAATTTTCGAGATCTTGACCTCTTTGTGAATACCCAAGAATTTATGGAATATTCGAGATTTGAGATATTGATCTCTTTGTGAATAACCAAGATTTTATGGGATTCGAGATGGTATTTGATTTCTTGATCTCCTTGTGAATACTCAAGTTTATGAAATATTCGAGATTTGATGTATTGATCTCTTGATGAATACCCATGAGTTTATGGGATATTCAAAATATTTTTTTAATGGAATATATGTCCCTTTTTATAGGCATGAGTTAGAGTTTAGGGTAGAGTAGCCTCAAAGAATGAGCTAGAGTAGGGTAGAGTAGCTTCCAAGAAACCCTAATATACCTTAGAGTTTGAACATGAATTGAACTTGTCTTGTAGAATTCCACAAAATTTTGATGTCTACAAATGCCCCCTACTTCAAAGCTTGTCGGGGTGCAGGCTTGCGAAACTTGAAGATGAGACTAGAAGTATCCATAACTTCCATCTTTTACTGTGGGATTTGATTTGTGAGAGACGAGATGAAGGGCAGATTTGATCCCACTGGGCGTGCCAATTTGTTTGCAACAAATTTTCAAATATAGAAAATAAACTGCAACCACAAAATAATTTATTTATCAAGATTGTGAGTACAAATCTGTTTATTACCTTGATTCTATTTTTCTTCTGCATAATTTGAGAGTCGTTAGTGGCGTATTTTTCAAACGTATAATGATTTAGATGTGGAATTTCTTGGGATGTATTTGATCTCCAAGAACGCCACGACAACACTTCAAATTGATTTTGATAAAGAATGTCCCTTGATCTTTGTGGCTTTGATAAAGATAGTATTTGATGTATATCATGCCTTGATCTCTTTATAAATATTCATGAATTTGTGGGATTTTCGAAATGTTTTTTTAAGAGAATATGTGTCCCTTTATATAAGTGTGAGTTAAGATTTATGATAGAGTAGCCTCCAAAATTTTTTATACACTTAGAATTTGAAGATGAAATAGATTTATCTTGTAGTGCTACAAAATTTCGATGTCTACAAATACTATAATGTAAATTATGAAACCATGGTCCAAGACAGTGTAAGAATTACTTAATTATCTCAAACAAAGCAATCGGTGATCCGAGTCGGCAACATTTATTGCAATCCCGGGTAAACTCCTGATCTTTCAATGACCCTTTAAGCGTACAATATCTTAGGCATAGTGTACAAGCAAGCAAGCACTTTAATTAAAAGCTTGCCTTCAAAACAAAGCAACTCTCCACAAGCTTCTTTCTCAACCTTTACGTATCTCTACTTTTATAATATTACACTTTACCGATTCCAGTTTTTTTTCAATTTTTTTTTGTCAATTTCGTTGATTTGAAATTAAGCTTATTGAATCTGTGTTTGTTGATTGGTGTTGTTATATTTGTTTGGATCTTAGGGTTGATTGAGTATCTGGGTATTATTGAAAATTAGAGATTGTTGGAGGGTATTTAAGGAAATGGAAGCATCTTCATCAACGGTGGAGTTTGATTACTTGTTTAAGCTGTTGATGATTGGAGATTCAGGTGTAGGGAAGAGTAGTTTGTTGCTAAGTTTCACTTCTGATGCCTTTGAGGATCTTTCTCCAACTATTGGTAACTTGTTTATATATTGTTTTTTTAATTTCAAAAATTGTTAATGTATAGCCTTGTTTGTTGTTAAGTATATTGTGCAAATATTGTTGCTTAATATTGTCTTTTGTGATGTACATTTTATTTTATAAAGAAAGAGGAGTTGGGTGTAGAAGTGGGAATGATACATGGATCAACAACAACAACATACCCAATATAATCCACCACGCAGACCAAGGTAGGGGGCTGTTTTCGATAGACCCTCGGCTCAGGAGAAGATGCAAAGACAACAATAATAATAGGAGTAATAGCAACAATATAATAAGATAAATGAAGTAAAGAAACAATAAAGTCGGAATAGAGATATAAAAAATAGATGGATCAAATATGAAATACTGGGTAATTAAAATAAGGGCAGTTCGATGCACGAAGCATCCCGTGTTAGTTGGGCCCGGGGAAGGGGTGCGGCCCTAAGGGGTGTGATGGAGACAACCGACCCTGATGCAAGCATTAATGATTGTTTCCACGGCTCGAACCACCTATGGGTAATAATTAATTTGTGAAAATGGTGGTATTGATGGAAAGATTAAATAATATAGTTTTAGTGTTTTGTGGGTGTGGAAATTAGTTAGGCGAGGGTTGCATTTTTGTAGGTTAGTTAACAGTTTGGCTGCAGCAATTTGGTAACTTGAAGCTGCATAAATTGTGAAAGAGTTAAAAGACTTTATTTGGAATGGTTATGTGCCTATATCGAAAGTGAAACAAACAGTTGAGTTAATTCAATATGAGTAGACGAAGTGGTATTACATTAGTCTAACTAAATGAAGGGGAGTATTTACTTCATTTCTGGTATGGATGTAGTGCCGTATAACCAGCAGCAACAAAAAGAAAAAAGAAAAGAAGAAGAAAGGAATACATAGTATTAAGCTGGTGGTGGGAACAGTTAATTGATCTGTCCAATTTCATAAAGGGTTTTCCATAACATGATGTCAGAATTCACAAATATATTCTAGAATGGAGATGTTTTTTCTTTTTCTTTTGGAGTCGACATGTAAGTGAGAAATAGTGCATATATCTGAAGAAAGAAATCCTGTGTAAACTCTAGTGGCTTCTGAATTGCAGGCTTACACTGCATTTGATATGTCATAAAATGTATCAGACAAATTCTATGGTACTTTTTTTACCTGGATAGCTAGTTATGGAATAAGTTCTCTCATATTCTCAGGTGTGGACTTCAAGGTAAAACATGTCACCCTTGGGGGTAAGAAGTTGAAGCTTGCTATATGGGATACAGGTAATCCTGTTATTTTATGCCCTATCTTCAATAAAGTCATGCTTTATTTTAAATGTTTTAGTTGCATATCCTTTTCACCAAGTAGCATTCTTTCAAACCCCTGAAACAATTCTTGTCCAAATATATCGTATGCGAACTAAATAGAGGCTCATTATTGATTACCCCTTAAGTTGGATATGATACGACATGGTTTTCCGAAATATATCTTGTGGTTTTCCATCTAAAAGATAAAATCTCTTCAACCTAAGAAAACATATTTTGCATCTGTCAAGGTAATGAAGAAATTGAAAATTATGTGTCCCTTATATCATTTGATATTACAATTTACTTGCCAGAAACTAGTACTGCCAACTGTTGGTCACAACACTCGCAAGTATATGCTGTTGCACTCGTAATATAGGAGCATGAGTACACCAACCACTTATTAATTACCAAGACTAGAACAACTTTGGTTTGTTTAGACAATTAAACTTGACTTTAAGAACTAAACTAAGCATGAATTAAATTTTTGACAAACTAAGAGCCAGTAGAATGCTTTATTGAGCTTTTCGTATTCTCCTAACTGTACCTTAATGAACTAAGTTATCCTAGGGTGCTATTATACCTGCAAGTATCTTTCAAATTGCTTACGACCTACCTTCTGTAACCTATTTTATATGTTTCATGAGAATATTGTTAACAAAGGTCCATTGGTGTCAAGCCATAATTCTGATTGCATAAGACAGTTACGTATATTCCTTTCTTAATTGCTAATTAATTTATCTAATGAGTCGAGTGTTTTAAACTTCATGCTATTCAATTATAATCGAACCTTAGATTACCATAGAAAAAGTTCAATCACAAGGTTCCAAATAAATCTACAAACAGTTAGAAGAATCAGGCACAATATTGTAACTAATTTGCATCTTCTTGATGCCATTAATGAAGCCAATTACTTCATCAAAATCAAGCACAATACTCAATACTTAGTTCATCATCCATAAAAAACAAGGAAGAACTCAAGAAGAGTGCAAATAAATTGAATTCTATATATATGTGAGCAAAAGGAAACCTGTGAACACAAAGCAGCACTTAGGCGCTAAGGTGACCTAGGCGCTGTCCACAAGGTCAGAGAGTTGTCCCTGATATTCAGTTAGGTGTGGGGTTGTGGACCCTTAACGCTGTCCAACTTGAGTAAATTTTTGAATTTGAGTCGATGGTAACTTGAATATTTTACCTCCAAGAGTTTTCTTCTGCAAAATATATTGAAGTGAGTGAGAGAAACCTATGAAGTGCCTTGAAACTTGGCAAACTTAAGTAATGAATGCTTGATATTTGCTCATATATTTAAACTCAACTCATCACCAACTGATCCACCTACCTCCTTTTGAAATAAGGTGGTGGCAGAGGGTGCAGCTAATTGGTATTGCTTCTTTGAATATTGCTGTCAACTAAATTTAGTGATTGAACTCAGCATGTTTTGGTGAATGTGCTAGTGGGAGTTTCGTTCAGCACAATCCTTAGTAATAACATTATGTCTTTCTTGTTTTGCAGCTGGACAGGAAAGATTTAGGACTTTAACAAGTTCATACTACCGAGGAGCTCAAGGAATAATCATGGGTAATCTGCTGTCTCTTCTTTCTGCTTTGTTATTTGATTTGACGGATATCCATATTATGTAATCAGCATGCTACACTTCAATCTCTTTCTAAGAGACAGCAATCACTGGTTCACTAAGAACAAGACAAGAAGTTGGCACAGTATGCATCTGGCTTATATATGTCATTATGCTGCCTTATGTGTTGGTTCACACGGTTGTCGTAGCTTTAGAGTATTGATGAGTAGTAGTCCAGAACTTTGAAAGATTGCTCTAATGCCACAAAGAATGGATGGAAAAGATTGTCTCGACATTTTAGAATGCTTCTTAGGAGAAGTATACGTCCATTCTTGCATTGATAAAGGAATGGAAATGGGAGTGAAAAGAGAAAATAGTGGTGGCGGATTGGATAGTTCTTTAATGATATGCTCGAGTATGTTAATTTGTGAGTACCATTTAAAGTATGCTTCTTCTTGCTGGTTTATTTTTAGGAGCAAATTCAATTTCTTCTTAATGGGTTTCTTGGAGCAAATTCTTTCACCCCACTCCCCTGCCATCCGAGATACTTTTAGCACGTTGCCATATTTTGGACTTATCTATCTTTGATTCAACAGTTTATGATGTAACAAGGCGAGACACATTCACTAATCTCTCTGATATATGGGCCAAAGAAATTGACCTGTACTCGACAAACCAGGAGTGCATCAAGATGCTTGTTGGCAATAAAGTTGATAAGGTACCTCTCCTCCTTCTAGGAAGAGAACTTGTTCCATCTTCCAAAACACAATCATATACCCCATTTTGACTGGGTGCATTTGTTTCTCTGAGTCAAAATGTCGGTATGTGATGATGCTTGTGAATTTCAAGGGATGATTCATTTACATACGTATGAACTTTTGTGCAGGAGAGTGAAAGGGTTGTCAGCAAAAAAGAGGGAATTGATTTTGCCAGGGAATATGGATGTCTTTTCATTGAATGCAGTGCAAAGACAAGGGTCAATGTGGAGCAGTGCTTTGAGGAGCTTGTGCTGAAGGTAATCATCCAAGGATCTTTCTCGTATTTTGTTCATGTTGAATGGAGTAATTTTTTTTTTTAAAATAGTTTGAATGGACTGGTCATGATGTGATCTTCTCTCGAGAAAAAGCTTGTTTGTTGCCTAATAGCATTTGTAGGTCTCAGTAAAGGAGTTATTATTCGGGATGGTGTGGATAGTATGCATATTCATATCTGCAGTTAGAGAAACAGGAAACAATAGCTTAAGCAAATGTACACCAACAAGACAGAGTAGCTTCTTTTGTGGTCTACTTTGATAAAATTGAAATTCATTTTCACTCCTTTACGTGGACCACACGATTTTATTTAGCTCCAGGGGGCTGATACCATATCTATAGTAGTTTAGTTGATACTGTCTCTTGAAATCCAAGATGTGCTGGATGTCAAGTATTGAGTTTGGCTGAGCAACAGGTTTATCATGGCTGTGAGATGCCTACCTTCATTTTGGATATATATTTACTGGTGATGATACTATTTCGAGTGTACCTAGAATAGGCCATGTCTTAACTATGTTGACTGCAACTTACCCTTTTTGGGGGGCTGTTTCCTTGTCCGACAGCCTTGCTAGCAAATATTATCTCAATAAATGGTTTTACTATTGCTTCGCGACAAAATCTATACATGCCCTTTGAACCCCAGTTTTATTTTGTCTCAGCTGTTATGTCTTCTCTCAAACTTTAAACTTGGATTTCAATATATAAATGAAGCTTGTTTCAATATAAAGATGGAATCCCTTTTACTTTCCCTTCCTCTATCAAAGAGATAACGGAGAAAGGGAAAAGAGGAGTCTTTGTTGTGATGATGAATTTTGGTTTTGCAGATTCTGGACACTCCAAGTCTGTTGGCTGAAGGTTCAGCTGGTGTCAAGAAAAATATATTTAGACAGAAACCTCCAGAAGCTGATGCATCAACAAGTGGCTGTTGTTGAGATATTGATGTTTCCGTGATTTCTTCAATCTTTCACATCTGCTTTCCCTTTCTTTTGTAAAAGAAAATGGTGTAATTACTTGGAGATTAGCTAACTGTGTTTCTATCCTTCACGTTTGTAGTTCTTGTGACTGAATGTTCTTCTATTGTCCGCTCGTCTTTAGTTTGATATTTGAAGAAAGATGAAATGTTTTTTTCTTTCTGTGATAGTAAGGCGAAAAATTGAAACTTTCAACATGACTCAAATAGTAAAGATTATAGGAGTATTTGTTTGTGTTTTAATCGATGCTAAAAATATTTGACAATTATCAAAAGTTTGTTTAAGATCATCGCCTGTCAAAAAGGATGTATTTTAACACTAATTATTCGAAGACACAACAACAGAAAATCGAGAAACAAAGGTGTGTAGTTGTCTTTAGAGACAATTGTGTGATTAGGCGAGCCGATGACTTCTTCTCATCCTCTATCAGTGAACCAGGATATATTTAGAATATAGTCTAGTTCGACAATTGTGTGAACTAGGACTTTATCTCAATCTAAATGTGCCAAGTGTTATCATCACTAGGTTTGCTAACAAAGTCCGGTCTGTCAAGCTGTTGCTTAGCTTTAATATTAATATACTTAGACGTTGATATTAGATTATGATTATACTGTTCCGATGATTGATATAGATTATACTGCTGATGTTTGGATGGCTGATAGGAGATTATAGACTTGATTATTAAAAATGAAATTGAGTTTGAGATTATCACTTAGATTAATACCTGATTATCATTCGATTAACTCGGAAAAAAGTTTGATTAAACAGATTACCATCTATGTTCTAGCCTCTAGGGGTATATAGATGAAGAAAAGGTCCGCAGATCAGTCCGATCAGAATTTGGTATCAGAGCTTGTAATTAGAACAAGTGTTTGAAAAATGAAAAAACATCCATCGTTTAGACAAGTAGAATGTTAAATCAGATTTTATGGAGATCTAAAGATGAGACGATCATTATTAAAGTTAAGAAGCGAGAATATAATAACAATTGAAGCCCAAGATAAAATGATAATAAATAATAGAATAGCCGAAATAAATATGTTAAGGATAATAGAAAATGGAGTAGCTGAGATAGATATGTTAAGAACAGAAAACGATAATAAAAATTTAGAAATACTTGATGAAAAGATACGAGCATATAGAATATTAGTAGGAATAAATACTCAGATTTATGAAATAAATGAATTTATAGAAAGTATAAAATCAGATTTAAGAATGGAAGGAGAGCACTATGGATGAAAGTAGACTAACACAACAACAAGAACAGAAGGTACAGTTAGAGAGAATAGCAGAGAAACTACTTACATATAGTAGAGATATAAACCAGCATATTATAAGTTGTAGAATAGGAGTGAAGATAATTGAAGAAAAGGATCAGCAACTATTAGACAATCATATAACGATAAACAAATTAGAGGAAAAAATTGTATTTTTACGAAATTTATCAGTCCTAAGAGAAGAGAGAATTAGGCAAAAGGAAGATGAAATCGAAAAGATTAAAAAACATAAATTAGAAGATCAGATAAA
This sequence comes from Anisodus tanguticus, assembly GCA_034509755.1. Lineage (NCBI taxonomy): Eukaryota > Viridiplantae > Streptophyta > Magnoliopsida > Solanales > Solanaceae > Anisodus > Anisodus tanguticus. Next base: position 9,698,138 of record CM067560.1, read on the forward strand.
AAATGAAAATGAAATTAGAGAATTAAAAGAGATTATAAAGGAACAATATCGCTATATTAATTTGCTAAAATATGGATAAAGAAAAGGAAAATAAATTAGAGCCTAAAGACCTTTACTATCAAATGAATACTTATGAAGGAGGAATCAGTCAAACATTAAGTTTTAGACCAGTTATTTATCAAAAGATTCAAGAAGAAAGAGATGAAGTATCAGTAAAGAAAATATTTAAAACAAAATGGTTTGAGAGAAATAAGGAAATAAGATATATCGCCCATAAACATGAAAATATAATTGATACAACGAGTACAAATGGAAAAACTAAGATTAATTTGATAAGTGATGAAGTAATAAAAAGAGAATTAGCCAAACTATCGACTAAAGAAGCAAAGAAATATAGAAATATTTACTTTGGAGGAGTAGAATTTACGATAAAAGCATACTTTCAAAAGAATATTGATACACCCATACAGATATATGTATTAGATGACAGAATACTAGGAAATTTGCAAGATGCATTAATATCAGTAATTAAAGGAAATTTAATATATCAGAAGTTAAAATTTACCATACAATCAGACTTTAGTGTATCGCTAAAAGACGAACATAAAGATTTAGCTTTAACGTTATATTATAAATTAGATGGAATAGAAATGCCACCAGGAAGCAAAGTAATGAGTATAGAGACTAAAATGATATACGCCTTAACAGGAAACCATCATATAAGAAAACAACATGAAATGAATATAATAGTACCAAGAATGTATAAAGAAATACTTGAGCAGATAGAGCATAAGGAAAACTCTAAGATTACTATACCAGAAGAAATATTCATGGATTTTAAAACCAGAACGATGACACCGTCAAAAAGACTAATTCCAAGAATAGATGGATCAAGACTAAGCATAACTAAAGAAGCATTACATAGTTTACCCAGAATAGAACCTAGAACTATCGACTTAATAAACGTAGATAGTAATAGATTAAAAATCAAGGTTATAATATTCAAAAATATGATTACTATGGATGGAATAGCAGAAATAAATACTGGAGCAATTAAAAGTTTTATACATATAAACAAGATTAATGAAAACAAGTGCAGTATAATAGAACCACAGACTTATAATTACCCAGAAAATGAAAGAGAAATAATAATCACTAAAAGTGTAAATTTAAGATTTAAGATCTAAGACTTAGAATATAAGATTAATATTGGAGTAATAGAATATGATAGCTTAAATGAATTATTATTAGGAAGTGATTTCTTATCTATGATTAGTTATAAGATAAACAATAACGGAATAGAAATTAATGATCAAGGTAAAACCAGATTTATCAATAAAATATGAACATACAGTTAAAAATAATAAAGAAGAAACAGAAATTAAAGACTATAAAGACGGCCTTATCAGGAGAAATATTCAGCCAACTAAAATACCTAGAGTACAGCGCCAAAGAAATGAAATTAGAAAAAGACATAGAGCAGCTGGAAAAACAATGCGAAAAGTTTAGCAAGATATGGATAGACGTAGGTAACGGATGGAAGAAACGAATAAACAACCCTGATTATGAGTAATAACGAAAAAATAAATGCGTTATGGGAAGAGATTATATTAAAAGAAAAAATGAAAAGTATATTATTACTAATGGATGAAGTAAAAGATAATCAGAATAAAACCCAACAATTGATTAGAGAAGAATTAACTAACTTATGGAATGTATCAGAAATACCAACGTTTAAATTAATATTAGAAAAATTGAATATGTTATTAGAAGAAAAAAGCAAAGGTAAACAAAAAGAACCTAGTGAAGAAGCAAGTACGAGCAAGGAAACAACTATAGCAAAAACAACTACGCATAAACCAGAGATAGTACCAATAGATGCTTGGAGAAAAAGTAAAATACCGATAATGGTAGATATCAGTAAAATAAAGCCTAGATTATCAAAAGAAGTAATAGAAACCTTAGACGGAATAGCAAAACTGAATAAGGAAGGAAAATTCTAATGGAGCCAAGTGCGATTACGTTTTTAAAAACTCACGGTAAAGAGATCATAGAAAAGGAAAGACATAAATACGAGCCTATAAGATCAAAACCTATAAAGGAAGAAAAACTTAAAGAAGTAAAGATGCCCGTGAAGGAAACAGAAAAAACGACTTATGAATACCTAAATCTAAGATTGGATAAACAAGAACGACATATTAATGAATTAAAACTAGAAAATTTAAATTTAAAATCAAGCGATAATGCAGAATGGTTTGACAAATACAAAAAGTATAAAAGAAAGCATAAGAATAAGAATACTCTTCTAAAAGAAACAAAAGTAGAACTAAGAGAGACAAAGGAAGAATTAAAAGAAGTGAAACAAGAAGTATTAGAACTCAGAGAAGAAATACAAATCCTGAGAGAACAATTAGCAGAATTAAAAAATAAAAAGAAAAAAGTACGAAAGATAAGATTAAGTGATGAGACTGACTCGAGTAGCAGTAGTACAGATAATAATGAACAACCTAGCCAAGAATTACAAGTAGTAGAATTCATAGAAGAAGAAAATTTCGAAGACACAGAAATAATAAAAGAAAATAACCAAATATTAGAAGCTTTACACCACAGAAAAAGAGTAAATGCAATAATAGAAGAAGAACCAGATAGTGATATAGAGGATGATTACAATGGACAAATAGAAACGGAAATTGAATCGGAAAATATAATTAATGAAGATGCAGATGATTATCCGGAAGAAGACTTTATAGACCCTAATCTAGAAGTCATAAATAGAAGGACTACAAGATTACCAGATCATATACCTATAGGACAAGAAGCGAAATTTAAAGAGTTTGTAGGATCAATGACCCAAGGAGTAAATTATAACGGATATTTTCTAGAATTAGACAATGTGTATGATGAACAAGAAATAGGAAGAAGAATCACAGACTGGAATTTAGGAATGTATGTAGCATTAATGAATAGCACTCAGACAGAAAACCTAGATTACATGTATGATTTAATATCTAAGACATTAATCGGAAAAGCAGCATATTGGATAGAATCAATAGCATATCAGCTAAGAGGAGAAGTTTTAAGTCATGCAACAGATTGGAAATCAATGTTAATGATTTTTGATTTACTGTTAAAAAGAGAATTCTTAGGCGAAAAATGGTTAGTAGCCCGAGAAAATATATTAGCAGAAAGGAAAACAGAGATTATTATGAACCTGAATAATATGAGATGTTGTAAGATTAACAAATTACCAGAATACACGATTAGCTTTAGTAAATTCTTTTATGAAGCTAGATTCTTACCAGAAGAAGGAATAATTTACCAACAACTATATTATGATCATTTGCCTATACCATATAACGTCGAGATATCAAAAGAATACGTACAGTTAGAACCTAAGGAAAACACCCTAGGAGAAAGAATACGCGTCTTAAGAGCATATCTAATGAGAAAATGCGAAGAATATAGATTACAGCAAAAGATTAAAAAAGATAAGAAAATAGGATTAAGAGAGATATGTGGATTTACAGAAAGAAGATTAATATTCGGATGCGATGATAAAAGGAAAGAAAAGAAGTATAGAAAACATAAAAAGCATAAAAAATACAGGGATAAGTATGACGGAGACCATAGAGACAAGAAATATAAATATAAAAAGTATAAGAAAAGATCTTATTATAAACCTTATAAGAAAAAGAGGTTTAAAAGATATAGAAATAACCAAGATACAAGGAATAGATTCAGATATAAAAGAAAGTTTAGAAGAAGAAGAAATGTAAACCCTATAGAAGCAGATAAAACCAAGACTAAAGAAGAAAAGGTTAAAGAATATAAATGCTGGAATTGCAATGAGAAAGGACACTATGCAAATAAGTGCCCAAAGCTAAAGAAAGTAGGAGTAAAATACATAAATACAGAACAGTTTATAATGAGTTTACAACAGATTAAAGAAGATACTAATAAATGGTATGATTATGAAGACTTTTATGTTAGTGAAACAGATGAAGAATCAGGAGCAGAAAGAGTAAGTTATATTAATCAACAATCAGAAAGTGAAGATAGCTCTGAGTAAGATGAATACATTAGAAAGACAGAAAAGAGAACTGATAAGAGAAAGAGAATACTGGATACAATGCGAAGAGTATACTAGACACAAACTAATTATAACTTCTACGATTAATGAGACTGGAAGTATGTACTATAATGATAGGTACAGAAAGATTACCCAGAGATTAGCAAAGATAAGAGAAGAAATGAATAAAATACATTGGAAACAAATAGAAATAGCTAGATTAATCGAAGAAGCTATGAGAAATGAAGAGATTAGACAGGAAGTACAGGAATACGAACAAGATGAAGAACTCAACAGAAGATTAGATGAACCTGACTAAATGGTAGCAATACATATAGAAGCCCATATAGAATATAAACCGAATAAAATGCTTAAGCAAAAGATATTCATTGACAATGGAGCGAGACATATGCTTAGCTAGAAAAGATGTATTAGAATCACATAGATGGAAAAGATCTAGAATCCATAGAGCTAAGGTATCGGATTTAATGAGCAATCTAAAGAATTAGATATAATTGCGAGAAAATATGAGAATTGTATTAGGAAAAACTATTTTCAAAATACCAATCGTATACCAGCTAGACAATATGAAACAACAAGTTTTATTAGGAAACAACTTCCTAGATTATTTCAAAACTCAAATGATTAATAAGAATACATTTTGTCTACAATCCCCCTGTAATAAATGGATTATACTAAAAAGAATATTACCAGTCAATACCATTAGATTATGTACGATTAAAATGGAACGAAATAATAATTTAGAACTTTTAAAAGAGAAGTATTTAGGAATGTTAAAAAGCAACTTTGGAGAAAATCCAATGCAACTTTGGGAAAAGGAAAAAATATATGGAGAGATAAAATTAATAGACTCAAGTGATTTAGTTAGAACAAAACCCATAAGATATAGCCCAACGGATCAAAAAGAATTCGAAATACAGATTAAAGAACTATTAGATATGAAGGTAATAAGAGAGAGTAAGAGTCCTCATAGTAGCCCAGCCTTTTTAGTAAGGAAACATAATGAGCTAAAGCGAGGAAAAGCCGATTAGTAATTGATTATCGAGAATTGAATAAAAAGACTATTTTTGATGGATACTTTCTACCCTATAAAAGAAATCTCATTAACAGATTAGGAAATAAAAAATGGTTCAAAGAAATTCGATCGTAAAAGTGGATTTTGGCAGATTAAATTAACTAATGAATCTAAACCTTTAACGAAGATTCGGTGCTCCTCAAGGACACTATGAATGGAATGTACTACCAATGAGATTAAAAAATGCACCGCAAATCTTTCAAAGAAGAATGGATCAAGTGTTTAGAAAGCTTGCGAGACTTTTGTATCATATATGTTGATGATATATTAGTTTACAAAGCACTTAGAAGATCATATCAAACATATAGAGCAATTCATTGAAACGATTAACCAACATGGAATACTTTTATCAGAAAAGAAATCAGAAATATTCAAGAATACTATTGAATTCCTAGGCTACATTGTGGATAGCGAGGGAATACAATTACAGGAACATGTGGTAACAAAGATTAAAAATTTTAAGGAAAGGTTAGAAAACAAAAAAGAAGTGCGGCGGTTCTTGGGGTAATTAACTATGCAGCAGATCATATAAAAGATCTACCGTACCTAAGGAAACCATTGCAAGATTTGATTAAAAAATATGTAACCTTTGAATGGAAAGAAGAGCATACCCAGACGATCAACAAGATTAAGGACAAGGTAAAATCATTACCAAAACACAGAGTACCAACTGATCAAGACCAATTAGAACTCTTTACAGATGCTAGTGACATAGGATGGGGAGCAGTCCTAATAGCATAGGATAAAGAAGATGTTGATAAGGAAAAAATGTTAATTTGTGGATACGGAGGAGGAACATGGAAACCAAATGAAAAGAATTATCACATAAATGAAAAAGAATTATTGGCAGTAAAATTTGGAATTAAAAGATTTCATTACCATATACTACCAGTAAAGTTTATTGTTAGAACTGATAATACTCAGGTGAAGGCGTTTATCACAAACAGAATAGATCCATTACCAGAACTGAATAAAAGGAGAAAATGGCAATCATTCTTTTGTTGTTATGATTTTATTGTTAAGAATATATCTGGAACTAAAAATGTTTTAGCTGATTTTCTTAGCAGATATAATGTCAATTAACAGCAAAGACTTTGAAGAATACATAGCCAAGGCTATGCAAGAGATTATAGCCAAGAAGACTAACAAAGAATATCTAATTAACTATGATATTTTATGCAGCAGCAAGTTGAGGAAATATCTCAAGATTATATTACTAATGTTTATGATTAACCATGATGTTTTATGCAACAGCAAGCTAAGGAAACATCTCAAGATTAGCAGCAGCAAAAGATCAGTATGAAAACCTATCCTTCATTCAACCAAATCAGAGAACTGAACAGGGACAGGTTGCAATATGTCATTGAACGGAATATCCTTTGTGAAAAACTAAAGCTAGCCTGGAAAGAATTACTCTATTACGACGAAATGAAGCCATCTGAACTACTAGATAATCAAGGCAACATAATCGTCAGACAAGTAATAGTGAATAAAATGATTAGCATCTACCGGACTATTGAATATATTAAATATCTAATAAATGGAAAGGAAACTAGTATACGAGTTGTTGATTGGCTACTCAAAGACTACTCATCACATTATTAGATGATTAATATGAAGAAAAAAGAAATCAAAATACATTTTGATTACAATCCTGATCCTTTTGAATAAGGAGGGAATTTTGATTATTTTTGCAGGAACAATGTAATCCCTGGAGAAAGGCCTTATGGCCTGAAAAGATTATGGCTTCACAGCCCAAATGATTATCACACTGGTAACCCAGGAAAAGAGATCCACAGTGATCCAAAAGAATATGGCCCAACATAGTGTTTTATACTATGGTAAAGCCCAAAAGATTATAATACTGGTAATCCAGGAAAAGAGGTCCATAATGACCCAAGAGATTATGGCCCAAACGTAGTGTTTCATACTACGGTAAAGCCCAAAAATATTATGGCCTTATGGCCCAAAGATTATGGTCTCACGACCCAAAAAACTGATTAACTACTGTTAACGCAGAAAAGAGGTCATAACAGACCCAAAAGAATATGGCCCAATGTAGTTTAAACTATAGAAAGCCCAAACAAAAGAGGCCTTAGTGCCCAAAAACAGATTATGGCCTCACGGCCCAAAACGATTATTGAGTCACAATTGATTATCAACCGGACAGCTGGAAAATATTAAACAGACAAGAAACCGACAAGAATATGACAAAGAGACCATAACAAAATGGACAGCTGACAGATTAGCCAGATAACAGCCAAAAGCTTTACGGAAAGTATCGGCCAAGGCACTACAGCCTTTATGACTTTTTGGAAAGCAGAAGACTACACGACAAAACAACTTTACGAAAAGGAGCAGACAAGGCACTGTAGAAACTGTACCCTTTAGGACTTTTGTAAAAGTATTTTGTCTGATTACTATTTGATTACAGTTTACTTTACGACTTTTGAAAAAGTAATACTGTTTACTTTTAAAAAGTAATGAATAGTGAATAGGCGAGGTTATCTATATAAGGAGCCTCTTGTAAAGATGAAAGGGAGTTCGAAAAATTCGGAATACAAAAATTCTTAAACAACACTCTCAATGTTTAGCTAAAGCACCCTTTAGTCTATAATCCGATATCACAAAAGAACATCATAAGCATAATTGAATATCAATCCAAAGAACAACTTAAGATTAATCTTATATCAACTAAGAGTATTATAAGAACACAGATTATGTATACTTTGATAATTTATGATTAGAACCATACTGGTAAGAGCACAACACCGGCGAGAAGACGATCAGAGGATACCCGTAACTGAACTCCCAGGCTCCCAGGGCGAAAGAAGTACCCGCGGCGGAAGGCAAAGGGGAAAATACAGGCCATAGGAGGGTGAGACTACTTCGGTGATCGGATTGATCTGCTCAGAGGTATGTGCTTAGACCATGTGTTTCTAATTATGATTTGGATAAGTATATTATCTCGTTGTTATGATACTTAGACGTTGATATTAGATTATGATTATACTGTTCCGATGATTGATATAGATTATACTGCTGATGTTTGGATGGCTGATAGGAGATTATAGACTTGATTATTAAAAATGAAATTGAGTTTGAGATTATCACTTAGATTAATACCTGGCAAAATATATTTATTTTTTGAGGGTCACCCTATTAAGTTGATGATAGTAAATACACATTTTTCTTTCTTTCTGACAATAGGGAGCAGTCCAAGGTGAAGTACTTTTGTCAAAAAAACTTCAATCTTTATTGGATAAAATTATAATATCTAAGACTTTGCCATTAGTTATTAAATTGAAGTCAACTAAGATTTTTATTTCAAAAGAATTGTGTTCACCCGTATTTTTTTAATCTTTCCAGTGCCACCAAAATTCTTTCACCGCCACTAAGTCAAATTTTTAATAAGTTTGGTAAATGCTTAAAGAGTTCCAATTCAATTAGGAATAAGTATTGCAGATTTTAATTTGTATAAATTTCAGTGTATGCCTTCTTCCTCTTTAACACGATATAAATATAAGCACAAATTTTCTACTAATTAACACGATCTTTAGGGTATTACGTTCAAGACACGTATAAAAGGCGTTGGATGTGGATTTTCAGTCAATTATTTGTTCCGTCGTTGAATTCTTCAAATATCGGATTTAGTAAGCATCGCCGCATGCACCAAAAATCAGTTATTAATTCCTTTGTTTATGTTGCCTGCCTGATTAAGTTTGTGAGGATTTTTAAGTTGTTAATTCCCCTTTTGGTTTGTGAAAAATCTTTTCTGGTCATAACTATGACAATAAGCACGAGGTCACCAATTTGAGTACTCTGTCCCAATTTATGTCGTAATACTTTTCGCTTTCAGAGATTCAAATTGTATGAATTTTGACCAACATGTAAGATGTGTTTTTCACCAAATTGATATGAAAAAAATTGCAACTTATAGTATTTCAAGTATCTTTTCAAATATGTAAATTTTAATCTCAAAATATTGAGTTAATTTAATCTAATTTAATTTCAAAGTTTAGTCAAATTGACTCTAAAAAAATGAAAAGTATTATATAAATTGAAACGGAGGGAGTATCTTATCAATGTCAATGGTGGGGATCGTATGCTATATATTCATGCTACTTTTACCAGGAAGTGGCATTTCTTATCTAACCAAGTTAGCCTCTACATATAATTCACATTTTTGGCATCAGAAAAAAAATCCACCGAAAATCAAAACACTAAACTCTTTCCACCAACGACTCTCTCTCTTATTCTCTTTTATCATGTCTCTGTCACACTAAACAAATTGTGTGATTTATAAATTATGGTTCAACTACAAAGTGTGGTAAAAAACGCAAGAAAGCTGACTGTCAATTAGGCCGTTCAAAAAAAAGTGTTCTCATTTTCCAAATATGTTACTGCTTAGCTCTTTAAATAGAAGCCTAGCTATACTTCTCCCTTGGCACAAGTAAAAGCAAGTCAACTACTACTTCAATTTCTTTGTAAGAAGTTAAGTCTTACTATGACTGAGGGTGGTGATCCATACATAACTATGGTGGTAGCAATACCACAAAACTTCTTTCTGCTTTGTCCATGAAAAGCAAGCATGGAAGAAAGTGTTATACTTCTCCCTTGGCACTAGTAATAGCACTTTCTTCCATGCTTTCCTTTCATGGACAAAGCAGAAAGAAATTTTGTGGTATGGCTACCACCATAGTTATGTATGGATCACCTCTCAGCATCATAGTAAGACTAAGTTCTTAATTAAACACTTCGTTCGTGTCTTCTTAGCAATAGTGGTAGCATGTCATACTATTAAATTTGCTATTTTTATTACAAATTGCTACCAGAGATAGCAATAGCAACTTTAATAGTAGATTTGTATATATCAATCTCTCATCTACCTGACTTAGGCTTTGAGCAAGCGATATATGTTTCAAATATTTGGTTAACATTGGACACGATGATATTATATTAAATACAAAGATCTCTCGCTTAATTGGTTAGTGACATAGAGCAGGCATGTCTTAACTATGTTCCCATGCGTCCCTTGGAAATCTCCTTGGTGAAAATCTCAAAATGACTCAAATACAGTAAAGCTTTTGCCTTTTATTTTCATTCTTGTTTGTGTTTTAATCTATGCTAAAAATATATTTGATAATTGTCAAAAAGGATGTATTTTAGCATTAATTATTACCAGCAACAACAGAAAATCGAGAAACAAAGGTGTGTAGTTATCTTTAGAGACAATTGTGTGATTAGGTGTTGTCCAACATAAATTCTCATCCTCTTATCATTTCGATATTTTGTTTTTTTTTTTTTTTTTTGTGATTTTGAAGAAAAAAAAAAAGAGCAAGAGAGAGGTGAGAAAAAGATAGGTCTCAGACAGTCTTTTCAATTTCTGCCTGATATTGTTGCAGCACTTCACCCTACGAATTATGGCAAGCTTGTTTAGTTTGAAGTATCAAAGATTCTTAATTATTGCAAGTTTGTATCATAGAGATGTGGTAGGATAGACGCGATCCTTCCATTCGTAATTTTAGTCCCAGTTTCGATTTGAGAGAATAGAGAAATAACTGATGAGAAGCGGTTCCTTTTTTAATTGACTCTATGCGATATGAATATGAATTAGTCAAGTCAGTGCATTTCAAAATCGAGTGGTGCTACCAAAAATATATATCTGAAGAACTACTTAGTAGAAACTGGACTGAAATAATCAGTTTTAGTTTTCAGTCAATTTTATTGAAATAATGGCTGTCTTAGCCTCAGTAAACAACCTCCGATTGTGACAAACGGAATCGACTTAATCATACAAATAGGTAAAAATAAAATAATCCACACCAGTCAGCGACATGTTGTTACTTTCATGTTGGAGTTGGTCTTTTAAGGCTGGCAAAAGTGGGCATTTTTAATTTCGATCAAATATTTTAAAATTTTGTGTTAGGTTTGAGGAGAACTGAGAAATAAGATTCAGCCAGAAATACCGCGGAAGTCTTATCAAATCAAATCTTAGAAACTGCAATAATTGTACTAAGCACCAAAATTAACAGAAGTTGCACCTCAAGTGACTGAATTAGACTCTAGAAATAGATTAAAAATAGCAAAAAATGTAAAATTTACTTCTTCATGCTTTATGTGTGAGTTTTTGCCAAATCATCTTTTTTCATTGTTCTCATCAAATCTAGCAGAGATAAAAATGTTTAAAAGACCAAAACTGTTTGCTTATATATTTGAAAAACTACTTTAAACCTACCCCAAACATAAGATACCATTTTTATTATTTTCTCGATAAACGATGACTGGTACTTTGTTGATAAGAGTCTCAAAAGTACCAAGGGTGATATTCGGACTATTATTGAAAATACGGTTGCAAATACAAATCTTGAAATGGTATTGATGTTATGGTGCCATCATCTCTTTGCCATGACACGTCAATTGCATAACGTCCAGTGGGTATCAAGCAGCAACAACATACTTCTCAAATTGAAGGTAACTTGGTTAGCAATATCATTGGAAGTCATATACAAGAGGAGATTGACCAATTACCAGCACAAACTGTCTTCAATTTGGGAAAGTCGGCAAAATATATTTTTTTTAAAAGGCAGCTGGCATACGGAGCTTTCCACGTTCACGTAGTGTCCCAAAAGAAATGCCAGAGCCTATCGGGTTCACTAGAGCTAGTGGTAGGGATGCTACTTGTTTGTAATTAGGAGTTTAGTTCCCAAAGTTACCGCAAATAATAAGGTTAAGACTGTTAAGAAGGCATCTTTTTTCCAGTCGCTGGTTGACCAAATATATAGCGATACAAATGCCCAAGTGTCGGCAAATCGCCTTCCTTATAGGAGGAAGAGGAAATTTGGATTTGACGCTTATTTGAGAACTTCCTTATGATTTCATCCACATTGTCCATGCAAGACGTTTGACAACCTGCCAGTCGCGTGTAGCTAAATTTTTCTGAATTCAAAGAGTTGTTGCTATTGCTTCAGCTGTTCGGATTCTGTTTCCTTGTGAGTGTTAACTTCCCAGAACTACATCCTAAATCACAAGCTTCTGACAAATCTGATGTCCAAAAAGAAAACAATATTTGATCTCCTTCCCATAATATTAGCAAATGCCACTAATTCCTCTGAGAAGTATTGCTGGTAGAGGTCCAAGAGATACACTCTCTCAGTACTGCTGGTAGAGGTCCAAGAGATAACCCAAATACAATCTTATCAGAAAACGGAAACAAGACAATATCTGATTCTGTTATCTACTGTAAATATTAGGAGAATACAACGTCAGCAAATATTGGGTTGAGAATTCTGGGTAGGCCAACTGGAACACAGAGTGCCTATCATAATAGCTATATGTAAATAGAGAAGAAAAATCTAAATGTAGGCCAGCGTGATTTACACTTCGTCATCACATAACAATTGAAGGCAACTTTACAAGTCTATAAGCGGAGACCATCTGTGAAAATCCCCACGACCACAACTCCAAGTGACATGGCCACCCTAATAACTTAATCATCACCAGAAGCATGGCAAAGTTGGAAAAATAAGCTAGTTAAAAGGCCTACATCCTCCCTTCGGGATCTTTTTATCTGCAGAGTGAGTAGCATTGTTGACAAACATCATTCTTAATGCTTGAGAAAAGGAGTCTGTCGCAAAACAACAGAGGAGAAAGTTTCCGTGTTTGGTTTTTCTTTATGTTTGTAAGTAAAGGAAAGGTAGGCAGACCTTAAAAGGTCCATTCATGCGCTCTCAAATCGAACAACCACACAAGTGATGTTGTCAGAACTCCCCCTTGAATAAGCTTCTTCTATAAGCTTACGTGATGCTGCTTCAGCATCTTTTATGTCCTGCACAATTTTCACGGCCTCCTGTATGTAATGAAGAGAAGTTAGGCCGTTGAAATTCATAACTAGTTCATGCAACTTCTAGTTATATAGGAAGAGAGAAGATTGATATGCATGAATCTTTAGGAACCAGTCAGCAAAATAACAACATACTAGACACATCAGCAAAGCTTGCAAAAGAATCACTATAAAGCTACTCTGTCGTGTCCTAACAATCATGAAACTAGAATTAGAGAAGAAGCCTACTAATTTTTTTGATAATGGTAACATAAAAGCCTACTAATTTTACGAGAGAAAAACTTCCCTGGGTTATTATTTTCTTCTAACTGTATAAACAAAAAAAGGATAGAAGTATTACACATGCTCTAGGAATCAACCCTAACCAAACTTGAGCTTGCCTATGCAAAGAAGCTTCCCTTTGAATCTTTCACCAGTACATCAAGCTCAAAGCCTAAGAACCAGTTCTGGCAAATTTTTCTGAGCATAATAATATCCACTTTCAAACTCCCCAATTATTGAGTATATTAGAAAGTCTTTCCCCTTAAAAATCAACCTCAGGACTACGAAAATTTTGAGCTTAAGTTTGAATTACAAAACTGAGTTCCAACCACTAATGAGCTTAGCGAAGATTTTAGTCACTTTTTTTATATCCCTCCTTTTGAAGGACAAGCTCCATAAGGAATAAGAGAAAACCCTTGATTGAGGCATTCAAATTCAATCCTTCAATCCAGGCTCTGAGGTCGCAAAGGGAGATGTCTGGATTATCATCCACCTCAGGGAATCTACCCTCAGTCACCTTCTACCCATCAAATTTATATATTCCCTCCATCCTTTATTTGAGACCACCTTTCGTCTTATCTTCCACAACCAGGTATGCCTTTTCCCTCCAGTACAGCTGCTAAATCCCCTAACAGCAATTTCTGAAATTCTTCTGTACATGCAATAAACTATACATGTTTATAGTTATTTTTTCTAGCATTTCATATGTATTCCTTTCTTTTATTCTTCATCATTGATGTATTTTTAACTAAAGTGAGGGTTGCGCTTCTAGCTCCAACAAAACCGTCATGCTTTTGTACACATTGCACCTTCAGTTCATCATTTTCTCTCAATTGACATACACATTTTATATATAACTTTAACATCAACCCCCCCCCCCCCCCCCCCCCCCACACACACACAAAAAAAAAGAAAAAAACATAACTATTTTGCTAGCCCTCTTCCTTAGCCCTCACAAGCCTCCCCCATTTTTCTCACGAAGTCCTTCCTCCTTCCTTTCCCTTACCCACAGGTTTTCTCTTTCTTCCATACCCCCCATCAAACTCTCACTGCTACCTACTGCCACATGCCAAAAGGCTAAAGCGTTAAGAGTGGTAAGAATGGGTTTTACTTCAAACTCATGGCAAAACCTTAGTTTGTTAGAGAAAACCAAAAAGAAGACTTGACTGGGGGTTAATCTCAGCAAAATCTAGTGGTCCTTGAACATGAACATAAGGTCAAAAAGCAAACATTTCTTTTTTGATAACCGTGGTGCCCTAGCCAGCTTCCGTGCATCTAATTCCACAGGGTACCTACTACCTCCCCCAGCACAAGTTACGGGGTCAAAAGGCCAGCATTATTATGAACAAAAAGTTGAATGCTAACATAGTTGTATCTAGTTTTATTTATGAGGAAACAAATCTAAGAACCCTATTTCTAAACAAATATGACTTCAGATTCTTGTCAATCAAGAAATCCCTAAGGGGAAAGAAATGGCAGCTCAGGACTAAGCTCCCGTTACGCGTGGACTCTAGGGAAGGGCCGATTAAAATTGAGTCTAGTGTACCCAATCTTACCTTGCATGTTTGTAAGGAAAAGAAATAACCAAATAAGTCCTATAAGAAAATTTAAGGAAAAATTACGTAACTAAAGCCCAAACCCATGAGATTACTACACAGTTATTGTAGAAAGATACTTGATTTTTGGCTCCTCAATTCCTGCATCACTGGCCTTCCTCCGATTTGTAAGGAGTAGTTTACTAAAGGAGGGCAATTTTCTGCAGCCTATCTTTCTTTTTCTATTCTTTTATTACTAACGATAAAGAATACAAGTTAGAAATTAGATCAAAGCTAGGACATCTAGGTCAAAAGTAAGCCAAATCAATTTATGCAATCAAGACATCCAACTCCATGTACATTTAAGTATTGTCATCTTACTATGAATTTTTAAGTTGAGGAAAACCGGTTAGTGTTGAAAAACCAAGAAAGGTTAACACGCTTAGCAAAGAAACCTGACCTTGTTAGACAGGACATTCCAAAGTCCGTCACTTGCAATTATTAAAAAATCTACACCATCAATTTCTTCTTCCTGAAAAAGGAGTCCAAATACCAAGGCACTCACCATCAATACAAGTCAATTAACATTGGAAGCTAATTATACAAGAGAGAGAGAGAGAGAGAGAGAGAGAGAGAGAGAGATGTGCATAGCAATATTTTAGTTCAATAAAACTACTGAGTTACAGTATCAGAATAAAACAACAAAGACAAAGGGACAAGATGTGCTAAGAAAAATACAGCATGAATCCAGAGAGAGTGGGAGACCTAAAATACTTTAGCTGCGAAATAGTGAAAATAAAAGATATAACTGACTGCCAGTTTCCCCCTGCATGCTTATGTTTTAAGTGCGATGTACCATCTCAAACATTTTTCTACTGAGGTACTTGTCTACTACCAGTCCCTGGATAGGAACTGCCAAACCTTTGCAAACAGATCGTTCTTCCATCTACAAGCGTGGGTCAAAATAGCAATATTTTTGTGCAATGATTATGAATTCTGATGGTTATGGTATCACCTTATAAAGTGTGGTGGAATAGGAGGAAAAGGAAGACTACGGCTGTGTATTTCTAGTTTAGTTTCCTTCCTTTCTTCCCTCTTCTAAACTTCATCACAGTCCCAGAGCAATGTACTCAATCACTATCCAATTTTTATACAACAGCTTTAGGGACACTTAATGCAATGCTCCAAAAAAATAAGTCTGGTCCAAGAAACAAATTCTTAGAGGGAAGGAGTACATTCTGACAATATTTTAACACAACAGCAGCTTGGTTCGATTCTCACTTCACTATACCGAAGATGTCCTCTCTTTTTTTGAGATCACTGATAAACCCAAGATGTCCTTTTATCAAGAAAGTAAACCACACAAACACAGTAAAATAAAACCAGATTCATGCTAAGATTCATACTGCACCAATCTTTCACACGTAGCATTAATTTTAGACTAGAGGCATGGACGATCATGCTAATGCACCATCTCATTTGGAATACCACTGTTGAAATACCTTTTGTATCTCTTTTAAACCAAATAATCAAGTTATTGCCACACAAGCAAACTGCCAAAATATTTTTACCTTCATCATTTCCCAAAACACCCAAAACAGGTTGATTAATTCAATGAAAGAAGCTAAGACAAGAGGTTTTATTAAGTGGAAAGCACATGAGGTTGAAGGTTTGAGTCACCAAGGAAGCAATGTGGAGGAAGGGCTGCTCTAGACTCCTGGGAAGTGGTGTCAGGAATAGGGTAGCTGTAGGTTACCATATAAACCAAAATAGCTTTTCATTTAAAAAAGCTAAAACCACCATAGGTTTCCTTAAAATCTAAAACTGAACATATCACAAAGGGACAGTGGAGAACCATACGTCCAGATTAAAACCATGCTCTTGAGCCTTGACAGATCAGGCAATTAGAGCAGCAAATGAGGAAAAACTATTGCTTCAAGAATCAAAGGCAATATACCTGAATCTCTGGGTCTGCCACAACATATGGCTTTAGCATTTTATCTCCAAATGCACGTGAAACAGCAAGGACCCCACCTACACGCCATGTACCTGAAGAATAGAGCAGCAAGACACTGCACTGAATTCAACTAAGAGGAAAAAGAGGAACTAAGATATTACGCATGCATATTTGTCTTTTTGAACGGTAACAACTTTCAGTAAGAAGCAGCTAAGGCATGCAAGCACGAATATGTAGTATTGCTCATATAAGGCACTGACAGGAAAAGAAACCACATGAAGCAGACCACAATAAACATCTTTATCAATTCTATTCCATGCACTAAAAAACTCATTTTGCTCCATGATCAAACAGCAGCATTACGTCTCCGATCAACATAAGCACATACCAAATTACAGACCAAACAGCACCAAAAGCTTTTAGCTCCACAACATAGAAAAATACATCTAAAACTAACACATTAATCAAGTTGGTATCCTTCTTCCACTTAATGAATGATTCTACATTAGTATAGGCTACTAATATTTAACTACTTACATAACATACTAGTAATAAATTCTCCTAGCCCAGAAAGGGAAGGATTGGAAGATGAGGTGGTTGAAAGGACTAAATTATCTTACGCATCAAGTCACATCACACCCTGAAAGTTCAAAAATATTTCATGAAGAAACATGGAAAACCTATCATCTTCACTCTTGAGCTTCAGGTGCAATCTGTGCATGATCTTACTGGAAGAACCAATAATTTCACAACAACAATGATAATAGAGTTTCTTCAACCACCAAATTGTAATCAATGCATATCATAAATGCTTAACTGTAACCTCGCCAACCTTTAACACTAGGTTGAGGTTATGTTCAAAATAGCAGAAGAGCAAATTTTTGTGAAGTCTCACAAACTTCACAAATGAAGGTTAAAGACCTATATAATGTCATTCTGGAAGATTCTTTAAGGAGACTTTCTGGGCCTAATGAAGATTATACACAAACTAAATATGTATAGAACCAGATATCAAAAATAAGATAAAAGTTTGACTAAATTCAAACCCCACTTGTGGGATTATACTGGGTATGTTGTTGTTTGATTAAATTCAAAAAAAAGAGCACTGGAATAATACAATTGTTTGCAACTCTGGTCTCTGAGGTAGCATTTACTGGGCCAATCAAGCAGCAATTAGCACATACACAGAGATTGCAACAGACTTTTACCTGCCCAGATGATGAAACCACCCGCCTGTTCTATCCTTTCACGCTCATCAGATCTGTCAGGCTTGTGATCGATGGACAAAGGAATAGCTGCATTAATTGCAACAGTTATGTATCACAACCAAATAGCTTAAAATGAATAACATCTTTTAAAAATCTTAAATGTGTCCAATAATCATTCAACTTGATGAATCACTTCCTGAATTCGCTTTAGAACTCTGAGAAATAAATAATTAAGTTCAGACATGTTGAAATTTGAGAAGAATATAGATTGCCACCATCATTTTTTTAACTTAATTGCCACCATCTAGTTTATCAGGATATAGGTTATATGTTAGGGATAAAGCTTAAGTGGCAACTCTAATGAGAATGATAGTTACCTTGCTTTCCACTCGTACTAACATTTAGCAAACACAGTTTGCACACAATACAAACAGAGACCGAAGAATACTTTTTCTGATAATTTTTATAAGACAATGAATGAAGTATACAGTTATGGCGGTATTTAAAATTGCTGAAAATTATTCTAACAGTCCGAAGATGTACAACACCAATCAACCAATGAAATCAAAATGCCCTACTTTCTGGTTGATTTTTAAATGTACAATCAAAACCGAATTTAAAAAATAAAAAAATGTATAGATTTTTTTCAACGACAAACTTGGTTAAGAAAAAGCTGTTTGCCTTCTCAAATAATAAGTGCTCCATACAAGCTGGGTAAAAAGGAGTGTTTCACTATTAATTTTCTCATTCCAATAAATTTGTCTTGTTATGTCACTTCCTTTAGTGTTTCAATTCAAAAACTAAAAGTTGAAGTAGCTAAATCTCTTATACACGATAAGAAAATGGATAGGTCCCTTAAATTTCTTTATGTCGTGGTTATTCAGAAATGATATTCAAATATAAAGACGAATATACATTTTAGTTATTATTTTGTTAAATTTCCATCAAGGAGGATTATTTTTCTTCGTTTATCCACTATATTAGGTCAATAATTTTAGTTTGACTTTCTCATCTTTCCATTTTAGTTTCTCCCCGGGAAGATATATAATACGATGGTAACTTAATTCTATTATCTTTAAAGGAATGATACCTGTAATCTTTTTGATTCACTCGTTCTCCACTGATAGTAATACCACTAAAAAATCTTAATTAACTCCTAGATTGCATAATGATTTCTTCTTAATTTTGCAAATCTAACTTCAATCAGTAATACCTCCTCCATTTTTAATGGAATAACCCACATTTCCTTTTCAGTCAGTACAAAAATGAATTATAAAGTACATTTCCTTTTCAATCCATGAGGTGAAAAATAGGAACTTCCCTTAAAAGTCCCAAACTTTTTCACCATTCGCTTTCCAAGGATCAAATTAGGTGAGCTTTGACTAATATGTAAAATGTATTCTTTCGTAATTTGGTATATAGAGTGCTGCAACTTGTAGTACACTTTACTACTTCTCATGTAGGTGCCCAATATCTTGAGAAGAATGAATTAATCTTAGTCCAATTTAACACCTAAATTGATCAAATTAATCCACAATAAGAAAAAAGGGCCAAAACAAATTGGGATGGATGGACTTTTATCTTTCATTTAACAACTTATTATCGAAATTATACTAATTAAAATATAATTAGGCAACCAATAGTTCTCAAAGTTTTGACTAAATAATTAGCAACTTTTACAGTGCGATGATCTTTGATTCTTTTCCTTGATAAATAACTTTATGGAAAATTTTCAATAGGCCAATCTATTGTTTCCTTTTTCAGTTTGCCTCATAAGTCAAATTATTTATTAGTGTTTTAAAATATAAATTTAGAAACTTCAATCTCATAATATACCTCATCTAAAAAGTAAACTTCAATTCATAATATTGGTACTAAAAAAAGTTGAACTAGTTTAGCCTTTTTTGGAAAATGTGCATGAAATACAATTGTCTACCAATTACTTGAATATAATTCCATAAAATTTAACCCGCGAGGGTGGCTCAGTGGTTGAGCATTTATGGAGGTCTCAGGTTCGAAACCCCCTGCCTATGACAACAGGGGATTTGCCTTTTGGGTCGAGCTCATCGCACAGGCTTGCCTAGTGCAGGTCATCTCTCATGTGTGGTTTGCGGGCTATCGCACAGGAGCGGGTTTACTCTGTGTGCACCCGAAGGATAGAGGCTACGTATTACCTTGTAATAAAAAAAAAATCCATAAAAAAATCTAGAGTAATTTTTCAAATTGAAGTTTTATTTACACTGGGTACGTTGTTGTTGTTGAAGTTGTATTTAAATTAAACATTATTAAGATTTTACAATTTTTATTTTCGATCGTGTTTATTTGCACAGAAAATGTTTGATTTTCATAGCAGTGCAATACAACTTACTCCCTCTGATTTATGTGATACACTTTTTTAGTGTATCCCTAAAAGAATAATATTTTTTAACAATTTAACTTTAAACTTCACACCGGAATGAGATGATTTATAACACACAAATATCTATAGCTTGTTTTAAACCATAAGTTTTAAAAGTCTTTTGTTAAACTCCATGCCAATCAAAGTGCATCACATAAATTGAGACGAAAAAAGTAGTAGTTTATGATTTTCTTTAGATGAAATAGTAAATTAAAGAGAACTAAACTCAAATAAACTTAACTAATTTTGGATTATTTGATTTTAATGCTTGTTGGTATTTGATTGGATAAATAATATAGGGAAAAGGCTTACGACAGTCCCGAGGGAGGTGCTATGGAGATGTCTGGAAGCTAGAGGTGTTCCTGTAGCATATATTAGAGTGATTAAGGACATGTATAATGGAGCCAAGACCCGGTGAGGAGAGTGGGAGGTAACTCAAAACACTTCCCAGTCATGATGCAGAGGATCTGCTCTTAGCCCGTTTCTGTTTGCCTTGGCGATAGACATACTGACGCGTCACATTCAAGAAAAGGTGTCATGGTGTATGTTATTTGTACATGACATTGTACAGATTGACAAGACGCGAACCGGTGTTAAAGCGAAACTGGAGGTTTAGAGATAGACCTTGGAGTCGAAAGGTTTCAAGTTGAGTAGGACTAAGACAGAGTACTTGGAGTGAAAGTTCAGTGACCTGATTCATGTAGCAGACGAGGACGTGTGGCTTGATACTCAGATCATCCCAAGAGAGAAAGTTTCAAGTACATGGGGTCGATCATCCAAGGCAATGGTGAGATTGACGATAATGTCACACATTATATTGGAGCAGGATGGATGAAATGGAAGCTCGCATCAGGCGTGTTGTGCGATAAGAATGTGCCACCTAGACGTAAGGGAAAGTTCTACAAAGTGGTGGTTAGACCGACTATGCTATATGGGGCAGAGTGTTGGCCAGTTAAGAAAGCTCATGTCCAGAAGATGAAGGTAGCAGAGATACGGATGCTGAGATGGATATGCGAGCATACCAGGAGAGATATGATTCAGAATGAAGTGATTCGGGACAAGGTAGGAGTGGCCCCCATGGTGGACAAGATGCGGAAAGGAAGGTTGAGATGATTCGGTCATGTGCATAGGAGATGCGCAGATGCTCCAGTGAAGAGGTGTGAGAGGCTGGCATTGGTGGGCTTGACGAGAGGGAGGGGTAGGCCAAAGAAGTCCGGGTGAGAGGTAATTAGGCAGGATATTGCACAACTTCAGCTTACCGAGGACATGACCCTTGATAGGAGGATGTGAAGGTCGAGTATCAGGGTAGAGGGCTAGTAGGTTGCCGCGAGGATTTCTTTTACATACTAGGTGTATTATTATCTTTGTACATTTACTTATTTTTTTATATCTATATTATGACTTGATTGTTTCTTTATTTATCTTATTATATTGTTGTTATTAGTGCTTATTATTGTTGTCTTTGCATCTTTTCTTGAACTAGGGTCTATCGAAAACAGTCTCCCTACCTTCACAATGTAGGGGTAAGGTCTGCGTACACCCTACCCTCCCCAGACCCCACCTAGTGGGATTATACTGGGTATGTTGTTGTTGTCCAAATATGCCCCCGAACTACACGATTTGGAGCAAATTTACCCTCATATATACACTTTTCGACACACGAAGCTCAAATACCCGATTTTAAAATATTTTTCCTTTTTTTGGTTATAAACAAAACGACGTGTGAAAATTAAATCACCCACCCCTGTAATTGTGATTTAATTTTTTTACACAGCTTTATTTTATAACAAAAAGAACTGGAAAAATATTTTAAAACTGGGAATTTAAGTTTCGTGTGTCGAAAATGGTTATAAGAGCCATTTGTGTACCGATAGGGGTAGATATAGGCCATTTTTTAAAACAGAGGGTAAAGTTGCTCCAAATCGTATAATCAGGGGTATATTTGGACCTTTTCCCTATAATATAATTCTATATTCTTAATTATGCTTTCCTAAGTAGTTGTCTCTCTCATTATGGAACACCATATAGTGATAGCTTACCACACTCGTTGTTTGCATCCAATACTGATTTGTCATAGTTAAGTCATAAATTAAGGTGAGAATGTGTATTAATTAATTGTGATTTAGTAATAAGATTTTATATAAAGACATAAGGCATGTTTTCATTGGGTTGGTTTAAACACCGATCGGGAGTAAGTTTTTACCATACCATATATTTGTCGTATTGAACTTTTGGAAACATAATTCATCAATCAACCATTCGACGAATAACAAATACCACTTGTATACGGTCAAGTTGGCCTTGTTATTATTAATGAAAACTTTTACTTGATCAAAAAAAAGTTTATGTGCAAACTTTGGAGCTTTAGGCCTCATTTGTTTGCACTTAATGAAGGTCTTAATCATAATTATTCAGATCTCAGTCATTAAGTTTTGTTGAGTCCCACATTAGTGGGATGAGGATAATTTGGTCACTTTATGGTCTTGGGCAATCTTCACCTCTTGAGCTGATTTTTGGGGTTGAATTAGGCTCGAGGTCCACAACATGGTACCAGAGCCGGACTCATCCCAATTCATGATTTACCGATGTTGGCACCCTTATTAAATTGCCACACTTCAGATGTCCAACCCTTGGACATCTGAGCATGAGGGGGTGTTGAGTCCCCCATTGGTGGGATGAGGATAATTTTGTCTCTTTATATAGACTTGGGCGATCCTCACCTCATGAGCTAACTTTGGGGTTGAATTAGGCCCAAGGTCCATAACAAGTTCGTTTGTTTTTAGATCTGAATCTTATACGTTAAGTGTGTTTCTTTCTTTATAATATAAACAAATATCAAGAAAGTAAAGATCTTCTAAGCCAAGAAAAGAGCAATTTTCCTGAAGTGTGCTTCTTAGTTTGAACAAATACCTCTGGCACCTTAAACACATAATCAAATACTTATTAAGGTCTGAAATTTAAAGGTATTCATCATAAATCATGATGAATAACAAAAGAGAGCCTAATTTGTCAAAACTCTTCCTAATTTCTAAAAGGAAAATATAGGCAACACTCAAAGTCTTGCATTGAGCCCCATTTTTTTATACAATGAACAGAGGAATTAGGATTTTTGTTCTACATGAAAGTTGTAGGTAAATCTCTTATCTTGTTACAACCTTTTGAACAGTGTTGTCAAAGGCACGCTTAAACCCTGAAGCAAGGCTCAAAACATGTTGAGCGCTTCGCCTCGCTTTATGTGCGCTTCAGTGTCATCATCAAGGCGCTAAAACATATTTTTCCTTGCCAATGAGCCTCTCTTGAAGAGGTGACACTAGATAGTTGATATTCACTTTATCGTAATGTTTTTACAATTTCTTTGTCCCTACATTTGTTATTCATGCTTATTATTATTAGTCTTGAACTATATATATATATATATATATATATATATATATATTTGCACCATTGCGCCTTTTTCCATTAAAGCCCACACTTTTATTTCCGCTTTGCGCTTAAAGCCCCAGCTGACCTGAAAGCTTTTTTGCACTTTTCGCTTTTAATAACACTGCTTTTGAATCACTTCAATCTGAGTTATAGCTAGAAAGTTATGCTAGAAATACTAACTGTTATATAAGAAAAACGAGATTTCAATTCTTACCACCAAAGAGCAATGACTTGTATATCCTTCAAAACAAAGCTTATATTCTTGGTTCAAATGGACTACATGAAGTATTCAACATAGTAGATTTGATTTTTCATGAGAAAGATGTAGAGCTAGGGTAAGATAGCGGGGGAGAAGATGGAGTTGGGAGGAAAATGATGTTTTTCCAATGTGAAGGCTTCTCAAAAAGGAGAACAATTCAGCCTTGGAATTACATCTCAAAGATTTAATGGCTCGAATATAAGGACTATTTCCTTCAAATTGCACATAGCAATTCCCTTTTTCTTAAACAATGTGGACAGTAACCCTCGGCCACACAAATTGTATAATAGGCTCCACAATACTTTTCACTTTCCCATTTGACCCTATAATGTATTACTAATTTGTTAATCAATATGAGTGTATAATACAAAAATATTTATTTAACCAAAAAGGGTTTTCTTTCAAATAAATATCAAACTCGAATTTCAAGAAGGTGAAAAATATTCATAAGAAAAATATGATCAATTATAATGCATTTAATAAACCTAGAAAACTTAGGATGTTACACACACACCAGGTGTTGCGCTCATACCACTTGGACCAAAGCCAGGGAGACAGAATTTATCCTTGATTTACTATCAACTATTCAGATCTTGGACAGACAATGATGAACTTTTGCATTTTCTCTGACGTTCTTTTTATTGGTCCTTTTTGAGAAGATTCTTTTTTATTGGTCCTTTTCTCTGCTAAAAAAATTATTTGTTACAGCCTCTATGTCAACTTGCAAGAAAGAACAAGACTACAACATAAAGAAACCCAGCAGATTCCTTAATTTATTCTGATGAAAAACAGGGCAAGCTTTTCACAGATTAGTATTCTTAGAGCTCTTGGGAGAACCTACAGATAAAAGATTATAATAACATTTTAACATTGACAAATGACCTTGGAGACAAATATGATAAAGGTCAGCCAATAAGAAAACATGCTTCATTGGTAATCATTTTAAATTATACAAGTTGCATTCCTTTGTTGCAAAAGTTTCACAGCTAACATCTTCCACAGGAAAATTTGCTGTGCCTGGCTATGGCCAACGAAAAACAAAAGACAATAAAACAAGCTTTCCAAATCATTGAATATATTATTCCACAAACAATCAGAGTAAAGAAGGTATAATCGATACAGGAAGTAGACAGCAGATGAAAGTGATCTATATGATCAGGTCATTTACAATGCACAGCGAAAGCAACTAGCCAGACAAATCCAGTGTAGTGTTGACCTATGATTCTACGAATTCTTCACGTAAATTGTGATAAGCTGCATCGAGTAAGAACGTTATTTTAAGTGTCAGAATTTGTTTGAGGTTCTTAATTGCTTGGAAGGTCTGAAATGTACTCTGTTATTTCTTGTTGTTACGGTTTATATATTTTTTACACGTGTATTTTAATCAGATTAAGTAAACATCCATTGATATGAGAATGAAGAAAGTGCTGAAGATTACAAAAAGTAGTTCCAGAATCACAGTTCTGTACAGCCCAAAGAATACATCTCACATATCAGATGTAAACTATTAAGACCAAACCTACTGAAACACTCCCTCTATTCCTGTGAGTTTTACCCACTTTTTTCTAATGTGCTTCCCTTAATAAAGAGTTCATTTACCTTTAACAAAGATAAGCCACAAAAAAACTACGCGACCTTCACATAGACCAAATAATATATACATCTCTCTGGAAACCAAGTCGTGTTTGTGAAAATTGTGCATATAGTATATAGTCAACAAGCAACAAACCTGAACCATCTCTACAAGCGACAACTCTAGAGTCTCCCACATTTGCAACAAGCAATCTATCACCTAAAAGAACAGCAGTTGACGCTGTTGAACCGGCATCTTTTTGCTGGCCTTTTTCTTCATTAAGGTAATCGGCGTCAGTCTGCTTAAATGCTTCAACTGCATTCAAGCGCTTTTCGCATTAAATGATACAGAGAGAGAAGGCAGGATGAAATTAGAAATTACATAGAGGTCTTCCCTGGTTCATACCTATAGCTGACTTCGTATCTTTGATAAAATCAGGATGACTACTCAAATTCTTAAAGAGGTTGTTCTTTAGGTATTCTGCTGTTCTTGAACCACCATGACCTAATACCAAGCAGAGTATAAAGGGATAAACAATCATTTAGGCCGCAAAAAAAAGTCTCTTCATGAGTTAATTTTCCTATCTACAACCACTAAAATGACATTTAGACAAGAATTACAATCTGAAAGTAGAAAATGCACATCCTGCTAAGTTCCTATTATATACTGGAAGAGCTCAGCTCATTAAGAGTGTTATATTTTCAATGCAAACATTCTGGGCACAGATATACATACTCCCTAAGAAGATCACACAAACCATAGAACAAATATGTAAAAGATTTTTGTGGACTGGAAAAGCTGAAATTTCAAGGAAGGCACCGGTGGCATGGGAAAAGCTCTGTCAGCCTCAATCAGCTGGAGGCTTGAACTTTATCAACATCATGATCTGGAAAGCTGCAATATGTGAACTCCCATGGAATATTTGCAAAAAGAAGGACAACCTATGGGTGAAATGGATGCACATCTACTATGGGAAAGGGAGAACTATTTGGCAAATTGAACCAAAACAGGCTGCATGGGTGACTAGGAAGATACTCAAATCAAGGAAATATATTGAAGAAGCTGGTTGCACAATGACTGAACTGATGCAAATGGATAGCATATCTATTCAAGCAATATACAGAAGATTACAAGACACCTTCCAAAAAATAGACTGGAAAAGATTGGTATGTAACAACTCCTAAATGGATATTTATACTAAGACTGGCAATATTGGAGAGGCTGACTACTAAAGACAGACTTGCAAAGTGGGGAATGACTGTTAGCCTCCAATGTCCCTCATGTGATGAAGCTGAAAGTATCCAGCACTTGCTCTTCAGATGTCCTGAAACTTCTAGTAAATGGTTGAAATTGTTGCATTGGCAAAATATACAAATGGATACTATGGATGGCAGGAGGATATAAGATGGGCTGTGAACTACTGGAAAGAGTAACAACGCAGAAATCTTTAAGATGACATTGGCTGCAGCAGCATACTATGTATGGAAAGAAAGGAATCACAGGGTGTTCCAGAGCAAAAGAAGAACAACAGCAGCAGTAGTGAGACAGATTGTCCAAGAAGTCTTCTTCAGAGCAAGCTTGAGGCCCAGATTAGCTAGGATATTGCAGGATCTAAACTACTATCCTTCATGTATATGAAATGAGCAGTACTAAGCACTGAGGTAGTGGTGAGAAGTAGCTTAGCAAAAGATTGGGGCATGCATGTCCAGACTTGAATCTTTTTTTTTTGTTTGAGCTGTAACTTCCCCAGTTGGTAATAATATAACTTTAATTGGTAAAGTTGCTGTCATGTGACCAGGAGGTCATGGGTTCAAGCCGTGGAAACAGCCTCTTGCAGAAATGTGAGGTAAGGCTGCATACATTAAACCTTGTGGTATGGCCCTTCCCTGGACCCCGCGCATAGCGGGAGCTTAGTGCACCGGGCTGCCCTTTTTTTTTTTACCAAAACAAATGCCCCATCCTGACAAGATATGCAAGAAACACTGGGAAATACCGTCAAAAACACCAAAAAATGCCACCATTTGACCATCAACTTCTGATATGCTTGTCTCATAGAAGTCCTCCATGGAAGCTCGTTTCCCCTTAAAAGTAGCATATCCATAGCTGAATTTAGCATTTTTGTTTCCAGTCAAAAAGCTTCAAGAAAGAAAAAGAAATTAGTTAGTTTCTTATAAACGTTCATACCCAAACATATCTTTAGAAATGAATAGGATTACATTAATTGTTTCTACCCACTATGAAGATACAGTTGTATTGAAAATCTGAACAAAAGAAAATGCATTCAACAGTCTGAATTTGGATGTTAATATCCACAACCAAAAACAGCAACTGGGCTGAAATTCAAGACCTACCCGCCCAGTCACCAGCTCTTTGAGCTACACAAGGTACCCCACAGTAGAGTATATTTTGCAGTTTTCATACCATATGGGTAAGTTGAGAAACTTCAGCATCACATAGAACATGAGGATGAAGGGTCAACATATAATGTGTGTGACTGTAATGTTAGAAGAGCCTCTAAACCCTTACATGAAGCCATTGATCCATTTTCTATGTGCTGCCATTTTAAGCATCCTACTTTCTTTCGTCCTTTTCAGCATCGATTAGCACAAAATTTCAAAAGTTAGCAGTGGAGTTATTTTATGAAACAGTATAAAAAAACTCCATGCAGATTGTGAGATTAGCCATCTGAAGGTTGGAAATTCTTAATTAGACACTGTTGGCATATATGGAGATCTTCAGTAGAAGAGCAGGTCACGTACAGCAAGGTGATTCTGGTGAACTATGACATCAGTCATTGTGGTTGGTTCCCTAAAAACCTCCCTATAGAATAAGTTTGTGGAGAGGGATCATGAGATGAAAAACAAACTCTTCTGAGTTCATTGGGTTCCAGGTTTGAAGCGGAAATAGAACATATTTCTAGCTTCGTGTATGATGCGGAGATAATACTATGAAATGTAAATTCACCAACTAATTCTCATTTGCCAACAAGTTGGCCTGGACACCACCATCACTAGCCCAAAAAAGTCCCAACTCATTTTCACTTGACAAGCATATGAAGCTCACAATAACTAAGGTTTTAAGGCTGAATGGCGACCAATCAGAAGAATTGACCCTAGTGAGATTATGTGATACAGAGTATGGGCAGCTAGACTTCTTGATATGGAAAAAGCTCGTAATTGAAGTACTTCTCCATTACATCTTCTACCGTTTGTTTAGTTAGGAAATCATAATCTCATGTAGACATATCCTATCAAAGGCGCCAAAAAAAAGAGATATTCATCACGTGTTGCTCTGCATGGGGAGCCTCTCTTGGCAGCCCGGTGCACTAAGCTCCCGCTATGCGCGGGATCCGGGTAAGGTCCGGACCACAAGGGTCTATTGTGGTACATAAGAGGTCCGGGGAACCTCTCTTGATGGTAGATAATTTAAGGAGTAGATGCATCATCATAAATATTTTTTATCAAGCACATGTATCATCATAAATTGGAGCTTATACGTGTAAGAAACATGGGGAGGATGTGGATCATCTCTTGCTGCATCTTCGGAATTGAGGTCTTTGATTTTTGTAACTTTCAACATCCAACAGGTACTTCCTGAAATAGTTGCAGGAATAATGGAAAGCCTTTTTTTTTTATAAACGTTGTGTCCGGGCCAACTTGCGCTCAGCTTGACTAATTTCACGGGGCACCTACTACATTCCACCCGCACTCTGAATAACTTTATCCACCAATGCTATGGAAAGAAATCACCGAGTAGTTCTGCCTGCGCTGGATATTGAACCTGAGACCTCATAGTTCTCAACTCACTTCATTGACCACTAGGTCACACCCTTGGATGCAAGAACAATGGAAAGCTAGAAAACAAAGTGAGTGTGAAGAAAAAGAAGACAAGGATGACGTCTCCTTTTTCATTTTTCAGGGTTTCCTCATTCCTGGAGGTACGGAGACCATTGTTGAGGGCTCTCTTTGTTTCTTTTATATTTGGTGTAAAACAGCAATAGCAATTTTGTGATCATTGGCTAGATTTTTGGGATACCTTCGTTATATGGTCATATTATACGTTTAGGGTCGGCTCAATGTTAAGGCCATTGAAGCCATTGCTTTAGGCCCCAAAGATTGAAGGCTCCAAAATTATTATGTATTAGTATAACATACATTCTATATAATTATCATCAATAAAAAGTTTTGAATTTTATGATTTTTCCTTTTTGGAATTTAGTTGAGGTTCATTGAATGAGTGAGTAAAGTATTAGTACATTAATAAATTTCCTTCTCTCTTATTAATAATACCTTATCTCCCTCTTCAATTTCGAACGTCGTCCCCTGTTTGCGCAAGATGGATTTGGAAAAAAAATCAGAGTAACTTGCGGGCACTGCACCTCTATGATCTTTTTTTTTTTAACGATTTAACTTTTCAATTCAAGTCAGTTTTCCCTAGATTAGACTTTTCTCTTGTCTTGCTTAATTGATCCATAGTTCAAGAAGTGTCATTACTTTACAAATTCCATGAAATTATAGGTTTATGGCCTCTTATCATGGTTTGGCTTTACACCACCAATTCTATTAACCCGCCCCAGTACACCGTTATTAAAGGCGAGCCCCTTGTCGCCTATGGCGAGAAGCGTGGCAAGGCGAGGTAGTATCCCCTTTTATGTTCCAGGTGAGAGGCAATCTGAAAGGCGAGAGGCGACGAAGCGAGAGAAAATAAAAAATAAGCATTATAACGGGACTTCAAAGCTATGGTTTTTTCGCACCTGACTTAGAGCGCAACTTCTTCCCTCAGTTTTCTCCGGTTTTTTGGTACTCGATCGAAAATCCTGAAGAAGAATTATAATAGACTGCTCGTATTGCTTGTCTTATGAATTATTGAGTCATTCAAGTACTAGACTTTTAGTATCTACCATCTACTTTTAATTTTTGAATTGAAATATTTGCTAATATGTTATTTCTATAATGCTATCGAGATTTTGATTATTTATATATGCAATTAAATATTTTAATTTTCGGTATTAATTGGCGCCTCACTTCAAAAAGGCGAGGCAGGCCCTTGTCGCCTTTTGTCGCCGCGCCCCTTTGAAACACCAGTATACGTTTGTAAATACTACCCATCTTTGTGAATCAAAGAATACTTTGGGAAAAATTGTAAGAACAGACCATAATTCCGAGTAGAAATAGCAACTGTGAACTGTCATTCTCATTTCTAACACTACAAGAAAGAATCAAAATAATCATAAACTCAGGAATAATTGAACAGTATACCATAGTGTAGTAGCAAAAAGTGGAGTGTCCGTATCATTTCTTGAATCATAAACAAAGTAAAGATAACGATGACTAATTTACAGCATTCGCAACAACTAACGGCGATTAAATTCAGCAGAAAAAATAAAAAAGCAATAATGCAGTTACCTAATACCGCTGCCGCTAAAGATGGTATTGGGATCAATAGACGGAATTGTAACAGTTGCTGACGGCGACTGTCTCATCTTCGGTCGAGACGGCGGTTGTTTCATCTTCGGCGGCGCAGTAGACTCTCTCGGTGACGGAGCAGATTTCTCCACGGACGGTGGAGAAGGCTCTGGAAGGTTGCGATCGGATTGTTCCTTGTTAACGTTCATCGTGTTCACCGCATTCCGTGTTTTACTTTTTCCTTCAGTATAGTAGAGGATCTTTTTTTATAATATTTTTGAGTTACCTTTTTTGCCCCTGCTTTCTTTCTCTCTACTCCCTTCGTTTTACTTTCCTTTTCTGTGTAAAAAAACCTGTGATTAAATTTAGGAGCTGATTCAGTACCACAAAATTAAGGTGTCAATTGAACCGTTCAAATGTTACTCGAAATGAAATGGGCTAATGAGATCAAAATTCAACTCGTTCAATTATTATTAAGTTTTAATTATTTATTTTATAATTTTTTAATATCTTATAAATTATTATTTTTTATTATAATTATATAATTTAACAAATAAAAAAATGCTCATGCACTAAGCTTACCTATATACGCGAAATCTGAAGAATGGCCGGACCTTGTGTTATACACAAAAAACCGTTTTCACATGCAACATTGTGTAGATCTGATACCAATCGCACTGGTAACTCACTCAATAAAACCCAAATCTTCAACTATCGCCCCAATTCTTCGATTTCCCACACATTTTTTTACTGTTACTAAAGCCACTGTTTCGCAGATCTTTTCAGTAACACTTAAAATTATTATTTGTATTGAGTAGTCGCCGGAAAATGAGACGGAGGAACTCGGATTTCCGGCGACCGGTAAGGCGGCGATTCTCTGATGTGTTTTGGTTAACTGTGTGTGGATTGGCTATATTGCTGCTCATTATTTTACTCAGTAGAGAAACTCGTGGTTCATCATCTAGATTGGTTTATCCAAAGGTAATATAATATTCATTGTTAATAGTATTACTATAAATTTATGTTATTTTTTCTGTTGTTAAGCTAAGAAATCCTTTATTGAGATTTCGGTTACTCAATTTGTAGTACTTGTTAATAGGCTTGAGTTGACATGGACAAACTGAAATAGTTGTGATCTAATAGTTTGCAGTAGTATCATTCTAAAAGATTTTGCAATCCGTCTAAGCAGAGACGAATCTAGGATTTCTAGAACACGAGTGCACTACCGAAGAAAGGAGAAAAAAGTGCATTCAGTGGGAATTGATCCTCTTGGTAAAGAACTAAGCTTTTAACCAAGTGGACTATTAAGCCTTTTTGTAGCATGAGTGTCAGCAGGTAATATTAGATCAATTCTAGAAAATATGTACATAAAATATCTAGTTTTGCTGAAAGACCATGGGTTCACGTGCGCCCAAAAATAACTCAAATTCGCCCCCGATTCTAAGAGCTAACTCAGTTTTCCATTTTAGAGCTTGTCAAAATTTACATAGATCCAAGCTCACTATACCAGGAACCCTAGACTTAAGCTAAGAGATAAAGAAGAGATGTAGAGAGAAAATAAGGGAAAATGTACTTGGGAAGTTGTGCAATGTGAGCTCAAATTTCATTAATGAACTTTACAAGGCTTATATATACACACTTTGTGTGTGCTATTCACAAAAATCTACTCCCTCCGTTTCAATTTGTTTGTTTGGTTTTGACTTGGCATGGAGTTTAAGCAAGTAAATAAGACTTTTGAATCTTGTGGTCTTAAATTAAAATATGTACAATGTACCAAAATGCCATTTAATATTTGTGGTCTTAAACATGCTGTGTGAAAAGTTGGAATTAAAGAGTTGGAAAAAAAGGAAAGAGTCATTCTTTTTGAAACACACTAAAAAGGAAAATAAGACAAACAAATTTGAAACAGAGAGAGTACTAACAAACTACTTTCAGTTAACTACTCACTAACCCCCTCACAGTATAACAAACTAAGCAGCCATTTAACAATAATTAGTCACCTAACTACAAGCTAATCACAACAACCCGACCAAAGTTAAGTCACGCCACTCTCTATAGTTCTCAACATTTTCTTTTTCATCCTAATTTAGATTGATAGTTGATTTGTAATCCAAAAGTTAGCTTTTTGTTTCAGTGTTATCTCTTAGTGCGCATACAACAAATTCACTAGACCTAGTTAATATGTTGTACATTCATTAGGGGCAATTATCATTGCATTTCTTGGTTAATAATGGTCATTTTGGATTGAGAATTGGCTATATAGCAACTAAGGCGGCATACTGATTTATTGAAACAAAAAGGAAAAGCTGGAAATTTGTGAAACTTCTTATGCAAAATGAAATTATCTCTATATAGAAAATCAGTTTATGCCCGGTTGAATTATTAATGTCTTTTGAAAAGGTTAAATTACTATGAAGCTTTTCTTTCTTCCGAAGATATATTCCAAGTGAATTTGAAGTAATTGTTTCTTGTCACCTAATTCTTTGAGTATATGTATTAAACTTTTCACCTCTTTGGTAATGCCCCTTCCCTGGTCCTTTACACTGGTATTTTAGTGCCTGAGAACAAACCTACTAGCGATAATTGTAGTCAACTTTGTTTGCCTATTACTTGTGGATATTATTGCTAGGGACAAAGTGTCAAGATTACATTTTCTCTACAAACTTCACAAGATCATCACTTGCATTGACTAATCACAAGAGATTATGGCTTTTAGCATTTTCGGGTGGGTCTATAGCTGAGTTTGTGAAACAATTTGACGTTTTTTTGTTACCAAGAGCATTAGGTATTGATTTTGGTAAAAATTCTAAAGCTAAAAGAATCTGCAAATATCTGGGCTACTTTGAGGCTTGGGACTGACATATTTATCGTTCTGGAATTAGGCTGTCAAGATGAACATTTGTGATACTGATGGATAAAGCAAATTTGGTCAAAGGATAGAAAGAAAAAGAGAGGATTGTTTTTGTTTAAGACGTGAGGGTATGGTAAAGGTCTGTCAAATTAATGCCCTCAGCCTAACTAAATCTGCTTAAAAAATGAGTAAGATGGCAAATAGAAAAGGAAAAGTTAAACATCCTATCTAAGACATGGAAGAATATAGTTGTCCCTTCCACCCAAATTTAAGCTTTTGGGAACATGGAGATGTCCAACCTTGTGGCTAGTTCCTAAACTGAACATCCATATTCCACTCCCCCATGCCTTCTGGTAGAATTAAGTGAAACCCAAAGTAATCCAATTAACATATAGTTAATTGTGTCTTCCACATTTCCTAATTTAGCATTAAACATCGTGGTACAATTTGATTATTGTTTAAGTAGTTCCTTCGTCAATCTGTGACAATCAGAGACAAAGTACAAAGTGGCTCGATCTAAGAAGCGTCTTAATAAAAGCCCAAAAATTCCTCATGGACGTTGGACAAAATTAGCAGAATACACAGTATGTATAAAGAAATTAGATTCCATATAAGTTATGCTTGGAGTTGAGGATTAAGAATTATACAGTGGCCCTTGGCAGTATACTTTGTTCGATTAATAGGTGAAGGACATAAAAAAGATAATTATACAAGGCATGTCAAAGCTACCTGTCTTCCTGGTAGTCTACTTTGTAATTTGCTAATCTTATTGAATGTCGCAAAGGAACCAAGAATGCAGAGTTCCCCCCTTTTTATAATTAAGAATGCAGAGTTACATAATCTATATCTTGACAGGCAACCAGTGTAAAATCATAAGTAAAACATTAGTTCCTGGCTTAGAACATAGATAACTGATAAAAGTTCTTATAGTAAATTGAATAATTTTATGTAAGCTGAGGATACAAATATTGCTTTTAGAGGTGATCCAGAGAAAATGGAGAGGTCTCTGTTTTCTGTAGTTAATAATGTGGTACTAAGAGGAAAACTCTCTGGTGTTGCACAATACAAACAACAATTTTTTGGTCCTGTAGAACTGAAAAATATTCCCAACTATTCTGGAGTGTTCAAGATGAAAAAGTTAAAAGATTTGATCAGCTAACAGAAGTAGTTTTTTTTTTCCTTTGAACGATTTACAGTAAATTTTAGAAAGAAGGCAGGAAGACTCTTGGTGGTTAACTGGACTTAACTCGGCTTTTCCCCAAGCAAGAATCTGTTTCCTCAAAAAAAAAATCCAAGATTAGCATCTCACGTCATTATCAGAGGTGGACCCATGATTTAAAGACCAAAGGCACACCATTACATTTAATGTAGAATCTGTCACTGGATCTTTATAATAAGGGCTACTCGGTCGGTTCAAGATTAGTTTTAGATTGGTGTAATAGGATTTTGATTTAAAAAACCAACCAATTAACAGACCGAAGTTATTTAAGTTTATTAAGTTTTCTTTTCTCCATTTGATTCTATTTGATAAAAGTAGAGAAATGGGAAAAATATCAGCAAAAAAAAAAGTGTGCCTATCAACCAAATAAATTAGTGAAAATGCTTAGCTCAATTTTGGCATACTTTTTCTTAGATTATTTTTCCTTTATAATATTTTCATTTTTATGCATAATCTTTATGTGTATTGTATTTCAGAAATACTAAATTTGAAATATCCAAAGGCAAATTTAGCAAGCTGTCTCAATTTTGGAGTCATAATCAAATCAGAAAGAAAATAAATACCATTAACTAATTAAAATCACAAAGAACTATGAACTGATTCAACTGAATTCATCAACTATTATTCTATACTTGGGCTAAAGGAGAGTTGGTAGTATAAAAGAATGAAATATCAAAGGTAAAGAAAATTAAAAAGAAAACAAAGGCACCCACAAGGGTGGCTCAGTTGGTTGAGCATGAGGCTTTCATAATGGAGGTCTCAAGTTCAAAAAACCCTGCCTACGATAGCAACAATAGGGGATTTGCCTTTTGGGTCGAGCTCGTCGCACGGGGCTTGCCTAGTGCGGGTTATCTCTCCTATGTGGTTTGCGGGATATTACACAAGGTGCGGGGTTTACCCTGTGCGCACCCGAAGGGTCGCGGCTGCGGGTTCCCTTGCCACAAAAACAAAAAACAAAAACAAAAAGTCTTAAGGGAGAAAATGAAAATGAAAAGGCTGGTAGCATAAAAACCAACATAAAAAAATAGAAGACCACATGTAAAGAAAAGAAAAATGAAAAAGGGATGCTGAAGTGGGGAGGTAGGCAACGAGCGTCAAAATTTACTCGAAGTAAAAATAATTGCATCGATGGAGATTTGAACCTTTGGTTACAAACACAAGGACTTGCAAAAAGCCCTCTCAACCAGTGCACCAACACATTTTGCACTTGCAGGTGCCTCTGTCTTTATATGTCTTTTTCCTGCAGATATTACATGTATATACCAAGTTTTTGTCGAAGTCTACAGGTGCCTGTGCACCCTCAGTGGAAAATATAGCCCCCCCTCTGGTTATTATGCCGCTTCATGCTTTCCCAATGATAAGTTTTATAGTCGCGAGAGAAAAGGAGAAAAACAGAAGCAAAATGTGTGTTGACAATACATCACCTCTTTTTGGAATTTATTGATTCTATGGCGACTGTTTTCACAAAATCTTTCTATTCCAGCAATTTCTGGTACTTGTTATTTTCTCTTACTTCCCGATAAGCATTTCATTCGACCATTGATATTTATCCATTTAGTGCTTTTCTATTACCCAATGCTGTTTGCTGCATGGTTTCCACTCCATAATGTATATGCTTAACTGAAGTCAAGAGTGAAAAAGGAAAAAAGCCGTTGGTGATGCTAGAAACTCAAATAGGTTCCCTGTTAATGCTTAGTGTTTTTTAATGTGAAACATGTACTACACCAAAATCCTATGGAGCTTTAAGTACAAAGAGCAACTAAAAGAGCGGCTTTAGTGAAGAAAGACACAAATTGAGGGGGAAAAAGGAGAGGTATGTATGTAATAGAAGAAAAACAACATTTATATACAATGGAATTGGAAAACTACAAAAATTGAAATGTATGAAGTAGAAATCATGTCAATGATGCCCTTATAAAAAAAACGAAATCATGTCAATGATGTTAAAAACCATTTTAAAATTCTGTTTCCAGATGCAAAAGTGTGATATTAAGTTCCTAATTCAAATTTAGTGCTTAGTTGTCCTCTACATTTCTAATTTCTATCCTTAGTCTCTAATGTATTCTTTTATGACATTTATATAGCAATTAATATGTCACTTTGCCAGGTGTATGCATTGTTTAGTGCTGCCTTATTTAGGACAAGCCCATGATCAATAAGACGCATATTAGTGCTTTGGTTCCTGCATTAAAGCACCACGTGACAAGGGGAATTGCCTGAAATGGACCTAGCTTTAGGGCTTAAATGTTCCCCAAACAAGCGCAACAACACTATTAATGCTTATGCGGTTTCTGAGAATATATATGTCTGCTAATTTGAAAAAGATAAGCATTATGGAAATCTCAATGAAAAACCAAAAGTTAAGTGATGATTCCAGATGTCTAATACTGATGAGAGAATACATTCTACAGTGTTTTGCCCTATTTGAATCATACTGTGCTGTTAACTTGTGTGTAGTGGTACCTTGATTAAAGCAATAGGAACTGGGCACTGGATTCTTTATTTACCTACCTCGACAACTACATATGTTTGGAGGAAATTTATCTCATTAGCTGATGCCTGTTGCAATAAAGATTTTCCTTTCAAAAAAATAAAGATTTTACCTTTCAAAGGAGCAGTTGAAAGTTGGAGCTTATGGAAAGTAGACAAAACCATCAAGAAGATCTGGCAAATGATACCTGCATGTATTTTTGGTGTTTATGGACAGAGAGGAACAGCAGATGCTTTGATGGGACTTCAACTCCTAACTGTTCTCTAAAATCAAAATGTTTAGTTAAACTTTTCAATTGGAGCAATCTATGCCCTGTGAATGTTGTTATCCCCCTTTTAGATTTTGTTGGCTCCCTCTCAGTGGCTTAGCAGCCTTGAGTTTTTTGCTCATGGTTTTAAACTCCTATCTCTTACTAGTTTTTTGCAGTGCCTGGAGTTTTTAACCTTTTCTTTGAAAGCTTTATGCATCTTCTTGATGCATATCAATATAACAACTTACTTCATCAAAAAAAAAAGATTTTCCTTTCAAGGGTGCCTTCATGTTGGCATTCTCATTTGAAGCTGCAGTTTGGTCTTCCTTGTCTGACAGTCTTTGTAAGCTTATGGATAAATCTGAGCATGTACTCTTTTGCCTTTCTTTGCAGAGATCATATAGACATGACAGAATCACGGATGGTCTCAACATCACTGAAGAAATGCTGAGGCCTGAATCGGTGGCAAGACAAATTAATGATCAGATTTCTCTTGCTAAGGCAATTCTTGTAATTGCAAAAGAAAGCAACAACCTTCAATTTGCATGGGAACTAAGTGCTCAAATCCGCAACTCACAGATGCTTCTTTCTAATGCTGCTTCAAGAAGAAATCCCTTGACAAACGGAGAATCAGAAAGTGCAATTCGAGATATGGCACTTCTGCTCTACCAAGCCCAGCAAGTTCACTATGACAGTGCAACCATGTTTATGAGACTGAAAGCTAAAATCCAAAGCCTTGAAGAACAGACGAATTCCTTCAGTGAGAAGAGTTCAAAATATGGACAAATAGCTGCTGAAGAAGTCCCTAAAAGTCTGTACTGCCTTGGTGTTCGGTTAACAGCTGAATGGTTCAGAAGTTCCAATATGCAGAAAAAACTCGAGGAAGAAAAGCAAGCAGCTGCCAAACTTGTGGACACCGGTTTGTATCATTTCTGTGTATTCTCAGACAACATCCTTGCAACTTCAGTTGTGGTGAATTCCACGGCTATGAATTCCAAGAATCCTGATCTGGTGGTCTTCCACCTCGTAACGGACGAGGTGAACTATGCTGCAATGAAGGCATGGTTCACCATGAACGGTTTCCGAGGAGTGACTGTTGATGTACAAAAGATTGAAGACTTTAGTTGGTTAAATGCTTCGTATGTACCTGTTCTCAAACAACTTCAAGACTCTGAAACCCAGAACTACTACTTTTCTGGCAACCATGAGAACAGCCGAACTCCAATCAAGTTCAGAAACCCTAAATATCTATCGATGCTTAACCATCTGAGATTTTATATCCCGGAAGTTTTTCCTGCACTTAAGAAGCTTGTATTTCTTGATGATGATGTTGTAGTGCAGAAGGATCTTTCAGCCCTGTTCTCCACAGACTTGAATGGCAATGTAAATGG
This sequence comes from Anisodus tanguticus, assembly GCA_034509755.1. Classification (NCBI taxonomy): domain Eukaryota; kingdom Viridiplantae; phylum Streptophyta; class Magnoliopsida; order Solanales; family Solanaceae; genus Anisodus; species Anisodus tanguticus. The sequence goes on from CM067560.1 coordinate 9,737,367, forward strand.
TGCAGTGGAGACTTGTATGGAGACATTCCATAGATATCACAAGTACCTAAATTATTCTCACCCACTTATACGTCAACATTTTGATCCTGATGCATGTGGGTGGGCCTTCGGGATGAATGTTTTTGATTTGGTTGAGTGGCGAAAAAGAAATGTTACTGGCATATACCATTACTGGCAGGAAAAGAACGTGGACCGCACTTTGTGGAAGCTTGGCACTTTACCACCAGGACTGCTGACATTCTATGGATTGACAGAGGCGTTGAATCCTTCATGGCATGTCTTAGGCTTTGGTTACACGAATGTCGATTCCAAATTGATAGAAAATGGAGCTGTACTGCACTTTAATGGTAACTCAAAACCCTGGTTGAAGATTGGTATTGAGAAGTACAAGCCGCTCTGGGACAAATATGTTGATTATGGTCATCCTTTATTACAACAATGCAATTTTCACTAAGTTGGCTTTTGATTAATTTATCATAGTTCTGACAGGTGGTAAGTTTATCATTCTGGAAATCTGTTGGGGGTTCTGTGAGATCAAGAAGGTTTAGCTATTGTTATCTCTGTGCTTATTCCAATTTGTTGTAGTATAGGTTTGCAACAAACATAAAGGCATCAGTATTCTATTAGCCAGAATGAATAAAATATCACGTTGTATGATTCCTGTAGGCAAGATTTGTCAAGATGTAGTATTCTTTCTAATCCTCTTTCTGCCCCCTCTCCCCAACCCCCAAAATTACCTTTAGATTCTCAACAACTAAAACAAAACAAAAACAAAAAAAAGATGTCAATTATTCCATTGGAAGAGAATTGAAACAGACCTACTACTACTATTGAGAGAGCAGACACTAAAAATGGTAGTTGCCCCTTAAGTATATCAGCAACATGTTGACACCAATAGATATGTAATAATCATGAAATGTTAGAGGCACGTGGCCAAATAAAAGCGTCGAGGAAATTGTTGGGATATAGAATATGTGTGGAATTTATTAACAAATAGTTAGAATGAATAGTTGGTTAAATACTAGTCTAACAAAGTGTTCTAACTCAATGTACTTTCATCATGTGTGTGAATTTAGTACCGCCATATAAGAGACAAAACCCTTCTGTGAGTGTTGTTGGGATTGTCTTTTGTATGAAAGAGACGGAAAGAAATAATCCCTTGATTATTTTCATTAGGTGAAAGGCTATATATACAAGTTACATAATAGGAGAATTATATTCCTATTCTATTCCTAAAATCTTATTCTGTACATCTATGGTAATACACTAATTATGGTAATACAATACTAATTATATTATAACCTTACCTAAACTAGGATACTAAATATTTACCATAAATTACACATAATAATAGCCCATCCGAGGGCCAATCCGTGAGCATAGTCGAGACCTAATATACACAATATACACATGTATATTGTGTGTATATTGTGTATATTTAACACACACCCGCAGTCATAGCGGGCGGTCTTCGAACGCTGAGACTGTCTCTAAAATCTTCAAAAAGGACCGAGGGAAGACCCTTTGTAAATATGTCGGCAATTTGATATCTCGACGGGACATGGCATACGCGAACTTGACCACGGGCAACCTTTTCACGGACAAAGTGAATGTCCATCTCGGTATGTTTAGTGCGTTGGTGCTGAACCGGATTACCAGAAAGGTAGATGGCACTAATATTATCGCAATATACCAAGGTTGCCTTCTGAATGGGACAATGAAGCTCCAAAAGTAAATTACGTACCCAACATGATTCTCATACCACATTGGCTACCCCTCTATATTCAGCCTCGGCACTTGAGCGGGATAGAGTCGCCTGACGCTTCGCAAACCAGGAGACCAAGTTGTTGCCAAGGAACATACAGTAGCCAAACGTAGACCGTCTGGTGTCTGGACACCCACCCCAATTAGCATCTGTGTATGAGACAAGTGTGGATGTCGATGAATGATACAAATGCAACCCATAGTCCAGTGTACCCTGAATATACCGAATGATGCGTTTGAGTGCATTCATGTGCTCAATTCGGGAATCATGCATGAATAAACACACCTGCTGGACAGCATACGTAATATCCGATCTGGTAAAGGTAAGATATTGAAGGGCCCCTACAAGACTGCGATAGCGGGTCGGATCCTCGTAAGGGACTCCGGTCGCGGCACCAAGCTTGGGCTTGGTATCAACTGGAGTAGAAGTGGGCTTACAGGATGACATCTCATCCCTCTCGATGATCTCGGTTGCATACTTCCGTTGTGACAAGAACAACCCATCGGAATGACGAGTGACAGCAATCCCCAAAAAATAACTCAAGGGCCCCAAGTCTTTCATAGCAAACTCGGAGCTGAGCATGGTCATGATGGACTGGCGCAAGGCATCGGAAGAGGCAATCAAGATAATATCATCCACATATAACAGAATGTAGGCTACGGACGAACCACGACGGTAGATGAACAAGGAATTATCCGACCTGCTGTGAGTGAACCCAATAGTTGAAACATAGTCAGCAAACCTTGTATACCATGCCCGTGGAGACTGCTTAAGCCCATATAAGGACTTCTTCAACAAATAGACATGATGAGGATGCTTGGGATCCCTGAATCCCATCGGCTGATGCATATAGACAGTTTCCTTGAGATCACCATGTAGGAAAGCATTTTTGACATCCAACTGATGAATAGGCCATGTCTTCGAAAGATCCAAGCTAAGGACAGTGCGAATGGTAGCCGGCTTGACCACCGGACTAAACGTCTCTCCACAATCTATACCAACCTGCTGAGTCTTATCATCACCCACAAGTCGCGCCTTATGTCGAGCAAATGAACCATCTGAATTCTCCTTATGAGCAAAAATCCACATAGACCTGATAACATTAATACCATATGGACGGGGCACCAACTCCCACGTCTTATTATCAATAAGAGCATTATATTCATTAGTCATAGCAATTTTCCAATTCGGATCGTTTAAGGCAGACACAGGATTACGGGGCAAAGGGGATTTAGAGACATTAGAATGTAAATTAAAATGTATTTTTGGTGTAACAATACCCCGCTGACTACGAGTGACCGGTCTATGACTCGAGGAAGAATTGAGTGGATGTCGGGAATTTGCTGGGCTCGGGACGAACTGGCCAGCAGGCAGTGGGCCTGCTGGCCCAACTCGGGAAGCAAGCGTACCGACTGGCGGCGAAACAGAATCGGACTGCTGTTCCAGTATTGGGCTGGACATGCCCAATTGCTGAAACTGGCCCAGTGATAAAACTGGGTAGAGATGAATGTGACGGGAAAGTGGGACTAGTGGGCCCGCTGGAGAATTTTGGGTGCGGGAGATGTCCAAAATATGCTGAATAATATGCGGAGATATTTGTTCATCCAAAAAATTATACGAACTAGGCACGGGAGAATGACTTTTAGCAAATGGAAATTGGGATTCATCAAAAATTACATGGCGATTAATGATGATTTTATTGGAGGATAAATCAAAGCATTTGTAGCCACGATGATTAGAAGGAAAACCCAAAAACACACATGGAGTAGACCGAACCTGAAGTTTGTTAATTGTGGTGGATGGAAATAACGGATAACATAAACACTCAAAAATCCGAAGATGAGAATAAGAAGGAGATTTATTATATAAAATCTGAAGAGGGGAAGAATATGTCAAACCTTTGGAAGGAGTTATGTTAAGTAGATATGTAGCCATTTGAAGAGCATGATGCCAAAAATATTGGGGTACGGAAGCATGAATTAATAGAGTTCAGATAATGTTATTTATGGAACGAATTTTACGTTCGGCTTTCCCATTTTGTGAAGATGTTTGGGGACAAGAAAAACGAAAATTTATCCCATTAGTAGCACAGAATTCCCAAAACACCCCATTATCATACTCTTTTCCATTATCACACTGAATATTTTTGATTTCACGGTCGAATTGGGTTCTGATGAATGCTCTAAATTTTAGGAAGATGGAAAACACTTGAGATTTCTTCGCTATTGGAAACGTCCATAAAAATTTAGAATAATCATCCAAAAAAAGAACATAATACCGATGACCCATAGAACTAGGAACAGGAGACATCCATAAGTCGCTATGAATAATATCAAATGGCATTAAAGTATGAGATTTTGAGTCTATAAATGGCAACCTAACAATTTTTCCTAAAGAACAAGATTGACAAATTGGAGTACGACTCGTACCCTTACATGAAATAAAACTATTTTTATCTAAAACTGACAAAATAGAGGACCCCGGATGACCAAGACGAGCATGCCACAAGAAATGAGAGATGGCTGCAAAAACTGATGGCAGGGCTTGACTCGATGGACCGGGACTGGGTGTGATAGGATAAAGATCTCCCCTACTATCACACCTCATGAGTGGACTCCCTATTTTGAAATCATTTACAGAGAAACCAAATGAATCAAATTCAATAGAAACAGAATTGTCAGTAGTGAATTTACGGACAGAGACTAAGTTTTTAATCAATTTAGGGGCGTGTAGGGTATTTTTCAAGATAATAGGGGGATGAGGTGGAGACAATGTTTTATGACCATAACCACGAATTGGAACAGAATTGTCATTACCAACAATTATACCGCGAGGGTTGCTCAAATTGGAATAAGATGAGAGAGTACCTGAATCGGATGGCATGTGGGTAGTGGCACCGGTGTCCATATACCAATTCGGGTCCGGTTGAGTCAAACCCAGTGTATGCATCGCGACCTCGATATCGGTCTGAGTGGGGCCTGTTGCGTGATGGGCTTGCGGGGGTCGAGGCCCAAACACCCCTGCTTGCGGTCTCGGCCTAGACTGTTGCTGGCCATAACTGGACCAGGCCGAATTGGGCATAGACTGCTGCTGGGCTTGCCACTGCTGCTGGGCTAGCCACTGCCGCTGGAAGGTAAATTGGTTGGGCCCAAACTGTTGTTGTGGGGCTCACTGCCACCACCATTCTGCCGGCTGCCGCTGCGATTTTTGCCATTTTTCTTATTTCCACCCTTTTTGCCGTCACCGTTGTTGCGGTTTTGGCCCGAGTTGTTGGAACCGGTAGGATATACCGTGGACTCGGTCATCATGACTACGGGACTAGTACCGGTAGCCGCTCATTTTGCTAAGCCTGCTTCTTCTAGTGTAAGCATAGAACGCGCCTGATAAAATTGCGAAAGCGGATTGCTTTGTCGAAGAAGCGTTCCCACATCACTATAGGCCTCGGAGAGGCCGGAAACCATTTGGAGGACCAAACGATCGGTCGAAACCGGCGCGCCAACGTTGCGAAGTTGGTCCGCCAATTCCTTTAATCTTTTGCAATAAGCCGAAACATTAGGGAAATCTTCCATATTGACGTGGGAGAAATCCTGCTCAAAGGTAACGGCTCTAGAATTTTGATTATCTTGGAATATATCACGCAGTCTATCCCAAGTCGCCTTTGCCGTAGCGTCAGGCTCAATAATTGTTTGCAAAAGGTCGGTAGATATTGTGGAATATATCCACTGAAGGACGGTAGCATCAATAATCGTCCACAACTTAGGATCATCCTCGCATTTTGGCACCTCCGTATCCTCAGGAGCCGCGGGAATTATGTGATGGATGACTTGATACGATCGTGCGTGAATTTTGAACAGTTCGACCCACGTCGCATATTGGACATTTTCTATTTCAAGAACGATAGGGATGTTATTCTTGATGTTAGAAACTGTAAGGGTCGGATGAAACATGTTCCGAGATGTAGACATATTGATAGAACAATATGTGATTGAGGGATTAGGGAGAAAATTTTTGGGAAGAAAAGAGGCCCCGTCGGCACATAAACCGAGAGCAAAACGTCTGGGAAGTGGAGGGAAGTCAACGGAAAATTTAGGAGAGTAGAGAGAGGATTTTAAGACCTAGACTCTTGATACCATGAAAGAAATAATCCCTTGATTATTTTCATTATGTGAAAGGTTATATATACAAGTTACATAATAGGAGAATCATATTCCTATTCAAACCTTATTCTATACATTTATGATAATACACTAATTATGATAATACACTAATTATGGTAATACAATACTAATTATATTACAACCTTATCTAAACTAGGATACTAAATATTTGTTGGAAATTAGCCTTTGGCGGGAGTTGCGACCGACCAACTTTAACGGCTTAAACACTAGTGTTACGTATGTTGGAGAATCCGGTTCTTCACACATGCATGATCTACTAAGTACGTAGATAACCGTAGGGCCAAGAGTCGTCAAATTTCATTGAGAAATAAAAGAGATATTGGTTCACGAAGTAAGGTGTTTGAAGCATGGAAAGTGTGGTATTGTGTTCAATTCTCCCTCATCGGTAGAGGAAGAAAGAATGGTTGTGTATATAAGACTCGAAATTGGTTTGGGGTTTGGGACCCCAAGGGGTATCCCATGTGTTTAAATGAGGGAGGACCTAGATGTGCTTCGGTTCGAGGAAAGACCACACGCGCGCCGCCGCCCGCCCGTCCGGTCCGGTTCCGGTTCCGGTTCCGAGTTCCGGGTTCTCGAGTCGTGGGCTGTGGGTTGTGGGCCTTCTGATATTATCTCTTTGGGCCAGAGAACTTTGCCAGAAGTACAGTTTGATCCCAGAAGTTTCAGAAGTACAGTTTGGACCATAATTCTTTCGGATGTACAGCTTTGGTCCCTAAAGTTTCAAGATGTACGGTTTGGTCCCCGAAGTTTCCAGAAAGTCAGAATTTGGGCAGTCAGAACAGAAATGCCAAGCACTCAATTCAGCCATTTATTTTGGCTGAATTACTCCTCCTATAATGGCCAATCCGTTGGTCTTTCTATCCATTTATGTTGGTGGCTTTACTACCTCCATAATGGCCATTATTTGGCTGTTATGGAGGCAGTTTTCTGTCCCTTCCTCACCTATATAACACCCCCTTACACCATTGTTGAGCACCAAGACTTACATCACATATGATACACGAAAATACAGAAGTATACACAAGCAAAAACAGGTTCTTCCTACAACTTCCAAGCATCATTTCGTTACTCAATATTCTTCACGGTAGCTCTTGAGTTTCCTTTGCTCAAGTGTTCCATTGCTGTTTTATCTTGGAAGACGAATTGTCCAGAACGTATAAAGGATACATACGGGGCAATATTGTCTTAAGGACAGAGTGCCACACTCGACTCAGCAATAACAAAACAGTTTCCAGTTTTTCCGTCTTCAACAGAATTGTAATTTCGATTTCTAGTTGAATTATTGAATCTTTGTTTATCCTTTCGAATACTTGTAATAGTTATATACTTTCCGTACTGCTCTATAAAGTACAATAGAGAATAGAGAAAGAATTCCAACAACTTAAGACAATAGAGAAAAAAATACCCAACAACTTAAGACAATATTGTATTGTATTACTATTAGTGTTCGAAAGATGTCGGTCAAAAGTTGTGTGACCAAATCTGGATATGGCAATGGTTTTCTGGTAGAAGAGAGTGATGATGATGAACGTGTTCATGGTGTCACCGCTACCAAGACTGGTGGAAACAAGCGCTCTCGAGAGCCTGAGGATGTTAACTGGGACAAGAGGAGAAGACTGAAGATGTTATTCTATCTTGCAGCAGAAGGCCTATATCTGTCTCAGACAAAAGATCTGAATAATGGTGAGAAGGAAATGGACACTCAGTCTGATGAAGTGACTGAAGTGAGCCAGAATCCGAAATTGGGATAAGTATTTTTCTTACTTGTCAAGAATAAAGATTAAATGATGTCTGATTAAAAATGGATTAAAGTAAGGAGGAATATGAAAATAATTTATATTCCTTACGCTTTAAAAATCAGAAGTTTAATCTCCTCTTCTTTTCCGTTTAAAGATTGGATTTTGTAAACGACTTAAATGATCCGTTCTTTTAAGTGTAATTATTAAAAGTGTGTAAAGTATGTTCGCACATACGAGTGAGAAAGATCCACTGACTGTGCGAAAACTGTTACCACTCTTAAGTAAGCGCCAAGAATTATCTGGGCACCAATCATAACGGAAGAAGTCTAAAAGCTAAAGACGTTGAGCCTGTCATATTATTTGGCAGAAGATCCTTCATAGGATGATATTGGACACTCAGTCATACAAAGCCTCCGGGTGACTGGAGTGGGCCAAAATTTCTCTTAAGTAAGCGCCAAGAATTATCCGGGCACCAATCATAACGGAAGAAGTCTAAAAGCTAAAGACGTTGAGCCTATCATATTATTTGGCAGAAGATCCTTCATAGGATGATATTGGACACTCAGTCATACAAAGCCTTCGGGCGACTGGAGTGGGCCAAAATCTCTTTGATATGATGATATTGGACACTCAGTCATATAAAGCCTCCGGGCGACTGGAGTGGGGCCAGAATTCATTTTATAGGAAAAGTAATGGACACCTAGTAAGGTGGGCCAGAGTTTCCAGGTCTTAAATGATCCGAAGGCCTAAAGAAAGGCGAAAAAAGAAATTGGACACTCGATCGCCAAAGCAACTGGAGTGGGCCAGAGTATCCAGATCACATATGATCCGGTTACGCCCTAACCAAGGGCAAGAGATTGTTCATGTGAAGCAACGCCACCTCTAAAGTAGAAGGGGTTGGAGAGGTTGTCCTCAATAGGACTTCAGGGAATGGGATCACTCTAAGATGAGGTGATACATGTCCCAAACTTGGTTTAAGGGACACTGTTGGTCAAGCTGGTTTGAGACTAGTCCAACAGGTATGTAATAACTAAGAATGGTACAATACGTCTGTAGCTAAATGAATGATATATTAAGACACGTTAATTATCAAGTCATTCAAAAGCTAATGATGTTGAGATTGTTGCCTTCAGTCGACAGAAACCCTCAAAATAAATGTGAGGTAGGCGAAGAGGCAAAATCACCTTTCCAAATTCCGTCAAAGGGAATAGCGAAAGAAGCACCGCTCCTCTAGAACTTAGTCACACCTACTTAGGTGATTTGAAGTTTATACAAAATAAAGGGGGGAGACAAGTACGTTGTGATCTTCATTGATGATGGTACAACGTATAATATCCTTTGTTTGTTGAAAAGCAAAGATGAAGTTGTTGAAGCGTATAAGCGCTACAAAACAGAAGTTGAAAATCAACTAAGCCTACGGATTGAGAAATTCATAGTGATAGAGGGGGAGAATGTGAAGCATCATTCATTAAACGACTGTTCATTTCCCACTTCAGTCCAACGGTGTTAGCCAAGCGCAAAGTCGTACGCCCAAATTATGTAGGGTAGCTTGGTAAAAGATGGACTACCGAAATAGGTCAAGTTCGACCTAAGACTGTAGATTGCATATCCACTGGATCTGCAAATAACAGTAGTGTTGATCGCCTCTTGGCGTCAAAGAATGCTGAATTCTTTGGAGATAACTTTCCTTGGAAAAGGAAAAAGGAGTAATTGCTCAAGGTTAACAAGAACCCACGAGGGCCTGACTATCCGGAACTAGACGTTCCGTATCTTCAGGACTCGAAAGTTGCTGGCTATCCCGAACTTAATATTCCAGATCTGCAGAACTCAGGGATTCTAGATGTTGAACCAAGATGGAGCAAAGAGGGGACAAAGACTTGTTCTGGTCCTTCTAGCTTGTATGGTTGAGAACGAACCATGGACAATTAACAAATAATTGTTATCTCCAAAAGCGCTGCTTTGGAAAGAAGCTAAAGAGAGAAATAGATTCCATATATAGAACCATACTTGTGTAATGGTTAATATTCCTCCGGGAAAAGAACCTTTGGGTTGTAAAATGTGCTCCCCTATGAGTATCTTAACATCCAGGGCCATTGTAGTCTTCGTGGCATGGATGTTGAACTAGCCTTCCCAACCGGAGAGTTGGAAAAAGAGAATCAGAGTTGGTTTGCTGGACTGTTGGGCTTCTTCCTGAACTTTCATGTTGGTCCCTGAAATGTTTACATTTTGGTCCTGAAAGTTTCAGATAAAACAGAAATAATGAATCTGACCACAGAAACATTGGCTCTGAAGTTAGAAAGCCAACAGTTGGAAAACCAACGGTCTGAGAGTGAAAATTATATTGAAATAAAGTCTCGATATGAAAGATATGGGTATCACAGATGACATCTTAGGAATTGGATTTCTAAGACATCTAACGGACTGGTCAATAGTTGACAGGATCTCATTGAAGCCACCAATGGATATGAATCATAGAACCGATTGGAATCATGGTGCACCCATAGACAAGGAGCGATATGCTCGTGTCACGTGTAGTTCAATGTATTGTACACACTACAACCGACCTAGTATCGTCCTACAAACAGATCAGTTGAACTAAGGTTCACTGATGATCTTAATACATGATCAATGGAAGACGTTAAGTCGGATATGACGATATCTGAATTATTCGTTTATCTACAGATTATAGTATTCTGGATGTCCAGCGGTTCTGGGAGAACACAAAGATGCAAACGGACATCGGATCGGAAGAACACCAAAGCCACAAGTAAATGTGTATGGTGGGTCTTGGAAAATCCTCTAAGCAAACTTGAATCGACCGATTCATGATGGGATCGGAGTTTATCGCTTTATACAAAGCATGAAAGAAGTTGAGTAACTTCACGGCTCCTTAGAGGACGTCCCTTATTGGGAGAAACCCGTGCCTTCAGCAGTTATACATCGTGGCTAGCCGGTCGGCTTCAGGAAGGACACGGATGACGGCGTCTGGACATATCTGTCAGGATCTGTCGGAGACATAAGACCGTATGGCAGTTGATCATCACGGGTGTCACTTCCTTATTTACTAACTAAGGGACTACCCGGAGGTCAAGTGTTCTGCCTGTCTAGGGGAATGGGCTTAAAACCCAAAATATACGGACCAATACAGTGGCAACCCAACCTTACTAACTGGAGATCCCAGTAATTTGGTTCAATGGAAAAACTAAGTTGTAAAGGTTCAGTTGATCGCTTCAGGGGAAGCATGAGCACTTCAGATAGTGATTTCTGAAAAGAAACACCAAATCCAAAGTCGTTTCCGCGATAGACGTTAAGTGCTATCTGCAGTATGGGTAAAGGTTAAGTTTTTCAAAACCTGTAATGATCCTCAACAGTTGAGGTTAGGTTTTTTGGGATACTTTTAATGGTTCCTAATTCTTGTGAAGTGGGGTATAGCAGGATACCTTGTAGGAGACCACCTATTCAAGTGCGAGGACGGGCCGCCTCAAAATGAACGCACTTAAGAATCCAAGACGTTGTCCATGGCCAAAACGGACAAAACATTACGAAGAAGAGAGTAAGGGAATTTGTTGTGTTGGTACCATTGACTTGGCTTACACTAAACACTGACGGTTCAAGACATCATGTTCACCGCGCAGTAAGTAAGTCCGATGGTATTCAACTATGGAAGGTTCAAAGCTGAGGCTACCTCTCCTTATGCAACATCGGTCCGCTGAAATATTGCTGGAAATGAAAAGACACCATGTGAGTGCGCCAAAATCTCTTTCAAGAGGGGATTGTTGGAAATTAGCCTTTGGCGGGAGTTGCGACCGACCAACTTTAACGGCTTAAACACTAGTGTTACGTATGTTGGAGAATCCGGTTCTTCACACATGCATGATCTACTAAGTACGTAGATAACCGTAGGGCCAAGAATCGTCAAATTTCATTGAGAAATGAAAGAGATATTGGTTCACGAAGTAAGGTGTTTGAAGCATGGAAAGTGTGGTATTGTGTTCAATTCTCCCTCATCGGTAGAGGAAGAAAGAATGGTTGTGTATATAAGACTCGAAATTGGTTTGGGGTTTGGGACCCCAAGGGGTATCCCATGTGTTTAAATGAGGGAGGACCTAGATGTGCTTCGGTTCGAGGAAAGACCACACGCGCGCCGCCGCCGCCCGCCCTCCGGTCCGGTTCCGGTTCCGGTTCCGAGTTCCGGGTTCTCGAGTCGTGGGCTGTGGGTTGTGGGCCTTCTGATATTATCTCTTTGGGCCAGAGAACTTTGCCAGAAGTACAGTTTGATCCCAGAAGTTTCAGAAGTACAGTTTGGACCATAATTCTTTCGGATGTACGCTTTGGTCCCCGAAGTTTCAAGATGTACGCTTTGGTCCCCGAAGTTTCCGAAAAGTCGAATTTGGGCGATCGAACGTAAATGCCAAGCACTCAATTCACCATTTATTTTGGCTGAATTACTCCTCCTATAATGGCCAATCCGTTGGTCTTTCTATCCATTTATGTTGGTGGCTTTACTACCTCCATAATGGCCATTATTTGGTCACATGGAGGCAGTTTTCTGTCCCTTCCTCACCTATATAACACCCCCTTACACCATTGTTGAGCACCAAGACTTACATCACATATGATACACGAAAATACAGAAGTATACACAAGCAAAAACAGTTCTTCCTACAACTTCCAAGCATCATTTCGTTACTCAATATTCTTCACGGTAGCTCTTGAGTTTCCTTTGCTCAAGTGTTCCATTGCTGTTTTATCTTGGGAGACGAATTGTCCAGGACGTATAAAGGATACATACGGGGCAATATTGTCTTAAGGACAGAGTGCCACACTCGACTCAGCAATAACAAAACAGTTTCCGATTTTCCGTCTTCAACAGAATTGTAATTTCAGATTTCTAGTTGAATTATTGAATCTTTGTTTATCCTTTCGAATACTTGTAATAGTTATATACTTCTCGTACTGCTCTATAAAGTACAATGGAGAATAGAGAAAGAATTCCAACAACTTAAGACAATAGAGACAAAAATACCAACAATATTTACCATAAATTACACATAATAATCAGCCCATCCGAGGGCCAATCCGTGAGCATAGCCAAGACCTAATACACACAATATACACATGTATATTGTGATATTGTGTATATTTAACAGAGACAAATTCGTGTTAGAACTTAGAAGCTATATTTCCTTAAAAGAATTTATACACTAACACTAACTTTGAGGCATATTTCAACTAAACTTATTATACTCACGAATAGTCGCGGAGCTACCCTTGTTCTAGAATAGTCAATTGATACCCTTTTCACTGAAATTTAACAGTGTAGATAAATATGATAAACATGTTATTATTTGCGTTTAATATACTACTGTTTTCCCCCAATTAACTTTACAATACAACTAGTTTATAAATATTAAAAACAAGAATCCAGAAGAGTAAAAAGATGTGAGATATTTTTGTGAAAAATATGAAATGAGTGTGATTTTGAGAAAACTATTTTTAGAATAATAATTTCCTCATACAATATAAGTAATTTAATGAAAGCTCCATCCTGTGATATAATACCTTCACGATATTAAGTTGCAATTTTTTTTTTTTTTTTGTACTATAAAAATTCAACCCAATTGAAAGAAAAAAGTTTCTAGAAGAACAGAAATTTCGTAAACGAAGAAAGAATGGGCAGGAATATAATGGCTTATTTCTTACTCCCTCCGTCTCATTTTATGTGTTACGACTTGACACGAAGTTTAAGAAAAAAATGAAGATCTTTGAGATGTGTGATTCAAAACAAGTCTTATATATGTGTGGTTATAAAACATTTTATAAAGTTAAATTGTTTGTAAATATAAAAAGGTAATACTTTTTTTGAACAAATAAAAAAAATGATGTTACGTAAATTAGTATGGATAGTATTTATTATCTATAGTATATCTTGTGGTCGGCTAGAATGAGCATTTAAATAGATTAAAGTTGACCAAGGCTTTTCAAAAAGCCACCGGCTTGAACTTTCAAAAGGCAATGGTTAAAACAAGGCTTCTTACCAAGGATTTTAAGAAACACAACCTTTCTGAACAAATTACTTCTTCTTTTTTATTTAAATATAATTATTAAAAGTAATACTTAATTATTTAAATCTTTGTGATCCGATATTTGTTGGGATACAATTGTTGTAGAGAACGGGAAGTAAGTAACTATTACAATAAAGAAAGGATAAACTAACTATTACAATAAACTGAAAATCAAGAACTTAACTCATTGCTTGTGTGATTCGCTGAGTCGAGTGGTGACACTCTTTCTTTAAAACAAGATTGCCCCGTATATCTCCTTTTACGGTATTGAGCAATAGTCTCCCAAGATACAATAACAACTTTAACAAGTGAGCAAAGGAAACTCAAGTGTTACTCTTGAAGAACTTTGAGTATAGTGACTTTGCTAGAGAGGAAGAATCAGAAAATCTGGAGTATTTTTCTAAGTGTTGTGTTTCAATTGAGCAAAATGCTTCAATTTATAGAGTAAGTAGAAGACCCCTCAACTAGCCAACTAATGGCCTTCAATAGCCATGTAATTGTACTTGATTGAGGGGTTACATTCAGCCAAATAATGGTTGAATTCATGTGGCAAGTAATGGAGAATCAATGCTCCAAAACCAGCCCAAACATCAGATTTTTCCAACTTCTCGTTGCAGTATTCTGCCTCCGAAGCGCCACGGCTCCAGTAGCTGACCAGCCATTTTGCGCCGCGGCGATTTTTGACTCGTTTCATTTTACACTTTGTACACTTCTTCCTTCATTTACCAACGTGGAATACATTGTCATTTGGCCAATAACCGTCCATAATTCTATGTCTCAAACGTATTACATACGTACCAATATCTCTTTCACTAATGAAATTTGCGATACTTGGCACTACGTGTGCACGTGTGTGGAAGCGACGTTTCTGACGTGCGGGCCCAATAGTTCGAGTCATAAATTAATGGGATATACTTATTTAGTAAATTTCCAACAATCCCCTCTTGAAAGAGATTTTGGCGCACACACATGGTGTCTTTTCTAGCAATCTTTCAGTGAACCGATGTTGCATCTGGATAGGTAGCATACGTTTTGAACCTTCCATAGTTGAATACCATCGGACTTACTTACTGCACGGTGAACGTGATGTCTTGAACTGTCAGTGTTTAGTGTAAGCCAAGTCAACGGTACCAACACAACAACTTCCTCTACTCAGTTCTTCGTAATGTTTTATCCGTTGTGGCCGTGGACACTTCTTGGATTCTTAAGTGCGTTCAATTTGAGACGGCCTGTCCTCGCACTTAAATAGGTGGTATCCTACAAAGCATCCTGCTATACCCCACTTTACAAGTGTTAGGAACCATTAAAATTTTTCCCAAACCTAACCTCAACCGGTGAGGATCATTAAAGGTTTTGGAAACTTAACCTTCACCCACACTGCAGATATCACTGATAGTCTATCGCGGGAACGACTTTGGATTTGGTGTTTCTCTACAGAAATCACTATCCGAAGTGCTCATGCTTCCACCGAAGCGATCAACTCAACCTTTACAACTTAGTTTTCCCATTAAACCTAATTCCTAGGATCTCCAGTCAGTAAGGTTGGGTTACCACCGTATTGGTCCTTATACTTTAGGTTTTAAGCCCATTCCCCTAGACAGGCAGAACATCTGATCCTTAGGTAAGCCCTTTGTCAGCGGGTATGCTTTATTATCCTTTGACTTTATGTAATCAATGGATATTATACCCGTGGTGATCAGCTGCCTAACGGTCTTATGCCTTCGTCGAATATGACGAGACTTGCCGTTGTACATAGCATTCCGTGCCCTTCCTAGAGCCGACTGGCTGTCGTAGTGGATCATTACAGAAGGTACGGATTTGTTCCAACAAAGAACATCCTCTAAGAAGTCGTGAAGCCACCCAGCTTCTTCTCCTGCTTTGTCTAAAGCGATAAACTCTGATTCCATCGTGGATGGCGATGCAAGTTTGCTTAAATGATTTTCAAGACACAGCCCCACCATCAATTGTAAATACATACCCACTGGTGGACTTGGTGTTCTCTATATCAGATATCCAGTTTGCATCATTGTACCCCTCTAGTACAACTGGATATCTCAAATAATGCAACCTGTAAGTTAGAGTGTATTTCAGGTATTGAAGTACCCAATTCAAAGACTTCCAGTGATCATCACTCGGATTACGGGTAAACCTAGCCAACTTGTTGACTGCATAAGCAATATCAGGTCGGGTGCAGTGATCTTGGTCGATTAAGGTACTTCTTGGGCATTGAGGTTGCTCAATCAAATCAGGAATTTCATTTCACAGAGGAATTATACACTTGATATTGAGACTGGTATGACATATTTTAGGCCTATTGATTCTCCAATAGATCCAAATGTTAAGCTCCTACAAGGTCAGGGGAGGCTCTTAGCGATCTTGCTAGATATAGAAGGCTGGTATGAAAGTTGAATTATCTCACAGTAACTCGACCTGATATTATCTTTCCGGTTAGTGTTGTAAGTCAATTCTTTAATTCTGTTTGTGACAGTCATTGAAATGTAGTTATTCGCATCCTTCGATATATAAAATCTGCTCCAGGAAAAGGACTACTCTATGAAGATCGAGGACATGAGAAAATTGTTGGCTATTCAGATGCAGACTATGCAGGGCTACCCTCTAACAAACGATCTACTTCTGAATATTATGTGTTAGTTGGGAGAAATTTGATGTCTTGGAAAAGTAAAAAACAAGATGTAGTTACTAGGTCTAGTGCAGAAGCAGAATATCGGGCTATGACAGTAGCGACATGTGAACTCGTATGGATCAAACAACTACTGAAAGAGTTGAAATTTGGAGAGATTAAAGAAATGGAACTTGTGTGAGATAATGCAGCTGCACTTCACATTGCATCGAATCATGTGTTTCACGAGAGGACCAAACACATAGAGATTGATTATCATTTTGTCAGAGAGAAGATACTCTCATGAGACATTGTCACGAGGTTCATGCGGGTAAATAATCAGCTTGCAGACATATTCACCAAGTCCCTAGCCGGGCCCAAAATGAGTTATGTAACAAGCTTGGTACATATAATTTGTATGCATCAGCTTGAGGGGGAATGTTAGATTGTGTGAAGATTCTAGCATTTATGTAAATATAGTAGACAGAATATTATGTAATTAGGATAGAATATTATGTAATCAGGAATTGATTAGTATTGTTTTCCTTCCTTCTTAGAACATATAAACTTAGCTATTTAAACCTCAATATCTTGAGGGAATAATCAAGGAGAGTTCCTCTTGTTTTCTCTTCTGATTCACAAGTAGATTGATTTGTTTATCTCTTTTGCTTAGTTCCCATGAAACTACTTTACTTCTGGGAACATGGTTTGTTAAAAAATCCTTTCTAGAAACTTGACATTGGTACTTACAACAACATTCTTTTCTTTAGGATTATAAAATAAGTCACCTTTCGTTCCTTTAGGATATCAAACAAAAACACATACTTTTGTTCTTGCTTCTAATTTTTCTGTCTTCCCTTTCAGCACATGTGCTGAACATCCCCACATCCGAATATGTCTAAATACTATATCTTAATGCATGATTAATACTTAATAGTATATCCTAACACTTCATTTGACAAAATATCTGCACATTTGTTTGCGTCCCGCCAAATATGAATAATATAGTAATCTTTTTGGCTAAAATAAATACTTACAATTTTCAATAATAGTCCCAAGAGGGTGTTAGTACGTCCTCCTCTTTGATAAGCTTAACATCAAATAAACAGTATGTTTCCGTAGTTAGCTCTTTATTTCCCATTTCTTTTGCTAACTTTAATCCTTGTTTGATTCTCCTTAACTGTGTAATACGGTTTGAAGTAGGTTTCATCTTACATATTACCTCACTTTTTTGTTCATTTCTAAAAATTACTCCAAAAATGTCATCTCCGATTTAAGCTTTGACACTATCATCATTCCCTCAATTCAATTTAATCTCGGAGAAGACCAAGCTATTAATTTGACTTGTTTAAAATTAAAAATGTCTATAAAATACTTCATCAATTCTCTTTGCATAATCTCTAATATATTTACTTATGAATTCTATACGTAAAGATTCTTTTCAATCATAGTTTTATTTCATTTTTTATTAAATATACAACATAATTAAAATTATAAGGATAGTAGTACAAGAAGATTTCCATATATTCTCCTTAATTTTTCATATTCCTTTTACTTACTTACAGTTTTTTATTTAATATAATATATTTATTTGGTCTATCATTGAACAAATATAAGAATGACATTTAAAACGTCAAATAAAAGGGATTATAGGAGTTGGTATAAAATCACAATATTCTATCCAAATTACCAGTGTACCTATCATCTATATATCTATACGCTAAGATACGTTTTTGCATAGACCATTTATAATCTATCAAATGACAAGTTACCGTTAAATAATCATGGCCGTTAGTACTACGGCCTATATCAGAAGTGATAGTCACTTTGCCATTAAAATGATATAATGAATAACGTAAATATTGTTGATATTCATGTGCAAATGTAAATACATCTCTCTTAACAGTTGATCTAGAAAAATCGTTAAAAGCAGGATTATACAAATCTCTAATGTAATGAATAAAACCGGGGGATGAAGGAAATGAAAAAGGCAAACCCTCCACAACAACTAATTTTGCTATTGCTTCCTTATCTCTATGTTTATTATATTTAGGGCCTACAATTCCCCCCGTCATAGGGTTAATTTGACCATGTACTTGGTCCGGGACAGTATCAGTATGTGAACCTTGTCCCGATGGAGCGGGCGTTTGCGCACCCGGTTTTGAAGTCTCGTATTGGGCATACCTAGCTAGATGAGCCCTTACTACGTGTCTCATTAAACCCCCCGTCCCACCGTGACCTTTTCCAGTTTTAAATTTTAAAAATCTTTACAAATTTTACATCTAACTACTTGATTCTCTACGTCCCTATCAAAAAATATTCATGCATCTGATTTTAATGGTTGTTTTGCTGGACCTCGTCTCATACTAGGGGGAATAGGAGGCATTTCAGTTGAAGGTGCACTAGTGGGTGTGTTGTCATCAACATTAGTGGGTGTATCATCTAGATTATAGTCTAAATTAAAGTCTTCTTGAGTTCCAGAAAATAGCTCTTCGTCTAAATCTAATGATATTGTAGGAAAATGTTCAGTATCAACAAAATCATCATGTGTAGGAATAGGATGACTAGAAGAAGTACCCTTTCCTTTATTGCCCCTACTAGAAGAAGTCTGACCCCTATCCGTAAGCATACATTTAAATCCTTCCATTATAGATTTATAATTATACTAATAAATAATTAAAGTAAATGAAATTAAGTGCACTAAATAAAATAAACAGACAATAATAATTTAATGAAGGAACAAATGTACCAAACGTCGACGTAACGTCGACGTGTAATCGAGAGGTTGAAAATTGAAACTTTGCTCGATGGAAAATCCTCAAGCTAGTTGCCAACTTCACTTTCCCAATTCCCAAATGAATAAATAAAATTGAATATTTAGTAGACAATGTAGACTTGTAGAGAGATAGATTGAGAGATTAGAGAGATTGTAGGAAGATTTGTGAGAAAGATGAACAGAAAATGAGGTATTTATAGTTGGAAATTGGGTTAAAGTGTAAATATAATAACTTATGGGTTAAAAACAAATATTAAGGTTGGGGGAGGGGGAGGCCAAAAATGGTCATTGCACATCGGCCAAAATGTAAAATGATCGTTGGTGCAACGGTTATTTTTGCAAAAGGGGAGATTTCGGGCGGGATCGGGTCGGGACCGGGGCGGGATCGGGATCGGGCCGGGACAGGCGGGACTGGGGCGGGTCGGGACGAGACATTGTCCTGTACCAGTTCGAGTCCCGATACCGCAATTTTTTTTTAACTCTTCGAGTTCAGGGCGGTATCGGTCCGGAACCGGGCCGACCCGGCCCACTGGCCAGCCCTAGAGGAAACTGAGAAGTAGTCTTAAGTATTAAGGCATTTCCACCTACCACTCAATCTTGTATCTGTGTAACAAACTAAGTACGAGATTTCCTTTTAGCTCCAGCTCTTCTTCATCAGCTTATAAGGTTAGATTTCTAAATAATTTTTTTAAAACTAGTTTGATGCATTTATGGTTAAAATCTCTCCATTAATACTTAGTTATAATCTATGTTATTTTATTTTCTTCAAATATTAACGGACCCTTTTTTGTCATGTTTATCTTGAGCCCGAGGGTAAGCCTCTCTACCCCCAAGCTAAAGGCATGTTTTGCGTACACTTCCTTCCAAGACCCACTATGTGTGAATTAAAAATTTGAATAGATCCAAATACACCTTGGTTGACACGAATATATAAGTCATATTATATTGTTGAGTGATGATTAAATAAACCAAGATTTTATTATGACTGCAATTTTAGAGAGGCGCAAAAGCGAAAGCCTATGGGTCACTTCTGTAACTGGATAACTAGCACCGATTACACTGAGTATGTTGTTGTATACTCTTTTTTGTTTGTTTTGAATTTTTCATATTTTGGTGATATAGGGTTCTTCTGCTTTGTTTCTGTTAATGGGTTTTTGTTATTTTCTTTATGCTTATGGTTTTGCTCTTAAATTAGATCCCACCCCTTTTGACCATTCTCTGCATCTTTCAAATTTCAATTGTTAGAAATATTTGCAAGTTTTGCTAACTTAAACTTAGTTCCATTTCCAAGTCTTGTGGATTGCTATTAGTCCAAAAGGGTGTATATTTACTGTTTCATGCTCCTTAAATTTCCTGCAAAATGGTTGTATATGCTAATTTAAGGTGTAGATGAAAAGCAAAAATAAAATCGTTGATTGGCTAATGAAAAGACTAGAAAAGCAAATGACTAGTTCTTTACTAGTCTTCTGTGAATTCCCATTTGTCCGTTTTTCTGGGGAAATTGACATAAATGGAGTGAGTGCCACTCCTAAATAACAAAAGATAACTCTTTTAGAGTTATGACTTACTTTGTTTAAACCTACTAGAAGAGCAGTGAGTGTGTTATGAACATAACTAACCTATGGGAGGACATGGATGGGAAATTGGCAAATTACATTTGGGACCCCGTCTAGGAGCATGTGCACTACATGAAGATGCCTATACATACAAGAGGATATATTCCGTTAGGACTATGCTAAGACTTGTGTATTTTCTTTGTTTTGTTTTGTAGAACTTTTCTGGAACCTCCCGTTTCTATATTCCTTTTGGTTACTGAAGTTGATGAACATCTGCTTGTAAGTTCATTTATTGATCAATCCAAAGCTTTAGTTTGTTACAGAGTGACCTACATTGAGTAGGTAGAACTACTGTGAAGCGATCTAAACTAATCTACCTCTCTCTACGAAATCTAAAAGCTTTCTCAAGAAAAGGAGTCTCATTAACAGCTGACCGTCCAAAAAAAATAGTCGGCCGATGTATAATGTACATATAAAATATGTATATTGACTAGTGGATGTAAATATTTTTGGTTGAGCGGCCAAATGTGTAACTTCCCCTTTTTTTCTATGTTTGATCACATGGTATAAATCTGCTGTTTGATTTTTTTTATTGCATTTTGTTTTCTATTAAAGCCTGTTTTCTAGATCTGTTCTCTTTCAATATGTTTGTAACTTGTGTCAGTCTGTTTATATTTCCAGGTAAAAGATTGGGGAGCAAACGACCACCAGTATGGATGATCGTTGTCCTTTGCCAGAAGATCTAGTATTGAATATTCTACTGAGGTTGCCTGTGGAATCACTCTTGCGTTTCAAATGTGTGTGCAAACATTGGTATGCTCTCATCAAAAGTCCGAGTTTCATAGAAAAGCATTTTCATCACAAGAACAATTGTGCCCGTCTCCTCGTTTGTAACTTGAAAGTAGCACATGAAGGACACACCATCGTAAAGTCTGTTGTAGTCTCCTTGGTCCCTGAAAAAATAGTTCCAGGTGTCACCCCTGAACAAAAAACTATTCTTCAGCTTCCGAGGGTCTCTGATTTCACGTGTGTTGCTGGCCCAGTTGATGGCTTATTCTTAGTGCAGAAAAAGTTTTATGGAGACGATGTCTGCTTGGGTTTGTGGAATCCTGCCACCAGAGAGTTCTGGCCTCTGCCTCCTGCGCCTTTTGAGATTGAGTTCTTCTTCTCGGACCATGATCACCAATTTGGATTGGGGTTTGACCTGTTGACTCAAGATTATAAGGTTGTATGGATTCGAGTATTCTGGGATGAACCGGGACAAAGCGTTCACCCTCAGGTCTATGCCTGTGTCTATTCCTCATGCGACAACTCATGGAAGAAACTAACACCTGAATTCAATGCCAGTTGTACCTTATCTGCGCCCCTTGACTCCACTTATCTCAACGGGGTTTATTATTGGCTTTCTAGGGGCCGAGATGAGATCTACAGCATACGATCATTTGACATGGGTAGTGAACAATTCGGGGAGATGCAAGGCCCAGATATTCCAAGCGAACTCTGGGGGTCCCTCACGTTGCGTGGTGACTCGCTTACTATGTTAGCCGGTGACCCTGGTAAACCAATGACATCCATATATGATGTGTGGGTAATGAACCAAGAGGAGGGCAGTTGGTACAAAATTCATACTGTTCAACCTCAAATAGTTGCTCATTGGCCTCGCGGCTTCTGGGAGAATGATAAGATGATTTTCGAAATCAATGAAACTTCACAGCTGGTGTTATATGACCCTACAACAAGTGAAGTTACAGATCTTGGATTTCAGCTGGACCTTAGCATCGCTGGCTGTTGGGTTTTCAATTACAAGGAGAGCCTAGCTCCAATAAAGAGAGGAATTGAGACTCAGGGCCAGGATAATGCAGTCGAGCAAATTGAACACTTCTTTGATATCATACCAATAGACCGCAAGCCTCTGTTGACTGTTAGGCGCACTATCCGGATTAAGTCTGGTTTTTTTGTTCAGACGCGGAATTTTGTATGAAAAACCAAATTACCTGCAATATTGTGACATTAGCTGTTACCTTACTTTCTTTTAACATTGTGTTTAGGGGTGGTCAAAAAATCCGGAGAACCGAAAAAACTGAACTTGCTGTTCGGTTCGGTTTTTATTCGTTTTTTTTAAAAAAAAATTGATTTTTTGAAAAATAGAATCAAATCAGGATTTAGTGATTCGGTTCGGTTTTTAAATTTTGGATACGAACCGAAAAATTGAATTAAATATGTAATTAATCTTATTTTTTATTTTAGGCTACTACTATTTCTTGAATCATAGCCATTGAAGCCAATCAATGAAGCTTTTATGGAAGTCGAATGCGGCATGAACTTGATTAACATATCACGGAAGCATTGACATAAAAAGTAGGGAGATAAATTAGTTGTAAATTGGTAAAACTTTAAATGGACATAACTCTGCGTTCGGATGTTCGTTTTACCCGATTTTTTTTTTGATTTTGGGTATTTTTTCGAGGCGGGTCCGTCCCAAACGCCACAAGGCGGTTTGGCGCAGCCAATATTTAGAAAAACGTCAGTTTTCCCAATCAATTTATGTTTTCTCCCAAATCGATTTATAATTTTCCTTTTTCTTTAGTAAAAATATCACCATACACAATAGATTTCAACGTTGAAATTTCATGATAGTGTAGGTGTGAATGTTAATTTCAGTTTTGAAAATTCAATTTTTTTCTTAAAAAAAATCCTCGACCCGACCCGGCTCAACCCACTAGAAAAAACCGATATAATCCGATACGTTCGGCGATATAAACCGAACATATCAATTTTTTTTTTAAAAAGTTGGATTCGGTTTTTTTTTTTTAAAAAATGATATTTATTCAGTTCATATTTTTCGAATACAAAACCGATATGAATCGATATACGCCCACCCCTAATTGTGTTTGAACTTGAAATTGCTTGGATCAGTCATCCTTGTATTGTGTTGAGTAATACTAGTAGTCATAGAGTATTACTCTTGTAGTTTCTTGTCCCTTGATTTCTGTTACTATCTGTTGTTTCTTGTATTTTGGTGTTACGACTATTTTCTTCTAGACAGCTTTATCATGCTTTTTATAGTTTTTTGTCATGACTTTTTATACTGCATAGAATTGCTTGTCCTTGTGACGAGGATCTAGCGGAAATAACCTCTCTACCTCCCAAAGTAGGGGTAAGATATGCATACATTCTACCTCCCCAGACCCCACTGTGTGGGATTTGGGTGTGTTGTTTTAAAAAGCACATGTGGTATTTTCGTAACTCGTGATTATATCTGCTCTAGCCTCTAAAAATGGTTATGGTGTCGAGGGGCATTGCTTTTGGACTTGGACATTTTAAGTGCTCTGTATCTATATCTATATTTTGGTCACTTGATAAAGTTCAGGATAGAAGCATGGTATTCACCAAAAAAGAAAGAAAACTCTAAAGAGAATCCCAAAAGGTTAATTACTTTTGTCAATATGGCTTTACTATTTTTTGTTTGGTTTTAATCATTCTGTATTCGAAATTCGTTACTTTGACCAGAGTTGGCTTTTGTATCTCGCTCCTTAACTTTTAGGACTCGTTTGGTTTGAGGTATAAGATGAAATAATCATGGTATAAATTTTGTCTATTGCTTTATCCAGTGGTTGGTTTGTATTTTGAATTCTGCATCGTTAATCATGGTATAATCTAGTACACAAATTGGTGTATCATTTTACACCTAATATAGCATGGGATAACAATATATGGATTGAGTAACACATGGATTAAACACTAAAAGATAAATTACCCGTTGTCTTTTTAAAACAATCGTATACATTATTGTTTTACCCGATGTATCTCATTTTGAATACAAAGAACCAAACGTCTAATAAAAAATAATCTTTACATTACAATCTCTAAATTACTAACCGCGGACTACTAATTTCTTTTGTTACATTCCCTACATAACTTGTTCCTAAACCAAACGACCCTTTAAAAGGAAATACCAACTACTCAATTATGTACTTGCAGTTAGTGACTAAGACAATTGGATATGGTAGGTCCAAAACTCCACCAATAAATGGGCCCCCAATCTTTAAGAAAAGATAAAGCCCATTAAAGAAGATCAAAAGCCCACAGCCCATCAACCAAAAAGGCAAGTTTCAAAAGATAGTTGATAAAATGATCAAAGCCACAAAGTGACAGTTAAAATACTGTTTTTCTCCCGCGAAAAGCTTTCAGACAGCTATTAGTTAATTCCTTAATCAGAACTGGAAAAGCAGCTTTGTCTTGTGAGGGGATTCTCTTATTCTGTAACATTCTTTTCATAATCATACCCCACCCCCACCCCCACCCCCTAAAACACCTCACCCCACCCTCCACTTTTCTCCATTCTTCTTCTTTTTACAACTTTTCTTGATCATAGTGAAGTTTTGTTTTTTTTTCTTTGTTTGAGTAGTTTTTGTTATTTGGGATTTTGGTAAATGAAAAGAAAATGGTGAAAGAAACTGAGTATTATGATGTTCTTGGTGTAAGTCCTTTAGCATCTGAAGAGGAAATTCGCAAGGCGTATTATCTCAAGGTTATTGAACTTCGTTTTTTATTTTTATTTTTTAAACTTTTTGAGTTTGAGTTTTGTGTAGCTTTGTTGAGTGATGGTGTTGATTTTTTTTTTGTTTTTTGTTTTTGTTTAAGTTTTATCTGTTTATACTTTAGAATTTGATAAGTGGGATCCAAGTAGTATAATTCTTGGGATGTTTGTGTTGGAAATGAAGATTTGCTTCATCAACTTTCATATAATTTGATGTACAAATGGTAGTGGAAAATATCTCTATCCTTACTGATCTGTTGAAAGGATTTGTTTTGTGTTCAATTTAATGCAGTTTAGATAAAGAGAAGTTCCAAACTAGTATTGGATGTCTTTAAACAGGATATGTGACAGTTTAAGTAGTAGCTAGATCAAGACTGCATTGAACAAGAGCGAAATTTAGCTTCCCTGATTTGGTAATGTGGGGATATGGTCTGAAGATTTTTCAACCAAAGAAATGAAAACCCGAAAACGAAAAGAACAATTTCTTGTGCTTGTTGAATGATATTGGAAATCTGTTTTTTTTTTTTTTATCTTCTGGTGCAGGCCAGGAAAGTTCACCCTGATAAAAATCCAAATGATCCTCTTGCTGCACAAAGATTTCAGGCAAGCACATTACTTGTTGCTTATTGTATGTTTTACTTTTATGGAAAATCTAGGTAAACAGTATCTATTTATTATTTTTGATGTTTTAAATTGTAACAAACAGGAATTAGGGGAGGCATATCAGGTTTTGAGCGATCCAGTGCAAAGAAATGTATATGATCAAAATGGCAAGTCTGCTGTCTCCAGGTAATCTTCTTAGAGTTGCATCTAGGCTAGAAAAAGTCCTGTTTTAGTTTCAGATTTCTGAATTTTAAGTGTTTCATGCAAAAATGGCCTATTGATTCTACCAGTTTGTACATCTCAAGCTTCTATTTTAAGATGATAAATGCATGTTATGGAAGGGCATCGGCTTTCTAGAACAAAATGCAAGTACTTTTCTGATTCACAAATTTCTATGAGAAAAGTTGTTTTTTTTTATGGTAAAAGGGCTAAAATTACCTCTGAACTATTCTAAATAGGTCAACTTTACCCCATTACGTTTTTGGCTCAAAAATGCCCTCGCCGTTAGTCAGCTAGCTCAAAAATTGCCCTCCAACTAACCAAATAGGTCAAAATACCCTTCCTACTAACGTTTACTCCAAAACAAGGAAAAGTGGACCAATTTCGCCTTTGAACTATTTGAAATGGGGCAATTTTGCCCGGCTGAATAGTTAAGAGAACTAATTTCGACATCCTCTTTGTAGGGACACTATGCTTGATCCAACTGCTGTGTTTGCACTCCTCTTTGGGAGCGAACTTTTTGAAGACTACATCGGACATCTATCTGTGGCATCAATGGCTTCCTCTGAATTAGTCAGCGAAAATGACAACCCTGAAAAGGTCCATGATAGACTCAAGGCAAGTATGTCTGGAAGTTCAATAACATCCAAATTATATATGTCACCAGTTTTTGGCAGTTCCGCTGTAAAAATCTGTCAAGAAAATTAAGATACGTCTGATATGTCTTTCTAGGACTAAATGTTCGACAGAAAAGGAACATATCTTGTTTTTCTTTAGTTCACATATTACCTATTTTCAGTTGATTCACTATAATGTGACTATGTTATGAAGGGTGTCCAAAAGGAAAGGGAAGAAAAGCTTGCTAGAATACTCAAAGATATTCTTCAACAGTGCGTTCGTGGTGATAGAGTGGGATTTATACGCCATGTAGAGTCTGAAGCTGAACGGCTTTCACAAGCAGGTCAGCTCACTACTTATGACAATACAATCTGCAATATGCATTGCCGGAATCCACCGAGTTACAGAGTTTAGCATGAAAAATGTTAGAGGTCCTAATGAAACAAGGACAACACGAAAATGCAGTGAAATCAATTTGAATCGTCTTAGCTTAGAAGAGAGCTAAATCAACAAAAATCTTAATTAGAACCTGCCATTAAAAGATTGATTGGTTAGATAGGAAAACAAGGAAATCAACAAGTAAAATCTTATTAATTCCTCTCATCTGCTCTCCTTTCCTTTCCTACATATCAATCTTAAGATCAGTCAGATAGAACTCAATGAATATACTTCATAAGTAGAATCTTTCATGAAAAAGGTTATTTATTGTAACTTTTCAAATTTCATTTCTCTAACCTCTGGTTCCATTGACTTCATAAGTAAACAATGCACTTCTTGCAGTTGATTGACTTTATGTACCTATGTTGAGCAGATTTTAAGTGGCCCAGTTCCCATTCTCTGAAAATTTTCTCCACATTTTCCCTAGAAATGTTATTTATTTGTCTCTAGCAATGTTATTTATTTATTTGTCTCTCAAAATATACATTCTAGTTCTTCATGATGCGACTTTTTCTTCTTCATCCATCAAACATAAGTGTGCTTTTGTTTTCTGTTAACAGCATTTGGAGCTGAGATTCTTCAAACAATTGGATACATATACACACGACAGGCAGCCCAAGAGCTGGGAAAGAAAGCAATTTACTTGGGAGTTCCATTTGTGGCCGAGTGGGTTCGCAACAAAGGTCATTTCTGGAAATCACAGCTTACAGCAGCAAAAGGTACAATTTCATCATTTCACTCAAGATCCCCCTCTACCTGTATCTTAATGTGGTGGACTACAATGTATTATTTTAGGTGCTTTTCAACTGCTGCAACTTCAAGAAGATGTTCGTCGCCAGTTTAAAATGGATGGTAGTGGCCCTGAAAACGACGTTGAATCACATCTAAGATTAAACAGAGAAACATTAATGAATTCGTTGTGGAAACTAAACGTTGTAGACATTGAAGTAACTCTTTTGCATGTCTGCCAATTGGTAAGCCCTAAGTTCAAAATTATCCCTTTCTCATATCAGTTCTTTGTTTCTCCAAGCTGTTATATTCTTCACATTAACTTTCCTATGCATGTTTAGCGGGCTTATTCTTGAAAGACGTTTGTGTCACTTGAGTTACTCACGAGTAATCATTCAGGTGCTACAAGAAGGAAATGTGAAGAAGGAAGAACTCAAGAAACGAGCCATGGCTTTAAAGATTTTGGGGAAAATATTTGAGGTAGGATTAAGCATCCTCTTCTAAACACAGTCCAAAAGTTTCAAATCTCAACCAACTTGGTGTCTTCCGATCGTCGTTTACTCTCAACTTTCTAATACTAACAGTCTCATACAGGAAATTATGTTATTATTAAAATACTAATTCAGCCTACTTAAGTTTTTGTACTTTCATGTATAAGCTTGTTTTCTGGTTGATGATGTTTCATTTTTCATTTTTATTGTGCAGAGGGAGAAGTGTGTTGGAACATCAAAAAAGAAGACAATAGGTGATATAAATGCTGAGGAAACCAGTTCAGATAGCAGTGATGATGAGGAAGACTCACCACGAACACTAAATTATAGAACTCCTCTACTCACGCAGGTTTACTTCTTGCTTTCATTTACTCCTTCACTTAGCATCAATTGAAACAAATAATTGTTAGAGATTGGTTCTTTAATGTTTTGGCTAACTACTTATTTCCAAACCTGTCATTTGGTAAATATGCACATTACTATGGCATGTCCTCCTTTTCGGTGAAGAGGTTCATAAGGCTTAGGGAGGTATTGTGGTAAAAAGAAAAAGAGCTAAAATCATGGAAAGACAATTTCTATTACATAGTTGAAAATTTATAGCAAAAATAGGTAGAAATTATTTTGTACTTTTTGAAAAACTAAGCTACCTTTGCATAAAAGCGGAAGAGGTAGCTTACTAACCTACTGCAGTAAGTAGTGTTGTCCGAAAGCTTCATGCAAGAACATAGCTTAAAAGTAAAAGTAACAAGGTTCTCCAAGAAAGACAATCCTTAGGACACCTAAAGCTAGGGAGTTAGACAAAAGTGATTAGTCGTAGATTTATTTTGTGCTCGGCTTGATGCTATCTTAATGTCCATTCAAAAACAACTTTTGGAGACAACGGTACTAATGTAGTTTTTTTTTCCTTCTATATCTGAATAAGTTATTATTTCTTCCCATATTTTAAAGATTCAATTAACAAAAAATGATAGCTAAGACGAGGCGACTTTTGTTGTTCAAGTGTCGCATTCTAGAAGAAGTTGACAGCTTGAATACCACATTTTATAAGTTTTGAAGTGGTAAATGTTTTAATCCCTAACTTCTAACTTTTTTTTTCTCTGTCTATGATGTAGGGAATTGGTAGACTATTTAGATGTCTGTGTAATCCAGCATTTGATGTGGATGATGAAGAGATCGTGTACAAAGGCAAGTCAGAATAATATATCATCTTTGAGAATTGAAAAGGAAGTGTCATCAAAGAGATGCTAGTCATATTCAGCTTGCAATACAATATTGATGATTCAACAAGATATGAATTAACCAATTCCACATATGTTGTTGCAGTACGGATAATTGAAAGGCGTAAGCCATGATTTGTGCAGCGTTCTTTGTAATTGAAAAAACACCTGGCGTTTTGCAATCTGTAATGTAATGTTTGTTTTAAATTGATTATACAATAAACGTTGTTCCTAGAAGAAAAAACTGAAACCCAAAAAGAACTTGTGAAAGCTTGAATATTTACTTATTGAGCTAGTAATCACTTAAGTTCAAGAACACTCCATTCCATCATTTTCTGTCACCAATTTTTTTTTTTAATGTCAACTTAGTATAGTATCATTGGCATATGTTGAGATTAATAGATATTTATCATTAGAAAAAGTTAGTTAGGAAAGTCAGAGTTAGTTAAGAGGTTGTTAACCTCAAGTAGTTAGTTAGAGATTAGTTGCTAGATATTTTTAGTTTGTGAGTGGTTAAGATTCTTTATTGTACTCATGTATATAAGGATGAATACACAGAAATGAAATCACTTTTTGATTTCCCCAATAATCGACTCAACTCTCTCTTCTTCTCCAAAGCTCATTGTTCTTCATCAATGGTGGTTTTAGTTATTTGAGCTTAAATCCTTTGAGTTTCAACATGGTATCAGAGCACAACTCCCAGATTCACTGACGTGTGATCAATTAATCAATCGTCCCAAATCTCGATCTTCAATTTGTGATTTCGAAATTGCAAAATTGCTCATTGTTTCATCTCGATTCTCAGATTTTGTGTTTTCATTGTTATTTCATCTCGATTCAATTCAACTAATTCAATTAGTTTCAAGTGCGATATAATTCAATTCGATATCTTAACTCAAAACAACTCGATCCAGTTCATCTTTGATTGTATGTGATTCAATTCGGTTTGTTCTAGTTCAAATCAGTTAAATTCACTTCACTTATGTTTAATATAGATCAATGAAACTCACATTTGTGATTCGATCCTTTGTATTTTGTAAACCTAGATTTACGATTTCAATTTTTATACTCACAACTTTGTTTACTTTGAAACCCTAGATTCTAGTTCATTTGAGCGAGATCTTAACCTCATATCAAACTCAAGTGAAAGTTTCAATCCAAAACCCAATCACTCAACACATTATGGCACCAGAACAAGTCAATACAAATCAAGTGAATCAGGAAACAATCAATTCTACTAGTCCTCTATATGTGCATCCATATGAGAATGCAGGCTCCACACTGCTTTCAAGTGTGTTCGATGGATTTGGATACAGATCATGGAGAAGAGCAGTGCTCAGAACACTCCCAGTAAAAAATAAAACAGGTTACATAAATGAAAAGTGTGTAAAACCAACTGAAGACTCACCTGCATATGCACATTCGGAGAGATGTGATGACATGGTGACTTCATGGGATATTGAATTCATTGTCAAGGGATTTGACAGACAGTCTTTAACATGTGAACAATGCCAATGAGCTTTGGCAAGAACTGGAGGACAGATATGACCAAACAAATGGTGCAAAACTGTACCAATTGCAAAAAAAAATCAATGATCTCTCTCAAGGAGATTTGGACATCACCAGTTATTGCACCAAGATAAAGAAACTCTGGGAGGAGTTGAGTGCATTAGATGCCCACACTGCTTGCACTTGTCAGTGCAATTGTGGTGTTAAGGCTGGAATGCTCAAGGCTGAGCAAGATAGAAGACTCATTCAGTTCCTCATGGGACTAGATGCGGTATACAATACTGTGAGAGGAAGTATATTGATGATGAACCCATTGCCAAACATATCTCAAGCATTCTCTATTCTAATCCAAGAAAAGAAACAAAGGGAAGTGAAACCTAGGAGCCAGTTGACCATAGGATCCACCTCATTGAATGCTCATGGATCACCTCATTCAAGTGGCTCAACTAATGCAAGTTTCAGAACAAACTATCAAACCAACAGAGGGAGCAATCATTTTCAGGGGAATAATCAGTATAACAAATAGGTTCAAAGTCAGCAACATGGTGCAAATGGATCAGGGACATACATAAGAGGATATAACTCTAATAAGACTCAACTATTTTGTGACTACTGGAAGAAAACTAGTCACACAAAAGACAAGTGTTACAAGTTGCATGGTTTCCCTCAAAATTTCAAATTTACCAAAGGCAAAAATAAGGGTTCTACAGCAAGAGGAGGATATAATGACTTTGACAACAGTAGAAAAAGTGTTAATTTTGATCAAATGTCCTACCACAACAACAATGAGAGTGTGCAGAACCTAACAAAAGAACAATACAACCAATTACTCAATTTTTTAACAACAATTTTCAACTTGGAAATGCCGCAGGATAGGACACAAAAAACATCACCAATGGAGCAGTGAACCTTGTAGGTATAATTACTTGTCACTCTTCTATGACAGAGATTGGTGAACTCTCTTATATATGTAAAACATTATCTACAGACTCTTGGATAGTAGACTCTAGAGAAACAAACCATATGACCTATAACAAAAACTTGCTCACCAACATCACAACCCTGGTTACCCTTTTTAGTAAATCTACCTAATGATTATAAAGTCAAGGTAACAGAAATTGGGAATGCTTACCTTAGTCCTACACTGACTCTGTACAAAGTGTTATTTGTGCCTAGTTTTGAGTTTAATCTCATTTTAGTTTATTGTCTATGTGTTCAACTTCAAAGTATTGTTAGTTTTAATATATTTTCTTGCATCTTGCAGGCCCTTTATCTGAAGAGGCCTCTAGAGATTGGTAGGGCCAGAAATGGCCTATACTATGTTTGTTCAAGATGTCAGAACAACAATTCGGGTGCACTACCTAGTTTCAATCTTCCATCATCTTCATTACAGTCATTTACTTGTTCTCCATGCATGAGAAGCAAGTTTTATCATCACTTCCCATTGCTACTGTAAATACTTCATGCTCCAGTAATAAAGGAACTTGTTCTACTTTGCATTCTTCTTCGATTTCTGCATTGCACCCTTGCTTGTCTTCTACATATTATGAAAACTGCACTGATCTTTTATGGCATCAAATACTAGAATATGTGCCCTTTGTGAGAATGAAAGAATTATACACTACCCAAATTTGCTTTCAAACAACCATTTATATGCCAAATTTGTCCAATGGCCAGACAATCCAGAAAATTACTCTCTCAGAAAATGTCACCTTCCGGCACCAAAATCTTTTACCTTTTACACATTGATCTTTGAGGACCATATCACATCTCCACTCGTGAAAATTACAAGTATATCCTTACTTTGGTTGATGACTTAGTAGATCAACACGGACACATCTTTTAGGTTACACAAACAATGCTCTCCAAGCTGTCAAAGCTTTCATTTGCCTCACAGAAAACCAGTTTTCAACCACTATCAAAATTGTTAGATCTGACAATGGATTAGAATTTGCAAACAATGAGGCAATGAATTTTTTCCAAGAAAAAGGCATCATTCACTAAACTACATGACCCTACATACTATAACAAAATAGTATAGTAGAGAGGAAACACAAACACCTCTTAGAAATAGCAAGAACTCTTCTTTACCAATCCAAACTACATATTGGAAAAAATGTATATTAACAGCCACATATTTGATAAATAGACTACCCTCAAAAGTGCTTAAAAATAGATCACCATATGAACTGTTATATCAAAAGGCACCAAGTTACACACACCTAAAGACTTTTGGTTGTTTATGAACTATTATATCAAAAGGCACCAAGTTACACACACCTAAAGACTTTTGGTTGTTTATGCTTTCCTACCGCCTTAAAAAACCACAAAGACAAATTTGAACCAAGAGCCACCTGCCATATCTTTGTAGGATATCCTTTTGGATCCAAAGGTTACAAGATTCTAGATTTGGCCACAAAGAGATTGCATGTTTCCTGGGATGTCACTTTTTATGAAAGCATTTTTCCTTTCTTTATGTGTACTGCTCATACTACTTTTCCTTCTATTCTTAAGATGGTGAATGATAACTTTAATAATTTGAATCCTGGCATAAATAGCATGGATACAAGTCATCTAGACAAAAGTAAGAATGTTAATTCTGTTATGCATGACTTTATGACTACTGATGAAACAACCACCACCACTAGAACCTCTCTACCACTTGTATCCTCCATTAGTTCCAATGATTCTGAAAATGAGACACTGGATACTCATCTTCACACAAAATGACCATGGATCAAGTAACCCCATTAACAATACTTCACATTCACATGCCCTAGTCGTCAATAACATCTTACCACCACCTCCTACTGAACCTAGGAGATCTACCAAACTTTACACATCCCCTGCCTATTTGCAAGAGTATAACTTCAAACTACCCAATCTTCAGTCTTCACATCCTACAAACACATCTCTTTGCTTATCCTTTGGTCTTCCCTCTTTAAACCATCACACATCCTTCACCTCTTTTAGTCAAGAGAGTCAGCAGGTAATGATGAACATATCTCTTGATTTTGAGCCTTCTTATTATGAGGAAGCAACATTAGATCCAGTTTGGCAAGCTACAATGACACAAGAGTTTGAGGCACTGTATACTAATCATAATTGGGATTTAGTTCTTTTACCTACTGGGAAGATGGTCATTGGGTGTAAGTAGGTATATAAAGTTAAACACTAGGCAGATAGTAGTGTGAAAAGAATCAAAGCAAGACTTGTAGTGAAATGATACACTCAACAATATGAGATATATTACATCGAGACATTCTCCCTAGTAGTAAGATTGACTACCATTAGGACATTGCTTAGCTTGGCTGTGAAAAGAGGTTGGAAACTTTACCAACTAGATGTTAACAATGCTTTTCTTCATACAGACTTGCATGAAAAAGTCTACATGGAAGTACCACAAGGGTTACTTGTTGACAATACAAGTCTGGTTTGCAAACTAAGGAAGTTTTTATATGGATTGAAACAACCAAGCAGGCAATGATATGATACGCTTGCACAATCCTTGTGCTCTAAAGAATTCACACATTCTGCTAGTGATTACTCCTTATTATACAAGAAAAATGGTCATTCCATAGTGTTTGTGATAGTCTATGTGGATGATGTAATCATTATTGGGACTGATACACTGGCAATTCAACAACTTAACTTTTACTTGCACAATAAATTCAAGATCAAAGATTTGGGACTGCTGCATTATTTTCTAGGCCTAGAAGTTCTGTATATGGACAATGAGATATTAATCTCACAAAGGAAATTCACAAATGATTTGCTGAAAGAGTTTGATTGTTTCAACTACATCACAATTACTTCACCTCTTGATACAAATCATAAGATATGTTACTGAAGGCAAATTGCTGGCAGATCATACATCATACAGAAAACAAGTTAGAAAGTTAAACTTTCTCACCAATACAAGATTAGACATTGCTTACAGTCTTCAACACATATCTCAGTTCATACGAACTCCAAGAGAACCAAATTACAAGGCAACTTTACATGTTTTGAGGTATCTAAAAGCATATCCTACTTTAGAAATTTTATTATCTAACAGTCAAGATTACAAAGTTTCAGCATACTGTGACTCAAACTGGGCAACTTGCCCAGATTCCAGGAGAGTAGTCACTGGATACATGGTTTTCCTTAGTGATAGCCCTATCAACTGGAAACTAAAGAATCAAACAACCATTTCCTTATCTTCAGCTGAGGTTGAGTACAAATCAGTGAGAAAAGTGGTTGGAGAACTAGTTTGGTTGGACAGGCTACTCACAGAGCTAACAGTTGATTCATCTAGACCTATCTTAGTGTTTTGTGACAACCAAACAGTTGTACACATTGCCACAAATTATGTGTTCCATGAAAGAATCAAACACATTGAAGTGGATTGCCATTTCGTTAGGGACAAGCTACATGAGGGGCTAATTGACTTGAATCACATCTCCACCAATGCTCAATCTACAGACATCTTAACTAAAGCTATCAGAGGAGTTAAACATCATATATTGCTTGGCAAGTTGTCAGTGTCTTCCTCACCTCAAACTTGAGGGGGGTGATGAGATTAATATATCCCATTCCCACACACCAATACCAACTAGGGTGGCTGTTCAGTAAGTCCTACCCTTACACGAAGAAAGCTTCGCACCCAACTGCTTGTATATCGATCGGAAAGAGTAGGACCCCTAGAGTCCACTCTTTCCCCACACTACAGGAAAGTCAAAATTAGTTATGAGGTTGTTAACCTCAAGTAGTTAGTTAGAGATTAGTTGCTAGATATTTTTAGTTTGTGAGTGATTAAGATTCTTTATTGTACTCATGTATATAAGGATGAACACACAGTAATGAAATCACTTTTTGATTTCCCCAATAACCGACTCAACTCTCTCTTCCTCTCCAAAGGTTATTGTTCTTCATCAATGGTGGTTTTAGTTGTTTGAGCTTAATTCCTTTGAGTTACATAAATTAGTTTTGTAACCCTTTACAAATTTATTTTTAATTCTGTGATTTCTTACAAATTTTCTTATTTTTATACATGAAATATCTGAAAATAACTCCTTTTTTGCCGATCCAAATTCAATTGATACCTAACTCACATGCCACGATAAAAAGTGAGTTATCTTGAGGATACTTTTGATTGGCATGCGACGTAATGTGGTAGTGTTTAATGCTTTAGATGACTTATTAATATAATTTCTTCTTACAACGTATCATGAAGTTAATCTCTTTTCAGATTAAGTTATATTCGAGCTACAACACTTAACTTTTTAGTTGTGTAAATTCAGTCTTCAAAAGTTTCATAAAATTATGTGTGAATGTCATTTTCGAACTCAAAAAATTTGAGTGAACTCCAGGGAATCAATTACGTAACTACTTCCTTTTGTCTTTTGTTCCTTGTTTCTCAATCAAGTAGATCAATTCATTCACCATTTGATGCCTTTTTCTTTCCCTATCAGTAGAACTGTAGAAGTTTGTTGAGTTATCTTCTTTCTGATGATGTGTATATTAGATTACGCAAATATAATCAATCCTTACTT
The DNA here is from genome assembly GCA_034509755.1 of Anisodus tanguticus. Classification (NCBI taxonomy): domain Eukaryota; kingdom Viridiplantae; phylum Streptophyta; class Magnoliopsida; order Solanales; family Solanaceae; genus Anisodus; species Anisodus tanguticus. The sequence goes on from CM067560.1 coordinate 9,773,964, forward strand.
TTGTAGTAAAACAGCTATATCAGAAGGATAATATTAAAAACAGATACAATAGCTTTGAGAAATGGTACTATGGTTTTGGACTATTTTATTCTTCATATGTATATATATATATATATATATATGAAAGTATGTATGTCCGGATAATCATTATTAGAGACAAATGTACTTGAACATATTCGTATTATTAATAAAATTAACATTTATGACATTTGCAATTATTGTCTCTTCGATCTAAGGGTGTATTGAGAAAGTATTAAATATTCGATTTGGGATCGAGATATTTAAATTGATAATAACTATGAGATAATTTCTATTAGATGGAAATAATTTAATTAAATTAAAATTAGATTTTGGATTTAATGTGTTGAATATATATATATTAAATGAAAACGGGAAACATAATTTTACGTAAGGCGCCGCGGCTCCGACCCGGCAGTGGGCCCAGTCAGACTGGCCCACTGCACCTCAATTTTTGGGCCAGGCTTAGAGCCCAACCCTAATGTGATTTGTGACCTAATTATAACTATAAATACAACATTCCCATTGTTAATTAAAACACACCAATTCTATAAACTAATTCTAGACTTAGAGTCTAGGACGAAACTCTCTCAAACCTCTGTCAAAATTTTCTGACTTTCTTAACAGTGGAATACACCATAGCATAGTATTTGCAGTACCATAGCATAGTGCTTGAAGTCGAATAGACAGTCGTGTGTAATCTCTAAGTAAAGACTCCTGATTTATTAACCTGTAAGTGTTCATGTTTTATGTTATAAGTTTTTTATTATGATATAACCATACCAAAAAAAATTATTGGTGTAAGTAAGAACAAAATTTTAAATTTCTGTTATGTCTTACTTATGTGTTTTGAAAACAACAAAACACTACAATATATATCACCTAGTCAAAGTGATTCTTAAAGTATGAAAAAATGATCATTTTAGTCTTTTATATATCACGTAACCAATATAATTTTTAATGTACGTACAATTTTAGTAAAATATATATATATATATATATATATATATATATATAGGGTAGAGGAAGTCGTTCCGATTAGTCAGAAGCAGGTTGGTGCTACTGTGGAACTCGGCGATAAACACAAAGTCCAAAGCAACAATTGATAAGGAAAATGTACTTGATTGGGTTGATATTACATGCTCGCAGGCGAGTGACGGCCGGAACTCTTGGGCAGACGAGGTTGATCGGATGGATGCGGCTACCAAAGAAGGAGAGGTGAGTGAATCAGTAGGATCGGTATAGGACAATTTTGATATCACTAAAATCTCTATTGCTGGATTCAAACTCGACTATGTTAGGCCAGTTAGTGAGGGTGATCAGCTGATAGTGGAAATTGAGGAGGAAGATATCATCTCAGAAATTGAGTACTGGAAGAATGCAGTGGTGTGCTATGTTCTTGGAGCCCATCCACCATTCTCTGTGCTTAATGGTTTTATTCAAAGGCAGTGGGGAAAGCTGGGCATTAACAAGATCTCGGTGCTAAAAAATGGCATAGTTCTGGTACGATTTGACAATGCTGAGGGTAAACATACATTGATACATGGAGGGATTTACCACTTTGACAATAAGCCTATGATTGTTAAGACATGGCATGCTGATATGGAATTCTCCAGGGAAGAGTTGTATTCAGTCTCAATTTGGATCAAACTTCCTAGTCTGGAGTTCAAATATTGGAGTGCAAAGGGGAATAGCAAGATTGGTAGCCTAGTGGGTAAGCCTCTTGTGGTTGACAGGAACACTAAGAAGAATGTGGGTCTGAATTTTGCTAAGCTTTTGGTGGAAGTTAAGATAGGAAAAAGGTCAATGCGACAGTACAACAACCTCAAAATAATGTGTCTGAGCCTGTGCCAGTAAGGCCTGAGGTTTGGGGGGGGGGGGGGGGAGGTACATGAGCAGCAACAACATGTTGCAGCTGGAAGGGGAAAGAATGGGAGATTCCAAAATCAGAAGTATCCTCAGCAGGGCAATGGGCACTGGATGAACCAAGTAGGAAGGTGGATGAATCAAACAACCAAAGGTCAGGCAACCACAAGTGGTACCACTTCAGTTGAGGTTGCTAATACCTTTCAACCATTGCAAACACCAAAGAAGAAGGGAGTGCAAGCCACTAAAGCTAGCCAAACAGAGGGGACTGTGATGCACCTATCTAGGCATGCTTAAGATGGTTAGCTGGAATGTTAGAGGTCTCAATGGCCTCAATAAACAGAATGAGGTGAGCCTCCTCTGTAAAGAGTAAGAAATTGGGTAAGTTGGTCTCTTAGAAACTAGACTGAAGGTGAATAAGGTGGATGTGATTGTAGAAAGTATGTTTCATGGGTGGCAACATCATAGCAACCATGATTCTCAGTATAATGGAAGAGTATTGGTAATATAGAGGTCTGATTGGTTTGTAGTTAATATTGATCGGGAAACAGCACAAAGTGTCACTTGTAGAGTGAAATTTATCCCTCTAAAGTTGGAGTATGTGGTGACTTTTGTGTATGATTATAATTTGAAAGAGGATAGGAAGGAGTTGTGGCACAACTTTCATCAACTGAGTGGGACTATGACAGTACCCTGGGTAATATTAGGAAACTTTAATGCTGTTTTGTGTAATAAGGACAGACGGGAGGGTAATCCAGTTACTTATACAGAGGTTGTTGATTTTCAGAATTGTATTGTTATGTGTGGCCTGGAGCAAATGCTGATTTCAGGTTGTAAGTATAACTGGAATGACAAACAAGATGTTAGGATTTTTTCTAAGATTGATAGAGTGTTGATGAATGGTGAGTGGGTGGACAGAATGCCTGATACTGTGGCTCTTGCACTTTCAGAGGGCATTAGTGATCATTGCCCTATAGTGGTGCAGCTGGTACAAATTAGGAATAAGAGGAGGAGGTCATTTAAATATTGTAACTTCTGGAGTACCCATCAGGATTTTGGAGGTATAGTACAAACAGTGTGGAACCGGCAAATAGAAGGATACACCATGTTTAAGGTGGTGAGGAAGCTAAAGTTATTAAAGCAACAATTGAAAGTATTGCATAAGCAAAGTTTTAGTGATGTGCTTGTGCAGGCTGAACATGATAAGGCAACTTTGAAGAAAATTATCTTCAACATGATCCTTTGAATAGAACTCTTCAGAAGGAGGAACAATCATTGAGTGGTCAGTTTAGGTTTGCCCCGGCTGAATCATTCTTGATGCAGAGGAGTAAAGCTACTTGATTGAGACAAGGGGATGATTAAGTACTTATTTGCCATTATAAGGAAAAGGAAATTGATACAAGCTATTACACAGATTCAGGATGAGCAGGGTACATGGCAGTAGGAACAAGATTAGGTGGCAGATGTGTTTGTGAGGTACTACCAACAACTTTTGGGGACTGATGGGGGTGCTAGGAAACAGGATGATGGCAGAATATTTGATCAAGGACCAAAAGTGTCACTTGCCCAGCAGTATGCATTGCTACAGCCTTTCTCTAAACATGACATTAAGAAAGCCATGTTCAGTATTAATATCAACAAGAGTCCTTGTCCGGATGGGTATGGGGGAGGATTCCATAGAGCAACTTGGGATGTGATTGGGGATGATATATGTGCTGCTATAATGGAATTCTTTAGTACTAGTAAGATATTGAAGCAACTAAATGCAACCATGATTTCTATCATTCCTAATGTGGATAGTCCAGTGAATGCTAGTCAGTATAGGCCTATTGCTTGTTGTAATATCATTTACAAATGTATTTCCAAGCTGGTCTGTAGTAGATTGAACACTGTCTTGCCTTCTTTAGTGAATCCAGGTCAAGCTGCTTTTGTCAAAGGCAGATCTCTGATCCAAAATATTTTTGTGTGTCATGACCTATTGAGACACTACAATAGACAAACCTCCCCTAGATGTCTAATGAAGATTGACCTTAGGAAGGCTTATGTTATGGTCAAATGGGAATTTATGAGAGATGATGGATGGCTTTGGTTTCCCCCCAAGTTCACTCATATAGTTATGGAGTGTGTTACCACAACTTGGTTTTCCGTTAAAAGTCAATGGGGAAGGGTGTGGATTCTTTCGGGGTAGGAGAGGGCTGAGGCAGGGTGACCCTATATCTCCTCTTCTATTTATCTTGGTAATGGAGTACTTCTCCAGAATTATGACAAGAATGAGTAGACTTTCTGATTTTAGATTCCACCCAATGTGCAAAGAACAGCAACTTACCCATCTTACCTTTGCTGATGACCTCATGATATTTTGTAAAAGGACAGTACCTTCAGTGGAAGAGGTGATGGAAGAAATACATTATTTCACAGACACCACTGGGCTTGTCGCAAACACAAAAAAGTCAAATATATTCATTGCAGGAGTAAGTGATGAGATCAAGACTGAGTTGTTGAGGGTCACTGGTTTTGCAGTAGGGAAGTTTCCTATCAAGTATCTTGGCTTTCCTTTGTCCTACAAGAAGTGGAGTAAGTTAGAATGCTATCAACTGTGCAACAAAATCACTAAGAAGATTAAAGCTACAACTGTCAGACATCTATCCTATGCAGATCAATTCAATTTTGTTTTCATTGTATAACTTCTGGGGTGCAGTGTTCCTGCTCCCACAAAGTGTACTGAAAATGGTTGACAAGCAATGTAGAGATTTCTTATGGGGTGCTACAGAGGACTCAAGAAAAATAACACTAGTATCTTGGCAATATTTGTGTTGGCCGAAAGAACAAGGGGGCTTGAATGTGACGAATTGTAGATTGTGAAACATTGCAACAGTGGGCAAATTGATATGCTTATTTTTACATAGTTAGGAGCAATTGTGGGTTAAGTGGGTGCATGGTGTTTATATGAAGGATGGAGATAATTTCTGGTCTTATGTGCCAAGGAAGTATTGTAGTTGATATTGGAAACAGTTGCACGAGCTCAAGCTTAGTATGGTAAGTTGGTATAATCAAGACAGGTACTGCCTTACCACATATGAAAAATATTATGTATCTCAGGGCTATCTATCACTGTTGGGGTCAGGGACAAACTCAAGGAAGCAAACTTAGTATGGAGTAAGCTATTGCTGCCTAAGCATAGAGTGGTAGTGTGGTTTGTTTTGAAGCAGAGGCTGCTCACTAGAGCTCGGTTGATAAAGCTGAGAATTGATTGTGCTGATGATTCATGTGTGCTATGTGGAGTTCATAGCCTAGAAGATGCAACTCACATTTTTGAAGACTGTAGCTGGACAACAGAGTTATGGCAACACATTGAGGCATGATTGGGTATTCATGTGCAACTAACAACTGTGCAGGGTACATTGGAGCAATTCAAGAAGATGCATTGGCAGAAATTCAAAAAGGAGATTGTGCCCGCAGGGTATGGAGCAATGATTTATAGTATATGGCAGGAGAGGAATAGCAGAATTTTCAGGAAACAAAGTGTAAATATTGAGTTTATAATTCAGCAGATTTAGTTCATAGTTAGGGAAAAGGTGAAAATGTTTAGAGGATATAATGTAGCAATGAAAAGTGAAGTATTCATATGCAGAGTTGTAACTAGAATACTCGAGGCCTGGTTCTGCTAGTTTTGTTAGAACTGGCAGAAAAGGTGTTCTGTAGGTGTATTAATGTTGTTGGTATGGTAATATTTTACAGTTTATTATCAAAAAAAAATGTGCGTACAATTTTAGTAATATATATATATATAGCTCTTAATGTATAAAAAATAATCATTTTAATATTGAACCCTAAAAAAAACAGTGCAGAATTAAAAAATATGTTAAAGTTTAACGCTCACTCATATGAGTAAAACAAGAACTACCTTTTTTCCCTGCTACCACCGCGCCTGCAACCACAACAACAACATACCGAGTATAATCCCACACGATATATAGGATCTGAATAGAATATGGTGTACGCAGACCTTACTCTACCTTGAAAGGTAGACCACTGCACCTACAACAAGGAGAGTATATATTTTTCTTATTTTCTTTATAATGTAGCTTTCATTCTTGCAGCAAGAGACAAAATTATATTATAATTTCAAAGGCAAAACATATGTCGATTATTCACACAAGAATTTGCATTGGAAGTAACAAAAATTAACTCTCCTCATCATATAAAATTTGATTATGACCGAAAGATTTCACTCCCATTTTTCTTGTGTTTTTATATAGATCAAGCGAGTTGCTGATTAAATTAAACATATTTTTAATTAAAATATCACTTTTTTTTATACATTAAAAGTTATTTCGATTACATGATATATACGAAAGGACTAAAATAGTCCAACCACAATTAACCAATTCAATCATTTTCTCAGTAGCTTAAGAGAACTTTATTTGGTGAGAGTTATTTGTAGCATTTCTTTAACCGTACAAAGTTATCAAATTGTGGGAAAATCCGAAACGACGTTCTATTAGGCAATAGCTGCCATTCACTAATTTAGATTAGTTTCATTTGCTGGAACCTGGAAGTACTTAATTTTAGAACTATATGTTCCACATATCAACTTCATCACCTAATATCACAAGTTAGACTACACTAACGGTAAATTCTTGTGATAAGCATCAAGAATAAACTGATAAAATGCTAACCTACCTAATATAACATGTTAAACTACACTAATAGCACAAAAAAACTTTAACACAGTCGATGCATATTAGCTTAAATGCTTCCTGAAACCTGATTACATTGAACTGTTCACCAAAGCAAAGACCTTATACCAGCATAAAGATGGAGGCATGCAGGCAATGAGAAGTTTTTTTGTTATATCTTTTAGCCACCTATTGGAAAAAAAAGAATCTTCTCCACTAAATTATTTCTCCATGTTTAGGAGTGAAACATGAAACAAGAAATAAGTGTCTTTCACCAAACATTTAACACATGAAAGGAGTTAGAGTAACATAATCCAACAAGTTCTCAGTTGAAAAGATTAAACAAACAGAACCGATTGGCTTGTACAGCCAAGATTGTCCAGCATAGTTTATACAGAAACGAATATGTACAAGGCCGCATTCAACCTTTTGGCCCCTTTTTCTCCCCTCTACGTAAGAGAGCCTCGAAACTCCGAAATTTCTCCTCCATAGGACACTCAGTGAGCTGGATGGAGAACGCGTGCACGGTGCGCTTGGACAGAGCACGCGCAGTGCACTGATGTTAAGTTCAAGCAGCCGCTAATGATTAGTGAATGTCGCCCGGGGCAAGTGTGTAGAGCAGGAAATGCTTCGCACACTGCCTGAACGGCGGGAGGTGTGAGAGCAGTGCACTGGCTGATATTAAGATTCATAAGACCTTCATCCTCGTACCTGTGCTTCTTCATAGACGCCCACATCTCGTGCTTGTTCTTGACCCGACTCTGAGCCAGAGAGTACATTGCTCTGTCTGTGATGTTCTGGCAGAAGTATAGACCGAGGGATCTCAAGTGAGGGCAATTGTTTGCCAGAGCAATGACACTCTCATCTGGACAACATAGATAATAGATGCATTAAACAGATGACTAAACCAAGAAAATGACTCGAATTGGAGCCATCAGCAACATTGTCTCAAATTTCAGTAGAAATAAGAGATGCTAAGGCCATCTCAAGAAGTAGACAGTAGGACATTCCTGAATACACTCGACAAGCCAACAAGAGGAAACACAGACCTCTAAGCTAACTTAGAACACTAGTCGTCTTGTAAACAATGCTCTAACAGGTTGAGAGCAAGATCATGAAAATTCATAACAAAAACATTTACACAAGAAATAGAGACATCTAACAATCAGATAGCAGACTGAAATTTATCTGACACTCCGATAGTTTATCTACTATAATACAGCTTTACTAAGCTACAGGAAGATTACAACAACATACCCTGTGTAATCCCACAAGTGGAGTCTGGAAAGCTACAAGAAGACTAAAAAAGATCTGCCTAATGTCCATTTCATCATTCACTTTCAGACACAAATAGACAGGAATCAACGGGTAGCCTAATTGTCAACCAGAAATTTTAATCTTCACCGACAAGGTCATAGATCCAGTACCTTACATGCAAAGGATTTGTGGTTGATAATAATATCTCAAGTAAGGTCCCTCACATGCATCCGAATCATGTTTTGACTCTTGTTATCATTTCCTAAAAGACAATATCTTGCATTAATATCTCCTTCCAGTTAGTTACTAATAGGACATGAATAAATTGTTTTCTTTTGAAAAGATCTATTAGATGTAAAATCTCTAGAATACCCGAATACAACTAAGTCCCAATAAGTTAAGCATAAGCTAATCCCAGTCAGTTTAGAAGTAAACATACCACTGTTAAGGAAAATATCAGATACGAAACCTAACCAGACACAAATTTTACCTGTTATAAGGACACAGCCACACAGATCAAGGAGTCTGAGATCAGGACACCCATAAGCCAAACTCATCACACCTTCATCACCAACTTTGTCACACCACCCTAGATTTACAGTCTGTAATCGGTTACAGTAATAACCGATAGCCTGCAAGGACCAATATGAGTCATTTCGGTTAGAAAAGCCAATGGGATTTTTGAAGGGCTTTTTTCATTTTTTTGGCACGTCAGCCAATATTAATTACGCTCACTAGCCAAAATATAGTATATAACCTGATTATGTATATTATATGTATTTTTTTGTATACCATATGTATATTTATATTTAACATACAAAACCTGTACATTTGCTTGCTATTATTCTTTTGAGCGGTCCAAAAATGTAATTATCCCCCTTTTTTAAGTACTCTTATAGGTCATTTATGAGGTCAAGACATATACCTTCAATGCCTTATCAGTTGCAGCTTTAACACAACCACAAAGGTTTAAGACTCTTAGTTGTCGGCAACGCTCAGCGAGGTATGCAACTGCATTATCACTGAAAGCAGAGCACCCACTGATATTCAGCTTCGTGAGGTTTGGACAGCCGTGAGCTAAAGCATAGAGGGAATGGTCAGTTAGCTTAAAACTCTTGCTAAGATCAAGGTCTTGCAATTCATGGCAGTGATTGGCAATTATCTCGACACCATTGTTGAGAAGTTGTGGTAAATCTTGTCTAAGAGTTAGAACCTCCAGCTTCGTGAACTTGGGGGAAAGTGTTAGCACTAAGTTGTTCATATTCCTCTTGCACCTGAGGGAAAAAATTGTTGCATAACTTAGAAACCGATATAACACCAAAAATCAACAAGGGAAAGATTACTCACATATACAATTTTTAATCAGAAGTTTTGAATTGATACATGAGGCCACAACTATCTAATACTCCATCCGTCACATAAGACCACCTTATGTGAGGCTCTTTTCTTTTTGGTCCGTCCCAAAAGAATAACACCTTTCTATATTTAGTAAATTTAACTTCATACTTTTCATATTACCTTAATTAGATGATTTATAGCCACACGAATATCTAACACTTATTCTGGACCACAAGTTTCAAAAGTCTATTCTTAAACTCCGTGTCTCGTCAAACTAAATTGGGACGGAGGGAGTAATCGATATCTATGTGATCCAATTCACAAGAATATCAACTCCCACAATACTAATACCAGCAAATAGGGAAATAAAACCAAATTGTAATAAACAAGAGGGGTTAATAAACCAACTCTACAAATCAAGAATTTGGCAAGCAAGAAAGAAGACAACTTGTAAATGAGCCCCAAAAAAAGAAAAAAGGAAAAATATGAAATAAAGGCAAAAGCACCATCATACCCAAGTTATGTTCTCCTGTTCAACTTTCCGAGCACTAAAACATAGATATAAATTCCAGATGTCCAAAATGAAGCACATAGAAAAAAGGTAAGAATTTGCCATAGAACAGAGCAATAACCATTATGCTATGACTATATTTCTTAATTGGGGCTTATCAGATACCAACACATGTAATCACCATCCTCCAAGTCTTGCACTTACAAATCCTATGGGAAATTTTCAGTCAATTCTTGAACATCTAACCTTAGTTTCAAACTCAAAACTTTCTTCAACAACATTTACAAACTCCTTCCCCAACAAAGTAAAAAAAATAAAGAAAACCTCCATTCTGTTCTGCAGTTGATCAATTATAATGACATCTCAAATAGATTGATCAGGCATATAGGACCAAGATAGTTTAAAAAATAAAACTTTGTGTTGACTTGACTCCCCAGATTTCAATAATAGACCATCTACAGTCAAATAAATGTAGAACAAGAACTACCTTTTATCAATCACATCAAGCAAAGTACATAATCTAATAGTAAAACCTTGAACTTTTGTGGAAAAACAAACAAGGGACAAGAGAAAGTGATTACCAAGAAAGGGATAAATGAGTGAGTCCCCAAGAAATAGCATCTCTCCAACCACCGCAAACACCAGAAGCAACAATCACCGTCCGATCATCAACAAGTGAAGCAATCCTCAACAACAACTCCATAGGTATATCTTTCCACTCTCTGATCATCACCCCACCCCCCATTTTACAACTGCTATTATTCACCCTAAGCTTCTCAAAACTCAAGTCTTCTACCCCTATCATTTCCTATTCAAAGCTCTTACCTTTACCTCTATATATCTATATATACAGGACACAGAAAGAAAAGCCCAAAAAAGGGTATCCGCTTCTTGATGTTTCAAACACAAAAATAAAGAAAAGAGATAGACTTTAGCGTATACTACTGTATCATCAGTATTTCTAGGCAAAAAGAGGTTTATGGGGAAACAAGTTAGCAACATGTGTCATCACACAAGTTGTACAGACAAGTAAAGTATGTCCAAGAAAATTCTAGAAATACTCGGGACTAACTTTTTTTTTTTCTATACAGTTTTCCGGATTAAGCTAGATTATTTCTGGAGATAGTAGTCCGATCTCTCAGCACTACTATCAGTACATTGCAGGATGTGCCTGAATGACCAGGGTTTGAGAACAGAGCAACTGATATCACCTACAAGGTCCTACCCATAAGAGAGCAAATTACTCATATCAGGGTTCGAACTCACGCTGCAGACCTTCAGCTGTATTTTAAGTTCCTCCTTTACCATCTAGCTATGCCCCGGGGACTACTCAAGACTAATTTATCCCGTAGGCGGGATAAAATAATTTCAAGGTTAATGAAATAAAGTGGGATATTCCATCATTAATTTTGAACTTCATTTCATATTCTGTTTGGTAGAAGGTATAAATTAATCTCAGGATAAATTTATACCTTCTGCCAAACAAAATGCAAAACTAACCCCAAATTTAATGCTGAGATATTTCACCTTATCCCGTGTAGTAAACCTTCACCAAAATCTTTTGGAATTTGGAAATAAAAATGAAAATATTACTACTAATGTAAATTTTTCCAAGATGGTTTAATAACTAGGAGACTGAAAGAAATAATTCCTTGATTATTTTCATTAATGAAAAAATATATATACAATTTATAATTTTCATAATAAGGAAAATCATATTCTATTCTAATTGTACAAGAATCCTACAATTATGGTAAGTATACAATACTAATTATATACAAAATATACAACTAAATATGTTACCATATATATGATGCTGTGTATATTACAGTTTCCCAATTGTTATGGAATTCCGTGATATACACGGTATACACAAGGTATGTGTATACCGTGTATAACCGTGTATATTTTCATACCCCTGCAATCATAGCGGGCGGTCTTCGTACGTTGAGACTGTCCCTAAAATCTTCAAAAAATGACCTAGGGGAAGACCATTTGTAAAGATGTTTGCAATTTGATACCTAGAAGGGACATGACAGACACGTACTTATCCAGGAGCTACCTTTTCGCGAACAAAGTGAATATCCATCTCGATGTGTTTAGTGCGCTGGTGTTGAAACGGATTTACAGAAAGGTATACGACACTAATATTATCACAATAAACCAAGGTAGCTTTCTGAATAGGGCAATGAAGCTCTAAAAGAAGATTACGTAGCCAACAGGGTTCAGAGACCACATTGGATACCTCTCGATACTTGGCCTCTGCACTAGAGCGTTATAATGTAGACTGACGCTTCGCAGACCAGGAGACCAAGTTATTACCAAGAAACATACAATAGCCAGACGTGGAGCGTCTGGTATCTTGACAGCCACCCCAATCAGCATTTGTACACGAGACAAGTGTAGACGTCGATGAAGGATATAAATGTAAGCCATAGTTAAGCGTCCCTTGGATGTATCAAATAATGCGTTTGAGCACATTCATGTGCTCAACATTGGGATCATGCATAAACAAACACACCTGCTGTAAGGCATACGTTATATATGGTCTCGTGAATGTAAGATACTGAAGAGACCTTGCAAGACTGCGATAGTGGGTCGGATCTTCGTAAGATGACCCAGTCGCAGCACCCAACTTAGGTTTAGTATCAACTGGAGTGGAAGTAGATTTGCACGAAGACATACCAGCTCGCTCAATGATCTTAGCATCATACTTTCGTTGTGATAAGAATAATCCACATGCATGACGAGTGACAGCAATCCCCAAAAAATAACTCAAGGGCCCTAGGTCTTTCATAGCAAACTCAGAACTGAGCATTGTCATGATAGACTTGCGTAACGCATCAGAAGAGGTAGTCAAGATAATATCATCCACATATAATATAATATAATATAAGCCAGAGAAGTACCATTACGATATTAGAGCTTAAGCCCATATAAGGACTTCTTCAATAAACAGACATGATGAGGATATTTGGGGTATCGAAAACCTAATGGTTGATGCATATAAACGATCTCCTTAAGATCATCATGTAAGAAAGCATTCTTCACATCTAATTGATGAATGGGTCAAGCCTTCGAAAGAGCCAGACTGAGAACAGTGTGAATGGTAGCCGGTTTGACCACCGTACTAAACGTCTCACCACAATCCACGCCAACCTGATGAGTCTTACCATCACCTACAAGACGAGCTTTATGGATCGCAAAAGAACCATCAAAATTATCCTTATGAGTAAAAATTCACATGGATCGAATAATATTAACACCAGAAGGACGGAGTACCAACTCCCACGTCTTATTTTCAATAACAATATCATATTCGTCGTCCATAGCCAACTTCGAATTCGGGTCATTCAATGCGGACACTGGTTACGGGGTAGGGGGATTTAAGAACATTAGAATTTAGATTAAAATATCTTTTTGGTTTAAAAATACTCAGTTGACTACGAGTGACCGGTTTGTGACTCGGGGGAGAATGGGGTGGATTTTGGGACAAAACTAGAGGGGTGACGGATGGCCAGTAGGCAGTGGGCCTGCTAGCCCAACATTGGAAGCAGCAACTGAAATTGGACCGAAAACAGGAGCAGGGGCAGAACTGGACTGGATATTCGGCCCAATTGTTGGACCCGTGACTGGAGACGGTCCTGGAGGTCCAGCGGGCAGTGGGCCCGCTGGTGGATTTTGGGTGCGGGACAAGTTTGATAAATGGTGAATAATATACGGGGAGACATCGTCATCTAAAAAATTATATGAACTAGGCCCAGAACTACTTACTTTGGCAAAACAAAATTGGGTTTCATCGAAAATAGCATGGCGATTAATGATGATTTATTAGTCGATAACTCAAAACACTTGTAACCACAATGATTAGATGGATAACCCAAAAATACGCAAGGGGTAGAACGGGCTTGAAGTTTGTTAATTGTGTCCAAGAGAATATCGATTGCTCGCCCGACATCGGCCTCTTCACCCAACGGGATGACCCAGAATTCAGCCACATTCTTGGTTGTACAATCCAAATTCTCAATCAGACACCCATCCGCATTCATTTTAACAAAAAAGACTGTAAGGGGAAACCTTCTAACAAAAATATTCGTATATTCTCGCTCATCCACGGGTTTTTCTCATTGCTCAATTTTGCTGCATGCTCTGCATAGTTGACAGAAATAGTGGATAACATAAGCACCCAAAGACCCTAAGATGTGAATACGAATGAGTCTTATTAAATAAGATTTGAACATGGGAGGAATATGTCAAACCTTTTGTAGGAAGTATGTTAAGAAGGTAAGTAGTCATTTGTAGAGCATGATGCCAAAAGGAATGGGGTATGGAAGCATGGACCAATAAAGTGCGGACAATATTATTAATGATACAATTTTTTTGTTCGGATTTCCTATTTTGTGAAGAAGTATGAGGACAAGAGAAACGAAAAACTATGACATTAGTGTCACAAAAATCCCGAAACAACCTATTATCATATTTTTTCCATTATCACATTGAATATTTTTGTTTTCCTAGTCGAATTGGGTACGGATGAATGCTCTAAATTTTAAGAATGTGGAAAAAACTTGGGATTTTTTTGCCAATGGAAAGGACCATAAAAAATTAGAATAATCATCCAAAAATATAACATAATAACAAAGGCCCACAGAACTTAAAACGGGAGATGTCCATAAATCACTATGAATAATATCAAATGACATTAAAGTACGAGAAGTAGAGGCTACAAACGGTAATCTAACATGTTTTCCTAAAGGACAGGATTGACAAATTGGAGTACTACGCGTACCCTTACAATAAATAAAATTATTTTTATGCAAGGAAGAAACAATGGATGACCCAGGGTGACCCAAACGTGCATGCCACAAGGAATGAGCTAGAGCTGCAAAAGTAGATGGCAAGGCTTGACTCGAGAGACTGGATGCGGGAGTGATAGGATAAAGATCTCCCCCACTACATCTCATGAGAGGTATCCCCATCTTGAAATCCTTCACAGAAAACCCAAAAGGATCAAAATCAACAAAAACCAAATTATCGGTGGTAAATTTACAGACAGACACCAAATTTTTAATTAAGTTAGGGGCATGAAGGGCATTTTTTAAGACAAGAGGTGGATGGGGGGAGACAAAGTTTTATGAGTGTAACCACGAATTGGAATTGAGTTGTCATTACCAACAATTATGCCACGATTGTTGCTCAAATTAGAATAAAACGAGAGAGTACCTTGGTCGGACGTCATGTGAGAAGTTGTGCCGGTGTCCATGTACCAATTCGGGTGTGGAGGATTTAATCCAAGCGTATGCATTGCGGCCTCAATATCCGTTAGAGTCGGTATGGGGCCCACTGCCTGGAATGACCGCGGAGGCCAAGGCCTACGCACACTGGCTTGCTGCCCCGGCCCAGACGAGAATCTGCCGCCTGAAACTGGACCCGAGAAGCTGGGCCTGGGCAGTTGTTGGAACTGGGCCTAGTTATTCGGGTAAGGGCAAGGCGGAAAATACCCACTGTTGGGCCAAGGACTGCTGGCCCAGTTCCACTGCCATGGGGCCCACTGTTGAGCCCAATTAGGCTGTTGTCCACTGCCCCGAGGCCCACCGCTGGTGCCACCATTGTTTCGTCTGCCGCCACGATTTTTGTCATTATTTTTTACAGTTTTGAGCATTCTTTTCGCCACAGTTGTTGCGGTTTTAGCCCGAATTGTCAACAAAATCGTGAGAGTGATTGGATGAAGTCACCATCGCCATGGAACTGGCGCAGGTAGTCGCTTTTTTTGGCAAGCCGGGTTCTTCTAATGTGAGCATCGAACGGGCTTGATAAAAAGGGGGAAGCAGATTACTTTGATGAATGAGAGTCTCAACGCCATTATAGGCCTCAGATAGGCATGCAACCATTTGTAGAACAAGACGATTATTGGTAACAGTTGTGCCAACCTTACGGAGTTGGTCCGCCAACTCCTTGAGCCGTTTACAATAGGCCGAAATATTCAGAAAATTGTCCATGCTTACTTGTGAAAATTCTTGCTCAAGGGTGACAACTCGGGCATATTGGTTGTCTTGGAATATATCATGCAATCTATTCCAGGTGGCCATAGCCGTAGTATCTGGTTCAATAATCGTTTGTAAAAGGTCGGCAGAAATAGTGGAATAAATCCACTGAAGGACGGTAGCATCAAAAGTGATCCATAACTGAGGATCCTCCGCAGGAGGAGGGATAGCGGGAGGAATTATGTGATGGAGGACTTGATGTGAGATTGCGTGAATTTTAAACAACTTTGCCCACGTTGCATATTGTACGTTTTCCATCTCAAGAACAATAAGGATGTTGTTCTTGATGTTAGAAACAGTAAGGGAAGGATGATACAGGTTCTTTGACGTTGACATAACGAAAAACCAAAGGGATAGGGAAGAAAATTTTGGGAAGAGAGGAGGTAAAAGGAGCACGAAATCCGAGAAGGGATGTCGGATTCCGAGCAGTCTCGGCCGAGAAGGGACGTCGGAAACCGAGAAAAAATGTAGGAGAGGAGCGGAAGTAATTTAGTCCTAGACTTCTGATACCATGAAAGAAATAATCCCTTGATTATTTTCATTAATGAAAGAGTATATATACAATTTACAATTTCCATAATAAGGAAAATCATATTCCTATTCTACTCCCAAAACCTTATTCTAATTGTACAAGAATCCTACAATTATGGTAAGTATACAATACTAATTATATACAAAAGATACAACTAAATATGTTACCATATATACTTAAAAGGACCCTCCCCACCGTCCGCCCTTCCTTGAATTATTCGGTCATGCAATACTTATTGAATACAAAGAACAAAATGCATTTAGACCCCGTCGTAGTTATACGATAAACACGACTGTGTATACCGTGTATATCACGGTTTCCCAATTGTTATGGGATTCCGTGATATACACGGTATACACAAGGTATGTGTATACCGTGTATATTTTCAGAGACTTGCAAGAAGATGAGGGAAGCGTAACTTGTAAAATTATTATTATGTGATCAGAAAGTCAGGAATATAAATAGTAAAAATATGAAAAAAATTGTGTATAATAGATTATTGTGATTCGATATTTTCTCCTCAGAACCAAAATTTAGTGTATCGAGCTATTTTTCTTTAGACTTTCAAAAAGATAATTAATACTTTTGTCGCTCATGCTACTTCAGTACTACGTCTATACATACAGAAAATAAGGGGGGGGGGGGGGGTTAAGATATAGGGGATTAGTGGAATTTACCAAAAGGAGAAATAGAGACGTTGAATGAAAATGGAGTAGATTTTTGTGAAACGTAGGAACATCGTAAGGGACATGAATTGGGAGATGCGTAACAACACACGTTTCATTAGGAATTGAGGGGTGATATCCAAGACAAGTTTGTGACATTAATAAATCCAAAATGGATAAACAAGTTATATTTAATTAAAGTTTGAAATTACAGTAGTTTTTTCTTTTTCTTTATTTTTTTAATCTATTGCATTGAGAAAAGAGGGAAAGAGGTGGGGATATGGACAAGAAAATTATAATTCATACTTATTGTACTTTTATTATTATTATTATTAGATTACAATTATGATAAAAAGTACTCGTATTTGATATTTATTCTAACTCAATACAAAATAATAAATGTCTTTACATATTGTTTTTATTACTAAGTCTTACTTAATTATACACATTCTTACCAAATTTATGATTTAATTATGATAAATTAATATAATTTGTGATTGCTATCAAATGCAAATAATTTTACCCTATAAATATTACGCAATCAGTATGTACACTATTCCCAAATATGGCGTATACTTTAGATATATTTTTTCGTCAGTTATCTCTTTGGTGTTATTCATCCTAAATTAATTAATTTTATGTTGTTTAAATTTCCAAACGTAATTCTCTATTTTTATTTGACCACAATTTATTTGAAATTAAGTTGTACAGTATTTGATATCGTCGTTTGTTATTGCATCTCTTTGCTTATCGTCGTTTGTTATTGCATCTCTTTGCTTATCGTCGTTTGTTATTGCATCTCTTTGCTTATCGTCGTTTGTTATTGCATCTCTTTGCTTGACTTTAAGGAATTATAGTAATGTTTGTTGGATTACAATGGTGCAGGAAACGAAAATAAGTAACTGCTAGTATTACAACACAATGAAATTACAAGAATCTGAAATTTCAGTAGACTGGAACAAGAAACTGATTGCTGGATCGAGTGATGACACTCTATCTTTAAGACAAGATTGCCCCGTATATATCCTTTCTACGTTCTGGACAATAGTCTCCCAAGATAAAACAACAACTCAACAAATGAGCAAAGGAAACTTAAGTGTTACTTTGAAAATTTTTGAGTAATGAAATGATGCTGGAAAGTTGTAGGAAGAAACTGATTTCATTTGTATGTTCTGTGTGCTCTCAACAATTGGCAAAGGCTCCATTATATAGTTGTAGGAGAGGACTCACCAACTGCCCACATAATTGTTGTTACTAGCCAAGTAATGACAATTATGAAGGTAGTAATTCAACCAAAATAAATGGAGAATTGATGTGTAACAGATTAGCTTTTAGGGACTTACAAAAAGCACAAGTTCTCTGCCCAATTTAACTTACCAGAAACTTCAGGGACCAAACTGTAAATATGAAGCAATTTGGGTCCAAAAAGATAATATCAGAAGAAGCCCACGACCCACGACCCGAGACCGGACGGGACGGGACGGGAGGGCGGCGGCGGCGCGCGTGTGGGCTTATCCTTGAACCGAAGCACATCTAGGTCCTCCCTCCTTTAAACACATGGGATACCCCTTGGGGTCCAAAACCCCAAGCCAACTTTGAGACTTATTAACTAAACAAATCTTTCTTCCCCCACCGATGAGGGAGGATTGGTCTTTACCACCTTTTTTCATGCTTCAAACACCTCACTTCGTTGACCAATATCTCTTTCATTTCTCAACGAAATTTGACGATCCTTGGCCCTACGGTCATCTACTTACTTAGTAGATTATGCACGTGGTAAGAACCGAAGTTTCCAATATGCGGAACACTAGTGTTTAAGTCATTAAAGATGGTTGGACGCAACTCCCGCCAAGGCAAATTTCCAACAATCCCCTCTTGAAAGAGATTTTGGCGCACTTACATGGTGCCTTTTTTTTTTCCAGCAATATTTCAGCGAACCGATGTTGCATAAGGACAGGTAGCTTCAGCTTTGAACCTTCCATAGTTAAATACCATCGGACATACTTACTGCGCGGTGAACGTGATGTCTTGAACCGCCAGTGTTTAATGTAAGTCAAGTCAATAGTACCAACACAACAAATTCCCTTACTCTCTTCTTTGTAATGTTTTGTCCGTTGTGGCCTTGGAAAACTACTTGGATTCTTAAGTGCGTTCATTTGAGGCGGTCTGTCCTCGCACTTAAATAGGTGGTCTCCTACAAGGTATCCTGCTATACCCCACTTCAAGAGTGTTAGGAACCGTATTGGTCCTTATACTTTGGGTTTTAAGCTCATTCCCCTAGACATGCAGAACATATGATCCTTGGGTAAGCCCTTTGTCAGCGGGTCTACTATATTATCCTTTGACTTTATGTAATCAATGGATATTATACCCGTGGTGATCAGCTGCCTAACGGTCTTATGCCTCTGTCGAATATGACGAGACTTGCCATTGTACATAGCATTTTATGCCCTTTCTAGAGCCGACTGGCAGTCGCAGTGGATCATTACAGAAGGTACGAGTTTGTTCCAACACGGAACATTCTCTAAGAAGTCATGAAGCCACTCAACTTCTTCTCCTGCTTTGTCTAAAGCGATAAACTCTGATTCCATTGTGGATCGGGCGATGCAAGTTTGCTTAGAGGATTTCCAAGACACAGCCCCACCATTAATTGTAAATACATACCCACTAGTGGACTTGGTGTTCTCTATATCAGATATCCAGTTTGCATTACTGTACCCCTCTAGTACAGCTGAATATCTCGAATAATGTAACTCGAAAGTTAACGTGTGTTTCAGGTATTGTAATACCCGATTTAACGCCTTCCAGTGATCATCACTAGGATTACGGGTAAATCTAGCCATCTTATTGACTACATAAGCAATATCAGGTCGGGTGCAGTTTGTTATGTACATCAAACTACTGATCATCTGTGCATATCGCTCCTGGCATACGGGTGCACTATGATTTTTATCAAGCTTTTGATTCTTATCCATTGGTGACTTTATCGGCGAACTGTCAAACATCTCGAACTTTCTCAAAACATCCTCGATGTAGTGAGACTGAGATAAGACCAGTCTGTCAGACGTCTTAGAGATTTTTATCCCTAAGATGACATCTGTGATACCCATATCCTTCATGTCGAAGCATTGTTTCAATATGTTCTTAGTCTCTAGGATTACCCTAGGACTGCTTCCTGTGATCAACATGTCATCTACATACATACATATCATGACGAACGAGTCAGAGTTACCTTTCGTGTAGACACATTTGTCACACTCGTTAATGGAGAAACCCTTTGGTAGTAAAGTACTATCAAACTTTTTGTGCCATTGCTTCGAGGCTTGTTTCAGCCTGTACAGAGATTTGACAAGCCGACAGACTTTCTTCTCTTGCCCTTGAACCACATACCCCTCGGGTTGGTCCATATAAATTTCTTCTTCCAAATCACCATTTAGGAAGGCTGTCTTGACATCCATTTGATGTATCTCAAGGTCACGCAAAACTGCGATCGCAATGAATACCCGTATGGATGTCATCCGAGATACTGAGGAGTACGTGTCAAAGTAGTCAAGACCTTCTTTATGCCGATAGCCCTTGACTACCAACCTGGCCTTGTACTTATCTATAGACCCATCTACTTTATATTTCCATTTGAGTATCCACTTACAACCCAACTGTTTATTTTCCGGAGGAAGATCAACTAACTCCCAAGTATGGTTATGCAGAATGAAGCCTATTTCACTTTCAATAGCTTCTTTCCAGAGCGGTGCCTCTGGAGTTGACAATGCTTCCGCAATTGTCCTTGGTTCATCATCAACCATATAAGCTACAAAGTCAGGACCGAAGGATTTATCCTTCCTGACCCTTTTACTTCGCCTTAGTTCTATCTTTGGAGTCTCCAAGTTCTGAGAATCTGGAACACTAGATTTCGGATATTCAGCCACCTCGGGATCCGCTGGATCTGAACCATCTAGATCTGGGCCGTCAACGACTCCCGGTTCTTGAGAGCTTTGTTCATAACTTTGTTTGCGAGAGGTTATGTCTTTTTCCTTTCTAGGAAAGGTACCTTCAAAGAATTGAGCATTCCTTGATTCCATGATTGTACCCCCGTGGATATCTGAAATATCTGACTTATGCACTAAGAAGCGATAAACACTACTGTTATTTGCATATCCGATGAATATGCAATTTACAGTCTTAAGCCCAATCTTGACCTGTTTTGGCTTGGGTACTTCAACATTTGCCAGGCAACCCCATACCTTTAAATATTTATAGGTGGGTTTCTTTCATTTCCATGATTCATATGGAGTTTTGTCCTTACCCTTATGTGGGTCTCTGTTAAGAATCGTATTAGCGGTAAGGACGATTTCTCCCCACATGTTTTGGGGAAGACCGGAATTGATGAGCAAGACATTCATCATTTTCTTCAATGTGCGGTTCTTACGTTCCACCACACCATTCGATTGAGGTGAGTATGGAGCCGTCGTTTGATGAACAATGCCTTCTTGGGCACAATATTCCTCAAATGGCGCTACATATTCTCCCCCTCTATCGCTACGAATGGATTTAATTCACATGCTTACTTGGTTCTCAACTTCTGCTTTGTAACGTCGGAACGCTTCAAAGGCTTCATCCTTACTTTTCAACAAGTAAAGGTAACAATACCTTGTGCTATCATCAATGAATGTCACAAAGTACTTGTTCCCCCTCTAGTTTGTGCAAACTTCAAATCACATATATCTTGTGTGAATAAGTTCTAGAGGAGCGGTATTCCTTTCGACGGATCGAAAAGGAAGCTTTGTGAGTTTTGCCTCTACGCACACTGTTGACACCCAATTTTGTCCCGTCTTTTCCAATTTATTTGCAATGTTAAATATTTTTAACACCCAAAACAATTTCTACCCAAACTAATTTCATCCAAAACCCATTTTCGCCCAAGGCCCAACAACCCATTAACTCATTTCCCAACCCAAAACAATTTCTACCCAAACTAATTTCAACCAAAGCCCAATTTCCCCAAGCCCACTCAACCAAACACCTATTTCCCCCTTTTATTTTTCGGCCCAACTCCCAAACCCATTCTTTATTTTCCCCCTAACCAAAAGCAAAACCCAAAAGGAACTCTACTAACCCAAATCATCCAACTGAAGCCCATACCCATTCGGCCCAACTCCCAAAACCCACACCCGACCGGCCCACCCACAACAGCCCAAACCCATCCCTTTTATCCCCCAACCAAACATAACCTAAAAAAACAAAAAAAACAAACCCTAACACCTACCCCCCGAATCGACGCCGCACACCCCATGCCTCGACCCCCACATTATCGGTCACCTCACCCACGCCACCACCTATCCCTGACACCACCAACCCCCCTCTGTTACGCTGACACCACCAACCCCCCTCTGTTACGCTGACACCACCAACCCTTCGGCCATACCCCCAAAATTCACGACCCATACCCCTAAAATCTGTTCTAAAATCGTTATTTTTTGGGCCCTTTATTTTGAATTTAAGCTCGGTTTTAGGGGGGAGAATCGACCTATAAAACCCCCATTTTTGTTCACTGTTAAAGGGGGAGAATTTTTGAGGATCGAGGATTATTCAAAAAAATTGGGACCGGAGACTGTTAAAGGGATTTTCGGAGGTCCGATTCCAGATATAAAATATTTGTTGTGTTCTTGATTTTAAGCATTTGCCTTCCTTGTTGTTCAAGAAACAAGTCCAAGTCAAAAAAAAAAGAATTCGGAAGAAGAGGTGAGTTTTGTTCTTAAATTTCAGAGTTTAAAATGCCTCTATTTGCTTCGTGAACCCTACTCCGGAAATCTGCTTTTGTTTGTTATTCTTCACTGTTTTCGAGTTCCGATTGGGTCACTGTTCCGATCGGGTCGGGTCGACCTGGCTCAGATAATTTCCAGATTCATATATTGCCTATCATGTTGGTTATCTGAAAAAAAATCTGAGAAGAAAACCGATTCGGGTCGACCCGGTTTGGATATTTTTTTAATTTGCATATTACATCTTATTTGTTGGTTATCTGAAAAATTGGTGAAAAAATCTGATTCGGGTTTGACACCTGATTCGGGTCGGGTCACTGACCCAGGTCGGGTCGATCCGGTTTAGGTATATTTCCTGATTCTTGCATTTTTTACATCTCTTGTTGGTTATTTGAAATTGCTGAGAAGAAATTTGATTCGGGTTTGACACCTGATTCGGGTCGGGTCACTGACCTAGGTCGGGTCGACCCGGTTTGGGTATATTTCCAGATTATTGCACTTTATATCTCATTTGTTGGTTATCTGAAAAACTAAATTTTAATTCCAATTCCGGTCACTACTTCGGGTTGCATTTCTCTGGTCGTCTATCCGGGTCTGTTTCCAGAACTGGGTCGCCCATTCGGGTCACTGTTCAGAATTCGGGTCTGGTTTTCGTGAACATTTCGAATCCTGTTTCGGTTCGAAAATTTCAGAATTCGGGTCATATTTTATTTGTTTACTGTTTGTTACTTTGGCGCTTGAGCATCCGTCATGCGACTATGTTGTTATTTTGTTGATTGAACTAATACTGCATTCCATGTTGTTATTTTCTTGATTGAACTAATGTTCCATTCTCGTTGTTATTTTGTTGATTGAACTGATACTGCATTCCCTTCGGAAATTACTGCTCGATTTCAGATTTCTGTTTTGATTTGTTTTACTGTTTTAAACAAAATACCGCGCCTTTCGGGCATTGCTTTCTGTTTCAGTTTACTGTTTTCGGCATTTAAACATCCGTGCAACGGATATCTTACTGTTTTACTGTTTTAAACCAAATATCGCGTCTGTTCGGGCATTGCTTTTCTGTTTTAGTTTGCTGCTCGAATTCAAATTGTTGTTTTGGTTTGTTTTACTGTTTTGAATAAATACCGCGTCTATTCGGGCACTGCTTTTCTATTTCAGTTTGCTGCTCGGTTTCAGATTACTGTTTTACTGTTTTAAACTAAATACCGCGCCTTTTCAGAAATTCCCTCTCTGTTTTCTGCTTACTGCTTTGATTTAATTTTTTGCTGATTTAAACACGATACTACGTGGCCGATGAAAAATATCGGTCGATTTTGAGGCCTCCACAGTTGTAAAGACGAAGAATATAACTTCTAGGCAAGGATGAGACTTAAATCTTTTTATTTCATCCGAGAGATCAACATGTTTAGTAGGCGATGCGACTAAAATAACCAACAAGTTGTATGTTCGCAGCCACGACGTGATTATAATGATCTTTTCTTTTCCATCCGAGAGATCAACACATTTAGTAGGCAAGGCAATCAAAATGACCACTGAGTCATACGTTTGCAGTCACGACGTGATTGGAATGGTCTTTTCCAAAATTTAAGTCTGAGCCCTCCGTGATCAAAACACTCACTGTTTTGGACACGGATCCGAAGTTATTTGTATTTAACTGTTTCTAACCGTTTGTTCTTGATATCTTGCAGAGAACAAAGTAAATAAAGGCAGATAATCCTCGAAGTTTATTTATTTTATTGTTTTTACTTTCTTTAATTCAGCTTTTACCCCGCTCTGTATTGTAATAGTATTTATCGCACTTATGTAACTATTGAAATGCTTAGATTAGGCAAACTTAGAATTAATTCATAGGGTAGTATAAAACTTGAAACCCGTCGCTAGTATATTTACTTGTAGGTTCGGGTAATTCAAACTTAGAAACCCTCCGCTAGTTATTTTATTTTCAGGCTCGTCATGCATATTCAAAATTTTCAAAAAAAAATCATTTTGGTCATCTTTTGTTCACTTCATTAATCATACAAATAAGTTTATCCTTTCAATTTGCCAAATAAATGATTTCCAAAAGTTTACTCCTTTGGCATTAAATTATTCGTTTTTCTCCTTACTATTAATTATTACAAATGCATATTTTCTCAACTTTACATGTATTTTTCTTTAATATCATACAAATGCATACTGGTACAAATGTATCATTTACTAAATATTTGCTAACATCTTTTTACTCTATATACTTTTAAACATGCATTTTCTCTTAGCAATAATTAACATGAGTTTGACCGGATAACCGCAAGTTAGCGGATCTTAAAGGATGCCTAACCCCTTCCCTTTAGGATAATAAAGAACCCTTACCTAGAATCTCACTAGTTTCGCAGACCTTAAAATTGGAGTTATTGCAGCATTTATAGTCAAACATTTAGGTGCCCTAATTCACCTTAGAATAATTAGGTGGTGACTCCTCAATCCAATTGACTCAGGAATCACCGAATACGTCATGCTCCGCTTTGACCTCTCGCGCGGTCGGAAAACGGGCGCAACATACACCTCACACTTATGTTGAGGGTTTACGTCGATAGACGGCAACAACTCCAATTTTACCAACCTTTGGATGGACTTGTAGTTAACATGTCCTAATCTATGATGCCATAAATTAGAAGACTCAAGCAAATAAGAAGAAGCTTCAACTTTATTACTTGGACGCATTACAGACATAACATTAACTTTGAAGAGACCTTCACAGACGAAGCCTCTCCCCACAAAAGTGTCATTCTTAATGAGTACAAATTTATTGGATTCAAACACTAGCCTAAAACCAGCATTAACCAATAAAGGTCCTGAAATTAAATTTCTCCTAATCTCAAGGACATGCATCACTTCCTTCATAGTGAGCTCCTTTCCGGAAGTCATCCTCAGGACCGCCTTTCCTACCCCCGGCACGTCAGACGAAGCATTGTTGCCCATGAATAGCTTCTTGTCGTTGACCGGTGTATACGTGGAGAAGGCATTTCTGTTGGAACAGATGTGTCTGGTAGCACATGTGTCCATCCACCACTGCATGGGATTCTCAACCAGGTTTGCTTCAAGCACCACTGCTGAGAACTCCTCAATCTTGTCATCCAGGAGCGTGTCCTTGACGACGTTAGCATGCGCCTTGCCTTTAGCCTTGGCTTTCTGTTGTTGCTCAGTCTTGAGTTTGCGGCATTCCTTGATCTTATGACCAGGTTTCTCACAGTGGTGACAGTTACCTCTGAACATATCCGCTGTGTGGGCCTTGCCGTCTTTCTGGAACTTCCGCTTCTTGCTTGGGTTCCCTTTGGCCTCGGTCAGATTTGCCTTTGCCTCAGCAGATTGTTTACCCCTAGGCAAGGCCTTTTTATTATCTTTCTGAATTTAGAGTTTGATAATAAGTTCTTCAAAGGTCATCTCCTTTGTCTTGAGCTTTAAGTAGCTCATTCCACGAAGGAGGTAACTTTTCAATCAGCGATGCAACCAAAAATTGCTCATTTGGTTTCATTCCTTCCAAATCCAGGTGATGTAGAATCATTTGGAATTCCTGGACTTAGGACATCACTATCTTACTATCCACCATTTGAAATTTTAGAAAGTTCCCAACGATGAATTTCTTAGTGCCTGCATCTTGTGTGTTGTACTTCTTTTGCAGTTTTTCCCATAGCTCTTTGGCGGTGCCAACGGTGAAATACACCGTGTAGAAAGGGTCTTCCAAGCAGTTCAATATGCAATTGTTACACATGAAATCACTATGATTCCATGCATCAAGAACCATCTTCATGCCATTAATGACATGGATACCTAGGCCCCCTTCACCCGTTTCAGAAGGCGAAGGGTCCATTTCATCTCTATCTTGTGGAGGATCTTCTGTTAGAAAACGTGTCATTCCCATAACAGACAAGTAGAACAACATCTTCTGCTGCCATCTCTTAAAGTTTGAGCCCATGAATTTTTTAGGGCGTTCATAGTGGAATGCGGAGGGTGGAGTAGTAAAGGCAGCAGACGTGCCTTGGGCGGCAGTGGGGAAGGCAGACAAGTTGCTGCCTTGAACAGTAGCGGCAACAGCAGGGTTGGCGGAATTGCTGCCTTGATTGGCAGCAGCAGCAGCAACGACATCAACAGTGTTTCCAGTCATGTTTAAAGCAGTTACAACAAACATAATCTTGTCTTAAACTTGTTGGATTACAATGGTGCAGGAAACGGAAATAAGTAACTGCTAGTATTACAACACAATGAAATTAAAAGAATCTGAAATTTCGGTAGACTGGAACAAGAAACTGATTGCTGGGTCGAGTGATGACACTCTGTCTTTAAGACAAGATTGCCCCGTATATATCATTTCTACGTTCTGGAGAATAGTCTTCCAAGATAAAACATCAACTCAACAAATAAGCAAAGAAAACTCAAGTGTTATTTTGAAGAATTTTGAGTAATGAAATGATGCTGGAAAGTTGTAGGAAGAAACTGATTTCGTTTATATGTTCTGTGTGCTCTCAACAATTGGCAAAGGCTCCATTATATAGTTGTAGGAGAGGACTTACCAACCGCCCACATAATTGTTGTTACTGGCCAAGTAATGGCAATTATGGAGGTAGTAATTCAGCCAAAATAAATGGTGAATTGATGTGCAATGGATTAGCCCACGACCCACGACCGAAGCACATCTAGGTCCTCCCTCCTTTAAACACATGGGATACCCCTTGGGGTCCCAAACCCCAAGCCAACTTTGAGACGTATTAACTAAACAAATCTTTCTTCCCCCACCGATGAGGGAGGATTGGTCTTTACCACCTTTTTCCATGCTTCAAACACCTCACTTCGTGGACCAATATCTCTTTCATTTCTTAACGAAATTTGACGATCCTTGGCCCTACATTCATCTACTTACTTAGTAGATTATGCACGTGGTAAGAACCGAAGTTTCCAACATGCGGAACACTAGTGTTTAAGTCATTAAAGATGGTTGGACGCAACTCCTGCCAAAGGCAAATTTCCAACAATGTTTTCAACGTGGACGAAGATTTAAGTAGCACATAAGATTAGACTTTTAAGATATTTATTTAGAATAGTGACATTTAGAGTGATGCAGAATAATAAAGTTACATTGTCTTGGATAAATTTTTATTTTAAATTTTAATTAATATTTACTTTAAAAGAATTTAAGAGAGAAGTTTTGGAGAAAAACAAATATATAATTTCATCGTTATTTTGTTTCAAAATTAGTAATCCCTTGTTATCTCATATTGAGTGTGATGTAAAAATAATTTCATAATTATGATGTATATAATTCTAACTATTTAATTTAAAATAAAAACTTTAACCAAATAACCTAATTTTTTGTTCTGGAATTACCAGAATCAAATCTTGTAACCAAATCAACCCAGTCCCTAAGTGAAATGATAGACAATACTTTTCTGAACACTGCAAATTGCAAAATGTTTTCACCAAATATGCTCAACTTAATAAAAAAAAAATAGAAAAAAAAAGGTCATAAACAGAAGTGCTTGGTGAAAAATATTTATTTATTTTCAAAAAAGTGCTCAACAATGGTTGTGTGTTGTCCATTGAGTATACTTAAGAACACAGCATAACATATTCCTTATTTCCCAGAATCAATTGGCCTTTTCAAGGCAACAAAACATTATATTTGTATATTTATCTCCCCCCGCCCCCTTCTCTCTCAATATATTATATAAAACCAATTGAGCTGTCTTCTTCAAATTGAAGCAACTGGATGAAATTATTTATTCAGCCTTAGGATATTCTATATATTCTATTAAAAAAAGTTATGAATTGTTTTAGTGCTATCATACTTGAGGAAACTTAATTCAAAATTTTCATTATTTTTCTTAAATAACTGAAAAAATCAAAATTAATCAAATGTAAGAGTCTTTTATCCAACATAACACTCAATGTTATAATTCTGACATCATCTTTTATAAAATAATTTTGACTTCATCTTTTATCACGAACTACTTATGGAGCAAGCAATAGCAAGATGTTGAATTGTAATATCGTGTATGTAACGTAATGAGTTGAAGGTTCAAAAGTTATCTCACGATAGAAAAAACTCAATTGATAATCCATACAATTAGGTCTTTGATGATTTCTACGTTAGTCATTAACTCGCGCTTCGCGCGGTCATTAAAAAAATTAAAATATAACTAAATAATTATTTATCTTTTTTAATTAAAAATATCAATCTTTGTTCATCACTTAGTTTTATTTTTTCTATATTCTTCAATTATAACATTACTGTTGTTCTAATAATATTTTCATAGTTGATGAAAAATGAAAAGGCAAATTTCAGTTCAATTCAATTTAATATAGAACAAATAACCCTCCTTAGTTTGTTCATATTGTATATTATAAATTTGCAGTTACGAATAATCCGGTAAAAGTAATAGGAATTCGACCTAACACGATGCAAATAGAAAAACTTCAAAACCTAAAAAAGCATGAGTCATATACTCACAAAACGTCATTATTGCCAAGGTTGTATGTCTTTTCTCAACCTACTCATTACCTTCTTGACATTATTGAAATTTGTCTTCTTTTTTCTACTTTTTATATTTTTCTTGATTATCTATTTTTTCTTTTTCTTATATTTTCCCCCTTCCATTTTCAATCTTAATAGTTTTCTTACATAATCACTTCTTTCTTTATATTCATCCTAAATTATTTTTTTGACTCACTTTTATCTACTCTCTTTTTATGTAGTATTTTTACCCTTTTTTCAATCCATTTGAAAAATTAGTAATTGTAATTATCTTTTCTTAAAATAATCAAGTTGATTTGCCTATTTTCTTTTACTAATTTTACACAAAATGCAAAAAATTAAATTCTCTTAATTAGCTATATCTCATAAACTCATGATTTATGTGTTATATTAAACATACAAAATTACTTCATAAATAATTTGGTTACAAATGATTATCTTTCTCTTTCATTTCCCACGCTTTTTAGTACATAAAAGTCACTTGCTCATAAAGTGCATCAACCAACGTATTTCAATGTTTGTCGAAAATTATTTGTAAGAACTTTTATCAATAATTTTGGTCATATAAGTTTATACGACCTTTTCAAATTTACCTTGTTGTTTTAGATGTTTTGTTTGTTTTGTATCCTCCTTGCAAATAATATTTTTTTTGCACAAAGTAACATTGTAAGTTTAGAGAGTTCAGAACATCAAAGTCTATCCTCCTCCTTGTCCATCCCGTAAAAATATATTTTACGTTTCGAATAATGCTATTTAAAATATAGGTTTAATTGCCTTTTTCATCAAAATTTGTAATTTTTTCAATTTTAAATTTTTTTACGATCTAATCATGGTCTTAAATTATGCATATATAATTATTCTGTAAGGATATAATTTAGATATTTAAATATTTAACGAAATATATCATAGGTTTAAATCGTATTACTGTCATACCTTAGCCTTGGGGGTGTGGCCGGCACCCAGTGCCCGAAGGCCTGAGCGTACCACTATAGTATCCAAATCCTAAAGCATGAAATTTAGGCCGACAAGGCCTCCAATGAATCATATATGACAAGACTGAAAGATAATCTGGATACAGAAGAGTCCCAGCAGAAAATATATATATATGTGTACAGATAGCCAAGGCCGAGAAGGCCACAATACGAGTATACTGCTAACAAAAAGGGGCCGACAAGGTCACGACACACCAACATCCTATACACAAGTCTACAAGCCTCTAAGAGTCATATATACATACCAACAGGTCGAGACAGGGCCCCGACATACCCCAAAATACTAGTATCATATGGATCAGTACCTAAAACTCCTATAATGCAACTCTGAGAGAAGGGAGTGTAATAAAAATACAACTGAGCAAATCACCTACTAAAGAGGAGAACTGCTCTGTCTATATGTATCTACGAGCATAAACACAGTGCCCCAGAGAAGGGCATCCGTATGAAAGATGTACTGATTATGTAAGGCATGTGACATATGTAAACATGAGATATAACATGAGACATATGAAGATAAGAATCAACTTGAAACTCATAACAGCCTCTGGGGGCCTTACTATATCATAATCAGAAACATATGTATGAATGTCTATAAAAATCATTCCACTCTATAGGAAAAATCATATCATACAATATATATATATATATATATATATATATATATATATATATATATATATATATATATATATATATATATATATATATATCATACCGGCCCAAATGTGGGACTCGGCCGTACCCTCGCCCAAATAAAGGACTCGGTAATATCAATCAAAACAACTACAGCTAGGTGCACATATATGTGATGTACCCGATCGACTATAGCGCGACTCAGTAAAAAAATAAATACATATATAAGGACAATGCAAGACAAACTCTAACAGGTACCATAAGTAGAGCCGGAGTGACCTATCGTCGTTATCCTCCGACTATTGTTATTGGCGCTACATTCAACAATCTCAATACAATAAATTTGGACCATACAGAATCCGAGAGATATTATGGATTAGAAATACCTAAGGATTAGGATCAGTTTGTCAAGGAAGGCTTTCCGTTGCTCAATTTCACAAGAAGGAACTCTATTCAAAGAAACGTTACATCGAGTTATGCCAAGAAAGAAAGTTTGTCTTACATACCTTATCATTGAGATTACAATCGCCTTATATGCCCTCACACGCCTTACAAATATCTACCTATAGCAACAAAGAGTCAATATCAATATCGAATCCATGTTCCCAATAAGAAACTTCCTTTAGGCATCTTTATGGATAACCTTAAACACAAGGAATCTGTGGACTTGTTAACGAAGGGTACTTATGTATTCTCAATCCCACGATTCTTCGAAACATAATTTCTTAGGTTTAAATCATCAATAATCAATTCACTTATCAATTCTCAATTCATATCTTCAACAAAACAGCCCCCAAATCACAATACAAAGATTTCTTAGATTTACGAATTTTAATTACGAAAATCCTTTCACAACTTACTCTGAATCATCAATTAATCACCATTATAGATAATGAAGGGTAAATCTTACCTCGATGTATCAAAGTCTCTCAAAACAGCAGGTTTCCCCAATTTCAAGTCTTCCAAAATCCTTTCAACACAGAGTTGATGATTTCTTCTCTTCCTACAAAAATTATTACGTTAATCTAGGGTAATTCGACTTTGATTTGATCTAGGATTGATATAATATATTTGAGAGGGTTTGGGAGAATGTTTAGGATAAAATTTGGAGGAAAATGAGGTCTCAAAACGTAAGACCCGATTTTATACCCGAAAATATTTTCACCGCCGAAATTCGACGGTGGGATTGACGGGACCGTCAAATACTTCCACGATCCGTCAATCTTCCAGGAAAAATAGATAACTCAGAGAGGAAAATTAACGTTCTGTCAAAGCTGTCGTCAAATGCCCAATTTTTTCGATTTTGTTGAAACATACTTTCTTTGATCCGTTTGACTTTCCAACATTCCAAAACTTCTATAAATAAGTCGTAAATATTGATTACCCTTTCGTAAAGTCGTGTTGCTTTCCGGGACATCGGTATTCATTCATGAGGCGATGAAACGTGAAATTGCGGGGTGTTACAATTACATTCTTCTTTTTCTGCATCCTTTCTATCTCATATTCGTACCCTTCGAAATAATTAACTATCCTTCAATAATCAAATCAATTCTCCTTTTACCTCTTGTTAATATTATGAAATATCTTAAATATTTTATGTTTGGACTAACTTCTCTTACCGTTGCTCATTTATCACTACCCCTTGCCATGTTTTAAACCAAGAAAAACAAGTATTCCATACCAAGACTAACAATTTTTTCAATAAATGATTAAAGAAAAAATAAATGTTGAATGAATGTCCAATGAACAACAATTCTTCTCTTCTCTATGGCAGAAATGGTGATACAAATAACTTTATTAAACTATTTTTATTCTAACCCAATATTATTTCTACATTTTTCATGTAGTAAGCCCAAATAGTATAGAATTAACAAATAGTGGTGATGATTTATGAAAATATGAAAAACTTGAAGACTTTTGTCAACAAAAAAAAATGAAAAACTTGAAGATTTTTATCAACAAAAAGAAAATGAAAAACTTGAAGACTACAGTTTTACATATCAATAAATAATTATGAATTAAATTGTAGTTTGAAAATTACAAACAGTTTTACATCTCATGCTCTTTTATTAGGTATATTATAAGTTGATTCATATGACTACAAAATGACATATACTTACTTTCTTAAGCATCATGCACGTTTACGTAGGCTTCGTTTCCCTACTTTAACTTTCGAAAACATCTTGACATGTAGACATAATAAGTTACGTTAACAAAGAAAAGAACACATAAAAATAAAAATAACTAAGAAAATGAAACATTAGAAAATACTATAATTATGAGTTAAAGTAGAAATAAGGACTATGTTGTCAACATAGCATAATCAAATTCTCTAAAATAAAATAAAAAAGAGAAGCAAAGAGAAAACTGAAATTATTTGTGAAGAATTCCTCCATTCGTATCCTCAAGAACCCAAACAAATCTATATCTATATATAATATAAAGCTAGGAATAAACAATCCTATGTGGCACCTCTCTATGGCCAATGATTCTATTTATCATTTTTCTCTTTTTTTGATTTTTTATATTATTTTTAATTTAAAAAGTCATCTCCATAACTCACACCCCTTCATCTTCATAACTTCTACTCTTAATTAGTATTAGTAATTAATTTCATAATTCCTAATTTAATGTATAAGTTATGACACCTAATTAAAATCACAATAACATGGTATTCTAATTCCAATAAATGGAGAGTATGTAGAACAGACAAGGAGATCAAAAGCATAAAATTGTAAAACTAAGGAGGAGATCAAAAGCACAAAATGAAGAAAATGGTGATGGAGAAGGAACTATTCCCATGTCAGATACTCAAATATTTATTTTAGCAAGTGAGTGAGTGTCTTGATACTTTTATTATATGAATATCTTTTAGAATGTTTAATTTTGTTCACCCTTTAGATTATTTTATTATAGAACTTATTGATCTTCTTTTTCGATTTGTTCATCGTAGAATGAATGAGGAGATCAAAAACACAAAATATGCAGCATTGATGAGGATATCAAAAGCACAAAATGAAGAAAATGTTGAAGAAGGAACTATTCCCATGTGTACTCAAATATTTAGTTTAGCAAGTGAGTGAGTGTCTTGGTACTTTTATTATATGAATATATTTTATAATGTTTAATTTTTTTACCCTTTAAATTATTATGTTATAGAACTTCTATTGTTGATCTTCTTTTTCAGTTTGTTCATGACACATAATTTGTTGAGAAGGGTCATCATACCTTTTAGTTTAGTCTAGAATTTTTATATTTTTACTCTTTAATATATGAAAATATCTATATATAATATAAAGCTAGGAATAGACAATCCTATGTGGCACCTCTCTATGGCCAATGATTTTATTTATCTTTTTTTTCATTTTTTTGACTTTTAATATCATTTTAATTATTTTATTTTAATTTACAAAGTCATCTCCATAACTCACACCCCTTCATCTTCATAATTTATACTCTTAATTAGTATTAGTAATTAATTTCATAATTTATAATTTAATGTACAAGTTATGACACCTAATTAAAATTACACCAACATGGTATTCTCATTCCAATAAATGGAGTGTATTGTAGAATGAATGAGGAGATAAAAAATATAAAATTGTAGAACTAAGAAGGAGATCAAAAGCACAAAATGAAGAAAATATTGATGGAGAAAGAACTGTTCCCATGTTAGGTAGTCAAATATTTATTTTAGCAAATGAGTGAGTGTGTTGATACTTTTATTATATGAATATATTTTAGAATGTTTAGTTTTTTTCCCTTTTCTTAGATTTTACACTTTTACCTTCATGTATTCTCAATTTAGGTGCTCCATAAAAAGTCATATTTATCTTTTGCGTCAAACCTCCGCTTCTTCATCGAAAATGACATTTGATACAAGGTATGTTGCTATTTTTGTTCTCCGTCATGCTCTTTATAGTACTCTTTAGTTTATTTAGAAATTGCTAGAATATTACTGATTTATGAACTTTCGTTTTTCAATATTTGCGAAAAATAACTATGAAAATAGATCTTTTCCCCTCTCTCGCCAAGAACAATTATTTTTTTCCTTCATTTTTTGGCATTTTTTCTATTTCCCCCCATTTATATATGTGCTATGTTAAAAAAACTCA
The DNA here is from genome assembly GCA_034509755.1 of Anisodus tanguticus. Taxonomy (NCBI): domain Eukaryota; kingdom Viridiplantae; phylum Streptophyta; class Magnoliopsida; order Solanales; family Solanaceae; genus Anisodus; species Anisodus tanguticus. Next base: position 9,808,884 of record CM067560.1, read on the forward strand.
AAAGTCACTTCTTAAAGCTAGACATAGACAAGGTGATGTGACACCTTTCTATGGCCAATGATTCTATTTATCTTTTTTCTGCTTTTTTGAATTTTTTCTATATTTTTAAATGTATTTTTGTATTAATATTAAATGGCTCAATAATTAATACTCCACTTCTTCCAATTTTTCCTTCCAACTTTTTCTATTCTCAATTGAAGTTTTCGGTTCTGCATTTAGTAATGCAATAAAGAAAGGCCTTTATGTGCAAAATAATGGTTGCTTCCTGTGTATATTTGGAAAATAATGCCTTTGAGTCTTTTGGTTATCTGCCTTCATTGTATTTTCTCTTTAAATCACAATAAATTCTATAAAACCTTGAGTTTCTTCAATTACCCATCGTCAACGTATTATTATTTAGACCACAACAAACTTTCTTTTGATGCCAAGCAAAAGCAACACGAAGTAAATCAAGCGTTATTTTTATTGAATCACTAATCAAATGTTAAATTTTAAAATCAGTTACAAACCTTTTCACCTCCTCTCTATTCTTGTTTCCCCATAAATTCACATAACTTTCTTGATAACCTTTCAGAGTGTGTTAATAGAGTAGTTTTGAAACTTTGCTTCGATATATCAATTATGGCTTGGAATTCAGAGAATCGGAAGAGATATAATTGAAGTATGGTTGTCCTGGAAAGTGCAAGTGTCTTCCTATTCTTCCTGTTACATTGTTGGTGGATTAAATTGGTCAGCTCCATATGCCAAATTACAAGGCCTTATGTAATTTTGTATTAAAGTAAGAGTAGTTTTTATTGTTGATGTGGTTTTCATTGTTTCCCCTTTAATTTTGGATTGGAAGTTTTTCCATAAGAATATATTTGTTCAAGAAACGCTCCAAAAGGCGTTGAGTCACATTTTATCTTTTTTACAATTCTCAATCTTTATTCGAAAAAAATATGTTAATCTTTTGAGGTTATGTCTCATTTGTTTTCTGTAAATTGAGAATTGAAAAGATAGCAAAATGGGTACCACTTGAAGTTGGTGATTTACTTATAAAATGATCATTCAATAAATTTATTGGTATACATTAATAATTGCGCAAAGCGCGGACAAGTTAACTAGTACTCCATATTGGTGATGGCTATTGCACAACAAAGATAAAGGATAACCAACATGGCTCAAAATAAATTTATATGAATAGAAATTAGTGTGATTTTAAGGTGTCATAAATTCGTACATTAAACAATTAGGGGTTATAAACATAAAAAAATTGGAAGTTATGAATATTATTAATATTTATACGAGTAGAATTAATGATAAATAAAGAGGTGTGAGTTATGGAGATGATTTTTTAATATAAAATTATTTTAAAAAATGAGAGAAAAAGTCAAAAAAGAAAAAAAAAGATAAATAAGATTCTTGGCCATAAAGAGATGCCACATAGAATTGTCTATTTCTAGCTTTATATTATATATAGATATAGATATACATTGGTTAATTGGCAGTCAACGTCTGATAATTTTGTGTTTGGTTTAATACTTAATTGCATAATATTGTATGAGTTTTCTCTTCTTTTTTTCCTCTCTGAAAGGTAGCTAGGTTTAGCATTTTGTCGTGTAAAAAGAGATACAAGGCTAAAGTTAATACCATCCCAACATATCCTCCAATATTTCTGTCTTTATTATATTTTGGAATAATTTCAGAGACCTCCTTGATATTTTAACTTATAACACATGGTTTTCTTGCGGTTTCAAATATAAGATGAACCTCTTCTATTTGATATTAAGTGTAACAAAACTATCTTGTAGTCTAAAATGGACAAATTTATCCTTCTATGTTAACTTTAAGTCTTCTTTCTTATTCTTTTTTTCTAAAAATTACGTCAAAAGTAGGGAAATTAAAGTATTAAAAATATCATAACACGCTAGACGAAAATAAACACAACATAAATCCACGAAGAATACCAGTTTGTGTTATGCGACATATTTTTATGTTTTGGTAATAATTCTTATATTTTTTATCATTGCAAGAAAATATCCAAATCAAATACTTTAAAGTCAGATTAAATTAATTCAAACTAATTATGTATCGGACTTGTCCCGCATCCCAAATCCGCCAGCGGACCCACTGCCCGCTAGACCTCCAATACCGTCTGCTCTGCCAAGTGGGCCAAACACTCAAGTCTTGGGTCCAGCAACTTGGTCGTATATCCATCCCGCTTCGCCCTCGCTTCGTTTCCATCATGGGTCCAAAGAATCGGGCCAAATATCCACCCGCTTCCCCCTTCTGTTTCAGGTCTTGCTCCAGAGTTCCGTGTTAGGCCAGCAGGCCCACTGCTGTTGGCCAGTCCGTCACCCATCCGTATTTTCTCAAAATCCGCCCCATTCTCCCCCGAGTCACAGACCGGTCACACGTAGTCAATAGGATATTTTTAAACCAAAAGATATTTTAATATAAATTCTAATGTTCTTAAATCCCCCTACCACGTAACCTTGTGTCTGCGTTAAATGACCCGAATTGAAAATTGTCTATGACCGACGAATATGATGCTCTTACTGAAAATAAGATGTGGGAGTTGGTGCCCCGTCCTTCTGGTGTTAATATTATTCGGTCTATGTGGATTTTTATTCATAAAGATAATTTTGATGGTTTTTTTGCGCGACATATGGATCGTCTTGTAGGTGATGGTAAAACTCAGCAGGTTGGCGTAGATTGTGGTGAGACATTTAGTCCGGTGGTCAAACCGGCTACCATTCGTACTGTTCTCAGTCTGACTCTTTCAAAGGCATGGCCCATTCATCAGTTGAATGTGAAGAATGATTTCTTACATGTTAATCTTAAAGAGACCGTTTACATGCATCAACCCTTGGGGTTTCGAGACCCCAAATATCCTCATCATGTCTGTTTATTGAAGAAGTCCTTATATGGGCTTAAGCAGGCCCCACGGGCTTAGTATAAGAGATTTGCAGACTATGTTTCATCGATTGGGTTTTCTCACACCAGGTCTGATAATTCATTGTTCATATATCGTCGTGGTACTTTCCTGGCTTATATTCTCTTATATGTGGATGATATTATCTTGACTGCCCCTTCTGATGCGTTGCACAAGTCTATCATGACATTGCTCAGTTCTGAGTTTTCTATGAAAGACTTGGGGCCCTTGAGTTACTTCTAGGGGATTGCCGTCACTCGTCATGCCGGTGTGTTGTTCTTATCAAAACTAAGTATGCCGCTGAGATCATCGAACGAGCTAATATGTCCTCATGTAAGTCTACTTCCACTCCAGTTGATACTAAGCCCAAACTGGGTGCTGCGACTGGCTCACCTTACGAGGATCCCACCCACTATTGCAGTCTTGCTGGAGCACGTCAGTATCTTAATTTCACGAGACCAGCTATTACATATGCCGTACAACTGGTGTGTTTGTTTATGCATGATCCCAGAGTTGAGCACATGAATACGCTCAAACGCATTATTCGATACATCCGGGGGACACTTGACTATGACTTACATTTATATCCGTTATCGACGGCTACACTTGTCTCGTATACAAATGCTGATTGGGGTGGCTGTCCAGATACCAGACGCTCCACGTTTGACTATTGTATGTTTCTTGGTAATAACTTGGTCTCCTGGTCTGCAAAGCGACAATCTACATTATCACGCTCTAGTGCAGCGGACGACTATTGACGGGTAGCCAATGTGGTCTCTGAATCGTGTTGGTTACGTAATCTTCTCTTAGAGCTTCGTTGTCCCATTTAGAAAGCTACCTTGGTTTATTGTGATAATATTAGTGTCGTCTACCTTTCTGGTAATCCGGTTCAACACCAGCGCACTAAACACATCGAGATGGACATTTACTTTGTTCGCGAAAAGGTAGTTTGTGGACAAGTACGCGTCTGCCATGTCCCTTCCAGGTATCAAATTGCAGACATCTTTACTAAGGGTCTTCCCTCGGTCCTTTTTGAAGATTTTATTGACAATCTCAACATACGAAGACCGCCCGCTATGACTACGGGGGTGTGACAGAATATACCATGATATACACGGTATATACATTGCCTTGTATATACCGTGTATATCATAGAAATATAAGGAAACCCTTACCGAACCATTACCGTGTATACTTGTATATTTAGGTAATATATTGTTGTATTTAATTAGCATTATTCACTTAACATAATTATAGAATTCTTGTACAAATAGAATAAGATTTTGGGAATAGAATAGGAATAGAATTTTCCATATTATGAAAATTGTAAATTGTATATATACTCATTCATTAATAAAAATAATCAACGGGATTATTTTTTTCAAAATGCATAGAATACTTTCATTAATACAATCAAAACAAATGCATAGAATACACGGAAATGCATAAATACAAAAAAACTAATATTATATGCTTTCATTCAGCAAAATATAAGACTAATATTGTTTCGTTGGTCTCTGCACCTGGTTGTCCAAAAGTTGAAAAGTTTGTCGGAGATTTATTTTTAATTTTATATACTCACTAGGTTTTTATTTATGAGTATTATGGAAAAAGGGAAAAAGAAACTAACGACCGAAATAAGTAAACTTATTATAAAAGAATACATAAAAGTTGACACATAAAGGTTAGCTTTCTCCATTTCAAATTACAGAATAGTTTTGTTACACTTAATATTAAATAGGGAAGGTTCATGTAATATTTGAAACCACAACAGAAGCATGTGTTATAAATCAAAACTTCGGGAGGTCTCTAAAATTATCCTTTATATTTTTTAGAATCTTCAAGAGTTTTGTACATATTATCTAGGACCTTTTAAACGAGTGTTTATATTTTCTATTAGATATAAAAGGAATTTTTTAAACCTTCCTTCACAATTTTACATGAATCTCAAAATATCGGTTGAATATATTTTTTGACATGAAAATTTGTTTTAGCCTTCAATATATGAGTGTACTGTACACTTTATCATATGTTCGAATAACTCAAATAAAATATCTTGTGGTTCGAGCATTTAAATAAAATCTCCTAATAAGTTGATTTATTCTGCCAATCCATTTGAATCTTATCATCTTAAACATGAAAGGTAAGCCATTAGAATTGAAAAGTTTATCAAATATGAAAAGTGAAAAAAGTCCAAATTTGTTCTTTGACTATAGATATTACACGCTTTTTTCCCGTCTTTTAAACATTGTCCCAGACGTGCTCGTAACGTTATGTTTTACAGCTACTCGTGCCCTTGATTTAATGAAAACTGAAAAAATATATTAGAGGACATATTTATTCAGTTTCGCATAGTATAGGAGCGTAGTTGATACATTGAAGTTCATGAACTACATATTGTACCAACAGGTCTCAGATATTTTTTGTAGTGCACTTTATGCTAGCCATTGCTTTTTGGTACTGTATTTTGAAACTCTACACTTGCATATGAACTTTCACTTGCTTATGAAATATCGGAAGCTTCGAGTTCTTCAAATAACTTTGAAAAAGTTTTTGGATATGAAGTTGCTGCACTCCATCTCACATCGTGGACTCCAAATACTTATGGGAGACATGTTTTCAGGTGTCATAATACTGATGTAAGTTATCTCTTTTTTCCTTATGACTTTCTTTTGTGGAAGATCTGTAATGATTTTTTTGTGTTTTGTTGTGGCAGATTTTTTCCTGACAAAAATTTTCCAGAAAGAACTATCCAGATCATAAACAAATTGAAAAATAAAAAAGATATTCTCATTAGTGAAAACAATCTTTTGAAAAGGAAAATTGATGCTCTTATTAGTGAAAACAATCTTTTGAAGGAAAAAGTAAACTCTCTTCAGCTTGAAACTTTAAAGGGAGTAGTGATTGAGTTTGAGGCAAATTCTTCTACTATTGATACATAATATTTTAAGGAAGTAGTGACTGAGTTTGAGACTTCTTCTACTATTAATAATGAGGATTATAAGGAAGTTGTGGCTGATGTTGAGGCTTCTTCTTCTTCTATTGATGGAAGACTTGGAAATATGAGGGTAAAATCTATCTTATGTATTGGGTTGCCTTGTTTTATTTGTGGTTAGTTACAAATTATGGGGAAAGACTTTAAAAGAAGGATGTACGTAATTGTATTTGATTTCTTAGGTTGTATAATTTAAAGTAATGTAATGGTGGATAGATTGTAATTGCAAATATATTTTATGTTTTGAAATGCAACAATATTTTATACCATATTGTTGTTTTTGTTCCATAATATTCAAACACTTCAATAAATTAAAGATGCCCATATACTATGCGAAACTGAATAAATATGCCCTCCAATATATTTTCTATTAAATCATGGGCACGAGTAGCTGCAAAAATGTAACGAACCGTTAGGTCGTTTTGGATATTTTGCTTATTTTGTAGTAAATGACCTTTCTTCTAGCCTTGTTTTGATATATTTGACTTGCAGTGATGGATGGAGTGATTCCTGAGGCAATCAAGTGGAAATAATGGAAGAAAATCTAAGTTTTGAACTTTGGAAGTTCTAAGTTGGAAAGGTTTGACTAAGGGTTGCCTTCTGGGTAAACATGCTCAGAATCAAATTTTGATGATTCCATTAAATTCGAAACACGATTTTCACTTAGATGGATGGTAAGGACGAGTCTCGAGTGATTTGGGTGAGATTCGGATAATAAAGTAAATTTAGTAAGTTCTTAAGTTAAAAGAAGGATTTTGGTTTACTAGAGTCAACATTGGGGGTAAATGAGTCTTTTTCAAAGTTTCATCGATTTCATTAGATCCCGAATGACGTTTGTAAATTAGTCGAGTCATTGGTTCGGTTCCCGATGGACTTAGGGGTATTTTGAACTATTCATTAGAAATTTAGTCTTTAAGGTGACTTGGAGTTGACCACGATCAACGGCGGGTCAAGACGACCTCGTACGAGTATCTTGATTGTGCGAGCAAGTTCGTTGCATATTTTAGGAGTGGTTTGCATATTTGATTTGTGTCCGAGATGTCTCGGATGAGTTTCAGGTGCTGAGAAGATTGGGTCAGACTGTGACATTTTTTTAATATTGTGTAGTCCAAAAATTGGGTCCCTATATTTAGTACCTAGGTTTTGTGATAGGACACATGATTTGATACCTAGATTCCAACATATCATAGCCATTTTGAATATTCTTTGTCCCATTTTTCACTATTCATTTTTAGTAAATCATTCCAAGAAAAGATTCTTGATCCATTGTGTAAAGACAATTATTGTTCGTATACGTGCACAAATAGACTAGTTTCTCATCGTATTCCGTGTGGAATTCGACCCCAACCTATGTTGGATTACTATATTTGACAATGGATGCGTTACACCACTAAAGGTGTAATTTGGGCGAGATCAAATTTTGGTGCCGTTGCCGGGGAATACAGTCTTGAAATTTTCTATTTGTTGTATTATAGCTTTGCTAAGTGATTTATTCCTCAATTTACATTTGCATGTTGTTTTTATGTTGTAGGTGCTATGACAGATTTATCCGACGATGAGGGAAACATAAAGATGACCACATTTGCAAATATCATCTGGCCACCCTAAATTCCGGGGAATGCGAGTTTTCACATCACGTCCACCATGCTCCACATGCTCAACAATAAGGCCATATTTGGAGGATCAACATCCAACGACTCGAATAGGCACTTGAGGAATTTCAATGAGTTGTGTCTTGCCTTTCGTCATCCCAACGTGTCCGAAGAAGCCGTGAAGCTGAGACTCTTCCCCTTCTCTCTAACGGGGGAGACTACTATATGGTTTGATAACTTGCTTTCCGAGTCCATCACTACATGGACCAAGTTCGTAGAGGCATTTCTTGAGAGGTTCTTCCTGCTGACTCGCATGCTCCAACTCCGAGATGAAATCTTGACATCCCGTTAAATACCGGGTGAAGCCTTACATGAGGCATGTTTAAGATTCAAGAATAAGCTCAAACAGTTCTACAATCATGGGTTGAGTGGCGATGTCTTACTCCAAATATTCTATCGGGCGCTAGATTCGGTCAACAAGTCGGTGGCCAACAACATAGCGGAAGGTGCCTTGATGGATAATTCATTTACGGTAGTGAGTGAGCTTCTTGATAAGTTAACAAAGACAAACCTTGCTTGGCATACGAGATCGTCGGAGGTAGTTGGGGGTGGTCCCTTGTAGGTGATGTGTAGAGAGATGTTGAAAAAAGAGGAAGAGATGGATGAGACCATGGCGCAACTAATGACACAAATGACGGTCCTTACAAAACATGTGATGGAAAAAGGGACCAAGAAAGTGAATGTGGTCACTAGAATGGGTCCTAAGAAAAATGCAATCGAGATGGTACCCTATGATCAAGAGGAGTACAATGAGAGTGAAGAAGATGTGAACTTCGTAAATAATGTGCAAGTGGGGGGGGGGGGGGGAGGATTTGTGCCCTAATTACCAAAGATCAGGCCAACCGTTGAGATCTGGTAATCAAGGCGGGAATCAAGGTTGGAGAAATGATCAAGGGGTATCTAATTGAAGGGAGAGAAATGAAGGGGGGGTGGGGTGGAGAGAGAGAAATAACAATGGGTATCAAAACTATAGATCCAACCCTTATGTTCCACAAAGAGGGTAAACTCAACAACCTATCCAACCTCCCCCTTACCACAATGGTGAGTCGACTAGCGATCCTGCTAATTCAAAATTTGAAGAGATGATATCTAGGGTGTTGAAAAATCAAGATAAGTCCGATATTAATATAAAAGAGCTCAATAATCTTGTATCCTCACATTCAACATTCATTAAGAAACTAGAAAGGCAATTAGGACAAATTTCTTCCATACTAAACCTAAGACAAAAGGGGACCCTTTCTAGTGATACGGTAGCCAATCCAAGAAATGAAGGGGGAGGGATGTCTCATTGTTTATCCATTTATATTAGAAGTGGGAAGGTGTTGGAGGAGCCGAAGATGTCGATGTATGTGGTGGATGAAAAGTGTGTTACAGTTGAGAAGCCGAAGAAGAGTGATGAAAAAAATAAAGTTCTTGAAAATGAAAAAGGGAACGACAAAGAAGAGGAGGCTCCAAAAGCCTTAAATCTTATTCCAAGGCCTCCTCCTCCCTTTTCACAAAGATTTTCCAAGAGAATTAAAGATGGAAAGTTCAACAAGTTCTTGGAAATGTTAAAGCAATTGTCGGTTAATATTCCACTTGTTGAAGCCTTGGAAAAAATGTCGGGGTATGCCAAGTTCATGAAAGACTTGATTACAAAGAAGCAGAGAGTGAGTTTTGAGATGGTGGATGTTACTCACCAATCTAGTGCCATCATCCCTAGCTCTATTGGGAAGAAGTAAGAGGATCTCGGTGCTTTCATCATTCCATGCACCATTGGGGTGTACCAATTCACAAATGCCCTTTGCGACCTTGGTGCAAACATCAATTTGATATCGTTCACTATTTTCAAAAAGTTAGGTTTGGATAATCCCCGACATACAAGTATGAGATTGCTCATGGCGGATAGGATGGTGAAACGGCCAATAGGAATCATATATAATATTCTTGTGAAGGTTGATAAATTTATCCTCCCTGTTGATTTTGTAATTTTGGATTGTGCGGTCGACTATGATATTCCCATAATCTTGGGACATCCATTCTTAGCGACATGGAGAGCGGTATGTGATGTGGAGAGTGTAGAATTGAAGTTCCAAATGAATGACGAAGAGGTTATTTTCCATGTGTGCAAATCCATGAAACAATCTATGGATATGAGGGTAATTTCAGTTATTGATGATGAAGTAAAATTGAACGCCGAGATTGATATTATCGAAGGGGCATTGATGGTGGTATTGATAAACCATGATGATAAAATAGTTGAGAGGATGGCAGTGACTATGCTTGCTCTTGAGGGCCAAGGGTCTTATTCTTATGCTCTTAGGCGTTTGGCCTTGGACTTGGAAAATCGTGGAGTCTCTTCTCTCCGACCTTCCATTGAAGAACCGCCAACACTTAATCTCAAGACACTTCTAAGCCATTTGTAGTACAAGTTCCTTGGGTCAAATGATTCACTGTCGGTTATTATCTCATCTAAGCTTAATGAAAGCCAAGTGGAAGCTTTATTGTCAATCTTGAGAACCTATAAAAGAGCAATTGGGTGGACTATAACAGACATCCGATGGATAAGTCCGGGTGTATGTACTCATCGAATCTATCTTGAAGAGAATAGTTCCCCAAGTGTTGAGCATCAACGGAGGTTAAACCCCTAAATTCAAGAGGTTGTCAAGAAAGAAATTATAAAGTTGTTAGATACCGGGGTAGTGTACCCCATTTCCGATAGTACATGGATAAGCCTCGTGCAATGTGTGCCGAAGAAAAGAGAGATCACGGTGGTCCTAAATGATAAAAATGAGTTGATACCAATGAGGACGGTAACCGGGTAGAGAGTATGCATGGACTACCGGAAGTTGAATAGTGCTACAAGGAAGGATCACTTCCCTTACATTTCATTGACTAAATGCTTGATAGATTGGTAGGAAAATCTTACTATTATTTTTTAGATGAGTACTCGGGCTACAATCAAATCTAAATAGCTCCGGAGGATCAAGAAAAGACCACATTCACTTGTCCATATGGTACATTAACCTTTTGAAGGATGTCTTTTGATCTTTGCAATGCTCCCGTAACCTTCCAACGTTGCATGATGGCAATTTTTGATGATCTACTGGAGGATTTTATGGAGGTCTTCATGGATGACTTCTCCGTAGTTGGGGAGTCCTTTGAAACTTGCTTGAAAAATCTCACCCTCGTGTTGAAATGATGCGAAGAGACCAATTTGGTCTTAAATTAGGAGAAGTGCCACTTTATAGTCATGGAAGGTATAGTCCTTGGTCATAAGATCTCCAAGGATGGTATTGAAGTAGACAATGCCAAGATTGAAGTGATAGTCATGTTGCCTCCTCCAACAACTGTCAAGGGTATCCGAAGTTTCTTAGGGCATGTCGGGTTTTATAGAAGATTCATCAAAGATTTTTCAAAGATCACAAGGCCAATGTGCAAGCTATTGGAAAAAGATGCAAAATTTGAGTTCAATGAAGCATGCCTCAAGGCTTTTGAGGATTTAAAATAGAAATTGGTTTCGACTCCTATAATTGTGACTCTAAATTGGGATCTCCCCTTTGAATTGATGTGTAATGCAAATGGGGTTGCTATTGGGGCTATGTTAAGTCAAATACATGACAAAATACTTCACCCAATCTACTAGGCAAGTAGATCGCTTAATTAGACTCAAAAGAATTACACGGTGACAGAGCAAGAGTTGCTTGCCATTGTCTTTGCTTTTGAAATTTTTTGATATTATCTATGGGGTTATAAAGTGGTGGTGTATTCCAATCATGCAACCCTCCGATACTTAATTTCAAAGAAGGATACGAAGCCATCCTTGATTGTGTGGGTACTACTTTTACAAGAGTTTGATTTTGAGATCAAAGAGCAAAGGTTGTGAGAACCAAGTAGCGAACCATTTGTCAAGGATTGAAGAGGCCAGAAGACCAACAAATGAGTTGGAGATCAATGATGCTTTTCGGATGAGCAAGTCTTTGTTTCATCTCAAGATCTCATCCCTTGGTATGCCAATTTCGCTAATTACTTGGTGAGTGGAATCATGCCGGATCATTTAAACTCTCACCAAAAGAAGAAATTTTTGAGAGACTCTCGACACTACTATTGGGATGAGCCTTATCTCTTCCGAATTTATGTTGACGACATGATTCAGAGATGTGTGCCCGAGGTTGTGACTTTGCCTATCATGGAAGCATGCCATACTTCACCGGTTGGAGGTCACCATGCTAGTCAACGCATGGCCTCCAAAATTCTTCAAAGTTGCTTTTATTGGCCAACAATCTACAAGGATTCTTATGAGTTTGTGAAGCATTGTGACCCACGTCAAAGGAAAGGTAATGTCTCTAGAAGGAATGAGTTGCCTATGTCTCATATTATTGAAGTAGAATTGTTTGATGTGGGGAATATATTTCATAGGGCCATTCGTGAGTTCGTTTGGCAATAAATATATACTTGTGGCAGTTTATTATGTGTCCAAGTGGGTTGAAGCCATATCCCTTATGAACAACGAAGGGAAGAGTGTCACTACGTTCATGAAGAAAAATATTTTCACTCATTTTGAGACCCCTAAAGCCATCATAAGTGATGGAGGCTCTCACTTTTCTATAGAGTGTTTGCCTACCTTCTTGAAAAGTATGAGGTAAAGCATAACGTGGCAACTCCTTACCACCTCCAAATAAGTGGTCAAGTGGAAGTGTCTAACTGAGAGATAAATAGCATTTTGATGAAGACGGTTAATCTCATGAGGATGGATTGGTTGAGAAAGATTGATGACACCTTATGGGTGTATAGGATGACATACAAGTATCCTATTGGGATGTCATCGTACAAGTTGGTATTTGGTAAGGTATGTCATCTTCCGATAGAGGTACAATACAAGGCACTTTTGGGCATTGAATAAACTAAACATTGATTGGGAGAATGCATCAGAGTTAAAGAGGGATCAAAGCAACCAGATGGATGAATTTCGTCTCTAAGCATATGAAAATTCCATTTTCTACAAGGAAACGATTAAGTTCCTCCATGACAAAAGGATTTTAAAGAGGGAATTTTCACCATGAGACTTGGTCTTGCTCTACAATTCTAGAATCAAGTTGTTTCCCGGGAAGTTGAAGTCGAGATGGTCCGGTCCTTTCAAAGTGATGAAGGTCTTCCTATATGGTGCCATTTAATTGAAGAGCAAAGTCGATCACCTTTTCAAGGTGAATGGCCAAAGAGTCAAACATTACTTGGGAAGTTTTGATGATCATAGGGTGAATGAAATCATCACCCTCTACGAACCTTGAAGAATTTATGGTAACATTCGTCGTGCCGCAACGTTTAATCAAGAGATAATGGGAGGAAACCCAATATTTTACTTTGTTTTCTTTATTTATCTTTGTTCACTTGTGTATTGATAGTTTGTTAAGTGTGTAGGATCTGGAAACACAAGAAAAATGGGGAGGAAATATGGAAAGATGAGCAAAAAAAGTCAAAGAAAAAGAAAGACCATTGTGCGGTCCACTCTGCGGACCGCAGTCTGGGTCTGCGGACCGCACTTTGGGTCGCAAAATAACATAGTGTATTTGGGAGTTTTCAAACAAAATTGTGGAGAAATAGACCTTTTTTGCGGACCGTAGTCCGATTCTGTGACCGCAAAATCGATTCCACGTTAGCCATGTGAAACAAAGGTAAGTGGGTTGCAGTCCAGATCTGTGAACCGCAGACTAGAACTGCGACCCAATTAAGACCGCAGAACAGGCCAGGTATAAAAAGACTGAAAAGCCCTAATTTCTTCACTTCTCTCTTTTGCGTCACTTTGAAATCAAAAGCTCCCTATTTTCCCTCAACCGTTACTCCCCTCACACGCACAGCTCTTGCATGCACTTCACTTCGATCAATCACTTTGTCTTCCCCGTCTACTCGTCGATCTCAATGTATGTTCACGTTTTTCTTTTTTTCTCGCAAGAATAGGTAAACGGGTTGCGTTAATCATGACATTGACTTGTGGGAAGTTGAATATTGGTTGTATGACATGTATGTGTGCCCCATGTATCCATGAAAGTGTGTGATTGTTCTTAGTTGCCTCGTTTTCCCCTATAGTTTATAACTCGCAAATATTATGAATTCAAAATTGTGGGAATTTTATAAAATTGATTGCATATGGGGCTTGGGTTCAATTGAATGAATATTGAATTTGGGTACTTAATGTGTGCAGGAAGGTTGTCAACTGAGTGAAATTGTGAAATATCGCCTAAACATGCCTATGTTTGTTGAATTTGATTTGATTGAAGTCGTAGTAAAGTTTGAGTACCTAAGAGCATTAATTTCAAACATGTTTTAGATTGATAATGTGTGTGTGGTGATAATGTGGGTGTGGCAACACCAGATTTTAAAAATTGAGGTGAAATCATTGAAACATACACGAAATACGCCAACTGGGCGCCCTTTTGCGAGCCACAGAATGGTTCTGCAGACCGCAGAAGGGCACCCCAGTCCGTAGAATTAGCCAGTAAGTTTAGTTAATTGAAAGGCAAAATTGTAATGCCTTTTGAGGGCCGCAAAATGGTTCTGTGGACCGTAAAGTAAGCCGCAGGTTTGCCTAGTGAATTTGAGATTTCTGGACAAAAGTGCAATCTCGGTCTGTGGACTGTAGTTTGGTTTTGCAACATCGAAAACCTGGATTGCAACCCACAGACCAGGTCTGCGGTCACTGAAGCTATTGTCAGTTTTATGTTTTTATTCTTTCTTTTTTGCTTTGTAGTATAACTTCTTATTTGTTTTGCGTGTTTCATTCTTGCAATTTCCTTATGAAATACAAAAATATTTTACTTGTTTTTCGTACCATAGTCCAAGACTCATCATGTCTCTTGTTTGTAGAAATGACTCTTAAAAAGATGCAAGCACAAAAAGGGTATCACTAGCAACGAGCTGGCACCCCTAGCTAGATCTTTGAGGCCAACTACAGCCCGATAGATACCCCAAAGCCAAAGGAAGTTCACAATCCGCACTCATAAAGCAACTATCGGGCTGGGTAACAAAAGAAGGCACCCCAGCATAGTCGTATCTAGTGATGAGGAGTCACAAACCTCTCATACTACTGCACATTCATCCTCCCAGTCTGATGAGGAGATTGTTGGGAAAGAAGAGTCCCGGGCAGTCGAGTTGAGATAAAAGAGGGCCCAAGAAGTCAAAAGGTTTGGTGTGAAGGGTTCCAAAGAGCAATACCAAAAGAGCAAAAACCGGAGATTCATTGAGGAGAAACGTATTTCTATGAACAGCCTGAGGGATCAGTTCTCAATGGTCTGGGATTTGATTGTCTTCCATGAGTGGTAGTGTTTTATGGAACCATTACCTCAGTACAACAAAGAGTTGGTTTGTGAGTTCTACGCCTCCTATGCCGCCTCCGTACCCAAGAAAATAAAGGGGCAACCGGAGGCTTTGGTTAAAGAAGTGGAAGTTCGTGGGGTGAAAGTTCGGTGTGACAGTACCACAATTTATCCAAGCCGTAATCGTGACCACAATGAGTTTGCTATCAAAATCACGGGCCGTATAGATGATGAGCACCCATGGGTAGAAACCATTATGACCAATGCGACCCCAGAGTGGATTGCCGCGGGTATAAATATCTATAAGAACACATTGAGCAACGAAGCCAAGTTTTAGCTTAGTTTTGTGAGAAACTGATTACAACTATCATACAATGAGACAAACATTCTATTGGAAAAGATAATATTTATTTCTTGCATTATGAGCTGAGTCAGCATTGACATCGGTGATGTGATTGAGAAGGAGCTTGGCAAGAGAGCTCAACAAGATATGACCTCATTTCCCTTTCCTTGCCTGATTATAGAGTTGTGTCGTATGGAGAAGGTTCCTGATTTTCCTCATATGGATAATACAGCTAACACTTTGTAGACGTGCGATATTTAGAGGGTTCAATCTGATGAGAGACAAGGAAGAAATAAAAGAAAGACCACCAGCGCCTTGGTAGATACTACACCGATTGATTTGGTTGATTTGAAGGGATCTGCATCTGAGCGGACATAGAAACAGGCCACCACATCGGCTAACCACACTTCGTCTATTCCTTCCATAGCCGGCACATCTACCCTGGCAAGCACCTCAGTGTCAACATCCCATATTCCTCCCGCACCTTCAGCTGCTACTAGATCAGAGCCCGTCTTATCGAGGGCTGGTATAGTGAGGATCGACCAGATTACAACCATTGATGATACTCGATCATCCCGACTTGAGTTGAGTATTCCATAGATGATCCAAACTACCTTAGACCTGATTAGAGATGCCTTGAGTGCAGTGTAACAGAGGCAGAGAGAGAACGAAGATACACTTGACCTCTTAACAGGCCGGGTACACAGACTTGAGGCGGATAACTGTTATGATATCTCTTCACTTCAGGAGGACATAGATAGAGAGTTTGAAGACTGTCGAGATTGATAACCTCTTGGGTATCCCGCTCTAGCCACCAAGGGTTGAGCTACAGTAGGTGAGTGGCCTCGGGGTGGAGGGCCGTAGAGAGGGTGTTGCTGAGACGCCTGACAACTCAAATAGGTAGGTATGGGATGATGATGAGACAAATGAGAAGGGGCTTGCGAAGCCCTACAAAGTTGCTAGAGTTGTTATTGATGAGGACCTGCTGATGACATAGCAGGTCATGTTTGAGGCGGTGGTGGCACAGTTTGGAGACCTCGATGATTGGGTCGAGTGGAGTGGCCTAGGAGCCACATACAAATATTGATATTAGAGGTCCTACTCCACCAATTGTGGGCATCACTCCACCAGCCACCAAGACTACACCACCACCACCACTACAGAGCGAGCCCGTGATGGACGATGCAGAGTTACCTATTCCCACTCCACAATCACAAGGCACTGATGCTTCAGTAGAGGCCACGTTCGTGAGCCAAACTCAGGAGGGTGCTTAGTGGACCTCAGGGAGACCCTAACTTTTTTCCATTCTCTTTATTTTCTTTTATACATTGAGGACAACACATGTTTTTAAAAGTTGGGGATGGGGTACTTTGTATGTTTTTGGAAAAATGACACTTTGTTATGTTAGTATTTTGTTACGTTTTGTATTTTGTTACATTTCGTATTTTGTTATTTTTCATATTGTGTTTTTATGTTTGTTCCCCTTGGATTTTCTTGGCCTGATTCTTTTCCAAGGGTGTATGTTCAGTAACCATGGCCTAGTGATATAATAGTTTGACTTGGTTTGTACTTGTATATAGTTTCTAGCATGTGTAGCTCTTTTTAGTTTTGATGACACCTCTCTAGAAAAAAATTGAATTTTGAAAACAAGAGTAGCATGATCCTTCAAATGATTTTTCTATGAAAGCATGCCTCATTTTGTGATTCTATGTCTACTTGTGTTTGAATCTCATGAGATGATAGCCTTGTGTTCAATATATATTATAAAATGTAGCGGTTCTTGTAGTTCATGTGCATAGAGTGGTGAAGACTTGATTGCTATCTTGTGTTTGCTTGTGTCATCTAGAACTTGTCTCGTTGATTTATCACCGCGAAACTAGAGTTTCTTGGTTGAAGAAATGATCTTAGGTTTTCACATGAGAGTGAGCCTTCTTGATTAATAACTTCTTTGACCTATCCGTGAGTTGAGAGAACTAGGTTTCCCCTTTGATCTTTTTAATTTTTCTTTGGCTACCACATTACAAACCGAAAGCCTTTTTGAAATAAATCATCTTTTGAACCATATCCCTCCTTGAATGCATGAAAAGTGATGAATGAGGCCAAAAACCTAAGTTGGGGTGAGATGTGCAAAGAAAAGAAGGGAAGAAGATTGTGATGTGAGTGGTTCTGAAAAAAAAGAAGAGAAAATTAAGAATAAAAAAAATGCAAAAACAATAGAAAAGGAAAGAGAAAATGAACCACAAAAAGAATGAAATAAAGTGGGGAAATACTTGAATAAATGGGGTGAAGAAGGAAGTTGAAAAACTAAAGAAGGAGTTGAGCTATGAAATGAAAAACATGTAGTTCAAAGAAGGGAAAAGTCACTTGTACCTAAATGAACACCATACATATCCCTAAGCCTACATTACAAGCTTGATAAAGTCCTTAGAGATCCGAAACCGAGCACTGTTTGAGTAGTAGTGACTTAAAATAAAGGCAAGCCTATGACATGATACTTGTGACACTTAACATTCTTTGTGAGTGAGAGTGATCTTGTTTGTCCCTTGTTTTAAAAAGAAAATCTTGAGTGAGTTTGGGACTTCTTTGTTGTGAGAGTACATTGAATTTCATAAATCTTGTGAAATAAAAGCTCCTCTAGTTGAATATCTTGACGCATCTAGTCACTAGTAGCGTCTAGACATCTCTTGAGGCTTGATGTTCATGGGCTCATTGATAGTAGATATGTAATCTTGTACCTTTGTTTTGCAAAGTATGAGGGGTTGTCAATTTTGTGAAACACATGCTTGAAGACTTATAGGTAGAACCAACCATAGTCATCTTTATTTTGTCATTTGTCGTACCTTAATGATGTTTACATTGCTTGAGAAAAAATAATAGTTTATGTTGGGGGTGTTGATGTGCCTAGAAATTACGGCACATTTGATATCATTTTCATGAATTATAGTTGTCCTTATTGCATTTGTAGTAGTTCTTTCTTATGTTATTTTAGTTTTTGTAGGATTTTTACATTGAGACATCAAGAATAAGGAAATGTGCTGAAACATGGTAAAAAATATTGAAACATGGTAAAAAATGCTGAAAAATGGAAGAAGTGCTGAGAAGACCACTTTTGCAGACAACAGAACTAGATTGCGGACCGCAGAATGATAGCTATGCCATAGAATCAAATAGTGAAAGAAGAATTCCGGAGCCCCGAAGTGCGACCCAAACTGTGGTCCGAACTTCCGTTCTACGGACCGCAATCCAGTCTGCAAGCCACTGATTTAACTCGAGTTCAACTCAGATTACAAAGACTCAAGACATTTCTGCGGGCCGCAATTCAGTTTTGCGGACCACACTTCCACCCGCAGTTCAGGCAGTGACATTTTTGTAATATTATGTAGTCCAAAAATTGGGTCCCTATATATAGTATCTAGGGTGTTGTGATGAGACACATAATTTGATTCCTAGATTCTAACATATCATAGCCACTTTTGAATATTCCTTGTCCCATTTACACTATTCATCTTTTAGTAACTCATTCCAAGAAAAGATTCTTGATCCATTGTGTAAAGACATGTATTATTCATCATTAATTTTTGTAAGTATACTTTTATATTCATTATGTCTTGTTATATTTATTATTGTTTTGTGTATTTATTACTTGCAATGAGTGGCTAAATTTAGGTTGGGGTTATGATAAAATAATAGAATGTGGTAGTTGGGGTATTTGATAAATAATGAAAAAAGTGTATTCATGTGGGATTCAACTACCCCTCATATTTAGTGTTAAAGGGTTGGTTGAAAACATCTCTTTCTTGCCTATTGTCTCTAGTCAAACTTGAAAAAGGAGACTAGAGTCTAGGAAATGAGTATGTCGATTAGGACTTGAGGCTTTAAACCTCATTTAATGATTCCCAACTTTAGTTAGAAGGGAATCAACCAAGGGTACATAATGGGTGTTCATAAATGTCACACTTTAGAGCTTGAGAAAGCCTAAAGTGAAATTAGGTGGGTCAATTGAGAAATTCCCACCTAGACACAAGTCTCCATTATCCATACAACACTAATACACCTACTTAAGCCTAAACCCAACACCACTTTCATGAATTGAGTCACAACCCTAACATTTGAATTACTTGATAATTTAAACCTTCTTTAAGTTGATAATTTGAAGTAGATAAAACAAACAAACAAACAACTTGGTTACTGTAGGAGTAAAGTAATTAGTAAAGTTATAATACGTGCACGAATAGACTTTTCTCATCATATTCCTTGTGACGTTCGATCCCAACCTATGTTGGATTACTATATTTGACAATGGCCGCTTTATACCATTAAAGGTGTAATTTTGGCTAGATCAATAAGATTGCACCTATGATGCCACATCTGCACAAGGTGGGCCGCATGTGCGAAGTTGGAAAATGTCGGCGGGGTCTGCACTTGCGATGGGTGCCTCACATATGCGATTGTGCACCTGCATAGAGAGCCCCACACCTGTGCTTTTGGGCTTGGGTAAGTGACCTCGCACCTGCGAGGCTTGGGTCGCATGTGAGAGGAATTGGGTCGCCAGTGCAGAATCATTGGCTAGGATTTTATTTAATTCCCCATTTCGAGTTTGGTCATTTTATTCACATATTTGGGATTTGGGAGCTCGGTCGAAGGTGATTGTTGAGGGATTTTACAAGAATCTTCAAGTGGTAAGCTTCTATTTATCCTATTTCGATTAAATCTTCGATTATTAAGGATTTCCATGCTAGGAATCATGATTTAGGATGAGGGGTTTTGAGGGTTTATGAATAGGTTGAAAATGAAAGTTTTCTTCAGTTAATATTAGATTGAGTCAATTTTTGATATTTAGCCTCCATAGACCTTGGATAAACTAATATTTTGACTATTTTCTTATTTTGCTCTTCGAGGTTCGTTATCCTTCTTTTGGGTGACTTTTTGGGACCAAAACTTCCATATAACAATATGGGTGTCTATGAAATCGTGTGTTAACATATCTTTCATATTTGAATAGATTTATACCATTAAAAGGTTTTACAAAAAGGCAAGACTTCGTTGTGACTATTGGATTCCCAATTTAGACAAGTTGAGACTTATGACCTTATTTAAAGCATCATTTGGTGTAATGAACTAATTAAGAGGGTAATGAAAATTTTAAGGGGGTCCGGTTACTCTTGAGGTGACAAGCACTTGTATCGGGTACCGATATTATGATATGAGAATTTTTGTTGTATCAATTGTATAGACCGGTTTGAATGTCATGCTTTGGGCACTAGCTGATAGATAGTACGATGCGATGAATCTGTGATTGGGGTGTGAAGTATGTAATTTATGTCTATTTGATTATATGTCTGTCTTATCTGTGATTGTATGTTCTCATCGCTCTTAAATACTCGTTTACAAGTGAAAAAGAAGCTAAAGGTCGAATCTCTATGGTTTACATGATTAAAGATTGAATTTTTGTAGCATAGTTGGCTTCTTATTGTTGTGCATATCCTATTCATGCTTTCATATGGTATCTCATGCATAGTACACTTGAGGATACATATGTGAGGTTCAAGGGAAAATAGTTCCAGACGAAGTAATGCTATTGATATGAGCTCGAGTGGCTAGAGACAAGTATTATGACTAGATTGACAAAGTGATATGATTGATATATATGAGCTCGAGTGGCTAGATACATGTAATGTGGGCATAAGATTGCCTAAGTTTTTTGATTGAATGCCTAATGTTAGCTAAGGAACCCGAAGGGAAATGATTTCGGATAGTATGTATCTCGCGAGTCTCCTATGAGTCACGATTCATAATATTTAAACGTGTGTGTACCAGTGATGATGAAAAAGACCTTGCATTTACTTAGCATTTGCATATCATAACATGTTATTGATTCCTTGATCGTTTGACTCATCTAAATTGCTTATTGAATCACATCATCTTGGTTATTTGAACTTGAAATAGTTGATGGACTTAGAGGTTTTCTATATCGAATCTTGAACTTATAGTTGTTGGTTGAATCTTTATATCATACTAATAGCGGTTAAGTGTGGAAGTGGTATTCGGAATGCCAACCCTCATCTCATTTTGATTAGGGTGGGTCGATGATGCTACTGAGTACTCATTGTTCTTTGTATGCACACTACACTTATTGCACTCTTTTTGTGTGCAGATTCTGTCCCTAGCACGAGCGGATCTGTGGCACCGGATTCTTCATCGATCTTCATTCTATCTTTTCTATTTTCAGACATTATTTGTATTCAGATTTCATTCCAGACTTGTACTTCCTTTTTAGTCGTTCTTGTACTAGTGACATCAGATTTTGGGAGTTGTAGTATCTTTCCGTATTTTATGCTTATGAGATTTATTAAGACTTAAATTTTATTTGTTTAATTGCTCCGCATTGATTTTATGTAAATAAATCGGTTAGATAGTTGTGGTCGGCATACTGACTTAATATAATTTAGTGCCATCACGGTTTAGCAAATTGAGTCGTGACAAAAACATAATATTAAGGGCACATCTGGTACCACATTTAAACGACGGATAAAAACACGTAATATCGTATAGTATAAGGACAAATCTAGACCTTCTCCATGTGAAAAGTGATTTTTTTTAGATAAAAGTAAAAAGAAAAAGAAAATATATAATTTGAAACATGGTAGTAATATATGACATTGATGGGAATGTTCTGGATTTGTAATTTCAAGTCAATTATCATCCACTTAATAAATACTTTTCACAAATAGTTAGATATTGAGGGGGGCTCAATAAGGCGGAAGCCCTTTTCCAATTAAATTTATTAGTTATAATTATGATTTTGATGTGATTGTGGGGTTGCGTGCGTATGATGAATAAAAAATGAGCATCTCTTACAAGGCAAAAGTATAATTTCAATAAGAAAATAATTTTGTCATAAGAAGAAGAAGAAGAAAAGAAGGGTGGATAAGCCGCAAGAAGAAAATAGGGATGGTCGAGAAACTTCCAAATTTATGTTAAAAAACGAAGCCGCTCTATAAAAAGTTGGCTCTTTTCATGTTTGTTATTGGGCTTTCTTAATGCTTTTGGTATCATTATTAAATACTATACTCTGTATTTGGTGATCATCTTTGAGAACATGTCATTGTTCATTTGTTCTAGTGTTCAATCAAGCTTCGGTATATACTTTAACAATACCATTGGAATATTTAGTTATTATCTTCCACCAATCAATATAAATATTACGTAAATAATTCTGACTACAAGAACTAAGCTTCCGTTTGGATATAATTTTTTTTTAAAAAAAATATTTTTGAGAACATTTCATGTTCATGAAATTTGATCACTTCTCGAAAAAAAATATATTCAAAGATCAATTTTTAAGCGAACTTTCACTCATATAATTTTAATTTTTTAAGTAAAATATATGTTCAAATATAGCTTTCAACTTCCAAAAACTCTTTCTCAACACAACTTGAAAAACTTTTTGTTTCAAATTTCAACTAAATCTATGTCCAAAAAGCTAGCTAAGAAAGAAGAAGACGAGAAGTCTTTTTTGACTTTTTTTGTCTCAATTAAAATATAATTTTGTAGTGTTTCAAGATATGTTTGTATATGGTGAAAATCGGCACGACATGTGACATGATTTAAGTATGAGATCGAAGGGAATAACAATACTTTGTATCGAAAATGGGTTACACCGGGGTGAGTCCGGATACTAAGGCAAGGTTGAGTGGTAGTCAAACCAGATGACATCGAATGACGATCGAGCCAGTTGACACCGGAGGAAGACTCGAAGGTACTCATCTTGTAATCGAACCAGACATAATGCCAATCATTACTCAGTTGTTATTCTTCAGTCATTAAGAGGTCATCAATGACCATAATTAGCATTGATGACGTTTAAGTGGAGAGGGAATTTAAATCTGTAATGTTTGTAATTCATAGCTATAAAATGAGTCCAACCTTCATGTTAGGAGGGCATCCAGTTCTCATTACATTCACTTGCACGATTTCATTGTAAACTTTAAGATACTCAAGCTCTCAATATTGACTCGGGTTCAAAGCAATTCAGCTAAGGACAGGATCAATCTCAGGTCCAAGTTCCAATCAAGATTCTTACAATTCAGGCTATTTCTATTGCTTATTATTTACATTTACTTATGAATCAATCCACGTATCCTTAAAACCACTTACAAATTCAACTGTACCTTTTTTGGGGTAAACATTTTGGTACCCACCGTGGGGCTGAGGATAATAGTGGTGATTTGTTCAAACAGAAATTTCACTTATTTCTTTCGAGACTTTTGTAATTTTAGGTTAATACTAAGTACTTACAGTATGGCTAGTGAAATCAACGTTGAGATTAGCAACCATGAGGACAATAACGGTGATAATAATTCTCACAACGTTAATAACAACAACGGTGTTCCACCCAGCGATCCACCCGTGGATCCACTGAATGGCGTTCCGCCCATTGTTCCACTGAACGGCGCCCCGCCTGTTGATCCAATGAATAACAACAATCCCGTGATTTCACCCCAAAGGTTGAGAAGGTCACGTGGAAAGACACCAGACGATGATGAAGATGGTGAAATAAATTTTTCTTAAATCTTTATATGCTGAAGGAGCAATAAGAGGCTATTACTCAGTTGAAAAAGATGAGCAGTGGAGAAAGTGTTGCGGACGAAACTCATCCCGTTAGGGTTCAAGATCGGGTTCAAAAAGAGGATCGAGTCGAAGGAGATGTCACTAGTTCTGGGGCAAATGAGTCTTCGGAGTTCTTGAAAATTCTTCAAGCTTTAAATAAGCGAATGGATGCTAACAGAAAGAAGGTTGAACCTACAATTCACGGCTAGACCAGATTCCCGGAGCACCTCTAATCCTGAAGGGAACTGACTCAAAGAGATACATCCAGTTGCCATTCCGATCGAGCGCGACTCCAAAGTTAATACTAAAAAGGATTAAAATGCCAGATCTCCCGAAGTATGATGGAACTACGGATCCACATAAACATGTGACATCATATGTTTGTGCGGTAAAGGACAACGACATACATTCAGATGAGATAGAGTCCGTTTTGCTGAAGAAATTTGGCGAAACATTGTCCAAATGAGCAATGACCTGTTAGTCTCAATTGCCCAAACATTCTATTAACCCGTTTGAAATGTTTGCAGATGCTTTTATAAAGGCACATGCCAGAGTTCAGAAAGTTCAAGCAAGAAAAGCGGATATGTTCAAAATTGCTCAGAAGAATACGAAATTGCTACGGGAGTTCGTGACTAGGTTTCAAAAGGAACGAATGCTTCTTCCCTGAGTACTGGATGAATGGACAGCTGAAGCTTTTACCAAGGGGTTGAATCCTAGGAGCTCCAGTTCTTCATTCAAATTAAATGAGAATCTATTGGAATTCCCGACAGTGACATGGGCAAACATACATAATAGGTATGAGTCTAAAATTTGTGTGGAAGATGATCAGATAATTACATCAACGTCTTCTATGACCCAGAACAAAGATCAACATAACTTTGATCGGAGGCATTCCGGACACCTATTCGAGTCGTACCCATCGGGATCACTGAATGACAAGAGGCATGAGCGTTTCTGAAGAGAATCGCCTGAAAATGATTTACATAAAGAACAATAATGTCTACGAATACTAGGGACTATTGCATCAAAGTAGTGGGAACTATGGTAATAAGTACCGAAAGAATTTGAAGATGGTTCCGGAGCGGAGTTAAAGGAAGGCACTATGCCCGAAAGCACGATGCCTAAATCCTCATACTTCGTATTCAAGAATAAATATCAAAAATAGCATGAACTGGCTCCGAAATAAAGAAAAAAGGATCGGAAACTGTCTGATCAGCCTCGAGAAAAAAATAGAAGGAAACAAAATCAAGAATCGGCTAGACCCAATAGATGTCAGTTCGATCGCAATTCTCTTGCAAATGTACTTTTGTTATTTTTCTGTAAACTATCTTATATGCAAAAGCACTTGTGTATGTTCAAGGAATGAATGAAGCAAAACTTGCATCTTCTAAACATCCTTGTAGATGTCCGGATGAACTAAATCATTCTTAAATTTGCTCACACTTAAAAAGCAAATAAAGACTGCAAATTCTAAGGGCTACAAATCCTAACACTTAAGGACTACGAATTCTAAGGACTACGAATCCTAACAATTGTGTCAAGATAAAAAGGAGGCGTCCTCTTCATAAGCATAAGGAGTTTAGGCTCAAAACTTCACCCAATAATCAGATGATTAATTCGCGATGAAAATTAAAGTTGTTAAAGTTCCAATAAAGCCACAGATAAAGAGGCTTCATACCAGAGAAATTATTCCTGATTAGAACTAAGTTAAAACTCTATTTAAGTCTAATGGCTAAAGGCCGGATGTTTTATTTTCCGGTCGTAAAGTTAACTAGATGCATTTAATTCTCGAACTTTAAAAAAACCAAAAGTAGAAAATTCTTGGTCATGAACATCCTCGGTCTCAAAGGCCGTGAGGTAATAAAAGTTTCGAGTACGCTAAAAACCCACGAGAAGTTCCGGATGAACATTAAATATCCGAGATCAAGCTTTTTGCAGTAGTGGTACTTTTTCAGCACCGACCGACCATCGACGAAAGAAAGACCGGTGGCGGAGATGTCATTCGAATCCTTAAGGTTCTGCACTCTTTTTTCCTTAGTCCGATTTTTATTTCGAAGAGGATTTTTTTTGACAAGGTTTTTAATGAGACAGTAGCGAGGGTGATTACATGGCTTTCCGGCAAGAAGGAAGGAATTATTTCCACTTCCCATCACTTCGGTAAAATTTGATCCGAGAAGTGTGGGGACTATCAGTATATGGTGCAAATCGACATGACACGTGTCATGGTTTAAGTATGACATCGAAGGGAATAACAATGCTTTGTATCGAATGTGGGTTATACCGGGGTGAGTCGGGGTACTAAGGCAAAGTTGAGTGGCAACCAAATCAGATGACATCGAATGACGATCGAGCCAGTTGACACTGGAGGAAGACCCGAAGGTACTCATCTTGTAATCGAACCAGACATGGTGCCAACTATTACTCAGACGTTACAACTGTTACAATCGTTATTCTTCAGTCATTAAGAGGTCATCAATAACCATAATTAGTATTGATGACATTTAAGTGGAAAGAGAATTTAAATTTGTAACATTTGAAATTCATAGCTATAAAATGAGCCAACGTTCATGTTAGGAGGGAATCCAGTTCTCATTACATTCACTTGCACGATTTCATTGTAAACTTAAGATACTCAAGCTCTCAATATTGGCTCGGGTTCAAAGCAATTCAGCTAAGGACAGGATCAATCTCAAGTTCCAATCAAGATTCTATCAATTCAGGCTATTTCTATTGCTTATTATTTATATTTGCTTATTTATCTCTAATTATTTATTACATTTACTGTACCTTTTTTGGGGGAAACAATGTTTTTGCTATTTCATCTTGGGAAATAATTTGTTAGATATATTATTACATCCCAAAGGTGATGGTCAGCAGAAAATTTATGTTCAACTCCAATTCAAGCATTATTAAATTTGGTTTCACCTATGGGCAGGAACTATCATTCTAACTCTTCTCGGGTTATTTCATACACAAACACAAACTTATAGCTGATGGATATTGCTCATCACTAAATTAGCTATTACATTTATCTTTTTCGTTGATTACGTATATAACCAATATCAGGAGTAGACATAGTCTCTTTTTGTTATAATAGAAGGAAAATGGTAAGTTTTTCATGCGAGCTTTATAAAGCTCCGACTATTTTAAATGATTTCTTAAGTTTTGGGTTAATACTCATTTGATAAAAATATAATGTAAGATTGAATTTTAAATTCTAAATTGATAAATATAATTAAACAAATATTAAAAGAAATTTGAAAGCAAGATATGCGAATATAATGGCAAAGAAAGAAAAAAATCACAAAATAGTGCATTTACGCTCCAACGTGCGCTCGAAGTGCGAGGTTAAAAGTAGTGGGACAATATCCCCTTCACATTTGGATGTGAGAATAAACCCCTTCACAATTTATACTAGTGAGAGTGATATTTGACATTTTAAAAATATATGTAATAATTTAATTTATTTTAATCCAATAATTAAATATTAATAGAGTTTATTGTCCCATTCAAAATGTAAAAGGAGTATTGTTTCCCAGAATCAAAATATTAAAGGGATAAAGTGAGCTTTACAATTAATCAATTAACTATAATTGTTTTTTAATTGACCCGATTATAAATATGCAACATCTCGAAATTAAAAACAATTTAATGAAACTATGTAAAATAAACTTTTTATTTTCTTAATAAAAGGCTATTATCCTAGGAAACACAAGACTTAGAAATTAGATTCACATTAATTGTATCTTTCACCACCAATTATGCATTAGTGGTGGGTCCAAAAAGCACTATGTCCCCCCTCCCCTTCTTAATAATCATACGATTTATTGGCTTGATTCATTTCGAAAAAAATAACAAAAGCTAAATATAAAAATAAGGTAAAATACATATATAACCACCTAAACTTGTGTTAACACTCAAAATACTTTTAAGTGTGTAGCCGAATCAAATGACAACTAAAGGTGGAAACCTCAAAATGAGCAAGCGACAGAATGCTAAATTGATGACCGAACTGACTCGTAGCCGAATCTACTAGTCCTCGCCTTTGGCTCGAAAAGCTTCATCGGCTATTACAGTAGCCTAGCCGAGTCATAATTCCGAGGAATGACTAAGACCCACATATATTTGGACGCCTCGAAGACCAAGTCAAAGAACATCCCAGACCCCAAAAAGCGGTAACAACCAACAACAACTAGAGGGAAATGCCATTGATCGTACAAGAGGAAATCAAGAAGCAAAAATCTACACCACCTCCTCATAGTTGGCTAGTGGATTTGGTGGAAAATTTAGTGGCTAACATAGGGGGATCACGTCTTATTTCTTGTAGTATAAATGTATGATCATTTGTACAGAATAAAGATAATCCAATCAATCAAAAAACTGATTTTTACATATCTTCATTCTATCTTTATCGTCTTCATTGCACTCTAGCTGTATTTATGTTTCTTACCACTTAGTTTACTCAATCACCATCCTAACGCTTTCTGAAGTAGTTGGGGAACCCATTGCTGGAAGTTAGAGTTCCACTTGCAGCCCAAATCGCTTAGTTAAGGAATCAATTTGTCATCCGATAAAACGGCAAACATTTCGGACGGGAACAAATTTGGCACGCCCGGTAGGACCATAGGTGACCTCATAGCAAAGTTTGATTCTCCACGTCAGGATCACGCTTAGCGTATGCGCCTAAGGTCTGGTAAGAAGATGAACCCAGAGTCCTATCACGACCCAAATCGTAGGGCCGCAACGGGCACCCAGAACCCACCCATCGGGTACCGCTAATCATACATCCAACACCTATTCATAATTAAATACGGACTAAGCTAAAAGACCAGTATGTGAAATCTTTATCCAGAGAACCAACTTATATATATACATACCCATAACAATGCCGACAAGGCCATACAAGTCTACTACACACAAGACACATGTCTACAAGCCTCTAAGGAATACATGACATCACAAGGATGGGACAGGACCCCACCATACCCATATGCATATGCAAAAATATTGTACCACGACCAGACTGCAACTCTGAAATAAATAGAGTGCCCCAACATCAGCTGAACCAGCAACCTACTAGCGTGAACCGTCACCCTCTTTAACTGAACATGCGGGCATGAAACACAGCGTCCCCCGACAAAAGGGACATTAGTACGACTGATGTACTGAGTATGTTAGGCATAAATAATAGCATATCAGGAATACAATAATAACTGAAATTGAAACAGTCGACCATCAGTAAATGCCTCTGAGGGCCCTAACACATATGCCTAAATGTTATGCACAATGCAAATGCGATACACATAAATATTGGCCTCATTAGGCATCTTTCCTCCCCATAACACACACACACACCATAACACACACACACACACACACACACACACACACACACACATATATATATATATATATATTGGCCCTTCATCAGGCATCTTCCTTTTCATAACAACCTCTGTGGGCATCACATCATTTCGGCCTCTGCGGGCATAATCATTACCATATCCCAACTGATCATGTGGTCTATGTATCCCGTTCCCCATCCCCAATACATGGTCCAGGGTAAGACATGAATATAATGAAAATGAAAATGCATAAATGACAATAGCACATCCTGGGTGACATAATATTCTTGCACATTTGGCTAACACTGTGAATATCAACACCTTTTCTATATGCCTCAATAAGGACGTAGGAATATATTTAGACATGCTTTTAGCATATGAATCATTAACACGAATATTCTTAACTACTAGGAGTAGAATAAATTATGGAGCAATATCATGGATATATTTCGTTACATGGAACATGCCAAAAGAAAGAAATAATTTTCTTTAACATACCTTCGTTTCACTAAAATGAAAGGAAAATATTGTTGGTTGCCAAGAAATGGCAAATAACGTTGCTGGCCAATTTCATATGAAAATCCAAAATGAAGAACCCAACTTCACTGCTCACGAAAATGAAATGCAAGTTACTGACTTGCTTCTTTTGGGTTTTAAGGATTTCTTGAAAATAATGTAATGTTTTTCTAAAGTGGATGAAGTGAAGGGACCAATTCTTTGGTATTGGTCCCTGATTACTAAGGCAATGAATTTCTAGTATTAGCATTAAATGGAGTTCATGATGTGGTCTCCCATTAGCTATTTTAGACTTCTTCAATTGCTGCCACCAAGTGCACTACATTCCTTAGTCATTTTAGGGGCTTACTCGTGTGCCACACGTAATCCCCCATTAAACATTTTCTCCCCTAATTAATAATTAATCAATCCCACAATTAATCAATTATACAGACAATTAATTTGGTGATCCCAATTCACTTAAGTCTTAATAACGTATAAAACATTCATATTCTCAATGTCATAATTTTGTAATATGAAACTAGTCCATAACCTCTTTAGGGATATACAACCATTATTATTACTCTCCATCCTCACGCTTGTTACGTCCAAAATTATTTCGGGATCGCGTTTCTTTGTATACTAATCTCTTTATTACCATACGTAAACATAACATAAATTTTTCCAACGCTCGGGTCTAATTACACACACCTATATATTTTACATACGCCTAGCGATTCAAACCGTGACCCGAAAGTACGGGATGTTAAAAGTCCAGTCCACATCCTAAACAGAATCCTCCCAGAAGGAACAACAAGTCACCACTTTCCTCGGTATGCCTACATCGGTTGATACCCCTCCACTTCCTCCAGCAACCCAAGTCGTGGGTGAACTTAGCCAACCAGAAGGTCTAACTGTCATGACTATGTCATTCATCAGACAATAGATTGACTTAGGCATCCACAACATTATGTACCAGATTTCCAAAAAGTTGGCTGACATCATTAAGCCAATGGTGCATAATGAGGTTCAACAGGTGAGGGAACTAGAAGCCAACCGACTGCATCCAGGAGAATGCTCGGCTAGTTCTGCCATCCTTCTGATGAGTGGCGCTATGCAACATGCAACTGTGACTTCAGATGTTGTTCCTCAGCCGAATGTGTATCAGTCAATACCTACTCAAGTACAGCCGATAGCACACCTAGGAGCACAAGCACAGTCACTTGGTAACCAGTCTACTGTATGGTTGCCGCCAAATGCTGGGGGGAAAACTGTGCCACTCGACCAAGCGAGTCTGCTGTATGGGGAGATCAATATGGCTCGGAGACCAGTTCAGGCATCCGAACACCTTGGATTGCCTCCCGTTATGCGATACACTCCTGCAAACGGCCCTACGGTGCAGGAGACCAATGTTGGCCAATCGAATTGGCAGCCGTTGGTCCCTCGCTATGACCTTGCTCGGCTATCTGGTGAGGCTGTCTACAGTGGGACACCATTCCAGCAGTCACAGCCGGAACCCATTCCATACCATCCAAGAAGCACAAACTTTCCAAGATCGACTGATGTCCGGGGAGAGCAGACACGGAATAATGTTCCACCTTATCCTCAGGCTATGTCGGTTGATATATGAGCTCAGGTTGCAGGCTTCGGTGTCTATGCCCAACAACAACAATGGGGATATAACCCACCTATTGGTAATGGCCACCAGAACACCTACAACTTTCAAAACCCTGCTTAACAAGGTACAGAATGGAGGCCTCCAGTTCAGAACGCCTACCAGCGGGTTCCAGCTAAAAATCGGCAGGGGACTTCACAGCTGATGAACCCTGAAACTATCGCGAATACCATGAAGAGGTACTTTGGCATCCAACTGAAACATTTGGACAGGCCTGTTTACAGGAAGCCCTACCCCAATTGGGTAGATCGGATAGCACCATTGCTGAGAGGCTTTAAGACGCCTGACTTCGCCACCTTCTCGGGTGATGACGACAAATCTACCATTGAGCACATTGACAGATTTACCACCCAATGTGGCTAGGTTGGCCAGAACGAGTATCACAAGCTGCAGTTGTTCCCCCTATTACTAATCGAAACAACATTCGCCTGGTACTCATCTTTGACCCCCCGACTCCGTACAGAGTTGGGCTGACATGGAGCGTTGTTTCCGTGATAGATTTTATTGGCCCAAACCTCAGGTCACTGTAACTGATTTGATGAATCTCAAGCAACAGGTCGATGAGTCGGCTACCGATTATATCGAGAGATTCATAAGGAATGTTGGGAAATACACTATACGATTCCCTGAATAGAAATGCGCCTACATGATAATCAACAACACGCATCCTCAGCTAAAGGAGAAATTAGTGGGACAATCTTGCTCTGATTTAAGCTAGTTAGCCAAGAAAGCTAACCAAATAGAGCAGTATATCCAGGAGAAGGAGAAAAAAAGAGCTAACTGGAACCGAGGCTCTCATCTGGTATCCATTATTGAGGCAGTTGAGTATAACTCAGAGTCAACTTATTACACAACAAATGCAATAGTAGTCGAAATTGCCAGGGGTAAGGTTTATCTTGCCCAGCTTTGAAGCTACGAAAGGCAAGGAGACGAGTTCAACTGATGACATAGTCGGTTACTCATTTAACATTACGAATGCAAATCAGATCTTTGATCATCTACTTAAAGATAAATAGATTCGGCTGCTTGATGGCCATAGGATTCTGGCCTGCCGAAGAGCTCAAGGATAAGAAGTACTGTAAATGGCACAACTCATATAGCCACGCTACTTCTAACTGTATGGTCTTCAGGAAGGCGATTCAAAAGGGCATCAAAGAGGGGAGGTTCAAGCTAGCCAATAAAAGCATAGATGAAATATCTGTTGATACCGACCCCTTTCCCGTAGTGTCAATATCCATGGTGTCCTTTGCTAAGCCAGATCAATCAAAGGATGTCACGGGGAAACGGCCGATGAAAAATATATGGGTCCCAAAGAACACCATTGGTAAAGAGGAGGCCACAAGGACCTCTATTTTTTATTGGCTAGGCAACTTACATGACATCTATGAGGCCACGGACAAGCAGCCAGCTGGAAATAATTTTTGTAGCCGCTCTTATAAACCAGAGCATATTACTCGGGAACCTTACAAATAGTACCCGATATTCAAAAGGGACCCAGTAGGCCCTAGGCGTAGGCTTGGAGGGCAAACATGGCTACCAGTCGATGAAAAGTCGAGCATGCCCCAGATAGATGAGAAACCACTCCTCATATCCAAATAGAGGGTGGTTGAGTTTAACATAAAAGAAGGCATTTCTTTATTGCGTATCACAGTGAGGGATGAAGGTCAGCTGAAACCCCGAAAGATGATTAAGAGAACCACCAATGTAGAGGAAGGAAAGTGGTTCATCAATCAGGCTTCTAAAAAGAAAGAGGTACCTCTGAGTGTCGTATCCAGGACTCAGAAAAAAAGGATGCAACGCGCTAGAGACTTGCGCAAGATGAAGCAAACGTTTCACATGATATCCATCGCTAAGGCGGCCGATAAGCAGGAAATTCCTAAGTCCGCCGTAGCTGAGGCTGTAGAACGGGCATTCGGCTCAACCTCTTCAGAGACAGTGCCGCATGAAGAAGAAGCTTTGGACCAACCAGAGCTGAATATACAGCCAGATGATAACCCGACAGAGGAACCTCGGTAGACGACTACGGTCCTGAAGGAATCCCTAGCCAAGATGGTTCCACAAATCGCGCAAATGATATATGCATTAGAACCTCAACCGTTTCCTATATGCCTCCAGAAGATGGAAGATATTAGCTTCTTGTCAACCGAGTTGGATGAGGTGGGAGAATCCATCCTCGATTTATTTAAGCATGATTTGGCCGATGAGATTTGGGCAGCTATTGAAATGGTCAACTTGATTCTATATGAGTTCTGAGCCGGTCGTTCTACGCTGGATAACCTAGAAGGTGATGTGTGTGTGGAAGACACTGAATGGGCTACTATAGCCGATACCATGGCTAGGGACGCTTTGAGCACTGTATTTGCTGCACATACGAAAGATATGGTTAAACACCTCAAACCTCTATATGTTAAAGCTTACATCAACGGCAAAGCCATCAGCCGAGTGTTCATCGACAATGGGGATGTGTTGAATGTGATGTCGCTGCTAACTTTAAAAGGCCTCAATAAAACCAGGGAGGACCTCATCCCAACTAATATGAAAATGGCTAGCTTTATAGGAGAGGCTTCTGAAGCTTTGGGGATCTTAGTAGCAGAAATCACCGTATGTCCTAAAACGGTCATATTTGCCTTTTTTGTAATAGATATCAAGCCATCCTACGCCATTCTATTGGGCAGGCATTGGATTCACACCAGCCGATGCCTTCATTCTACCATGCATCAAAAGCTCATTTTCTGGGAAGGAGACAAGATTGAAATCGTCCCAGCCGATGATAACCCATTTCAAGCAGGGGTTAAGAACTTGGAGGCTGTTTTATATTCACCATATGTGGCTCCCATAGCTGTCGCGGAGAAATACAAAGAATGATCTTGGGAATACTGCAATCTCACTCCATGAGGTTTTGAAATAAAATAATTAGCCGAACCACGTCTTATCTTGGAATAGTTAGATGATTGAGGAGACCCAAATCATACGTGATATGTGGCATCGACTGACTGCTCTAAGTTCTGAAGCAAGGATAGCTGAGGCATCAGAGGTAGAGGACTACAATGAAGAACCAACACTGGCAGCCGATGACAATGAGTTGCCGATGGAACTTGAATCGCCCATAAGAAGGGCTATGCCTAGTTTTTGAATATCAGGAACCCTTGGAAGATATCAACGTGGGTACTGACGAAGTCCCTCAGCTAACACATATCAATGGTTTGCTGAAGAAGGAGGATAAACAAAGCATAACGACTCTTCTACTACGGTATAATGACTGTTTCGCGTGGGATTATCATGAGATGCCTGGGCTGGCACGTACTTTGGTAGAGCATAGATTTCCAATTAAGAAGGATTTCACACCTCATAAACAACCGCCCAGAAGATATCACCCTCAGCTGATGCCGCAAATTAAAGTCGAGATTGAACGGCTGCTGAAGGCCGGGTTCAGCAGAACGGCTAGGTATATAGAATAGTTGGCAAACATTATGCAAGTAAAGAAGAAGAATGACAAGATTCAGGTATGTATTGATTACAGAAACCTAAATCTAGCCACTTCCAAAGATGAATACGTCATGCCTATAGCCGATATACTAGTCGATTCGGCGGCCGCTAATGGTGTGCTGACATTCATGGATGAATACTCCGGCTATAATCAGATAGCAGTAGCCGAGAAAGATATTCACAAGACTGCCTTTAGGTGTCCAGGATCCTTGGACATTTACAAGTGGGTAGTCATGTCGTTCGATCTGAAGAATGCTGGTGCTACCTATCAGAGGGTAATGAACACCATCTTCTATGATTTGATCGGTAAGACTGTGGAGGTATACATTGATGATGTGGTGGTAAGGTCTAAGGACTTCAAAGATCATTTAGTCGATCTGGAATAAGCACTAAAAAATAAGGATTCATAATCTTAAAATAAATCCAGCCAAGTGCATGTTCGGAGTATCGGCTGACAACTGCCTTGGCTTCTTGGTACATAGGAAAGCTATTGAGATAGATCATAACAAAGCCACAGCAGTATTGGAGTCTGCACCACCCAGAACAAAGGAGTTACAAAGCCTGTTAGGGAAGATCAACTTCCTAAGGAGGTTCATATCTAATTCAGCTATCAAAATGAAGGCTATTTCACCTTTGCTTAGGCTTAAAGGGTCAGAAGAGCTAATATGGGGCCCAGAACAGCAAGAGGCATTTGACCAAATTAAAAAGGCCCTAGCAACTCCTCATGTTCTGGGGCCTCCCATGCCAGGAAAACCGTTGAAATTTTACATCTTGGCTGCAGATTTGTCTATGGGTTGCCTGTTAGCACAGGATGCCGGTAATGGAACCGAAAGGGCAGTTTACTACCTTAGCCAAATGCTCAATAAAGCTGAAACCAGATATACCCCTATAGATAAGCTTTGTTTGTCCTTATTATATGCTTGTACAAAACTTGAATATTATCTAATGCCACATGTGGTTTACATTTTGTGCAAAATTGACATCGTTCGGTACTCATTGAATAGACCTATTTTGCAAGGATGACTAATGAAATGGGCAATCAAGATCACTGCGTTTTCTCTCGAGTATAGGCCACTCAGGGTTGTCAATGGTCAGGCGGTAGCCGATTTCCTAGCAGACCACCCTTGTGTAGATATGGAGGACCCATGCACCCGCCCCCTCTACTGCATGTATGGACGTCATCCCTTGGATGCTAACTTTTGATGGGTCAATAACCCAGAAAGGAGTCGGAGCCGGAATAATGATAACCGATCCTAGAGATAAAACGTGGAGGTTCTCTTATCGGTTAGATTCTGACTTGATAAATAACCAAGATGAATACGATGCTCTCATCATAGGACTCAAAATCCTAGTCTCTATGAAAGCAAAGTGCATCGAGATTAGTGGAGACTCTCAATTGGTTATCAAGCAGCTGGCTGGGGAATATGACTGCAAGGATCCAAATTTGTTGGCCCGTTACAAAATGGCTAGCAGGTTACTTAGTAAGTTCGCATCATCTACGTTAAGTTATGTTCCTAGGGGTATGAATGTTGAGGCTAACGACTTAGCACAAGAAGCTTCTGGCTTTAGGAAGTTTCTACTCACTCTAGAGTATGATGAACTGTCAGCCGACGTGTTAGCCATGGACCAAATTGAGTCATGGAAGCAGGCATTAAGGGACCATTTGTGCTGCAGATCGTAATATATTTCAAATATAGAGGAGTGAAAGTTCTTAACCATTTGACTTTTGACAATAAGAGGAAGAGAAGCCCTCTTGAGTAAGGGCTCTTGAGTTAGAGTTCGAACTCACCTTATTTCTTCTATTTCATAACCTCTTTCATATTCTCAATCGGAATAGGCAGTCCAACAATCTTTTTCTTTTATTAGGAACTGAATCCGAAAGAGACGCTTACTACTTAAAAGATCCTTCCACTTGCAAGGACCTTAAGGTTAAGAAGAGAGCATTGAAGTATGTGCTCATTGATGATGATCTTTACAAAATGAGCGTAAATAGAGTGCTACTCAAGTGCATTGATAAGACAGAGGCCTTAAGAGTCATGGGAGAAGTTCATGAAGGAATCAGTGGATCACACAGAGCCGGGCCAATGATGAAGTGGTTGATTATCGTCACGAATATTATTGGCCTACTATCATGGCTGATTTCTTTCAATACGCAAAAGGTTGTGAAGAGTGTCAGAGACATAGACCAATCCAACGGGTACCAGCCGAGTTGTTGCACCTGATCATGAAGCCCTAGCCTTTCAGAGGATGAGCTATAGACCTCATCGACAAGATTCACTCATAATCGGCTAAAGGACATAATTTCATTATTATGGCTACCGATTACTTCATTAAATGGGTAGAGGCACAGCCGATGAATATGGTTCATCAGAAAGATGTCATTCAGTTTATCCAACACCAGATCATATATAGATATGGTATTCCTGAGATGATTACAACCGATCAAGGGACGGTGTTAACTGGTTCTAAGGTAGTAGCCTTTGCTACGAAATTTGGTTTATATTGTAAGATACTCCCTCGGAATAACCTTGCAGTCTTTACAAAGACCGTTGTCAACCTTTCTAAGGAGCAAAAAGGCTATCTGAGTCTTAGCCACCGAGCTACGGAAAGTCACTAAGTGATCTTCCTTCTTCATAAACCTCGAATTGGCTATTACCATCCCAAAAGCTTTAGCGAACTCCAAGAGTGAGACGCCTCCCCCGTTCCTGTCCCTGAGGCCAAAGCCTCCATGCACGTCATCATAACCCCCTGGAAGTGATCTGATATATCCATTGAAATCCCCTCCTACAAATAACTTCTCAGTGGGTGGTATACCTCCTACCATCTCATCCAAATCCTCCAAAAAACACCTATTCTCCTCCTTGTCCAAGACCGTCTGTGGCGCGTAAGCACTAATAATGTTCATAGTGGACCCTCCAACCACCAACTTAATCGCTATCATCCTGTCATTGATCCTCCTAACCTCTACCACCTGATCCCTTAGCTCGCTGTCTACCAAAATGCCTACCATATTCCTATACCTCGACCTACCCAAGAACCATAACTTATACCCATCCACATACTTAGCCTTAGGTCCTACCCATTTGGTCTCCTAGATGCAGGATATATTAATCTTCATCTTCTTAAGAATATTAACTAACTCTATGGACATCCCCGTTAAAGTCACAATGTTCCAAGACCCTATTCTCATCCTAGCATCTCCCTCACCCCACTTACCCCCCTAACCCTCGCCCCCGACTGAGAACATGACCCTAGTCTACCATCTTTTACTAACGCCACTAAAATAAATATAAACTAATCAAAAGTTCACACTAAAAAGAGCAGGAATCAATACTATAGCACAAATCTGCAAGAATGTAGAAGCAAGTCTAACTACTACGGCAAGAATGATAGAACTATAGGCTAGAATGTAAAATTCAATATTTAGCTACAAGGATGAGGGATTAAGAATCAGTAAGGGCGACTGGAGGTACCAACTCCAATTTGGTAGAACTTGTTGGGTAGAGCATTGTTCACCGTCATAACATTGTTCACCGACAGAGTTACTGTTCACCGGTGGAACTGCTGGAACGCCGATTACGTATGCAGATCCCAAATGAGCAATATAGTAGCAAAAATAAAATAGAGCAGCAAGTAGTGGTTGCCTGATTCGGAGCTCAAAGCAACGTCGGTTTATATACCAGTCACCGGAGAAGAGGGGAGAAATAGTGGGGTCATGGGATCTGGGGGTGAGCAGCGTCGCGATGGTTTGGAGTCTGAGTATATACCAGATCTGCGTTTATCGGCACTGACGAATATAGGGTTTGGGAGGGAGGGAACTAGCCGTTGTGTAATGTATATAGCTTCGTGATTTGCGTGATTTGATGTAAATATTGAACGCGGATAAATACCCTTATTTTATAGCGATAAGGGAAGTATTCTTTTTCTACAATTTTTTCCTACTTCCATTATATATATCTTCTATTTCTTATTATATTTTAGTTGTCAAAATTCTAAGAATATGTTTAGAAGGCAAACTACGTAAACCTATTGTTACGATATACCTTGAACTTCCTACCTTATTTCGATTTTACCATAATTGTGTTTTACTTCAAAAATGTTTTCTTTGTAGAAAAGAACTCTGCATTTTTATATTTTTTTGGACGAAAAGTTTTGAACTTCTATAAATAGAAGATCTTTTTTTCTTATTCAATAACACAATAGCATCCATAAAGTAGTCGTTTAGAGAATTTTGTTTAGGGAGTGATTTTTCTCTCAAGAGGTTTAATAGTTAGGGATGACAACGGATCGGATCTAGACCGGATCCTACTAGATCCAAATTCAGATCCATTTTTCATACCTGGATTCAGATCCGGATTCAAATTCATCGGGTCCATAAAAATTAGATCCAAATCCGGATCCATCGGATTCACCGGGTCCACGGATCGGATCTGGATCTACATGTAATTTTTTTGGTTTAAATAATATTCCCACATGTTGAAACTTTTATGACAAAATGAATGGCAATCTAATTGAAAAAAATGATTGAGTTCATTCAATCAACCTACACAAACATGACACCATTCTTCCAAAATAATGAACAAAGTTTTAGCATCACAAGAAAATAAAGACGATTGACTTCATTAGTGATGTTGAACAGGTTGCAACTTTGAGCTAATTTTTGGAGGCTTTAGTGATGCTCCACTTGTAGTTCTACTGATTGACTTCATTAAACAACATAAAACAATGTCAGTCATATATCAAAAAGTCCTAAAAAAAAATTTGCTGATCAAACAAATGAGAGAAATATACTTAAAGCTTACGGCTAGCAGATTCAAGAAAGGAAAATTTAAAGAAGAGTGATAATTTTTTATTTTTATAGAAATGAAAATATGGGAAACTGCAGAGAGCATATAGGTAAAAGAAATGAAACTTCAAAGACAAATTACATGGCTGTGTGACTTGTGCCTTATCCTGGTTCAACCATTTACCCAATACATAAATTATCAAAAATATTTAAGAAAATATTTATAAAATTACATTCTAGGTTATGGATATATTTAATAAAAAATGGATCCACGGATCAGATGTGAACCGGATACGGATCTCAAATACAAGATCCAGATCCAGATCCGATCCGTCAGAAATGGATCCGGATCCGTCGGATCCAAATTTTGAAGATCCATATCCTATAAACCGGATCTGGATCCACCGGATTCAAAATCCACTGCCATCTCTATTTAATACTTTTTATGTTAGTTTACCAATATGTAGGTCACTTAACCAAACCATATTAAATATTATATTTATTTTAGTATAGTTTTTATCTTGTCTGATTTATCGTTGTTTAAGATTTATAATTATTAGCTTCCGCCTTATGTTGTAATTATTTCGATTCCAACACCTATTTAGATGTCATATTTTCGATCAACTATTGTGACTTAGTTCGTCTTTAACTCTTAAAGGATAAGGTTTTTATGTGATGACAACACAAGCTATATATGTTGACCCTTTCCTGATTTTGGACAACTATATTACTTTACTATTATTAATAAACGGGAATAGAGGAGCTTCCCTTAAGCTTGAATTTACCAATTCACCCTCTGGTTTTGTAAAAGAGTTGTTCTCAGTTGAATAATGGGAACAATTTGATAATCTAGTGCATGTTTGGTTTCGATTCTTGCAACCCATTTGCTACTTTCGTAAAAATGAGCAAAATCTAGGTGTTTGAATTTTCTCTCCAAAATCAATTCTCCTCTTCAAAATTAATTGCGGAAGAAGCTACAATTTCTAATTTTTAAGGTGAGTAGAATCAATTCTACATTTATTTCAATTTGAATTTTTACATTTTCCTTCATTACCCTCTTTAATTTTCATCAACAACTCTATCCACCTTCATTGCCCTCTTTAAAATTGTTACGGGTCCCCTATTTAATTCTTCCTTCAATGCCTCTTTAATTTTTGCTTTTTGGTTGGTGCAAAATTAGTATTGTTATAATATTTAAGTACTATATTACACTTTAAATTAGTATTGTAATAATATTCTACTAATATTTAAGTACTATATTGCACGTTAAATTCTATTATCTATTTGTAATTTTTATTTACCTACTTCATATTTCACTATTATTTTAGTAATTTTTATTTATATGTATTTGACTATGTCCATTTTGGTAATTCTACGTTCAAAAGTAATTTTGATCAAAACTATTCAAACATCATGAAATGATAACAATCATTTTTACATTTTTACATTATTACATTCAAATATAAATCAATTATTGTTAAACTTAATTCTATCAAAATCAATTATGTCCACGGCAGAACCAAACACACACTTAGTGTGAATGGTTTATTCTGATTCATCCATTTTATTGGTCACCCACAGTGACTTTGTTAATTACATTGTTGCCCTTTGAAGGTCCCACCGAAACATTTGCTTGACACAACATCTAACTTGCTCTTTAGACCTGCTACTCATATTGATGATTACAATGGATATGCATTCGTTTTTTAGTATTTTATCTAATTGTTATACTATAATTTTAATTATAGTATAATTATTACTTAATGTTATACAAATTAAAAAGTACCTAAGTCAATGATACATACAACAATAGGTGAAAATAGGATGCAGTTGTATAGTAATATTTTGTTAATAAGGATTTCCATGTTTTAAACCATAACAAATTTTGGATCGTTATATATATAGTCGCTACTGATTTATCTTACAACGTATAATAAAATTATATGAGGTCATTCACACAAATGCCCAATTTGGGTATGATCTTTAATTTTACCCTTTAAATTTATGATTTTTAATTTTTGTCATTCGGCACTTTCCGCACGGTATAAATTTCTGCAAAACTTTCAACACTCAACAAAATCTAAAAAATACTGCACAATTTATGCGGCATAAC
Source organism: Anisodus tanguticus (assembly GCA_034509755.1). NCBI lineage: Eukaryota > Viridiplantae > Streptophyta > Magnoliopsida > Solanales > Solanaceae > Anisodus > Anisodus tanguticus. The sequence continues at coordinate 9,850,587 of CM067560.1, forward strand.
TTATATCGAGCAAAACAAACACATTCGAAAGGCAATTAGTGCAAAAACTTCAATAATATAATATTGTTCATGCTGGGCCGGGCGAAGCTCGGGCTACCCCACTAATATATATATATATATATATATATATATATATATATATATATATATATATCGACCGATCATTCCGCTGGCATCTCGCATTCACGCCCCCGTTTGACTGCCACTCGGGGATGTAGTTGTAGATAGGTTAGTTTTAGTGAGTCGTTGACTCCACCTGTTATCTCCTTCTACGATATGTTGTTGTCGTCGCCATATTCCATATGTCACTTAGTCATCTCTGCCTTGCTGCGGGTCAGCACCTCCGAAAGAAATAGAGGACTTCATTCAGTGACCCCACGATCGCCCTCTGAACGATCAGAATAAGATAAAGCTTGAAGATAAGTTTTGTACTCAATTAATTTATCAGTCCCTCTAGTCGGGTGACGCCGGCCGATAGACACACTCATGTTTCCCATTGATTAGTTCAGTTTCCCTTCATTTTTTTTAAAAAAAAATCTTGATAGAATATTTTAGTAAATGTTGTTTTGTAAGCCAATACTATAATATATTATTACTTGTCAACTTTTTGTTTGTAAACTTGTGGATGTAGAGGTATCCAAATCAAGGGTTGTTTGAGTAATTTTCAAAGTGTAACAAATATAATTTATTTTATCTTTATACAGAATTCCGAACCTTGTAGGTGCATTATCCAAACTGTTAATCCTCATTGTCAGAATTAGACGTTTTCTCTTTAATTTCCTCATATCTATTAGTTATAAATAAAGATATCTAATTTGAGGAGATGAAGTAAAAGTTGTGTCTTATATGTACAAGTTACAACAAAAAAATATGAAAAGAAGGAAGAAATTTCTTGCATAAGTTGGAAAAAGTTTACTTCTCTTTCACCCCTTTTAAACAGTGTCAATAATTAATTAACAAATTAAAATAATCAACTAGGAAAGAAAAACAATGACACGCACGCTTAACAGAGAAAAAGTTTCACCCTGTCCCTTTAGATTTATTAGTTTAATGCATCAACTCTTTCTAAGTGATAGTGTCTAAACTAAGTGTTAGGTCCGTGTATGTTATAAAATAATAAAAATAAACTGGAAATAAACTAACTCGAATGTCAATTCAGTTTCCGAATGTCAGCAATAATGTCGTCCGGCACTAGTGATAACACTTTAGTAAAAACAGAAAATTTTAAAAAGTAATGCAGCGGAAATTTAAAGAATACAAATGTTTAAAATTTACATATGTTATATATATATAACCTATAACGGTCAATGACCGAAAGTATTATATATATTTATTATATACAAAAATTACAAATTCCTTTCTTTACAATTTTACAAGATGAAATGGAAAGGAATTAAATGTTGAAGTCGCATATGACTTCTGCCTGAAAAATTTACCTAGATAGACATAGACAACTTCTCATTACAATTTTTCAATACAAAGCTAATCTAGAATCTAAACTGCAATTGTAATGTTGGACATAATGTTGTCTACACGCTCAGGCAACACTTGTGATCCAGTTTTCTGAGATGAATTATCGATAGCTCTCTTGATATTTTTGCAATCTATTTCTGGATATCGATTCACTGCAGTAGCCTCTCTATTTATAGTAGAGAGTCTCCATTGAACAACTCATCGATCTGTTGTGAAGGTTGAGGGAAAGGTGGGCAGCAAGTGTGATTGTTGGAGAAGATCATGGAGCAAACTCCTCTAACTTCTTGGTCTTGTTCCTCATGCATAGCAACAACCTTGATTTGTTCTTCCCACATTTTTCATCAGCTCTTATTTGCCTTGCCAAGTCACTTTTGCTTCGTAGTAATATTTCCACAAATATTACTTCATTTCGTGAAGTAAGGCAAAACTATTTTTTTCAGAAGATGTTGGTCCGAATGTTGTGACATTTGTTCTCACATTGTATACATTCAAATCAAGTCTTAAAAAGATATGTTGGTTAAAATGTCACAACACCAAACCCAACATTAACAATCTCCCCCTTTTTGCCTTTCTTCACAAAACCCATTACAATCTGTGCAAATGACTTAAGGCAATGTCATAGCTGTTGTCCAACAACTATTAATACAATTATGCTCCCCCTTAACCTGTGATGGTATACAATCAAAACATGTGCATACTAGTGTATGACAAGTCATAGGATTAGTAGACGACATTAGCACATACTCAGATCATTCAAAATACAAATACAAAGAAATACCCAAATGTCAGTTTAAACCATTGTCACAAAAAAAATCCTCAACACTTAATCAAACAGTTCATAATTCAGTCAATAAAAACATTGTTCAGCATACAGATAGCAAATTAGCATGTTCCCCCTAGCTTATTATACAACAGTAGTAGCTTCCAGCCGCTTTCTACTTTTGCATAACATCTTCCGCTTCAGCCCTGAGCCTCAGTCTCTTCAGCAGCACTTTCCTCCCAACATCTTCTTCTCTCTGCACAGCAACAACGACAACTTCTTCAACAGTAGCAGCATTGCCTTCAGAACTTTCAGCCCTTTGCAACCCCTACACAGAATCATCTCCCCCTTTTTGGGAAGAAATCAAAAGTAAGAACTGATCTCTGGCTTGAACCAATGCATATCTGGCAGTATCAACCTCTGGTATTTGTTGGTTGCGTTTGACTACTTGACCAACTAACCAGTCTATTGTCAGAGGTGATTTTCTAGAACCAGTGTTGCCTTGAATGTGTGTAACATTCCTGAAAACATTCTCATTGTCTCCTTCTTTTTTCCAAGAAAGGTCAATGGCTCTATCTTTGCTTTTTAAAATCACTTTGTTCATTGAATAAACCTCAGTAGTTTTCCCTATTATATTCTCTCTCTTAGGCTCAAAGCCTTGGGTAGTTAAGATTTGGTAGATAAGAGAGGGAAATTGAAGGATATAAGTCGGCTCTTTTTCTGCCAGATTGACCACTTGATAAAATATCATTCTTCCTAAGTCAATTTTTAATCTTTTTCCAATTTTAAACAAAAGTGAGGCTTGATCAGTTGTCACAACTGACTCATTCAATTAATGGAGCTAATTTTGGATGACAATTTTATGAAGGGTGGAGAATAAGATAGTTAGCTTTGAAGCAGGGCATTGAGGGATCCACTTTTTCATTATACCTCCAGTGAGGTATTCAATCATCTCATCCTTATTCTCTGTTGCTCTTTCTGCAGTGCTACTTCTTTCTTTAGGATCAATTCCCAAACATTGATTTATAATTGAGGGTGTAAACTAATAAATCTTGTTATAGAGGTATATCTTCTCAAATTTCTTTGAGGAGGCATCTTCTATAGCAGAATTCAAATTAGCATAAAACAACCTAATTACTTCATCAACGAATGGTTCTTTTTTAGTGACAGATTTGAGAAGATTTCTATCATTGAGGAATTTTGCCAAACTGTATTCTGAACAGGAGGCTATATCTAATACTTATTCAGACCTGATAATCCTATTCTTGTACCAATCCCATTTATCATATTTAGCTTTGGAATAGAATTTTTCTAAAAAAACATTTACCTTAATGTCAGAATCAGATTCAGTTTTGCTGGATGAGGATGGTGTTGGCGTCTCTTCTGAAGTTTGCTAAAATGTTGCTTGAGATGTTGTGGCTTCGTCGGCAACATTTGGAGCAACACTTGATTTAGCATGTCTGGGAATTCCTTTTGGACAGAATCTCGTCAGTGGAGTATCATCAGAAATTTCCTCGTCTTGAGTCACATTCTGAGCTACAGAGGCAGTAAGATCTAATCATAAAATACATACAAAAGATTTTTTTGTGTCAAAAATAAGAATACTTATTTAGTATTCTCAAAATTCTTTTGAAGCACTCCATACTCCTATAGAATATGAACGGTATCTTTTCAAGGGCTTTGCCTTATTTTGATACTCCCTTTTTATGATATATAATATCATCGCAGAGAACGATATCTTATTGTAAACATATTCTTATTGAGGGATCATGCTTGTGTGACCAAAGAGTTATGCACCATACAATAATAATAATCAGTCAGTGATATACAATAGGTAAATGTCACTTGAAATGTTAGAGAACGTTTCAGCTGACATTCACCAAAAATGTTTTTTTAGAGATTACAAAGACCAAGAGATTTCTTCAAACTAAAAAATCTCTCATGGTCTAAAGCTTTTGTAAAAATATCAACTAGTTGATGAATAGTGTCAACATGTTCAATTTTGACTAGCTGTTTTTCAACTAAATCTCTTAAAAAGTGATGCCTAATATCAATATGTTTTGTACGTGAGTGTTGAACTGGATTTTGGAAATATTTATAGCACTCAGATTATCACAATACAAAACTAAGGTGTTGCTAGTAAACCCATAGTCGTCTAACATGTGTCGTAGCCATATTAATTGAGAGCAACAACTTCCAGCTGCTACATATTCAGATTCAGTAGTTGAAAGTGACACATTTTTGTTTACGACTATACCATGAAACAAGGTTATTGTTAAGATAAAAACATCCTCCACTTGTACTATTCCTATCATCCACATCTCCCGCCCAATCCGAGTCACTATACCCTATTAAATTAGGATTAGTGTCTTTGGAATACCAAATTCCCAACTCACTTGTGCCGGCAACATATCTAATGATACATTTTACGATATTTAAGTGGAAAATTTTGGGACAGGCTTGGAATCGAGCACAGACACAAACACTAAACATAATATCTGGGCAACTTGCAGTAAGATATAGAAGGCTACCTATCATAGATCGATACAAGGTTGGGTTAACATTTTCACCAACATTATCCTTACATACCTTCTACGAAGATCCCATTGGCGTTTTCATTTGTTCAACATTTCCCAACCCAAATCTCTTAACTAGATTCTTGGCATATTTGCTCTGGGAGATGAAGATTCCATCTTCACTTTGCTTAATCTGCAAGCCTAAGAAAAAAGTTAGTTCCCCAATCATGCTCATCTCAAATGTTGATGACATAACTTCAACAAATGACTTTAGATAAGACTGTGAGGTCGAACCAAATACTATGTCATCTACATAGATTTGAGTAATAATAATATCTACACCATGCCATTTAATGAATAAAGTACGATCAGCTTCACCACGGTTAAAACCATATTCAAGAAGGAAGTTAGTTAGACGACCACACCATGCTCGAGGGGCTTGCTTTAATCCATACAGTGCCTTTTTGAGCTTCTAAACATAGTGTGGATGGAGAGGATATTCAAATCATTTTGGCTATTCAACATAGACTTCCTTATTAAGATAACCATTTAAAAAACACATTTTACATCCATCTGATGTAGTGTAATTTTAAGACAACGGGCAATGGCAAGTAGAAGTCTAATTGACTCAATTCTAGCTACAGTTGCGAAGGTTTCGTCATAATCGATTCCTTCAACCTGAGTATATCCTTGAGAAACTAGACGAGCTTTGTTTCTAACAACAGTTCCTGATTCGTCTGACTTATTTTTAAAAATCTACTTGATTCCAATTACATTTGTATTATATGGGCGTGAAACTAAGTCCCAAATTTCATTTCGAGAGAATTGTTCAAGCTCTACTTGCATTGCTTGAATCCAAAAGTTATCATTAAGTGCTTTTGAAAGATTCTTAGGTTCTAAAGTAGATATAAAACAAAAAAGACTAACTTCTTGGTATATGGTAGACATACACACATACCTTACCATATCTCTGTAATTGAGTGGTTCTTTCTCTCTTGTTCTAATTCCCTAAAAAACTCCCCCTATCACTTGGCCCGTTGGATGATTCTTGTTAATCCTCGATGAGTGGTCCCTTCGAACTTGATCTAGCAATTCGGCATTTGACTCCTCATCCATGGCCTATGTGATCTCTGTTTCAGGTTCAGATGTTGCTTCAGGTGTGGCAACATTTGGGGCAACATATGACTCTTCTGCAATATGCTTATTTTCCACTGAAACTATAACGTTATTTTCAGTTGTATCTCCTGTAAAATAAAAAAGATCATCAAAAATAACATTTACAGACTCTTGTATAGTTTTGGATCTCAGATTGTATACTCGATAAGCATGGCTATTTTGTGAATAGCCAACAAAAATTTCTTTGTCACTCTTAGAGTCAAACTTTGCCAAATGATCTCTATCATTTAAAATGTAACAAATACACTAAAAAACATGAAAGTAACGCAAATTAGGTTTCTTTCCATTTATAATCTCATAGGGTGTCATCTTTGTTCCTGGCCTTAAATAGACTCTATTAGCGATGTGATTAGCAGTATTCAAGGCTTCTGCCCATAAACGTTTTGACAAATATTTAGAATTAAGCATCACTCTAGCCATTTCTTGCAATGTTCTATTCTTCCTTTCTGTTACCCCAATCTGTTGAGGAGTTTTGAGAGCAGAAAACTCATGAAAAATTCCTTTTTTCTCACAAAATTTTATGAATGAACTATTTTCAAATTCTTTTCATGGTTGAATTTGATCCGAAAAATAGGAGAATGAAACAGATTCTTTATTCTAGAGTGCAAGATTTTAAACATGTCAAAAGTTTATGATTTTTCTTTCAAAAAATATATCCATAAATATCTAGAAAAATCATCTACAATCACATAGGAATACCTCATACCTCATAAACTGTCTACCTCAATTGGACCCATAAGATCCATGTGCAATAATTGAAAACAGTGAGACATACATGAATGTTGTCCGTCATAATGAACAACATTCTAGGAAACACGGGTTTGCTTACCTCTCATGCAATCTTCACAGACTGTTTACCTTTAGGACTCGGTTTGGGAATGCCTGTTACCGCTTCATATGCTATCAATCTTTCTAAATTACAGTAGTTGACATGCCCCAACTTTTGATGCCATATTGTTGTGTCATCGATCCTAACATTATTTCATGTTTCTTGTCTTGCAATAAGATAGAAATTGTCACATATACTTGTACCTGTCATGACACATAAGTTAGCTTCATTCGTAACTTTACATGCATTCTTATTAAACTTTACCTCAAGATTGTCATCACACAATTGACTTATACTAATTAAATTTGCCATTAAGCCCTTAACATGTAAGACATTTCTTAGTGCTGGAAATCCAGAAACATTCAAGATCTCTTTTCCAATTATTTTGCTTTTACTGCCACCTCCATAAGTTACATTACCTCCATTGAATGACTCATAGTTCTTTAGAAACTCCTTTGTACCTGTCATGTGGCGAGAACATCCACTATCAAAGTACCAAGAACATGAAATGTTAGTTCTTAATATTGTTATAGCAACATTACATGTTACATCCTTTTTGAAAACCCAAACTCTCTTAAAATATTTTTACCTTTCGGCTCAGAAATGTTGCTTCGAATGTTATCCGAAATATTTGACAACTTTTTAGGCAACATTTTGCTCACAGAATCTTGAAGTTTGAAACAGTATGATTTTAAATGTCCAGGGGAGTTACAGTGATGACATACAAACTTCATATTCTTTGACATATATGAGAACCTATTATTTATTCTTTTTTCCTTTACAAAGCAAATCTTCTCATTTTTATCAAAGAGATTTGACCATTTGGTTTTGAGAGAGTTTTTGTACCCAATTCCTGCATGTGAAGGTTTACTAAAGTTGAGTATTTCATTCAATTTTGAAGTTCCCGTGTTGAGCTTACGGAAAGTTGCTTTGACTAAATCCAGTTTTGCACTGATCTTACCAAATTCAACATCCTTTTTGGTAAGCGCAACCTCTAGTCGGGTTATTGTGCCTTTTAGATCTACATTCTGACGAGTTAAAGATTTTACATTTGTGTCAAGATGCTTGGGTTCTATGATGAAGTCTTTACATAGATTTTGCAATTCCTTAATCATATCATCTTTGGAATCACCTTGATTCTCACAATCAGTCTCACTAGTAGAAATAAAACCACTAAAGCAATTAACATCAGAATAGTTAAAGAATTCGTACCTCTCGGATGTTGCTGGGGATGTAGATGTCGTTGTTGATGTTAAGGAAAATGTTGTGACATTTGGGACAACACTGTCAGTGACATTTACATTGTCTGATAAAGACTGTTCGAAAACAGTAACCAACATTGCTTGTGTTTCAACTTCTTGATCTCCTTCCTCTTCTCCTTCGTCGTCACTCAGAGAAACCCATAGACTCTTACCAAATTTTCTCAGCGTATTTATACATTCATTAGCATAATGACCCCAGCCCGAGCATGCATGACATTGCACGGATTCAAGTTGTTTGGGATCAAATTTGGAATGATCTGAGTTGATTCTCTTCAATTGATTTCCTCTTTGAACAATTCGAAGGGATTTGGTGGACTTTTGATGGAAGCCTTGGTTTTGATGTTCTTTAGATTTGATCTTATTTCTGTCATTGTTGAACTTCCTCACCATCGAATTGAATTTTTGAGTGAAGAGGGCAACATTAGCACCGTCACCAACTTCTTCAAGGTTCTCATCCTCTTCTTCGATTTGATTCTCCAAGGATTGGACTTGAAGTACTACATTATTGTTCTTGTACAATTCCCTTTGATTCTCAATGTTCATCTCATAGGTTTTGAGAATGCTCATTAAGGTATGAAGGTCCATTGTACCAATATTGTGAGCTTCATCAATCGCACATATCTTTATATTGAACTTTTTAGAAAGTGAACGAAGTGCCTTTTCCACAAGTTGAGTGTTGGTTAAAGGAGCACCAAGCACTTAACATTCATTAGAGATGTCAATCAACTTTTCAAAACAGGATTTGATGTCCTCTGTTTCTTCCATCCTTAAACGTTCATATCTACTCATGAGCATGCGTAGCTTCATCCGACGAACACTTGAGCTACCTTCACAATGAGTTTGTAAGTATCTCATGCGTATTTAGCCGTAGAGCAGTTTTGTATGAGTTTGAACATGTAAAGATCAACTCATCCAAAAATTGCATTTAAGGCTTTCTCGTTGAAGCTTGCATTATTGGTTTCTTCAGCAATCCATTCGGATTCAGGTTTAACAAGAATGTCACCTTCCTCATCCGGTGGCAACATAGGAACAACATATCCTTTGGTTATAGATCTTCATGCTCTAACATCAATTGATTTGATATGAGAACGTAGGCGGATCTTCCAATAGGCATAGTTTGAACCATCTAATATGGGAAGCCTACCAATCGTTGGATTTGCCGGATCCATAACTTTAAATAACAGGACCAAACACTTATTGTGTTAAGTGTTGGCTTTGATACCATTTGTTAGGTCCGGGTATGCTATGGAACAATAAAAAAGAAACTGGAAATAAACTAACTCGAATGCCAAATCAGTTTCCGAATGTCGGCGATAATGTCGTCCGGTACCAGTGATAACACCATAGTAAAAACAGAAAACTTTAAAGAGTAATGCAGCGGAAATTTAAAGAACACAAAGGTTTAAAATTTACATAGGTTATATAATATATATAACCTATGACGGTCAATGACCAAAAGTATTGTATATATTTATTATATACAAAAATTATAAATTCCTTTCTTTACAATTTTACACGATGAAATGGAAATGAATTAAATGTTGAAGTCGCATATGACTTCTGCCTGAAAAAACTACCTAGATATACATAGACAACTTCTCATTACAATTGTTCAATACAAAGCTAATCTAGAATATAAACTGCAATTGTAATGTTTGACAGAATGTTGTCGACCCGCTCAGGCAACACTTGTGATCCAGTTTTCTGAGATGAATTCTTGAGAGCTCTCTTGATATTTTTGCAATCTGTTTCTGGATATCGATTCACTGCAGTAGCCTCTCTATTTATAGTAGAGAGTCTCCCTTGATCAACTCATCGATCCGTTGTGAAGGTTGAGGGAAATGTAGGCAGCTGGTGTGTTTGTTGGAGAAGATCATGGAGCAAAATCCTCTAACTTCATGGTCTTGTTCCTCACGCATACCAACAACCTTGACTTGTTCTTCCCATGTTTTTCATCAGCTCTTATTTACCTTGTCAAGCCACTTGTACTTCGTAGTAATATTTCCACAAATATTACTTCACTCCGTGAAGTAAGGCAAAACTGTTTTTTTCAGAAGATATTGGTCCGAATGTTATGACATTTGTTCCAACATTGTATACATTCAAAGCAGTAAATAAAACACTTGCACTATATTTCCTTTTTTTTGGTCGAAAAGTAACTTTTATTCAACTAAGTATAGAATTTGTACAACCAACCAGCTTTTTGGACTCTAAGCTGATTCTAAAAACACTTAACAATTCTGAGATAACCATAAAACAACTCTAAATTGAAAGGGTATGTATTTAAACAGCTAAGTTGATGCCTCCATTTGGGAATCTTCTGGCCTCGTTTATGTAACTGGAGAATGACCTTCATGCCTTTGTTGACGAAATCTTCTATCATTTCTTTCCTTTCATGCGACAATTTGTGATTCAGCTTTCCCTTTCTTAACTTGATTGGATAACCACTGTACCTCTTCATTCCATATTGAAATCTGTCTTTGTATGCCCAACCAGTTGAGTAGAGTCTTCCACATAGCTCTAGTGAAGTTACAGTCAAAGAATAAATGGGAGAAGAACTCCACTACTCCTGTAGTACATAACACACAATCTTGTGGCACTTGTATACCCCCTTTTTCTATTATAAAAGAAGGAAAGGTAATTAACATCTTTCTGATAATTTAAATACACAAGCAGGTTGAAATTAAATACTCCTCCAGGATATTATTTTCACAAATTAAAAGAGTAATGTAAGACATAAATCCTCTCATTAACATGATGGCCAAGTAGCGAACTTAGCTTCAAAGCTTGACGTGAAGAATTTATCTTTGGATCTTCACAAAGTGTTCAATATTCATTTTGATGTTTAATATTTGTTTTAAGGTTTTGATCTAATCTGAATTTGCATTGCATAAAATCAATTAAAAATATGTTTTGTATAAAAAAAAAATCTATTCGTCGGGCTCGAAATCGAAGCCCCTATTCAAAGATGAAGGAATTTTATACATTCCACCCCAACCCTTAATGATACCCTTGATAAAATTAATGTCTGGATACATCAGAAGTTAATTAGGGACAAGATAGTGCTACCTTGTAAGCCAAGAAGGTTAATTAGCCATCTGAAAGAAATAATCCCTTGATTATTTTTATTAATGAATGAGTATACATACAATTTGCAATTTCCATAATATGGAAAATCTTATTTCTATTATATTCTCAAACCCCTATTCTCTGTGTACAAAAATTCTATAATTATGGTAAGTGTACAATTCTAATTATATACAAAAACCCTCATATACACGGTGTGTATACCGTGTATATAACGGTCTCCCAATTTCCTTGGGTTTCCGTGATATACACGGTATACACAAGATAGTATACCGTGTATATGATGTATGTATATTGTGATACACTTTCACACCCCCGCAATCATAGCGAACGATCTTCATATGCTTAGACTGTCCGTAAAATCTTCAAATAGGACAGAGGGAAGACCCTTAGTAAAGATGTCTGCAATTTGATACCTGGAAGGGACATGTAAGACATATACTTGTCCCCGAGCTACCTTTTCGCGAACAAAATGGATATCCATCTCAATATGTTTAGTGCGGTGGTGTTGAACCGGATTTCCAGAAAGATATACGGCACTAATATTATCAAAATATACCAAGGTAGCTTTGTGAACGGGAAAGTGAAACCCCAAGAGAAGATTACGTAACCAACATGATTCAGAAACCACATTGGCTACCCCTCGATACTCGGCCTTTTCACTGGAGCGTGATAATGTAGCCTATCGTTTGACAGACTATGAGACCAAGTTATCACCAAGAAACATGCAATAACCAGACGTGGAGCATCTGGTATTTGGACAGCCACCCCAATCAGCATCGGTATACGAGACAAGTGTAGTGGCCGATGATGGATATAGATGCAAGCCATAGTCAAGCGTCCCCTGGATGTATCTAATAATGCGTTTGAGCGCATTCATGTGCTCCACCCTAGGATCATGCATAAACAAACACATCTGTTGTACGACATGCGTAATATCCGATCTCGTGAACGTAAGCTACTGAAGAACTCCAACAAGACTGCGATAGTGAGTGGGATCCTCGTAAGGTGAGCCAGCTGCAACACCCAGCTTGGGCTTAGTATCAACTGGAGTGGAAGTATACTTACACGAGGACATACCAGCCCTTTCAGTTATCTCAGCGGCATACTTTCGTTGTGATAAGAATAACTCACCTATATGACGAGTGACAGCAATCTCCAAAAAGTAACTCAAGGGCCCCAAGTCTTTCATAGCAAACTCAGAACTGAGCATTGTCATAATAGACTTGCGCAAAGCATCAGAAGAGGCATCCAAGATAATATCATTCACATATAATAGAATATAGGCGAGGGAAGTACCACGACGATATATGAACAATGAATTATCAGACCTATTGTGAGAAAACCCAATAGATAAAACATAGTCTGCAAATCTCTTATACCAAGCCCGTGAGGCCTGCTTAAGCCCATATAAGGACTTCTTCAATAAACAGACATGATGAGGATATTTGGGGTTTCGAAAACTCAAGGGCTGATGCATGTAAACGGTTTCCTTAAGATCACCATGTAAGAAAGCATTCTTCACATCTAGCTGATGAATGGGACATGCCTTTGAAAGAGCTAAACTGAGAACGGTGTGAATGATAGCCGGTTTGACCACCAGACTAAATGTCTCAACACAATCCACGCCAACTTGTTGAGTTTTACCATCACCTACAAGACGAGCCTTATGTCTCGCAAAAGAGCCATCATAATTATATTTATGAGTGAAAATCCACATAGACCGAATAATATTAACACAAGAAGGATGGGGCACCAACTTCCACGTCTTATTTTCAATAAAAATATCATATCCGTCATTCATAGCCAATTTCCAATTTGGGTCATTTAACGCAGCCACTGGGTTACGGGGTAGGGGGATTTAAGAATAGTAGAATTAAGATTAAAATGTCTTTTTGGTTTAAAAATACCCCGTTGACTACGAGCGGTCTGTGACTTGGGGGAGAATTGGGTGGATTTTAGGGAAAATCGGATGGGTGACGGACTGGCCAGCAGGCAGTGGGTAGAATGGGCTTGAAGTTTGTTAATTATAGTTGACAGAAATAATGGATAACATAAGCACCCAAAGACCCTAAGATGTGAATACGAAGGAGTCTTATTATATAGGAATTGAATAGGGGATGAATATGCCAAACCTTTGGTAGGAAGTATGTTAAGAAGATAAGTAGCCATTTGTAGAGCATGATGCCAAAAGAAAGGGGGTACGGAAGCATAGACCAATAAAGTTCGGACAATATTATTAATGGTATGAATTTTCCGTTCGGCTTTCCCATTTTGTGAGGAAGTATGAGGACAAGAGAAATGAAAAACTATGCCATTAGTATCACAAAAATCCCGAAACAACCCATTATAATATTCTTTTCCATTATCACATTGAATATTTTTTATTTCCTGGTCGAATTTGGTACAGATGAATGCTCTAAATTCCCTAATTCTCTTATTGTTCTTTCGTTATGTCTACGTCAAAGAACCTGTTTCATCTAGCCCTTACAGTTTCCAACATCAGGAATCACATCCCTATTATTCTTGAGATGGAAAACGTCCAATACGCGACATGGGCAGAATTATTCAAAATTCACGCACATTCGCATCAAATCCTCCATCACATAATTCCCTCGACACCTGGCACAAAGGAGGTGCCTAACCCCAAGGAAAATCCTACATTATGGACGACACTTGATGCTACCGTTCTCCAGTGGATTTATTCTACTATTTATACCGACCTCCTACAAAAAATCATTGAGCCCGACACTACGATAATGGAAACTTGGAATAGGGTGCGTGATATATTCCAAGATAACAAGAATTCTCGTATTGTCACCCTCGAGCAGGAATTTTCACACGTCCACATGGTAGATTTTCCTAACGTTTCGGCCTATTGTAAAAGGCTGAAGGAATTGGCAGAACAACTCCGCAATGTTGGTGCACCAGTTACCAATTATCGTCTTGTTCTCCAAATGGTTGCAGTCCTGTCTGAGGCCTATAACGACGTTGGCACACTACTTCGTCAAAGTAAACCTCTACCACCCTTTTATCAGGTCCGTTCCATGCTCACATTAGAAGAAGCCGGCTTAACTAAAAAGGCAGCTAAATATGCAAATTTTGTCGCCATGATGACCACGTCAGACGACCCTCACTCATTCTCCAAGAATTTTGTCCAACACCGCAACAACGGTGGTGGCAAAAAGGGTCGAAATCATAAAAATAATGGTAAAAACCGCGGTGAAAATCGCGGTGGTAACGGAGGTGGCTGAAACAATGGTGGCAGCGGTAGTGGGCCTCGGGGCAGTGGGCCGCCGGCCAACTGGTCCCAGTCGTGGGCCCTCTGGCTGTGGATCTGGGTCAGTAGCCATTGGCCCAACAGTCCCTATTTTCCTCCCAACCCTTACCTGTGTAATCGGGCCCGGGCCGGCAGAATGGGACGGTGCCCGGTTTCTCGGGTCCAAATACTGGTAGAAGATTCACTTATGGGCCGGGGCCGCATGCAGGTTTTCTTGGGCCTCAGCCTCCGCAGGCGTTCCAAGCAGTGGGCCCCACACCAACTCCGACAGATACTGAAGTCGCAATGCACACTCTTAGATTAAATCCTCCAGACATGAATTGATATATGGACACTGGAGCCACTTCTCACATGACGTCTGACCAAGGTACTCTCTCGTCTTATTTCAATTTGAGCAAAAATCGTGGTATTATTGTTGGTAATGGCAATTTAATTCCAATTCGCGGTTATGGACATACAACTTTGTCTTCCCCACATCCACCTCTAGTTTTGAAAAATACCCCTCATGCCCCTGACTTAATTAAAAATTTGGCGTCTGTCCGAAAATTCACCACTGATAATTGGGTTTCTATTAATTTTGATCCCTTTGAGTTTTTTGTGAAGGATTTCAAAATGGAGATACCTCTAATGAGATGCAATAGTAGGGGAGAGCTTTATCCTATCACAAATACCACCACTTCCGCGAGTCAAGCCATACCGTCTACTTTTTTCCCCCTTGCTCCTTCCTTGTGACATGCCCGTTTGGGTCATCCGGGATCGTCTATTATTTCTTCTTTGCACAAAAATAATTTTATTTCTTGTAAGGGTACGCGTAGTACTCCACTTTGTCCTTCTTGTCCGTTATGGAAACATGTTAAATTACCATTTGTAGCCTCTACTTCTAGTACTTTGATGCCGTTTGACATTATTCATGGTGATTTATGGACATCCCCCGTGTTAAGTTTTGTGGGCCATCGTTATTATATCCTATTTTTTGGATGATTATTCTATTTTTTTGTGGACCTTTCCTTTATCGAAAAAGTCTCATATTTTTTTCACATTCTTAAAATTTAAAGCATTCATCTGTACCCAATTCGAACGGAAAATTAAAAGTATTCAATGTGATAATGGCAAGAAATATGATAATGGGTTGTTTCGGGAATTTTGTGATGCTAATGGCATAGTTTTTCATTTTTCTTATCCTCATACGTCCTCACAAAATGGGAAAGCCGAACGAAAAATTCATACATTAATAATATTGTCCGAACTTTATTAGCTCATGCTTATGTACCCCCTTCTTTTTGGCATCATGCACTACAAATGACTACTTACCTCCTTAACGTACTTCCTACCAAATGATTAGCATCTAAATCTCCCCTTAAAGTTCTCTATAATAAGGATCCTTAGGGTCTTTGGGTGTTTATGCTATCCACTTTTTCCGTCAACTATAATTAACAAACTTCAAGCCCATTCTACCCAATTTCCATTTACTAAATAAGTAGTCCCGTGTCGAGTTCATATAATTTTTTAGATGACAAGGTCTTACCGTATATTATTCACCATTTTTTCGACTTGTCCCGTGACCAAACTACGCCAGTAGGCCCACTGCCTACTACGCCACAGTCAACCGCAACTACTGTTCTGCCCAGTGGGCCGATGCCACGGTCCAGTACTGATCTCGGTACTGTTCAAGTGTTTCAGCCCAACCCTGAGCATCTTACTACTTGTTGGGCAGTCCGTCCCCGTTCCACACATTGCCTAAAATCCATCCAATTATTTCTCTAGTCAAGGGCCCGTTACTCGTAGTCAAAGGGGTATTTTTAAACCAAAACGGCATTTTAATCTCAATTCTAATGTCCTTAAATCCGCTCTCCCGCGTAACCCTGTGTCCGCATTAAATGACCCAAATTGGAAATTGGCTATGACTGACGAATATAATGCTCTTATTGAAAATAAGACGTGGGAGTTGGTGCCCCGTCCTTCTGGTGTTAATATTATTCGGTCTATGTGGATTCTTACTTATAAAGAAAATTCTGACGGTTCTTTTGAGAGGCATAAGGCTCTTCTTGTAGGTGATGGTAAAACTCAACAGATTGGCGTGGATTGTGGTGAAACGTTGAGTCTGGTGGTCAAACCAGCTACTATTCGGATTGTTCTCAATTTAGCTCTCTCAAAAGCATATCCCATTAATTAGTTGGATGTGAAAATGCCTTTTTACACTGTGATCTTAAGGAGATGGTTTATATGCATCAACCCTTGGGTTTTTGAGATCCCAATCATCCTCATCATGTCTGTTTGCTGAAGAAGTCATTGTATGGACTTAAGCAGGCCCCACGGGCTTGGTATAAAAGGTTTGCAGATTATGTATCTTCTATTGGTTTTTCTCACAGCCGGTCTGATCATTCTCTCTTTATATCATCGTGGTACTTCTCTGTCATAGATTTTGTTGTATGTCGATTATATTATATTGACTGCTTTTTCTGATAATTTGCTTAAGTCTATAATGACACTTCTCAATTCCGAACTCTCTATGAAAGACTTGGGGCCCTTGAGTTATTTCTTGAGGATTGTTGTCACTCGTCATTCAGGTGGTCTATTTTTATCACAAAGGAAGTATGCCGCTGAGATCATTGAAAAAGCTGGTATGTCATCATGTAAATCTACTTCTACTCCGGTTGATACTAACCCGAAGCTGAGTGCTACATCTGGCACTAAGTTCGAGGATTCCACCCACTATCGCAGCCTTGTAGGGGCACTTCAGTAACTTACCTTCACAAGGCCTGATATTACTTATGCAGTTCAACAGGTGTGTTTGTTTATGCATGATCCACGAATTGAGCATATGAATGCGCTCAAACGCATTATACGATACATCTAGGGCACACTTGATTATGGCTTGCATTTGTATCCTACGTCCGTTTCTACACTTGTGTCTTATACAAATGTTGATTAGGGTGGCTGTCTTGATACCAGACACTCCACTTCTGGTTATTGTATGTTTCTTGGGGATAACTTGGTCTCATGGGCTGCAAAACAACAAACTACATTATCAAGATACAGTGCAGAGGCCGAGTATCGAGGCGTGGCAAATGTGGTGTCAGAATCATGTTGGTTGCGTAATCTTTTGTTAGAACTACACTTTCCTATTCAGAAAGCTACCTTGGTCTACTGTGATAATGTTAGTGCAGTTTATCTTTCTATCAATCTGGTCCAACATCAACGCACTAAACATATCGAGATCGATATTCATTTTGTTCGCGAAAAGGTAGCTCGTGGACAAGTACGCGTCTTACATGTGCCCTCGCGATACCAAATTGCTGACATCTTTACGAAGGGCCTTCCCTCGATTTTATTTGAAGATTTTAGGGACAGTCTCAGCGTACGACAATCGCCCGCTATGACTGCGGGGTTGTGATAGAATACCGTGTATATCATAGAAGTTGTAAATTATGTTGTATAATTACCATAATTACCATAATTGTAGAATAAAACAGGTTCTTTGACGTAGACATAACCCATTTCATGCTCTGATACCATGAAAGAAATAATCTCTTGATTATTTTCATTAATGAATGAGTATATATACAATTTACAATTTCCATAATATGAAAAATCATATTTCTATTCTATTTCCAAAATCCTATTCTATTTGTACAAGAATTATATAATTATGGTAAGTGTACAATTCTAATTTTATATAAAAATCTATTACCAAAAACCCTTATATACACGGTGTATATTTGTGATACACTTTCACTAGCTTTGTGAGGACTTATTTTTTTATTGAAACTCTCCTTTTCTCAACCCTGCCCCACTCAAAAAGATTAAACAAAACAAAAGAAAGACCTGAATGTATGTAAGTTGACTTGATCACCTTAATAATGCAAATATTGACGCAAGAAACAAAGTAGAGGATGGACGAGGCATCGCATATTATGTGGTAGGCTGGTTTTGCTTCGATATTTGGAAAAGTTTGTTTTAGTTTGCATTTGGACATAAAAAATATATTTGACAAAAAGTAGCATTTGGAAAAACGTTAAAAAGGATATTTAATAATTGAAGGTGTATTTGCATATACATTTAGTTTGAAAAACTAAAAGTTTTTGCGAGTGAAAAAAAAATCACTAAAAAAGTTGGTCAAAATCTTCTTCTTTTTTTTTCTTCTTTTTTTTTTGTATTTGAAACTCATCTTCAAATTTATTCTCAAAAATTCAATTCAATGGTATACCAAACGCTGTTTTGAAAATTTTATTTTAAGAAAAGGAAAAGAAATGTCATGTCCCTAAAGCAATCAATTCACTTTCTTTCCTTCAACATGTCATCACTATGTTGGAATTGTCTTTTAAATCTTCCCATTTTTTATGACCTAATCAATTTGTGACGGCTTTTATTCTTCACAAAAAGTAAAGTCTCTATTCTTTAAGTACTAAGGGGTCATTTCTTAGGTGATTTCTGAATAAGTAATATTATGTTTGGTAGGTAGTTATAAGGTGAGTTATTCATATATAAAATTAGTATGGTGTTTGATTTACAATTTAGAAACTCACATAACTAATAGATGTGCTTGGGCTCAAGGCTAAGCCCACACGCGCGCCATCGCCACCCGTCCGGTACGGGCTCGGGTCACGGGCCTTGGGCTTCTTCTGATAGACCCCCAAATTGTTTAATATTTACAGTTTGATCCCTGAAGTTTCTGAAAAGATAAAATCGGGAACGACAGAAGACAGAAAGTTTCTTCCTACCGTATGCTATATATTGAAGCCTTTTGGCTCAATTGTAGAGACTACTACAATATAATACACAGACAAAAACAGAAGAGAACAATTGAAATTCTGTACACAAACAATGAACAGAAAACTCAAAACTCTTCCTTCCATTTCCGTTCTTCAGCAAGTCGTTTCGTGTTTTGTTTTCTTCGTCAGAATCAACCTATTTGCTTTGTAGTGTTGATTAGTTATTGTTTTATCTTGGGAGACTATTGCCTGTTAACATAAAAGCATATATACGGGGCAATCTTGTCTTAAAGACAGAGAGTCATCTCTCGACCCAGCCACAGTTGTAACAATCCAGATTTAGTGTTTCTTGATTTCAGGTTATCAAGATACAAGACCGAACAAGCTTGCGGCAGTTCTGAATATTGGCTATTTGTTTATCCTTTCGAACACTTGTAATATTTATTTACTTTCCGTACTGCTTTACATATCCAACAGGTTCTGCTTTAGGTAATCCTGGGATTGGAGGAATTGGTGGTGTTATTAGAAATAGCAATGGAGACTGGGTGATGGGTTTTTTGAAGAGCCTAAGTTTCACTACTAACATTGCTGCTGAACTATATGCATAACTACCGGTACTGGAGCTGGCTGGGCAACATAAACTAATGCCTATTGAAATATGCACAGATTCAATTGAAGTGATACACGTGTTAAACATTATTTGTGAATGCAGGCTATTGCTAAGGAAGCTGCAGAAATCAGTGGTCAGACACAGCTTCAGGGAACAGAATAGAGTGGCCGATGGTATGACCAAGGAAGCAGCAAAGAAGCAAATTTTTGAAAGCTCAGCTGTTTTGGCAATTCCTCCTATGTTTGTCATGGACGCAGTATGGACAGACATATCAGGAACTGAATTTACTATGAAAATCATGAATTTTGTATCTACTAACTTTCTGGTCGATTATTTTAAACATTGAGCCAGTCTAAACGATGGCATGGATGTAACTTAATTAATGTTTATATATATAAGTATCTATTTCACAAAAAAAAAGATAAATATTAGTACAGGTTTCAACTTTAATATATTTTTCATTATTGTCCCTTCAATAAAGAACAATTATTTGACTATTTTAAGAATGTTTTGTAGTACTATTATTTAGATAACTAGACTTGGTTTTATTCTTCTGTTCCCTCTAATATGCTATACCTTTGTCTTTTGATGATGTTTTCAAATGTTTAGCATTCACGGCTCTTTGGTTCATGGATAGTCACCAGATCAATCATATTCTCTATGGTTTTCTTCTTGGATATATTACTTTTTATTTGTTTTATCTGATTTCATTGTCAAAGTAATAGATTAGACTAAATGAAATTTGAGATTTAGGATTTACATGAACATTTTTTTTTAAAATATGATAAGGTTTTAAATTTTAACGTATCCAACGAGATGTTCCTTTTTTCTTTTCATCTATTCCGATCATCTGCCTCAAATTGTCACTTTTTAAAAAGTAAAGGGGTAATAGTCAAATACACACAGTATCACTTTTTTGTAATTTTTTTTATCTAAACTATTAGGTGTTTTTGTTTTCCATATGAGCTATCACAACTATTTATCAAAATACATCTTGAAGCTGACTAGACTAAGTTTGAATACTATCACCAAAAGGCGCATGAAAAATTAATTTACCCATAAAATTTCGTCCACATGTCAGTTGACTCATTAATTTCGAGGTGTTTTTAATAAATAGTTGGTGATAGTTCAGGTAGGGTACACAAACAGTTGATAGTTCTTGTTGAAAACGTGCAAAAAAGTGATAATTCAGGCGTGTTTTTTTACCATTATCTGTTTTTTTTTACAAAAAGTATTTCAATTAATTACTTTAATTATCCGCGTGGAGTGCCATTTGACACCATTTTTAAACACGCACCATCAAATACTAGTCAATGTGTGTTTTGATAAATAATTGGTAATAGTTCATGTAGAAAACGCAAACAACTTAGGAAAAACGTAAAAAAATGATACTTCAAATGTGTTTTTGACCATTATCTCAAAAATAAACTAATTAAAAGAATAGCTTAATAATTTATAGTGAAATATAGTTATTAAGAAGCAAGAAGCTTGACTTTGGAAAGCGTTTAATTAGGGAGTTGCACAGCTATAAAGAGTAGACGTGAAGGACCAAAAGTTGATATAGTAAGGTTGGCAGCTCATTCCTTTTCCAAAAAAAAGGTGGAACTCCCACCCCAGGAGCCCCACACCCCGATCCGACAGGTCTGTGAAGGAGGTAAATCATGATGACTCAATTGATTTCAAAGGAGGCAGCTCATTCCTTAATCTTGTACGTATACAACAACCTATGGACTCATCCAATATTTGCTAGGTACTTCAATTGTTACTATTAGGGGTGCACAAAGAAAACTGATAAACCGCACTAAATCGATAATTCGAATTAAATCGGAAAAAAAATCTGACTAGTGATTTAGTTTGACTTGGTTTGGTATTGATAAAAAAACCTGATCATAATTGATTTGGTGTTAACTAAAAAAAAGGCAACCGAACCGAACCAAACCAAACCAACCCGACATTATATGTATACAATTTTTTAAAATCATTTATTTGTAATGTAATTTATAAATATTTTTAAAAAAAAATCATTGTTTTTGTCTTTTTACATATTATTTCAAGCTAAGACTTGTAGTTTTGAATGGTCCAATAAATTTATAGCTCATAGATGTTTGTAGCTCAAAAAAAGTCCAACACTACTACAAAAAAAAAGAAATTTCGACCCCAATTTTCGACCTTACGAGGTCAAAAAAGTCAAGTGTAGGTCGAAAAGAGCTTGATCGGAAAAAAAATTCAACCTCCCGAGGTTGAAAAATTATTTTACCACCCAAAATAAAAAATTAAATTTTTGACCTCATGAGATCGAAAAATTTAATTTTTTATTATAATATAATTTATCATTTTCAACCTCATGAGGTCAAATTTTGGAACAATATTATAAAATAATTTAATTATTTCGATCTCATGAGGTTTTTAGAACAATATTGTTAATTAATTTTAAAAATTCGATCTCATGAGGTCAAAATTCTGTAATTTTTTAATTTTGACCGCGTGAACTCAAAATCTGTAAAAATATTGCTGTTTTTCAACCTCATGAGGTCGAAATGTTTTTTCTAGGTTTTTCTCGGCAGAATTTCGACCTCACAAGGTCGAAATTTAGCAACTTCTGGGCTAATTTTCGACCTCATGAGGTCGAAACTCTGAAATTTTCCCCTAGAAATTGGCTGCTTCTAAAGCAGCCCTCTTGCAAAACAAAACACAATTATCTATTTCATCAACAACCAGCTCAAATAGCTGCCAACAATCCAACAAAACATAAGAAACACTCCATTTTACATTTTACAACCACTACTAGAAAATAGACCTATGGCAACAAATGGAAACTATTATTAATCAAAATGATAATCCAAAATATCCAAATAGTAACATACATAAGTTTGCAGAGTAATGAAATAAAGTTGAGAAATAAAAAAATTCCAATATATCTAAACAAACTAATGTTTCATCAACATTCCTGACTCTAAATATTATCTTCATTGGTTTCATGTACTGTTTGCTCATTTGATCCACCTACAAATGATGATTCATTCAAAAAGTATAAAGAAAACAACATTCGCAATGTGGGTCGTGTGTGATTTTACTACGGTTCTCATATTAAGTAAAGATATGGGTCTGTAACTTTATAAAGTTTGCCAATACCTGTTAAGATAAGTTCAAACATGAAAACAATCTCCAACTCCCTGCCACCTAGTAATATAAGCATACAAAGTTAATTGAAAAATGATGCTGTTAACAGTTTGTATACCTCTCAAGGGAAAGACCATAGGAAGCTGAGCATTTCAGGCCTAATTCCAGGGAAAATCAAGTCATTTACTTTCACTGTAGAATATGTAAAAAAAATCCAAATAAGATCAAAAGGCAGATAGGACGAGATACGAAGCTTTAAATTGCCCAGCAACCAAAACTAGAAATGCTGGCACTTTATAAACATCAATAAAGTCATATGCAAGCATTTGAGGCTCAAATAAAAAATAAATCATACACAAGTAATGACCAGAAAAAAACTACCTCTCCATGTCCACATTGAAAAGATTAAACAGATCTCATACGAGGCAAAGTTGGATCTGCCGCTATATCCTACAATACATGTGTGTGTTCTGCATTGAGTAATGATTTTTATATGAGGAATTTAACCAACACAAAAGCAGACCTTCAAAATGCACATAAACATATTTCTTGACAGAAAGAGTAAGAAAATATCAGCATATTCCGATTTAAAGAGAAGGCAAAATCTTCTGACCTTTGAACATCAAGACTTTAAAAAGATCAAATAACAAATAGGTGAGACCTTACTGATGTAAGCATGTGGGGAAATCATACACACGGTAAACAAATAAAAAATCAATACATTGTAAGAGGAATATGGCTTTACTGATCCAATATCTTACTAGCAGGATTTCTTATAACAAAGTAAACTAACACATGCATTAATCATACTTCTGCATGTACTATTGACATGAAATACATTAAAAGAGTAAAAAAATTAGCCTTTAGATTGGATTCTTTAGGGATTAATTATGGTAAAGATGATTTCTCTGCTAAGTTAAGGGGCATCAGAATGTCATAGGCTTCAAAGTACTATTCCAGAACTACAGAGTATTATGACTACACTCTCAACCAACACATAAGAAAGAATTTACAAGACTTCCAAATACTTATGAACTCTAATTGATAATTGGTAACTGATTCCAAATACGAAGTACTAACCTTTTGATGTGACAATGCAAATGTATGATAGAAGTACACTGTTAATGTTTGGTTTGGTGTTGTGACATTCTGCCCAACATATCGTTTTAAGTACTAATTTGAATTTAAGAAATGTTGGAACAAATGTCACAACATTTGGACCAACATTTTATGAAAAACAGTTTTGCCTTACTTCACAGAATGAAGCAATATTCGTGGAAATATTACTACGAAGTAAAAGTGACTTGGCAAGGTAAATAGGAGCTGATGAAAAACGTGGGAAGAACAAGTCAAAGCCGTTGCTATGCTTGAGGAACAAGTCCAAGAAGTTAGAGGATTTTGTTCCATGATCTTCTCCAACAAACCTTACCAGCTGCCCACCTTTCCCTCAACCTTCACAACAAATCGATGAGCTTTCAAGGAAGACTCTCTACTATAAATAGAGAGGATGCCGAAGTGAATCGACATCCAGAATCAGAAATCAAAAATACCAAGAGAGCTCTCGGGAATTAAGCCCAGAAAACTGGATCACAAGTGTTATCTGAGCGTGTCGACAACATTCTGTCCAACATTACAATTGATGCTTAGATTCTAAATGTGTTATGTATTGAAGCAATTGTAATGAGAAGTTGTCTATGTCTATTTAGATAGATTTTTCAGACATAAGTCATCTGCGACTTCACCATTTTTAATTCCTTTTTGTTGTACTTTGTAAAATTGTAAAAGAAGAAATTTATTCAATTGTATATAATATATACAATACTTTTGGTCATTGACCATTATAAGTTATATCAACATATAACTTATGAAAATTTAAAACATTTGTGTTCTTTATATTTCCGTTGTTTTTTACTCTTCAAAATTTTCTGTTTTACTACTGTGTTGTTACTGTTGTCAGACAACATTAGTCCTGACACTTGAAAACAGAATTGGCATTCAAAGTTGATTTAGTTTATTTGCATTTCATTTACTGTTCCATAGCTCCCCGGGACCAACAAATGGTATCATAGCCAACACTTAACACAATAAGTGTTTGGTCCTGTTATTTAAAAGTTATGGATCCGCCAAATCCAACTATTGGTAGACTTCTCATTTTAGATGGTTCAAACTATGCCTATTGAAAGATTCGCCTACGTTCTCATATCAAATCAATTGATGTTAGGGCATAGAGATCTATAACCAATGGGTATGTTGTTTCAATGTTGTCGTCGGATGAGGAAGGTGACATTCTTGTTAAACCTGAATCTGAATGGACAGTGGAAGAAACCAATAATACTAGCTTTAACGAAAATGCCTTAAATGCAATTTTTGGATGGGTTGATCTTTATATGTTCAAACTCATACAAAACTGCTCTACAACTAAAGACGCTTGGGATACTTTACAAACTCATAGTGAAGGTAGCTCAAGTGTTCGTCGGACAAAGCTACGCATGCTCATGAGTAGATATGAACGTTTAATGATGGAAGAATCGTAGGACATCAAATCCTCTTTTGAAAAGTTGATTGACATCTCTAATGAATGTCAAGTGTTTGGTGCTCCTTTAACCAACACTCAACTTGTGGAAACGACACTCCGTTCACTTCCTGAAAAGTTCAATATAAAGGTTTGTGTGATTGAAGAAGCTCACAATCTTGCTACAATGGACCATCATACCTGAATGAGCATTCTCAAAACCTATGAGATGAACATTGAGAATCAAAGGCAATTATACAAGAACAATAACGTAGCACTTCAAGTCAAATCCTTGGAGAATCAAATCGAAGAAGAGGACGAGAACCTTGAAGAAGTTGGTGATGGTGCAAATGTTGCTCTCCTCACTCGAAAATTCAATTCGATGGTGAGGAAGTTCAACAATGATCGAAATAAGTTCAAATCCAAAGAGCACCAGAACCAAGGCTTCAATCAAAAGTCCACTAACTCTCTTCCGATAGTACAAAGAGAAAATCAACCAAAGAGATCCAACTCTGATCGTACCAAATTTGATCCCAAACAACTTGAATCTGTGCAATGTCATGCATGCTCAGGCTGGGGTCATTATGCTAATGAATGTGCAAATACCTTGAGAAAATTTGGTAAGAGTTTATGGGTTTCTCTTAGTGACGACGAAGGAGAAGAGGAAGGAGATCAAGAAGTCGAATCACAAGCAATGCTGGCTACTGTTCTTGAATAGTCTCTGTCGGACGATGAAAATGTCATCAACAGTGTTGTCCCAAATGTCACAACATTTGCGTCAACATCAGCAACGTCATCCACATTCCCAGCAACATCCGAGAGGTATGAATTCTTTAACTATTATGATGTAAATTGTTTTAGTGGTTTTATTAGTGAAACTGATTGTGAGGATTAAGTTAACTCCAAAGATGATATGATTAAGGAATTACAAAATCTTTGTAAAGACTTAATCTTAGAATCCAAGCAACTTGACACAAAAGTAAAATCTTTAACTCGTGAGAATGCAGATTTAAAAGGCACAATAACCCGACTAGAGGTTGCACTTACCAAAAAGGACATTGAATTTGGTAAGATAAGTGCAAAATTGGATCTAACCCAAGCAACCTTCCGTAAGCTCAACACCGGAACTTTGAAATTGAATGAGATACTCAACTTTAGTAAACCTTCACATGCAGGTATTGGATACGACAACTATCTTAAAACAATAAGCTCAAGTATCCTTGATAAAAATGAGAAAATAAGCTTTGTAAAAGAAAAAGGGATAAAGAATAGTTTCTCATATAGGTCAAGGAAAATGAAGTTTGTAGGTCATTACTGTAAATCCCCTGGACACTTAAGACTATACTGTTTCAAACTTCGAAATTCAGTGAGCAAAATGTTGCCCAAAAAGTTGTCTAACATACCTGACAACAATAAAGGCAACATTTCTGAACTACAAATTAGGAAATATTTTAAGAGTCTAGTTCCTAAAAAGGATATTGCTTGTAATGTTGCCATAACTGCATTAAGAACTAACATTTCAGGTTCTTGGTACCTTGATAGTGGATGTTCTCGCCACATGACAGGTACAAAGGAGTTTTTAAGGGACTATGAGACATTCAATGGAGGGAACGTGACTTATGGAGGTGACAGTAAAAGCAAAATAATTGGAAAAGGAATCTTGAATGTTCCTGGATTTCCAACCCTAAGAAATGTCTTACATGTTGAGGGTTTAATGGCAAATCTGATCAGTATAAGTCAACTATGTGATGACAATCTTGAGGTAAAGTTTAATAAGAATGCCTGTGAAGTTACGAATTAAGCTAATGAATGTGTCATGACAGGTACTAGAACAGGTGATCTTGTTGCAAGACAAGAAACTTGCAATAATGCCAAGATCGATGACACAACAATATAGCATTAAAAGTTGGGCATGTCAACTACCGCAATTTGGAAAAATTGGACTAATATGAAGCGGTTAGAGGCTTACCCAATCTTAGCCATAAAGGTAAAATTGTTTGTGAAGATTGTCTAAAAGGTAAGCAAACTCGTGTTTCCCATAATGTTGTTCAAAATGACGGACAACATTCAAATATGTCTCATTGCTTTCAATTATTGCACATGGATCTTATGGGTCCAATTGAGGTAGACAGTTTAGGAGGCGTAAGGTATTCCTATATGATAGTAGATGATTTTTTTAGATATTCATGGATATATTTCTTAAAAGAAAAATCACAAACTTTTGACATGTTTAAAATTTTGCACTATAGAATTAGGAACTTGTTCTATTCTCCTATTTTTCGGATTAGATCCGACCATGGAAAAGAATTTGAAAACAACTCCTTCACAAAATTTTGTGAGAAGAAGGGAATTTTCCATGAGTTTTCTGCTCCCAAAACTCCTCAACAGAATGGGTTAGCAGAAAGGAAGAATAGAACATTGCAAGAAATGGCTATAGTTATGCTTAGTTCTAAAAAATTGTCAAAACATTTTTGGGCTGAAACCTTAAATACTGCTTGTCACATCACTAATAGAGTCTATTTAAGGCTTGGAACAAAGATGACACCTATGAGATTATAAATGGAAAGAAACCTAACTTGCATTACTTTCATATTTTTGGGTGTATTTGTTACATTTTAAATGATAGAGACCATTTGGCAAAGTTTGACTCCAAGAGTGACAAAGAAATTTTTGTTGGCTATTCACAAAATAGTCATGCTTATCGAGTATGTAATTTGAGGACAAAAACTATACAACAGTCTGTAAATGTTATTTTTGATGATTTTTCTGCTCATACAGGAAACACAACTAAAAATAACACTATAGTTTCGTGGAAAATGTGCAGACTGCTAAAGAATCAGATGTTGCCCCAAATGTTGTCACACCTGAAGCAACATCTGAACCTGAACCAGAGACCACAGAGGGTACAGATGAGGAGTCAAATGCTGAATTGTTAGATCAAGTTTGAAGGGACCCTCATCAAGGATTAGGAAGAATCATCCAACAGATCAGCTGATAAAGGGAGTTTTTGAGAGAATTAGAACAAGAGGGAAAGAACCACTCAATTATAGAGACAATGTAAGGTATGTGTGTATGTCTACCATATACCAAAAGGTTAGTCTTTCTTGTTTTATATCTACTTTAGAACCAAAAAATATTTTAGAAGCACTTAAAGATGATTTTTGGATTCAAGCAATGCAAGAAGAGCTTGAACAATTCTCTCGAAATGAAGTATGGGACTTAGTTTCACGTCCAAGTAATACAAAATGTAATTGGAACTAAGTAGATTTGTAAAAATAAATCAGACGAATTAGGAACCATTGTTAGAAACAAAGTTCGTCTAGTTGCACAAGGCTATACTCAGGTTGAAGGAATCGATTATGACGAAACATTTGCACCTGTGGCTAGAATTGAATCAATTAGACTTCTACTTGCGATTGCTTGCTTTCTAAAAATTACTTTACACCAAATGGATGTAAAAGGTGCATTCTTAAATGGTTATCTAGATAAGGAAGTCTATGTTGAACAACCAAAAGGATTTGAAGATCCCTACTATCCACACTATGTATACAAGCTCAAAAAGGCTTTGTATGAGTTGAAACAAGCCCCTCGTGCATGGTATGGTCATCTAACTAACTTCCTCCTTGAATTTGGTTTTAACCGTGGTGAAGCTGATCATACTTTATTCATTAAACGTCACGGTGTAGATATTATTATTGCTCAAATTTATGTAGATGACATAGTCTTTGGTTCGACCTCACAGTCTTATCTAAAGTCATTTGTTGAATCTATGTCATCAACTTTTGAAATGAGCATGATTGGGGAACTAACTTTTTTCTTAGGCTTGTAGATTAAGCAAAGTAAAGATGGAATCTTCATCTCCCAGAGCAAATATGCCAAGAATCTAATTAAGAGATTTGGGTTGGAAAATGCTAAACAGATGAAAACTCCAATGGGATCATCACAGAAGATATGTAAGGATAATGTTGGTGAAAATGTCGACCTAACCTTGTATCGATCTATGATAGGTAGCCTTCTATATCTTACTGCTAGTCGCCCGAATATTATGTTTAGTGTTTGTATTTGTGCTCAATTCCAAGCTTGTCCCAAAAATTCCCACTTAAATGCCGTAAAACATATCATTAGATATGTTGCCGGCACATGTGAGTTGAGAATTTGGTATTTCAAAGACACTAATCCTAATTTAATAGGGTATAGTGACTCGGATTGGGCCGGTGATGTGGATGATAGAAAGAGTACAAGTGGATGATGTTTTTATCTTGGCAATAATCTTGTTTCTTGGTATGGTCGTAAAAAAACTGTGTCTCACTTTCAACTGCTGAATCTGAATATGTAGCAGCTGGAAGTTGTTGCTCACAATTAATATGGCTACGACACATGTTAGACGACTATGGTTTTACTAGTAACATCTTAGTTTTGTACTGTGATAATTTGAGTGCTATAAATATTTCCAAAAATCCAGTTCTGCACTCACGTACAAAACATATTGATATTAGACATCACTTTTTAAGAGATTTAGTCGAGAAACAGCTAGTTCAAATTGAACATGTTGACACTATTCATCAACTAGTTAACATTTTTACAAAAGCTTTGGACCATGAGAGATTTTCCAGTTTGAAGAAATCTCTTGGTCTTTATAATCTCTAAAAAGGCATTTTTGGTGAATGTCGGCTGAAACGTTCTCTAACATTTTGGGTGACATTTACCTATGATATATCACTGACTGATTATTGTTGTTGTATGGTGCATAATTTTTGGTCACACAAGCATGATCCATCACTAAGAATGTATTTTTAATGTGATACTGTTCTCTGCGATGATATTACATATCATAAAAAGGGAGTATCAAATAAGGCAAAGCCTTTACAATTATTTGGCAACTGTGAAAATGGGCAAAGCCCTTAAAATGATATCGTTCCAATTCTATAGGAGTATCAAGTGTTTCAAAAGAATCTTAAGAATACTAAACAAGTATTCCTATTTTTGACATGAAAACTTTTGTATCTATTTTAGGATTAGATCAAGGACACGATGAAAAAATGTTACATTGGTTCAGTGGTAAAACTCATAAAATACGTATAAAACATGTCTTGATTTGTTGCCAAAAAGAAAAATTGTAGTGGGATCAAAATACTTGTATCGTCCAAAATGTTGCTAACATTGCTGTTGACATTTTTCAGAACGTGATATCTGTTGGGATATGGATCGTAACTGATTTCAGGAAAATCAGATTTTTCCTCCCTATTTTTATGCCATGTTTTTTATTGGAATTCAAACTTTAAAAGGATACGATTAAATTCCAAATAAGATGTTTATTGTTTTATCCCAAAAATTTAGGTGTAAGTTATTGAATAAATATCAAACATCTAAAATTAAGGACTTCTTAGTATTTTGAAAGGATTGCCAAGAGTATAAATATTCACTACATTTGTTTTCTACCATTCTAGATTTTTCCTAAAACTAAAAATAAAAAAAGAGAAAAATCACATCACAACCTCAGTAAAACCCCTACCTAACCGATGGAACCTTCATCTCTTCAAACCCCATTGTCTTGCAAAAACACTAAACCCTCAAAATCCTCTCAAAACTCACCGATGGAAACCTCCCCAATGTCAACACATGTGTCGACCAACACACCCAGCAACACTCCCATGAGTACCACTCCTACTCAACAACCAGACATACCTTCTTCTTCACACCTGCCTAAAAACAGGTGTACTGCCATAGTTCTCAGAAGTGATGAGGAACCTCTTGATATAAGTTACCCCGGGGATGACAATAATCTCATAGATGTAGATGCTACATCAGATTATTCGACCCTAGGTAAAAGACTCAGTTCCTCTTCCTTCCCTACTCGTAGATCAAGTAGAGTGTTCGAAAGAACTGTCCAACAGGAACCTATCACCAAGAAGTCCATATTTGAAACTACTGTACCTGCTTGCTCAAGTAGTGACACTGACGATATGGACTTTGAGTTGTCCTCTGAAGAAACTGAAGAAGAACCTACTGCCTCTGTTCCTTAGAATGTGTCTCAAGACGAGGAAATTCCTGATGATACCCCACTGACAAGATTATGTCCCAAAGGAATTCCCAGTCATGCTAAATCAGATGCTTCTCAAAATGTTGCCGACAATACCACAACATCTCAAGCAACATTTCAGCAAACTTCAGAAAAGACACCAACATCATCCTCCTCCAGCAAAACCGAATCTGACTCTGATGTTGAGATAAATGCCTTTTCAGAAAAGTTCTATTCCAAAGCTAAATTTGATAAATGGGATTGATTTAAGAATAGAGTTATCAGGGCTGAAAAAGTGTTAGATGTAGCCTCGTGTTCAGAATATGATTTAGTTGAGTTCCTCAATGATAGAAAGCTACTCAAATCTGTAACAGAAAAAGAACCATTTATTGATGAAGTAATTAGGCTGTTTTATGCGAACTTGAATTCTGCTATAGAAGATGCCTCCTCAAAGAAATTTGAAAAGGTATACCTCTATAACAGAATTTATCAGTTTATACCTTTAATTATTACTTAATATTTGGGATTTGAGCATGAAGAAAGAAGTAGCACTACAGAAAGAGCAACAGAGAATATGGATGAGATAATTGAATACCTCACTGGAGGTATAATGAAGAAATGGATCCCTCGATGCCCTGCTTCAAAGTTAACTGCTTTATTCTCCACCCTCCATAAGATTGACATTCACAATTAGCTCCCTTCACTAAATGAGTCAATTGTAACAATTGATCAAGCCTCATTGTTGTTCAAAATTGGTAAAAGATTAAAAGTTGACTTAGGAAGTATGATTTTCTATCAAATAGCCAACTTGACAGAGAAAGAGTCAACTTTAATCCTTCCTTTTCCATCTCTCATCTTCCAAATTCTACCTACCCAAGGCTTTCAGCCTTGAAGAGAGGACATTTTAGGGAAAGCTCCTGAGGTATATTCAGTTAACAATGCAATTTTGGAAAGCAAAAAAAGAGTCATTGACCTTCCATGGAAAAAGGAAGCTGACAGTGAGAAATGTTGTCAGAAATGTTACACACATTCAGGGCAACACTGGTTCTGGACAGTCACCTTTGACAACTGAATGGTTAGTTGGTCAAATTGCCAAAATCAACCAACAGATTTCACAAATTGATGCTGCCAGGGATGCATTAGTTCAGGCCAGGGACCAGTTCTTCCTGTTGCTTTCTTCCCAAAAAGGAGGAGATGATTCTACTATGCAGGGGGAGCAAAGGGCCGAAAGTTCTGAAGGAAATGATGCTGCTGAAGAAGCTATTGTTGCTGCTATGCAGAGAGAAGAGGATGTTGGGAGGAAAGTGTTGCTGAAGAGGTTAAGGCTCAGAGCTGAAGCATAAGCTGTCAAGCAAAAGTAGAAAACGGTTGGAAGCTACTACTGATGCATGATAAGCTAGAGGGAGCAGGTTGATTTGTTGTTGATCTGCTATCTGATTAATTTACTCTTTGACTGAGTTGTCTTTGCTGAACAATGTTCGTATTTGACTGTTTTAATTGGCTGAAGTGTTAACTGGATGATTGACTATTTATACATTGGTTTAATGTTGACATTTGGATATTTTCTTTTGTATATTGGATAATCTGTATATCAATGAATGTGCTAATATTGTGTTTAATCTTACGTCTTGGTATACATATGTTTTGATTGTACGCCATCACAGGTTAAGGGGGGAGCATAACTGACATTGCCTTAAGTCATTTGCACATATTATAATGGGTTTTGTGAAGAAAGGCAAAAAGGGGGAGAATGTTAATGTTTGATTTGGTGTTGTGACATTCTGCCCAACATATTGTTTTAAGTACTAATTTGAATTTAAGAAATGTTGGAACAAATGTCACAACATTCGGACCAACATTTTATGAAAAACAGTTGTCTTACTTCACGGAATGAAGCAATATTCGTGGAAATATTACTACGAAGTAAAAGTGACTTGGCAAGGTAAATAGGAGCTGATGAAAAACGTGGGAAGAACAAGTCAAAGTCGTTGCTATGCTTGAGGAACAAGTCCAAGAAGTTAGAGGATTTTGTTCCATGATCTTCTCCAACAAACCTTACCAGCTGCCCACCTTTCCCTCAACCTTCACAACAAATCGATGAGCTTTCAAGGAAGACTCTCTACTATAAATAGAGAGGATGCCGAAGTGAATCGACATCCAGAATCAGAAATCAAAAATACCAAGAGAGCTCTCGGGAATTAAGCCCGTAAAACTCGGATCACAAGTGTTATTCGAGCGTGTCGACAACATTCTGTCCAACATTACAATTGATGCTTAGATTCTAAATGTGTGATGTATTGAAGCAATTGTAATGAGAAGTTGCCTATGTCTATTTAGGTAGATTTTTCCGGCAGAAGTCATCTGCGACTTCACCATTTTTAATTCCTTTTTGTTGTACTTTGTAAAATTGTAAAAGAAGGAATTTATTCAATTGTATATAATATATACAATACTTTTGGTCATTGACCTTCATAAGTTATATCAACATATAACTTATGAAAATTTAAAACATTTGTGTTCTTTATATTTCCGCTGCTTTTTACTCTTCAAAGATTTTCTGTTTTACTACTGTGTTGTTACTGTTGTCAGACAACATTAGTCTTGACATTCGGAAATAGAATTGGCATTCAAAGTTGATTTAGTTTATTTGCATTTCATTTACTGTTCCATAGCTCCCCGGGACCCAACAAGTACACCATTCAAACTCTCCGAGCCTAGGTTCACAATGATTATGTAATCATAATAAAACTTTGCATCAATTGTTCCAACTAGTGAACTGTAGGCCTCCAAATTATAACTCACTATGACACAAACCATAAGATTGTTTAGTAATTACACGAGATAAACAATACTATCCATTATAAAGGGATATATGAAAGCCAGATTGCAGGAGAGAAACGAAATCACCATACAAGGAACATCAAGTTTCAATACTTTTTCTTTATTGGAGCTCTCTTAAATTTTCAAATAAATACAAGGCAAAGGCATTTCCCAACATGCTAAATCAAACTAATGGGGCAAACAAGAAACATTCACAGCATTTAGGATCTCATGGTAGAAAAATAAGATTTTAAAAGATTCGTAGCAACACTACCATCATTAGCATGTTTAGCTGTAGAGTCAATCACAATTGTGTTTGTAGGATCTGCAGAACATATAGAAGACCAACTCTCCCATTTTCTATTTTTACAAGACAACAGATACAGGTAATATATTACAAAAGCCTCAAGATATCAGCTACAGAGATAAAAGGTTCTTCTTTTCGAAAGTATAATGTGGTGAATTGTTCAGAACATGAATAAATGATAATATAATGTGGAGAAAAAATTAGACCAGCCCTATTTTATCACCAAAAGAACTACAATTATAAATATGCCCAATGTAGTCCCACAGGTTGGGCACAGTATGTACGCAAATCTTTACCCCTACATTCAATTTCAAAACAAAACCCTAGAATAAAGTCAACATCCTAAACCCTAAAAACTAATCTTGAACAATAAATAGACTTAACAAATCTACTAATTAAACTACCAATGATAAAGTTAGATTGAAAAGAAAAATTTTAAAATAAACCAACCTGTTTTGTGGCGGCGGCCGACTGCTGCAGCTACTAATGATTTTTTGTTCGAGACACAGACCTGTATTGTGCTTAATTTCAAGTTTCACCAAATTTGACTTAATATTTTCGACCTCATCAGGTTCAAATTTTCAAGTGGAAAAACACTGTTTTTTTAGTAGTGTAAATCAAAGCCCTTAGATTTTGATCATTTTCATTATGAGTTGGAGATTTCATTATCTTATTTATTGAATATTTTAATACAATGTCATTATTTATCTCAATTTTTTATTATTTTTTTAAGAAATATCTTAATTAGATAGTAATATTTACTAAAGAAATATTTGAAGCACAAGTTATGTGTTTTGTACGAAGACTTTACTGAAAAAACTCGAAGTTGAAAAACCCCAATTTTTATTGGTTTGGTTTGATTTATACATAATTGATTTAATTTAGTATTTGAAAAATCTGAACCAACCCAATCCATGTACACCCCAAATTACGATAATTAATGTCCTTGTTTTTGGCAGAACAATATTTCGTGACCAAAGTTTCATTCACAACTCACAAGTATAGTCTAAAATAAATCATTCTTTTACAATATCAAGCAAAAATTGAAGAATGCATCCTCCAAATTCCTGAACTCATCATAGCCTTGCATACTTCTACATGGGATTAAGACCACCGCAAGGGACGGGGGTCTTTTTTTCTTTTCCTTATTTTCCCAACCAATATATATATATTATTGAATGTACATATATTGTTATTAATTATTATAGGCGAAGGAAGATTCACCCTTTTACACAATTCAGGTGTCTTTCAATGTGACAGCTTTTTAAAAGCGTCAACATTGACGAAATCAAAAATTTCGGCTAAAAATATTCAAAATTTAATATATATATTGTTGGAAATTTGTCTTTGGCGGGAGATGCGTCTAGCCATCTTTGATGAATTAAACACTAGTATTCCGCATGTTGAAGGTTTTGTCTCTTTACACATGCATGATCTACGAAGTGAGTAGATGACCGTAGGGCCAAGAATCGTCAAATTTCGTTGAGAAATGAAAGAGATATTGGTCCACGAAGTAAGGTGTTTGAGGCATGGAAATGTGGTGTGGGACAAATCTACCACATCGGTGGGAATAGGAAGAATTACTCTCTATATAAGTCTCTAATGTGGTAAAGGGTTTGGGACCCCAAGGGGTATCCCATGTGTTTAAAGGAGGGAGGACCTAGATGTGCTTGGGTTCAAGGCTAAGCCCACACGCGCGCCGCCGCCCGCCCGTCCGATCGGGTCACGGGCTGCGGGCTGCGGGGACTTTCTGATATTATCTTTTTGGACCAGAGAACTTTGCCAGATGTAGAGTTTCTGGAAAGTTGATTTTGGGGTGACGGAAGGCAGAAAACCGTTGGACAGTTTTCTGAATCATTAACCAGCCATTATTTGGCTTATTAACTCCTCCTTTTTCACCCTCATTCATGTCCATTAAGCAGCCTCCTTCAATGGCCATTAACAAGCATTATTTGGCTATTTTAATGCCCTCCTAATGGTCATTAACAACCATGTTTTGGGCAGTTGTACAGCTCTTCCTCCTTGCTATATATTGAGCCTTCTTTGGCTCAATTCAGTGACGGGAAAGACATCAATTGAACACTGGAAAAACAGAAAAACAATCACGAAACAGTGCACTTTCAGTGATCGAAATTCAAAAAAACAAAGGATCGAAAAACAAAGTGACAAAACCCTCACGTATACACAAGATATACATAACAGAGACACACTATATACACAGAGACAAAAGAGAAGAGTAAAGAGAAACACTTCCTTCCTTTTCCATATCTTCAGCAAGTCGATTCATATTTGTTTTCTTCGTCAGGCTCAACCTATTGGCTTTGTAGCGTTGAGATTAAAGTGTTGTTTTATCTTGGGAGACTATTGCCCGCTAACGTAAAAGCATATATACGGGGCAATCTTGTCTTAAGGACAGAGGGCTATCACTCGACTCAACACACAATTCCAGTTTTAGTTGTTTCTTGATTTCAGGTTATCAAGATTCAAGACACAATAAGAATGCGGCAGTTTTGAAGATTGGCCTATTTCTTCAACAAGATTCAACTCCTGAATATTGAATAATTGTTTATCCTTTCGAATACTTGTAATAGTTATTTACTTCCCGTGCTGCTTTATAAAGTACAATAGAGTAGCAGCATATATATATATATATATATATATATATATATATATAATAAAAGTGCAATTTGATTTATCAACCCAACCCAATTAACTTTTTACGAAAAGTGTTTAACTGATCACGCTTTGCCAACGGTAACTCCGCCCCTAAAAAAGGTTGTCTAAGCCGAACTGTCATTTAAGGTACTAATTAGCACATGTAGGGACTTTCTTCGCGTTAAGGTACTAATTCCCATCTCATTTCCATCGAACCAGCTCACTGGGAAAACACATAAAGGGAAACAAGTTTTTATTGAAACGCTGAGAAACTTCTTAATTTTTCCGTTAAAAACACTACTATTTAGGTTTTTAAATATTTTCAGTGGGAAATTAATGAGAAAATAGATATTTTTTAGTAGTGGTTCTTGATATGGGGAAATTGAAAAATCTAGTCAAGATACATGTTTGGATGTTAAAATAGGTAATAAATGGAGAGGATTACATAACTAAGCTTCAATAAACTTACCTTTGTGATATAAGTGTTGTACAAAAGTGTTCTTATACTTTTTTGGCTGAATATGACTGTTTGAGTGTGTGGGAGATGAAAAATGATCAAAATGACTCGTAATTGAGGTATATTTGTACTTGTTAGGGAAAAGAGATAAGGGTTAAAAGCACACTCCGGCTATCATTTTTTTTTTGTGTTTCATAATTGAATTATCAGAAGTGAGTATTTCCAACCTAAACTATCATTAACAAGTTAGTTAAACACACCTAGACACTGACTGGACTAAATGTTTGAGTTCAATCTCCAAAAAGCGAGTGAAGCTTATTTTTCTCAAAATTTTTCGCGCCACATTGGAATTATTTATCCATATGGAGTGCCACTTGGCAGGATTTTTAAATAGAAAAAGTGAGTGCAATGCACACACTATCATATATTCGTCTAGGTGTGTTTTACTAATTTGTTAATGATAGTTTAGGTAGGAAACATTAACTTTCGATAGTTTAGGTATGAAACACAAAAAAAAATGATAGTTGAGGTGTGTTTTTAACCCTTATCTCTAAGGAAAACAAGCAATACAATATCACCATAAAGGTAGTAGCGGAAATTCAAATT
Source organism: Anisodus tanguticus (assembly GCA_034509755.1). Taxonomy (NCBI): domain Eukaryota; kingdom Viridiplantae; phylum Streptophyta; class Magnoliopsida; order Solanales; family Solanaceae; genus Anisodus; species Anisodus tanguticus. Next base: position 9,888,788 of record CM067560.1, read on the forward strand.
CCGCAATCTATTTGAACCAAGAGGAGACCTCAAACACAAACACATAAAAGGAGCAGGCAGCAGCTATACACACCAACAAATAAATACGGCAATGCAAAAATAAATCAAGTCTAATTAAGAGACCAAATTCACGTGGAAAAACCTTATTGTGTGTATCGTAAAGTGGCATACACCAAATCAAACTTAAATCTTCAATGTATGAGAATATAACAAGATAAATAGGAGTTTATACTCGATGAACTGTTTAGAAGTATTACTTATATATTATGAAGTGACATACCAAACAATGCTTACACAGATCTTTTTCCTTTCCCTGGGCACAGAGATGTATAACATCCCAAGACAGTTGCAGCAACAAATTTAACATAACACGGCTGATCACATTTCTATTTACTAAAATGTGGAACGAATTGAGGCACAAACTGCTCCGCAATTTGGTGGAGATGGTCTAACTCCCCTTGAAGAAGACGCAAGACCTGCATTTATGTTTGCAACCAGATAGTTCATCACTTCAGTAAGCAATATATCTCTAGTTTTACATCATCAAATAACGGAAGCCAATATTCGAATAGACAAAAACACAAGACTATTAATTAGAGGTTGGAGAAATAAGATGATACTTAATAGACACAACCTTGTAGCAAGAACAAAGTTTCTAACTCCAAATTATGACACAATAGATTGACTTCTGTCTGATGTTCAAAAATATCACTACTGTGTTATGTACTACTGCTTCAGAGTTATAACATTGACTGTATTTCAATTGAAGAATCCCACAGTTTTTTGTTTATGCTTCTTTAACGTTGCATAGGAGAAAATTATGAAGAGAATAAAGATGGACTGGTACATGAAACTTCAAAACGAAAAGAATAAGATCTTTGACATGGATTAATAGGCTGATGAAATGTTCAGTGTTCTTCTATTAGTTAGCAGTTAATCAACAAATTAACTTCATAAATCGACAAAAGTTACCTCTCCCATTGATGGCCGCAGCTCAGGGTCATTCTGCACACACAAAAATGCTGTTCTAGCCATGTGGTACCCTTCAAATGTGTCATAAGAGTCTCCTATGCGAGGATCAATGAGCTCATGCAATGCAAGCCTTTCAATGAGTGAAATTGCCTGAAAATGCAAAAGAGATAATTCCGCTAAAATTGCACTGGACGTTTGCAAATGAAAGTTCCCTAAACTAGCTAGATCTTTGGAGGAAATCACATTTGGCTGCGATGCCAAGTAAAAAAGCCCAGAGAACACACCCATTGTCTAAGGGAATGATGGCTGTCCTCTCTCATTGAATCTATGGCTTTGCGTCCTGAAAGTAGTTGTATAAGAACAATGCCAAATGCATAGACATCTGTTCTGACAGACACAATGCCATTCTCAGCATATTCAGGAGCAAGATAGCTGCATGAAGCAAGAGAAACTTTTGGTGAATATCTGACTTAAAGGTGCCATATATAGACAATATAACATTCTGTGTAGCCAATGAATTATAACACTTGCTCATACCCCAATGTGCCAAGTATCCTTGTGTATATCTTATCCTCATTTGTCTTCCACTTAGCCAGGCCAAAGTCACCTAGCTATGAGAAACGAAAACAAACAGAATCATCCATAGGAAGAACGGAATTAGTATTAGCTTCCCAATTGTTTTTATTCAGGTCACTGTACAGCTTGGAGGACCAGAAGCAGAGGGGTGAGAGGGGGGACAAATGTGATAACTAAAAAGTATCTGTTCATTCTATTTAGTCCAACAATACTAACAGTCTTTCTACGCGTTTGAATCAAAATGTGTAGATTTACCATGGGAACATAATCATGAGTGAGCAGTATATTGCTCGGCCTCAGGTCACGATGAATAATTGGACCTCCACGGCATTCTTCATGCAGAAAACGCAAGCCCTTTGCAGTGCCAATGGCAATAGCATATCTGCGGTGCCACTCAAGAACATTCTCTGTATTCTCTGTCAAGATATTACCCCAAGTTACTTTTTATCTTTTGCTTTATGTTACTGGAGCAATGTTTGACAATCATAATTATGCATACCGAATAAGTGCCACTCAAGAGAATTATTGCAGATGTATTCATAGACCAAGATGTTAACATTTTCCTTGCAGCAATAACCCAAAAGCATCACAATGTTTCTGTGACGTGCAAAGCTCAAAACATAAACTTCAGAATGAAACTCGGAAAACCCTTGTGTGCTTGCTTCCTTCCGCACCTTTGCAGCAATGACCTGACCATCTTTTAACCGACCTTTGTATACATGACCATATCCACCTTCTCCAAGCAAGTTATCCTTTGAAAAATCATCTGTTGCCAGCTGTATTTCTGAGAAACTGAATCTCATTGAATCCTTGATATATAGTTCTGTCTTTGCTCCACAAGCAATACAAAGAAATGGTGTATTAGAGGATCTCCATGATGTAGGTGGTCTTCGTTCTTTCTGGAAGACAGGAGGGATTGAATGCTTCATATCTCCTCTGGCAGACCGATCTGTTAAAATTGTCAAACAATTAAAGCAGGAAGGACAGGAAACAATTCCCTACTTTGTATCAAATCCCTTAACAGTTTTATACAAGAGACTGTGTCATCTTTCACCAAAATCATAGAGGCCAATACTGTAACACATCTATATAGTTCAACTAGTTTTAAAAACACCAAAAACAGACAAAGCCTGTTTTAGAATCACAAAAACTGTAAGGAAAGGTTTTTTTAAGGAGTCCTCTTCTGACCTCTTCCCTACCCATGTTGAGCAGGAATACAAAAGGACTACAAACATTCAGAAAATAGAAGAAGCTTGTAGGATTCAAACGAGAAAAGGAGTACGAACCCTCAAAGTTGGATGACAATGCACTTCCACAACTTAAAAGTATCGCACAAAAAACGTTACCAAAAAATGATGATTTACAGAATTCTTAATTAGGAGTTCATATGCAAGAACAATAGTCCATTTTCCCAGAAAATGAACCAGCTTATTTTACAACCAAAATTGTTATCCATGAACACAATATTACTTTTTGGTTATCCATGAACACAATATTACATTACTACTGTAATATTTGTTTAAAGTAAACGTGAGCGTCATAATGAATTATAAATGATTTCTATTACATAAATGCTACAAGGGAGTTATGTAACAGCAGCAAATTTTTATGCTGGAATTAAAAGAAATTCATGCATCTTTTTTGTTTCATTCAGGTGTACAGTGTATCGGCCTACTTGTCAACATTAGAATGAAGAAGCTTTTCTACTTGTACCTACAAGGATATCTGAGAAATTAAAAAAAGGAGAAAAAAACTCTAACTGAACAGGGTTAAAGATATACGGTCAATGGTATCTAATGACATGGTTAGCAGTACCCAAATGGCTGCATTTTTTTTATCATGCTAGCTCACCTGATCTTTCTTGCATAGTAATGGCACTAAAATCATCGAGTGAAGTGCTATTCTCCAGTTGACTATACATCACCGATTCAGTCTCTGTTATTTCGGAGCTTTCCACGGAACCTGAATAGTTGATTGAAACAAAAGACTGTTCTGTGTTCTCTGCAGTTGGAGGAGGTGCCAAGGGTACATGTTTGGACATAGAAAAGTATAACTTATGCTCTATGTTGTCAGCATCAACTATGGAATAAGGTCTCACAACCTTCACGAATAAGTTATCACCAATTAATGCAACTTTGCAAGGTATGTGTTTAAGGTAATACGTCAAATCCCGCCTGAGGTGCCTGTAAGGGTTTAACCTTGTCATAAGAGAGTATTAAAATAAATGTCTTAGTGTCGACTAAAGTTGGGTTTCTATCAGCAATACAGAGTCAAATAAACATAAAACTGGTAAATCTAAAGTTGGAAAGAGATGATGATATAAAATTAGTCAGAGAGGCTTAACTCTGAAAGATAAGGTGGAGACTTCCTTGTAACAACTACAAAATGCGGACATGGCTTTTCATGGATTTAAAGTTGGAAGCAGCTGATGAGTTTATCAGAGAGGCTTAATTATCAAGGGTAAGTACAATGTTTCTTGTAACAAGTACAAAAGACATGGTTTTTCTTGAGCCAAATAAGAGAAGTCTTGCAAGACACTGTTCCACCTTTGATAAAATTATAGAGCTTTAGATTATGTGTTTCTGTTTGTATCAGACAGTTAAGTAGCCCACAAATTGACATCATAAACACCAGATATGGAACAAATAAAGACTCTTTGTTCTGAGGAAAAGTGTGTCAGACTCAGCTCTACTTAATTGCGGGAAAGACTTGTTTGTACATGCATGCATATCATGTATTTGGTGTAGTTTTTTTTTCCTAGTACACTAGCTTGATTTTGATGTTATCTTCATGAAAGCAAAATGTTTATGATCCCATCAGTGAGTTGAGGAACTTGTTTCATGGACTTAAAAAGTATATATATAGCCTCTTCATGTTGAGAAAGTCTCTGATGTTCCTTTCCTTTCAATAAAACCAAGCTTTAAGAAAGTGTTTAAATCAATAACCTCCCTTTCATCTTCTTCCAACTAAGCAAAATAATTGTCAACAAAAGCCTGATTTTCCAACCACTATAGGCAGCATAATATATTGTAATCACATAATATTAATCATCTATGCACAAACATTAAATACATAGTTAGGTCATTCAAAATAGATTCTGAATTTGTTGTTTATTTTACAAATCAGAATTATGACTTGCAGGTAGAGACTTATCCATGCATTTTTAATGAGAAAAAAGTAGATAGACAGGGTAAACAAAGGTGGAGCATCTTGTGAGCAGAGCTACTAATGGAAGGGAACGAAGAAGTTGAACTTTGCATAAAGTGAAGATCGCTGGGGGAGAGTCGAAATGAATTGTGAAAGAAATGCAGAAGAATAAAGAACTCTAAACAAGTCCATGCAAATTCCCTGAAGATCCATTTGTATCCTTTAACTACTGGTGAACCAAAATCAAAGCTACTCAACAAAAAGTAGAACAAAATGCAGTTGAAATAGTTCCTTAAATGAAAATATCAGCTCTTAAAGGAAGAGTTAAAAACCTAATCTGAGGAAAGACGTTCTGTTTGCATAAAAGGTAAAAACTTAACATTTTGGAAGATCGGAAGAGTTATTCGGATTATGAAATGGCCTCACGATGTGCGGGGTGGATTCCTTTTCTATGGACCAACTACATTGCGAAGTTGTGATAACAGATGGAAGCAGCATTGAGATCAGATATTCTTTGCTCTTTGTCATGTTTATTTTTCATTCTTGTCTAAAATCCAATTAGAAAGAGGAGATTTTTATGTAACATTGGTTGTCTTGTGCATTTACCGACTAATTTATTGTTGTTTCAAGTCTCAGAATACTTCATCTCCCAAATAAAGAGACAATATGCGAACTACATGAACTGGAATTACCGTTGTCACATCAGAGAACATACCTATCTAGCACAACACATGTCGCATTGATAGTTGTAACCTCTTGCACAACCACCTTCCTTACTGGAGTCCCAGCAGTAATTTTGACTTCAATGTCGACCTAAGCACAATTCATAATAACTTGTAGTAAGAGAAAAATTAGAAGGGAGATAGAATATATAAAAAATAAAATGCATTGCTTTGGAAAGAAACATATTGAGATGAGATAGCTAGAAAGACAAGCAAAAGAATAGCTTGGGCATTCAATCCAAATGCCACTCCATCCAGGTGATAGGCCCTTCACTTGCCTCCGCGATGATTATAGTCTTCTACTCTCTCTCGATCTCTCGACTAGTTAGTAGAAAGTGCACGCTTTTCAGAGCTATTAGGACATGCAAATGCATCTTAGATAAGAAGAACATTCAAGGAAAATCCTGGAATTCCTAGATATTCCGCCTGGCTGGATAAAGGAAGTATGCATGGATATCCTAAGAATATTATTTAGAGAAACCTCAAAATATATAATTTGGGCTGCTCATATCATCTGCCTTGTAAGATAATAGCTATCATATGCTAAACGAATTAAGCAAGGGTGATACAATCTATATAAACCTTAATTATATAGGGGAGACAGTGCCAACCTAGTGCCCAGTTAAATAAATAAGAAAACGGCCACTAAATGAAAGCGCAAATGGAATGTTAATCATTGCTTCATCAACATATATAAAATGGAGTCAACGTGATACAAATAACAGTCAAGCCTGATTCAGCTTGTAGGATTTATGAATCTTGAAGTCTCTTGTGATATATATTAAAGTAACAGAAATAAATAAAGGCATATGCTCGTATTGTATACAATTTAAGATTATAACAAGAGGAAGTTGTCAAGAAGAAACCAGAATATACTATTTATAGTAGTCCCTCCATCCTAAGTAGATAAGACAATATGTAAAAAGCAGTTTCCGAACCAAGTTCAAATACTTTTGGGAGCTGTAACGTCTACTCCAATAGTGAACATTTGAAAATTACTTTCTCAAAAGCAAATCTAAGACTCAACCACATGCCTCCACAGAAGCAAACTTGCTACCCCAGTGAGTCGTAAAATTTTCCAGGATTTTCAAAAGGATGGCTTCTATTGATAATTCTAGCCGCATTTCTAAGATATATCGATTAACGGTTGCTTGCAGTATAGAACTATTATGAGGATTAATTGTATATATTACCCCTTCACCTTCACAGTCTTGGGCACTTTGCATGAACATGTTCACATATGCATCGACCTTCTTTGTCACCTCTTTTTCGATCTCACGTTTGTGAGTTCCAAAAATGGATAATGGCTCTGCTTCCATTTGATAACCCACTGTGCACAAAAATGAGTTAGCAAACCGTACTGTAAGCATGTATAATACACAAGATAAGAAGTCTGCTAAGGACAGTGGTCAATCACACATCTAACCATTCAGCTAATACTGGAATACAACACTTCCACCTTTACCATAAAAATGGCATAATATGTAGAAACTACATATTCTTTATATACACTTCAACGGTCGCAGGAAAGCAGAAACGTTCATAATATAGTATTACTGGAGTTATAAACTGTCATAAACGAAAATATGGCTCCACTTTGGTCATAACTTAGCAGTGATAGACAAAACCAATCCTTGATGACAAAAATCTATTTGAAGCCATTAACTATCAAAATGGAAAATTCATTTGGCGAATGGGAAATGGTGAAAATTGAAAGCTGCTATAAGGCATAGAAAGCAACAAGAAAGAGTGAAATATAACTAAAAGTTATATCCTTGTTTACATGTCATGGAACTAACTGAATAAGTGAAGAAAGTTGATATTTATTTTTCAGTCTAAAGAAACTGTTTATAAAGTGAACAGGATATATGCCAAAAAGCAAGATTTAACATAATAAACTACATCTACGTATACTTTACCTAATTCTTGAAAAATCTCTACATGTACCACTGCAGAACTTTAAGTTTTATCATCTTTATGCCTACAGATATTTCTCTGGAGGTTTTTATAAGAGAAAGAAACTTTAAGAACCACGACACAGTTTCAGACATATCCTATAGGGAGAAAATAGCATCTAATATGTCAAAGTGCAACCTCACAGAAATCATAATGCATCTCCATCTAAGCTTAAAATCGAAAAAAAAATAAAAATCCACATGTTTAATCATCACCTCAATTTGGTCCATCACTTTAACTTGAACATATAAAATTTTAGGCCGATATAATGATTTCAAAAGTTGAGTTGAGCCTAAAGTTGGATCATATTGTTCAGAGGACTCATAATCATCTGTAGAGTTATGAAAACCCACAGAAGTAGAGTATTATAACCTTATTAAAAGGGCAGCCCGGTGCACTAAGCTCTCGCTATGCCTGGGGTCCGGGGAAGGGCTGGACCACAAGGGTCTATTGTACGCAGCCTTACCTCACATTTCTGCAAGAAGCTGTTTCCGCGGCTTGAACCCATGACCTCCTGGTCACATGGCAGCAACTTTATCAGTTACTACAAGGCTCCCCTTCTTGATCGAGTAAAATTCAAATGTAGCTACAATTGGTAATATTTTCCTCTTCTCATCAGTACCCTCTTCAACACATGAAAATGATGTCAGTATTAGAAGTTTTACTGTCAAAAATCTAGTCAAAGATAAAACGTTGGATCACTGTCCACCGCGAGCACTAAAAGTAGCAATCATCAAATAGAAAAATGAGACAAATTGCATAAAAAGGTGAGGCAGGCACTCACTAGGATGTAGATATTTATGCAAAACCCCGAGTACAATAATGGTATCACCCGCGTGAAGGATGTTACCCTGTGCTCTAATCTCATTGATAGTATGCTTAACTTCCTGCTCAGGGTGATCCCTCGTCGCATCTAAAGCTATAACAATACGACCCGTTATGAGACTATCAGCATCTGTATGGCTATTAATGTTACCCATGGATGATGCCATTTTTCGCAATTCAAAACAAGTACACTAGATAATTAAATAATCTCAACCAAGCGCGAATAAGAGAGTTTACTATGTTTGGCAATTCAAAAGTACTACCAAAGTACACTCAATTAATGAGAGCAGTGATAAGTGATGAACTCAAGCACATATAAAGGACTTGGAGCTGTAGGGAAAAAAAACAGTTAACGAAATAATCAAATAAATGTGAGAATGAGATATGGACTTTGTGCCAATAAGATAGTTAGATAATGGAACTTTCTCGTTTATTTCTTTTGTTAATACGATTGCAGTCAAGAAAATTGTTTTTGGGTGATTGAGGAAGAGTAGAGAGGAATAATAACAGTATATTTAGGATATTCTGGATGGATATTCTGAATATTTTTCTGGCGGGAAAGGGAGCCGGCCATGAAGGAGCAAAGAAGAAATGGTGCCAAACTGCAACAAGACAACAATATTCAATTTTGCTGTGCATTTCTTGTGACACCTGTTCACCAACATTTTCCTCTGAAACTCCGAAAATGCAAAAAGAAATCACTATTGTAATTTTAGTTTAGAGTAAGAAATGACAATGGCCGTGGCATATACTCGTGCCTGCTTGTTCATTGAAAAAGCTCTGCAAATTTATAGAGGGGCAAATATGTTATGGGTTCGGCATAACTTTTTAACTTTGATCCTTAGAGAAATTTAGTGAATACGTATATATAAATAAATTAAAGAACTCATAAACTTCAATTTTATAACTCATAAATTTCAAATCTTGGGATCCTGTATTTTGGACAACACTACTTTACATGCTTTTTTAAATTTCACAAGAATATTATGGATTGAATCTCTAGAACTAGTTCCTTTATGTACTGAACCACCTTAATTTGATCCTTCATGGTTGTTACATATGGTTTCATATTATATTGTATGGTATTGTATTGTTTTGCTGAATATAATTGTTAATGTTGGGTTTGGTGTTGTGACATTTGACCCAACATATCTTCTGAAGTACTGATTTGAATGCATAAAAATGTTGAGACAAATGTCACAACATTCGGACCAACATTTTTTAGAACAGTTTTGCCTTACTTCACGGTAAGCAGTAATATTTTACTGTAGGGTAAAAACGACTTAGGCGTGGTGAATTGGAGCTGTGTAAAACGTGGGAGAAAGAGTCAAAGCTTGGGAAGAAGTCGAGTAAGGAACAAGTCAAAGTTGTTGAGATTTTCACTCTTAAATCATCTACCACAAGCTGCCCATCTTTCCCTCAACTTCCACAACCAATCGATGAGCTTTTCAAGGAAGATTCTCTACTATAAATAGAGAGGCCACAACAGTGTATCGATATCCAGAATCAAAATATAAAAATACCAAGAGAGTTCTCGGGATGTCATCTCAGAAATCTGGATCACAAGTGTTGTCTGAGTGTGTCGACAACATTCTGTCCAACATTACAATTGTTGTTTAGATTCTAAATTAGTTTTGTATGGAGCGATTGTAATGAGAGGTTGTCTATGTCTACTTAGTTATATTTTTCAGGCAGAAGTCATCTGCGACTTCAACTTTTAATTCCTTTCCGTTTTATCTTGTAAATCTGTAAAGAAAGAAATTTGTAATTTTGTATATAATATATATACAATACTTCTAGTCATTGACCATCATAAGTTATATGTTGATATAACTTATGAAAATATAAATCTTTGTATTATTTATTTTTTCCGCTGCATTTTACTCTTAAAGGTTTTCTGTTTTATCGAAGTGTTGTCACGTGTGTCAGGCGACATTATCGCTGACATTTGGAAACAGAATTGGCATTCGATTTATTTCATCTCTTTTTTTTACTTTCCGTAGCCTTTGACACCCTTCAAGTGGTATCAGAGCCAACATTTAACACAATAAGTGTTTGATCCTGTTGTCATAAGCTATGGAATCGGCAAAACCGGCTATTGGTAGACTTTCTATTTTAGATGGATCAAATTATACCTATTGGAAGATTCACCTACGTTCGCATATCAAATCAATTGATATTCGTGCATGGAGATCTATAATCAATGGGTATGTTGTTCCAATGTTGCCACCAGATGAGGAAGGTAACATTATTGCTAAACCTGAATCCGAATAGACTACAGAAGAAATCAATAGTGCTAGCTTTAATGAAAAGGCCTTAAATGCAATTTTTGGATGGGTTGATCTCTACATGTTCAAACTCATTCAAAACTGCCCTACGGCTAACGAAGCATGTGATACTTTACAAATTCATTGTGAAGGTAGCTCAAGTGTTCGTCGAACAAAGCTACGCATGCTCATGAGTAAATATGAACGTTTAAGGATGGAAGAAGCGGACGATATTAGATCTTATTTTGAAAAGTTGATTGACATATCAAATGAATGTCAAGTACTTAGTGAACCATTAACCAACACTCAACTTGTTGAAAAGGCTCTCCGTTCTCTTCCTGAAAAGTTCAATTTAAAGATTTGTGACATTGAAGAAGCTCACAATCTTGCCACAATGGACCTTCATACCTTGATGAGCATACTCAAAACTTATGAGATGAACATTGAGAATCAAAAGGAATTATATAAAAGCAAGAATGTGGAACTTCAAGTTCAATCCTCGGAGAGTCAAATCGAAGAAAAGGATGAGAATCTTAAAGAAATTGGTGAAGGTGCAAATGTTGCCATACTTACTCGAAAATACAATTCGATGGTGAGAAAGCTCAACAATGAGAGATATCAATCTAAATCTAAAGAGCACCAAAACCAAGTCTTCAATCAAAAGCCCGCTAGATTCCTTCCAAATACACAAAAAGGAAATCAACTAAGAAGAACCAACTCAGATCGTACCAAATTTGATCCCAAACAACTTGAGTTCGTGCAATGTCATGCATGCTCGGGTTTGGGTCATTATGCCAACGAATGTGCAAACACTCTTAGGAAATTTGGTAAGAACCTATGGGTTTCTCTTAGTGATGATGAAGATAAAGAGGAAGGAGATCGTGTAATTGAAACACAAGCAATGCTGGCCACTATTTTCGAACAGTCTCTATCGGATAATGAAGATGTCGTCTATAATGTTGTCTCAGATGTCACGACATTTGCTCCAACATCAGCAACGACATCAACATTCTCAGCGACATCTGAAAGGTATGAATTCTTTAACTATTCTGATGTTAATTGCTTTAGTGGTTCTATTTCTGTTAGTGAGACTGATTGTATGGATCAAGTTGAATGCAAAGATGATATGATTAATCAATTACAAAGTATTTGTAAAGCCTTAATCATAGAATCCAAGCAACTTGACACAAAGGTCAAATCTTTAACTCGTGAGAATGTAGATTTAAAAGGCACAATAACCCGACTAGAGGTTGCACTTACCAAAAAGGAAACTGAATTTGGTAAGATTCGTGCAAAACAGGATTTAACCGAAGCAACCTTCCGCAAGCTCAACACAGGGACTTTGAAATTGAATGAGATACTCAGTTTTAGTAATCCTTCACATGCAGGTATTGGATACGAAAACTATCTTAAAACCATATGCTCTAATCTCTTTGATAAAAATGAGAAAATACGCTTTGTAAAAGAAAAAGGGATAAATAATAGGTTCTCGTATATGTCAAAGAATATGAAGTTTGTGTGTCATCACTGTAACTCCCCTTGACACTTAAAACCATACTGTTTCAAACTTCAAAATTATGTGAGCAAAATGTTGCCTAAATTGTCGTCCAACATTTCAGATAACAACCGGAGCAACATTTCTGAGTCAAAAAGTATAAAAATGTTTCAAGAGAGTTTGAGTTTCTAAAATGAATTTAATTTGTAATGTCTGTATAACTGCATTAAGAACTAACATTTTAGGTTCTTGGTACTTTGATAGTGGATGTTCTCGCCATATGATAGGTACAAAAGGATTTCTAAAGAACTATGAGTCATTCAATGGAGGAACTGTGACTTATGGAGGTGGCAGTAAAAGCAAAATAATTGGGAAAGGGATCTTGGATGTTCCTGGCTTTCCAGCCTTAAGAAATATCTTACACGTTGAGGGTTTAATGACTAATCTAATTAGCATTAGTCAACTGTGTGATGACGACCTTGAGGTAAAATTTAATAAGGTTGCTTGTAAAGTTACGAATAAAGCTAATATATGTGTTATGACAGGTACAAGAACAGGTGATAATTGTTATCTTGTTGTAAGACAAGAAACATGCAATGGTGCTAAGATCGACGACACAACACTATGACATTATAAATTGGGGCATGTCAACTACCGCAATCTAGAAAAACTGGTTTCATAAGAAGCTATTAGAGGCATACCCAAACTTAGCCATAAAGGTAAAACTGTCTGTGCAGACTGTTTGAAAGGTAAGCAAACCCATGTCTCTCATAATATTGTCCAACATGACGGACAACATTCAGGTACGTCTCACTATTTTCAATTGCTACATATGGATTTAATAGGTCCAATTGAAGTAGACAGTCTAGGAAGAATGAGGTATTCCTATGTGATAGTACATGATTTTTCTAGATATTCATGGATATATTTTTTAAAAGAAAAATCACAAACTTTTGACATGTTTAAGATTTTGCACTCTAGAATTAGGAACTTGTTTTATTCTCCTATTTTTTGGATTACATCCGATCACAGAAAAGAATTTGAAAACAGCTCATTCACAAAAAATTATGAAAAAAGGATTTTTTCATGAGTTTTTTGCCCCCAAAACTCCTCAACAAAATGGGGTTGCAGAACGGAAGAATAGGACATTGCACGAAATGGGTAGAGTAATGCTTAGTTCTAAACATAAACGTTTATGGGCAGAAGCCTTGAATACTGCTAATCACATAGATAATAGAGTCTATCTAAGGCCAGGAACAAAGATGACACCCTATGAGCTTATAAATGGAAAGAAACCTAACTTGCGTTACTTTCATGTTTTTGGGTGTATTTGTTACATTTTAAATGATAGAGATCATTTGGAAACGTTTGACTCTAAGAGCGACAAAGGAATTTTTGTTGGCTATTCTCAAAATAGTCATGCTTATCGAGTATACAATCTGAGGACCAGAATTGTACAAGAGTCTGTAAATGTTATTTTTGATGATTTTTCTGATCTTACAAGAAATACAACTGAAAATAACTCTATAGTTTCAGTGAAAAATGTGCAGACTTCTGAAGAATCAGATGTTGCCATAAATGTTGCCACATCCGAAGCAACATCTGAACCTAAAATAAAGACCGCAGAGGCAATGGATGAGGAGTCAAATGCCGAATTGCTAGATCAAGTTCAAAGGGACCTCTCATCGAGGATTAGGAAGAATCATCCAACGGGTCAAGTGATAGGGGGAGTTTTTGAGGGAATTAGAACAAGAGGGAAATAACCACTCAATTATAGAGACATGGTAAGGTATGTGTGTATGTCTACCATATACCAAGAGGTTAGTCTTTCTTGTTTTATATCTACTTTAGAACCTAAGAATGTTTCAAGAGCACTTAATGATAACTTTTGGATTCAAGCAATGCAAGAAGAGCTTGAACAATTCTCTCGAAATGAAGTGTGGGACTTAGTTCCACATCCATATAATACTAATGTAATTGGAACTAAGTGGATTTTTAAAAATAAGTCAGACGAATCGGGAACTGTTGTTAGAAACAAAGCTCGTCTAGTTGCTCAAGGCTATACTCAGGTTGAAGGAATCTATTATGACGAAACCTTCACACCTATAGCTAGAATTGAGTCAATTAGACTTCTACTTTCCATTGCATGTTGTCTGAAAATTACACTACATCATATGGATGTGAAAGGTGCTTTCTTAAATGGTTATCTTGATAAGGAAGTCTATGTTGAATAACCAAAATGATTTGAAGATCCTATCCATCCACACTATGTTTACAATCTCAAAAGGCACAATATGGATTGAAGCAATCTCCTCGGGCATCGGTATGGTCGTCTAACTAACTTCCTTATTGAATATGGTTTTAACCGTGGTGAAGCTGATCATACTTTATTTATTAAACGACACGGTGTAGATATTATAATTGCTCAAATCTACGTAGATGACATAGTTTTTGGGTCGACCTCACAGTCGTACCTAAATTCATTTGTTGAAGCTATGTCATCAACATTTGAAATGAGCATGATTGGAGAACTAACTTTTTTCTTAGGCTTGTAGATTAAGCAAAGTGAAGATGGAATCTTCATCTCCCAGAGCAAATATGCCAAGAATCTAGTTAAGAAATTTGGGTTGGAAAATGCTAAACAAATGAAAACGCCAATGGGATCTTCGCAGAAGGTATGTAAGGATACTGTTAACCCAACCTTGTATCGATCTATGATAGGTAGCCTTATATATCTTACTGCAAGTCGCCCAGATATTATGTTTAGTGTTTGTGTTTGTGCTCGATTCCAAGCATGTTCCAAAATTTCCCACTTAAATGCCGTAAAACGTATCATTAGATATGTAGCCGGCACAAATGAGTTGGGAATTTGGTATTTCAAAGACATTAATCCTAATTTAATAGGGTATAGTGAGTCGGATTGGGCTGGAGATATGGATGATAGGAAGAGTACAAGTGGAGGATGTTTTTATCTTGGCAATAACCTTGTTTCATGGTATAGTCGTAAACAAAACTATGTCTCACTTTCAACTGCTGAATCTGAATATGTAGCAGTTGAAAGTATTCTTATTTTTGACAAAAAAACTCTTTTGTATGTGTTTTATCATTAGATCAAGGACACGATGAGAAAATGTTACATTGGTCCAGTGGTCAAACTCATAAAGTGCATATAAAACGTGTTTTGGTTTGTTGTCATATCTGAAAATTCTTGTGGGATCAAAATAATTGTGTTGTCCAAAATGTTGCCAACATTGTCGTTGACATTTTCAGATTGTGATATTTATTGGGATGTTGTTCTTAACTGATTTCAGAAAAATCAGATTTTCTCCCTAATTTTATGCCTTGTTTTAATAGGAATTTCAAATTTTAAAATGATAAGGTTAACTTGAATTCCTACCGTGATGTTCATCTTTTTATCTCAAAATTTTAGGTGTAAGTTACTAGATAAATCTGAAACTCATAAAATTAAGGAATTTTTGTTGCTTAGAAAGATTCACCACGTATATAAATATTCCTCTCATTTGCTATTTTTTTTATCATTTCCGATTTTCCCTAAAAAAAAAAGGGGAAATCACATCACACATCGGGTATAATCCTACCTACCCGATGGAATCACCAAATCAAACTCCAATCTCAATCTCAAAACCCTCTCCTCAAGCTTCACCTATGGAAATCTCTCCAATGTCAGAACAAATATCAACCAACATTCCACCCAACACACACATGACCATTAGGCTTTCATCAGAATCGGAAAAATCCAAGCATAATACCCCTCAACAACCGGGCATGTCTACTTCCTCAAAACTCCCTAAGGATCTTTCTAAAGCAATAGTGTTTAAAGGTTTTGATGAACCTTTAGATATTAGTTATCCTGGAGATGATAACAACCCTATAGATTTTGATGAAATTGTTAATTTTTCATCTTTGGGTAAAAGGTCAAGGTCCTCTACCTTCCCTACTTGTCTATCAAGTAGAGTTTCTTGCCCTGAAAGAAGGAAGCTGAAAGTGAAAATGTTTCCAGAAATGTCACCAACATTCTGGGCAACACTGGTCCAAGACAGTCTACACTGTCTACAGAATGGCTTGTTGATCAAATTGGAAAAATCAAGCAACATATTTCTTAGGTTGATGCTGCAAGGAATGCCCTGATACAAGATATAGACCATTTCATGATGCTACTTTCTTCACAAAAAGGGGGAGATGATGCTGATGCAGGGGGAGGAAGCTAAAGCTGTTATGCTGCAGAGATGAAGGGGGAGAGATACTGGAAACTGAAGCTGTTATGCAGGGGTAGAAAGCTGTTGGAAGTTGTTGTTGTTGTATGATGAGCAAGGAGGAAGCTGAATGATGTTGCTGAACCTGAGTTGTAAATGATTGTTCAATGGTTTGATGGATTGATGTGGATATTTTTGACAATAGTTATTTCTATTTGTGTTATGTATATAGTGGATGATATGTATATATGTGCTAACATCTTTATTCTTTTCTAATCCTATGAATCGATACACGCATGTTTGCTTGAAAGTCATCGCAGGTTAAGGGGGAGCATAACATTGATATTATTGATCACAAATATCGGACAAACATTTGTCTCAATATCCTAAGTCGGTTTAGGTTTGTAATGAGTTTTGTGAAGAAAGACAAAAAGGGGGATATTGTTAATGTTGGATTTGGTGTTGTGACATTTGACCCAACATATCTTCTGAAGTACTGATTTGAATGCATAAAAATGTTGGGACAAATGTCACAACATTCGGACCAATATTTTTTGGAACAGTTTTGTCTTACTTCACGGTAAGCAGTAATATTTTACTGTGGGGTAAAAATGACTTTGACTTGGTGAATTGGAGCTGTGTAAAACGTGGGAGAAAGAGTCAAAGCTTGGGGAAAAAGTCGGGTAAGGAACAAGTCAAAGTTGTTGAGATTTCACTCCTTAATCATCTACCACAAGCTGCCCACCTTTCCTTCAACTTCCACAACCAATCGATGAAATTTTCAAGGAAGACTCTCTACTTTAAATAGAACGGCCACAACAGTGTATCGATATCCAGAATCAAAATGTAAAAATACCAAGAGAGCTCTCGGGATTTCATATCAGAAATCTGGATCACAAGGGTTGCCTGAGTGTGTCGACAACATTCTGTCCAACATTACAGTTGTTGTTTAGATTCTAGATTAGTTTTGTATGGAGCGATTGTAATGAGAAGTTGTCTATGTCTACTTAGTTAGATTTTTCAGCCAGAAATCATCTGTGACTTCAACTTTTAGTTACTTTCCGTCTTATCTTGTAAATATGTAAAGAAAGAAATTTGTAATTTTGTATATAATATATATACAATACTTTTGGTCATTGACCATCATAAGTTATATCAACATATAACTTATGAAAATATAAACATTTGCGTTCTTTATTTTTTCCGCTGCATTTTACTCTTAAAGGTTTTCTGTTTTATCTAAGTGTTGTCACGTGTCATTATCGCTGACATTCGAAAACACAATTGACATTCGATTTATTTCATCTCTTGTTTATAATTTTCGTAGCCTTTGACACCCTTCAATAATATTTGGATAGATTGTATCGTTTTCCACTGTTGCATAATGCCACACAATCTGAAGGGTAACCTGCAACATTATATATAAAAAATGGGATACGGGCTAGAATTATTATAAAAAAAAATAGGGTAAAAGATAAGATAGAATTACTATTAATAAACAAAGGCAAAATGAGGGGGGGAGGGGGAGGGGGGAAGAATATAAAGAAGCTACCACACCAATTAGTGGTTAGACATAATGAGAGTTTCCATTGCTACATAACAATGAATTTAATGATATGATATAATAGAGTTTAAATAACAACCAAAACAAACATTGCATTTAAAGTAACAATATAATACAATAGAGAACAACCATCCAAACAAGTTGGTACGATAGAGATCAGTTTATCCTTGTGTAGATTTTCTCAACATGAATTTAGATTAAGCATATTATTGGTGATTCAGGTTTTCCTGTCTTCCGGTTTTTATTACTACAGAATTCTGTGTCTGAATCAAAACACCAAACATTTAAGTTCATCATCCGAAACCAGACTTAATCCGAATAGTGCGCATTCCTATGTAGTGATTAAACAACAATTGTTCAAAACAGTAATAACAACGATAAACACTCTAATTGATATAACAAGAAGCAAACGATTACAATAGGAAAATGAAGATAGATAGTAGAACCAGGGAAGGAGGATGAGAGGATACAGTGAGAATTGGGGATGAGAATCACATTATTTGCCCAAGTATAATCACAATTCGCATGCCCTATTCCTCGCACAAATTGATAATTATAAGAACTATGTTTCCTCTTGCCCAGTAACTCTTCAACACGCGTACCTCAACCCGAGTCCCCAATGGTAGTCCAATAACCTTGTATTGGGCTGTTTAATCATTTGACCCCAGCGTAAACTATTCCCTGTCCCAAGTGCCTCATTTTGATCTGCCCCATTCACAACCCCCTAACAGTCAACAGAGGCTTGTGATCTATTGGTATGATATCGAAGAAGTGTTCAATTTGCTCAACTGCATTATCCCGGCCCTGACTTTCATTTCCTCTCTTAATTGGAGCTAGGCTCTCCTTGTAATTGAAAACCCAACAGCCAGCAGTGCTAAGGTCCAGTTGAAATCCAAGATCAGTAACTTGTCTTGTTGTAGGGTCATATAGTATCAGCTGTGAAGTTTCATTGATTTCGAAAATCATCTTATCATTCTCCCAGAAGCCGCGAGGCCAATGAGCATCTATTTGAGGTTGAACAGTAAAAATTTTGTACCAACTTCCCTCTTGGTTCATTATCCACACATCATAAATGGATGTCATTGGTTTACCAGGGTCACCGGCTAACACAGCAAGCGAGCCATCACGCAACATGAGGGTCCCCCAGTGTTCGCTTGGAATATCTGGGCCTTGCATCTCCCCGAACTGTTCACTACCCATGTCAAATGAGCCTATGTTGTAGATCTTATCTAGGCCCCTAGAAAGCCAATAATAAACCCCGTTGAGGTAAGTGGCATCAAGGGGTGAAGATACGGTACAACTGGCATTGAATTCAGGTGTTAGGTTCTTCCATGAGTTGTTGCATGAGGAATATACACAGGCATAGACCTGAGGGTGAACTCCCTGTCCCAGTTCATCCCAGAATACTCGAATCCATACAACCTTATAATCTTGAGTCAACAGGTCAAACTCCAATCCAAATTGACAATCATGGTCCGAGAGGAAGAACTCAATCTCAAAAGGTGCAGGAGGCAGAGGCCGGAACTCTCTGGTGACAGGATTCCACAAACCCAAGCTGACACCGTCTCCATAAAACTTTTTCTGCACCAAGAATAAGCCATCAACTGGGCCAGCCACACACGTGAAATCAAAGACCCTCGGAAGATGAAGGAGAATTTTTTGTTCAGGGATCACACCTGGAACTATTTTTTCAGGGAGCAAGGAGAATACAACAGACTTTACGATGGCGTGTCCTTCATGTGCTACTTTCAAGTTATAAATGAGGAGACGGGCACGATTGTTCTTGTGATGAAAATGCTTTTCTATGAAACTCGGACCTTTGATGAGAGCATACCAATACTTGCACACACATTTGAAACGCAACAGTGATTCCACAGGCAACCTCAATAGAATATCCACTAATACATCTTCTGGTAAATGGTGTCTACCAACCATAATGGTGGGTCGCTTGCTCCCCAGTTTATCTCCTGGAAATATAAGCAAAATATCTTAGTATATAAAAAACAAAATGAGACAACATACAAACTTATTGAAAAAGAACAGCTCAAGCAAACACGCATTATATTATATGCACGTCAGCTTGGGCTTTATATCTGGAACCCGATTTTGCTACCGCTAGGACCGATCACTAAAAGATATGACGGGGAAAGATATGTAAGAAGAAGTTTCTTCAGATGTATCCCTTTTTCTATTGTGGTTCATTCTTTTCCTCAAATTCATTATCATTGTATGCTTCTTATCCCGTGTATGCTGAAAAACTTTATTAGAAAAATGGTACTCCCTCCGGATAAAAAAGAGTGTCCACTTAGCCTTTATTTTTTTATTCAAAAAGAGTGTCCACTTACAAAATCAAGAAAGAATTAGCCTTACTTTTTCAGATTTTCCCTTATTAAGTGTTAAGATGATCAAATTCCAACACCTATTTAATTAGAGACATTTTAGTCAAATTACCTATTTTTGCCTAGGAGTTAGTATTTTCTTAAGGGGTGTGTAGATGGCTAAGTGGACACTCTTTTTTATCCGGGGGGAGTATTTAGTTGGATTTGGTTAACAAAAATATGAATTTCCATTTGCTGCTTCGACGCAAAGACTTTTACCTCTATATTATGTTCTGATAAAGGTGAATTGATGTTTGTGGTCACTATCATTATGTAAGCAGCAGGGTCTAAGGTCTTGGATTCATATTTTGCAGACTTCCCTAATGCAGAGAGGCTTGATTGTCCAGAAGAAAAAGGTAGAGTGTCATGACCTAAGTTCTTAAGGTTAAATAGAATTTACACCCCACCCCCAATCCAATAAAGTTAAACATGCAAAAGCAATGGCTGTACATAAAACCTATGTTGCTTGGACCCTTCAAAATCCCTTCCGACGCAATTTGGGTGTGGGTGTGGGATCAATTATGGATTAATTTGGTCAACTTACCTTTGGTGTTTTGACTACATCTATGACCAGTAAGTATAGATTGATATGAGTAACTGGTTTGACTTTTTGGGTTTATGTCATATATATATATATAGAGAGAGAGAGTTATATAAAGTATTAGAACGCTTTGCTATTACATGAGGTATATATTCTTGAATCAACACCCGAATCCTAAATTTATGTGATGAAGAATTCAACCTCTAGATCCGCGCCCGTATCCTAGTAAAGAACTGGTCATTTGCTTTTCTAGTCTTTTCATTAGCCAATCAATGATTCTTTTTCCCTCTACATCTCAACTTAGCATATACAGACATTTTGCAGGTAATTTAAGGAGCATGAAACAGTAAATACACACCCTTTTGGACTAACATCAATCCACAACACATGGAAATGGAACAAGTTTAACTTAGCACAACTTGCAAATAATCCTAGCAATTGAAAGATGCAAAGAATGGTCAAAAGAGGGATGGGGGGATCTAATTTAAGAGCAAAATAATTTCCATTAATACAGAACCATAAAGAAGATAACAAAAACCCTTAAACAGATACAAAGCAGCAAAACCCTTTATCACCAAATAGACAAATTAAGACACAAAAAGAAAGTAGAAAAGAATTTGAAATCTAACCTTATAAGCTGATCAAGAAGAGAAAAATGGAAAAGCTTGTAACTTTATCAACTTGGGTATCTCTCTTTGTTACAGGTACAGGATTGAGTGGTGTATGAGTTGAGCGGAAGAAAATGATACTTTGGCTCCATTTGGTCTTCGACGTATAAACATGATCTAAATGGTCCTCAATATATTTCAAAATAAACTGAGGTCCTCGGGATGTGCACTGTACTGAACTATCAAACCACAAAATAAAGGTACTTGATGATAGGCTATAAACATGGATTTTTAGCTATAGTTTGCCTCTTATTTACTATACTTTAAATGTGTTTAAGCTAACATGTTATTAACTTATACTCATTTTGTGTCGTTTGTTCCATAGGACGTGTTCGTGCAAACAAGCACTCTTGGAGCTCAAAATTGAGTTTTTGATACTTTGAATCTGAATATTTGGCCTAGGGCGACGCGCCACAACTAGAGATGGCAATGGATCTTGGACCCGGTCCGGATCCGGTGGATCCAGATCCGTTTTATAGGATATGGATCTTCAAAATTTGGACCCGACGGATCCGGATCGGACCCGGATCCGTTTCTGACAGATCGGATCTGGATATGGATCTTGTATTTGAGATCCGTATCCGGTCCAGATCCGATCCGTGGATCCGATTTTATTAAATATATCCATAACCTAGTCCTATAATATTTTATAAGTATTTTCTTAATTTTTTTTCATAATTTATGTATTGGGTAAAGGGTTGAACCAGGATAAGGCGCAAGTCACACAGCCATGTAATTTGTCTTTGAAATTTCATTTCTTTTACCTATATGATCTCTACAATTTTCCATATTTTCATTTCTATAAAAAGAAAAAATTATCACTCTTCTTTAAATTTCTATTTCTTGAATCTGCTAGCGGTAAGCTTTAAGTATCTGTCTCTCATTTGTTTGATCAACAAAAAAAACTGGGACTTTTGATATATAACTGACATTGTTCTATGTTGTTTAATGAAGTCAATCAGTAGAACTACAAGTGGAGCATCACTAAAGCCTCCAAAAATTAGCTCAAAGTGTCAACCTGTTTGCATCACTAATGAAATCAATCGTCTTTATTTTCTTGTGATGCTAAAACTTTGTTCAGTATTTTGGAAGAATGGTGTCATGTTTGTGTAGGTTGATTGAATGAACTCAATCATTTTTTTCAATCAGATTGCGTTTCATTTTGTCATAAAAGTTTCAACATGTGAGAATATTATTCAAGCAAAAAAAAATTACACGTAGATCCAAACCCGATCCGTGGACCCCGGTGGATCCGATGGATCCGAATTTGGATATGATTTTTATGGACCCGATGGATCTGGATCCGGATATGGATCCAAGTATGAAAAATGGATCTGGATCTGGATCTAGTAGGATCCGGTCCAGATTCGATCCGTTGCCATCCCTAGCCACAACCTAGTGGGTTGCATCGCGGTAGGCCTTTTTCGAGCAGGTTTACATTTTTTCGATTCTTTTAAAGATATTTTGGTCCCGACATTTTTGGGATATTCTATAATTACATGAAAAATACTTTTTTGAGGGGACTTTTGACCTACGGAGCATTGGAGAAGCGTAGAAGAAGATTTGACGCCCGAATTCATTACTTTCCATCACGATTCGATTTAATACGGAAGTTTGGATTAATCGTCGGTTGTAACGTTTTGTAGTTCTACATTTTCTATGTTCTTTTATTCTATTATGGAGTAGTTTATTTATAGGGTTTTGACAGACATGATGTATTGATTGACGTTTTTAGATTCAATTGACGTTTTTAGATTCAATTCTTGTTTATTGCTTGAATTCGTTAATGGAGTATTCAATTGAATTGCATAATTGTTTACTATTTTATTTAATCGAAAGATGAATTGTTTGGTGAATATCTTTGCATTATTTTGTTTGGTTTTAATTGGCGATTCCTCTAAGTAATCAAAAAGCCTTCTTGAATTATTGGTTGAACCAAGAGAGGAAAATATTCGAGAGACGTTTTTCTTGAGACTAAACCCTTAGTGTTTTCTTGCATATGTTCACATGGCTTTTCATTAGTCTTGAACGCATGAATAGTACTTTTACTAGATTGTTGAGATACTATTGAATGCTTTAATCGGAAGAGAAATGTTCTATGAATTATCTTAAAATAAATCTGATTTAGCTAATGATTGGATGATTCTGTTGAGTAATCAAAAGAGTCTCTTGAATAATTTATCTTGAGTTATAAGCTAACGATATTCGTGAAAAGTCGTCTAAAGATCTATTTCTATCTATAATTTTTACACAATTCTCATTACTTGCATTAGTTTAATTTGTGGAATGTGAATAAATAATCGGAAGAGTTATTGAATAAACTAATTACTTATTGAATTAGAAAGACTCGATAATATTTTGAAGAGAATGATAAAAAGAATCGAAGCTAATTGCCAAAATCTTGCATATGTCTTTATCTATTTTTACCTTACTTCTATATTGATAGTAACTGTTAGCTTTCATTATCAATTATCTTTAATTACATTTGTAGTCGATAATCATAATTTATAACCACAACATACTTAACTTTTGATCACCTGAATAATAGTTAGCAAGCTCTGTTGATTCATTGTTTGTACCAATTCTTGTGTAGACAATCTAAATACTATACTATCTTTGACTAACAAAGCGTTTGAGAAATATATTGTATTTTGCGCTAGTTAGTACCTTCTTGTATCGTTCAATTTAATTAAAGAACCTATATCAATATTCCTAAGCCTAACTTGAAAGAGTCATAGAAAAACTTTTGATGCAAGGGTAAAGCCTAAAGAAAATCTCAATTTTATGGTGAATATATTCAATGAAGCATGGAAGGAAGTCTAGAATTTCTTCGATAGGGCTAAGTAGGTTGTATATGAAGAAAGATGCAGCTCAATTTATTTTAACAACAAAAATAGCGATTGTGTTTACTTTATTAGCTTATATATGACTTAGGACCAAATTGATCACTTGTTGCCGTATATCAAGGACTATTTTCATCATGTTTGTACATTACGGATCAGATGAAATTAAAGGCCTACTTGTATTCTCAGTTTCCTCGGATGCTATGGTGCCCCACTTTGTCATTTTATACAACTCGTATAATTTAATTTTACATTATAAATATATTTCTTATATTAATTCAATGATAGACCAAATAAAATATATAAAAAGATGCAAGTAATAAAAGAAAAATATATGGCAATCTTCTTGTACTATTTGTCTTATAATTTCAATTATGTGGTATATACATAAAAATGATATAAAATTAGAATTGAAAAGAAATCTTTTACTTATGGAACTTATATCTAAATTTACTAGAAATTGTACTAAGGGAATTGATGAAGTACTATCTTTAGTTCTAAACAAGCCAAACTAATAGCTTGATCTCTTTGATGAAAGTGTCAAGGCTTAAATAGGAGATGATGTTTTTGGAGAAATTGTTAGAGATGAATAAGAAAAGTGGATATTGGGTAATTCAAGTAATTAGATAAACCTGCTATAAGTCTCGCTACAGAGCTATAGAACATCAAACAAGGACTAAAGTTAGCAAAAGAAATGGGATGTAAATAACCAATGATGGAAAACATGTTGTTTGTTTGAAGTCAAGCTTATCAAAGAGGAGCACATATATCACTTTCTTAGGCTATATTGAAGACAGTAAGTGTTTGATAGAAGCCAGCAAGACTACTATTATTCATACTTGGAGGGACATAAACAAATGTGAGGACTTTTCGGCAAATGAAGACGACAAACATGAAGAATATTTGATCATCTAGAAGTTGCGCTCAACAAAATGAAATTTTATCTCTCGGGCGATTCAACTCTCATAGCTTATAAAATATTTTGAGTGATTTATTGTCTTTTTAAATGTACCAAAAAATGTATAGTTTTATTTTAAAACCTTATTTATTTCATTTGTTTTGTTATAGATTTAATGAAAAAGTATTTTAGACGTACAATAACAGTATGCTTGCCACATTGGAAATTGAGGTAGAATTGTTAATGTTGGGTTTGGTGTTGTGACATTTGACCCAACATATCTTCTGAAGTACTATTGTTGAATGCATAAAATGTTGGGACAAATGTCACAGCATTAGGACCAACATTTTTATATAACAGTTTTACCTTACTTCATGCTAAGCAGTGATATTTTTACTGAGAGGTAAAACCGACTTAGGCGTGTGAATTAGGAGCTGTGTAAAACGTGGGAGAAAGAGTCAAAGCTTGGGGAAGAAGTCAAGTGAAGAACAAGTCAAAGTTGTTGAGATTTTGACTCCATGATCTTCTCCAACAAGCTGCCCACCTTTCCCTCAACTTCCACAACCAATCGATGAGTTTTTCAAGGAAGACTCTCTACTATAAATAGAGCGGCCACAATAGTGTATCAATATCCAGAATCAAAATGTAAAAATACCAAGAGAGCTCTCGGGATTTCATCTCAGAAATCTGGATCACAAGTGTTGCCTGAGTGTGTCGACAACATTTTGTCCAACATTACAATTGATGTTTAGATTCTAGATTAGTTTTGTATGGAGCGATTGTAATGAGAGATTGTCTATGTCTACGTAGTTAGATTTTAAAGGCAGAAGTCATATGCGACTTCAACTTTTAATTCCTTTCCATTTTCTATTATAAAACTGTAAAGAAAGGAATTTGTAATTTTGTATATAATATATGTACAATACTTCTGGTCATTGACCATCATAATTTATATCAACATATAACTTATGAAAATATAAACATTTGTATTCTTTATTTTTCCGCTGCATTTTACTCTTAAAAGTTTTATGTTTTATCGAAATATTGTCACTTGTGTTAGGTGACATTATCACTGACATTCGGAAAGAGAATTGAGATTCGATTTATTTCATCTCTTGTTTTTACTTTCTGTAGTCTTTGACACCCTATCAAGTGGTATCAGAGCCAACACTTAACACAATAAGTGCTTGGTCCTGTTATTTAAAGCTATGGATACGGCAAATCCAATGATTGGTAGGCTTCCCATTTTAGATGGTTCAAACTATGCCTATTGGAAGATCCGCCTACGTTCTCATATCAAATAAATTGATGTTAGAGTATGGAGATCTATAACCAATGGATATGATGTTCCTATGTTGCCACCGGATGATGAAGGTGACATTCTTGCTAAACCTGAATCCGAATGGACTGCGGAAGAAACCAATAATGCAAGCTTCAACGAGAAAGCCTTAAATGAAATTTTTGGATGGGATGATCTTTACATGTTCAAACTAATACAAAACTGCTCTACGGCTAAAGACGCATGAGATACTTTACAAATTCATTGTGAAGGTAGCTCAAGTGTTCATCGGACGAAGTTACGCATGCTCATGAGTAGATAGATATGAACGTTTAAGGATGGAAGAAACAAAGGACATCAAATAGTATTTTGAAAAGTTGATTGACATCTCTAATGAATATCAAGTGCTTGGTGGTCCTTTAACCAACACTCAACTTGTGGAAAAGGCACTCCATTCACTTCCTGAAAAGTTCAACATAAAGATCTGTGCGATTAAAGAACCTCACAATCTTGCTACACTGGATATACCTTAATGAACATTCTCAAAATCTATGAGATGAACATTGAGAATCAAAGGGAATTGTACAAGAACAATAACGTAGCACTTCAAGTCCAATCCTTGGAGAATCAAATCGAAGAAGAGGATAAGAACCTTGAAGAAGTTGGTGACGGTGCTAATGTTGCCATCCTTACTCAAAAATTCAATTCGATGGTGAGAAAGTTCAACAATGACATAAATAAGCTCAAATCCAAAGAACACCAAAACCTAGGCTTCAATCAAAGGTCCTCCAAGTCCCTTCCAATTGTTCAAATAGGAAATCAACTGAAGAGAACCAACTCAGATCGTTCCAAATTTAATCCCAAACAACTTGAATCCGTGCAATGTCATGCATGCTCGGGATGGGGTCATTATGCTAATGAATGTGCAAACACTCTTAGAAAATTTGGTAAGAGTCTATGGGTTTCTCTTAGTGATGACGAAGGAGAAGAGGAGGGAGGTCAAGAAATCGAATCACAAGCAATGTTGGCCACTGTTTACGAACAGTCTCTGTCTGATAATGAAGATGTCCTTTGTAATGTTGTCTCAGATGTCACGAAATTTGCTCCAACATCAGCAACGATATCTACATCCCCAGCAACATCCGAGAGGTATGAATTCTTTAACTATTCTGATGTTAATTGCTTTAGTGGTTTTATTTCTAGTATTGAGGCTGATTGTATGGATCAAGTTGAATGCAAATATGACATGATTAATGAATTACAAAGTATTTGTAAAGCCTTAATCATAGAGTCCAAACTAAGGGTGGCCAGTGGGTCGGGACGACCCGACCCCGTCCCGAGCCCGCGTAAAAAAAAAAACGGTGGCGGGACTCGAACTCGGGACGGGACAATGTCTCGTCCCGCCAGACCCGAGCCCGCCCCAGGCCCGCCTGACCCGAGCCCGTCCCGACCCCGACCCCGACCCCGACCCCGACCCCGCCCGATTTCTACCCCTTTGCAAATATAGTCATTGCACCAAGGTCCATTTAGATTTTGGCCGTTGGGCAACGGCCATTTTAGGCCTCCCCCATCCCCCAATCCCCCTACCCCTTAATATTAATTTTTAACCCATAAGTTATTATATTTACACTTTAACCCAATTTTCCAACTATAAATAACTCATTTTCTCTTCATCTTTCTCACAAATCTTCCTACAATCTCTCTAATCTCTTAATATATCTCTCTACAAGTCTACATTGTTTGCTAAATATTCAATTTTATTTATTCATTTGGGAATTGGGAGTGAAGTTGGCAACTAGCTTGAGGATCTTCCATCGAGCAAAGTTTCAATTTTCAACCTCTCGATTACACGTCGACGTTACGTCGGCGTTTGGTACATTCGTTCCTTCATTAAATTATTATTGTCTGTTTATTTTATTTAGCGCACTTAATTTCATTTACTTTAATTATTTGTTAGCATATAATTAAAATGGAAGGAATTAGAGGTATGTTTAAGGGTAAGGGTAAGGGTAAGACTTCTTCTAGTAGGGGCAACCAGGGCAAGGGTACTTCTTCTAGTCATCTTATTCCTACACAGGATGATTTTGTTGATACTCAACATTTTCCTACAATACCATTAGATTTAGACGAGGAACTATTTTCTGGAACTCAAGAAGACTTTAATTTAGACGATGATCTAGATGATACACCCACTAATGTTGATGACAACACACCCACTAGTGCACCTTCAACTGAAATACCTCCTATTCCCCCTAGTATGAGACGAGGTCCAGCAAAACGACCATTAAAATCAGATGCATTGACATTTTTTGATAGGAACGTAGAGAATCAAGTAGCTATATGTAAAATTTGTAAAAATGTTTTAAAATTTAAAACTGGATAAGGTCACGGTGGGACGGGGGTTTTAATTAGACACGTAGTAAGTGCTCATCCAGCTAGGTATGCCCAATACCAGGCTTCAAAATTGGGTGCGCAAACGCCAGCTCCATCGGGACAAGATTCACATACTGATACTGTTCCGGACCAAGTATAGGGTCAAATTAACCCTATGACGGGGGGAATTGTAGGCTCTAAATACAATAAGCATAGAGATAGGGAAGCAATATCAAAATTAGTTGTTGTGGAGGGTTTACCTTTTTCATTTCCTTCATCTCCCGGTTTTATTCATTACATTAGAGATATATATAATCCTGCTTTTAACGGTTTTCCTAGATCAACTATTAAGAGAGATGTATTTAAATTCGCGCATGAATATTAACAATATTTACATTTTTCATTATATCATTTTAATGACAAAGTATCTATCACGTCTGATATTGGTCGTAGTACTAACGACCATGATTATTTAACTGTAACTTGTCATTGGATAGATTATAAATGGTCTATGCAAAAACATATTTTAGCGTATAGATATATAGATGATAGGCACACTTGTACTTTTATTGCAGATAATATTTATCAAGTGTGCCATTATTACGGAATAACCGATAAAATTATGACTATTACATTAGATAACGCTTCTTCTAACAATTACGCAATTACAATTTTAAAAAATAGTTTAACTCCATCTTTTCCAGATCATTTTCATATAAAATGCGTGTGCCATATATATAACTTAATTGTAAAGGATGGTCTATCACTTTTTGAAGACATTCTTAGTAAAATACAATTTGCTATAAACTTTATTTTTAAAAGTAATAATGTACAACGTAGAAAAGAATATAAAAAACTTGTCACGATTGTGGACTATCTTATAGAAAAATTCCACAAGAAGTATCCACTAGGTGGAATTCTTTATACGAGCAACTACTTGTTGCTTATCACTATAGAAAACTTATAACTTTATTTTTTAACTCTCATAATAAAAATCCAGCTGATATGATTTTAGATAGTGATTGGGTAAAAATTTCTGAACTTATTGTATTTTTAGAGAAATTTTTTCAAGCAACAAAAGAATTTTCCGGTATATATTATCCTACTATTTCAACTATATTGTTTTATATAACTCTAATATTTTTATTACTTAGTGAATATATGGAAAAACCAGCTTATAAGGCAGCTATTAAAAAAATGTTTGTCAAAATAAAAAATATTTTATTCATATTCCCACTATTTATATTATTGGTTCTGTTTTAAATCCTACTATTAAAATAGACGGTACTAAATCACTAATTGAAACTATTTACGATTGTATAGAAGTCCTACCACCTCCAAGTCTCAAAAATCTAAATCACCCACCACCTATTGAACAAACTAAAGAAGAAGTGTTGTCTAGCGTAGAACACCAATGCAAAAAAATATATAGATTTTATCAACAAGAAAATGCTAGTAACTTACCGGCTTCCATACCATCTTCTTCATCTTCAACACAACCTCACAAAAGACATGTTTGTTTCGCGGCTAGTATTGAAAGCCTTAGAAATAGAATGTGCGGTCGTACCTCTACTACTAACCAAATTAGCGAGTTGGATATTTTTGTTTTGCAGGGTTCTGTACCGTACCAAGAAGTTATCAATGAAGATGGACATGAAGACTTGCTGAAATACTGGAGGGGGAATGAGAAGACCTTTCCGACACTTTCATTGATGGCCCGAGATGTTTTGAACATTCAAGCGTCATCAACTGCATCTGAGAGCGCTTTTTCTCACGGCGGATATCAAATAGGAGACCACATACACTCATTAGCCGGAGACAAACTTGGAAATTGCGTATTATTCAGAGATTGGATACGAGCGGAGCGGAGAAGGTGCGGTCAACCGGAGATCAACGAAGAAGATGACGAAAACTACAACGAAATCTTAGCCGAAGGTGGTGGAAGCGACGTAGATCAATTTGACCAACAAATACCAATTCCAACTGAAGAACCATAGGAAATCATCAAGCAATTAGAACAGGTTTTTTTGAGAATGTAATTTTTTTAATTGCAATTTTACTATGTAATTTGCAACTTTTGGACAACACCACAAAGTTGCAATTTAGATTTTAGACAATTGTATTTGTATTACAAAAAAATCATATGTCTATTAAATAATATAAGAGGCACAAAAACAGCCTTGAGATGTTTTTATTACACTATCTTGTCTTGTTTATTGAGTTTTTTTTTATACATATGTTATTTAGAGAGAAAAAAAAAGGAAAACCCGCCGGACCCCGCCCCGACCCGATACCGATGGGATCGGGATCGGACGGGACTGGAGCAAGTCCTGCCAGACCCGACCCCGCCAGACCCCGCCACACCCGACCCCGACCCCTTCGCCCGTCCCGCCCTGACCCCGCCAGACCCGGCCCACTGGCCACCACTCGTCCAAACAACTTGACAAAAATGTAAAATCTTTAACTCATGAGAATCTGGAATTAACCGGCACGATAACCCGACTTGAGGTTGCTCTTAGCAAAAAGGATACTGAATTTGGTAAGATTCGTGCAAAACTGGATTTAGCCGAAGCAACCTTCCACAAGCTCAACACAGGGACTTCGAAGTTGAATGAGATACTCAGCTTTAGTAAACCTTCACATGCAGGTATTGGATACGAAAACTCTCTTAAAACCATATGCTCTAGTTTGTTTGACAGAAATGAAAAAATATGCTTTATAAAAGAAAAATGAATGAATAATAGATTCTCATATATGTCAAAGAATATGTAGTTTATATGTCATCACTATAACTCTCCTAGTTACTTAAAACCATACTGTTTCAAACTTCAAAATTATGTGAGCAAAATATTGCCTAAACTGTTATCTAACATTTCGGATAACAATCGCAGCAACATTTCTGAGCAAAGAGGTACAAATTTTTTTAAAAGAGTTGGGTTCCTAAAAAGGATGTAACTTGTAATGTTGCGATAGCTGCATTAAGAACTAACATTTCATGTTCTTGGTACTTTGATAGTGGATGTTCTCGACACATGATAGGTACAAAAGGTTTTCTAAAGAACTATGAGTCATTCAACAGATGAAACGTGACTTATGGAGGCGGCAACAAAAGCAAAATAATTGGAAAAGGGATCTTGGATGTTCCTGGATTTCCAGTTTTAGGAAATGTCTTACACGTTGAGGGCCTAATGGCTATCTGATTAGTATTAGTCAACTATGTGATGACAATCTTGAGGTAAAATTTAATAAGAATGCCTGTGAAGTTACGAATGAAGCTAATGAATGTGTCATGACAGGTACTAGAACAAGTGATAATTGTTATCTTGTTGCAAGACAAGAAATATGCAATAATGTCAAGATCGATGACACAACACTATGGTATCAAAAGTTGGGGCATGTCAACTACCGCAATTTAGAAAAATTGGTCTCATATAAAGCGGTTACAGGCTTACCCAATCTTAGCCATAAAGGTAAAACTGTCTGTGAAGATTGTCTGGAAGGTAAGCAAACCCGTGTCTCTCATAATATTGTCCAAGACGACGGACAACATTCAAGTGCGTCTCACTATTTTCAATTACTGCATATGGATCTAATGGATCCAATTGAAGTAGACAGTCTAGGAGGCATGAGGTATTCCTATGTGATAGTAGATGATTTTTCTAGATATTCTTGGATATATTTTTTGAAAGAAAAATCAAAAACTTTTGACATGTTTAAAATTTTGCACTCTAGAATTAGGAACTTGTTCTATTCACTTATTTTTTGGATTAGATCCGACCATGGAAACGAATTTAAAAATAATTCATTCACAAAATTTTGTTAGAAAAAAGGAATTTTCCATGAGTTCTCTGCTCCCAAAACTCCTCAACAGAATGGGATAGCTGAAAGAAAGAATAGAACACTGCAAGAAATGGCTAGAGTTATGCCTAGTTCTAAAAAAATGTCAAAACGTTTTTGGGCTGAAGCCTTAAATACTGCTTGTCACATCTCTAATAGAGTCTACTTAAGACCAGGAACAAAGATGACTCCATATGAGCTTATTAATGGAAAGAAACCTAACTTGTGTTACTTTGACGTTTTTGGGTGTATCTGTTACATTATAAATGATAGAGATCATTTGGCAAAGTTTGACTCTAAGAGTGACAAATGAATTTTTGTTGGCTATTCTCAAAATAGTCATGCTTACCGAGTATACAATCTGAGGACCAGAATTGTACAAGAGTCTGTAAATGTTATTTTTGATGATTTTTCTGATCCTACAGGAAATACAACTGAAAATAACATTATAATTTCAGTAGAAAATGTGCAGACTGGTGAAGAATCAGATGTTGCCCCAAATGTTGCCACATCCGATGCAACATCTGAACCTGAAATAGAGACCGCAGAGGCCATAAATGAGGAGTCAAATGATGAATTGCTAGATCAGGTTCGAAGGGACCCCTCATCAAGGGTTAGAAAGAATCATCCAACATGCCAGGTGATAAGTGGAGTTTTTGAAGGAATCAAAACAAGAGGAAAAGAACCTATCAACTACAGAGAAATGGTAAGGTATGTGTGTATGTCTATCATATACCAAAACGTTAGTCTTTATTGTTTTATATCTACTTTAGAATCAAAAAATGTTTTAGAAGCACTCAAAGATGATTCTTGGATTCATGCAATAGAAGAAGAGCTTGAACAATTCTCTCGAAATGAAGTTTGTGACTTAGTTCCACGTCTAAACAATACAAATGTAATTGGAACTAAGTGGATTACTAAAAATAAATTAGATGAATCGGGAACTGTTGTTAGAAACAAAGCTCGTCTAGTTGCACAAGGCTATACTCAAGTTGAAGGAATCGATTATGACGAAACCTTTGCACCTGTGGCTAGAATTGAATCAATTAGACTTCTACTTGCTATTGCCTATTTTCTAAAAATTGCTTTACACCAAATGGATGTAAAAGGTGCATTCTTAAATGGTTACCTAGATAAGGAAGTCTATGTCGAACAACCAAAAGGATTTTAAGATCCTTACCATCCACACTATGTGTACAAGCTCAAAAAGGCTTTGTATGGGTTCACAAGCCCCTCGTGCATGGTATGATCGTCTAATTAACTTCCTTCTTGAATTTGGTTTTAACCGTGGGGAAGCTGATCGTACTTTATTCATTAAACATGACGGTGTAGATATTATTATTGCTCAAATCTATGTAGATGACATAGTCTTTGGTTCGACCTCATAGGCTTATCTAAAGTCATTTGTTGAATCTATGTCATCAACTTTTGAAATGAGCATGATTGGGGAACTAACATTTTTCTTAGGTTTGCAGATTAAGCAAAGTGAAGATGAAATTTTCATCTCACAAATTAAATATGCTAAGAATCTAGTTAAGAGATTTGATTTGGAGAACACTAAACAGATAAAGACGCCAATGGGTTCATCGCAGAAGGTATGTAAGGATAATGTTGGTGAAAATATCGATCCAACATTATATAGATCTATGATAGGTAGCCTCATTTACCTTACTGCTATTAGCTCAGATATTATGATTAGTGTTTGTGTTTGTGCCCATTTTCAAGCATGTCCCAAAATATCCCATTTAAATGTCGTGAAACGTATTATTTGATATGTTGCTGGCACATGTGAGTTGAGAATTTGGTATTCCAAAGACACTAATCCTAACTTAATAGGATTTAGTGACTCGGATTGGGCTGGAGATGTGGATGATAGAAAAATACAAGTGGAGGATGTTTTTATCTTGGCAATAACCTTGTTTCATAGTATAGTCGTAAACAAAACTGTGTCTCACTTTCAACTGCTGAATCTGAATATGTAGCAGGTGGAAGTTGTTGCTCTCAATTAATATGGCTAAGACACATGTTAGATGACTATGGATTTTCTAGCAACATTTTGATTTTGTACTGTGATAATTTGAGTGCTATAAATATTTCCAATAATCCAGTTCAGCACTCACGTACAAAACATATTGATATTAGACATCACTTTTTAAGAGATTTAGTAAAAAATAGCTAATTCAAATTGAACATGTTGACACTATTCATCAACTAGCTGATATTTTTACAAAAGCTTTGGACCATGAGAGATTTTTTAGTTTGAAGAAATCTCTTGGTTTTTGTAATCTCTAAAAAGGCATTTTTTGGTGAATGTTAGCTGAAACATTGTCAACATTTCAGGTGACATTTACCTATGTAATATCATAAACTGATTATTGTTACTTTATAGTGCATTACTTTTGGTCATACAAGCATGATCCTTCAATAAGAATGTGATTCCAACGTGATACCGTTCTTTGCGATGATATATAAAAACATATATATCATAAAAATGGAGTATCAAAGTAAGGCAAAGCCTTTACAAATATTTGGCAACTGTGAAAAATGGGCAAATCCCTTAATAAGATATCATTCTTATTCTATAAAAGTATCGAGTGCTTGTAAAAGGAATTGAGAATACCATAAAAGTATTCTTATTTTTTACACGAAAAATTCTTTTATATGTGTTATATGATTAGACCAAGGACACGATGGGAAAATGTTACATTGGTCCAGTGGTTAAACTCATAAAAATACGTATAAAACGTGTCTTGATTTGTTGCCAAAATGAAAAATTCTTGAGGGATCAAAATACTTGTGTTGTCCAAAATATTGCCAACATTGCTGTTGACATTTTCAGATAGTGATATTTGTTGGGATGTTGTTCTTAACTGATTTCAGAAAAATCAGATTTTCTCCCTATTTTTATGCCTTGTTTTAATAGGAATTTCAAACTTTAAAATGATAAGATTAACTTGAATTCCTACCGTGATGTTCATATTTTCCCCCAAAAATTTAGGTGTAAGTTATTAGATAAATCTCAAACTTCTAAAACTAAGGATTTTTTGTTGCTTAGAAAGGTTTGTCATGTATATAAATATTCCTCTTATTTGCTATTTTTTTATCTCCGATTTTTTCTAAAAAAAAAGAGGGAAATCAAATCACACCTCGAGTATAACCCTACATACATGATGGATTCATCATCAAACCTCATTTTCAATCACAAACCCTAATTTCTCAAAACCTTCTCCTCATTTCTCACCAATGGAAACTTCTTCAGTGTCAGAACCCATGTCAGCCAACATTTCATCTAACACTCCCATGAGCACAAGCCCTCCAATAAACACTGACTCTTCCGAGCACTTTATACCTCAGCAACCAGGCTAATCTTCTTCATCAAACCCCACAGAGGATCTGTCTATGGCAATAGTGTTTAAAGGCGTTGATGAACCTTTAGACATTAGCTACCCTGGAGACAACAACAACCCCATAGATGTCGATGAAACTGCTGATTTTACATCTTTGGGCAAGAGGACCAGATCATCTGCATTTCCTACTCGCCGATCGAGTAGAGTGTTCGAGAAAATAGTCCAAGAAGAGTTGAGTAGCAAAAGAACCAAATGTGAAACTTCTAAACCAGTCTACTCGAGTAGTGGTAGTGAAAGTACGAACTCTATTTTCTCAACTGATGAAGAACCTTCAGATCATGAACAGCCCAGTGTGCCTCAAGAAAGGGAAAGCCCAGATGAAACCCCCTTGAAATATTTTTTTCCAAAGGGAGTTCCCAGGAATACGAGGACAAGTGCTTCTTCAAATGTTGCCCCAGATGCCATAACATCTTAGCCAACATTTCAGCCAACTTCAGAAGAGACACCAACACCAACTTCCTCCAGCAAAATTGAATCTGATTCTGACCGGGAGGTATCTATCTACTCAGACAATTTCTGTTCTAAAACTAATTATGATAATTAGAATTGGTACAAGAATATAGTCATTAGGTCTGAAAAAGTATTAGATATGCCTTTTATTCAGAATATGGCTTGGTAGAGTTCTTAAAAGAAAGACAACTCGTAGGATCTGTTACTAACAAAGGACCATTTGTTGATAAAATAGTCAGGTTGTTTTATGCTAATTTGGGTTCTGTTATAAAAGATACCTCCTCAAAGAAATTTGGGAAGGTATATCTCCGTAACAGAGAGTATTCTTTCACACCTGATGTTATAAACCAATGTATGTGATTAAATGTTGAGGAGAATGTTAGAGAAGCAGACCCTGCAGTGGACAAT
The DNA here is from genome assembly GCA_034509755.1 of Anisodus tanguticus. Taxonomy (NCBI): domain Eukaryota; kingdom Viridiplantae; phylum Streptophyta; class Magnoliopsida; order Solanales; family Solanaceae; genus Anisodus; species Anisodus tanguticus. The sequence goes on from CM067560.1 coordinate 9,925,608, forward strand.
AGAGATGAAGTAATTGAGTACCTCACCGGAGGAATAATGCATAAGTGGATCTCTAGATGTCTAGCCTCTAAATTGACAGCCTTGTTTTCCACTCTTCACAAAATTGCAATACACAATTGGCTCCCTTCAATGAATGAGTCAATTGTAACTACGGAACAAGCCACCATGTTGTACAAAATTGGAAAAGAATTGAGAGTTGATCTGGAAAAAATGATCTTCCATCAAGTTGTCAACTTGGCACAAAAAGAATCAACATCAATCCTCCATTTTCCCTCTCTAATATACAAAGTTTTAACTACCCAAGGTTTTAAGCCTAAGAAAGAGGATATATTAGGGAAGGCTCCAGAACTGTACACAGTCAACAAAACCGTTTTGAGAGTAGAGACATAGTCATTGATCTACCCTAGAAAATTGAAGAAAGTAGTGTAGATGTTGACAGGAATGTCACCAACATTCCTGGCAACACAGGTCCGAGACAGTCTCCACTGTCCACTGAATGGATTGTGAATCAAATTGCAAAAATCAACCACCAAATCTCTGAGGTCGATGCTATGAAGATTTCCCTGATTCAAGTCAGAGACCATCTCATGCTGTTGCTTTCTTCACAAAAAGGGGGAGATAATGTTGCTGGTGAAGCTGAGGGAAGCATAAGAAGTGCTAATGTAGGGGGAGTTGAGGAAGAAGATTAGAGGTTGTTGCGGGAACAGAGAAGTAGTCACGCAGGAGTAGAAAGATGCTTCTGTTGTATGATGAGTAGGAGGAGCTGTTGCTAGCTACTGGGTGATAATGTTGCAGCAACAGCTTCTAACAGCTTTCTACTCCTGCGTGACTACTTCTCTGCACTAGCAGCAGCCTCTAACATTCTTCCTCAGCTCCCCCTGCATCAGCACTTCCTCTGCTTGCTCATTCTGAGCAGTTAACTGTTTGATAGGATGAATGTCGATTTACGTGGACAATGGAATATTGTTTTTCTCTATATATAAATCCATAAAAATGGATGACATATAATGCGCTAACTATATTTTTTTCTCTGTGTTTTATATATTGGATGATATGTGAGGACACATCGTCTTCCAATCCTATAGACTGTTATACACAAGTTTAGATGTATACCATCGCAAGTTAAGGGGAAGTAGTTCTGTAATCACAGGTGTTGGACAACATCCGTGAGAAAACACTAAGTCGTCTATACTTTTTGAAATGTGTTTTGTGAAGAAAGGCAAAAAAGGGGAGATTGTTAATGTTGGGTTTGGTGTTGTGACCTTTGACCTAACATATCTTCTGAAGTACTATTGTTGAATGCATAAAATGTTGGGACAAATGTCACAACATTAGGACCAACATTTTTATATAACAGTTTTGCCTTACTTCACGTTAAGCAGTGATATTTTTACTGAGAGGTAAAACCGACTTAGGCGTGTGAATTAGGAGTTGTGTAAAATGTGGGAGAAAGAGTCAAAGCTTGGGGAAGAAGTCAAGTGAAGAACAAGTCAAAGTTGTTGAGATTTCGACTCCATGATCTTCTCCAACAAACACACCAGTTGCACACCTTTCCCTCAACCTCCACAACCAATCGATGAGTTTTTCAAGGAAGACTCTCTACTATAAATAGAGAGGCTACTACAGTGAATCGATATCCAGAATTAGACTATAAAAATACCAAGAGAGCTCTCGGGATTTCAACCCAGAAATCTGGATCACAAGTGTTGCCTGAGTGTGTTGACAACATTCTGTCCAACATTACAATTGCTGTTTAGATTCTAAATTAGTTTTGTATGGAGCGATTGTAATGAGAGGTTGTCTTCTATATCTACTTAGTTATATTTTTCAGGCAGAAGTCATCTGCGACTTCAACTTTTAATTCTTTTCCGTTTTATCTTGTAAATCTGTAAAGAAAGAAATTTGTAATTTTGTATATAATATATATATACAATACTTCTGGTCATTGACCATAATAAGTTATATCAACATATAACTTATGAAAATATAAACCTTTGTATTCTTTATTTTTTCGCTGCATTTTACTCTTAAAGGTTTTCTGTTTTATCGAAGTGTTGTCACGTGTGTCAGGCGACATTATCGCTGACATTCGGAAACAAAATTGGCATTCGATTTATTTCATCTCTTGTTTTACTTTCCGTAGCCTTTGACACCCTATCAATAGTGATTTCGAGTTTCAACTTGAAATTCATTTTTTTAAATCTGTCCACTTTACTCTCTTTAATTGAATGGTATTTGATTCATAAAGAGTAATTCTGAGTTTTAATTTGAAAATTCATATTTTTTATCTCTCCAAATTACTTTCGTTAATTGAATGGTGCTTGATTCATAAAAAGTGATTCTCATATGCATTTTGAAATTTTGTTGCTCAGCACACTCTCTGCGATAGTAAATTTTACCTGTGTATCATGACTGCATTTGAAACTTTACTATAATCCTCCACCATGTTTGAAATGTGTATTATGATTGCATTTGAAACTTCCCTATAATCCTCCATCATTTTAAAATGTGTATCCCTATAATCCTCCAATATTTTCAAAATGTGTATCATAATTGCCTTTGGAACTTTCCTATAATCATTCACCATTTTCAAAAAGTGTATCATTGTTGCCATTGAAACTTCACTATAATCCTCTACCATTTTCTAATTTGTTTGAAATTTGATAATGTTAGAATCCTATTTGCCGTACAAAGGTATCTTGTCATTTCAATTGTTGAAAATGTAATTACGTAAATAAAAATGTGTTCTCTCTAACATCTCAAGTCTTTTAGATGAGATGAACACACAATTCAACATGATATTCGAGCAAGCATAAAATTGTTTGATCTCTGGAAAACTTTAGGAATCCTGTGTTTCAATGAAGATATCTTGGTATATGAATCAATGTCTTGCGAAAATATATCCAGTTTAATAGCAGACTATTTAGGGGTTCGGACACAGAAAAATAAATCCAAACAACTGTTTGGTTATACATTGTATCTAGTTACACGCTCTGAGTTGAAGTTGGGTTTTTTTCCACTCACAAACTTCAACTTTTTTACAAGTGAAATGCATGTCCAAACACAATTCAATTTCCAAACGTCATTTTTGAACTTCAACTTCATATGCTCGTTTTTTTTTCAAATTTCAACCAAATCTATATCTGGAATGTCTTTTTTAAACTATTTAATGTTCTTTAACTAATAACAACTAGGCCTGGATGATTTTTCTAACCTATTGAAGAAGTGGTCAATATGCTCAACTGCATTATCCTTGCCCTCTCTTTATTGGAACTAGGCTCTCCTTGTAATTGGAAACCCAAGTACGTCCATAGATTAAGTCCAGCTGAAACCCAAGATCTGTAACTTGTCTTGTTGTAGGGTCATATAACACCAGCTGTGAAGTTTTAGTTATTTCAAAAATCATCTTATCATCCTCCCGGACTCCGCGAGGTCGATGAGCAACTTTTATTAGAGGTTGAACAGTAAGAACATTGGTCCAACTACCCTCTTGTTGGTTCATTACCCACACATCATATATGGATATCATTGGTTTACCAGGGTCTACACCAACTAAGATAGCAAGAAAGTCACCACGCAACATGAGCTTTCCCCACTGTACATTTCGAATAACTGGTCATTGCATCTCCCTAAACTGTTCGTTGCACATGTCAAATGAGCATATGTGACAACTTTTATTGTCTAGGCTCACAGAGAGCCAATAATATACCCCGTTGAGATATGTGGCACCAGTGGGATCGTGTAAGCTACAACAGTAAGGAAATTCAGGTTTCAGGTTCTTCCACGAGTTGTTGCGTAAGGAATAGACATTGACAAGGCAATCAGGGGAAATGCCAGTCCCCAGTTATCCCAAAATATTTGAATCCATAGAACCTTATAATCTCGAGTCGACGGGTCAAACCCTAATGCAAATTGATAATCATGATTTCTGAATGGCTGAACCTCAAAAGTCACAAGAGGCAGAGGCCAGAACTCTCTGGTGGCCGGATTCCCCAAAGCCAAGCGTGAATCATCTTCAGGATTAACCTCCGCTTTCTCCAGTAAGAATAGGCCATCAACTGGGCCAGGAACGGATATGAAATCAGTGACCCTCCGAAGCTGATGGAGAATTTTTGTTTCAGGGTGAACACCTGGAACTATTTTGTCGGGAAGTAAGGAGAAATCAACGGACCTTCCTTCATCTAATGACATTGTTAAGTTACAAATGAGGAGATGGGCACGATTGTTCTTGTGATGAAAATGCTTTTCTATGAAACTCGGACTTTGGATGAGAGCATACCAATGCTTGCACACACATTTGAAACGCAACAGTGACTCCACAGGCAACCTCAATAGAATATCCACTAATAAATCTTCTGGTAAATGGCGTCTACCAACCATAATGGTGGGTCGTTTGCTCCCCAGTTTATCTCCTGGAAATATAAGCAAACCTGTATAATATAAGAAACAAAATGAGATAACATACAAACTTATTGAAGGAAAACAGATCGAGAAAACAGGCATTAACACAAAACAAAGTGCAACTAGAAAAAATCAAGAAGCACTATTATAATGTGATCAAGGTATCAAACTCAGGAAAACTGAAAAGACAAAAATATAGTAGAAAAATGGACAGAATGGAATTCATAAAAGGCTACAATCAGTAGTATCTGCCTGCTAGGGGAAAGACTAGATCAAAAAAATGAAACCTCATAAGAGGAAAAAAACGAAAAAAGATGCCAACACTCCACATGAACAACATAGAAAAGAACCAAGGGTCTCTCATCTCTCTGATGTCAACTTCTTTTCTTAACTATATTATATGCACGTCAGCTTGGGCATTATATCTGGAATCCCATTTTGCAGCCGCTAGGGCGGTAGGGCCAATCACTAAATATATGTAAAAAGATGTTTCTTCATATGTGTATCCCTTTTGCTATGTGTCGTTCATTCTTTTCCTCAATTTATTATTATGGTGCGCTTCTATTATCCAGTGTATGCTGAAAAACATTACTAGAAAAATGTTGTTTAGTTAAACTTGGTTACCAAAAAAGATGAATTTCCATTTGCTGCCTCAACTCAAACGCTCTCACCTCTTTATTATGTTCTGATAAAGGTGATTCGATGTTTGTTGATCTTTGAAGTCACTATCATTATTTAAGCAGCAGGGTCTTGGACTTCTTTTAACAAATACAGATTCAAATTTTGCAGACTTCCCTATGACAGAGAGGCTTGATTGTCCAGAAGAAAAAGGTAGAGCTTTATGTTTGCTCGGAACCTCCAAAATCCCTGCGGCGCCCATGTCAATCCAACATGATTTAGGTGTGGGTTTGGATCTTCATCGAATTTGGTCAACTTACCTTGAGTGCTTTGACTACATACATGACTAATAAGTATAGATTGATTGGGTATTTAATTTGACTTTTGGATATATGACACGTATATATATATAGAGTTATCTAAAGTATGGAACACTTTGCTATTACACAAGATATATTATGAATAGATTATTAGGTATTCATAAAGAAGTAATCTTTATTAATTTTAGTTTAATAACTTTAATTAATTGAAATATATACATATATGTGTTGTAATATACAATTATTGGCTGTATCTCAGCACATGTATTCGTACTCAGATCCATACCCCAAATCCTAACATCTATATGATGAATAATCTGACAATCCGCACTCGTATCGGATACCCACATCCAAGTTAGAGAAACATGGCATAAACCCATTTTCTTGTGTTAGAATCTAAAGTTGATTTTCATTTCTAAATCATATAGTTAAGGAAAGAAAGAAAAGATATATTGTCATAATTTCTTTCTATTAGTCTTATTAAGAAATTTACCCAATGGAAATTAGAAGATTAGAGAAACAAACTTTAGAAAAGTCTTCTTAAAATACCTAACATCGAGCGAGAAAGAATAGAAACCACAAAGAAAAATACAAATTTCCATCTTAAAAATTTGCAAGTCTTCCCATTTCCTAGTAAAGAACTGGTCATTTGCTTTTCTAGTCTTTTCATTAGCCAATCAATGATTTTGTTTATCTTTTTTTCCCTCTACATCTAAACCTAGCATATACAACAATTTTGCAGGTATTTTAAGGAGAATTAAACAGTAAGGGTGTGTTTGGTATGAATGTTTTCCAATTTTTTCATGTTTGGTTGGCCAAAATTTTTGGAAAACATTTTCTATAGGAAAGCAAGTTCCTCAAAAATGAGAAAAATGACTTTCTTAATGAAAATACGGAAAACAAGTTACATAAGTGACATTCCAAGTTCACTGTCTCCTCTCCACCCACCTAACGCCCTCAACCCGCACCCTTTGACCAACCCAACCCCCGCCACCCCCACTCCTCACTCCACTCCACTCCCATAATGTTTTGTTAGATTACATACAAATGCTCTTGAAATGATTTTTGTTTTGTTGAAAATTTACTAAGTGGAATTAAGTATATCCCATTAATTTATGACTCGAACAGTTGGGGCCCGCACGTCGGAAAAGTCATTTTCACACACGTGTACACGTAGTGCCAAGTATCGCAAATTTCATTAGTGAAAGAGATATTGGTACGTATGTAATACGTTTGAGACATAGAATTATGGACGGTTATTGGCCAAATGACAATGTATTCCACGTTGGTAAAAGAAGGAAGAAGTGTAAGATGAAACGAGTCGGAAATCGCCGCGGAGCCGCGAAGGGCCGTGGCGCAGCCCCGTCAGAGCAGAGGCGCCGGAGCGCCGCGACGCCTCCCAGGCAACACCGCGACGCTAATTGGGTGGCCAGTCACTAGAACCGCGGCGCTAATTCACAGAGATGCGACGCTTTGGAGGCAGAATGCTGCGACGGGAAGTTGGAAAGTTCTGACCTTAGGACTGGTTTTGGAGCATTGATTCTCCATTACTTGGCACATGAATTCAACCATTATTTGGCTGAATGTAACCCCTCAATTAAGTGTCATTACATGTCTATTGAAGGCCATTAGTTGGCTAGTTGAGGGGTCTTCTCCTTACACTATAAATTGAGGCATTTGGCTCAATTAAAGAACACTACACAACACTTAGAAAATACTCCAGAATTTTCTGAATTCATCTTCTTCCTCTCTAGCAAAGTTACTATACTCAAAGTTCTTCAAGAGTAACACTTGAGTTTCCTTTGCTCAATTGTTAAGTTGTTGTTGTATTTTGGGAGACTATTGCCCGACAACGTAAAAGGAGATATACGGGGCAATCTTTTCTTAAAGACAGAGTGTCATCACTCGACTCAACAAATCACACAAGCAGTTTGTTAAATTTTTGATTTCCAGTTTATTGTAATATTTAGTTTATCCTTTCTTACCATTGTAATAGTTACTTACTTCCCGTTCCCTGCGACAATTGTATCCCAACAATTTTAAGACAAGATTTGTTGTAAGTACCTAGAAGGATGACTGAAAGAGAACAAATTGCTTCTGATTCTGCTGCTGCTACTACTCAAGGCAATCCCTCTGCCTTCCCCACTGCTCAAGGCACACCTAATGCCTTTCCGGTTGCTTAAGGCTCGTCCAACGCCTTTACTGCTGCTCAAGGGAAAAATGGCGTTCCTCCACTCACTGGATTCCAGGGAAAGGACTTTACTGTGTATTTGTGATGCTTTTAGGATTGGGTTGAGTTGTGTGTTGATGCATGAGGGTAAGGTTATTGCTTATGCATCGAGCCAATTGAAGGTACACGAGAATAATTATCATGTTCATGATTTGGAGTTAGTTGCCATTGTGTTTGCTTTGATAATTTAGAGGCATTACTTGTATAATTTCATTATTATGTATGCATTGATCACTGCATGTCATTAAAAGACTAATTAAATATGAATAATACTCATAAAAGAAAGATGATGAAGTTGAAAATTTTAAATGTGAATATTTCATGCATTATGATTAGAGAACTTGCATGATCTTGAAATTGAGGAACACGATTGATGAGTCAAAGGTGATGAGGTCACTGATTGACTTGGACAATCCTCACCCTACAAGCTAGCTTTTGGGGTTGAGTTAGGCCCAAGATCCATTCTTTACATGGTATCAGAGTCAGGCTCATTCCAATTATTTGTTCACCGATGTTGGACCCCCAAATTATACTATCCACGCTTCAGTTAACAATGTATGGGCATGCGGGGAGTGTTAAGAGTCCCACATCGGATATGGAATGGGAACATTGACTCCTTATATGGACTTGGACAATCCTCTCCCTACAAGCTAGATTTTAAGGTTGAGTTAGGCCCAAGATCCATTCCTTCCAAAAATAAATAAGTCTTCCTGACAAGAACTTTAGTTCCTCAAGAAAATGCATCCTATAAAAAAGAGAGGAGGATTTGATGAATGAATGAAATTTCACGTGTGATTGTTTTTTTAAAAACACTTATTTTTCAAGAGTATTAGTATATATTTTTTCAAGTCATACGTGACATATTGTCATAATACTTGAATTTGGCATATGAACATATACGACTTTGTGACTTTGGTAAATGAGCTAATTGAGGTGCTTGTATAAAATACTATCCTATATATATATGCTAATTGTGTATTTACTGGTTTGAAATTTCTTTTCAAGTACTTCTAAAGTTAGTAATAAGTCATATTTAAATCATAAACGAATTTGTTGGTCAGTGGGAGGAATTTTGTGTTAATTACTCCATTATGAAGAAATTAGTAATTATTAATGGTTTATTTACAATGGACTCTTCGTAGAGATCTACAAAAATTACATAGATTCATTATGAAAGATGATGAGAATGTGCATGATGTTGTTTAGATGATTAAACCCACATATAATATCAATTCTTTGGGAACTTATTTGAGTCCATGAACGTATATTCAAATTAATGCTATCGACAGTATTGACATATATTGGTTGCATCACATTTCCTATTGTCTCTTTGGTTTGATCTGATCATCTCGTTAATGTTTATTCATAAATAAAACAATCAATTTGCTTGATTTGTGATGGAGACACATTTTTATATGTCATGTATGAAGACTTCTTAATGTTGTTGATAAGTTTTGTGTTTATTAAAGGGCATATGACTAATATTTTCATCTCTTGTCAGTGAGTATATGATAACACTTAATTACAAATATTTACATGGCCTAATTCATCTATGTGACATGACACAATTAGTCATACAATTTGAAAATTGTTGGAGACTTAATGAAACATCATATTTTATGATTTCATTTATTTGTTGAAGTACTTGGACCCATGTCAAAAAATTAATTATGACTAGCAATATTAGGGTCATATGTATACACTTGATTAGTGGGAGCCTCCTACTTAATATATTTGATTTCATCAAGTTATTTGTGCAACCCATTTAATAAATGGGCATCTTCAACATTTCTTATTGGTATATGATGATCATCGATTATATTATACTCATTTTTTGTGAATAGATCTGCATTGACAGACTGTGAAGTCTATAAGATTTTAATACTTGTTGTCTTATGTGATGGGTATGTCTCATGTTGATAAGATTATGATGTTGCTTTTGTTGAATCTTTATAGAGACATATATGGTATATTTTTATTCCTTGTGAATTTTCTTAGCTATTGCACATTATGACTCGTTGCACACGTTGGACTTAAAAAATCATAATTTTTTGGTGGCGCACATGTTGATATGTTGCCCATATGTTGTTACAGAAAAATGTAGTGATGATTTTTCGATGGTGCGCATGTTGATTTGAAGCGTGCATGTTATAAAGATCATTGAAGACAGACAATGAAATAACCTTAATATGGAATCCATGTTGGTTATTTCTTGCTACACTATCACACGATTGGGTTTATGTTGACAAGACTTCAGTGTTTGTGATTGTGAATTAGTCTTGTATCGTTGATTGATGCAAGTACTGCTGCATTTCGGCATTGATAGTCTAGTTCGACTAGATCATGTTCGAAGTGACGTTCTACCACTATGTACTTGTGCCCATAGTTCGTTTAGCCCGAGAGTCATTTTATAAAATAATATATCTTTTAAACTTTTGAAAATTTAAGATTAAGTTAATATTGTCCAGGTGAGAGAATGTTGGAATTTACTAAATATGGATAAATATTAACTTAACTATTGTGATTTACATAACGGCTAAACAAATGTAGTGGTGGATATGATTTGGGCCAATTGTATGTTGATTCATTATTGGGCCTGAATCACTTCATGTATAAGTGTGAGTTGACAGTAGTGTAGGATATCTTGAAGAACTAATAAGACTATTATGGGGAGGACCATTAGGTCAAGGCTCAGACTATAAATATATGGTTAGGTCCCATCTCATCTCCTCAACATTAAGACGACCGTTCCATTATAATGCCACTTGTAGGGGTAACGAGAGGAAGACCTAGTCAATCGTTCCATACATCTGGAACGTGCTTCCGCATTGGTTTAACTAGACGGCTTAACAGGTACGAATCATAATCTCTCTTTCTTATGGTGTTCTTGATCTATGAAATAATCCTAATGTTGTTAGAAATTAACTTACACTATAATCCTCCGCCATTTTCAAAATTTGTATCATGATTTCCTTTGGAACTTGCATATAATCCTTCACTATTTTCAAAATGTGTATCATGATTTCCTTTGGAACTTGCATATAATCCTCCGCCATTTTCAAAATGTGTATCATGATTTCCTTTGGAACTTCCATATAATCCTCCGCCATTTTCAAAATGTGTATCATGATTTCCGTTGCAACTTTTCTACAAGGCCGGCCAGAGGGCCAAGCAACTGAAGCGATCGCTTTAGGCCGCAAATTTTTAGGGATCCCAATTTTTTTCATTCGGTATTCGGTATCTTTATTAATTTTTTTGATTAATTCAATTTCGAAATACGCAAGGTCGTTTAAAGAGGGAAGTGATCTCTAACATGATTTTCTTCATTCCGAAGCTCGAACTAGAGGTGCTTATCAGGTGATTCGGTTCGACTTATTAGTTATTGGTTTAAAGATATTGTCACGATCCAAACCGGAGGGCCATGATGGGCATCCAGACCTTACTTGTCAGGTACCACCAATCATATATTTATCAACTAACCATAATTAAGCATGGGCCCACGAGGGCCGTTACAAGGTAACTTGCTGACACATGAAAATAGTAAATTGGAAAGGTGTCACGTAAAATCCTGCAGTCAGAAGCACCCAACCTATGCATATATACATACTAAAGCACCCAACCGTTGTTGCTTTTTCAATCGGACAATGAAGTTCTAACAGGAGATTACGGAGCCAACATGATTCAGATACCGCATTAGCTACCCCTCAGTATTCTGCTTCAGCACTCGATCGATAGTGTCGGCTGGCGTTTCGACGACTATGAAATGAGGTTGTCTCCTAAAAATACACAATAACTAGAGGTGGAATTTCATGTGTCTGGGTAGCCACCCCAATCGGCATCTGTATAAGCGGTGAGACCAGAAATGGTGGACTTATACTTATGCAATCCAAAATCAAGAGTACCCTTGACATACTGCATAATTCGTTTAAGTTTTCCCATATGTTCTTCCTTAAGATCATGCATATGTAAATAAACTTGTTGAAATGCATAGGAGATATATGATCTCGTGAAGGTAAGATACTGCAATGCCCCTACTAGGCTGCGATAATGTGTTGGGTCACTGTATAGACTACCTGTAAAGTTGCTTAGTTGTGCCTTTGTATCAACCGACGTATGTGACAATTTTCACGAGGACATACCGGCTTTGTCAATGATCTCCTCGGCGTATTTCTTTTGACATAGAAACAGACCACCTGCATATTGAGTGACATCGATGCCAAAAAATAGTTTAATGGGCCCAAATCTTTCATAGCAAATTTCGAAGCAAGAAAGACCATAATAGACTGGAGAAGTGCCTAGGATGACGCTATGAGAATGATGTCATCCACATAGAGAAAAATATATGTCATGTCATTTCCCTTCTTGTATATGAACAAAGATTGATCGAACTTGCTGTGTGAGAATCCCAGTGTGGAAACAAACCCTGCAAACCTGTCGTACCACACCCTAGGGGCCTATTTCAACCCATATAATGATTTTTTCAACAAGCAAACATATTCCGGATGAGTAGGATCTCAGAAACCCAATGGTTGGTGCATGTAAATTGTTTCCCGTAGGTGACCACGTAAAAAGGCATTCTTGACATCTAGATGATGGATGGACCATGATTTGGACAAAGCCAGACTAAGAATAGTCCTGATAGTTGTTGGTTTAACTATTGGACTGAATGTTTCACCGCAATCCACTCCAACCTGTTGAGACCTGCCATCACCAACAAGACGAGCTTTGTGTCGCGCAAAAAAGTTTATTTAAATAAACCACATAGATGCCACATAGACCGTATGATATTCACATTAGATGGACGGGGCACTAATTCCCACGTCTTATTTTAATAAGAGCATCAATTTCGTCTAACATGACAACTTTCCAACTCGGGTCTGATAGGGCCGCTTTTGGATTTTTTTGGAAGTGGAGATGGTTGGACCAAAGATGTTAGGTTAAAATGACGCTTGGGCCGAAAAATCTCGTGCATGGCACGGGTTTCAATAGTCCACGGTTGGGCTAAGACCGAAGGCTGGGGTAGTGGGATTTTGGTTTGTGAATTGGGCCGAGGGGAGGTTCGAGGTTGGGCCAAGACCGAAGGCTGGCACAGTGAGTTTGCGGTTTGGGAATTGGGCCGACGGGGGTAAGATTTTGGGCCAGAGAAGCTGGGTCTATTGACCTATTTTGGGATACGGATGAGGGAGCAGTGGGCTCCCTCCTATGGGCCTGCCAGGCACGAAGTGGACTGGGCTGAGGCGACGAGGAGGAGGCAATGAGCTCCTTAACTCGGATTGGCCCAGTCCTATTTTGTTATTGGGCCGCCATAATTGGTGGTGTATTGTGGGCTGGTCCAGTATGAGTTTGGGTATTGTTATGGTGATTTAAAATTGGATGTATCCCGTCGTCCAAAAATCCGTATGAAGGTGGGGATGCCACGTGATATTTAGTAGACGGGAATGTGGACTCATAAAAAATAACGTGACGAGAGATAATAATTTTCTCATTCATCATATCATAACACTTATATCCCCTATGATTTTGTGGGTATCCTAAAAAGACACAATGAGTGAAACGGGCTTGCAGTTTGTTAATGGTTGTGGACGGAAACAAGGGATAACACAAACACCCAAAAACCCTCAAATGTGTATAAGAAAGAAGACGATGGTACAATATTTGTGTGGGTGATATGTTTGAAAGTAGCTTTCTAGGGAAAATGTTTAAAAGATATATGGTCATTTGAAGTGCATGATGCCAAAAGATCGATGGTGTGGACGAATGCACAAGAAGTGTGCGAATTAGATTATTGATTGTTCGAATTTTTCTTTCGGCTTTCCCATTTTGAGGAGAAGTATATGGACATGAAATACGCAAGGACATACCATTTTGGTGATAAAATTCTTTAAATTGGGCATTTATGAATTCCCTCCCATTGTCACATTGAAAATATTTAATGGATTTCTCAAATTGGGGTTTGATAAAAATACAAAATTATTTTAAAAAGGTGAAGACCTTCGATTTCTGTCCTAAGGGAAATGTCCACAGAAAATTCGAATAATCATCCAAAATAAGCATATAATATTTATGACCTGTTGAACTTAAAATCGGGGATGTCCACAAATCACAATGCATAAGATCAAATGACAACGTGTATTTGAAGTTGATAATGAAAAAAGAAGATTAACATGCTTCTCAAACACACAAGCCTGGTCAACAGAAGAGTCCATACATTTGTTACAATCAACAAAATTATTATTTCTGTGAATATTGAATACCGGTGCTCCTAGGTGTCCCAACCGGTTATGCCATAAATTAGAGGGAGTAGTTGCAAAGGTTGATGGATTGGTGACTTGGTTGTTGGTAGTGGTGGTGATGGAATACAAGTCCCCCGTGCTATTACATCTCATTAGTGGCATCTCCGTCTGAAAATCCTTCACAGAAAACCCAAAAAGATCAAAATTAACAGAAGCATTGTTGTCAATAGTAAAACGACGTACAAATACCAAGTTTTTAATCAGTGTGGATGCATGTAGGACGTTTTTCAAATGTGAAGGTGGGTGAGGGGGGGGGGGGGGGGGGAGATTTAATTGGCCAATACCACGAATTGGAATTTTCTGCCCACTGCCAACAACAATATTTTTATTACTGCTCATTAAAATAAGACGAGAGATTACCTTGAGATGTCGTCATTAGGGATGGCAACGGATAGGATCTGGACCGGATCCTACTGGATCCATATCCAGATCCATTTCTCATACATGTATCCAGATCCGGATCCAGATCCATCGGGTCCATAAAAATCATATCCAAATCCAGATCCATCGGATCCACATGTAAAAAATTTTGAAGGCTGCAGTTTACTTCATAGTCAAAAACTCAAATTGCGGAGACAAATAGAAAGGTTGCAGTTTACTTCAGCACACAAACAAAGTAAAACATCAACAGTTTGTCCAAAGCCACCGTTACAAACAACCTAGTGTTTCCTCTAACACCTGAAAACTTCAATAATTTATTGTCAAATGAAAATTTATAAACCAAAATACGAAAAGAACACCAAATAACCAAAAGTAGAACATTATATTCTGCAGCTTCCCTTGACCTCCCAGAATCATTTTCTTCTACTATTACTACTACATGATTTCAGAAGCCAAAAGATTAAGATTTTTTAGTTTACAACCTCCCAAGAAACAAGGGTAAAAGAACTTGTCCAGTGAGTTGGCATTTCCAGTTTGGGATTTTCAGTTTGGCATTTCCAGTTTGAGATTTCCAGTTTGCCAAACTTCATAAACTAGTCTTCGAAATCACTAGTTTCAACGTCATCAACATCCTAAAATAACAAAGAAACAGTCATATTAAAAAGAGATTACTAAAAAAAATCATCTCAATAAATATTTATGATTAAATATATCATTTACCATATCAATATAGTCAACTACTTCTCCTTCTTCTTCAGAATCTTCAGTAACTATCGAACAAGCATGTGTGCCCTCCAAAGTACCTTTATTTGAAAGAAATTGAAAAATAAATAGAAGGTTCATGTTAGGGGAAAAATTGATATTAACATATATGAGAATAATCAATACATAAATAATAGATACATTTAATGTCTTCGATCATCCAATTTTGCAAGCACATTAATGCCTCCACGGTTTTAGAGTGAAGCCTAGAACGATGAGAACTAATCACCCTTCCACCCATGCTAAAGGCACTTTCCGAAGCCACAGAAGAGACAGGAATTGCAAGGATGTCCTTGGCAATTTTCTGTAAAGTAGGATACATTTGATCCCTTTTCCACCAATTAAGTACATCAAAATCATCATTCTCGGGTATAGGATCATCCTCCAAGTAATGCTCCACCTCACCCCTCACATTCATCTTTCTTTTCTTTGTTCTTTTACCTTGAGCATATTCATCCTCATCATTATCACAAGACTCTGAAATTCCTCGTTTGCCACTTGGAAAAGGTTCTTGACTTTTATTTCCCTCACTTCTCATTTGATATTCAACCACAAGTTTATCAAGTTTTTTTCTAACTTTTGCCACTTCATTATCAGTATCATCTTTGTACAATCTCTTAAAATAGTACTCCACACAATCCATTTTATTTCTTGGATCTAAAATTGAAGCAACCGCCAACATCTCATTAATATTATGCCAATATTTGTCAAACTTGTCAATCATATTTTTAGCCATCATTCTAATGGTCTCAACATCACTCTCCACCCAACGCCTCAAAGCAAGTCTTATCTCACACATTTTTCGAAAAAACAAATTAGAAGTAGGATAATTTCTACCGGAAAACACTCTAGTGGCCTTGTAGAAAATTTCCAACTTCTCACAAACAAGTTTTGCCATCATCCAATCATTCTCACTAGGAATAACTAACTTGAGCTTCTTATTCATACGTTTTAACTTAGCAAATACATCTTGAAAAGGCAAAGCGGTATTAAGCATCAAGTAAGTAGAATTCCACCTAGTTTTGACATCAAGAACCACTCTTTTAGGTTTAGAAATATTCAAAAGCCGACAAGCCTCCTCAAATTTTTCAACCCTTTTAGGAGTAGACATCTAAAATAAAATGCAATCTCGAACTTTTTCAATTGCCGGATCAATTACTTCTAAACCATCTTTCACAATCAAGTTTAGAATATGAGCACTACACCTCATATGCAAAAACTCCCCACCTAACATTAGATACCTACTTTCCAATTTCTCCAATAAAACATTCATCATTGCATCATTAGTGGTACAATTATCAACTACAATCGATGAAATTTTGTTTTCCAAAGAATATTGAGACAAACAATCCATCAAAATCTTTGCAATAACTCCCTTTGTATGTGTACATAGCACAAAACAAAACCTAAATAAAAACATACATTAAACACATACAATAAACCTAAAAAATCAGCATTTATAAATAAGAATAAGCTCATTACCTCAAGGTTCGATTGCGTAAAAACCATTGTTGATCAATGAAGTGAGATGTCACGGCCATGTAGCCCCTTTTTTGGTTGGAAGCCGTCCACATGTCGATAGTTATTGCAATTCTACCCTCATTATGCTCCAATAGAGCTTTAAGAGAACCCTTATCTTCATTGAACTTTTTCAAAATGTAACTCTTCAAAGTGTTCCTCGAAATCATCTTGAAATGAGTATTTAGACTCCTCACGAACCTTTTAAAACCTATATGATCTACAATGGATAAAGTATACTCATGAATCACCACCATACCAACCAATTCTCTCATTGAAATGTCTTGATCAAATTCCTTTTCCTTTCCCTTTTCTTTAAGTTCTAAAGTAGTAGACCCATCGGCTTCCGTTTTAACCTTCAATTGTGTTTGACCACTAACTCCAATCAGCAAATGCTTTCCCGGACATGTCTTCTTAGAATGTTTAAGAAGATGTGAGGTTCCATTCGCACCATTATAAGAGAGTAAAGATGTACAATATTTACACTTTGCTCTTGTAATACCTTTCACTACGACCCTATCAAAAGATTCCCATGCCTCGGAAGTGAGTTTCTTGCTTGTTAGTTTACTTGATTGCCTTTTTTCTTTTACTCCAACCTCAATAAGACCTTCTGAATCCATTTCTAAATCATCCACTCCACAAAGCAGAGGCACTGGAGGTGGGCTAAAAGAAGCAGCATGATTTTTATTAGTAGCATTTGCATTATTGTTAGATTGTTCACTATCCATATCCTACAAGAAAATATTTGAATACATTACTTAACCATATAACAGAGAAGTATCATGCACATTTTAGTCCAACTAACATATTTAAATCTCAATACTGTAAAAAACCCAGTGCATTGTATATATACTCTTGACCAGTGCATTGTATATAATATAACAGAGAAGTATCAATATCATGCACATAACAGAGAACAATAATACACACACACACACATTATCTTTCCTTTACCAGAAAACCAATGCCACTGCCAGTATGCCACCATTACCTTCGATTCCCATACTCTCCATCATTTTTCCTAAAGAACAATAATACACACACACACACTAAACCAGTGCCGCTGCCACCATTACCTTCGATTCACATACTCTCCATCATTTTTCCTAAAGAACAATAATACACACATACACACACATTATCTTTCCTTCACCAGAAATTTCACACACCCTACATATAAATGACTGTTAATAAATCTTTCAAAATCTCAAAACATCAAATATTATATAAATGACTGTTAATATATCTTTCAAAATCCCAAAACATCAAATATTATATAAATGAAAAAACAGAACTAACAAAAAGAAGAACTAACACTTAACAGAGGTTAAAAGGCCAAAAAAAAATCGAACTCACCGTTTAATATAGCAGAAAGTATTGAATCTAATTTGTCTTACTACCTTGGAATTGAAAGGGGGTGGACATGGACTGTTGGCAAGTAAAGAAGATGGCTAGGGACTAGGGTTTTGGTCTTTGGTATATGAACTGTCTATGAAGAACAGAAGAGAGAATGAGAGATGGAGTGAACTGAGGAGACTTGCGGGTTGCGGTTTCTTTTCCCTTAGGTTAGGCTTAGGCATAGAGATGGAGTGAACTAAGTTAGGCATTTACATTTACCCTTTTGTTGGCTAACAGTTAAAACACATGGGCTGGGCTTCGGTCCTTTATGGACTTGGGCCTGGCCGAGAAGATTAATTTGTTGGCTAACGGTTAAAACTCGTGGGCTGGGCCTTCGGTCCTTTATGGACTTGGGCCTGCCCGAGAAGATTAAAGAGATAATGTATAAATGTTTAATCTATTTAATAAAATAATGGATCCACGGGTCGGATCTGGATCGGATCCGAATCTCAAATACAAGATCCATATCCAGATCCGGATCCGTCGGGTCCAAATTTTGAAGATCCATATCCTATAAAACGGATCTGGATCCATCGGATTCGGATCGGGTCCAGGATCCGCTGCCATCTCTAATCGTCATGTGTGACGTTGCCCTAGCGTCCATGTACCACGAATCGTCGGAAACACTTAGATTCATGTTGTTCATGGCCTGTTCAATATCCGTGGGAGCATAACCTGCGAAAGATGGTACATGGGCTGCAAAAACTTGATTATGGTTTGCACTTATATCCATACTCCGTATCTGCTCTCATATCTTATACATATGCTGATTGGGTGGATGTCCGGATACCAGACGTTCGACATCTGGTTATTGTATGTTTCTTAGTGATAACTTGGTCTCTTGGTCGGCTAAACGCCAGGCTACTTTATCGCGATCCAGTGTGGAGATCGAATATTGAGGGGTAGCCAATGTGGTGTCTGAGTCATGTTGGCTGCTTAATCTCTTATTAGAGCTTCACTTTCCTATTCAGAAAGTTACCTTGGTCTACTGCGATAATGTTAGTGCGGTCTATCTCTCTGAAAATCCAGTCCAACATCAGCGCACTAAACATATCGAGATGGATATTCACTTTGTTCGAGAAAAGGTAGCTCGTGGACAAGTATGTGTCTTGCATGTCCCTTTACTGTACCAAATTGCTGACATCTTTACTAAGGGTCTTCTCTTAGTTCTGTTTGAAGATTTTAGGGACAGTCTCAGCGTATGACAATCGCCCGCTATGACTGCGGGGGTGTGAAAGAATATACACGGTAACGTGTATATTAGCCGTGTATATGGCCATGTAAATTGTATATTACTTACCATAATTATTAGAATTCTTGTACATATATAATTAGGGTAGTAGTCTTGTATTAGGAAAAGATAAATTTATTTTCCATAATTACATATTGTATATCATGTATATAAACTTTTTTCATTAATGAAAATAATCAGGGGATTATTCTCTTTCAATATTATCAACTTGGTTGGTGTACCATGTTGACAGGAAAATATTAAACTTGGCACGAAATTTAAAAAATAAAGAAAGACTTTTAAAATGTGTGATTCAAGGAGGAGGACAAATTCAAGCAAAACAACTTATTCAGTTTCAATAATTCAGTAGTGCTTATCAAGCAAAATATGCTGAAAAGAAATCTTTATTTGTAGAACTTATATGCAAAGACATTAGAGATTGTGCTAAGGAAATTGATGAATCTTTTTTCCTAGCTAAATCTCTAATTTTAAAAAGTCAAATTAATAGGAAAGATTTTAATCGAGCTTAAACTGAAGATGATGCTTTTAAATTTATTTTTAGAGATGAACAAAGAAAGTGGATATTGGGTTATCCATTGAATCAAATAAAATCTACTTCAAGCTTCGGTACAAAGTCAAGTGCTACAATTTAGTATAAAGAATTAGTAGTATAAGTGTCTGCTTATTTAAGATAAGGACATACAATATCACCTTCTACTGAACATTGTAAGTATTTGCCGGAAGCCAACAAGACTACTATTATTTATATTTGGAGCTAGGCGAACAAATATGCTGACTTTTTAGTTAATAAAGGCCACAAACAAAAAGAATATTGAATCATCTGGGAAACTATGCTTAACAAAATGAAAATTTCCTCCCAGCTGATTCAACTCACATAACTTATAAAAAGGCAGAATACTTAAATACCCTCCTAAATTTGGCCGGTTTTATTCAAATTCCCCTTAAATTATGCATGGTCTTAGTTACCTTCTGTACTTGGCTCCCTTTGTTCTCGACTTTTCAATAATTCAAGTGATTTTAAATGACGTTTGGCCCATAAGAGTGTAAAAAACAGCCATATCATTTTTAATATTGATGTGTAAAAAAATATAAAATATCATTTCTTTTTTATATTTAGTCATTCTAATGGCTATTTCCTTATATTCTTCCATATACCTTCTCTATTCCTTTATTAAAATATAGTCCAATTTTTTCTTTTTTTTACCATTTTTCTTTTTAGGGAGTAACAATAATAGGAAAGTCAAGTACGGGGAGGTATTTAAGATAAATATAATTTAAGGGATATCTGAATAACATGCACAAATTTAGGAGAGCCTTTAGGTATTTTGCGTATAAAAGATTATAGTGGGATAATTAGGACCCGCTATTGCTTGAAGGGGTAACAATTATAGAAAAGTCAAATACCTGGGGTAATTAGGACCAAATATAGTAAAACGCGCAAAGTTTCGGAGTCTTTAGGTATTCTACGTATAAATAAATTCTGAGTAACTTCTCGTCTTTTTTAATGTGCCAAAGATGTATAATTTTGTTTTAAGCTTTTTATTTAAGTGCAGATTTTTTGCTGAAATATCACTGACCAATCTGTTCCTTTTGGCGAGTTCCGCTTCGTTTTTATCGAATTGAACCGAATTTTTCCAACATCTCTTGGTCTTCGATTAAAAACTAACAGAGCATGATTTGAAGGCGTGTAGCTCCAAATTTTTGGTCGTGAACTGTAAATGCGTTTTTGATAATTTTCTTTCAATATTTTATTATTTGGTTGTTATTCTTGGTGCTATTATTGCTCCGTATTTGACATTGATGTTGTAGACACCTTGTACCTATCATTGATATAGTGTAGCTTTGGTCAAGTGGTTTTTTACTCTTCATATTAAATCTTGGCATCTCTTGCGATTGTTAAACTGAGTCTTCCCATATTTATTATTGGAGTGTTGTAGCTGCTTCCCATATTCTATTTGTGCTAAATTTTGTTATCTTCTCTTGATTCAAATAAATTTGGAAAGTTTAGACTTGGAAATTTCTTCCGCTACTTTGTTGTGATTGTTTGGTGTTTGTTTTGGAATAAAGTGGTACCAGAATCAATAGTTCGACGAGACGAGTATGAAGATGGCGGATGATGGCATAGAGCCCGAGTCGGTGCCCGTGGCTTCAAGGATGTATACACAAAAAGGAAGTCAGTAGGTTTTGGTGCCCATAAATACTCGGTTGACGTGATTGGCACACATTTAATCTCCAAATTAGCCAATGAATGTTGATGGATCATGTGAAACTTAATTCAAACGGGAAATAGTTGATTGTGTGTTAATAACGTCCCGCATTGATAGCTAAAAAGAAAAGTAAGCTACTTATAGGTACTCAATACTCTTAATGATGTGTGTCTTTTGAAAAAAATCATGCAGCGTTGATCCAAAGCTGATAATATTACACCATGTTAAGACTACTTTAAAGCTATTTTAGGCAAACCGTAAACTCCTCATCTTGCATTACTGAGATACACTTGGGGTGCTAACTATGGCACGAAAGTAGTGGTGAATCAAAATGCATCCTCTCAAGTGTGTGGATTTGAATACTCGGGCATAAGTATCACCTACTTTAATATATTCCAACCGCATTGTTGACAAGGTATTTCTTTTTTCGGGTGACAGTTCATTGAATTTGCATGTTTGTCCAAACTCAAGAGGACTATGTCCCTGACAGATAGCCTTCAGCAATTATATTTTCTGATCTTATTGCTGAGGTTTTGGCCTTACTTCCTAGATATCCCAAAATAAGAACTACGTGCTAGTACATGAGAATGTTTGATTCGTTTTCTCCTAAAGCAAGAGGATTTAAAAGTTTCTATTTTCACTAGAGATGGATGATTAGGTCGTCATCTGGAAATGATCTTTAGTCGATATATGCCCATTGCACGAGAACATATATAATAATGTTCATCTTATATTATCAACCAAGCATCAAGAGCCACATTGTGGGATTTCACTGGGTATGTTGTTCATCTTATATTATCAACCAAGCATCAAGATAGCAAATTAGACAACTGAGTTTAAGAAAACGCATATAGGACGCATACAACAAATAGAGTGATGAAAACTTATGCAGCATCTCCCAAGATCCTCATTTGAGTTCTGACACACACCCCACCCCCCACAAAAAAAAAGACAGATGTTTCAATAAAACTGCAGGAGGAAGAGAGATAACACACTAGCTTGAGGAAGTGTACGAAAAGGGGAAATAATTCAAGGCAATCCTTTGAAGATCTAATAATGAGCAACATTAACCCTCGAAAGTTCTTGGCATTTTGAGTCTTTGGACTATCTAGTGATGCAGCTGAAGTGGAACATTTCTTTTGGGTTTTCCCCTTTACATGGCATGACAGATAACAGTAGTAACTATCGAATTTAATCGTGCTAGCTGATGGGAAAAGGCAATGAATTTGAGTTCAGAATACAGCAAAACTTACACTGCAACTGACTTAATTAATTATGACACTGATATCACCACTATAATCCTAGCAACACTATTTGAAGCAGAGGAAGTTGGATCTCCAGTTATTACAAAATTTTGGAGGGGACTTTAAGGGACAGGGAAGGGGGTTGGAGTAGGTGTTGGAATAATTTACAAAATTTAACTGAAAGGCATAACCGGTTTGGGACCCAGATGAGTTGATCGACTGATTGGACTAAAAGGGCACCTTGTATCCCATCATCTAGAATAGGTTCTTCGCCCCTCTTCAACTCCCGTTCCTTGTGCTACTGGGGATAATTTTCAGCTCGACCTCTTCCCCAAAGCACTCCATAAGTGGCTAGCTTTTAAGGCTAGAATCATCGAATCAATTTATCATCATCCAATCATCACATGAATATATGCATAGCATAGCCGGAGACTAGCACTGATCTCAAAAAACGTTGAATATGCTACAGATGACAAGACGCTTCTTCGAGGCATGTGAGTGCTTGGCTCCTTATATCTAGAACAAACAAGGATTGAAGAGTGCAGCAGCCTGCCTGCCTGCAACCAATTATGTCAACTCAGAATGAACATCGATTAATACAAACCCCCCCCCACCCAATTTGCTTGCATCACTTTGACTTGGCATAATTGTTAAGAGAAGAAACTTTTTAGTTATTTGTTGAGAAACACGTCAGCCATATTGACTTTCTGTGCAGCAAAATGATAAAATAAGGATAAATTTGTATGGACAATAATAAAGGTAAAAAAAGGTAGCCCGGTGCACTAAGCTCCCGCTATGCGCGGGGTCCGGGGAAAGGCCAGACCACAAGGGTCTATTGTACGCAGCCTTACCTCACCCATGACCTGAGGTCACATGGCAGCAATTTTACCAGTTACTCCAAGGCTTCCCTTCAACAATAATAAAGGTAGATCCCACAAAACATTTTGTGATATTAAATGTACTAAAATTTCCACGTAAGGGAAGGGAACAACATTGTGGGACAACTCAAAAAGGAAAGTAGCATAAGCATTTCTTGGACAGAGGCAGATGTAAAATATTTCCAGAAAATTTTTGTTGTGCTATAATAATGATGAGTATGTTTCTGGATTGCATCTCTGGGTACTAAGCAAATGGCAAGTACTCACTCCTGCTAAGTTGAAGGTTGAGGAATAGTTGCATGCTTCCAACTCAGTCAGCCAAAGGTTTAGTTTACCATCCTTATATGGATTCTTAAGTTCATTGGATCACTAGTCAAAGACGGTTTTTTGTTTTATCTTTTTTTTTTTTTTAATTTCGTTGCTTTTCTTGGGCTTTCTTTTAGAAGTGGTTCTTGTTTGACACAAAAAATCAGTTGGAGCATTTTGGCCACAAGAGGATTTAGTTAATAAATCTAAGAACTTATGGTGTCAATCTCGGCTGCATACTGGGAAATTTGGAAGGGAAAGAACTTGACACTTTTTGGGAAGCAAAGCTAGAAGGGAGTCGAAAAAAGCGTAGTTTTGTAAAATGTTACATAACTTCTGTGAATTGTATACAACTTCATGATGTCAATGGGTGGAATCCTCCCTACAATACTTTAGGCCATTACAAGTTCAACATTAGGCATGCCACTTACCTTTTCTAAAAAAAAAAGGTTTACAGTAGACATCCACTTAATATACTATGGTCAAGTTTAAGAAATGTAAAGGAGTGGGGATGTCCACTCTTAGCTTCTGATAAGGCGACAGCCCACCTTCTTCATTTTGATCTTTGCTTTTAGTGAACAGGTCCGGATCTACACCTAACACCCCACCCCCTTTCCGGTCCAATAATGCTCATTTATTTTTAAAGAAATTGGATCCAAGCATAATGCAAGCTTTACCAGCCAACCTGATCTGACCTTCAAACAGGCAATCAGGAAATAATGCTGCATCCTCATGGAACTAAAGCAGACGAAATAAAGCAATAGTTGCATGAAATAAAGCAATTGTGGCAAAACCTGTATCCGATATTTGGGTGCTATAGGAAATGACTGGCCATCAGAAGTTTTGGCTTCTCCTTGTCTTCTTCAATTTCCAGTGATACAGCAGCTTTCATTTCCTCGACCCTTTTATCCCATATGCCATCTACTAGCTTCCATGTTTCATCACTAATTATCTGGGTCTGCATAAAAGCATGAAATGACATCAATACATAAGCATTGCATCATAAAGATCAATAAATAGAGAATCCATCATGCTTACCTCCATAGGTCGTGGTGCACCAAAAGTTGCAAATCCAACATTCCCAGGTGCAAACGTCACCCTCCCTGGAAGTGAAACTCCATGGACTCCCCACCGTCCAGCATATATAAGGGCTCCATATTCATCGATGGGACTCACAGTAGGCTGAGAAATGAAAGAAACTTTATAATATAAATGCTATTACGCTACAACATGCAAGTAAAAGAGGACTGCGTAAGGACAAGCTGGAACCCACTGCAGAGTGCAGGCCATGATTAGCTTGTTCATTGGCCATTTCCCCCCTGAATAATCCATTTCATATTCCATCAAGTAGATTTTTTGCATATGTGCAGCAATAGGATTGGGCACCCAGGCGGACCTTCCAAAGCTACCAAGAGCCATGATAATAGTACAACATATCCAGTGTGGTCCCCTCCCCAAGTGGGGTCTGGGGAGGGTGGGGTGTACGCAGACCTTACCCCTACCTTTGTGGGTAGAGAGGTTGTTTCCGATAAGACACTCGGCTCAAGAGAAAATGGATTACAGAAACAGGTTTGAAAAAAATGTAAAAGAGAAAAAAAAACTACGACGGAAACATTGAAGACAGAAAAGTACTAACAGCAAAATAATAAAGATGACCAAAGTAAAAGAAACAACAATAGTAATAAGAGCCATGATAATAGTAAATTATATAAAGGAAAAAAGGAAATGGGATGTTCTCTTTTTTTTTTTTGATAACAGTGGTGTCCGGGCCAGCTTGTGCACACCTCGACTAATTTCATGGGGTACTTGTTACTTCCCACCATCACAGGTGGTAACTCTGTTTCCACCAAGGCTTGTATAGATGAGAAGAAATCACCTAGTGTTTGTCTCTGTTGGGAATTAAACCTGAGACCTCATGGTCCTCAAGGAAACGGGAATTGAAAGGGGCGAAAAAAGGAAAAGCAACCTCAACTAATAGCATCTGCACTACTCTCCTTCACCACCACCCTACAGGCCTTCAACTTTCTAATCTCCCTACTTTCCCTGAATCACTACATTCCCCCATCCCCCTTGGAGTCTCCGCTCTTCATTTCTGTCACTGTGCTAATCCTCACCTGACATCAATTGCAATTTAAATCTACTGGCAAAGGTGAGGAAATAAGCCCATAAATAAGCTACCCAAAAAAAAGGGGAGGGGGTTGCGGCAATTGATCTAGTTACCCGGAAAAATATATAGGATGCTGACAGAAAGCAGAATGGTGAATCAAAACGAAAATAGCTATGATTAATAATAACAGGGCAGGTCAGATTGTGCTGTTCCACATTGCATTTTCCAAATGAACAGGTGTGCTAATTCTCTAAACTATGCAAACATGTAACAAAAGAGCCCCAAGTCCAGGAGCGTACCCGGGTAAAGTGACTTACTTGAATGGTAAGCCATCCTATAAGACTAAGAAGCATATACAGAGAAGGATAACCTCTAGACGCAGGCATCAAGGCTGCCAACGAGCAAAGGTAATCCCTCAAGAAAGGGGATTCAGCCCCTAAGTTCTATCTTCGATAGACAAGATTACCTCAAAAACTGCTCTAGTGAAGTGGTTCGGTGAAGGTAAAATCAGACTAGTCAATCCAGAGGGGAAAAAAAGGCAAGAAGCAGTTTCCCGCATGCCATAGACAGTAAGCGGAATGGCATTTTCTGAGTGAACAGGTGTTCTAGATATGTAATTATGCAACATGTATCTCAAGAGCTTTGATACAAGTGCAGTTTTCCTATATGCCAAATATACTCCAAAGACCACTAAACCGTAATACTCCAAAATGTTAAGAAAGAAGAAAACCGCACTAGTCTTCCTCAATATGTCAGTGAAAACACTGGAAAGAGAAGTAAAGAATCACCTGAGGGCATTTAGGTGAGCTTTTGTATATGCTCCAAATTTCATCGGCTTTGATCTCTCCTTTCTCAAGCAACACATCTGATCAACAGACACACAAGCATAAGCCAATCAACAGTAAGTAGCCAATGACAGTTGCACAATTTAGACAACTCATGGTCATGGAATCGATGGCAATTCAGGGAAGGCAATACTTAAAGTGGCTAGACAATCAAGGTTAAATAATTTTACCTGTAATTGTCTCCACAGCATCTTGGTTCTCCTTTAGAATAGATAAACATTTCTCCACGGCATATCGCATGTACTCATCTCTAAGTGCTTCAATTTTAGCAGGGAGCTGCAAAATACAATAACTAGAATTCAAAATTAGAAAATTAATATATTTAGCATTTATAAGATCTAGTATATACTGACATTTGGTAAGAGATCTCTCTGGTATCTGTAATAAGCCTTTCCCAAGGCAGTCAACCCTGTCTGCAATATCAAAAATTCTGCAAGCCTGGATGCTTCTAAAGTTGCTTTTGCAGAGATCCAGCATAGATTGTCAACTCCAAACATTTCTTCCTCAATTACTCTGGCTACAGACTCAATCTATCAGTGTCCCACATGAAAGAATCAAACCAAGAAAAATGAAAAAAACAGAGAAACAAAAAGAGGGGTTTTAAGCAGGTTAATATTGTAACACACAATGTCTATGTATCTTTGATATAAGGGGTATTTCCGTGGGTTTGCCTTAGTATCATGTTCATACCGTTGTATTAAATCTACGTCATCTAACTGTGCATATTCACTGAAAGCAGTGCCTAACTCAACGGGGATCAGGAATGAACAAGAGAATAAGTACAGTTTAAACTCCAGTCTAATATTTTCATGATTGTAACCACTTTTAATATATCCAAATAATCTACATTTTGTTTAATTTGAATTCCTTACAGCAGCAGTAACATAACCAAGAAGTTATTAATCTCAAAGCTTTCAATTTTGAGTTCCATATAAAATACAGTCAAATCCTTCAGTCACTGAGCTCCTGGAGTCAACATAGAAGGATGATGATTACGGCCTTCATACCCAATCCAGCAAACGCCTTGGTTCTGATGAGTAAGCTTGTTCTGCAACTTAGCTCTTGAAAACCTCACAGCCTATATGCTTGAAGATTAACATTGGTGGAGATCACTATTTGGAGCGGTTATCAGGGATGGACATTACTCTTACGATGCAAAATGAACAGGAGTTGAAACATAGATTCAGTAAAGAAATCACCCAACTTGAGATATACAGAAAGGTTCCTGAACATCAAATTTACTTCGAACACATACTATAATATTTTCCCCTCACTTTTTACTCCCAATTATAAAGCTGCTATATCAATTTAAGCATCTCCCATCCTCAACATAAAGACCAATCATTGTTTTATGGCCTTTCCTATTCTCAAAAACATGCTTAGCAGATTCCTCTGTTAATATTCTCCTGATCTAAATAATAAAGTTGAAGGAAGCTGCAGTGAACCTAAGAAAGTCACGTAACTGTCTTATAGTAAAATATCATTGTTGGAGATAGGAACAGTGAAGACGAGAAACAGTTTTCAAACATAAGATCAATATGACAGGTTCACTTATGTGTTTATAGAACGGAATATTGAACAGAAATACTATTCATTTTCCAACTTACGAGCACATGCACGGACTATTGAGTTCACATAATCTGCCTTCCTTTTAAACACTCTGCCTCCAATCTCAACGAATTGCATATTGGGCTGACTACGGATGGATTTGATATCCGTCTGTCATTATACCAAAACCAAATTGGGAGAAATGTGAGCATGTTACAAACACAAGAAATACTAAGATTAATATGATATTTATATGAATATAACCTCACTGAATGGTCGGTAGGGATCTGGAAGGCAACATGCCAGAACTGCAACAGCAGCTTCTCTGTAAGCTAGTCTTAGCGTTAACTCCTCAGGGACCTCGGTACTATCTTCTTGACCCGTTTCAAATGTGCCCTTTTGCTGTAATATTAAATGATATAACATGAACATAATGTACTAATTCAAACATATAACAGATGCTGCATGCTCAATTTTTAGCACCTACCCTCTTCAAGGCCTCAAGAAGTTCATCTCGTCCTATATAGTCCAAGTCTTTCCTCGCAGTCAAAATTCCAGCTTCATTCCTGCCCAGAAGAAGGTGTGAGCTAGTCCCTCCAAATTCAGAATCGAAAGGGATTACAGTTGAGGATTATGTACAATATATTTTGAAGTTCAGCTCCAGTAAAATCTTCTGTTTGCTCCGCAATTTCCTGCAATAAAGTGTCCTTTTCCCCTTCTGACCTGAAAAATTTGTTCCGCGCATGCACCTGAGATATTTGAATGAGGATCAAAACAAAACACACTGACACAAGAAATCCAGACAATCTTCAAAAGATCAACAGATGTCAATATCCAGTGAGCAGCGACACATACCTTCAATATGGCTAATCTACCATCTTTTGAGGGCAAACCAACCCTAATA
Organism: Anisodus tanguticus; assembly: GCA_034509755.1. Classification (NCBI taxonomy): domain Eukaryota; kingdom Viridiplantae; phylum Streptophyta; class Magnoliopsida; order Solanales; family Solanaceae; genus Anisodus; species Anisodus tanguticus. The sequence continues at coordinate 9,954,820 of CM067560.1, forward strand.
ATCTTGTCAAAACGACCCTTTCGTAAGAGGGCAGGATCAAGAATATCCAATCTATTGGTTGCACCAATAACTAAGACCTGATAACCCAGCATTTAACAGTAAGCCTGAGAAGCTCTCATTACTTCTTTATGGGAAACCATAATCTTAGCTATAATATACCTGTGATGTTGACACTTTAAATCCATCCATTTCTGTCAGTATCTGAAGAAGCCCTTGTTCCCTCTCTGCACCACCCTAAGAAAGAAAATACATGTCGCTTACTAGAAAAAATTATTCCAATACAGCCCAGATGTATGTTTATTAATAAAATTAGCGAGGGAACCAACAAAAACATTACTATGGAGAAGCACTCTAGAGAAGAAGGATTTTAGTATTAGAAGTAAGACGAATATATGCATTCTAGATTTAGCTCCCCATAACAAGAATGACATTGAAATGGGATTAGAAGGGATTGGCTCCTAGATGTAGACAATTCGATATCTAAACTCAGTGTTCCGAGTGAATGGTATGACTGATTAAGAGATAAACGATACAATGGATGAATGGCACTTCAATGTCTCTCTCTTGCTTTTTCGGTATGTTGGTTGTATGGGTTTCGAAGTAAAAGAAACACAATAATATGTAGGAACAGAGATAGAAGAAGGATATGGAAACATATGCAAATGGGTTAAGAGTACATGTATCCAAGTTTCATAGAACTTAAACATCATTTCATACAATAATTACCAGGCAAAGAGTGATACCTCAAAACCAAAATTACTACTGGGAGAAAAAGTTTTTAATATGCAAAATGAAAAAAAAAATATGTTTTATCATACCCCACCAATATCCGGTCCACCACGTTTGCTGCCAATTGCATCTATCTCGTCAATGAAAATAATAGAAGGAGCAAATGACCTGGCACTGGAAAAAAGGTCCTTCACACGTGAAGCAGCCACACCAACAAACATCTGCATAGATGTGAAAGGTTAGAAGCCACACATGCTGCCAAAATAAAAGGAGAAATTCCTGAATCAAATATTGGAATGAGTGCATAGATAGTATCCACATATTATGGAAGTATAGAAGGTTAGGCTAAGGGCCTTAAGAAACATGCTTCTGTTCTTCTTCTTTATACTTCCTACCACTTATTTTTTCCCATCTTCGGTTATTATGGAAGTATAGAAGGTTAGGCTAAGGGCCTTAAGAAACATGCTTCTGTTCTTCTTCTTTATACTTCCTACCACTTATTTTTTCCCATCTTCGGTTACACACTGTTGAAGGTTAGAGACTTAGTATATCCTGAAGTCACCAACTCAGTTTGATAGGAGAGCAAGAGATTCTAATTTTTAAGAGAATCTACATTATTTTGAGGACATGCTGTCCCTCTATTAGACAGACAAACAAGGAATTCTGATAACAGAGCACACCCAAACTCCACCCCACGAAGGAGAAGCAAAGAGAACTGTTACCTATACATAGGGATATAAAGAAACTGGATACTTCTATCACCATTTTCTGACCCACATGCACTTTGAAATAGGCAATTCAGTGCTCTGAAATTATTTTACCCTTTTCATTAACATCAAAGCCTTAGACTTGCGCATGAATGAAATAAGGTGTAACGAAGTAGAATGCAATACTCTCCTGCAGATAGCAAGGACCTTGTACACAATATTCAAGTAACAAGCTCTTCAAAATAGAGGACGATGGATCGACTACCCAATTCCTCCACTTTAACCACCTCCTCTTTATATTCTTTACCAAAATGAGGGAAATGATCCTTCCCCTTCCACATTTACTTCCACTCCTCCAACCCCTACTCTTTACAATCCCTAACAAAGTAAATTGTGTGACCATCTCATCTTCAAGCTTAAACTATTAGAGAGAGCACACTTTTGATTACTCTATTATATTATGTCCCAACACGCCTCCTCACATTGTGCCAGATTCTTTTTTCATGGGTTAAATACGAGAACTTATTTCACTTTTCGAGTGGCTATAAAATTTGAATCCAACTCTTGTTACCTGCTTTGATACCATGTTGAATTTTATAATCATCGTAAACTAGTATTTTTGGTTGAGCTCTCATACTCCATCTATAACTACTGGTATTACAACCAGTTGGTAGAGGGAATGCATCATCATCTCTTTATACAGTTTGGGGCAACATTATATGAGCTAAACTTTGGTTGATTTAAGCACAAGGTCCACTTTTTAATCATGAAATTATAGTTGAGAGAACCCATTTTTACAACCGCTTTATATATTCATGTTCTATCGTACTGAGCTTCTCTCTCTCAATTTAGGCTCATTGAGCCAGTCTTTCTCTCTTCATGTTCTATCGCTCTAGGCTTATCTCTCTCAATACAGTTCATGGAGCTATTCTGGGATTTTATATCTCTCTCTCAATTCAACCGATCGAGCCATTAGAATTGCCGCAAACGCACTCATTAGCATGTTGAGCCTCATTTCTCTCCCTCTACTTCATGCTCACTCCTACAGAGTCTCCTCTCTCTTACTTCGGAAAATAATAGTAACTACAAAAATTCTTTAGTTCATGTGTAAACCCTAGAACTGGATCACATGCGGGAGGGAATTTGGACAATACATTTGTCCCTCATTGGTTGTGCAAGTGTTTTCAAAAGGGTTGAAAATGACCCAAGTCACTTCACCACTAACTTTAAGGTCTTGGATTGGATGCACAAATACTTCCACACCAAACGTAGGTTAGCCGTCAAGTAAATCTCCTAGAGATTGTACTGTAGAAAGTAAAGACAATGGTTATACATATTAGATGTTTTGCTTTTACTCACTGATCATACCGAGGCTGATGCACATGAGGTTATTATTTTCTGAGGAGTTTTTGGACAGTAACAATTGAATCATCAAAGAATACAAAGACATCCTGTGGAGACTGGAGACCACAATACAGGATTGGCCTTCAAAGAATCATCTATATGCTTTATAAGAACCCATATTAGAGTATATCCCTGCTTTTGTGGGAAACTAATGATGATAGTTAATGTCCAGAATCCAACTTTGTAGCACAGAAAATATTAGCGCAAAAAGCAGGTAAATGTTTACAAAAAGTTTATTAGCAGGAAGGAATGACTCAAGACATTCAACTTAGTCATTGCTATATTATAGCATCCAAAAAGATATCCCACAATATTTCTTTCAGATTAAAAGGACCGACAGACAATAAGCTAAAGCAAAATTGAAAATTGAAATAAGGTTTAAAACAAAAACAAAGAAATGAATGAACAAACGTGCAAGTGTTTACCAGAAATAAATGAAACAGGTTCAAGAAACAGAAGCTAATGAAAACCTTGTTATCTTTTCTTTTTTTGAAATGGAAAGTAAAAAAACCTTGCTATATTTAACAAGCAATTGTTCGGATACGGCAGAGAAATTACGAAAGTGCTACATCAACAATTTTGTAACTAAAAGTATGGATTTGCCAAACATAACTGGAATGTAGCTTTCATTTTGGAGTCCACTATAGCAGATATAGTCATAGATGTTGTGTTTAACCCTGTAAGTCGATGTTGTTACCCACAACAAAAATCAATTATAGAAACTTTCATAATCTTGCAGCTGTTAGAATTTACTCATCCAGTTAAGTGTATTTGAAGGTTGCAATTGCAAGTACTTCTCACCTCAACAAAATCAGTACCATTAGCAGCAAAAAAAGGTAATCCTGCTTCTCCAGCTATAGCTTTTGCCAGAAGTGTTTTGCCAGTTCCAGGAGGACCATGGAGAAGCACACCTTTTGGGCAATAAATCCCTTTGTCTTGAAACTCATCTTCATTCCTCAGTATTCGAACAATCTCTTGAAGTTCTCTCTTGATATATTCTTGGCCAGCAAAATCATCAAAAGTTATACCAGTTTTTTCTTCTGCGGATATGAATTTTGCACTGATAGCAGATGGTAAAAAGAAAATTAGAATTTAATACTCCATTAAGGGGTCAACCTGAAGCCAAAGTAATACAGATATGTTCAGATAAGATCCAACAGCAACAGTTGATGCCCATGGGGGGGGGGGGGGGGGGGGGGGGGTTAAGAATTTGCGCTGTTTTTGATAACGTAATAAGACTTTATTGATGTTTGGGAAAAAACAAACGCCCGTATACAAGAGGTATACCAAAAAGTAGAAAATCTACAAAAGCAAATGACTTTCTATAAAAGCCACCCAATCTTCTATACCTACAGGGATCTAATGATAAAGAGGCAACTCCTCAACTGTACTAAATTCATCTCCATCCTTTCAAAAGCTCTCCTATTTCTTTCTCTCCACACAACCCACTAAGTAATAATGGAGCTACGTTCCAAGCCTTATGCCTTTTCCTCCATCTGCCACAATTCCAGCTGGACAACATTGCTTTTACAGTGCCTGGCATCCCCCATTGAACTCCAAACCATGTCAGAATTTCCCAGCATAATCTCAAGACAGACCAGCAATGAAGAAAAAGATGGTCAACATCTTCACCCGAGCCCTTGCACATAAAAAACCAATTGACATATGTGAGTATTCACTTCCTTAATTTCACGGTCGCCAAGATCACCCTCTAGCTACTACAAGTGAAAGAACACATATTTCTCTAAACCATAGGAATCAAAATTGAGCCATAAGGGAGGTCAATCTCCTCCCTGGTCAACATCTTCTCATAAAATGACTTGACATAAAAAGACTCCATTATTCCAAACCGCATCCCCGTACATCATGTTCCTCCGGTGACCATCCTTGTTTATGTAACAAATCTAACAAACTTAGGAACATCACCACCTCCTAGTCTTGAAAGATTCTCCTAAACTGCAAATTTCAATAGCTTCCAAGTCTTGTAATCTCCGAACTTGCTGGAATGTCATCTCTTTTTGGCTGGAATGTTAAATGAGTTGGGGAATGTAACGTACAAAGCCTTATCCCCACACCACTTGTACATCCAAAAGCTTACTGTCCTCCCATCCCCGACTCTAAGTGCCACGTTTTCGCAAAATTCTACCCATCGTTCCAAAATATTCCTCCACAAACCGACCCATATAGTATAGTGATATCTTTAGTTCTCCACCCCCCACCAAAATCCCAAATTTGTCCGCAATCACACCCTTCTATAAAGCATGTTCCTCCACCTCGAATCTCCATAATCATTTTTTTTTAAACTAGTAACTTGAAAACAATATCCATAATCACTTTCCTAATAAGGCCTTATTAAAGACAGGTCTTTAACTCCAAGTACACCCCAACGATTGGGGGTCATGACAGTCTCCACTGCACCAAATAAAACTTTCTTGCCCTGCCAAGTCCCAAAGAAAGTTCCTTTGCAACCTTTCCAACTTCCATGTAACACTGGCTAGAGCATGAAACAAAGACAAAGTACATGCGGATGCTCAATAAAGTACTCTTAAAGAGCACTTCCTTCTCCCTTTGCACTGTTAGCGGAAATGTAAAAGAAAGAACACAAGATTTGACGTGGTTCGGATCAAAGTAATCCTACGTCCACCAGAGAACAACTGTCTTTTATTATTAACAAAGAAAGGGAAGATTTCTCAATTACACCTAAGAGAATTGCTATCTCAACTCTCTACTCTTACAATGGAGTTATGACTTTGGGTCTTTTATAGGCAAACAATGACTTGGGATCCAAGTGCGCTACATGGGCATTTCAATTCTCCTCCACATCTTCGCATCCTTTGTCCCCAAGCAATGCATCCTTTGTCTCCAAGAAATGGAGCATCCTTTGTCTCCAAGAAATGGAGCATCCTTTGGCTCCAAGTAATTGAGCATTCTTTCGCTCCAAGTAATAGAAAATTAGCTAACTAAAATTGACACATGAGTTTTTCTATCCCTTAACAAAAACCAACTCTTTCAATCTCAACCTTGGTTTGCGTTCCAAGCATGCGTATGAACAACTACGGCCAAAACTTCTAAGCTTACTAGGCAACCCCGTTGTAAGAAACAAGAAGAATCAAACCCTTGTTGAACATATCACCTCCACCTAACAACTGTTCTCTCGGAGTTGTATCAGTTGTTGCGTACTCCCGCTAAGTCCTTGCAGTGTGCAAACTTAGCGAGCGGGACTATCTTGGTCAACATGTCAACAGCGTTATCGTCTGTGATAACGTTCACGACCTTAATAGTTCCCTCTTCAACCACATCTCAAACAAAATGAAATCTGACATTAATGTGTTTAGTACGCTCATGAAATCTCTGAGTTTTAATCAGATGAATAGCACTTTGACTATCACATCTAAGAGTTGATTTATGTTGAACCAAACTCAATTCCTCCACCAAACCTTTCAACCAGATAGGTTCTTCACCGCCTTCGCTGCTGCCATGTAGTCTGCTTCAGTTGTAGACAATCAACGGCATAGTCAATTTCCAACTAACGGCACTGATAACAAAAATAAAGATGTATCTAGTTGTGGACCTTGGAGTAACTGGTAAAGTTACTGCCATGTGACCAGGAGGTCATGGGTTCAAGCTGTGAAAACATCATCTTGCAGAAACGTGAGGTAAGGCTGCATAGAATAGACCCTTGTGGTCCGGCCCTTCCCCGGACCCCGCACATAGCATGAGCTTAGTGCACCGGGCTGCCCTTTGACCCTTTTTCCGGTTGTGGACCTCCTTCTGTCAAGATCCCCTGCATAGTCAGAATCCACATAACCGAGAACTGAAATGCCTCCACCACCTTCTAGAAAGGTCAAACCAACATCAGAAGCTCCCTTGAGATATCTCATTATCCACTTGACGGCTTCCCAATGCCATTTTCCTGAGTTGGACATGTACCTGCTTACCACACTTACAGATTGAGCAATATCTGGACGTGTGCATACCATAACATACATAATATAACCAACTGTGCTGGCATAAGGAACCTTTGACATATGCTCCACATCATCCTCAGACTGAGACATTTGTAACTCTGAAAGTTTAAAATGAGGAGCTAACGATGTACTTATAGGCTTGCACATATGCATATTGAATCTCTCGAGAACCCTTTCGATGTACCTCTTCTGAGAAAGATGTACCACACCGTCTTCTCTTGAAATCTCCATACCAAGAATTTTCTTTGCAACTCCTAAATCCTTCATGTCAAATTCCTTACTCAACAGTTTCTTCAAAGCATTTATCACTGTAATATTGTTAACAACAATAAGCATATCATCAACAGTAAATAAATCATTGAGTTACCAGACATCTTCTACTTATACAAACAGCTATCAAATGCACTCCTTAAGAATTCATGTGTAGATGAATGCATCAAACCTCTTGAACCAATGTCTAGGGGATTGCTTCAAATCATACAAAAATTTCTTCAGTTGGCATACATGATCTTCTTTTCTCTCAACTAGGAAACCTTCAGACTGATCCATATAGATTGTCACTTCTAGATCACCATGCAAGAAAGCAAATTTGACATCAAGTTATTGAAGCTCCAAGTCGAATTGTGCAACCAATACTAGTAGCACGCGAATTGAGCTATGCTTCACGACTTGAGAGAAAATCTCATTGTAGTCAATTCTCTCCTTCTAATTGAAACTCTTTGCAACCAATCTCTCCTTAAATCTAGCATCTTCTAGTTCAGGAATTCCCTCTTTCTTTCTGTATACCCATTTACATCCAACTGTGCTCTTTCCCTTTTGGCCTTTCACTGAAACCCATGTCTGATTCTTGTGAAGAGACTCCATCTCTCATTGTGCTGAATCTTTGCAAGAAGTTGCTTCAACATACGAGGAGGACTCAAGATCTTTAATCTCTTCTTCTGCAGCTACGAATGCATATGCAATCACATTTTCTTGATCTATAAGGCATTCCGGTCTTCATGTCTGCCTCTTCTCCCTTCCCTTCGCAATTGTGTATGGTTCATTGACAGCAAGTTCTTCAAGATCTACATCTTTTTACTCATCTTCAACCTTAGTCTCTTAATCTTTTTCCTTGGTAAGCTCCACTGGAAGCTCTACCTGCTAGTCCTCATTTCTTGAAAACTCCACAGAAACTTTACGAGGATCAAGTATAGAGGATTCATCAAAGGTGACATCTCTACTAACTACAAATTTGAATGAAGACAAACACCAAAGTTTGTACCCTTTTACTCCATCCACATACCATACGAATATGGCCTTCTTAGCCCTTGGTTCAAGCTTTCCTTCATTAACATGATAATAAGCTGGACACCCAAATACTTATAAGTATGAATAGTTAGAGGGTTCACCTGACCATACCTCAGTGTGATGCTTTAGCCCAAAATACTTCAGACATTTTGGCTTGTAGTAGCATACAACGAGCTTTTTCAAGAAGGGTTATGTTCATCCTTTCGGCAACTCCATTCTGTTGTGGGGTGTGGCTGACAGTGCAATGTCTTGAGATTCCATGAACCTTGCAGAAATCATTAAACTCTTCACTACAAAACTCCAAGCCATTGTATGTACGGAGATACTTGATTTTTCACTCCATTTGATTCTCAACCAAAATCTTTCACTCTTTAAATGCTTCAAAAGCATCACATTTTGCCTTCAAAAAACACACTCAAACCTTTCGTGAGAAATCATCAATAAAAGTAAGAAGATACCTCTTTTTGTCCTTCGATGAAAGTTTAGAGGGACCTCATAAATCTGAATGGATGTAGTCGAGCACCCTCTTGTCTTGTGTCTTGTGCTTGCCAATGCTGACGCTGATCTTCTTCTGCTTCCCTAGAACGAAGTGCTCACAAAATTCAAGTGTGTTGATCTTCTCACCTTTCAAAAGGTTACGGTTGCTCAACATTTACAATCTATATGCGCTCATATGACCCAGTTTCATGTGCCATACAAGCAGAGTCTTAACACCCATTTGTTTCCATAACTTCCATTGTTACACGATGTTGTAAGTACATAATCATTATCAGAATCATGTACCTGTTCAACTGTGGATGCACTCGCCTTGGACTTTGACGTTGGGCAATCTCGTTCAAAGTGCCCCCCTTCTTGCCGCAGCCCCAATAATTTGCATTCTTCTTGTTCACACGAGACTTTGATCTGTGCTTTGATTTACTCCTTCCATGTTGGCTAGTCCGGCCTCTCACAAAGTGCCCACTGGCCTGATCATCTCTGTCTCTTCCAAAATGCCTCCACACATCACTAGAGTTAAGTGCATGCCACACTTGCTCAAGCTTGATAGACACCTTGCTATACATCATTGAATTCACGATATCCTGAAGTCAATGAAAATAGTAGAGCATATGCAAGCGTCTCCGTGTCCTTTTTAATTCTTAATGTCTGTGAGTCCATGACAAGTTTATTGAATATGTTTAAATGATCTTGTAACGAAGTACCTGACCCCATCTTAAATGTGTGAAGACGTTGTAACATCCTTGTTGTCACTGATCGATACTGGTAAAGCCCTTGCAGCTTGTCCCACAATTGTTTGGCTGTCTCTTCGATACTTGTACTCACTTCACAAAGCATGTTAGGTGTCAGGGACAGTTGGAGTACACTCAATGCATCCCCTTAAATCTTCTTCTTGTCGGAAGCCGATGTATCATCGGGATACTTTCCGTCAATAGCATGGATTGAACCTTCCCTCCGCAATAACGACATCATCTGGATCTTCCGGTTATTGAAGTTGTTGCGCTCACTGATCTATCGATTTCAAACTTCATGGAACTCATCTTTTCTTGTTCTTCCTCCTTGGATCTTCAAAGAGTCCTAACGTTCTGATACCAATTGTAAGCGGAAACGTAAAAGAAAAAACACAAGATTTAATGTGGATTGGATCAAAGTGATCCTACGTCCACCAGAGAACAACTTCCTTTTATTATTAACAAAGAAAGGGGAGATTTTTCAATTACACCTAAGAAAATTGCACTCTCAACTCTCTACTCTTACAATGAAGTTATGATTTTGGGATGATGAACAAAAAAGTTGCCTCTTCTTTTATAGGCAAACAATGACTTGAGCTCCAAGTGTGCTACATGGGCATTTCAATTCTCCTCCACATCTTAGCATCCTTTGGCTCCAAGAAATAGAGCATCCTTTGGCTCCAAGTAATTGAGCATTCTTTGGCTCCAAGTAATAGAAAATCATCCAACTAAAATTGACACATGAGTTTTTCTATCACTTAACAAAAACCAACTCTTTCATGCACATATATCTTTGTTCAACCTACAAGTCTCCTCTCGACACTCTGAAGAACTAGATTCCAAGTTGTATGATCCTTGCTCAAAGCTCCTAGAGGCAAACCAAGATAGGTAGTGGGTAGAGCCTCCAGTTTGCATTTAAAAACATGTGTCAATGAGGCAATGACTCAATATTTTCCACCTCACCAACTGGGATGATCCCGCAATTTCTTCGGTTTATCTCGAGTATTGACACCTTGGAACCATGATAACATTTATTGTTAATATTCCCGCTGAGACCTGTTAGCATCACAAAAATCCAATGTGTCATGCGCGAATAATAAATGTGAGACCCTCACTGTGCTATGACCCCAAACTATTGCAATGAAACCTCAAGCACCCACTCGTCGCAGCTCTATCTATCATCCTACTAAATTGCCTTCATAACTAGAATGAACAACATGGGCAATAATGGATTTCCTTGTCTTTGTCCTCTCGATCTGCCAAATAAGCCATACGGGTTGCTATTCACAAGTATCGAGTACTTTTTCTGATAAGGTAAAGTTTATAGACAAGTCAGCAAAAAACTACACTTTCTCTTTAATCTCCAAACCCATCTTCAGCGTAATAAAATTGAGAAACTCCCATATTTACATGATCATGAGGTCCAATTTACACAAAATGTATGGGGCTCCTAGCTTTCTTCTGGAATTCACCACTTCATTTGCCACTAAAGCTACATCTAGAATTTGTCTACCTTCCAAAAAAGCATTTTGGGAAGTAGATACAGTCATGTCCAAGGCACTCTTTAGTCTATTGGAAAGCACCTTAAAGATTATCTTGTAGATGTTTCCCACTAGATTAATAGGTCTATAATCCATGATGCTCATTGCTCCCTCCCGTTTAGGAATGATGACGATGAACGACACCCTCTTTTTCTCCCCTATTTGATTAAATTCTACACCTCCCATTTTTGTCTCCAATCTGCTTCCTCTTAAAAAAGACATTCATAGAAGCCTACAATTGCTCCTTCTACCCCACCTCCCCTTCATGCATTTCCCCATCCACCTCTATAGAATCTGTGAAATTACTCATTTTAGTTGACATTTGCTATCCTATGAAAGAATTTAGTGTTTTGAGTCCCTTTTCTCCAACCACAATGCTGACGAACCTAATGCACCGTAGCTAGTTTTTTTCCAGCAGTATAATCTGTTCTGAGTTTATGATACCGTAATTCAATTGCTTACTTGTATAAATTAAAAACCTGTTGTACGTTTATATTATATTGTTTATGCATTACTGGTTTTAAAACTTGTCCCATGGATAAGACGGGGCAGGTCGAGGATCTTACTGGATCATTTCGACTCACCATTTACTGCCATGTACAGATACAATTGATAGCGACCCAGCAGCAGACCGTTGAGTTGTTCATTCCAGTCCTAATAGTTGAGGTAGGTCATCCACCAGTTCATGGAGGCACCATCAGCTCTCAATATTTACTTTCAGTCTTTTTATTTCATGTCAAGCTGTGTCTCGTATCAATTGTACTCAGATTCTCATATTGCTCCATGACTTGATATTTTTTTTGGGTACTTGGGCTTACAGTTGACAGTTGTACTTCCTTTCTGTTATATATTATGAGAAGGCCTTTCTATTATTATTTATAGCATTTTTCCGCATTGTTGGTTGATAATTAGATAAGCCGGTTCTCCAAGAGTAGGTAGAAGCCGTTGGGTGCCGATCACGGCCTAGGTGCCAGATTTAGGTCGTGAAACTCAACGTATATAGTATATACAAATTGACAAGTGTGCAGATGCGTAAACAAACACAGAAAGCGAATGACCAGTATAACACTTCTATTAGTTGAATACTTGAATTGCACACAGTTTAAAACCTAATATAACAAAAAAACCAGAACAACAACAATAACAACAAATAAGAAGGAACACTTAGAAAATAAGCACGCCTATGCATTGTGACCGCCATTGTTCCAAGTAAAGCAAGAAGAATCTAGACCACGGGATTCTAGAATAAAATCCACACGGAAAGGAAAGAGAAGTAGGAAGGAATTTGATGCGTAATAGCACAGACTAACATTTCACCATTGACTCAGAAAAGCACATTTCATAAACCAAGTCTTAAGACCGGCTGTTGAGTTCTAAGAATCTGATATTTGCTTTAATGACTATATTTCCAGGCACTAGGCATACATGCGAATTCGTGGCGCATTTTGGGTTTTTTCACTTCCATAGACAAGTCAAAAGTTATCAGGGAAATTGGCCCTAAACATACCTAGTGTAATCCCACTAGTGGGAGGAAAATTATTACCTATCAATGCTCACATTAAAACCGATCCGATTCAAAACATACATAATTTCAAGCCTGGTTACAGAGACAAAGACAATACTTGATAAAATGAGAGAAAAGGTTACTTCTCTACAACATACAAAATTGAAATGAAGTTCACAGCCAATAAACAGATAAACAAGCAGTGAAAGTTTTCAATTACCGGCTCTTTCCTAATGAACCAAGGGCTTTCTGCTTGAGTGGCTCTCTTATCTTTTTTGGAGGGCTGCCCAAATCGCAAGGTATTAGTTTTGAATAAATTGGTCTCATCTTGTTATCAATCCAAATGTATAAGAGAACTGAAAGGGCTAGCCGCATAGACCACACAACTGCTGTCGCGACAGTAGAGTAAACTTCAGCAGGGATATTATTCACATTATACACATCAACATTTACAAGCTGTTGATGCAACTTCCTCCAAACATCATTCCAGCTATCTATTGGCATCCGGTCAACGATGTGACGCTTGAAAACAATTTCCTTTTTAGTGTCCCCTCCATAACCTTTTGTTTTTCCATCCTTGTAGTATGGAAGAATTACTACAAACAGATCGGAAAAACCAAATAAACAAAACTGGGAATGCTATAAGATATTAACTATTTGATATTGCATAAATGATTCAAAGTGAGAAAACATCTTGATAAGTGATAACTAAGTTGATAAGGTTAGTAGTTAGATATTGAAAGAAATTAACAATAGATAGTAACAATGACTTCCAAGCCTTTCAATACCAAGAATTTTATCCCCGAAGAGACTAACACCTAGAATCATAATCTGTTAATTTGTCCACCTGCTACCCAAATACACGCACAATAGTTAAGTTGGGCAATTTGTCAATTTTCTTGGGAGGTGCAACCGTACAAGAGGTGCTCCAACCACACGCACTTGCCCAATTTTTACCATGTTTACTGGATGGAAAAATTGTCTGCTACTGAGAAATAAATTCTTTTAATTTGTTATGATGCTCAATTGCATGTAGACCTTCTATTGCTTAGCATGATGTACAAAGCTCGATCGAGCATCATAATAAAATGAACATAAGAAACATGTAAATAATAGTTAACCTGAAACCGTCTGCCCATAGTTTGAATACTCCATAAACTGCACATTGTTTGCATTCAAAAGCTTTTGAAATTGACTGTAGTCTATCTTATGAGAAATTTCAGGATCCCACTCTGTCCCCTTCAACTTTCCCTGCATGGTCAGCAATTTCCTACTCCATTCTGAAGCCAGCACAAGCTGCCTCTCTAATTGAACATTTGCCTTTCTTTCAAACTCCTCTAAATTATTTATCCGTTCACGCTCTGCCTCCTTCAGTTTCTGAGATTCCATTAAACAAAACATAGCATTAAAAACAATTTCCTGTTTATAACCTGAAGTAACAAGTCAAAATTGTTTTTTTTTTTCAGTTTGATTGTCAAGTCATTATTGTTTTATCATACACTTCTAATCCGAATAACGTAAAATTTCCCGTAAAATATGGTTATCTCAGTAATCATAATCATACTTGAAATTGTTCAATGTACAATCGAAATTGCAACAAGAATGTTTCTTTTTTCCAAATTATGATAGGAATTGTAAAGGCAACACTCTGCGATGTAAAGGGATTACCCAAAAACAGATAAATTCTGCAACAGATTAGAGTATTCAGAAACCAAAAGGGAACAACTTTATATCAAGTTTTATGGAATTCTTTCAACAAAATAATTAATGCAATCTCCGTCACTTATAGGGGTCTTAAGTTGACTAATTGTGATAAGTATTATGTCTCGGCAGCAAAAAAAGACGTATATTAGAGCCCGTTTGGCCATAGATAGTTTTCACTTTTTTTTGGAGTTTTATTCCGGACAACTTTTTGGACATAAAATTGTTACAATTTTCTGGAATTCGAAAAACTACAAAAAGTTTTCACAAATTTTCACTCCAAATCACTCACAAAAATTCAAAAACTCCCACCTGTATTCATGTCCAAACACAACTCCAATTTCCAAATACCATCTTCAACTTGAAAACAAATACTAGTTTTTTTCCAAATTTCACAATTCTTATGTCCAAATGCCGAAAGGGAGCCTTGGCGTAACTGTTAAAGTTGTTGCCATGTGACCGAGAGGTCATGGATTCAAGTCATGGAAACAGCCTCTTGCACAAATGCAGGATAAGGCTGCGTACAATAGAAAAGGGTCCGGCCCGGGTGCGCATAGCGGAAACTTAGTACACCGGCCTTCCCTTTATGTCCAAACGCCCCACTAGGAGTGTTAATTATATTGATTGTCAAATTCCGTAATTTTGACCTTCAAAGCCAAGTTAATACACTAAATTAGCAGGAAAAGCTATAACTAAGACAAATTCTTCCAAAAAAAAAAAAACAGATCAATTCCGTAACTTTTAACCTTCAAATTAGTGGAGGACAGAGTACTAACCTGAAACAGTTGCTCATTTTCATCATTAATTGAGTTGGAAGTTGAGGTAGTCTGGATAGAGAGGCAATAAGTGCGAGGTTTAAGGTGCAAATTGAAAGCGGTGAATGCAGATGAGTGATGATATGTGTGTAGGGTTTTAGGATGGAAAGAGGGTTTTAGCAAATGGATATTGGATGTCATCTTCTTCGATTCTTCTCTTCTCTTCTCTATCTTTTAGTCCCAAAAAAAGAGAAACTTAATTTTCAATCAATTTATTTTGGCCGCCAATTAAAATTTAGTCACCATTCTAAATGTAACTACTACTTTTGTCACGGAGTTCTTAAACTTTTAAATGTTCAAATTTTGTGATTTTTAATGAAGTTTGAAATAAGTATCATGTCAAATAAATAATAAAATATATAAGTTTCATAATAGATAAGTATGTAATATAATGTGAAAAGAATTATTTTAATATTTTGTTTTTTTTTAATTCAAGGATAATATCTTAGGCGTTTCAAATTCTACACATCAATACTCCATGAATTTATTGGAGTTTGATTGACATAATTCAAACTCTAAAAAAATCTTGGAGTTCGAATTATGTCAGTTCTAACTTCATAAACATTTTCTAGAGTCCATAAATTTTAAATTGCTAAGGTTTTCATGTTTTAGTCCGGGAATATGATCGTCCAAATGATATTTATATATTAAAAGTAGCTAACGTTTAATTGGTTTTGAATGTTAAATAAAATTTGATTAGCAATTCAAAAAGTGGCTATTTGCCTTTTTCCCCTTTATTTTGGTCCCAAACGGAAAGAGTGAACGGAAGAAATGACTTTATGGCAATTCGGTGCACTAAGCTTCCGCTATACACGGCGTCCGGTGATTAGTCGGACCACAAGGATGTATTGTATGCCGTCTTAACTCAGATTTATACGAGAGGCTATTTACACATACTAGTTTTTGTTCCATCAAAATTATTTCACTTTCTTAAAAATTATGGTGTTAGAAGGGTGAAACAATATTCCCAAAACCAGAGGATCACGATCGATACCCGACGAGTATAACATCCATTGAGTGAAATCATAATTCATTGTATGTTAACATTCACGATACTATATTAGGAGTTAGGGGCCCTACTGTTATACAAGCACGCAACAAGGCTTCATCATGCTTTATACCTCTAGTAGTAGTACTCACCTCGCGTGCTCATGTCCATCCTATGTATGTGTGGAACAAAAAAGTAAGAGAGTAAACATAAATTCAATAAAATTTTTAATGAAATGCAAATGCAAGACAAAATATCACCTAAGTCGTAAATGTGTAGATCATCATTAAACATTGTCGAATAAAGGGAAACTAGTTTCATGGGCCTTTCCTTACCTCTCATAACAGTAAGAAAAAAAATTCATTTTTTACAAAAGTAAAATAAAATATATGAAGTAGAAAATTTGGGAGGGGTTGAGTGGGGTGGTGAGGTTGGGGTGGGTGGTGGTGTGGGATAAGGATGAGTGAAGATGAAGTGCATTTGAGGGTGGTGGTTGGGTAGGGGTGGGATTTGGTTGGGGAGTGGGTGGGGCGAGTGGTGGAGGGTGGGTGCAATGGGGTGGGTATGGTGGGGCTTGGGTGAGTATGTTTCGAAAAATGTTTTCTTGGTCGTGTCATTGAAAACATTGAATTATATTCTTCCTGCAAATGTTGAGGTGCAACTATGTATTAGGGATTTAATTTGTGGACAAGAAGGTAAATTAACATCTTTAAAGTAACTTTAGATAATATGGATAAATATGGATATCCATATTATCTGTTGGGTTAACCCATTTTTTATCCGTGTTAAATATGGGCGGGTCGGGTAATTGATCCGTTTTTGTTTAATCCATTTTCGACTCACCCATATCCGACCCGTCCGTTTGCCACCCCTAGACATGAAGGACCTGGATCTAGATCCTTTCAAAGGCCAAAGAATGGAGGAGATATGTATTATAACTATTATGACATGAGAGGACACACTAGGGATCAATGTTACAATTTGAAGCTTTGTACTCATTGTAATATCAGATGTCATACTAAGGACGTATGCTACAGGTTATTGGAGTATCCTGCAAATTTCAAGGGCAAGAAGAGAACAAATGCAGTAGTTGCAGCTCCAGGATCAAATATGTAGGCTCAAAGTTCAAATTATGTACAACAAGCAACTCCTTATTTTACACCAAATCCTTCATATGCTAAACAAACCTGCAATCAGTGAGTCAAGTGCCAATATAGCAGGTATATTTGCAGCTACTTCTTATTGTGATATTGCAAATACTTATAATGCTGCAAGCATCTGTTCAAAATCGACAGTGGATAGTGGTACCACTAATCATATGTCAGTAATAAGAACTTATTGAATCATGGAATGACATTGAATAATCCAGAAAATGTTCAATTTCCTACTGGAGATTCAGCAGTTATAACACAACCAGGGAACTGTCAATTAACAGGAGGTGATGTAGTTAAAAATGTATTGTGTGTGCCAGAATTTAAATTCAATCTCTTATCTGTTTCAAAACTGACAAAAGAGTTGAAATGTTGTGCTCTATTTTTCCATGATCTCTTCACTGGGAGAGTGAAGGAGATTGGTGAAGAAGTCAATGGCTTGTATGTTTTAAGAACAATAAGACATGAAGATTCTACAAAAATAAATAGTATGGCAGCTACTAGGGGTGATGATGGTGCAGTATGGCATAGGAGACTAGGGCATGTTCCTATGGCTGTAATCAGAAAAATAAGCATGTTTGACAATAAGAATAGTTTTGTATTGCACAATTGTAATGTTTGTCCTAAAGCAAGACAAGTTAGATTGCCTTTTTCTAGTAGTCATAACAGAAGTGCACACTGTTTTGATTTAGTTCACTTGGATGTATAGGGATCCTACAAGGCTGTTACACATAATAAAATGAGATTTTTTCTTACTTTGATTGATGATCATTCTAGATGGACATAGGTGTTTTTGATGCATCTCAAGTCAGATGTTTCCACTTTATTAAAGGATTTCATTGTTTTGATTAAAACTCAGTTTGGTGTACAGATCAAAAGTTTTAGGTCTCACAATGGATGGGAGTTTTTAACTCACATTGTAATGAGTTGTTCAAAACTTATGGTAAAATTCATCAAAGTTCTTCTCCACATACATCTCAGCAAAATGGTGTAGTGAAAAAAAATAATCTATGGCAATAAACTCTATTCAGTTATGCCACAAACCTTAATAAGTCCGATAAGTTTGGTTCTAGGGCAATAAAGTCAGTTCTTTTGGTTTATGGTTCCACACATAATGGATACAAACTCTATGACCTTGAGCACAATGTATTTACTGAGAATATATTCTCATTTCAGTCTCACCACTCAGGAGTTTTGCAGGACCATACAACAGTTTATCAGGTTCACTCTGAGTTATTCTCTTATGCTGATGACTCATATCACTCTTATGATGTTCAACCTGAACCTTTAGAGGTTCATGATAACTCACACGATGCTTTACAACATTCACCACCTCAGATTGAAACTCATGTTGAACTGGTTGAAGAGCCTCCACCCGTTCTTGCTATTTCTACTTTATCCATTCCTAGTGACAGAAGAAGATTAGAAAGAACTTGCAGACCTCCCATTTGGCAAAAGGACTTCATCACAGCAGTTAAGACTAAGTCTTCACCATGGTGTTTGTATTCTATCTCAAATAGCGTTGACTATAGTTGTTTGTCTACATCTTATCAGTGTTATATAGCACATTTATCAGCTGATATTGAGCCTCAATATTACCATCAAGTTGTTAAGGATATCAGATGGATTCAAGCTATGAAGGAGGAAATTCAGGCTCTAAAAGACAACAAGACTTGGAAAGTTCCACATGGGTGTATAAGATCAAGTATAAAGCTGATGGAGATGTGGAGAGGTTTAAGGATAGATTGGTTGCAAAAGGATATAATCAATAGGAAGGTTTGGACTACCAGGAAACTTTTTCACCAGTGGTGAAAATGGTTACTATTAGAACTGTAATTTCACATGCTGCTACTAAAGGATGGAGAATTCAACATATGGATGTTTACAATGCATTTCTTCAAGGTGATTTGCTTGAAGAAGTGTATATGTAATTACCTCAAGGTTTTTATCCTGCTACCAAAGAGGGCCCTCAAGTTTGCAGACTGCTTAAGTCCTTGTATGGACTCATACAAACATCTAGACAGTGAAATGTGAAGCTTACCACTGCTTTACTTGCAGCAGGATTTCAGCAGAGTCATTTGAATTATTCATTGCTAACTAGGTTGTCTGTTGATGGTATTGTGATCATCCTGATCTATGTGGATGATCTTTTGATTACTTGGAGCAGTAAGCAATTGATTGAAAAGGCAACACAAGTACTGAAGGACAACTTCAAGATTAAGGATCTGGGAAAACTTAGATATTTTCTTGGCATTGAATTTGCTAGGAGCTCATATGGCATACTTATGCATCAGAGAAAGTGTGCCCCGGAACTTCTTTCAGATTTGGGATTGAGTGGTTCTAAGCCTACTCCAACACCAGTTGAACTTAATCTGAAGTTGACAACACCAGAAATTGACAAACACACAGGAGATGTATCTGATCCATTACTGAATGATCCCAGTGAGAATCAAATGTTGATTGGAAAATTACTTTATCTTACTATCACTAGACCAGATATTTCTTTTGTAGTTCAAAACTTGAGTCAGTTCATGCATGCTCTTAAAGTGTCTCATATGGAAGCTGTTGGTAAAGTAGTTAAATATGTCAAATGAGCACCTGGTTTGGGAGTTTTACTCAGTGCACATGGCAGTGATACCCTTCATGCTTATTGTGATGTTGATTGAGGTTCTTGTGTGAATACTAGAAGATCCATTATTGGTTACATGATTAGGTTTGGAAGTTCTTTGATTTCTTGGAAGTCTAAGAAGCAATCTATCATTTTTAGAAGTTCAGCTAAAGCTGAGTATAGGAGTCTTGCTTCAACTGTAGCAGAAATCATTTGGCTCATTGATCTTTGTAGAGAACTTGATGTTCATTTAGCTTTACATGTGCCATTGTGGTGTGATAGTAAGGAAGCTATTCAAATAGTTGTCAAGTCAGTTTTCCATGAGAGAACTAAGCATATTGACATTGATTGTCATTTCATTAGAGAGAAGGTTCAAGCTGGTCTCATTCAAACTAGAAACTTATCTACCACATAATAGCCTGCGGATTTGTTCAGGTCTTGGTCGATCACAACATGACTACTTACTAGCCAAGCTAGGTGTGAAGAACATTTTCATACCACCTAGCTTGCAGGGGGTATTGAGCAATGCCACAACAATGCAGTCAAGAGCAGTGCCACACACACTAGCAGTGGCACACACACAACTAACAGTGCAGAAAAACACACAACATCAATTCCCACCTCAACTGATCCTGCTTCTATTCAACTGTTCGAAGAGTGATGTGAGTTGTGTATGAGCTGTCAAAGTTAGTTAGTGAGCTGACAAAGTTAGTTAGAAGATATTTTAGTTGGTTAGAGTTAGTTAGAAGATATTTTTTTATTAGTGGACGTTAGTGAAGTTAGTCAAGTGTATATATAGATTGTAAACCCTGTATCCATTCATTATGATCAATTCATTTTCATTTCAATTTCTGAAAACAAATTCACTCCTCTCGATCTCTTAACTGTCTCTGTTGCTTTCTACATAGAAGATTACTCTAAATCTGCTATGATTACATGATGAATTGATTGCCGCCACCCATTATCAAAAGGAATTTTCACGTGCTTGGACCATGAAAAAAAAACAGGTGAGCGCCTGAGGGAGTGTGTTGAGAATATAATCAAATATTAAAAGTGTATTCTCTCTAACAGCTTAAGCTTTTAGATGAGATGATCACACACTTTAACACCAGACACACAAGCCACAGAGGTTGGCATTTTCCAAAATAGTGAAGCAGAGGCCCGTGCGAGCCCCTTCGCGGTAGACTTGGAGCTTTGGCGAGGAGGTGCTCGTCAGCCCTCCTAATTGCGTCCCGAGCTCATTGATGATCCTCCCAGTTTTTCCTATCCGAGATGGGATTTGCATGGGCAGCCTCCTACACACCCTGGGTCATATATAAACATCATGAAATGTCTTTTGATGAGTTATACATGACTACTTTTAGAGGCAAGAACACATGAGGAGCAAGGGCTAACAGACTTCGGCGACGAGTTCCACTTTCTTCCATTATTTTGTGTTGGTTATGAATTCTATTTTTATGCTTTTGTACAAAATTATGAGTAGCGAATTTTCGACAGTACTTTTCAGGCATTAGAAGTACTTTGGATTTTGAAATTTGAAAAAATAATCAAGCCATCAACAGAAAGAGAGGATTCTTGGATCATACAATTCACAGATTGTTAACAGACGATAGAGGAAAACAATTTCAGAGTTGACTTCTAGCCATTACATGTTACCAACATAACACATTATTAGCCTATACAGGAACATCAGAAGGATATTCTTTTGGTGCTCTCTTTACAGCACCCCTAACCAACTTCTCTTGGTCATGAAGATTTAATGGCAATTTGTCATAAACATCTGTAAACAAATCTGTCAATGAAGGTTTTTCCACTTTTTCTGCTACTTGAATTGCTTGCAACACCTTCAAAAAGAAGAAAAAAAACATTATAAACTTTTACCAGATATATCAGAAGAAAATCAATGTTGTTCTGTCATATATGGTTCTTGAATTTTGAACCTGTTTTCTGATGTCTCCGCGAAGTTCAGATTCATCTTCATCATTCCACCAGCCATTTCTTTGTATATATTTTCTGAATCTGGATACTGGGCTTTTTGCTGTTTTCCAGTGCTCTATTTCTTCAACGGGTCGATACTTGGTTGAATCATCAGATGTTGAATGGTGAGCTACTCTGTAAGTCATGGCCTAAAAGTTACAAAAGAATTGATATTTTAGTTCTATAGCAATTTTAAGATTGTTCTATGTTTAACAATTTCAAGATTTAGTGCAGATTTCATAACACGTGTTGTAACTTGAACTGATATCGTCTTTACCTCTACTAATATTGGCTTTTGTTTCTTAATTGCCATTTCGCGAGCTGCACGAATAGCACTATAAATAGCCAAGGCATCGTTCCCATCAACACGGATGCTTCTAATACCATATGATATTCCTTTAGAGGCGATTCCATCACCTTCCATAACAAGACATAGGAAAATCTACCTTAAGTAAGATGGAGAAAAATACTAGTAAAAGGTGCATTGTGTATCAAATGAGTTTGGAAAAATACTTCGAAATTGTTCGTTTATAGGAGTGCTAATGGCCCATCCATTGTTGCGGCATATAAAGACAACAGGAGCATCCAATACTGCTGCAAAGTTTAATGCAGCATGGAAATCTCCCTGCAAATTATATCAAGAAAATTAAAGTAGAATACCCCCTAAAAATCGCTTTATTTTGCTTAATTTAATTACCTCACTGGTGCTACCATCTCCAAGAAAAGTGACGGCGCAAGCCTCCTTTTTATCCATTTTGAGAGAATAAGCAACGCCCGCGGCCTGAGGAATCTGTGTTCTGAGGGAAATGCAATTTTGAGCAGAAAATTGTTTAGACGGAATATCCTGAATCTTTAGGGGAAAGGAACATGCTAAAAGCTTTGAGATTCTTACGCTATTGGCGAAGAAACAGTTAAGTAATTGAGCTCATTAGAACCATGGTGGCATGGCATTTGCCTTCCTTTTCCATAATCAAACTTGTTTCCGAACAATTGATTGGCAACCTGTCGCAAGGGGTAGCCGCGCCATAATATAACCCCTACTTCCCTGTACTGCAATGTTTAACACCATGTTGATTTACATCATTTCCAGGTTACAGGATCATGAAACTTTTGTTAAAATCTAATAACACACATAAGTAAGAAGACACTGGATTCAATGGTTCAATTATTATGCTAATGCCAAAGGGCTTTTTTCATTTTTGGCCATCGACCGATATTAATTACATGTGCTAGCCAAAATATACAGAACATATAACATATACATTTGCTGGCTATTATTTCTAGGGAAGCCCAAAAGATAGTTATCACAGTGCCAATTGTGTTTGATAATTACTCATCTCAAAGACAAACCAACTATTGAAGGTTAAAAATTCCCAGAAAAGGAACACGAATCTAGTAGAAATGGAAAAAAGAAAAGAGAAAGCGCCAAACTCATTGTTTTCGACTCGTATAATGTATACATATGCAGACAAAATTTGAAGTATACCTATAAAACCACTATCTCTAGATCTTGAATTCGTCTCTGAATAATAAAAGCAAGTACCTGAGGCAACACGAAGTCGTCTAGGGTGAGAGCAGCAGCCGATGCTATGTTGATAGCTTCTTCTCCAGCAGTTGTGAGATAGAAAGATAACCTCCCCTGCCTTTGTGCTTCATAAAAAATTGTATCCATTGTTTGAAGTGTCACCATTGAACTATACATCTTTACTGCCAATTCTTTACTCACCTAACCACATTTACACCCAATAAATGCATCAAAACTCTGTCATTTTTTCACTTAATGGAATTCTAACTAAACTAGAAAGAATTTGCAAATACCTCTTCAAAGATACTCCCTGGAATTGGATAGCCATCATCATCAAGGACTCTATAACAAGGTAACCTCTTTTCAGATGACTCTGAAATAAATTTCATTTGAGGAGTAATTGGAACCTTTCCACCAGGGAAATCCATGACCTGCCAATTCCATATTCAGTAAGCTTTGCAACAAAACAACAACAATAATTATGCCCTGTACGAAACAAGTTGGTGTCAGCTACATGAATCCTCACTGTCCATGTCGCTACATTTAAGCTCATCTCAGCCCAATATTACGCAAAATACAGTTTAAAATAGAGAAGTAGTTGAAGTTTCCTATATTTTCTATAGGTATGTATATATCTCTGATGGAACTAAAAGACTCCTAGAAAACATTGGTAAACATACTAATATGACTAAAACTTAGTCCTACCTAAGTAGTATGCTTATACAGATCTTTTTCTCCACTATACCCTATTTTTCGCAGAGATAAAGTGAAATATTGATGAATTCCATGCAGAGAAGCATGATTCTCTCAAGCACAAAATATACTCGCCCAATTCAAAATTGTCTATATAATTATCAAATAATTGTCTTTTGATAATTGTCTGCACACATCTTAACCTCCCCAGAATCCACTTGTGGGATTACACTAGGTAGGTTGTTGTTGTCTTTTGACAAAGAAAAATGAGTGATAGAACTTGGTGAAGTGATAGTAACCTGAAAATCATCATCATCATCATAATTTTCTGCAAACAGAGAAGATTGCTCTTTTAATAAGTTGGTTGACTCAAACCGGAAAAATGATAAAAGGCCTGTTGATGAAAAATCAAGAAGTGCACCAGGGTAGGCATGTAATTGGCCTAGTGTTTGTTTACTGGCAATTCTATGAATTACTTTAGAATTTGAGTAGAGGATTTTGAGGAAGCCCATCATATTATGTCAGGTGAAATGGCAAGTTTTTGGCCCAAGTTTTTTATTTTCTACAGGTAGCTGAGAGTAACTTAACGTTGTCACGTGATCAGGAGGTCGTGAGTTCAAGTCGTGGAAATAACCTCTTGTAAAAATGTGATGTAAAACGGCGTATAATAGATTCTTGTGGTTCGATTCTTCCCCGAACCCCGCATATAATGGAAACTTAGTGCACCGGACTGTCCTTTATGATTCATTTATCAAGAACCAGATGGAAATGTTCTCGGAGTTAAGTAAGTAGAATGGGGAACTAGTTTTGTCTTTTTGGATCGTTGCCTAAGTATAAAAGGAAACAGGGAAGTGACTACTATCAGAGGAGTGT
Source organism: Anisodus tanguticus (assembly GCA_034509755.1). NCBI lineage: Eukaryota > Viridiplantae > Streptophyta > Magnoliopsida > Solanales > Solanaceae > Anisodus > Anisodus tanguticus. The sequence goes on from CM067560.1 coordinate 9,979,517, forward strand.
CATGGGATGAAATGAATTTTTTTACTTTGAGTCTTGAAATTAAAGAAACTTTTAACAGAGAGCGCTTTTTGAGTGAAAAAAGGTGACAACAGACAAGAGTACGAAAAAGAAGACATGTATAAAAGCTTTTTGTTTTGTAGTGTTCAAGTCAAAAAAATAATCTCTTGCTCTCCTATCTTTTGATTAGGAAAGCGGCACATATCAGGGGTAGCGATTGTTTATTAAAAATACAGGACTCTGCTAAGTGATAACACGATGTATAGAGTTTGATACCTGATTATTCCCATTAATGAAAAGAGTATATATATAAATTATAATTTTTCATTATAGAAAACATATTTCTATTCTCATCCCAAAACTTTATTCTAGTGGTACAAGACTCCTATAGTTATGGTAAGTGTACAATGTAATACTTGTTGAAAATTAGCCTTTGGCGGGGAGATGCGTCCACCCATCTTTGATGAATTAAACACTAGTGTTTCGCATGTTGGAGACCTTGTCTCTTCGCACATGCATGATCTACGAAGTGAGTAGATGACCGTAGGGCCAAGAATCGTCTAATTTCGTTGAGAAATGAAAGAGATATTGGTCCACGAAGTAAGGTGTTTGAGACATGGAAATGTGGTGTGTGACAAATCTACCACATCGGTGGGAATAGGAAGAATTGCTCTCTATATAAGTCTCTAATGTGGTAAAGGGTTTGGATCCCCAAGGGGTATCCCATGTGTTTAAAGGAGGGAAGACCTAGATGTGCTTGGGTTCAAGGCTAAACCCACACGCGCGCCGCCGCCCGCCCGCACGGGCTGTGGGCTGTGGGCTGTGGGCCTTTCTGATATTATCTTTTTGGACCAGAGAACTCTGCCAGATGTACAGTTTGATCCCCGAAGTTTCATATGTACGGTTTGGACCGGAATTCTTTTATATGTACGCTTTGGTCCCCGAAGTTTCAATATTTACAGTTTGGTCCCCGAATTTACGGAGACTTTTTCGCCTACCGTTGGGACTGTTTTTTGAGGAATTAATCAGCCATTACTTGGCTGATTAACTCCTCCATTAACACCCATTACTTGGGCGATTAGGCGACCTTTCAATGGCCATTAACAAACCATTACTTGGCGTTTTAATGCCCTCCTAAATGGCCATTAACAGCCATGTTTTGGCGGTTGGACAGCCCCTTCTCTATGCTATATATTGAGCCTCATTTGGCTCAATTCGATGTGAGAATATAGACGAAAAACAGGCCACAAAACAGACAAAAAAGACACTCGAAAAATCAAGCAAACCGGTGGCGGAAAAATCAGCAAACCGGTGGCTGAAAAATCAGCAAAACAGTGGCTGAAAATCGTCAAAAACACAAGTGACCAAACCCTCACGTATACACAAGATATACACTACGAGAGACACACTATATACACAGAGACAAAAGAGAAGAGTAAAGAGAAACTCTTCCTTCCTATTCCATATCTTCACAAGTCGAGTCATATTTGTTTTCTTCGACAGAGCTCAACCTATTGGCTTTGTAGTGTTGATATTAAAGTGTTGTTCTATCTTGGGAGACTATTGCCCGCTAACGTAAAAGCATATATACGGGGCAATCTTGTCTTAAGGATAGAGGGCTATCCTCGACTCAACACACAACGTTGTAACCTTCCAGATTTAGTTGTTTCTTGATTTCAGGATATCCAAGATTCAAGACACAACATACTTGCGGCAGTTCTCAAAGTTGGCTTTGCAAGGTGATCAAGATTCAAGACACAACGCACTTGCGGCAGTTTTGAAGTTTGACCATTTATTTATCCTTTCGAACATTTGTAATAGTTATTTACATCCCGTCCTGCTTTATAAAGTACGATAGAGTACCAACAATACTTACACTAAAATAGTACCTAAACTATACAAAATAATGGAAACTTATTTACAAAAACCGAACGTGACTTATGCACAAATCCGTGATATACATTAGGTGTATATCACAGAATATCTTCTATATTTAACACACACCCGCAGTCATAGCGGACGATCTTCGAACGTTGAGACTGTCCCAAAAATCTTCAAAAAGGACCGAGAGAAGACCATTTGTAAAGATGTCTACAATTTGATACTTGGAAGGGACATGGCAGACGCGTACTTGTCCACGAGCAACCTTTTCGCGAACAAAGTGAATGTCCATCTCGATGTGTTTAGTGCGTTGGTGTTGAACCGGATTCCCCGAAAGGTAGATGACACTAACATTATCACAATAAACCAATGTAGATTTCTGAATAGGACAATGCAACTCTAAAAGAAAATTACGTAACCAATAGGATTCAGAGACCACATTGACTACCCATCGATACTCGACCTCTGCACTAGAGCGGGACAAAGTCGACTGTCGCTTCGCAGACCATGAGACCAAGTTATTCCCAAGAAACATGCAATAGCCGGACGTGGAACTTCTGGTATCCGGACAACTACCCCAATCAGCATTTGTATACGAGACAAGTGTAGATGTCGAAGACGGATATAGATGTAAGCCATAGTCAAGTGTTCCCTAGATATATCGAATAATACGTTTGAGCGTATTCATGTGTTCAACCCTGGGATAATGCATAAACAAGCACACATGTTGAACATCATACGTAATATCTGGTCTCGTGAAAGTAAGATATTGAAGAGCCCCTGCAAGACTACGATAGCGGGTCGGATCCTCATAGGGTGAGCTAGCCGCAACACCCAACTTGGGTTTAGTATCAACCGGAGTGGAAGTGGACTTACAGGATGACATCCCAGCCCTCTCAATGATCTCAGCTGCATACTTTCTCTGGGATAAGAACAGTCCACCTGCATGACGAGTGACAGCAATCCCAAAAGTAACTCAAGGGCTCCAAGTCTTTCATAGCTAACTCAGAACCGAGCATTGTCATGATAGACTGGCGTAATGCATCAGAAGAGACAGTCAAGATAATATCATCCACATATAAAAGTATATAAGCCGAGGAAGAACCACAACGATATATGAACAATGAATTATCAGATCTGATGTGAGAGAAATCAATAGTCGAAACATAGTCAGCAAACCTTTTATATCAAGCCCGTGGAGACTGCTTAAGCCCATACAAGGTCTTCAACAAACAGACATGATGCGGATATTTGGGATCCCTAAACCCCAATGACTGACGCATATAGATTGTTTCCTTGAGATCACCATGTAAGAAAACATTCTTCACATCTAACTGATGAATGGGCCATGCTTTCGAAAGAGCCAAGCAGAGCACAGTGCGAATAGTAGCCGACTTAACCACTGGACTAAATGTCTCACCATAATCCACACCAACCTGTTGAGTCTTACCATCACCTACAAGACGAGTCTTATGCCTCGCAAAGGAACCGTCAGAATTGTCTTTATGAGCAAAAATTCACATAGACCGAATAATAGTAACATCGGATGGACGGGGCACCAACTCCCACGTCTTATTATCAATAAGCGCATTATATTCGTCGGTCATAGTAATTTTCCAATTCGGATCATTTAAAGCAGACACAAGGTTACGGGGTAAAGGGGATTTAAGAACATTATAATTCAAATTAAAATGTCTTTTTGGTTTAAAAATACCCCATTGACTATGAGTGATCGATCTATGACTCGGGGGAGAATTGAGCGGATTTTGGAAATTATCGGGACTTGTGATGGACTAGCCAGCAGGCAGTGGGCCTGCTGGCCCAGATCGGTAACTGGGTCCGAGACTGGAAACAGAGATTGGGCCAGTACTGGACCCGGGAGAAGTATCAAGGACTAGGCAAGAACTGGAAGCTAGGATTGGGCTAGCACTAGACCCGTTACCTAGAACGAGACATGGGCCAGAACTGGGCCGGAGATACGGCTCAGTTTCTAGACCCACGATGGGAGCATGGACTGTACTGTAGAACTAGCGGGCAGTGGGCTCGCTGGCTGATTTGGGGTACGGGAGACGTCCGAAAAATGGTGAATAATATACGGGAATATACCATCATTCAAAAAATTATACGAATTAGGCACGGGATTACGAACCTTAGCAAACGGAAATTGGGATTCATAAAAAATTACATGACTACTAATGATGATTTTATTAGACGATAAATCAAAACATTTGTAGCCACGATGATTTGGCAAAAAACCCAAAAACGCACAAGGGGTAGACCGGGCCTGAAGTTTGTTAATTGTGGTGGACGGAAAGAGGGGATAACACAAGCACCCAAAGACCCTAAGATGTGAATTCGAATGAGTCTTATTATATAAAATTTGAAGAGGGGACGAAAATGCCAAATCTTTGGAAGGAAGAATGTTAAGAAGATATGTAGTCATTTGTAGAGCATGATGCCAAAAAGAATGGGGTACTGAAGTATGACTCAATAGAGTTCGGACAATATTATTAATGGTATGAATTTTGCGTTCCGCTTTTCCATTTTGTGAAGACATATTAGGGCAAGAAAAACGAAAATTAATTCCATTATTAGCACAAAACTCCTTAAACACCCCATTATCATATTCTTTTCTATTATCACATTGAATATTTTTGGTTTTTCGTTCGAATTGAATTCTAATGAATGCTCTAAAATTTAAGAAGGTGGAAAACTTGAGATTTTTTCGCTATCGGAAAAGTCCATAAAAACTTAGAATAATCATCCAAAAATAAAACATAATAACGATGACCCAAAGAACTGAGAACCGGAGATGTCCATAAATCGCTATGAATAATATTAAATGACATTAAAGTAAGAGAATTAGAGTCTACAAATGGCAACATAACAATTTTTCCTAAAGAACAAGATTGACAATTCGGAGTACTACACGTACCCTTACACAAAATAAAATTATTTTTATCTAAGAAAGACAAAATAGACGACCCCGGATGACCAAGACGAGCATGCCACAAGGAAGGAGCAAGGGTTGCAAACGTTGATGGCAAGGCTTGACTCGAGAGTCTGGAACATGGCGTGATATGATAAAGATCTCTCATACTATCACACCTCATGAGAGGACTCCCCGTCTTGAAATCCTTCACAAAAAATCCAAACGGATCAAATTCAATAGAAACGGAATTATCAGTGGTTAATTTATGGACAGACACTAAATTTTTAATCAATTTAGGGGCATGAATGGTATTTTTCAAGATAAGGGGTGGATGGGGGGGGGAGACAAAGTTTTATGACCATAACCACGAATTGGAATAGAATTACCATTACCAACAATTATTCCACGAGGGTTACTCAAATTAGAATAAGACGAGAGAGTACCTGGGTCAGACGTCATGTGAGTAGTGGCACCGGTGTCCATGTACCAATTTGGGTCTGAGGGATTTATTCCAAGTGTGTGCATCGCAACTTCAATGTCGGTAGGAGTGGGACCCGCTGCATGATGGGCCTGTGGAGGCTGAGGCCCAAGCCCACTTGCTTGTTGCCCCGGCCCAAAAACATTGCGAAAACCACTAGGCCAGGCAGTGTTGGACCGAAACGAGGGTTGATTAGCCCACTGCCCATAAGCTGGAAACATCGGCTGAAAGGGGATGCTGGGCCACTGCCAAAGGGCCTATGGCTGGGACCAGTGGGACGGTGGCCCACTGTTGATAGGACGGGGCCCACTGCTATTACCGCCACCATTGTCGGAACCATTGTGTTTGTCCCCACAATTCCTGCCATTATATTTTCAATTATTTTTGCCGCCCCCTTGAGAATGGTTTTGGCTCGAATTATCACCAAAAGTCTGAGAATTATGGGAGGACGTCATCATGACCACGGGACTAGCACTAGTAGCCGCCTTCTTAGCCAAACCGGCCTCTTCCAAAGTAAGCATGGACCAAGTTTGATAGAACTTCGGGAGAGGATTACTTTGACGAAAGAGAGTTCTAACGCCACTATAAGCCTCAGATCGGCCTGCAACCATCTGTAGAACTAGACGATCTTCGCTAATGGGCGCACCAACATTGCGGAGTTGGTCTGCCAATTCCTTCAACCTTTTGCAATAAGCTGAAACATTCGGAAAATTTTCCATGTTGACGTGGGAAAATTCCTGCTCAAGGGTAACAACTCTGGAATTTTGATTATCTTGGAATATGTCACGCAGCCTATCCCAAGCAGCCATCGCCGTAGCGTCTGCCTCAACAATCGTCTGCAACAGGTCGGTAGAGATAGTGAAATAAATCCACTACAAGACGGTGGCATCAAGCGTTGTCCATAACTTAGGATCATTCTCTCGTTTAGACACCTCCGTATCCTCAGGAGCCGCGGGGATTATGTGATGGATGACTTGATGCGAGCGAGCGTGAATTTTGAACAACTCGGCCCACGTCGCGTATTGGACGTTTTCTATTTCAAGAATAAGAGGGATGTGATTCTGGATGTTATAAACAACAAGGGTAGGGTGAAACGTATTCTTTGTCGTCGACATAACGAAAGAATAATAGGTGATTTGAGAAGAGAAGAAAATAAAAATAGATAGCCACCTACGGGCAAGGATTCAGGGAAGGGACAGCGGAAACCGATGCACTAGGTTGACGGACAAATTGGAAAAAAATAGCCTAGACTTCTGATACTTTGAAAGAAATAATCCCTTGATTATTCTCATTAATGAAAAGAGTATATATACAAATTACAATTTTCCATAATAGAAAACATATTCCTATTCTAATTTCAAAACTCTATTCTAGTAATACAAGACTCCTATAATTATGATTAGTGTACAATGTAATACTTACCCAAATAGTACCTAAACTATACAAAATAATGGAAACTTATTTACAAAAACCGAACGTGACTTATGCACAAATTCGTGATATACATTAGGTGTATATCACGGAATATCTTCTATATTTAACATTAAGTTCACCAAAATGTAACATCATCTGCTTTCATCTAGATGTGTCATGTGGTTGGCTAGAGATGAATTCCCTCCCCTCCCCCCGAACAAACCCCTACCCCCACCACCTCCTCCTTAGAGTTAACAATATTAAAAAAATTATTACAATATTTAGATTTAAAATATTTAATATATTATACATAGCTATTATAAAGAAGAAGAAAATTATTAATTCTGTTTGATAATTAATCAAGTTTCATAAAAAAAAAAAACACACAATTAGTGAAAGTTGGGCGAATTAAAATATGACCATTATTTAGCTCAGGCTAACCCGATCAATCTAAGCCTCAACTAACAATTAAATAATAATTTATTTATCGATTCAATTCATTTTAACTCATTCAAATTCAGCTCAAACTATTAATTTTTTGCGACCGTTACTTCTTCCCATTTATACACTAATTCCGGTCAAAGTCATTTTTCATTCCAACCAATTCCTAGACATCAATAAGTGGTGTACCTACAACCTGTTCTTCTATACACTGATAAATAAATAAATTGTTATAGAGATGGACAAGTACAAACGAATTCATGATATCCTACCTAACTAACTGACACATGAAGTAATTGTATCCATAGATATGGATAAAATCGCTTTCATAAATTCTAACCTAAACGGTCTATCCTTTACAATAATTAATTATTTTTCCGGTCAAAATTGACGTAACAAGGACTATCTCTGTCATGTCATTCCAGAATGGCCCACCCAACTATTTTTTGTTATTTTATTATTGGGAAATTTACACATGATTACTTAAGCAGAATACAAAAATTAGCCACAAATTATTTAATAGAATAAAGTAATAAATAACGTTTATTGCTCCTAGTTTTTTTCTTATTTTTCTAAACTCATCAGCACGTTTAATTTAATTTAAGATATAAAGAAGAGAGAAAGGCGACAATATATTTGTTTTACTTCTTTACGTTTCTGAACCAAACAATAGATTTTTGTGTTATATATAAGGTAAGAAAAATATAACCTCCTCCTCATGTGCTCTACGGCTCTACCCCCTAAATAATGAAAATGATTGAACCATTCATAAAATTAAGAGTAAAATGTACTAAAAGATCATGATTGTTAGAAGTTTGGCACTGTTACGTCGCTATAACATTTTTTTTTTTTATATAGTTGGACTAATACAAGCACAGAAGTGGATATATAATTTGAAGGTGACGGGTGTCATAATTTTCATTAGTATACATCTTATAATGACTAATATAGAAATTGTTAGGAATGTGTATCCGGACTGATCCATCTTTTTTGAGTTCATTCGGGTCAACTCAATAGACCTTTTTATTTATAAATATGAAAATTACATCTCAAATATAAACTAACATAATTAGCATTTTTAAACAAGGAATCATACCTATTAACAATAGAAGTAAACTCAATATTTTCTCCAAGGGACTTACATATTTTCTGTATATTAAAAAAATGAACTTGCACAAATGCAATAACATCTTCAATAAGAGAATTACACCAATCAAAATAAGTAAACTAATAGAAAAAACTCTCCAATAGGTAAATACACCCCATAAGTAAATGTAGAATTAGATATACTACAAGTTCTCAAAAATCAAAATCATAAATTTCATATTTTTTCTAAGCAATGTTTACGAAATTTCCATCACAATTTAATAGTAAAGTGATTTAAATTGAATTAAATAATTATAGAATAGCACAAATTTTTATAATATATTTCCTCCGTTCACTTTTACTTATCCAGTTTGAAAAATCAGAAAATAATTTATCATTTCATATCAACTTTATCCTTATTATTATTAAGTACTCCAATTCATTTTCCAACATTAATGAGTTAAAATAATTAGAGGTGATATAGAAAGATTATTATTTTATTTATTGCTTTTCAAAGCTGTGTTAAATCAAATATAGATAAGTAAACATGAACGGAGGGACTAATAAACAAAAGAAATTATAAAAATTGAACTATGATCTCAATCCAAAACTTCCACTGAGATTAAGAAAAATGCTTAATACAAAGGATTTTGAAGTTTTTTTTGTGTGTTCTCGCTAGTAGAAGTGTTTATCGGACAGTTTGATTGGATATTTATACTTAATGGTTTGACTTATCAGTTATCGGTTTTTAAATATACTAATCCGCTATTTTAACCAATAAGATATCGGTTGATTCAATTTGAATTTAACAGTTATCGATTGACTTATCAATTAATTAAAAAAGTCGATTAAAAAAATGAAAATCCAAAAGACTCATCATTGAATTTGCTTATGTGAAGCAAATAGGGCCAAGTTATGACTTTCAAATTTAATATTTTCTATGGAGATAAAAAAGCGTCTATCTTGTTGAGTATTGAGGCAACTGGAAGGAATTCTAGAGAAAACTAGAACGGGGTTGTTGCCGCTTTATGTTTAAGACTTAGAACTTAGAGTTTTTAACATTTTTTAATAACTTTTAGAGTTTAATATTTTAGTTTAGAGTTTCCAATTTTCTATATTTTCTAAACTACTTATATATACAAAGGGTATAAATTTAGCTATTTTTAACGGGTTAACGGTTTATAGAATAAGGAAATCAAGTAATCCGTACCTAACACCATTAAGCCGTTAAAAATTTTAATCCGGTCACCATCCGATAATCCGATAACCCGATACCAATAAGTATTTTAAAAGTCTTTTTTTCTTTATTAAATTTTATACTCAGCCAAATATTACCACACAAACTAGGACAAAGGGAATTATATCTAAATATTGGTTGAAGTGGTACAAAATTAAGATAAATATAACTTCCGTCCATGGGTAAGGAAAGTCATTTTCTTTATTAAATACCACACTAACCTTTTTCATAAAAAATATTTTTTGTGAAGTCATAATTTTTTGCTACCAAACACACCTCTAGTGGTACCAAAAATTCAATGAGAGTACTTGTAAGTGTACTAGTAGTAAGTTATTACATTGTCACACTTACACCTTAGCAAATGTACTTATTTTGTTTTCTTTCATCCTTTCTTTTTTTTTTTTTTTTTGATAATTCAGGTTTCTGAGCTTGCTTGCGCTCGACTACTTCACCCAGGTATTACCCGGACGTCCCGAGATGATGGGACCGGTCCTTCAAACCCCACCACCAGGTAAATCGCGGGATGTGCACACATGATCAGTGTCTGCTTGCGTCCAACGGATCAATGCTACAAGGTTGACCCCCCCACAGGCCCCATCCACAAGGCTTGGCGGAGACCGAACCCACACTGCAATATGCCCGCGCAGCTTTTAGCGCCCAGGCTTTACCACATGTATGTGCCCCGGAGGACGATATCCGGAGGGGAGAATCGAACTTGCGACTCTAAGGCTGCAAAGTTGACTCCCTGCCAGCAAGCTGACCCTTCTAGATTTCTTTCATCCTTTCTTGGATAAAGGCCAGACTTCCTTTTAGATGTTTCAAAATGAAACACGTTATGGTGAGTCACTTTTGTCCAAATCGTCTAAAATCATACTTTCTTGATTAGCTGATACATGTAGTTATCCAAAAAAAAAAACAAATCCTCTAAAAGAATATATATCAAGATAAATCGAGATATGATAATCAATGGTTGAACAACGTGCTTAATGGTTTAATTTTCTGATTTAATTTAATTCTTTATCTTGAACACTGCAAAGAGTCAATGCAACTAATATAAAATGGGACGAAACCGGCAATTACAACATAATTTTATTGGATTTGTGTCAACACTCAAAAATAATTTAAGTGTTTAGCCGAATTCAGTGATAATCGAACTGTTCCAGAGCCGAATCTGCTTCTAGCCCTCGACTACAAGAACTTCATTGGCTACTAAGGCATCTTAGTCGAGTTGTTAGTTAAAGGAACGACCGGGACCCACTCAGGTGCAGACGCCTCAACGACCAAGTCAAAAGGGTTTCCGGACCCCTAGAAGCGGTAACGGCCAACAACAGCAAAAAGAAAGGGGCATATCCGAGTAAGAGGAGTAGAGGGCGAGAAACTCGGCACCACCTCCCCCATAGTCAGCCATTGTACTTAGTGGGTTACTTGATGACTGACATGAGAGGGGGGATCACGTTGTACATTTCCCCCCCTTTTGTACTATAAATAAGATCATTCTTTGTAGATAAACACACACAGTCAATCAAACAACTCAATTTTTATCTATCTCTATCATTTACTTTATTTATCCTTTACTTTACTGTACTCAGTCACATTCATGTTTCTTACCTCTTAATTTACTCATTCACAATCCTAACACTTTCTGGAGTAGTTGGAGAACCCATTGCTAGAAGTTAGAGTTCCGCTTCTGGCTCAAATCGCTTAGTTAAGGAATCAATTTGTCATCCGATTTCGCCAGCCGATAAAACGCTAAACACATCGGATGGTAACAAATTTGGCACGCCCAGTGGGACCATAAGTGATCTCATAGTAAAGTTTGATTCTCCAGGTCAGGATCATACTTGGCGTATGTGCCTAAGGTCTGGTATGAAAATGAACCAAGTCCGGTCCACATCCTAAACAGAATCCTCCCAGACGGAACAACGAGCCACCATCTTCTTCGGGTATGCCTACATCGGTTGATACTCCTCCACTTCCTCCATCAACCCAAGTTGTGGGTGAACCTAGTCAATTTGAGGGTCCAACTATTATGACCACGTCATTCATTAGACATCAGATTGACTTGGGCATCCATGACATTATGTACCAGGTTTCCAAACAATTGGCTGACATTGTCAAGCTAATGGTGCATAATAAGGTTCAGCAGGCGAGAGAACTGGAGGTTGATCGACTACATCCAGGAGAAGGTTCGGCTATTTCTGTCATCCCTCTGATGAATGGCGTTGTGCATCATGCAACTGTGACTTAAGGTGTTGTTCCTCAACCGAATATGTATTAATCAGTACCTGCTCAGGTACAACCGATAGCACACCTAGGAGCACAAGCCTAGTCACTTGGTAACCAGTCTACTGTATGGGTTCCACCAAAAACTGGGGGTTCAAATTGTGCCACTCGACTAACGAATCTGCATTATTAACAGATCAATATGGCTCGGAGACCAGTTCAGATGTTCGGACACCTTGGTTTGCTGCCCGTTACACCGTACGCTTATGTTAATTGCCCTACGGTACATGCAACCAATGTTGGCCAATCGAACTAGCAGCCGATGGCCCCTGGCTATGACCCTGCTAGGCTATCTGGTGATACTGTCTACAGCGGTATACCATTCCAGCAGTCACAGCCGGTACCCAATCCATACAGTCCAGAAAGCGCAAACTTTCTAAGAACGGCTGATGTCCGAGGAGAGCAGACATGGAACATTGTTCCACCTTATCCTCAAGTTCCGTCGGCTATTCCAGGAGCTCAGGTTGGAGGCTTTGGTGGCTATGCCCAGCAATGGGGATGTACCCCACCTGTTGGTAATGGCCAGCAGAATGTCTACAACTTTCAAAACTCTGTTCAACAAGGTGCAGAATGGAGGTCTCTAGTTCAGAACGCCTACCAGCCGGTTCCAGTCGAGAATCGGCAAGGGACGCCACAACTGATGAACCCTGAAATCATTGCAAATACCATGAGGAGGTACCTTGGCATCCAACTGAAACCATTGGATAGACTTGTTTACAGGAAGCCCTACCCCGATTGGGTAGATCGGATAGCACCACTGCCAAGATGTTTCAAAATGCCTGATTTCGCCACCTTCTCGGGTGATGACGACAAATCTACCATTGAGCATATCAACAGGCCAGAACGAGTATCACAAGCTACAGTTATTCCCCGTTTCTCTAACCGGAACGACATTTGCCTGGTACTCATCTTTGGCGCCCGACTCCGTGCAGAGTTGGGCTGACATGGAGCGTTGTTTCCATGATAGATTTTATTAGCCCCAACCTTAAGTCAATGTGACAGATTTGACAAATCTCGGGCAACAGATCGATGAGTCGGCTACCGACTTTATCGAGAGATTCAGAAAGAAGGTTGGAAAATGCACCGTACACTTCCCCGAGTCTGAGTGTGCCTACATAATAATCAACATCATGCATCCACATCTAAAGGAGAAATTAGTGGGACAATCTTGCTCTGACTTAAGCCAGTTAGCCGAGAAGGCTAGCCAAATAGAGCAGTTTATCCAGGAGAAGGAGAAGGAGGAGGAGAAGAGAATAGTCGATCGAAACTGAGGCTCCCATTTGGTATCTATTATTGAGGCAGATGATTCTGACTTAGAGTCAGCCGATTGCACGACAGATACAATGGTAGTCGAGATCGTCAGGGGTAAGGTTTACTCCTGCCCAGCCTTGAAAGCCGTAAGAGGCAAGGAGACGAGTTCATCCGATGACATGGTTGGTTACTCGTTTGACATCACAAAGGCAGATCAGATCTTTGATCATCTGTTCAAAGATAAGTAGATTCGACTGCTTGATGGTGTGGATTCCTCCTGCCGAGGAACTTAAAGATAAGAAGTATTTCAAGTATCATAATTCATACAACCACTCTACTTTTAATTGTGTGGTCTTCAGAAAGGCGATCCAAAAGGGCATCAAAGAGGGGAGGTTCAAGCTAGCCATCAAGAGTATGGTTGAAATGTCCATTGACACCGACCCCTTTCCCGTGGTACCAATATCTATAGTATCTTTTTCTAAGCATGATGAGTCAAGGGACACCAAAAGGAGACAACCAATGAAAGGGTATGGGTCCTAAAGTAACCTACCGAAGGGGAGAAGGCCACAAAGACCTCTGTGTTCAATAGGTAAGGCAGCCTACATGACATTCGCGACAACAGACAGCCATCTAGGAGCAATTTTCATAGCTGCCCTAAATACTTGAGGGATGTTGAACGAGAACGTCAGGAATAAACCATGAGGTTCAGAAGGGTCCCTATCGGTGTCAGGAATAGGCCTGAGGGGCAAGTACGGATGCCAACCAACCGGCAGCCGAGCATGCCTCGAATAGATGAAGAACCACTCCCTAAAACCAAACGGAGGATGGTCAAGGTTAACGTAAATGAGGGTGTTTCATCCTTATGTATCACAACGAGAAATGAGGACCAGACGAGACCCCGAATAATGATTAAACCAGCCGCCAACACAGAAGAGTGGAAATGGTTCGTCAATCAGGATTCTAGAAAGAAAGAGGCACCACCGAGAGTCGCATCCAGGACTCAGAAAAGAAGGACGCAATGGGCCAAGGCCATGCGTAAGATGCAACAGACATTGCATCTAATTTCCAGCACCAAGGCAGCCAATAATCATGAGATTCCTGAGTCTGCCGTAGCCGAGGTTATCGAGCGGGCATTCGACTCAGTTGCTTCAGGGGCAATGTCGCCTGAATGAGAGACGTCGGGTAAACCAGAGCTAGATGAACAACCTATCGACAACCCGACGGAGGAGTCCCGGCAAGAGAACGTGGCCCCGGATGGACCTCTAATCGAGGAAATCCCACAGATCGTGCAGAGAATTCAGTTAGAGGATCCCCAGCCGATCCCCATTTGTCTCCAGGAAATGGAAGTTATAAGCGTCTGGTTAGCCGAATTGGATAAAAAAAAGGGACTCCACCCTCAATTTATTTAGCCATAACCTGGTTGATGAGATCTGGGCCAGCCGTTCGGCGTTGGATAGCCTAGAAGGTGATGTTTGCGTAGAAGACATAGAATGGGCAACAATAGTCGATACCCTGGCTAGGGACACTTCGAGCACCGTATTTGATGCACCTACAGAAGATATGGTTAAACACCTCAAACCCCTTAACGTCAAGGCTTACATTAATGGCAAAATTATTAGTCGGGTGTTTGTCGACAATGGGGCTGTGCTGAATGTTATGCCACTGCTTACGTTGAAGGATCTTAACAAAACAAAGGAGGATCTCATCCCAACTAACATGAAAATGGATAGCTTTATGGGAGAAGCCTCTGAAGCATTGGGGATTCTAGTAGAAGAAATCACTGTAGGTCCTAAGACGGCCAGGTCTGCCTTCTTTGTAATAGATGGCAAGCCGTCCTACACCATTCTGCTGGGCAAGGACTGGATTCACACCAGCCGATGCCTTTCTTCTACCATGCATCAAAAGTTCATCTTTTGGGAAGGAGACAAGATAGAAATCTTCCCGGCGGATGATAATCCGTTCCTACTAGGGGTCTAGAACGTAGAGGATGTCCTCTATTCACCCTATGTGGCTCCCATAGTTGTCATAGAGCAGTATGAAGAGGGATCTTGGGAACCCTGTAATCTTACCTCGCGAGGGTTTGAAATAAAATAATTGGCCGAACCACGACTTACCTTGGAGGATTTAAATGGTTGAGGAAACCCAACTCATACGCGACCTGTGGCATCGGCTGACCGCCCTAGGTTTTGAGACAAGGATAGCGGAGGCATCACAGATGGGGGACCACGACAGAAAACCATATTTGGCGGCCAATAACATTTGAGTTGCCGATAGGAATTTTGCGCCTAACTTTGTTTGTCTTTGTTCTACGCTTGTACAAAACTCGAGTGTTATTTTATACCTCGTATTGTATATGTTTTGTGAAAAGTTTGAATAAACTCGTTTTACAAAGACAAATCTTAAATGAAATGGGCAATCAGAAACTCCAAATCTACAGCTACGGGGACGACATCTTATCGGCTAAATCTATGGCCAAGATGCAGTATTGTCCTCAGAAGTTAATATCATTATGGATGGTCAAACCAAATTTTCTAAGTTTGGAAGAATATCACCAGGCCATGCTAATGGAGTTGGGCAAGTTGGGTGAAAATCGACTGACAATCATCGAAAGAGTCAAAGCCGGTAAATAAAGAGGCTTGCCAAAGGAGACTTAGTTTGGAAAATCATCCCGCCGATTGAAATGAAAGATCGTAAAATCGGTAAATGATCGCCAAACTAGGAAAGGACCATTCGTAGAAAACCCATGGGTTGCCGTCAATACGGATCGAGCGATAAACATGCATGGAAAAGAAATGTAAGTGGTAGACATTTTGAAGAAATATTACCCATTGATTTTGGTGCATGCATAAGTAAATGATAGCCACAGACTGACTAACTGGTCGCACAAAATAAGTTAAAATCCCTCCGATGGGAGATGTATGGCTAAATGACAGCCACAGACCGGCTGCCCGATCACAAAATACAGAGAAAGCCATTTTTTCACACGCTTGTGTCGTAAGGTTGCTCGCACTGCTCAGGCGAAGAAATGTCATCCCAAGTGGTCAAAGACAATGGCTCATCAAATCTACGGGATTTATTCTAAATTTGCTCAAAAATGCTGAAGTTAAAAGGTGGGATATGGATTCCCACATACAAGTAAACCAAGCACAAAAATAGAGGCGTCGTACATACCCGAGCCTGACGTTACAACGGAGATCAAATTCCGACAGTACAATGGCATCAAAAGGACCCATACGCATCCATTTGACTTATGTGACCAACTTTACTCGGTCCAACCAACCCGAATAATGAGCGACCTTAGTCGGCCAAGTACGAAGGTTAGTCGAACAACGACCGCCGGTGAACCAGTCACAGGTAGAGAGAAAATTATGGTTTATCAGGCTGAGGTACTGAACCTGGAGATAATCACCTTGTTCCGGTCCACCGTACGGAGACGGAACCAACTGGTCATCAACAAAGGACAAGGCAGGGGTCAGTTACTATCGGCTAGAATAATTTTTCCTGATCTTCGAGATAAAAAATATGAAGCCATAGTTTCCGACTAAGAAAAAGGCCAAAGATTAGGTGAGAAGCCTATGGGGGGATACATTTCCTTAAATAATCTTTAGAGGCACGACTGAGATTAATTTATTATTTTCAAAAGCACGGCCAAAAATCATCGGAGCCAATTCGTGGTAATGAAGACGCCTCGATTAAAGGGGAAACACATTTCAAGAAGTGATCATCATTGCATGCACTGGAGACAAGACGATTGAAGTGACATGCGCGACTGTCAGACTGAATCGAGGGCTACTTTAAGATACATCAACTCAACAGTCACACTCGAGTTAATGTAGGGGCAATTGTTAACACTCAAAAGTAAGTGTTTAGCCGAATTCAGTGACAGTTGAACTGTTCCAGAGTCGAATTTACTCCTAGCCCTCAACTTCAAGAACTTCATCAGCTACTAAGGCATCTTAGCCGAGTTGTTAGTTAGATGTATGACTAGGACCCACTCAGATGCAGACACCTCAACCACCAAGTCAAAAGGGTTTCCGGACCCCTAGAAGAGGTAACGATCAACAACAGCTAAAATAATGGGTCATTATCTGAGCAAGAGAAGTAGAGGGCGAGAAAATTGACACCACATTCCCCATAGTCGGCCATTGAACTTAGTGGGTTACTTAATGGCTGACATGGGGGGGATCACGTTGTACAATTTATTTTCTTTTTTTGTACTATAAATAAGATCATTCTTTGTAGATAAACACACACAATCAATCAAATAACTCAATTTCTATCTATCTATATCCTTTACTTTATTGTACTCAACTGCATTCATGTTTCTTACTTCTTAGTTTACTCATACCACCGTCCTAACGCGTTCTGGAATAGTTAGGGAATCCATTGCTGAAAATCAGAGTTCAGTTTCCAGCCCAAATTGCTTAAGTTAAAGAATCAATTTGTCTCCTGATACTGTCAGCCGATAAAACGACAGAGAACGGAATTCGGGACGAGAAGAGGAGGTGAACTTAAAATCCAGTTGGAGGTCTGCAGCATGGATTCGAATCCTGGTGGGAGCACTTTGCTCTCTTCTGGGATAGGACCTTAGGTGATATCAATTGCTCTGTTCTCAAACCCTGATCATTCAGACACATCCCGCAATTTACTGGTAGTAGTGTTGAGAGACCGGTACTACTATCCCTAAGAATAGTCTGGCACAAGCCAGGAAGCTGGATATAAAAAAAAGGTCATGTCTGATTTCCTAATTTTACTTAATTTCGATATATATTGATACCATGATTTATTCATCGACGATGTTATAATATAATTTATTCTTGAGGATTGCAGAGACGGATTTAGGTGGAGGAATTGAAACTCCTTCATTAAAACATTAGATTGGGTAAATAGAATAAAAATGATTTTTTAGTATTAAAAAAATTGTTAATTAAAATGAGTTTTTTTCACAACTAAAATGAGTTAAGAGTTGTGATTCGTGAGGTTTCAGATTCAAATCTCAGCAGAGAAAAAATTATGTACGTGATTTCTTTTTATTTGTTCAAATCTTATTGGATAGAGTTATCCGATATTATATTGGTGAAAGATAGCAGATACTCTAGGTAATAAATATGTGTATGTACACAAATCGACTTAAACATCACAACATACTAAGTGAAATCCTACATCGTGAGGTTTGGAGAGGGTAGAGTGTATGCAGACTTTACCTCTACCTTGGCAGGTAGAGCGGCTGTTTCCGGGAGACTCTCGGCTAAAGACAGTGCATAAGCACACGCAAAGTAAATGCAAAAGCACAGCCAGATCAAAGCAAGAGAAACGGAAAAGTAAGCAGTAACTAAGGCAAGTAAATAAGCTAAACAAAGTACACTAAAGGACACATAGTAACAGTAATCAAACTACAGGGTACTATAATGAAATATTGCGCCTACCAGTATGATAGGTTAAGCAGACCTACAATAATAGCACTACAACTATCCGTTTGCGAGCATAAGTAGAACTTAAACATCACAATTATAAAAAAAATTGAATTCCCTCAATTATGATTATTTCAAGAGGGAAATTCTGGTAAATTGGGATATCAAAAATCATTTCAATCACATGTTCAAATTTCAGATATGATATTTTAATACTTTTTTCTTATTTTATAAATTTCGGATTCCGTAACGGCTCGCGAGAATGATAAGAAGGTGGAAATAAAATAAAAAAATAGAAGTACCAGAATTAATGTGTTAAAAAAAAAAAACCTGACTTTCGTCATTAATTTGGTGATGTCCATATTCTTCACAGTAGATTGTATTTAGTTGCTCTCCAGCTATATTGGACTGTAAACGTTCTGTCCTGGAAAACTGGCCGGAAAATGTCGCCGCCGGCTTAATAAAATCACCACCGGCAGCACTTCTAAATGATGAAGTTTTGGCATTATTATGAGAAAATGTTTTTGAACATCTTTGGTTTACAAGTGTTAAGAGATGAACCCTAGAGCTTAGAAGAAAATGGTTAAAGTTTCTTGATGTTGAAATCAAATTCGCCATATATTGATGTTAATTTTCTTGATGAAAAAAATGGTTAAATGAAATACATATGATGATGAGCTCAATGGGGAAGTTTGATATTATAGAAACATGGTTTTAGTTCTATCTTTTGGGTATTTATAGGTAATAGAAAGACTATAGTAATAAATATTACTCCCTCTGTTTTTAATTTAGGGTGAGGTGTTTGATTTGGTACGAAGTTTAAAAAATAAATAAAAGTTTTTAAAATTTGTGATTTAAAATGAGTTATAGATATTTTTGTGACTGTAAATTATTTCATTAAGGTAAAATGAATATTTTAAAATTAATTTATTATTAAATATAAAAATATATTATTTTTTTAGATTGACTAAAAACAAAAGAATTTTGTATGAATTGAAAGGGAAAAATTATTATACCTTAAGAGATAAGAAGTTATAAGTGATCAAAGATGTCAAAGTTTGAATGATAATGCAAATTTGAATTTTAGAAGCCAATGAGGACTATCTAGACATTTTCTTTCATATTTAGAAAAAAAATCTCTTGACTTAAATGTAGAGAAATAAGATCCACGTTTGAGTTAGCCGATAAGCATCATGTGTTGAAAAATATATTTTGATATTAAATTTGATTTATAAATAAGTAGTTATATGTTTGAATATAAATATTGAAACTGATAATATACAATTAATATGTTTGGTAAAGGAGTTTTGATAAATAATTTTTTATTAAAATGTTTAATATGTCAAATTTATTTACAAAAATTATAAATTAAAAAGTATACGTTCATAGAGAAGAATGAACGATGACAATGGAATGAAGAGGGGGCTAGAAGTTTTAATTTGGTTAGAGTATTTTGAGAATTATAAGATATTAGGGATGAAATATGAAAATTGGTCAAACTTAAAGCATTTTACATAAACTGAAAAAGAGTAACCGACTTCTGATTTTTAGCTAATTTTAATTTATAAATAAATAATACTTATAAATTAATTTAACCAGTTTATAAGCTTACTTAAATACGCGCTAACTAAATAGGACAAATGAGTTCAAAGATACAAAAGGTAATGCCATTGACCAAGGGGAGAGTATGTAAGTAGTGCATCGACCCTAATGATAAACTAATTAGCTGACTGTAAAACGTATTCATAATTATTGGCCATTTAATCAAAATCTTCGACATGCAATGAATTAAAATTGTAAATGGATTTTAATTGAAAAACTAATTAGATGATTGTAAAACGTAATTCACAATGACTTTAAATAAATATGACATTTTATTGAAAATTTAAAGAAAACTGTTTTAAAAGAAAATAAGGATTTTGTTATAGATATTATCATATATTTTGCATGTCTATATTTAGAAAAAATATTAAGGCTAATAACTTTGAGACCAAATCAATTTTCTCCTATAAATAGAGATGTTCTTCTCATTATATTTTATCCCTCAATAGAAATAAGAACTATCTTTTCTTCTCTTTCTCAACAATATTCTTATTCATTTATTATTATTATTTTATAACACGTTATCAGCACGACACTATGCCTGATATTTATATTGAGAAGATTTGAAGATTGGAATATCAAAATCCTTGTTCCAAGGCTTAAACACTTATTGTAATTATATTATATTATTGTATTTATGAAGTTTTCGATCTTTTACGGTAGCCATAGGAGTGGTATGCCGTTGGTATTACTGTTCCCTTTCAATGTTAGCAAATTAAGTAAGAGAAATGAGTATGATTCAATGATTTGGCTTAATCTAAGCCAAGGGTTCGAGAATTCTTAAAGATTTTGCAATTTTTTTTTATTTGATCAACACTAATTATTTGGTGGAATTGAGCAAATGAAAGTCTACCGTTAAAAATCAGATTGAATTGCCATCATCAATAATTTTACACAAAAGGTTGGTTTCTCTAGTATCTTAAGTTATGACTTTTGCTTACTAATGGTACAATTCCGTTGGGTTCGCTTAATCCATGAAAATCTTGTGGATCATTCATGACTCAAATTTATTCCTGAAGAATAATATTATTAAGAGGGATTATGATGTTAATTTCATATCCCTTAATGGCTAAGAATGAGTTTGCAAAAAAATATATATAATCATCAAAAGTGATTATATTTATTAAATCTCATTAAAAATTAAATTTATTTATGCCTGTGACTACCAGAAGTGAAAATATTTTCATAGGCTTATTGTGGCTATCATTGAAGTTGTGTTAGAGAAAAACTCTTTACATCATTTGTATGCTTCAATTTGCTCTTGAAGTAGCAACATCTTAAAAGAGATTTTAAGCCATCACGATTTGATATGCTTAAGGAACGTTCATATAATTATGTTTCATTCCTGAAAAATGAGAACTTTTGATAAATATTACAAATACAGATCTATTCTCTAAAGTGAAGGTGACAATATATATTAAACCATATACTATAAATATGAACGTGCATTTGATTGTGAAAACATCACGACTCATCTCTAGAAGAGGTAGAATAATTCTGAAGAAATATTCTGAATATTCTATGCTTTACTCCCGAAGTAGTAAACTCAGAAATTTGCTCCCGAAGTAGCAAACATTAAACTCTACTCTCGAAGTAGTAGAACTTTGAACGCTACTCCCGAAGTAGTAGAACTTTGAACGCTACTCCCGAAGTAGTAGAACTTTGTGAAAGCTACTCCTGAAGTAGTAGGACTCTGAATTTACTTCTGAAGTAGTAAATATTATCTGAAATGTGCTCCCAAAATAGTAAGACTTTAAAATCTACTCCTGAAGTAGTAAATCTGAAACTTACTTCTGAAGTAGTAAGGCATTATTATGAAGTAATGTCTTTTTATGCTTGAGCAAAATAATGAGCTATAGATGAGCATTATATATCAAGCACATTCAAATAATTAACTTTCATTCCCCGAAGTGAATGAATATATACCACAACCTACCTCCTAGAGAGATAAAACAATAAAGGAAATACATGTGGTATAAAAGTCACTACAACACGTACCCGTCGTACGTAGGAACATCATGAATAAGTTTATTAAATATCATTCTAAAGCAAAAGAAAGTAGACTAGAATGCTTTCTACCATAACCACGCTGATACATTATGGTTAGTTGTTATGATTTCCCCGAAGGAAATAAACATTGATGTATCTTTTCCTGAAGGATGTGATTACTATGTGGTTGCCGCTTCGATACAAAATATTCAGATGCTAATGGCTAATCTCCCTGAAGGATACATTGAAATACTGAAGTTTAGAACTTAGTGTTTGCTTTTCATTGTTTATGAATTTACAATTATCTTTAAATGTCCATTTGATTTCCGTTTTCTTTCATGACACCAGTAGTGTCTAACCATATGTTCTTTCATGATACCAGCAATGTCTAAGCAATGTTTGATGATATAATGCTAATGATCAAGAGCTCCGAAAGAGTTAAGTGTTTGTTTACAAGAATCATGACACTAGCAGTGTTCAAATAATATCGCATTACAAAATTTTAATTGAAATCTTACAAAGAGGTTTTATATGATAGCCCCAATCGTCCTAGATCGTAATTTTTACGACCGGAACACAAATTATGGTAAACCTGAAGTTTACTAGCAATAAAAATGATTATCATATTGAGACTACAAATGATTAGAAGATTGGATATCTTCAAGTACAACGGGTAAGAATTACGTATGTGAAACTTTACCCGAGCATGATGAGATCACATGCTACAGTAAACCAAAAGTTTATTGATATAAAATTTCATGCAATAGTAAACTAGACGTTTACTAAAATTAATATCACTTGTCGGGGTAAATTTGAAGTTTACTAGTACAAATAATTTTATCGATTGACGTGATAATTCTGATTTAAATCTGATGTGCTAAGTTTGTATTCGGAATATATTGAAGAACTAGAAGATTTTTCAAAAATTAATTTGCTTGTTCTCATGATAAGTTGATTACGTCAGTTAATGTTGAGATTGAATTTCCTAAATTCTGGAAAAAAAATAAAAGGTGAATATGGGACCGTTCACCTGTAATGTGATGTATTAAATAAATGCATCTATGAGACGGTCACATGTGCGTTTATTGTCAACCTACAATTTGACATTTACGAATTTGCTTTCTCAAAATAATTGAGTTAAGAGCACAATTTTCAGATTATGTAACCAAGACAATTCATCTTGATAATGCTGGCTGATATTCAAACTGGTTTAGCGTTGAATGCCCTCTAGTAGATAGCTAAACCATTGCTTATGAGAATATAGTTTTATGTGTTGGTATGAGATATGATATATTGCATACAACGACGTTTGTATACTTCATACTAATAAATTATGATAAATTCTCCCCTCATAATTGGTTCAAGGCCAGGAACCAAATATTTTCATCTAATAGTTTATATTGTGAGGTATATGATTAATGAATCTACCACGATCCACATATATGGATTCCCCAAATAAGGTGGAAATGTATGTTAGTTTTTCTAACATAAAGGGGGAGAGAATAAACAGCTAAAAAAATATGTTATGAATTATCATCAGTATGATCCTCGTTCGAACGATAATTCAAGTCAAATGCTGGAAGCATTTGCTGACCCAACTATTTCATATTCCAGCTGCAAGATGCTCCTAAATGTCCCTGAAGGACAGGGTTTACAACATGCGTGAAGCATGATAGACAAATCGGTTCCAAATGCAATAATCCTTGAAAAATGAGAGGAGCAAATGATCATAATAAGGAGGAAATGTGCTCTTGAAGAGCCTACGACATAACACTTCATAAAACCTCATACGAGGTTCAGATACTTGAAAATAATGAAGTGATAAGATCTCAGTAAGTTATGTCTAATTGCAAACCGATACTAAATTATATCTCGTCAACGATATCTTTATACAATATAGTGCACAATATTGTATAATATTATGAAGATATGGATTCTACATCTCTTAAAGCATGTTGATGTAGAAATAATTACCAAGTACATGCATCTTGATAAGGGTAAATTTACTGGACCTGCAGTCCTGACATCAGAAGATGTCATGTAAATTTATTACTAAATGAAAATTGTCTCAACCTATATGATTTACGTGACAAAATTTATATGAATTTTTTTTGAAGGATTCCAAATGCCTGAAGCATATACAAGTTATTGAAAAATTGTTTGTAATCCTTAAACGGATTAAATGAACTAAGGTTGATGTACTGAAATAACCTTAATAAAATGTTTAGTGATGAGGGGTAAAAAGATGAATATGTTTACCCTTATCCCTTTATGATATTTAAAATCTTTCATAATATTGTGTAAGTTGTTAACTTGAATATTATTGGAGCTTTTAAAAAGTTTTCGAAAAGCAGTAGACTACCTGCTAAAAGAAGTTGAAATGAGACAATTAGATGGTCCTAAAGTACCATATATTTGTTCAATTGATGTATTTATTTATCTTGCTATAACTATGAACATGCTATAATTTCTTCCTTACATGGAGATACTAAGATAAGATCAATTGCATATTGTTGATTTGATGAGATAATTTTTTCAAAATTAGGGGGAGAGAATAATGAAATAAAAAAAATATTGTGAAATAATCCATCATTATTTCATCTTGATCCACGTGCTTCTATTTGTGAGCAAAAGGTCCAAAATATTATTCACTTGTAGAAAATAGCAAATCAAATGCCAGATGTATTTATAGATTTGAAAATTATTACAAAATCACATACCCCATGCAGAGAATGCCCCAATTTGGATTGATGTCCATGTAGGACCATATACTAATGTCATAGAAAGTCCAAAGCACGCCTGAAGCGTGATAGACCATTGAGTTCTAAGAATCAGAATTCTACTTTCTAAAAACTAACTTTAGCATAAGAAAGGGAAGAATGCATTGACAAACTATTCGATATACGACAGACCTAGCTGATTGATGTCATAAGCAATCTTCCTAGTCTAAGAACATCCTGAAATCGAAAGTTCACACTCAGCGTGAAGGAAAGTGCTTCTACTCTCTCTGAGCCCTCCATATAGTGGCACATCACCAGTCTTGCCTTAGTTCTCTTCTCGTTCAATGATGTCTTTTCAGCGCTGGTGGAAGCAAAGAAAAATAAATGGTCAAGATGAAACTAAGATAGAATCTCATAAAGAAATGCAAGATTTGATCAATCCTGATATTCTTGAAGAAATCAATGAGCCGCAAACTCAAGAAAATGAAGAAATATCAATAAATCCAATTGATGTTAGGACTAATTTGAATCGCTTAGAAGTAAATGTGGTTTGAAATGTGACAAAATATCCAAAACCTTATATGAAGATAATGCAGCATGCATTGCTCAATTGAAGGGAGGATTCATAAAAGGAGACATGACAAAGCATATTTCACCAAAGCTGTTCTTCAGACACGAGCTCCAAAAGAATGGTGATATTAAATTACAACAGATTCGTTCAAGTGATAATATGACTAATTTATTCACTAAGTCTCCACCAAATGCAACTTTCGAGAAGATGGTGCACAAGATTGAAATGCCAAGACTCAATCATTTGGACTGAAGTTCTCATCAGGGGAGTTAATACATGTTTTACTCTTTTTTCCGTATAAGGTTTTGTTCCACTGGGTTTTTCTTGTAAGGTTTTTAATGAGGCAACCAAAATGTGTATTATTAGAAATGTGTACATTTTTCCTTCACTAGAATTTTTCACATTGAGTTTTTCTAGTAAGGTTTTAATGAGGCATATTATCTATCAAAATAGACATCCAATGGGGAGTGTTATAGATATTATCATATATTGTGGATGTCTATCTTAGGAGAGATATTAGGAGTAATAACTTTGAGACCAAGTCAATTTTCTTCTATATTAGTGATGTTCCCCTCATTGTATTTTATCCCTCAAGAGAAATAAGAACTCTCCACTCTTTTCTCTTTCTCAACAATATTCTTGTTCTATCTTTATTATTATTTCGTAACAACTGACCCACCTACATGCTTTTATAACTACTTCCATTAGGTTTTGTTGTTAAATAAATGCGCTCCAAAATCTATGAGCTACATATTATTTTAAGCCGCTATAGATATAAATTGTTGATTATAATATTAATATATAGAAACTTATGTGACTATTTTATACTCCATCTGCATTAAAATATTTGTCACATTACGCTTTTTAAAAGTCAAATTATATGAATTTTGACTAATATTTTAAGTTATATCTTTTTTTCGTCGAGATTGAGTTGGTGTTCAGTGTACCGCTTGTCTAGCCTATGTATTTTTTCATTATTATATTAATATAAGAAGAATTACAATTTATAATACTATTCGTAAAGTTTTCAAATATTTAAATTTAAATTTTAAAATATTAAATTAGTATAATCTAATTTAGCTTTAAAATTTAGTCGAATTGATTTTTTTTTTAAAAAAACATGAAAAGTAATTTGGGACGGAGAGAACACTTTTTTTTTTGTGCTAAAAATGACTTTCTTTATAATGCCGAGGAAATGTGAGGATTAAGAAGGAAGAAAATGAGAGGACCTCAATCAAGAAAGAGTCTAGATTTTCTTGTTCACGTACTATTTGAAATTACTCAATTGTTATATGCTAGCTTTGCGGTTAGCATTATATCGTATTTATCCTTGCAATTAACAGAACTCCAGCCTAAAAATAGGTGGACTAGATGTATTCAAATTGTTTGAGAAAATAGCTCCACAAATTTACTCCTAAACTTCTGATTACGACTTAAAATTATTGTCAAATTGGAGCTTTATAAGATAAAGCAATATGAGATTATTTATAAGATAAGGCAATATGAGATTATCTCCCTTTTTTCCACTTTTGCTTAGGTGATGCAAAAACAATTTTGTCCCTATTTTACATGGGAAAAATTCGAATACTTAAATTGTTCTTTTAATTCAACATAAATATTCGATTTTTCATAAAATTTTAGATGTTATGTTTAAATAAAAGAGTCGTCATCTTCAATGTCAGACCAAAAATTGATCAACCAAACTCATAAAAAGCGTAATGAATAAATATCACAAATATAATCAATACGTATCGCCAGCTCCTTACTTGTTTGGTATGGAAAGATGAAGCTCTTCAAAGCCATTTTAAATTTACTTTTTGAATAGGTTTCAAGTCATATAGGTCGAGAGATAAGAGTGACACGTAAATTATTTCCAGTTAAAATATTACTATATAGTTTTTCTCTTTAAATAGTTGCCTAGACAAACTTGTAATCCTTACTTCAGATGCGATATTTAATATGATTATTATAGAGAATCCTTTTATGGTCACTAAATTATTAGTTTAGTTCTAAAATGTATCCTGTCAATTAATGACTGAGATGAGAGTAATTAAAATTCAGTGCAAACAAATAAAGTCTTAATCTCTATGTTATTTGTATTGGGTAAAAACACATACGGAGGCATTAAGCGTATAAGAAGATTATTGGCTTCGGAATTCCCAACGGATCTCCACAGCTGTCTTCCACTCCGAACAACTCTCGTCACATCAACCTACCTAGATCAGAGTGCTGCGGCGTACGTGGGTACAATGACGTCAGTATGCTCAAGTCGCCGCAACTCTCTAGGGTCATAACAGTCTAAGTTTTGTCTTATATATGGAAGACATAGAAGAGAAGAAAGACACATTGTATTCTCTCTAATCTTACACTTGTAACTCAGATCTCTCTCAAGCTAATACACCATTCTCAGCCTTGGCTCTTGCTTAATTCATAGCTTATTTTCAGATCTAACCTATCGGTTTTATTTATTTGCTTACTGTCATATTTTTCCTTGTGTTTTTAATCTCACATATCTGTAACCTATATATCAATCTCGGACTCAATCAATAGGGTATCCAGATCGGATACAATCTAATTGTCTTTAAACCCTTGAAAATAAATCGCTAACTGTATTTTTGGTTAAAATCATTTTTACCAAAAAAATAGTTTGGCGCCGTCTGTGGGGATAGACAGTTGCGGAGTTGTCTCGATCTGTAGCTGATCTTCTTAAAAAATACTTCACAGAAACGTTGTAACTCACAACATGTCAGGCAAAGACAACATTGCTCGTGAGGCACATGGACTTGGAGCGGTACCGATACCCGTTGAGCATCAAAACCCGGCGAACCGCTCAGAAACCTTGCGAACAGAGGAAAAAGAGGAGTCCGAACAAGGGCACCGGAGCCACGAGAGCGGGTCTTCGATAAGACCATCCGAGAAAGAGCGCGATGAGGAAATTTTGGATAAAGCAAAAGCGAAAAGAACCCGAAGAGAAGCACCCGAGGGAAGGACTTCGATCAAATCTCAAACTAGCAAGCCCCAAACGACTGACAAAGGAGGATCTCTCACTAAGAAAATGACTGCAGCTGTCCTGAAAGGACAAAATGAGATTATGCTGCACATGGAAGCGGTGGTAGCTACTATAACTACTCATTTAAGGGTTGGGACTCCAGCGTCGAATCAAAACGTCGTGAAGGCCTCGGCTTCCCTTGAAACCAACAAAAATCAAGATGAAGGCGAGAATGACCGGTTCGACGCATTCACATAAGGATTGCGTCGAGTGGAAAAGTAAATGAACGAGCGGATGAGCCAAATACCCTAAGCGCCGCCTATCATAAAGGGCACGGGGGCCAGAAGGTATGGGGTCCTGCCGTATCCCAAAAACGCAGCCCCTGTCCCAATCCCGAAAAAGTTCAAGATACCTAACATATCAAAATATGATGGCACCACAAATCCTAAAGAGCACATTGTGACATTCAAGGCAGTCGTCACTGGGCACGACCTCAAACAACACGAAATCGAATTTGTTATGCTAAAGAAATTCGGCCAAACACTTATAAAGGGAGCAGTCTCCTGGTATAGTCATTTATCCAAAAGTTTTATTGATTGCTTTGCTTATCTTGCATGTATTTTTGTCAAGGCTCATGTAGGTGCCCGGAGGGTAGAAACACACAAATAAGACATATCATAATAAAGCGGCAAAGGGATGAGTTGTTGCGGGGTTTCATGGATAGTTCCAGAGGGAAATAATATTGTTTCCATCTATCTCAGAAGATTGGGTGGTGGCCGCATTCGCAGACGGATTGAACCTAAAAAATTCAAACGCCTCCAAAATGCTGAAGGAAAGCTTAAAGGAGTTCCCAGCAAAAACATGGAGTGAAATAAATCTTAGGTACACTACTAAGATGCGGATTGAGGAAGACCACTGAGTAGCAACGTCGACATACACATGTAGTCGCCCTCCAAGGAGGTCAGGCCAAAGATATAACACTGGCGCAACAAATGGTGGACAGTTAAAATCGTATGATGCTAGGAGGTTCTCAGGCGCAGGGATGAGCCGTGGCAGCACCATGAATCATCAAGGTCTCATTGAACTCCCAGCGTCGGAGTAGCACCAGGAATCATCAAGGACTCATTGAACGAGGCCCACGGCGCATAGAAGGGTTCACGTCCAAAGGAACTGCCCCCCCCCCCCCCCCCCGAAGTTATCTGGCAATAATTTCAGCATAAATGCGGTAGAGTTAGTGGATGTGATGAAAACATTAAAGAAGCCAGATTCATGGATGACGTGTGTACCAACCCGGAGAAAAGAAACATGGGACTGTGGTGCCATTTTCGTAGCACACACGGTCACACCACAAAGGATTGCGGTAATCTGAGGATAGAAGTAGTGCAATTGCTGCACGCAGAGCATCTGAGAGAGTACATCAACAACCGAGCAAAGCTCAACTTAAGCAAGAATGGTGGTTAAAGACCGAGCCAAACACCCCCGCCTACTCACACTATTCATATGATCTTCGATACATAGGTGGTCAATAAGATCACATAAATATCAATGAGAAAGTTCAAGGTCTAGGTCACAACCATGAGCCATGGGCGAGAATCTGTGGAGAGTCAGGACATAGCGTTTTCTGACAGCGACTGTAGAAGCTTCACTTTGCCTCACAATGAGGTCTTGGTAATATATTTAAAATTTAATAAATCTTTTACTAAGCATGTTTTGGTTGATATATGAAGTTCAGCAAACATCATCCAGCTGCGGGTCCTGAAAAAATACAGATGGATGAATCAATCACCCCCGTGACAAATGTGGTGACAGGATTCAATATGTCTAATGAACTAATAAAGGGGGAAGTCAAATTGACTGTTTGCACCGATGGCGTGAAGCAAGTCACAACCTTTGACGTCGTGTCTGGAGATATGATGTACAATGTAATACTCGGGAGGCCCTGGTTCCATGCAATGCAAGCAGTCCCTTCAACTTATCAACAGAAGGTCAAATTTCCCATATCTTAGGGGATTGGAGAAGTTAGAGAGACTAACAGTTGTTCCCAGTCTGAAGATATGTTGGCGGTGACGATTCCACAGAAGCGGGAAGCAGACCAATAACAATTACAGTCGCCGGACTCAAATAAAACGCCAGTAGAAATGAGGCTCCAGCTTGCAGAGGAATGGTACTTAAATCAAATTATTCTTAAAGGTTTCATTGCACTATCATACAAAGATCCCACAGACTCGACCATCGAAGAGCTGAAGAGTGTGACACTTTTTGAGGAACATCCTGAAAAGAAAGTATACCTGGTCTCGGAGCTCTCGTTCGGGGTCAGGAGTGCATTTTTATATTATTTGACAGCTAACTCAAATTGTTTTGCTTGGTCTTACCTTGACATAACAGGGACCCCCCGGAGATAGCTATTTACCGGTTAAGTGTTGATCCTAACCATACTCCAATTAGGCAAATGAAGTGGCCCGTATCAACAGTCAGGTACTAATTCATGAAGGAAAATGTGACACGTCTGCTCAATATAGGGTCCATACGGAGAGGTGCGAATCCCGCATGGTTGGCCAACGCGGTGATGGTTCCTAAAAAACTCAACAAATTCAGAATGTGCATGGACTTCAAGGACTTGAATGAGGTATGCCCTAAGGATTCATTTTCCTTGCAACATATTGATCAGGATAGACGCTACAGCCGGACATGAGTTGCTCAACTTTTTAGATGCATACTCCAGGTACAATCAGATTAGCCTGCACCCAGATGATCAGGAAAAGACCTCTTTCATGACTAATCATGGTAGATTTTGTTACAACGTAATGCCTTTTGGTCTTAAGAATGCAAGGGCCACTTACTAGAGGTTGGTGAATAAAATATTCGAAAAGCAAATTTGTCGTACAATGGAAGTTTATATCGATGACATGTTGGTCAAGTCCCGAGAGGATAAAACTCACTTGGATTCCTTGGATGAAACCTTCGACATCTTGCGACATCATGAGATGAAGCTAAACCCGGAAAAGTGCGCTTTCAGAGTCAGGTCTGAAAAGTTTTTGGGTTTCCTCATCTCCGACCGCAGCATTGAAATGAACCATGATAAAGTGAAAGATATTGAGTCAATACCAGATGCGCTAGATAATGTCAAAATGGTACAAAGGCTGACCGGATAGGTTGCAAACCTGGGAAGATTCATATCATGATTGACAAATCGGTGTCATGAATTTTTCAAACTCACAAAGAAGGGCCATCACTTCCTGTGGACACGAGAGTGTAATAAAATCTTACAAGACCTTAAGGCTTACTTAGCTAACCTGCATGTAATGTCCAAGCCTGAAAATAGAGAGAGATTTCTTACCTATGTGACTGTCTCAACTGTGTCAATCAGCGTCACACTCGTACGAGAAGAGGGGAAAAAGTAGTTTCCTATCTATTATGCTAGTAAGACGTTGACCGAGGCCAAGTCAGGATATCCGAACATGGAAAAGATACCTCTAGCACTCGTCACTGCCACACGAAAGCTGCGACCATATTTCCAATGTCATTGGGTAACTATCGTGACTGACACCTCGCTGAAGGTAGTATGGTAGGGGGAGAATCTTACAAGTCAACTAACAAACTGGTCAGTTGCAATAAGCGAATATGATCTGACCTATCAACCACAATTAGCGATACGGATGCCGAATCTATTGGAGTTCGCAGTCGATTTCACCCCCAAAATATGCCCCTGAAAATCTCGAGGTATGAATCCGTTCCTTTTCCTTTTTATGTTTTTCATAACCTTTTTATGATTGTAGGACAGGGACTGACATCAAGACTGGGGCTGGTTGTGCATATTCCTGGGCCAGAGGATGTCAAAGTGAAGATAAAAAAAATATGTGTTGCACCATTTTCTTGACCATTTTTTTTCTCGAATGGGCTTTTTTCGGTGAGGTTTTTAACGAGGAACCAACTGAAAATCATATTACTTAGAAGAACCCATCATAAAAATACAAACGCAAAGGGAAGCAATCAACTCCTAGCTACAGGGGCCGAGGGTCGTCGCATTTATACTTTTTTAAGTTTTGTCAAAACATACACATGTACTCAAGTATAAATGTCGAATGAAATATATAAGAATAGGCTTGATTTTAAAAGCTTCCTACACTTTAATGTTGTTGGTATGAACGCGTCCTCCCGGACCTGATAATATCCACCCCGAACACACAACACGACCTATTGACCTCAGAACTTGAAGAAAACATAACCTTATGTCAATATGAGACGAGGTCGAGACGTCCTCCTCATCGGCACCAAACAAAGGAGGGCCCTCCTTTTATTATCAAATGAACGATTTAAATTCCCAATCATAAAATACGTGGTCGAAAGCAATATTCCCGGACTAGGGGAAGCGATTGCTCGAAATCCGGCATACGATGTGAAAAAATAAAAACACACATCGTGGAACTTAAACACAAGAAATCAAATTCACCATAGAGCATAGTTCCGATGAGGGGGTCCTTGGGTGGAAGGATCCCTATGGTTGAACTGCTCCACTTCAAAGGACCGGGTAATTAACGCACCCGGTCACAAAGTATACCAACATAACTAGAGTGACAAATAATGATCAAATGCCTCCCGCATGGGACTTAGGAAATTTGGTACAGAAAACTCGGCAATTCAAAGACAAGAAAAGAAACTATCACAAGAAGGAATGCATTCATTAAATAAAAAGGGCCCAAAAACACGAGCGTTACCAGCAATACAAAACAAATTGTCTTCCAAAAAAGGTCAACAAAACATATATAAAAATATTTAAAAACTCCATGCAGGGAGTACAAAGGTCAAGCTTTAGCAACCGGAGCATCAGAGTTTCCAACGAGGGTATGCGTCTCCAGGGCCACAACAGCCAGAGGATATTTCAGAAGGGTTGTCTCTGCACCATCTCCTCCCACTTTTAGAACTATAGAAGGGATATCACAAGGGGTCACCTCCCCATTGCCTTTTCATCTCCCGCTCTTAGCCATGGGAACCTCGGGGGAATGCACCTCATGCTTAGACAATGTCTTCCCTTCGCCCTCATGAGACCAATTTTCATTATCGGAAGATGGAGCAAGGTCCACATATGGGGTGCGCATAGACAAAGTTTTTTAAGCTCTTTCTTCTACCCTCAAAGCATCATCTAGGGCATTCTCAACGTTTATCAAGTCCTCTCTAACCTCTGAGAGAACTTGCCGACGAGCCTAGTACGCAATATGTGTCTTTCTAAGGATAAAATCCAGCTTCAGCCGCTAAATTTTGGCATTCATGTCGGACATATCGACCTTCTGCAAAGCCGCCCGAAGGGAAGTATTGCTCTTGGTCAGGCTCTGATTTCACTTAACCTGCCTATCATAACGAGTTAGTAGGCTCTCGTATCTTTTATCCAGTACCCTCAGGTCTCTTTCAGCGGAAGCCTTGTCCCTCTGACAAGTCTCGAGCTCAACCTTTATGATCCAAAGTCACTCGACCATCTCCATTTCCCTCTGGACTATGCTGGAAAAATACTCCTGATGCTCGGCTCACTTCCCCTGAAGGTCCAGGAGCTCCTTATGGAATCTCGTAGCCTCCTCGCTATAAACATTCATGTCCTACTCTGACTGAGCCAACTTGGCTTCCAAATCCTCAACAGATATCAGCTGGCTCTCCAAAACTAGGACTATTTCCTGCAGCGCCTGATACTCGAGCATTATTTCCCTATCTTTGGCAAGTTTCCGCTGAAAGCCCTCCATGGTGATAATATTTTCTTGAGGAAGTGATAAATTTGGAAAACGGAATGTTATAATACGAAGATATGGGAAATAGGTCAGAAAGAAATAAGAAAGTATATCTGCGCGACCGCATGAGCTCTGCATTAACCAAACAGTCGCCGGAGACCCTCCCCATTTTCTCCTTATCTCTATCGCTCACTAAAGGCCGCAAGTAGCCACCCCTACTGGCCTCGAAATAAAGTTGCATTCCTGAGGTACGGTCAAATAACTTGCTAGTGAGATATGAGATTGCGGTTCGAGGCAGGATAAGTGTCCACTAGCCACGACCCATGAGAGCTCTGCAGACCCTCGCTATGTGCTCTAGCATTTGGAACCCTCAGTACGACTCCTACATATGGTACCTTAAGGAGTGGGGACTCACTTTCGAGAATTTGAAGCAGGAAGAGCCCGCAATGATGACAGAACGCAGGGGATAGAAGCCGGGCCCGAAGCCATACCATCAATCCGGGCAGGAGCGAGGGAAAAAGAAGTACAATAGTTAATCTTATAAGACAAATACATTTCCCTAAAAAGGTCGGTAGCAGCAGCATTAGGCCTGTTATCCCTTTGATGGGTAGATTCCAAGGCACGACCCTCTTCTCCACTTGCATCAGGCGAAAAATAAATGGCTACCAGAGAAGTAGCTTGAGTAGCTGGGTGCGACTCTTGGGATCTCGCTCTCCGGCATCCGGTCTGATCTTTTTGACCGGGGGAGGAGAAGAAGGAGACAACGATCTTTTGGCTCTGGAAGAATTAGCAGCCTCTAGGCCCCGAGCCAACTGTGAAATGACTCTTTCAATTTGCTGAAGGCCCGCATCTGGATCCACAAGAATCTCCGCGTACGCTCGGACAGATGCTCCCTTTGAAATACTGTGATCTTTCCCTTTTCCAATTATGCTTCAGTGCGATCTCCTTCCACGTACAGAGGAAAGAAGGTGCGTAGTCCAAAATCTTCTGTACCCATCGGGCCAAACCCGACATGGGCTTCGGAGTCCACACTATGGCTGACGAAGGAAGAAGAGAGATAGTCAGATACGCTGATTAATGAATGTAAAACAATAAAGACAAGCCTAAGTAGAGTACTTACGATTAAAATTCCATCGCTCCAGAAATGGCGCCTCTGGGCTTGACCAGATCGTCCATCGCGACAACGACTCCATCCACCCATGATCAGAGTCGTTATCAGTACTGCCAATCATTGCATTTTGGCCACGACGGGATAGCTGAATAACCCCCGCTCTAAAAAATTTAGGAGAATATATGTGAATTAAGTGGGCGAGGGTAAAATCCTTCTCCACATGAGAAGAGAGGTATCGAAGACACACAACCGTCCTCCAAAAGTCGGACGAACTTGGGCCAAGCACACGTCGTATTTCCGACAAAATTCTAAAATCACAAGATCAATAAGCTTGTCCAATCGCAAGGAAAATGGATACGTATACACAAAGGAGTATCCCTACCGATAGGAAGTAATGTTCTTCCATTCCCTAGGGAGAAACACTTTTATATTGCTCCAGTTACAGTCTACCTGTACCCGACTCAAATAACGGGCAGTCATGGTGGATTTCTATGAGCTTGCCGATCGGGACCGTCTGACTCCATAGATACCGGGTACTTCCCGAGATCCATTAGAGAAGACTAGCTACTGGAAATATAGGCATTAGTCTGTTGAACGGAAGAAGAAGCCCTTGATTTCTTTTTCCTCGATGTCCCGATAGTTATAGAAAAGAGTCCAAGATTGGAACCTTGTGGATGGGATGTCTGAATCACCCATAGCCAGGCTCCGAGCCCGTGTGGTGGCATCGCCGATAACCGAAGAATCTGAAGACATAGTAATGAAAATTAGAAAGAGAAAGGAATAACAATGCATTGTTAGAATTTTTTTTTAAAGTGGAGCGTCAGAGAAGCAAAATAATTAGTGGAATCCTTAGGGGAAATGCGATACTTAGAAAAGATAAAGAAGGGGTAAAGATTGGAAAGAAAATTAAGCCACCATTACAGCATCCCTTCCCTAGAAAGAGTATCAACGGATGCGTGACACGTGTAAGGTGAATGATTTATGGGTATCAGAGCATTAAATACTATGGGATGGCGTGTAAAAGAAAGATGGATAATTGAATCAGTGCACTATTCTCAAAGGACACCGTGTTGCAAGTGAAGATTGGGAGTTGATAGGTGCTTCCACTTCCCGGTCCCTCGAAGCTCGAAAAACTCAGAAAGTTGAGGACTATCTGTATTGGGTAAAAACACAAAAAACTGAGGCATTAAGCATATACAAGAAGATTATTGGCTCCGGAAACCCTAACGGATATTCACAGCTGTCTTCCACTCCCAGCAACTCCTGTCACGTCAGCCTACCTAGATTAGAGTCCTGCGGCGCGCGTGGGTACAATGACTTTAGAATGCTGACATCGCTACAACTCTGTAGGGTCATAACCGTCTAAGTTTTGTCTTATATATGGAAGACTTAGAAGAGAAGAAATACACATTGTATTTTCTCTAAGCTCACACTTGTAACTCATATCTCTCTCAAGCTAATACACCATTCTCAGCCTTGGCTCTTGCTTGATTCATAACTTATTTTCATATCTAACCTATCAGTTTTCTTTATTTGCTTATTGTCATATTTTTATTTGTGTTTTTAATCTCACATATCTGTAACCTAGATATCAATTCCGCACTCAATCAAGAGGGTCTTCGGATCGGATACAACCTACTTGTCTTTAAACCATTGAAAACAAATCTCTAACTATATTTTTGGTTAAAATCATTTTCACCCAACAACATTATTTCATATTCACAAGCTAAATATCATTAAAGATCATATGTCTTGCCTGCATTTGAGATTGTATTTTATCGATTTTTTTAAAATATATGAAATATATCATTATTTAGGCTTCATATTGCATTTTGTATTTCATGTTGAAGTTTTAGGAGTAATTATGTTTTCAATTACTAAAATTTGACTTAATTTGAAAAAATATATACATTAAGACATCTCTATAACGACATTTTTATATAACATCTCTCTATAACAACCACGTTTTTCTCAGAATCGGGTTTTGATGTTATATTTTACCTCTATATATAATTTTTTTACTTATAATAGTAGTAACAACTCTCTTTATAATAGTACACTCTTGTAAAATTATCCCTCTATAACAACCATCCCTTTTTGGTAATATAATGGTTAATCATTTTCATGGAAAATGTTTTCCTAGGAAATGTTTTCTTGGAAAACAAGTGAGCTTCTAACTTGTTTTCTAGTGTTTGGTAAGTAAGTAAAGAAAATATCATCCTAAGAGCATTTATATATCTAGCAAAATACTTAGGGGTGGAGTGGAAATTTTGAAAAATACTTACGCTAGTCCCACCAACCCCACCCCAAACACCCACCCTCCACCCAACCCACCACCCAACCAAATCACACCCCCACCCAACCATCCACGAACGCACTTCATCTTCACCTAACCACCACACCCACCCCAATCCCACCCACCCCTACCGTTCCACCCAAACCCTTCCACCACCCCCCTGCCTCAATTTTCTATTTCATATATATTATTTTATTTTTTAATTTTTGTTATAAAAATTAGAATTTTTTTCTTATTTTCACCCCGCTCCTTTCCCTCTTGCCCCCCCACACCAAAGTTAACCACACAATTTTTTAAATTTTTATAAAAAAATTATAAAGTAAATTAAAATATATGAATTAGAAAATTCGGGAGAGGGAGGGGTGGTCGGTGGGGGGGGGGGAGGGGGCGTAGAAAACAAAAACAAAAAATTAAAACTCTTTTTTAAAAAACTAATTTTTTTGGAGGGGTGTTGGGGTCGGGGGATGAGGGAATGAGGGGTTTGGAGTGTGGGGTGGGGGGGAGGGGTTGGTGGGTGGTGTAGAAACCAAAACAAAATTTTAAAAACTCTTTTTTTTAAATAATGTTTTTGGAGGGGCTGGTTGGGTTGTTGGGGTCGGGGGTTGTGCACGGGTGGTGGGGGGTTGGGGAGGTGTAAAAAAAAAGAACTTTTAGAATTATTTTTTAAAATATAAATTAGAATATTTTAGAGGGTGGTGGGGGTTGGGTTTGCGGGGGGTGGGGGTGGGGGTGGGGTGAGGTGGGTGGTTGGGGTTGGGTGGTGGTGGAGTAGTTGGTTGAACTTGTGAGACTTGTTTCCCTACTTTCATTAGGGAAATCATTTTCCTCATTTTTAAGGAACTTGTTTTCCTAAAGAAAATGTTTTTCAAAAATTTTGACCAACCAAACACACCCAAAATCTCTAAGATAATCAATAATAGCTCGAGAGATTTTGACCAAATATTTTGATACTTTAATACACGTTTTTTGATAAAAAATATTATATGAATATATATTTTCGTCATTAAAATATTTCTCTTCATTATACAAAGTATGGTTAAGCTTAGAATTTAGCAATTAAAAATGAAAAATTAGATTTTATGTATTTTTTTTGTCTATAACAATGAAATATTATTTAAAATCAATGCTATTATAGGTATATGAAAATCATTCACGATAATAGTAAAAAATATTTGCACCCAATGATGTTATATAGAGGTTTGAGTGTATTTTTTTTTTATTTTCTTTTAAGCTAGAGTCACCTCAGTGTGATTGCCCTGGGGAGATTGACTTTGATCCCTACATTGTTTATTAGAATCCAATAAGTAACTACAGAAGGAGGAGGACATGACACCTTACCTCCATCGGGCATATGTTAGAAATTGCCAAGCAAATTTCTTTACAAAAGATTGGCTCACAAAAGTCATAGTAAGTGTCTACCTTACAACTATAAAGGTTAGGTCCTACTTGTTAAACTACTTATACAAAATACATTATATAACAAAAATTGGGACTGAAGTTCCCAGATCATATGGTGTACCATCCTGCTAATCATTTGGACTGATGTTGTTCCTTTTGGCCAACCTAATTCGAAAAGTAGACACACCAATAGCATCCATTCTACTAGGTCCAATAGCCTGTATAGGAAGGCTTTGAAGGCACAATAAGTGGTCATATCTTGGTCGAGATTAAGAATAGAACCATGTTTAGCTAAAGCATCAGCCACTTGATTAGCTTCTCTGAAATAGTGTTGAATAGTACACTGTTTTGTATTCAACATTTTCCTCATCTTCATTATACTGTCTTCCAATCTCCAAGGAGGTGTGTTATGCTGCCCTTTAGCATGTTAACCACAAACATAGAATCAAGCTCCAAAATGAACTTATTCCCGGTATTATCAATGCACCATTGGATGGCATGGCCTGCTGCATCAACTTCAGCTCTATTGTTAGTGCAGAAATGTAAAGAATTGGCAAAAGCCATAATGATCTAACCAATTCTGTTCCTAACAACTCCTCCAATGCCTGCAGTCTTGATTTTACTGTTACTGCTTCCATCTATATTAATTTTGATGCAATCCTCATTAGGCTTTTCTCAAGTTACCATCTTGCTAGTAAAACTTGGTCTTCTTGTTTCCGGCAGAAAGATTCAACCAATTTGAACCACTCACATCACAATAGTAGTAGCATAAAGGCCGTAAGTCGGGGGGCGGCCGTAACGTAAGGCTATTACTTTCACACCTCTCTCTCGTACAATAGATAGAGAGAGATCTGTTGCGTGAGCAACCCGACTGTGCCTTACATGTGCTCTACAGGCCGCACGTAATCTTTCTTCCCAACGGGCCCTTTCATGCACCAATCGACTTCGTTCTATTAAAAGAAAAAGTAGTCGGATTTTCACCGGCTCAGTACACAGCTTGTTCCAACTCTAATTATAGTCTAAATAACATCCTTTCTTGTTCATAAAAATCTGGACGTGCAGCAAAATTTCCTTAATATCCATGAAACGGACTGTTTCTTGTTCCCATATCTAGCAGAGTTCCTGAATTTCCAAAGGTAGTGTATGGATGTAGCAATATTAACAGATGACTAAAAAAAGAGAAAACTATCATGCATCACGGAGAGAAGTTCTCAGATAAATACATTGCATTAGATCATAGGTTCATTTATTTGTTTAAATGACACTAAAACATATATTAACTTATGGAGAACTTTATATGCAAGTCTAGTAAATTGGATAATTGAATTGGTGTTTCATGAACGTAATTGGAAAACAATCGGAAAGAACTGAAAATTTTGAAATTGCTGAAACTGATATAGTTAATAACTTAATATGATTTCTTTTAAAGGTAAAAATTGAATCAAATCCAACCATTAACACCCCTATCTACATGTAACATGCAGCATGTTGCAAATGAAAACTAATATACGAAATTAAAGATACTAGTATTACACGCAGATCTTATCATAGGGAGTTTACCTTTTTAATCATATCCATTTTTTGTATCTATATTATATAAAGAGTAAGTTACTCTAATCATCTTATCGTGTGATTTTCGGTGTTCAAGTCAAACTGGCAAACACCTATTAACACAAAAATATGTGTATCAAGTTTATTAATAGATCTCATCCCACTGAAGGTACAGGAAAAATTCACAAATAATTACTTTCAGTTTTTGTAATTAATTAATAACCACTGTCCTGAGATTCTAAATTCAACAAGTGAAATCTTAAAACATGAATGGTGTGTTTAACCAAGCTTCTAAAATCAGTTTATTTTTAAAAGTATTTTTGGTGAGAAACAATTTGTGTTTGGCCAATTAATTTTAAAAACACTTTTAAGCAGCAAATTTTGGCCAAGCTTTTAAAAATTTCTCTAAGCATATTCTCAAAGTGATTTTTTTTAAAAATATCTTTCGGGAAAAACTATTTTTTAACTTTTGAAAAACAACTTCTACTACTCTCTACAAACACTTATTTTCTCCCAAAAGCTTGGTCAAACACCTCACTTTTTTAAAATAAGCACTTTTTAGAAAGAAAAAAAAAAGTAATTTTGGCCTCTCAAATTTTTTGACCAAGCAGGCTAAAAATTTGAAATTTTAGAATATTGGTTATTATTCAAAAATAGGGCCGAAAAATAGCGAATGAGCCTATTTTCACTGAAGAGATACGGTTATTAATTACTAGACTAACCGAACAATTTAGCTTAACATTACAACGAGGTCCCCAGTGGGCAAAGAAGTTACTGCAAATGACAAGGTTTAATAGAGTTTAGTGGTGTCGAAGAAAAATCACAAAATCAAACCAAACTAAAACTCAAACTAATTAACAAATGTAAAAAACTGTCACTTTTCTTTATTTGTTTTGATTTTATTTTAACTAAAAAAAGGACTAAGAATATTTGATCATAAGTTTAGCAATAGATAGTTGTTTAAACATATTCATGATACTTATCTTTTCTAGTTTGTTCCTTGTTGAGGAAGAATGACACATTTGATATTGAAAGAAATAATCTCTTCATTATTTTCATTAATGAAAGAGAATATATATACAATTTATAATTTTCTTAATAAGAAAATCATATTCCTATTCTAATCCCAAAATAATATTCAAGTAGTACAAAAATTCTATAATTATGATAAGTGTACAATACTAATTAATACAATTATTTTACATTATTTAATCAGCCTAAAACTGTGATATACACTTAAGTATGGTAAGTGTATATCACGGTCCAACATCAGTACCAAACTCGTGATATACACTACTTATGGTAAGTGTATATCACGGGTATACACATTAGTTACCACACCCCCGCAGTCATAGCGGGCGGTCTTCGTACGCTGAGATTGTCCCTAAAATCTTGAGAAAGGACTGAGGGAAGACCTTTGGTAAAGATGTCTGCAATTTGATATCTGGAAGGGACATGACAAACACGTACTTGTCCATGAGCTACCTTTTCGCGAATAAAGTGGATATCCATCTCGATATGTTTAGTGCGCTGATGTTGATCCGGATTACCAGAAAGGTAGATGGCACTAACATTATCACAATAAACCAAGGCAGCTTTCTGAAGAGGACAATGAAGCTCTAAAAGAAGATTACGTAACCAACAGGATTCCGAGACTACATTGGCTACCACTCGATACTCGGCCTCTACACTAGAACGTGACAATGTAGACTGACGCTTGGCAGACCATGAGACCAAGTTATTACCAAAAAATATATAATAGCCGGACGTGGAACGTCTGGTATCTGGACAACCACCCCAATCAACATCTGTATACGAGACAAGAGTAGATGTCGATGACGGATATAAATACAGGTCATAGTTAAGTGTACCCTGGATGTAGCGAATAATGTGTTTGAGCGCATTCATGTGTTCAACCCTAGGATCATGCATAAACAAACACACATGTTGTACGGCATACGTAATATCTGGCTTCGTGAAAGTAATATACTGAAGAGCCCCTACAAGACTGTGATAACGAGTCGGATCCTCGTAAGGTGAGCCAGTCGTAGCACCCAGCTTGGGCTTAGTATCGGTGGGAGTGGAAGTAGACTTGCACGAGGACATGCCAGCACACTCAATAATCTCAGCTGCATACTTTCGTTGGGATAAGAACAACCCACCGGTATGACGAGAAACAACAATCCCCAAAAAGTAACTCAAGGGCCCCAAGTCTTTCATAGCAAACTCATAACTGAGCATAGTCATGATAGACTTGCGCAAAGCATTAGTGGAAGCAACCAAGATAATATCGTCCACATATAATGAAATATAAGCTAGGGAAGAACCACGATGATATATGAACAATGAATTATCAGACCTGCTGTGCGAAAACTCAATAGTTGAAACATAGTCTGCAAATCTCTTATATCAATCCAGTGGGGCCTGCTTAAGCCCATACAAGGACTTCATCAATAAACAGACGTGATGAGGATATTTGGGATCACGGAAACCCAAGGGATGATGCATGTGAACGTTCTCTTTAAGATCACCATGTAGAAAAACATTCTTTACATCTAACTGATGAATGAGCCGTGCATTCGAAAGAGCCAGACTCAGAACAATGCGGATGGTAGCCGGTATGACCACAGGACTAAACGTCTCACCACAATCTATGTCAACCTACTGGATCTTTCCATCACCTACAAGACAAGCCTTATGCCTCGCAAAAGAACCGTCAGAATTATCCTTATGAGTAAAAATCCACATAGACCGAATAATATTAACACCAGAATGATGGGGTACCAACTCCCAAGTCTTATTCGCAATAAGAGCATCATATTCGTCGGTCATAGCCGATATCCAATTCGAGTCATTTAAGGCGGACACGTGGTTACGGGGTAGAAGGGATTTAAGAACATTAGAATTTAATGTAAAATGTCTTTTTCATTTAAAAATACCCCGTTGACTACGAGTGACCAGTCTATGACTCGGGGGAGAATTAGGTGAATTTTGGGAAATATCGGCACAAGTGACGGATGGCCAGCAGGCCCAGAACTGGAAGCTGGATCCGTGATTGAAGTCGAGACTGGACTAGTTTCAGTATTGGGCGGGGCAACTAGCTCAATTACATAAACTGGGCAGAGACTAGCCCAATTACGGTACTGGAAACAGAGGGGTGAGATGGAACCGTAGGTCCAGCAGGCAGTGGGCCCGTTCGCGGATTTTGGGTGCGGGATAGGTTCGAAAAATGGTTGATAATATACGGAGAGACGGTGTCGTCCAAAATATTATTAAAACTAGGCTCGGGGCTATGCACGTTAGGAAAGGGAAATTGGGTTTCATAAAAAATAACATGGCGACTAATGATGATTTTATTAGATGATAAATCAAAATATTTGTAACCACGATGATTACACGGATAACCCAAAAACACACAAATGGTAAAACGGGCCTTATGTTTGTTAATTGTGGTGGACGAAAACAACGGATAACATAAGCAACCAAAGACCCTAAGATGTGAATACGAAGGAG
Source organism: Anisodus tanguticus (assembly GCA_034509755.1). NCBI lineage: Eukaryota > Viridiplantae > Streptophyta > Magnoliopsida > Solanales > Solanaceae > Anisodus > Anisodus tanguticus. The sequence goes on from CM067560.1 coordinate 10,023,381, forward strand.
TCTTATTACATAAGATTTGAAGGGGGGACGAATATGTCAAACCTTTGGTAGAAAGAATGTTAAGAAGATATGTAGCCATTTGGAGAGCATGATGCCAAAAAGAAGGGGGCACGGAAGCATGAACCAATAAGGTTTGGACAATGTTATTAATGGTACAAATTTTGCGTTCGGCTTTCCCATTTTGTGAGGACGTATGAGGACAAGAAAAATGAAAATTGATTCCATTATTAGCACAAAACTCCCGAAAAACACCATTATCGTATTCTTTGCCATTATCACATTGAATATTTTTTATTTCCCGTTCGAATTCGGTTTTGATGAATGCTCTAAATTCTAAGAAAGTGGAAAAAAATGTGAGATTTTTTCGCTATCGAAAAAAGTCTATACAAAATTAGAATAATCATCCAAAAATAGAACATAATAACGATGACCCAATGAACTGAGAACAGGAGATGTCCATAAATCGCTATGAATAATATCAAATGGCATTAAAGTACGAGAATTAGAGTCTACAAACGTCAATCTAACATTTTTTCCTCAAGAACAAGATTGACAAATTGAAGTACTACGCGTACCCTTACAAGAAATAAAATTATTTTATCTAAGAAAGACAAAATAGACGACCCCGGATGACCTAGACGAGCATGCCACAAGGAGGGAGCAAGGGCTGTAAAAGTGGATGGCAAGGCTGGACTCGAGAGACCGGAGGTGGGCGTGATAAAATAAAGATCTCCCCAACTATCACATCTCATGAGAGGAATCCCTGTCTTGAAATCCTTCACAAAAACCCCAAAAGGATCAAATTCAACAAAAATGAAATTATCAGTGGTGAATTTACGGACAGACACCAAATTTTTAATTAATCCCTGGACATGAAGGGTATTTTTCAAGACAAGAGGTGATGGAGGGGGGGGGAGAGACAAAGTTTTATGACCGTAACCACGAATTGGAATTGAATTGCCATTACCAATAATTATACCACGATTACTGCTCAAATTAGAATAAGGCGATAGAGTACCTTGGTCGGACGTCATGTGGGTAGTGGCTCTGGTGTCCATGTACCAAATGATGTCCGGGGGATTTAATCCAAGTGTGTGCATTACGGCTTTAATATCGGTAGGGGTGGGTCCCGCGGCATATTGGGCTTGGTGGGGCCGAGGCCCAAGTACGTCGGCTTGCTGCCTCGGCCCAGCTGTAGCTCTCGGGTTCCATTGGTGGCCTGATGGACTGGGCCTGTTGGAATTCTGAAGTTGGGCCCATGTCGGATACGACGCAAGTGATGGGTAAGAGGGCCTGTTGGGCCCAGTTCCACGCTCATGGGCCCAGGGTTGTGGCCCATTGGCACCCTCATTATTTCCACCTCGATTTCCGCCATGATTTTTACCATTATATTTGCGATTCTGACCCTTTTTGTCGCCACCGTTGTTGCGGTTTTGGCCGGAATTGTTCGAACAGAAGGGAGAGAAATTGGACTCGGTCATCATGATGACAAGCGGGCCCCCGTCTTCTTCGAGCGTGATCATGGATCGGGCCTGATAAAATTGCGAAAGAGGACTGCTCTGACGAAGAAGCGTACCTAAGCCATTATAGGCCTCAGATAGGCTTGCAACCATCTGAATGAGAAGACGGTCGTTGGTAACGGGCGCACCAACGTTACGGAGTTGATCCGCCAATTCTATCAACCTTTTGCAGTATGCTGAAACGTTGGGAAAATCTTCCATATTGACGTGGGAGTACTCCTGCTCAAGGGTAATAACACGAGAATTTTGATTATCATGGAATATATCATGTACTCTATTCCAAGCTTCCATCGTCGTAGTGTCGGGTTCGATAATCATTTGCAACAGGTCAGTAGAGATAGTGGAGTAAATCCACTGAAGAACGGTAGCATCAAGAGTCGTCCATAATTGAGGATAATCCTCGGGTTTAGGAATTTCCGTAGCCGGGGGAATAATGTGATGGAGGACTTGATGCGAGCATGCATGAACTTTGAACAGTTCGGCCCACGTCGCGTATTGGACGTTTTCTATTTCAAGAATGATAGGGATGTGATTCTTGATGTCAGAAACAGCAAGGGCAGGGTAAAACGTGTTCTTAACCATAATAGCAATGCAAAGACGTGATGTAGGGATTTTGAAAGAAAATATATGAAGAGGGAAGACACCGCCAGCACAGAAATCGAGAGAAGGGTTCTCGGAAATCGATGCAAAATTGGACGGAATATGGGGAGAAAATATTAACCTAGAATTCTGATACATGAAAGAAATAATCCCTTGATTATTTTCATTAATGAAAAAGAATATATACAATTTACAACTTCCTTAATAGGAAAATCATATTCCTATTCTAAACCCAAAACCCTATTCTAGTAGTACAAGAATCCTATAATTATGATAAATGTACAATATTAATTAATACAATTATTTTACACTATTTAATCAGCCCAAAACCGTGATATAAACTTAAGTATGGTAAGTGTATATCACGGTCCAAAATCAGTACTAAACCCGTGATATACACTACTTATGGTAAGTGTGTATCACGGGTATACACATCAGTTATCAGATATTTAGAAATGATGTAATTTTAAACTTTTCATTTTACCCATAATAACATATACTAATAGTCATAAAAATGTCATGACGTGTTTAAGATTCCAAATTCATAAATCTTTCTCATTGAATGTCATGTTTAGTTGTCAAACATCACCACATAAAATCAATCGGGAGAATATATCTTATGAAATAAATAAATATTTCTGGGCGGCTTTCCTTTTAATTGATCATGAGGAGATTTTTCACTTTATTACTCTAAGTAGAGTGAAACGGCTAGGCTCCCCTATCACCGTCAATGTAATTCACAATTACCAATTATTATTTTTTTTGAATCAATTCAACATGTCATTAGCTTCAATGCTTGTAATTTTCACTTGTTTTAGTCGAGTGAAATATCTTAAACAATCAAGCGTAGGTAGAACGCATTCGCATTTTAAACTTTGTTTTCTCGATTTACAACTATCTTACTTAAAAAAGAAAAATAAAAAACGTTTGGTAGCAAAATCAGTACACTACTGCGTATAATAAGAACGGATATCAAATTGAAAATGGCTTAAAACTGATAAGGGAATACCAATTTGAGACGATAAGACCAAGAGTACAAATTAGGTAGAGAACTAAATAGATTGAACAAAGTGTGGTTAATTTAAAAATTAGCAAAAATCCTATGCCTAAACGCTACTTCCAGCTTTCAAAATCTGGGCTAAATTAGGCATGCCAAGCTAGTCTAAACCCTACCTCATTCTTGACAATTAATTGAAGTAGCTGATCACACTTTGACAATAGTGTATAAGTTTAATCTATTTAGGCATGCCATTGCCAAGCACGTCCATGCAATTTAGGCGTACTAACATAAGTTTGAGATTGAAACATAGTTATTGCCTTCTGTTGTTCTATGATTTTTTATTTTATTTTTTTGGAGGCGAAGGGGAATCTAAACGGGGTTTCGGGTATTTAGACATGGTTTATGCCATAATCACTACACGTGTTGTCGGATTTCTTGTTTGGACTCATAATACTGAACCTTGCAGTTTATAATAAGACCTAGCAACTCAATTGTTAATTACCACCCTGGCAAGCTGTTATTATAGAAGAGGTACTTGTTGTTGCCCTCTTGCTATAACTTTTAGGTCCCGTTTGGAAAGCCACCTATGTAATTGAAATTGAGTATAATTGAGTGTAATTACACAGTTTGATATATCAAGTAGTTACATGGTCGACATGTAATTGGGGGTAATTAGAAGGGGAAAAAATTACACTCTCCAATTCTCAAGGGGTTGAGAATTTGTGACAGTTATTTTTTTTCCTTTTTATTTTAATTTTAAATTATTTTCTTTTTAATTTATTATTTATTTTTATTTCTTTTATTTTTACATTTTAAATTATTTTATTTTAAATAAATATTTCTATTTTATTTTTTTCCTTTTTACATTTTAAATTATTTTTATTTTTAAAATATTTTTTATATTATTATCTTTCATTTTCTTTCTTTTTATTTCCCGACCTTTACTTCTTGTGATTCCATGTAATTGCTCATATTTTTTTTTGATTTTTTCTTATTTTCTTCATTTAGCGTAACTACGTTATTATTCTAGTTCTTGAAATTACACTTTCTAATATTAGAAAGAATGAGTCATTAACAAACTTGACATATAATGAGTGATGTTATTAAAGTAGAATTTCATTGTTGAATGAGGTTATAGACTTATAAATATTTTCACTTTCTTTTGAATTATATTTACTTAAGTTATGTTGGAACTTATTTTATGTTATGTTGGAATTTGACATAAAAGATCATGTTAAATTATTATTTTTTGAATTTAGGTTATATTTGCAATTTCAGTTATTTGCTTTAGTACTATTCACTTGTTGTATTACATTGCATATTATTCATTTTCCACTTACAATTGATAGATTATTTGTTTGTCAAACGTTTGAATATTGTTATGGCATTATATGTATTAATATTAATTTTTTTGTCAAACATATATACAACCCATGATGTTCTTACAAAATGTGTGCTTTTAATTTTTATAATTAATAAAATGAATACATTATTAATTTGAAAATATACTATTACTTTTACAATATTATTTACAAATATGTGATTATTAAGTAATATACTTTCAAGAAATAATATGTATCTTAAATACCTAATTTAATATATCATTTATAAAAGCACATATTTGTCTAGTATTAATTTTTATTTTCAAACTAATCTAACTGTGTAATTACACATGTACAACCAAACAGTATGCTTGTTATTACACAGTAATTACGTTATGACAAACAAACAGGCCCTCGTAATTCTATGTAATTACCAGGCTGTGTAACTACTATCCTAGTAATTACACCAATTCCAATTAACAGGTGGCTTTCCAAACAAACCCTTAAGGAAAGTGAAGAATTTATTGGTATTCCTGACAATAAATGAAAGTAGGTGCGCCACACAATGACAATCTAGAATTGTACATAGCACCTTAAGATGTAGGGTAGAAACTATATTAGTGAACATTTTTTATATGTTTTGCGATAGTAAATGTCGTATTTGGTATCTCTAGAGCTGCTAGAAATACAACAACAAACCCAATATAATTCCATAAGTGGGATATGAGAAGGGTCGTGTGTACACAGAGTTTACCCCTACCTTGAGAAGGTAGAGAGGTTGTTTCCGATAGATCCTAGGCTCAAAGAACGACTAGAGTTGCTTGAACTGTTGAACAAAATTGTAGATGCCTACCTTATAAGCAGGTTTGGTCCACATCCTTCCAGCGGTTAGGTTAAGTATTTTAACTGGAAATATTACTGTGTACCTGAGAAAATGAAGTGTATCAAATCAACTTTCTTGGACAAAGAGAGAATAAAAATCAATATTTGTTGAATCACAAAAGAAAAGACACCATAAACAGGCTCGTCATGCTCTAGTTCAATTATTTTCAGAATTATAATTACTGATGAAAACCAAAACTTGATATAAGGCACATTCTATGTCTGTTTCTCACTAGGTTAAAAATATTTTTCTAGCATTATTATTTGTCATGCATAATGATGTCAATCAATCATAAATCACAGGGCAAATTAAACATACAGAAAGAAGATAACTAAATGAAGGAAATTAATTTCATGACTTTATTTCATAATATATATATATATATATATATAATATCAATCTATGGCTACTATTTAGAAAGACTTATCCTAAGAATATTCTAATCATCTTACAAATCTAATTACCTAATAATTAATTTGATTTAATTACATATTATAATTGATATGATAGATTATGGATCGTATCCATAATTATCTTAACAGTCCCCCACAGTCTTAGCAGAAGGTTCTCGTATGCTGAGACTATCCCTGAAATCGTCAAACAGTACGCGCGGAAGACTTATCGTGAAAATATCTGCAATCTGATAACGGGACAGAACACGAAGAACCCAGACTTGTCCTCGTGCAACCTTTCACGAACAAACAAGATATCAATTTCCATATGTTTTGTGCGTTGATGTTGGACAGGGTTGCCTAATAAGTATATTACACTCACATTACCACAATAGACCATTGTTGCTTTTTCGATCGGACAATGAAGTTCTAACAGGAGATTACTGAGCCAACATGATTCAGATACCGCATTAGCTACCTCTTGGTATTCTGCTTCAGCACTCGATCGAGATAACGTCGGCTAGCGTTTCGACGACCATGAAATGAGGTTGTCTCCTAAAAACACACAATAACCAGAGGTGGAACGTCGTGTATCTGGGAAGCCACCCCAATCGGCATATGTATAAGATGTGAGGCCAGAAATGGTGGACTTATACATATGCAACCCAAAATCAAGAATGCCCTTAACATACCACATAATTCGTTTAAGAGCCCCCATATGTTCTTCCTTCGGATCATGCATATGTAAACAAACTTGTTGAACTGCATAGGAGATATCAGGTCTCGTGAAGGTAAGATATTGCAATGCCCCTACTAAGTTGCGGTAATGTGTTGGGTCACTGTATGGAGTACCTGTAGAGTTGCTCAATTTTGCCTTTGTATCAACCGTCGTATATGATGGTTTACACGAGGACATATCAGCTTTGTCAATGATCTTCTCAGCGTATTTCTTTTGACAGAGAAACAGACCACCTGCATATTGAGTTATAGCGATGCCCACAAAATAGTTTAACGAGCTCAAATCCTTCATAGCAAATTCTGAAGCAAGAAAGGCCATAATAGACTGGAGAAGTGACTCTGATGACGCTGTGAGAATGATGTCATCCACATAGAGAAGAATATATGCCATGTCATTTCCCTTCTTGTAAATGAACAAAGACTAATCAGACTTGCTGTGTGAGAATCCCAATGTGGATATGAACCCTGCAAACCTGTTATACCACGCCTTGAGGGCCTGTTTCAAACCATATAATAAGTTTTTCAACAAGAAAATATAATCCGGATGAGTAGGATCTCGGAAACCCAAAGGCTGGTGCATGTAAATTATTTTCTGTAGGTGACCATGTAAAAAGGCATTATTGACGTCTAGCTGATCGATGGACCATGATTTGGATAGAGATAGACTAAGAATAGTCCAGATAGTTGTTGGTTTAACTACTGGACTGAATGTTTCTTCACAATTCACGCCAACCTGCTGAGACCTGCCATCACCAACAAGACAAGCTTTGTGTCTCGCAAAAGAGCCATCGGAATTCTTTTTATGACAGAAAACCCACATAGACCGTATCATGTTCACATTAGATGGACATGGAACTAATTCTCACATCTTATTTTTAATAAGAGCATCAATTTCGTCTAACATGGCAGCTTTCCAGTTTGGGTCTGATAGGGCCGCTTTGGGATTTTTTGGAAGTGGAGATGGTTGGACCGAAGATGTTAGGTTAAAATGATGTTTGGGATGAAAAATGCCGTGCATGGAATGTGTTTCAATGGTCCGAGGTGGGGCCGAGATTGATGGCTGGGGCAGTGGACTTTCAATTTGTGAACTGGGCCGAGGGGGTAGTATCTTGGGCTAGAGGAGTTGGGCATGTTAGCCTAGTTGAGGATGCGGATGAGGGAGCACTGGGCTCCCTCATGTGGGCCTTCTAGTCACGAAAAGTGGACTAGGCCGAGACCGAAGAGGAGGGGGCAGTGGGCTCCTCGACTCGGATTGGCCCATTCCCATTTCATTGTTGGGCTGCCATATTAGGTGGTGTATTTTGGGCTGGTCCTGTGGAGGTAGTATGGGTTTGGGTATTTAGATGGTGATGTAAAATTGGATGTATGTCATCGTCCAAAAATTCGTATGAAGGCTGGGACACCACGTGAGATTTAGCAAAAGGGAATGTGGACTCATAAAAAACAATGGGATGAGAAATGATAATCTTCCCATTCGACATATCATAACACTTATATCCCCTATGATTTTATGGGTATCCCAAAAAGACACAAGGAGTGGAACATGCTTGATGTTTGTTAATGGTTGTGGACGGAAAGAATGAATAACATAAACACTCAAAAACCCTCAAATATGTATAGGAAGGAAGACGATGATATAACATTTGTGTGGGTGATAGGTTTGAGAGTAGCTTGCTAGAAAGAATGTTTAAAAGATATGTGGTCATTTGAAGTGCATGATGCCAAAAGGACGGTGGTGTGGACGAAGGCCCAAGAAGTGTGCGAATTAGATTGTTGATTGTTCGAATTTTTCTTTCGGCTTTTCCATTTTGAGGAGAAGTATGTGGACATGAAAGATGCAAGGACATTACATTTTAGTGACAAAATTCCTTAAATTGGCTATTTATGAATTTCCTCCCATTGTCACATTGAAAACATTTAATGAATTTCTCAAATTGGGTTTTGATAAAAATACTAAATTGTTTAAAAACTGTGAAGACCTGTGATTTCTGTCCTAGGGGAAATGTCCACAGAAAATTCAAATAATCATCCAAAATAAGCATATAATATTTATGACATGCTGAACTTAAAATCGGAGATGTCCACAAATCTCAATGCATAAGATCAAATGACATAAGAGTATTTGAAGTAGATAATGAAAAAGGAAGTTTAACATGCTTCCCAAATACGCAAGCCTGACAAACATGAGAGTCCATACGTTTGTTACAATCAACAAATTTATTTTTTCTAAGAAGATTGAACACTGGTGCTCCCGGGTGTCCCAACCGGTTATGCCATAAAATAGGAGAAATAGCTATCAAAATTGATGGATTGATGACTTGGTTGTTGGTAGTAGTGGTGATGGGATACAAGTCCCAGTGCTATTACATCTCATTTGTGGCATCCCCATATGAAAATCCTTCACAGAAAACCTAAACGAATCAAAATTAACAGAAATATTATTGTCGGTTGTAAAATGACGTACATATACCAAGTTTTTAATCAATTTTGGTACATGTAGGACGTTTTCAAATGTAAAGGTGGGTGAGGAGGGGGAAGATTTAATTGGCCAATACCACGAATTGGAATTTCGTGCCCACTGCCAACAGTAATATTTTTATTACTGCTCATATTAAAACAAGACGAGAGATTACCTTGAGATACCGTTATGTGTGACGTTGCCCTAGTGTCCATGTACCACGAATCATCGGGAACACCTCATGTTGTTCATGGTATGTTCAATATCTGTGGGAGCATAACCTGCAGAAGATGGTACATGGGCAGCAAAAGCTTGCTGCGGACGAGAGCCGAGAACCCCGGGCTGTATAGAGGCGGAAGGAGGTCGGTCTCACTGAGTTGTGGGGTACGTGCAGGGTGGGGTTGCGGCTGCCAGCCCTACGGTGGGTACTGCCCCCACTGCCCGCCGACTGGCTGGTTGGGTTGCTGCCAGTGGGGTCTGTTTTGGCCCTGCTGGCCGCGGCTGTTGCCATCGGCGGCGGCCTGTCCGCCACCACGACCCCGTCCCTTTCCACCATTATTTTCCCTTTGTTATTGTTACGATTTTGACCCATTATTTTGTCGGTTCAAACCACTACCTAAACCAGAATTTTTTGTGCCAAAATCATCATTATACGTGTTGGTGGAAATCAGAGCGGTGCCGACATTAGTTGCCGTCCCTGTCGCCTGTTTTTGCTTTTGGGTTTCTTCAAGAATTAATCTCGACCGATCCTCATAGAGTGGTGGTAAGGGATTGCTTTGTTGAATGAACGTAGCAACACCATCAAATTGTTCATTCAATCCCGCAATCAATTGGAGAACTAACATTTGATTTGTCACCGGCGCACCAACATTTGAGAGTTGATTGGCAAACATTTTCAACTCTTGACAATATGCGGAGATATTTGAAAAATCATCCAATTTTACATTGGTGAATTGGTTTTCAAGTCATACCGCCCGAGAAATTTTATTATCTTGAAAAAATATCTTGTAAACGCTCGCAGTCTTGTTGAGTCGTAGAGTCCGGTTCCAAAATGGTGTGCAAAAGGTCATTTGAGATGGTGTCGTAAATCCATTGAAGGACTATAGCATCTAAACGAGACCATAAATTTTTGTCAACAATGGTGGTCTCCGATGAAGACTAGGGAGGAATAATATGGTCTATGACTTCGTATGCTCGACAATGGATTTTAAACAACTCCGCCCAAGAAGAGTATTGTCATTTTTCCATCTCAAGGGTAATAAGAATAAAGTTCTTGACGTTGTTTACAGCAAGAGCAGGATGAAATTTTATTTGTCGGCCATTGTTACCCAAAAAAATACAAGAAAAGGTGAAGAGAAGGGATATTTTGGTGTGTAGAGTAAGAGAGATGAAGAATCCTAATTAGGGTTTGTTTGGAAGGTGCCGAAATAAAAAAAAAATAGGGTAGGAGGGTAGTATTTCGGCTAGGGTAGATTGTTGGAAAACCCTAGTTAGGGTTAGGTGTTGGAGTCCGAAAACAATGATGGTTTCAGCTAGGGTTTTGGTTGGCCGAAGAGTGGTTTTAGGGTAGGGTTGGGGAGGCCGACTGGTGAGAAGAGATACGGCAAAAAAAATGGGGGGTTAATTTGTGGCTCTTGATACCACGAAGGAAATTAATTTTATGCCTTTATTTCAAAGCAATAATACAATATATATATACAACTATGTTAGATCAATCTATGGCTACTATTTAGGAAGACTTATCCTAAGAATATTCTAATCATCTTACAAATTTAATTACATAATATTTAATTTGATTTAATTTCATAATATTTGATATGATGGAGATAAGTATGGATCATGTACATAATTATCTTAACACTAAAGCAATGTAAGGCACTTGCTAGTTGCTAGTGTACTATGCTGTGGTGGAATATTTTAAGCACTTTGCTAGTGTTCTATGCTTTATTGCAAACTGTCTACACAAAAACCAGAACAAACCAGTCAATAACTGGACAGAAAGGACAGCATTCTCGTTTTCTCAGTATTCAGAAAGTTGAAGATGGTATGTCCACAAAACGTACAGGAATGAAAAAAGTACTATAAGTAATTAACTTTTAGAAGAAAACACGCTAATTTTGAAAACTGCTTTTCAAGAATCTTTTCTGGTCACCTTCAGTCTTAATCGTTTTTTCTTTCATTGAACGCATCAAAGATTATTTCCTTTCTAGAGGTAGTTAAAGGTCTCAGATTTGGTTCCCTGTCAATTGATACATCCTTTTTTTTCATTGCTAAAAAACAGTGTCAACTGATAAATTCTGTTTCCTCTAAGTTTCTTTTGGCACGATATGCAGTGATATCAAACAACGGCGAAAGCAGCAATAGTGAGCTGAAGTTCAACTGTATATTGATGCTATCTTCATTACCATATTCAATGGTATAATTTTATGTTATTTTGAATGGTAATCTTTGCTCATATCGGGTAGCTCTGTTGTCCCAATTATGTCCTGGTTTAGATGGAGGCCCTTTTTCTTTTAATTAAGTTTGTGATGGATGCCCTTAGCAGGGGAGGTTATATTGAAGGATTTGGTGCAGTGAAGGAAATAAGAAGAAGAATGACAATATCACATCTACTGGTCACTGATGATACATGACATCTACTCTTTTCTGAAGGACGAATACTGTATCAAGAAAAATAAAGTATAATAAGAGGAAGAATGACTATACCACATCTTTTGTTTGTTTACTGAAGATACATTGATCTTATTTAAGCTACAGGTGTACAATCAATATTTCTTCAGGATATATATTTGGTTTGAAGCGGTTTCAGGACTTCACTTCAATATATGGAAGTTCGAGTTGGTACTAGTGACGAGGTGCTAAATATTTTAATTGGAAAGTGTGCATGGATGTAAGGTGGAAGCACTATCACTAAGATACTTTGGCTTGCCACTAGGTCAAAATTTAAGGACAAAGGAGTTGTTAAAAACTTAAGCAGAATGGAAAAGAAGGTACTTATCTAAGGGTGGGAAAATTATGTTATCTAATACCCCCACAACTACATGTCTTTGTTTTGCATGCTCCTGACAGAGATTGAAAAGACGATGGATGGGAAGGAAATGAAAGGGGAAACAACACTTGGTAGATTAAAAGAAAATGACATTTCTAACGACAGAAGGATATTGTGTACATCCCCCCCCCCCCCCCTTAATTTCCCTCAATCTCTTCTCCTTCCACCTACCACAAGTTACACACACAACTCACTATATATTCTACATAGTACAAAAGAAAGCAATTAGCACAAAGAACAAAAAAATCAGAAAAAATACCAAGAGCAAAATCAGAAAAATACCAAGAGCAAAAATCAGAAAAATACCAAGAGAGCAAGAAGGGAGAGGTTTAGTTGGAGTTTGAAAGTTCATTTGCAGTACGAAGCAACAAAAAGTGAGTTCTCTCACTCATAACTCTTAGTAAAATCCTTTATTTAAAGTTACAATACATGTTAGAATATAATCCGGATGTTGGAAGAATGATCATGAAATTATTATTAATAGGTTATTTAATAACTAATTTGGGTCATGAAATTACAATCTGTTTAGCTGAGTTATACTCGTTAGATTTGGATGAAATTTTACAAGGGTGTACATATCTCCTTCACGATCAGATTGAACCCAAGAGAGGCTAAAACCGACATACGGTTTGAGAGTTATCGCGGTTTAAAGTTTCTGCCTCGGATCAAATGAAATCCGGAAGGCAGAACGTATAACGGAATTAGACTATTTTAAGATTGTGTTTTGCTTTACAAAAATCTGGCGAAATAGTTTTCTGAGAGTTGTTAAAATAAAAGAACTGAATGTTTCGGTGAGGAATCTGAAAAGTTGTGTTGAACAAAAGTTTTAGATTTCTCTGTTCTCGACAGTTTGAGACTTTACGGAGATAAATCCGACTTACATATACAAAGTTATGACTGTTTTAAGATTGTGTTTTGTTTTACAAAAATCTGGCGAAATAGTTTTTTAAGAGTTGTTAAAATAAAAGAACTGAATGTTTAGGTGAGGAATCTGAAAGGTTGTACTGAATAAAAGTTCTAGATTTCTGTGTTCTAGACAGTTTGAAACTTTAAGGAGATAAATCCGACTTACGGATAAAAAGTTATGACTGTTTTAAGATTGTGGTTTTTTTTTTTTACAAAATTATGGCGAGACAGCTTTCATAGTGTTGTTTCTTGCATGAATTTGTGCTAGTTATACTAAGTATTTTCTGAGGAAACTTGGGATAGTGATAGGTCCCCGTGTTACCTTCGGATCGGCATAAGAAACACCTTATTTGAAGTTACGGTTCGAGAGTTATAACTCTTACAAGTGGGAAGGGCGAAAAGTTGAAAAAAGGAAATATTATTTGAGTCTTTTGAACATATAACATATATATATATATATACAGTTATATAAATACATTGGATCGGGTTGCACGTACCGCAATAAATATATAAATGCATTGGATCGGGTTGCACGTACCGCAATAAATATATAAATGCATTGGATCGGGTTGCACGTACCGCAATAAATATATAAATGCATTGGATCGGGTTGCACAGACCGCAACAAATATATAAATGTATTGGATTGGGTTGCACGTACCACAACAAATATATAATATGTTATATGGGATAAAGCAGGGGTACTGGCTAAACTAAGTATTTCCTAGGACGAGTGGGGATAAGATTTTGCATGTGAATATGTATTGGCTTATATAATGAAAGTGTGGTAATCTGTTTTTCACAACATGTTTATTATGTTTATAATATGTTTGTAATTATAATATTGTGAGGTTACTTGAGATTGTAAGGCGAGGTTCTCACTCAGCCCCGGATGGTAGGACTGACTCTTTTATTTAACATGTTTCAGAAAAGCGCGATAGAGGAAAAGCTTCGCAACAGGCTAGCAATCGTCCCGCAGCCTTATTGTCCCACCAATCCATTACTTCGGATTTGGTGAAAGTTATTCTAGATTAAGTACGTTTGAAGAATCAAGTTTCGTTATCTCGGGGAATGCCCATATGAGACTGTTTTCTTTTAAGATTCGGATATTTTTATTTTTTATTTGAACTTCCATCGAGTCTAGAAAAAAATTTGGATGCTCGAGTATGGGCTCGTGTTTTCATTAAAGAAGTACATGATTATATTATTTTCGCACCTATATGTATGTATAATTTAGGAAGAAAAGAAATTAAATGATTCGCCTGGAAAGGGATAGTTGTCCAGGTGACATCACGCCCTAAGGGAAGACTTGAGAAAAAGCCGGGGTGTGACATTAAATCATACATCTACTAGCTCTGGTGAAATTTCTAATTCGAAGTCTTTACTCAAAACTTACTTACTATTCTTTCACTAACCATATGTTAGCATCATGTTCTCTTATTCTACTCTGAATAACTAACATAATCTTATTTTGAAATCCCCTTCACTATCCAACCTTATTCTTCAGTAAAATCCTATCACTTTTCTGAACTATGTAGATGGATTTGAACTAAGGGCAATTACATATCTCTTATACGAAAGATTGAAATACCTAACGCCGAACTCTCTATACACCTCAAAAAAATCATATCAGGCTATCCACAACTGGGGTAAACACTTAATCACGTAACCTAAGAGGGATCTGCTACATCTTCTTATCTCATAATAACGTCTGCTTCTTATAGTAACTTACTAACATCGTACTCTATGGCTCTTATCTAACTAAACTTAAGCAAACTGAAACTATTCCTAGAAATTTGATATCGTTTGCTCCTAATTTTCATGTCGTACACCATCTCTTTTATTCATGTGCGTCGGTTGTATGAACATGTCCTTATTTTGCAACATCAAATCATTTTAGAACCATAGATAACTAGCCCATAGACTCTTTTCTATTCAAAACCGTGATAATCCATTTATGCCCCATGTGGCTAAAATCGTAACATGCTGTCTCGTGGGGGTCTTACATTAAAGCTATAATGATTATACATGTGGCGATATCTGGGGATGTCTCTAACCCCTAAAAACCTGCTAGAGCATATAAGTGGTTCCGACCTATGTCTGCTGTATTCTCTCTTATTGAAAGAAAATCCTCTGAAAATGACCTCGCTGGCCACACCCGAAGCATATATCCATGCCCATGTGACACTCTCCTTCGTGTCTTTTCCTACACTTATTGCAAAGTAGATTATCATAAGTCTTTAGACCCACACTAGCCTGAGACTGGGAGTCTGCTGGCCTGAAATTCTGGCTTTCTGGATTAAATGTATACCTGTGGACGGGGCACTGGTTGTAGAGAGAGCAGGTCCTGAGGACCTATTTTTTAAGAACTATTAATTTCCACCTCCTTGATTGAGGTTTGTAGACTTGGCTCTTTTATTAAATTCTTTGTCTTTCTTTTTCTGTAGCTGCTTTTCTTCTTTCATTATGTCCTCATTACCTTCAGTATCCTATTTCGCTGATGGATAATCCTTCAAATAGTGACCCTTCTGGACACACCCAAAGCCCCTTTTTTTCTTATACTGGCCTGATCTGGAACACCAGTAGTGAATGGAACAGGCCATGATGACCTACTGACGAAGAACTGTCTAATTCGAACTCCCAGAATCTGAGAGTCCACCTTTGGGGTCGCATCAATGGTAGCCCTTTGGCTCGTAATTGTCTTTCTCTTAGCTGACATTTTCTGAAAGGAACGTAATACACATGAGTTAGAAGAATTCCTGAAGTCATGGCTCTAATTGCACAATCTAAAGTATAAAAGAAGTGAAACAATTATGAATGTCTTAGTTGCCAACTGTTTATATGTGTGGTGCGCATACACATATAAAAGTGACCCCACTGGACACGACTTCATAGACTCCCTAAGACACTTGAACATAGTGCATTAATACAAAGTTTTGTCACGCCCCGAACCATGGTCTGGGCAAAACACGGCACTCGGTGCCTGACTGCATGTGACCGAGGGAACCACATGACTTACTGAGTCAACATGGGCATCAAAAGCATGCAATAGCAATGATTTAAAACATGTAAATTGAATACTGTAAATATAGTCTGAAATATAATAGCAGAAATATCTGAAAACATAATAAGTTTGAATATCTAACATGACATGCTAGACTAGTCTATGAAACCTCTGAATATGAGTCTGACTGCAAAACTATTTTACCAGGACAAGGCCCTGGCATACCATTACTATAAAGCATAACACAAAAATAATTAAATTGACACCATGAATGAAATGGGGCTCACCAATAGCTCATACTGATGAAATCCTAGTAAACTGATTTGTCGTCCTGAAACTCTGTACCAGCACCGTGAAGTGCAGGCCCTGGGAAAAAGGGACTGTCACACCCGACCCGACGGCCGCGACTAACCGCCCTAATGACGTCATTACACTAACCTGTCACACCTAATCCAACTCACACTTAATAAGTCTGAAATTCGGCAGCATAACGCTGCAATATCAACACATGCCAGGGTAGGCGAGCCGACAAGGCTGCCTTTACCCCCGAATGTACCGCTCCCGAGGAGTCACAACTAGCCAACACAATATACGTGCAAGCCGACAAGGCCGCCAACAGATAATATAACATATACACGGGAACACCCCCAACATAGAGTACAATGATATGGCTGACCAAAACAGAGTTATAACCCTTACATAAGTACAACCCACCACTGTCTACAGACCTCTATAAGAAGAATAACGACATATGACGGGACAGGGCCCCGTCGTGCCCCTAAATACAAACATAAGTCTAAAAGAGGTTCAGTACCAAAATGACAAAGCTCTGGATCAAAGGAGCTTCCCAACCTGCTGAGTAGGGACCTAAACCGGAGGATCACCAAACTGAGCACATGTACCTGCGGGCATGAACGCAGCCCCCCGAGGAAAGGGGGGTCAGTACGAAATAATGTACTGAGTATGTAAACATGAAATACTGCATATGAGATCATAAGTAGCCAACAGAAACATGAGATCAGTATAAAAGTTAGGATCCAAATCCAACTGTGCCATAAACAATAAAAGTCAGTTGCCTTATAAAAATGAGAGTCAAGTCAAGAAAACATGAGTGTCTGTCCATATACATCTGTAACGTAACCCGGCCCACTAGTGCGGGACTCGGTGGAATCATATCATAACCCGGTCCATGCTGAAACTCGGTAAAGTCATCTCTCATCTATGGATCCATCCTACGTAACCCGGCCCTCTAGTGAGGGTCTCGGTGAACAATGCAAGGCTGTGCACGAGTCGTAACCCGGCCGGGACTCGGTGAGGTGAAGTAGTAACACTTAGCACGAGTAGATATCGTGAGTAACCATATGCAAGTAAAAATTATCATCTGACTCTCAATGAAATCATTGTAATAATGTCATAATAAACTCTTTGTTGAAAAATCATAGGCACTCCTCATAACAATCCTCTTTAGGAATTAAACTGTATAAGAATCAAGTACGTTCGTCGTACCCTCATTAAATAAAAATCATGCCAAAGAAAGAAGGAATAGTTCACATACCTCTTAGACGAACTAATCAACTCTATATTAGAGTACGTCTCGATTTAGAACTTCAACCTATAATAATGGTAATACGTTCGTCAATTCTATGGTCGCTAGCATACTTATATCGAATAACGATTTCTTATTTTATAAAAATTCGGGCAGCACTTCCCCTGTTTATACATGTTTCCACAACTTCCAAATGAGGCTAATAACATCAATAAACAAGCACCAATTAAGGGCACAACCAAAACAACAATAAAGGGAATTTACACACCCACTTCTCATGTAAATTTAGCCTCTTAATCCACCTTAAAAACAGCCCACAAAACAGCCCATGTTCCAACAACAACGAGGGTAGAATGTGAAGCTTTTCTATGCCTTTCCACACCCTTATTCCTTTAGGACTTACCTTAGCAATTACCACACTTAAACATGCATAATGGTGACTAAATTTTCAGAATTATAACACCACAAAACAGTCCCTAAAACAGTCCATATACATTACAACATGTCCAACAATTTCATGCAAGTTCTTGGCCACAACATGTCATAATTCCATAACTCTTATCTTGATTCCTATAATCCAATTTCGGATTTTAATACTTCCATATAACTAATTCCAACTAAATCTCCATGTTTCCTTTCAATTTCATCATGCAATTAGTGATAATAATAACAACAATAACCAACGAATCCAACAACACCAAAATCTGTCCCAAATTGGCAACTAGCCCAAAATGGTCACATGCAATGCTTAAATTCTAATTATTCCTTAACACAAATTCATTACCTTAATTCTAACAACATGCATTCCAATTATATTATAGAAAGAAGAATTTTTATACCTCAAATTTGTCAAAACAGTCCGCAAATTTCTGCCACTGTTTGTCCGAAGATTCCCCACTGTTTTGTAATTTTCTCCTCCTTTTTGTTCACTTCTTCAACTCCAATTGACATGCAAGTGTTCTACAATGTTAGGCCATCATCCCTACACGTTTTTCTTCCAAAATTTCATTCCAAAAATCCCAATTTTCTGGGCAGTTTTCGGCCCAAGCAGTGGCTGTTTTTTGCCACTGTTTTCGCCACTGTTTTTTGTGTTGTTTTGCTTCTAATTTTTGGTGAAAATGTAGTCTAGGGAGAGAAGATAACAACCTTAATTTTGGTTATGGGTGGAGGGTGATTTTCGGATTAGTGTAGAGGAGAGAATGAGAGGAGAGTTTGGTTTTTTTTGTTTTTGTTAAGTGTAGAAGAAGATGAAGAGGTAATGTAAGTTTATAACCAAAAATCTAATTTTTTCTTCTTACACTTTGGCCCCCAAGTTCTTCAATTAGTAAATCTCAAACTCACTTCTTTTAATTCCCAAGAATTTCATAAGCCTCGTATCCTCAATGTCATAATTTTTTTTATACAATACTATTCCGGGATAGCATCCGTTTATACACTAATTTCTCGTATTAACATATGTAAGCGTTCCTTATATTCAATATCCGAATCTTGCTTTCTTAATGACGTTCTTAATTATCGTCTTAATCTTACGAGGTGTAACAGGGACGTAAGTACATTTGAATTGTATTGTATGTAAAGCAACTGAATGAATAAGCAGGCACGTGAATTAATAGGAACATGAAGCTGAAACTATAACCTGAGCATGGGCATATATAATATTTGACATGAATATAATAAAACATGAAAATTCATTTTAAATGGGAGAGCTTTTGTATAACCAACATGTAACCACCACGTGGGAACGTGGCGTTTGATCTCCACCTGATCATCTAATCCATCTCGTACCTTATCGGGGTACGAGACATGAACATGACATGAATGGATCCAATAACCCGCAATGTGTAACATGAAGGAATCGTCCTAACTGGGCGGAGCGATCCTTATCCTACGTTGTCATACGTAGTTTCAGGTGTTATCTCTTCTCGATAATCTGTACTACTCCCAAAAACATGAATATGAAATATAGTTGCTAAAAAGCCCGTGGTTTGTGTAATCATGACTTGTACACATGGTTGATAAGTATAAGATATAACATGAACATAAATATATAATATACTTTGCATAAAAACATGGAAACATGTAGAATTCATGGAATTGACTAATATGGGTTCATGACTTGTGTTTAAAAATTCATGGAATGCAAAACATAGGTGTTCATTGATTAAGGATAAATTCATGATAATCAAATTGATATATTCATGAATACGATAACGGAAATATGATTGGGTTTAACAATATATACATAAACGTATATAACTTATTTTCAAAGGTTTATCATGAACTGAGGCATAACCTTCAACTTCTAGGGTTTCAATAGATTAGCGTAGCATGGGAAAGAACAATGATATTCCCACACATGGATAGAAGATTTACATATATGTTGTCTCTTCAATCTAACGAACTAAGTAGCTTTCTGACGAAGAACGTTCAAAACCCTAACTTGAATCGCTTGCGAGGGATTATGTTGTTAATCCTATGTTTTTGGTTGAAGAAACATGTTACTAACCTTAATTTAATGTTAAAATTACTAAGGAATCGTTAGGAATGAACTTACCTTGTTGTGAAAGGTCGAGAGGAGAGAAAAACGCTCTTGAGAGGGTTTTCTACGAAGTTGGAATAGTTGCTAAATGATTTTTCAAATTTGCCGATAGCGTTCAGTAAAATAGCTATAACTCCTAGCAAACAGCTCCGATTGAGCTCCACCATATATTGTTCGAACGGTATTTCAAAGGTATACAACTTTCATGTTTTACGTTTTCTCATATTCCCAACGTATTTTCACGAAATCTGGATGAAATGCAGACCTATTATAAACTTAGTCGATTTTATCGAACCTTATGCACCTAATCGTTCCGCTTGATTTCAAACCGACTATTTCCACCCAAACTCATCCCGATGGGACTTCATATGGCTAAAATATTATACTAATACTCATTTAGTATATTTACACCTAACCCGAATTTACGGAGTGTGACATAACCATAGATAGCATAAGCATAAAAAACTTTGATGGAATTATAATTTGCCACTGCCTGAAATAGAATTTCAAAAGGAGATTTATTTTGTAGATTGGGTGTAGTCATCCTATTGATCAAATACACAAAAGCATAACTCCAAAAGGTTGAAGGTAAGGACACTTGGTGTAATAAAGTGCGGGTTCTCTATGACACGCATGTAACGGCGTTCAACTAAGGCTACCCTTTGAGGTGTGTATGGGGAGACACTAAGTGTTCAATTCCATGTGCTTTTAGAGAGGAATCTAATTTTTGAAATTCACCACTACCATCTGTGTAAAAGGATAATATTTTTGTGTGAAAATGTCTTTCAAGCATGGAATGTAAAGTTTTGAAAATTTCCTGGACTTCAATTTCAGCTTTAAGTGTGAACAACCACATATATTTTGAAAATTGATCAACAAATAAAACATAGTATCATTTTTTTCAATCGATAATATCGGAGACGGCCCCCACAGATCACTATAAATTAAATTTAATGGATTGTCACTGTGCAAAGAGCTTTTTGAAAAAGGCATCATGTGACTTATTAGAATAACATGAATTACAAATAGTACTAGTTTTGGAATCAACAACTGGAATAGAAAAATCATGCAAAAAATTATTTAGAACTCGATGATTAGGGTGCCCTAATCGTTAATGCCACAGGTGGTATGAAATAGTGACATTGCATTTGGTAGGACCAGCAACTTCGCCCGATGGCCATTCATACAACCCATTTTACTCAGTCCGCGAACCAATGGCGCCCTCGTAGTCAGATCCTTCACAAGATAATAAAAAGAAAAAATTCATTGAGGTGTTATTATCTTGGAAGAACTTAGAGACAAAGATTAGATTATTTTTAATAGCAGGAAAGCAAAGGATATGGTGGAGATGGAATTGGTGATTTGATGCATTAAAGTTCACATTACCAGTATGGGATATTGGAATGGTATTACCATTTCCCATGACGATTTCCTCCGAACTGTGATAGTCTTGCGTAGTGGCTAGACTCTGTGTGTCTGAGGCAATATGGTGGGTGGCACCACTGTCAACGATCCACGGATCTGACTGATTCTGGAAGCGTGCAACATAATTTACACGCGCTTGAAGATGATTGTGAGACCGTATCCAACATACACGAGCGATATGACCTCTAACATCACAGAGTTAGCAGTAGAGGTTGTTATTGGGAGACTGTTGTTATTGATTGTTGCACCGAGGTTGATGATTGTTATGCCAGGGTTGATTACGATTTTGCTGATTGGACGCATTGATCGTCGAGTATTATTCTGGTTATTGGTGGAGCCCTGGCGTATAGGAGTGGAAGTAGTCCCCTGAGCAATGTTAGCAATTATTGGAACATAAGGTGTCTTTTTGGACTCCTCATGCTAAAGGAAAAGCTCATGATCACAAAGCTTTTCATATAGTTCGTTATAGCAGAAATTTTTTGAAATTCATATCCAAGGCCAATAAGAATCTTGACAATCAATTCTTCATTGGATATTGGGGATCCAGCAGTGGCAAGTTCATCACAAATGAGCGAACTTGATGGAGATAGTTTGTAACAGGAGGAGAGTCTTTGGAAAGACGGGCTAGATGGTCTCTAAGACTAAAGATACGAGTTTGGGATTTATTTGCATAAGAAGTATGCACGGTGTCCCAAGCCACTTTTGCATTTGTAGAAGAAGCAACTACACTGGCAATGGTCGCGTCCACAAATTCCAAGATAGCATTTTGTATAAGTTGATCTTGTTGAAACCAGGGAACAAAATCAGGATTGAGAACTTTTTGGTTATTTTCAGATATAGTTTTGGAGGGGGTTGGTATCGATCCATCAAGCTGACCAAAGAGGTTGTGTCCTCGCATAAGCATGGAAACCTGAGCCTTCCACAATGAAAAATTATGGCTGCCAGCAAGTTTGATGGGGAGTTGAGTAATCGGATTGAACTGGACAACAGTCTTTGAGCCGGAGATGTTGTCGGCATTGACGATGTTTGTGTTTGGAGCAATTTGTATGTGAGGTGGGTGGGCTGGAGGGAGAAACAAAAAGGATTGAGCTTGTTAAAGCAATAGAGCTCTGGATACCATAAAGAGTAAAGAAAAGTTGTAGCAGATGAACTTTATTTTATTGATCGTAGTATTGGCTTTATATAGCTAGTGTAGTACATACAAATCTGAGGAAAAAATAACAGCTTAGAGAAAATCTTGTACTCCGTTCGTCCCATTTTAAATGTCTTACTTTCTTTTTTGGTTTGTCCCAAAAAGAGTCTATTTCCACATTTAGTAAGTTGACAATTCAAAGATCTTACGTGTCAACTTTATAACCACAAGATTAAAGGACATTTTAGTATATTATACACATCTTTAATTTAAGACTACAATATTCAAAAGTCTCTCTATATTTCTTAAATTATGTATCTAGTCAAATTAAGACACTTAAATTGGGAGGGAGGGAGTAACATATAAACATGTGTGAATACAATCCTAAAGAAAAGGAAGCTGATAAGTACAAAATTAATATCAACAAAATTGAATAAAAAGAGTCCTAATCTAATAACAAGAGTCCTGAGGGGGAATTTGCTAGCCGTTATTACTATTTAGGATCATGTCCTCAGGAACTCAAAATTCTTGACCCAAAAAGGTCAACCCATGACTCATTAAATGTGACCTTAAAAGACATAAGCAGGATAATGCATGTGAAAGTGTGTGTTGGCTTCAAGAACCATCTATTTTAAACATTTCAGTAAAACCTTTCAGGTAAAGGTGAAACCATAGCCGAGCACAGCGGAAACCGAGCAAGCTAAATTAGTTTTACTGGAAAAAGAAAAGTGATTTCATAAATAAACATGTCTTAAATGCCATAGGTACAACATCATATGCATCAAAAAGAAGCAAACACATTTTCTTCCACCCAAATTACCCTGAAACATTAAAGAAAGAGGCTTTAAGAAGAACCAAAATGTACTGGAAAAACTGTGAATACACGAGAGCACAAAAACAGAAGATGAAAGTTCTAACTTGTATAATGCAAGGGGAGGACACTTATACACAAATCAAAATACTAACACTTCTACCCATCCCTTCTATTATTATAGTGAACATAATATAAGAGTTGTTCCATACTTCAAGTGTGTTAAATTTACTAATGTGGATTGAGTTTATATCGTCTTTAATGACTTAAACACGTGGGCCCCGTATGTCGGAAACATCGTTTCTTTGCACATGCCTATTCTACTAAGTGAGTAGATGATCTTAGTGCCAAGTATCGTCAAATTTCATTAAGAAATGAAAGAGATATTGGTACACAAAGTAAGGTATTTGAAATATAAAAAGATGGAGTGTTTTTTGCCAAAAATGACTAATATTCCTCATTGGTAGAAGATGGAGAGTTTATTCAATATATAAACTCTAAGTTTGAGTAAGGGTTTGGGACCCCAAGAGGTAACTCATGTGTTTATAAGGGAGAGGACCTAGGTGAGCCCACCTCCTGCCCATCCCGTCTAATAGGTCCTCCTCCTCAACTATAAATTGAGCAGTAATGTTCAGTCGAAAATTACAGAAGAGAAAATACTGTAATACTAAACACAAACTCCTTTAAAAATATTGTAATACTAAACACAAACTCCTTTCTTCTGTTGTTCGCAGATATACAAAAACAGAACGATTTTCTTCTGTTTGTTATGTACTAAATAATCAGAGAAACAGAAATGATCATCTGTTCTGTTCAAAACACAGAAGCAGAATCAGCAATCTGTTCTATATTTATTTCTTCAATAGAATCATCTATATTTATTTTGTATAGTTGATTGGTGTTGTTGTATCTTGGAAGACTATTGTCCATCACCGTAAAAGCATTTATACGGGGCAATTTTGTCTTAAAGACAAAGAGTCATCTCTCGACTCAGCAAATCATTATTTCTATTTCATCTTTCTGCAACACCATAATTACCAACATGCTACACAATTCATAGGCAAATACCAGAAGAATGTCTTGAATTTCATATTGTGCTACGCCTTCATAATGAAATCTTCAGGCTGCAATTATTACTCCTGAAATTAAAAGAAACATTGCCTTTTATTTATTCTCTATCGGTCATGCATCATAGTCAACTCAAATACTCAAAAGGATATTATTTCCTAACACTTAAAGATACTTTCTTACAGCTATTGAAGTCTACCAGGCAGTTTAGTGTGTATTCTTTATGTGTGAGTCTGAAGTTGACCAAAGTACTTATATAAGATTGAGACAGGGACTTTGAATTATCAAATTGATGAGTATACAAAACAGAAGACCAGACATTTGATCACACTATTCTCTCTGACCTAAGACGTGTGTGGTTTTATTTTTAAATAACAATAGTGTCAGTTTGGGCGCCGCTTGTTACCTGTTACCTCCAACCAATATGGGTATTGAGCAACTCTGCTCACCGAGGCTTAGGAAAATAAGAAAAATGTATCTAATTATTTTTTTGGCTCTGCTGAGATTTGAATTACAATCTCCGAGGAATGCATAATTTCATATTGACTATTAGGAAAAATCCTTGGTGCAGAACTCTGTGGCTACCTTTTCCCTTTGGTATATTGATAGAACATCAAAATTTTCCAACAAGTGTCAGATAGAGAATAAATCCCGTCGATCAGTGTGTACCGGACAAGATCCAAATAGATCATTTATGATATTGAAGATTTATACAGCCGACTCCAACTAACTTGGGATTGAGGCGTTGTTATTATTGTATGGCATACCCGACAAACAAGCTTGATATTCATGGATAAATGACCCATTTCTTGCTTGTCAGTATTGTTTTTCTTATTGCAGCTAGAGCTTTTCTTTTCCAAAGTCAACTTTCTAGTTTGTTTTAAGTCTACTTTATGTAGATTTATATATGGTATATTTGAAATATAGAAGTTTTGCAACGACCAAAATTAAATATTATTTAACCGTGATAATTGGAACAGATGCCAGAATACCGATTACAAGATTCACCTATGATTGCTGGCATAACCATAAAAACTATATTCCTGCCAGGCTATGCAGGTTACATCAAAATCATTTTGTAGAATATCTGCTTCAGGTTGGTTCTGTTAAGACTTCCAGAAACAAATAAACAAATCTTTTTGTACATTTCTTTCTCAAATAAGCTAATGCCTTCTATCTGCAATGTCAACAGGGAAGTAGGAGGACTAGATTATCTTATTCAGGTGGCTAATCCAATTATGTATTTTCAATTGTGATTTGTGGTAAAAAAAAATACATAACTAGGGCCTAGAGGAGTTCATATAGAATATAATCTAAGCCAGGAAATCTAATGAAATGTGAAAAGACTGCAGAAATTTGTGAGGAGAAGCCTGCAGGGCTTTGTTCTAGTAATAAGATCGCAGCCCGTGATATGTGGATTAGGCGCACGCTACTGGTTGGACCCCTGCCGCGGACAAAAACTTAGCCTGGTATTTAAGTGAAGAAGGTTAGAGAGGCACGCCATTATCTGTCGAGTTTTGCACTGTGCACCACAGACACTAGGCGATTTCTCGGTTATTAGAAAATTTGTGAGAAACTTTAAAAATTGCAAGAATAATCCTTGAGACACTATCCCCAATTCTCATAGTCAAACAAATCTATAATATTATGCTCATTAAAATACTTATGATTAATTGCTGACTTTAAATATTGACATCTCAGAGGACATAATCAACAAAGTTATTCCTTCTTCTCTTCTTTCTTTTCCAAGCTTAGAGCTCAAATGAATTCATCTTCATAAGTAACTCTTGTTTTGCCAAACAACCAGTTTTAAGGTACTCTGATATCAGGCCAGTTTCATTTTTCAAATGGATTTCCATGTTTCAAATCTTAGCCTAAGTGGTTTGCTGAACTTTCATATCCTTATAGTCATGATATTCTTCACTTTTTCAATATCACAAAGTGCTTCTGCGGCCATTCTTGGTAATAATAAAACAGACAAACTTGCACTTGTTGATTTCCAGTCAAAACTAGCCTCTGATCCTCTACAAGTTGTATCGTCTTGGAACGAGTCGATACATTTCTGCCAGTGGAGAGGTGTCACATGTGATGCAAGTCTTCAAAGGGTGATTAGCCTGGATCTTACAGGGCTGCAGTTGGCTGGAACCGTGTCGCGAAGAATTGGAAATCTCTCTTTTCTTGAAACACTTTACCTGTCAGACAATTCTTTCACTTCTGTAACACCTCAAGAATTAGGGTCCTTGACAAGGCTCCAGAGATTGAACTTGAGCTTCAACTTCTTTGAGGGGAACATACCACCCAATCTGTCTAGCTGCATAAATCTCATTAATCTTGATCTGAATCACAATTATCTTACAGAACAAGTCCCTCCAGAACTAGGGTCATTGTCAAAGCTTCAAAAATTATATCTCAACAACAACAACCTCACCGGGAACTTCCCGGATTCTTTTGGAAATCTTTCATCCCTCCAAGAACTTAGTGTGAATTATAACTACCTTGAAGGAGAGATTCCATCTAAGATTGCCCTTTTGCGAAATCTAACCGTGTTCAGAGTGGCAGTGAACCATTTTTCTGGTGAGTTCCCACCTCCACTTTACAATTGTCATCACTTCAACTTCTCTCAATCACTCAAAACAATTTTCATGGAGACGTGAAGGAGGATCTGGGGCTTATTTTTCCTAATATTCAGAGGCTTTACTTGGGTGGTAATGGTTTCACCGGCGCGATACCTGTATCATTAGCCAATGCTTCAAATCTTCTACAGCTAGATTTGTCAGCTAACAAGTTCACTGGATCCGTACCCTTGAGTTTTGGAAATCTCAGGGCTCTCCTTGTCCTTAATGTCAATTCTAATCAACTCAGAAGTGATGATTTGAACTTTCTTACTCCTTTAACAAATTGTAGCAGGCTACAGTTTCTAGATATTGCCTACAACCAGTTTACTGGCGAGTTTCCCGGCTCGATCAGTAACTTATCATCCCAGTTGAGTTGGCTAAACTTTTACAATAACTCTATACATGGGAACATTCCTGCAGAGTTTGCAAATCTTGTTGGTTTAACAGCATTGGGAATGAGCCTAAACTTCTTGACAGGTAATATTCCAGCTTCACTTGGAAGACTTCCAACGTTGCAAGTGCTTTACTTGGGCTCAAATCAATTAACTGGTGAAATCCCCTCTTCCCTAGGAAACCTTACACAATTACTGTACCTATACTTGCATAATAACAGTCTAGAAGGAACCATACCTTCTGGTTTTGGCAATTTCAAGTTTCTGCAAGAAGTTGACCTTTCTCACAATAGCTTAAATGGGACCATTTCCAAACAATTTATCCGCCTTTCCACCCTTTCCAGAATATTTAACTTGTCACACAACTCCTTGACTGGTGCATTGCCTAGTGATGTTGGAAACTTGCAACTTCTGGCTGCACTTGATGTTTCATACAACAGATTGTCTGGTGACATACCTAATGAGATAGGCCAATGTTTTTCCTTAAATAAGCTTTATCTTCAATCCAACCTCTTCCAAGGAACCATTGATGCAGCATCTCCCATTCCATATTCTGAACAAAAAAAGAACGGAAAGTCTACAGCTATGGAATTCTCTTGTTGGAGCTATTCACTGGAAAAAGTCCCATCGATATAACATTTCAAGATGGTTTCAACCTTCACAACTTTGTCAAATGTTCATTACCAGATCGCGTGCTAGAAATTGTTGACAAATCAGCTCTGGAAGAAGTAGCATACCAGGGAAACTTCAAGACTGAACGGATTGCATGTTTGGTTTCTGTTCTTCAAATTGGAGTCTCGTGTTCAGCAGAACATCCACAAGACAGAATGAATATGAGGCAGGTTCTTGATAGACTTCATTCAATCAGAGACATGTTTCTTGGATCCGAAAATTCACCTGAAGTGCACATGCATACTGCTATTGTAGATGATTGTTGAGTTCATGATTCATTTTTTCCAGATTTCTACATGATCAAACTTGTTTTTCAAATGACTAAATTAGTAGGTAACAAATTTGATCAG
The DNA here is from genome assembly GCA_034509755.1 of Anisodus tanguticus. Classification (NCBI taxonomy): domain Eukaryota; kingdom Viridiplantae; phylum Streptophyta; class Magnoliopsida; order Solanales; family Solanaceae; genus Anisodus; species Anisodus tanguticus. The sequence goes on from CM067560.1 coordinate 10,051,803, forward strand.
GTTTATATGATCTCTTGTGAATAATGAGTTGTTTTTGCGTGATCTTTTCTTTTTTTCTGTGACCTAATAATGTAATTGTATTGATGAATTCATGTTCTGTTACACAAGCATGAATAATCGTGGTATTAGTTTTAGATATAAATAATCTACATAATTGTAGAAAGCATAAAGCTTGTCGTTGCTCCAAAGTTAGAAATTTCTCAACGACGAGCGTGTTCATAATTTTTGCAGTAATAGCTTGTACAGTCTCTTAAATCAGAAAGATATGAATGAAAACAAACTTTAATGTTTTTCTTCATTTCTTTTATCTTCTGTTCTTCTCTTCTAATTTGGTTGTCCTAAACTATGAAATGCTTCGCTAAGTATAATATATCACTACAAAAGTGGCAAGTCTTTTAAAAATGCAACTCTTTCCTATATCGTTTTTCCTAACTCTTTCATATCACTTGCCTCAATATTTCACTTTGTACTGCTGGTCACAAACTTGCAAAAACCAAAAACCACCATTCTTTCCGGCTCCAACATTATTACCTCTAATCTCTAACCAACAGAAAAAGAAAGAAATGAAATGATTTTTTTAATCCAGCAAAAAAAATGAGCTAAAGTATAAACAGCAAAAAAAAATTAACTTTATAAAAAAGGTGTTCTACGCCCTTAAAAGTTCTACTATTTCTTTCTCTTTGGGGAAAGAAAAAGCAGCCTAACTTGTGGTGAAAATCACTTTTAACATCAGGAAAGAAAAAACTGCTCCTTCCCCCATAGCAGATTTGTCCAGGATGCCCTAGGAATTGCTGTCTTTTACCTTCTGATATGACTTGGAACTAGACTTAATCCGATTACCCAGCCTTGTCACACTACTTGCAGGATTACAGTGAACTCGTCTATTGGCCTCTGGTCAAATACACTAAGAAGAATCTTGAAGTCTGCTTAACCCAATCCAGTATCATCTTTTTACCCATCTGTGTGAGTAGTCATGTCAGCTGGTTCGGTGACAATAACTTAGTGCAATCACAATCTCTCCACACTCAGTTACTTGTACCACATCTTAAATAAGAATCAATTTCTTCGCCCATGATAGCCTTAGACTAGTTCTACCATGCTCAAGTGAAAAGCCTGATGTGCCTAGTTTCTCCAAAGCAACCTTGTCAGGATATTAGATCCACCTTCTGCAGGTATTGACCTCAACCTGTTGTTTGACTGAATAGCTTTCCTTTCTTCACTGGTTACAATCTGCTTCTGTCCAGACGGATACCCTATTGCAGGTGAGAAAAGAAGATTAAGCTAGTAAGACAGCTTGGTATCTCATCTATAATTACGCTTACAAAGCTATCCACATATATCCATGTCAATACACCAGCCTATCTAAAAAGGAAAAAAAATCCACTCCCTCCATCCCAATTTAGTGATGGTGTTTGACTTGGCATGGAGTTTAAGAACACTTTTGAAACTTGTGATCTGAAATAAACCGTAGGCATTTGTATGACTATAAATCATCCCATTAAGGGTAATATGGGCATTTTAAAGTAATATTGTTACTAAAAAGGAAATAGTGTCACATAAATTGGGAGGGAGTAACTAATAAGTATTTACCAAAACATAACTGCTGAAAACAATAACTTTCTTTTCATGGGTGTTGTGGACATAACTATAAGATATCTAAGTTACTCCCCTAGACTTCAAAACAGATACCTGCTTTGATAAGCTCTGAGATTAAGAAAAGCAGTATGAATGCAAATTTTGAAGTAAATAGAGTAGTTCAGTAATGTGGCAGCAAGATGGTGTCTAGTAATACTTAAGATCCTTTCTCAAACATCATTATTGTAGAATTCTTGCACACTGAATTGAATTTTGTAAGGTAAAATATATCTTTTATGAGAAATGGACATGCAATGGAAAAACATACTATTGTTCTCCCTCTTTCTGTCAATTTATGCAGAATTCCTGTTTCCACTTGTAATAGTACTACTAATGTAGGAGATTTTAAGTTTTTAATTAGTGTTGAAGTGCTTGGTATAACAGGAGATTAGAGTCAAATTGGGTGGGTTGCACTATGACCTATTACTTACTGCAACTCGACCTAGCTCATCTTGATCCAAGTAAACTTTGGATGGTTTGAGTCATGATCTATTTACTGACAACCTGCAGCTGAGCACAGGGGAAACCGAGCAAATTAAATTAGTTTTATTGGGGGAAAAAGTGTTTATGTAAATAAGCATGTATTAAATGCCGTACGCACAACATCATATGCATCAAACAGAAGCAAACACATTTTCTTCCACCTAACTCACCCTGAAGCATTAAAGAAAGTGCCGGGGGGGTTTCGGAATAGAACCAAAATGCAACCAAAATGTACTGGGAAAATGCGAATAAACGAGAGCACAAAAACAGAAAACAAAAGTTTAAACTTGCTAATGCAAGGGGCGGACACTCATACACCTAAATCAAAATACTAAAACTTCTACCCATCCCTTCTATTATAGTGAACAATAATATAAGAGGAGTTCCATACTTCAAGTATGTTACAGTATTAGGAAAGCATCCCATGCTACACAATTCATAGGCAAATGCTACAAGAAAGTCAATCTGAAGGTTGCAGTTATTGCTCCTGAAATTAAAAGAAACATTGCCTTTTTTTATTCTCTATCCGTCATGGGTTGGAAAATAGGGGGAGAAGAAGTACTCTTAATCACTCAATTTCTCACTTTAAGACGAGTGTTCCTTTGTTCCACTCAACTTGACTTACATAACCAATCATTCTCTTTGAAGAAAAGAGAGAATATTTCTATCCAACTTAACTTACATTTTGGTTTACATTTTTTCTTCTTTTCATAAAATGACTATAGTACCTAGGTATTTATAGGAATTCTCTAGCATGCACCTAGATACATGCACCTAATTTAATTCTAGAAATTCTTTTTATCTTCCTAGTTGATGAACAATTTTCATCTTTCCTAGTGCATGAACAAACTAGAATAATACATGTATCATAATTAATTTCCTATACATGAACTAAGATAATTCATGTAAAAAAAATACTTTTTCGTTTCTCAATACAAGTGAGGCAACGATTGATGACGATGTCACACATCGTATTGGAGCAGGGTGGATGAAATGGAGGCTCGCATCTGGAGTTTTGTGCGATAAAAAGGTGTCACCAAAACTTAAAGGCAAGTCTATAGGGTGGTAGTTAGACCGACTATGTTGTATGGGGTGGAGTGTTAGCCAGTCAAGACTTCGCACATCCAAAAGATGAAAGTTGCGGAGATGAGAATGCTGAGATGGATGTGTGGGCATACAAGGAGGGATAGGATTAGAAATGACGATATCCGGGACAGAGTGTGTGTGGCCTCAGTAGAGGATAAGATGCGGGAAGCGAGGTTGAGATGGTTCGAGCATGTGCAGAAGAGAGACACAAATGACCCAGTGTGGAGGTGTGAGAGGTTGGCTATGGACGTGTTCAGGAGGGTAGAGGTAGGCCGAATAAGTATTGGGGAGAGGTGATTAGATGGGATATGGCACAGGTGCAACTTACTGAGGACATGACCTTAGATAGGGGGTTGTGGAGAACACGGATTAAGGTAGTAGGTAGTCGAGTGTCGCCCTACTTACGCTTACAAACTGGTAGTTGTAATGTTATTATTGTAGGCCCGCTTAGCCTATCATACTAGTAGGCGCAGTATTGCTTTATAGTAGTGTTTCTTTAGTGTACTTTATTTATCTTATGTACCTGCATTAGTTACTACTTCTTTTTCAGAATGCACTAGCATGGCTTATTCGTATTTGATACCAGCATTTTCATACTGCTTTAAATTTCTTGTTCGGATCTCTGACCGTTTCTCTCGCTTTTCTTGTGCTTATGCTTTATCTTGAGCCGAGGGTCTCTCGGAAACAACCGCTATACCTACCAAGGTAGAGGAAAGGTCTGCGTACACTTTACCCTCCCCAGACCCCACGTTGTAGGACTTCACTGGGTATGTTGTTTCTCAATACAAGGATCATTTTTCAACATCATGCATCATTGTCAACTCAAATACTCAAAAGGACATTCTTTTCTCACACTTAAAGAATACTTTCTAACAGCTATTGAAGTAGCTACCTCATGTTCCAGGCAGTTTAGTGTGTATTATTTATGTGTGAGTCTGAAGTTGACCGAAGTACTTAAATAAGATTGAGACAGGGGCTCTGGATTATCAAATTTTTGAGTATGCAAAACAGAAGACCCGACATTCACACTGTTCTCTCTGACCTAAGATGTATGTGGTTTTTTTTTAAAGTGTCAGTTTGTGCGTACCTTACCTCTACTAGAATGAAATATTTAATCATTGATAATTGGAACGGATGCCAGCAGACTGATTACAAGGTTCACCTATGATTGCTGGCATAACCATAAAAAGTAAAAAAATATTTTCCTGCCAGGCTATGCAGGTTACATCAAAATCATTCGGTCGGATATCTACTTCAGGCTGGTTCTGTTAAGACTACCAGAACAAATAAACAAATCTTTTTGTACATTTCTTTCTCAAATAAGCTAATGCCTTCTTTCTGCAATGTCAACAGGAAGTAGGAGGACTATATTATCTTTCTCAGCTGGCTAATCCAGTTTTCGTTCAGTTGTAATTTGTGGTAAAAAAAAACATAATTAGGGCCTATAGGAGTTCATATAGAATATAATCTAAGCCACGAAACCTAATGAAATGTGAAAGGACTGCAAAATAATTGTGAGGAGAAGCCTCCAGAGTCAAATTGGGTGGGTTGTGCTATGACCTACTTAGTGCAACTTGAACTAGCTCATCTTGATCCAAGCAAAATTTGGATGGGTTGAGTCATGATCCATTTACTGACTTAATCAATTTAACCCAACAGAGTTTGACCCAACCTACCCATTTGTGATCTGACAATCCTAAAACTCAAGAGATCCCTTTGAAATATCACAAAGGGCAGCCCGGTGCACTAAGCTCCCGCTATGCGCGGGGTCCGGGGAAGGGCCGGACCACAAGGGTTTGTTGTACGCAGTCTTACCTTGCATTTCTGCCAGAGGCTGTTTCCACGGATCATCTTGACCAAAAAGGTCTGACCCATGACCCATAAATTGTGAAATGAGGAGTCAAAATGGGTGGGTTGCGCTATGACCCATAAGCAGGATAATGCACGTGAAAGTGTGTGCTAGCTTCAAGAACCATCTATTCTAAACATTTCAGTAAAACCTTTCAGGCAAAGGTGAAACCAGCAGCTGAGCACAGGGGAAACCGAGAAAATTAAATTAGTTTTATTGGGAAAAAAAGTGATTTCATAAATAAGCATGTATTAAATGCTGTAGGTACAACATCAATATGCATCAAATATAAGCAAACATTCTTCCACCCAAATTACCCTGCATTAAAGAAGGCTTTAAGAAGAACAAATAAGCAACTAAAAGTTACTGGGCAAAATGCGAATACGAGAGCACAAAACAGAAGACGAATATTTAACTTGTATAATGGAAGGGGAGGACACTTATACACCTAAATCAAAATACTAAGACTTCTACCCATCCCTTCTATTATAGTGAACGATAATATGAGAGGAGTTCCATACTTCAAGCGTGTTATTAGGAAAGCATCCCAGGCTACACAATCCATAGGCAAATGCTAGAAGAAAGTCTTTAAAACGTCCAATTTTCTTCCTTAAATTTTTAAATATGCAGTACGCAAAGGGGCAAGACGAAATGAACAATGTAGCATGCATACCTGGAAAAGGAAGATCTGTTCCCTATTTATCTGTTAGAGACCACCATCAAGTTATGACTGCACGTAGCCGCTTCATTGTTGAAAATGCCAAAGCCACCACAAATGGTCATCTTTTATAACACAGGAAGTTATGTAGCGGCCACCTAAACAGCCACTTCTATGCATTACAGTTCAAAAATATTGGTGTGCTCGAATTATGCATATATTCATAAGTTCAAGCACTTTCTGGAGATCTGCTTCTCTGCAGTATTGGGCTCCAGTAAAAATTTTAGTCTCAGAGCAATATTCAGCAATCTGGCACACTGAAAAAGTTCCAAAGTGCACAAGCAGGCTTGTATCTACATGTTCTAGTGACATGTTACAAGTTAAGATCATGTCCATAACTTTGAAGCAGAACGGGATAGAAAATTTCAGTCCTTCAGAAGATTAAGATGTCTGACAGCCCATTTTCCTAACCTTGTGTTATTGTATTCCTTGGAAGAGTCAAAAACTCTTGCTAACATAGGGGCTGTGGGTTGAAATGGCATCTTCTTAACAAAATCTTCAAGCTCATCAAAGAATCCATGCAGACCATATAACTTAATCATGGATTCGTAATGCTCCAATTGTGGTATAATAAAGTAATCATCACTCATTGAATTGAAATATTGTCCACCCAGTTTCACACAACCCTGAGAAACACATGCAAGCAATACAGCTTGAAAGGTAGTACTATCTGGCTTCACCCCATCCTCCTTCATCAACTCAAACAACTGCAGTAACGCGTCACTTTGTTTGTTATAATAACATCCCAGCATCAGAGAATTCCAGAGAACAACATCTTTAACAGGAGTCTCAATGAAAACATTCAGAGCATAGTTTGGACAACGACATTTCGAATACATATCAACCAAAGCTCCTCTCATCACGATGTCCAAATCGTAACCATTTCTAATCATAAACCCATGGATTTGTTTACCCTGTTCACGAGCAAAAATGTTTGCACAAACCGCCAAGAGAGTAGCAAAAGTGAATTTACTAGGGATCGCCTCTCCTAGCATTTCCCAGAAAATCACTAAAGCTTCTTCACTCATCCTATGACGAGCATAGCTACTCAACAAAGCATTCCAAGAAACCATATCTCGGAAATGACTCATTTCGTAGAACCAATCTCTAGCCTTTATCAAGTTCCCACATTTCCCATACATATCAAGAAGCGCATTGGCAACACACAAGTCGGAGTAGAAACCATGCCTATACATGTATCCATGAACCTGCTTCCCCAATTCAACATCTGAAATCCCTGCAGAAACATTTAGGATCAAACATAGAGTCACATGATCAATGTCCCTCGTATCATTGCACATTAAAATGATTAACTCGATTGCCTCATCCCATTGTGAATTACGTGAATATCCTGCTAGCATTGCATTCCATGAAACTATACTGCGTTCAGGCATCCTATCAAAAAGCTCCCTTGCTTGCCTAATTTTCCCACTCATGGCATATCCTGACACCATAGAAGTCCAATGAATCAAATTTTTATGGGACAACAAATCAAAAATTGTCCGAGCACTTACCACATCCCCACATTTGACATACACATCAATCAGAGAGCATGAAACCAACTCATCCTCTTCATAATTAATCTTGATAGTAAAACCATGAATTTGAATTCCTTCACGAAATCCTCCAAAACTAGAACAAGCAACTAAAGCATTCGAGACTGTAAATGTCAGTGGCCTCGCATTAAGACTAATCATTTTGAAAAACAGAAAGACGGACTCTTTTCCATTACCCATCTCAAGATACCTTCTAACAATCACATTCCAAGTAACAGCGTTCGGTCTCTCAATTTCATCAAACATTCGTCGTGCATCACTCATCCTCCTACACTTCCCATACACATCCACAAGTGAACTCCCTAAAATCACATTACCACCAAAACCATATTTCAAAACAAGGGCATGCACCTGTCTAGAAACACAAATCGCCAATGTAGACGCACACGAAGCAAGAACACCCGCAAAAGTAACCTCAGCAGCAAAAACCCCAGACTTATGCATATCAGAAAACACCCCCAATGCCTTCCCAGCATACCCATTTTGTGAATAAGCAGTAACCATAGCATTCCAAGACCCACCATCTCTTTGAGGCATTTCATCGAACAGTTCCCGGGCATCAACCAAACACCCACATTTCCCATACGCTTCAATTGCTCGATTGAGCAAAAACACAGGTGGGGTTGGTGCGAAACTAATTAAATGCGATTCCACTTTACGGACTTCAACAATGGCCTTATTTGAGGCACATATTTTAAAGAGATGAGCATAGAGAGCAAAAGGGAAAGGTACTGGGGCTGAGAATAAAACAGATACGGCTTTACCAAGTCGACCTAAACGAAGATGATTGATTATTGTTGTGGTTAAGGATTTGGTTTCTGGGGTTCTTGGAACTTTGGAGGTGTGTGGGGTGGTGGGTTCGCCATTGATGATGTGGTTAAGGACGGATGCTACGTTTATGCCCATGCAATAGTTGCATATATAGTTTAGAGATTCCAACTATATTTGGATCTCATCAAAGTTCAAACTTTAAACTTGACAAACAACGCTCGATTCGGTCTGTTGTCATTAACTTTATAGACCATCGTTACCAAATGGACTAACCCAAAAAAGTCTTAACAAATTAGGTATCATTTCGCATACCAAAAATAAAATCCCTCCATTCCAATTTATCTGCTATAATTTAACTCACCATGAAATATTTTTTTTAAAACTTATGATATCAAATATTTTATTATATTTGTGCGGTTATAAAATTTTTGAGATATGTGATCTTAAATCTATCATAACAATTTGTGAGTATATAAAAGATTTTCATAAAAGAATTGAACAATTTTAAAGTTAATTTATTCCCAAATAAATATGTTATCTTTTTATGAGACAAATAAAAATATTGTGTCACACTAATTGAATGAAGGAAGTTGTAATTACTGCAATGTTTGGTTTATAACATAAAGTTTTGCATTAATGATGTAAGATTAATACAACTTTGGTTTCTAATATTACTAGTGAAAAGAAGCACGTGCTGTGCACGGGGCCAATGTGTATTCGTAAATTTAATATTTCTAAACACTGTTAATAAATAATTTTAAAATTGATGATCTAAAATAAATTATATATTGTGTTTTGTAGCAAGTAATATAACTAATTTCTAAATCTTTAATTACAAATCTGTAGATTTAATCCTAAATTATATATTCATTAATTATTAAAAATCTAAAACAATAGTGCTGGAAAAATAAAACTATTGGGAAAATAAGTGGGGGGCATGGTATTATTTTGGGCTGGTACAAAAATAATGAAGCTGAAGTAGAGCGGTTTTATTGTAAAGCAAAAACAAATACTACATTCAAGACGAGCAGTCAGTACAATATGTTTAAAGCTAGCATCAGTCATGCTATTTGTGCTGAGGCATCATAAAAATTTCTCCGGTAAAATAAAATGACGAAATGAATGCAGTTTACGTTATGGAAATTTGTTTTAACGGGGCTGAGAGCTGATAGGACTTGCGTACGACTATGTTCAATTTTACAACCAAAATGTATTAAAATGACCAATCAAATTATAATAAAACATTAAGATACAAAAGTCAAGAAAATATTTAGGCAAGTGAACAAAAACTTTATTAATCGGTTAACAAAACAAACAAGAAAGGTGAGATTATCAGCTTGCAAAAGATCTAACATCAACCAGAAATAACATCTGTTTCCATCAAAGACCACTTAAAAAAGATAGAAATACACCACTACCTGCAGCTGATAAGAAAACTGTTCAGTAAAAGATGAGAACAATCAAGTGGGCAGAATTTCATATATGTTTTGATGGGGGGAAAACCACAAGTCTGCGAAAAACATCCTCAAATCATAAAACAAAATTTAGATTTACCAACATTTCATGATAAAAAATACTACTCTATAACAAAAGAACTGCGCATAACATCTAATCAAATCAAGCGTCAACCCGGCTCTCAGGTGCTGCCTCCTGTGTGGCGTAGACAATAACCTTATTCGCAGGCTTAGCCAAGATATCAAAGTACTCTTGGAATGGAGATTTGGTGAAGCGAGTCTCCTTCCAGAAGTCTGGAGTAAGGAACCCATAAGTCTTCATTAAACAATCAAAGGTAGCCTGCATACATACATAATCAGAAGCACTCAAGTAACCCAGCCAACAGATATATCTTAAATGAACAAACACAAAATAAGAAATGAAAGTTTATGCTTTTTTACGCTATAAAAATCATCACCCTCACTTGGATTAAAGAATAGCTGGTTACAGCAAAATCTTTCAGTTTGTATCTTTCTTAAAACAAAGTCTAATAAGAGACATTATATAGCTTTCTAACAAGGGGCCTTATCACACATTGCAGCATGTCCACATTCGTGAATTAAATTTAACCAAACTAGAAAGAAAAAAACACAAGTATTGCAGGAAATGATAAGAATTAAAATAATGGTACAGATTATATTCCCTAATTTAACTTGTTTCCGTTGCATTTAATTACAGATTCACCGTCACAAATTAACTGTTACTCTTACTATATCGAACCATTTGGAACTAAAAGTTCACAATTTATGCCCTATTCTACAAAGGACTGCTATTATTTCGTAACATTGAATATTTGTCAGATATTGCACATCAATAAGGACACAAAAACAGGGTGCAGTTTATTTTGGTTCAAACATGACGGTAATATACCATCCTACTACCAGACACGTCAAATATTAATGTAACATCAAACTACAAAAGTTCATGGCTCCTCCGATCTTTTACATTTAACCATATCCACATTTTCAATTTATTTTAAACAAAATGCGCAGGCTTAAGATATTATGGTTCAATTATAATGTTAAACCAATAACAGCATCAATTCTTATCTTATAGTATCGGTAGATGTAATAAACATATAATCATATATCAAAATATACAACATAACAGAATTATCACACAAAACATAAGATAATAACAAGATATGTTAAAACATCAAACCTTAACAAAGTTTCCAAGTGTCTTAGTAGATCCACGAGAAGACGTAAAAACATCCTCAATCCCCGCAAACTGCAGCACCTTCTTAGGAACACGAGCCGCCACAATACCAGCACCACGTGGAGCAGGCACCATCCTAACAGTAACACTCCCACATTTGCCAGTAACCTTACACGGCACAGTATGTGGCTTACCAATCTTATTACCCCAATACCCTCTTCTAACCGGAATAACCGACAGCTTAGCCAATATAATTGCGCCACGTATCGCAGTAGCAACTTCCTTAGAACACTTAACACCTAACCCAACATGTCCATTCCCATCACCCACAACAACAAACGCCTTGAACCGGGTTCGTTGTCCGGCCCGGGTTTGTTTCTGAACCGGCATGATTTTCATCACTTCGTCTTTAAGTGATGGACCGATGAGAGTATCGATGATTTGAAACTCCTTGATTGGGAGTGAATGAAGGTAGATTTGTTCTAGCGATCGGATTTTACCGTCCTTAACGAGGCGACCTAGTTTAGTGACGGGAACCCATTTTTCCTCTTCGGTTTCACGGCGGGGACGACGACCACCACGACCACCGCGACCACCGCGATCACCACGACCGCGTCCACCACGATCACCTCCAAAGCCACGGCCAAAGCCTCCTCTCTCCGCCATTGTTGATTGAAAAAGTTAGGTTTTCGGCTAGGGTTTTGGCGAGAGTGAGCAGGAGGTGTAAATGTGAAGAATGAAGGGTTGCTTTTAAAAGGGCTAGTGTTTCTCTTGAAGTTGGGCTTTTGAGGGAAAGATGATTGGGCCTGGGTATGATGTAGATTATTAGTCCATATAGAAGGGTAAGTTTGGCCCAAAGTATGTATGAACTTCGGTGGTTATGTCATATAGTATTGTGGCTCAAATGTGATCTAACAAGTTTTTGCACGGATTGATCTTATTCTTTATTTTTTGTCGTTCCTACTCATTTAATGAAAATATTCATATCTACTTTGTTCGGCATAAGTTCTGTAATATTTTAATCAGAATAGAGGATTAGTAGATTATTGCGTGGATTTCATTTTCGTATCAGGAGTATTGGTATATTTTTACGTTTGCTTATTCTTAGATCTCTAATATAACATAATTGTTTCTTTTGCTTCGTTTATCTTATTATCGTATTGTTGTTACTGCCTTTTTCAAGAGTTCGGCAAAAGTTTTATAATATTATGTTGAATGTTGAAAGTTTATCGTGTCTTGCATAACTTGTGGATGTTATGATACATATGCAAAGCTAAGTATAAAAAATTTTCAGGAAAAAAATCAAAGATCACAAATTTAAGGGGCCAAAAACTAAAGACCAACACGAAATAGGGTCATTTATGCGAATAACCCATCTAACATCCTCAAAGCCCAATTTTAGATTTAAGGGCGTTGTTGGACGAAGTGCACAAATATCCGTCTTTGGGATGGCCATTTAATTTGTGTCCTCCTTGTACATTTTTGCAAGTTTTTCACTAAGGGTACAAATTTAGAATGTTGCTTCTGAAGCTTGGCAACTTCAAACATTCGCATTTTAAAGTGTGGCCTTATGAAGACCGAATATTAGACATTTTCGATTGATGTTTGGTATGGCTTGTCAAGACAAAGTTCAAATATTTTTTTACTATAGTGTGTGTAAAAATTGATTAAAATTTCAATTATGTATGTCTGGATTTTCATGTACTTTCCCGAACTTCAATGGTACATAATTGAAAGTACAGGTAAAAATATGCTAAAATTTTAGTGTGTGTCTTAATTTTTTTTGTCAATTTTTTTTTATGTGTGTCTGCACCTGAGCAATACATGTAAAACAGACTGAAATTCAGACATGTGCGTCTGAACAAACAATAATAATTTATTCTTCGTATTTTAATAATTCAACACACGATTCAACCCAAATCTACTCTAAATAAGCTCAAATTTGTAACATAAGTGTCATATATAATAAAGAACAAACATCAAAAATATAATAAATCTAATAAACCCTTTTAACACCCTTTTAATTTTTCAAGTATCCACTTTAGTCATGCATACATGATTGAATTACATGTAAAAATGGGCTGAGATTTCATATAAGTGCGTCTAAACAGCGAAGCAAGAAGAAGTAGTAATTTCTATCTGAAGTTATCTACATATATACCCACACACAAGTCGAGTACAATTTAAATGGGGCAAATAAAATAGTGGTTCATGGAATTTCTACGACATGTTAATACGATATAAAGTATTTTTCAGAAAAATGCTTTTTATGTGAAAGTTAATTTTTTGGTGCTTGGTCGGAAAATATTTTCTATTGAAATGAAAAAAATGATTGTTAATGTTTTATTACTTGCTCCCATTAAAATTAAGATATTAATTTTATTTCTGGTACTAAAAAGCTTCATCAAATACTCTCTAGTTTACTAATATTATTATTATTTCTAAAAAAAATCACTCACCAATTAAATGCAAAAGAATATATATAGGAAAACATTTTCCAAAAAAAAAAGAGAGAAAAACTCCAGTCATACCAACACAACCAAGTAATTACACAGTATAGTAATTATGACGACATGTTTGTTTTCTATAACGTAATTATAATGTAATTACAAGCGTATTGTTTGGTTGTACAAGTGTAATTATACAGTTATATTAATTTAAAATAAAATTTAACTATAAAACATTGAAAGTTAATATTTGACAAATATGTTCCTTTATAAATAATATAAATTAGGTATTTAAGATACATATTGTTTCTTGAAATATATTAACTAATAATCATATATTTGTAATTAATGTTGTAAAAAATAATTGATATATATATATATATATATATATATATATATATATATATATATATATATATATATATATATATATATATTTCATTACAAAACTATTTTATTTAATTAATTATAATTGAAAGCACGCATTTTGTAAGAACATCATGGACTGGATGTTTGACAAAAAGATTAATATTTATAAATATAATGTCATAACATTATTCAAATGTTTAACAAAGAAATAATCTATCAATTGTAAGTGAAAAAACGAACAACATGCAATGTAAATAACAAGGCAATAGTACTGAAGCAAATAAATTACAACTGAAAATATAAAATTATTCCAAATTCTTATTTTTTTTAACATAATACTCTTATGTCAAATTCTAACATAACATAAAATAAGTTCTAACATAATTTAAGTAAATATAATTCAAAAGAAAAGGAAAACATAAGTCTATCAAAAAAATAAGCCTTTAACCTCATTTCAAAACATTAACCAAGTTTGTTAATGGCTTATTTTTGCTAATAATAGGAGGTGTAGTTTCAAAAAAAAAACTAGAATAATAACTTAGTTACGCTAAATGAAGAAAATAAATAAGAATTAAAAAAATATGAGCAATTACATGGAATCACAAGAAGTAAAGATTGAAAAATGAAAGATAATAATGTAAAACAGAAAAATATAATAATTTAATAAGTAAAATAAAAATAATAGAAATAAAAAAATTAAAAAAAACCTTGTAATTATACTCAATTCTCAGCCCCTCATGAGAATTGAAGAATGTAATTACTACCTCTCAATTACACTCAATTATATGATGATCATATTGTTGGAAATTTGTCTTTGGTTGGGAGGTTGCGTCCACCCATATTTAATGACTTAAACACTAGGGTTTCACATGTTGGAGGCTTTGTCTTTTCACACGTGCATAATCTACTAAATCTACTAAGTGAGTAGATGGTCGTAGGGCCAAGGATCGTCAAATTTCGTTAAGAAATGAAAGAGATATTGGTCCACGAAGTAAGGTGTTTGAGACATGGAAATATGGTGTGAGACAAATCTACCACACCGGTGGGAAAAGGAAGAATTGTTCTCTTTATAAGCCTAAAAATGGATAAGGGTTTGGGACCCCAAGGGGTAACCCATGTGTTTGAATGAGGGATGACCTAGGTGTGCTTGGGTTCGAGGCTAGCCCCACACGCGCGCCGCCGCCGCGCGCCCGTCCTGGCTGGGGTCGTAGGCTTCTGGGCTTCTTCTGACATTATATTTTGAACCCCAAATTGTTTAGTATTTACAGTTTGGTCCCTGAAGTTTCAGGAAGCAGCCAGAAAGCCAACAATTTATGGCATTAAACTTCTGAAACGTTTTGCACTTACTACAAAACGTTTCTGGCCATGAATAACCATGAATACACCTCTCTTAATCACCTATCCTTCTCCAAAAATACTATATAAACTTCTGAAACAGATTTGAGGTATATATATAGAAGAGAGAGGGCGAAAATAAGAGAAAATTAGTCCAAAAGTGAGCAACAAAAACAGAAACGTTTCCTTCCTTTTTCCTCTAAATCAGCAAGTCATTTCGTGTTCGTTTTCTTTGTCAGAATCAACCTATTTGTTTTGTAGTGTTGATTAGTTGTTGTTTTATCTTGGGAGACTATTGCTCGCTAACGTAAAAGCAAGTAAAAGCGTATATACGGGGCAATATTTTTTTAAAGACAGAGAGTCATCTCTCGACTCAGCCACAATTGTAACAATCCAGATTTAGTGCTTCTTGATTTCAGGTTATCAAGATTCAAGACTCAACAAGTTTGCGGCAGTTCTGAATATTGGTTGTTTGCTCATCATTTCGAACACTTGTAATATTTATTTACTTTCCGTACTGCACTTATATCCATCACATATAATTATTTAGCTTGACAAATAAGTCAAATTATGTAATTATACCCCATTCCAGTTGCATGTGTGCCTTTCCAAACATGCCCTAAAAGAAAACTTAGACCTAGAGTGAGAAATGGTTTCACCAGCCACATTGGGAAATGATGAATGTGCTTTTTATCAATGATCGTTTTTGTCAATGCATACTTTGTAGTTCTATACTGGATGCATACATTTTCTTTGAATATCACTAGTCAACTTTGTTATATGACCCCTCCAACATCTTCTATTATTACTTTTTTTATAGATATCAAGACAAATTTTTTAAAAAGGTAATATTGATTATTCTTTTGGACTTTACTTAATTTTGTTTGATGTTATTATATGCTCTATTGATTCTTCTTTAAAGAGAAACAACCCACTTATTCACTTCATTATTTTTTTGGGTAAAGACACAACTAGTCATTAGATGAAATTATTGACACCCAATGGCCTAAGTTTCCCCAAAATCCATTTTGTAGCCCTAAACTAATCCCAACCCATTTCCAAGAATGTGTGACCAATAGTTGACTTTTCGATAAACGGACCATTTCCGGAATTTCATCGATTTTGTGAGGTCCGACGGATAATTTATGACTTGGTGGGATAGTTGGTTCTGTTCCCGAGACCCTCAGGAGTGTTTTGACTATTGGTTGTAGAGTTGATTTTAGACTGTTGGGGTTGACTCGATTAAATAGACCTCCGATGAGAATTTCGAGGCAACGAGTGAGTTTGTACCGTGTTTTTACGCGTGTGTGCATATCTGATTAGTGTCGGGGAGGCCTCGAGTTGATGTTAGGATTTCGAGTGAAACTTGTGAAAAAATAATTTTTCTGGTTTCTGATGTTCTCGCCCCGACGAGACATTTTCCGCCCCTACGAGTCCGCTCCAGCGAGGCTTGACTCGCACGAGCGAGGATCAGGAACTTAAGTGAAGTCCCCCAGCAGACGATTTCTCCGCAGGGACGTGTGTGCGGGCGCGGACTAGGTTCCGCAGGGGCAAGAGTCAATGAATCAGTAACATTAAATACCCTAATTCGGACCATTCTTTCCATCATTTCTAACTTCGAACTGGAGAGCTTTTAGGGGCGATTTCAAGAGACCTTGAAGCTGTTACATCATTGGGGTAAGTTCTCTTTCATCATATTTTGCTTATTTACTTCCTAGGCTTGAAATTTATGGTGGAAAATGATAAGGGTTTAATGGACAAGATGACCTTCTAGCTCTAAATTGGGTATTTGACTTCTAGACTTATATAATCAGTTTTATGGGTAAAACTTGCTTACATTATAGTGGATTGCATGAATTCACGAGTTACAACTAGAATATCTAATTTAGCATAAGTTTATGATCTTGAATAATTAGGGTTCGATCTTAAATTGAGGGTTTTGTATCGGATGATGAAATTGGCCTATTATTGAACTAATTTAGCAATGGTTGAGTAGCTTAGAACTTCTAGAACTTGGGTTACCGATTTTCACCTTTCATTTCTGATTTTACTCTTGTGAGTTGAGAGAGGTATTTTAGGTATTTTGAAGTAATTCTTCACTCATTTCCTTTTTTGATTCGTTGGCTTGTTGTGGTCATTTACTTACTTAGCATTGATATTATTAGACTTCGATTGTTATGAAGCACTCCGAAAGGGGAAGGCTAAGGTTTTGTAGTTCGTGGCTCCCGCTCGGTATCCATGTGGGTTACGGCTTACCTTTTGGTTAGACTTCAGTTAGCGAAGCGTATATATAGTTAGTTACTGTCAGAGAAAGCATGTACGCCTTCACGGTATGAAGTTGGGATGAATTACTAGGTTTGGTATTGTTGACTGATTAGTGGTTGTTGCCTCTTGTGATTTATTGGTTTGCTGCCTAGTGTTGGATAATGGATTGTACTTAGTTGTCATATCGTCCTTTTGATATATTTGCAGATCACTTATCTTGATATTTTCATGGATAGAGGAAGGGACTTAACTTGATACTGATATTGTGATATGTGTCCATGTGTGGCACGATTGGGGGTTTATATGATACACTTGATATTGTCATTGCATTCATCCTCATTTCCATGATATGTCGATATTATCTGTGATTGGCGTGATGGTGATAAGTGAGAAGGAAACAACAATGATTATTATGACATATTGATTGCATAGCCATCTTTGAGCTGTGTGCAAAATGGCTAACAATGTGGTCGGTGGTAGAGTCATATCCAGACTGTGTGATATGGAGTGACTGGTACATAGACTTCGCAGGTCCCCCATATATCATGACTGCTGGGATGTAGAGATATTTCGCCCGGAGCATGTATGTACGATATGAGACAATTGGCCAGTGCATTGCATTGCATCGCACATAGATTTATATTACATTCACTCATATCTTTGATTCTGGTTGTTGTATTCATTGTATTGCATGATGCGTTTCAGCCTTGAGTCATTTGTTGTTGATTCATTTGAGATGATGTGTGCTTGTTAGTCTCTTACATAGACGCCCGATAGATTCGAGGACTAGAGATTCCGTCTAGGCTATAACTTTAGACTACTGAGATCTCGGGTGATTCACGTTATTACAAGCCTTACGTGGATATGCTTAGTGATTACTTCATCCTCGTACTTCATAGTTTCCGACGTGATACTTCTATACTTGAGTTAGTGTTCTTAGACTGTGATAGTGTTTGTACTTGATTGCGAGCATGCCTATTTTTCTTTCTTTATATATGTTAGCTAATTATTGTCGGCATATGATACCTACCAGTACATAGTGTTTGTAATGATACTACTCTTGCTACACTCTTTTCAGAGTGTGGAGTTGTTCCATATACACGAGCGAGGTTCGATTAGCCTTCACGTATCTCATGGAGTTCATCCAGACATTTCTTCTTAATTCTCACTCTAAACAGAAGTGTATACAGATTGTGGTTGTAACTTTTATTCCAATCGTATACTTAGAAACTCTTGTACTATTCAGACCATATCCCTTGGGTAGTTGTTGTATTCCGCATTTATCATATATCTATGTTTTAGACTTCTATTACTCTTATTATTTATTTATGTTGTTGGAAGAATCTGTAAGGAATGTGTTCGCCAACCAGGTGGGAAAAGGGTAGGTGCAAGCACGATCAGTGATTTGGATCGCGACAATTTTAATTTCCTTCTTTGTTTAGTTTATCTTCTTCATTTTTTGTTCTTTCTTTATTTTTGTCTTTATCTTCCTTTTCAAAGGATAAAAATAAAATACAAAAATAAAAATATTAAATAAATATTTTAGATTAATAAAATTTTAAAAAATTATATAACTATATTACAACAAGAAATAATATAAGAAACATACTAAAGTTACTAGCATATTTATTAAATTTAAATTAATAGAAAATATATTTTTATAACCTTTCTCTTTTGCAAATGAACACAAAAGTTATATGTATCTAAAATATGACTCAATATTTTTGTAATTATTTTTATAATTTGCTAAATATGATATAAAAATATCAAAATTAAGCTTAAGCTCTATTTGTTGATTTATTTAATAATTTTTTATTGTATATTAAATAAAAGCGTGGTAAATGTTAATAAACTAATCATTTCAAAATTTTGAATCTTCTCTCATAATGTAATAGTTTATCAATGATACTCTTTTTGTACAAACCTCCAAAATCCAAAATTAATCTATCTTCTTGCAATCCTTATATCACCTTACTACACATTCTCTCTATCTTTTTTTTTCCAGCATATGTATAGAAATTGTAACATTGTAGTATATAATACATATCACTATTGTATATGTATGAAAAATGTATCATTAATGTATAGAATATGTATCCCTACAGTATGTGTATATAAATTATATCATTATTGTATAGAATATGTATCAATATTGTATATGTATAGATATCTATACAGTATGTATATATAAATTGTATCATTATTGTATATAATATGTATCAATATTGTATATGTATAAATATCCCTACAGTATGTGTATATAAATTGTATATGTGACACCATAGCTTAAGAAAAAGTGTCCCACATCGGCAAAACATAAGAGAGATGTTGGGTATATAAGTAAGCAAATCTTAGACCCTAGTGACGCGTTTTAAAGTCGTTCGAGTCTAGGCCCAAAGCAGACAATATCACTAGTGGGCTGGGCTGTTACAAATGGTATCAGAGCCACTTTTGTGTCAGCCTTGTCGGTGTGAGCCAAAGTTCAACTGAGTTTAGGCAATCTCAGGTTGATAGAGCAAACCTCAGTGCTGAGTCTAGGCAAATCTCATGCGGTGGGGCAAACCTCAGCGAGGACGTTGAGTCCGTAAGATGGGGTGTATGTGACACCCCAACTTAAGAAAAAATATCCCACATCGGCAAAACATAAGAGAGATGCTGGGTATATAAGTAAGCAAACCTTAGACCCTAGTGACACATTTTAAATCCGTTTGGGTCTAGGCCCAAAACGGACAATATCACTAGTGGGCTGGGTTGTTACAGTATCATTGATGTATAGAATATGTATTCCTACAGTATGTGTATAGAAAATTATATCATTGTTGTATAGAAATGTGTCAATACTATATATATAGAAACTATATTATTTATATATAGAATATATATTTGTACTGTATAGGTAAGGAAAATGCAACAATTTTATAGAATTTGCCTTCACTTTGGTAAGCATATGAACAAAATATTAAGAAAATGCAATTAAGTGAGATAACTAAAGTATGTCAATTGGCTTTGTTGAATTCATATCTTCTAGTCAGGATTTTCCTTTTAAAAAGGGTAAATATTTAAGTCAAAATTGAAACAATAATCATCCAAAAGCTTAATCCGTCGCCGGCAGTAGAAGAAGCTCATTTGCAGTTTCAGTTTCCGACAATGGAGCCACAACAAACTTCGAAATCACAATCACATCGCTTTCATCAGGCTCATCATTTACATCTTCATCTTCATGATTCACAACCATGGCATTGCCGTTCACTACCACATGCTTCACCTCAAACACCACCAGTTCGTCCATCGATCCCCTACTAAAATTAATTTTTTGAGTTTGATCCATTAAACAATAGGAAAATCCATTTCTGACTCAGTTATTTTTGGGTCTTCTTGAACACCACTGATAATATTATCACTATCAATTCAAATACTATCAATTCTATTATCGCCAGCTTCTCTGATACGAGAAATATAAGCTTTTGTCGGAGATCTAACAATATAATCAATTGGTGAAATATAAGAAAGGTTTAAAGAATTAGATCTAGTAGATCTAGATCTGGAGTCAAGACTATTGCATTCGACTATGTCCATCAAGTAATTTGATTCGGAGAACCTCAGCTTGACAATCCCATTTGGGGCTTGCTCAATTTCAGCTATATCAATATTAAGATTACTTTGGGGAGGAGCGGCTCCCTCTATAACCACTATATGGGAAAGTTTATTTCATCTCATTTGATAAGTCTTCGAGTAGTAATCTTGGATTTACAAAAAATAGTTTTTTTTTTAAAAATAGTTTCATTTTTGAAGTTCATTATTTTGCACATAGAATTCATAGTATGTAAAGGTTTAAAATATATCTTATAACAAATACATATGACTTCAGTACCATGCATATAATCATATCCATGTAATTTCACACTTAATATTAAAGTGGTTAATGAATTCTCATCCCTGCAAAGATACCTGCAAGTTAGGATAAGCACTAAAATATACATGACCATAAACTAAACTAGTTTGAATAGTCTCTATGAGGGATTTCTTCCCGTTTTGGTTCCTGCCATCTCTTAAAGTTGCTATGAAGCTTTCGGGTAAACCTCTTAATGTAAGGGGCTTAAATGCAACATGTACTAACCCAATATGCATAAATCTATGGGTTTCCTTATAAGGAGTAATATCACTGTCATTTAACAATTTAAAAGTAGCATGATCGCTATCTACAATAATTGATTTTTCAGTAGTTTTAACTACATGTTTGAGACCTAATTTCTCAAATGTACCCATTTGATATATTAACCTGGGTTGGATCTTTGGAATAGTCTATTTATTAAGTAGATTGAGGTATATCATATTCCCTTTTTTTTTTTTTACTGTTTTTAATATTATTTCTGTTCTTAATTATATTCATTTTAAGACATGTGTTGAACATATATCACCTATTACTACGTGTGAATAACATGACTTTGATACCATTTGCATGAGATCTCGGGGTATCCTGAATTTGAAATAGGATACCTAATCCATTTTCATACTCAAGAGTGAGTTCTAATGACTGATTGAGCGAATTATGATGATTGGAACATGACCAAAATTAATCACATATTATTAGTTATTTCATTTTATTTGTTTAATATAAAAATCTACACCTTATAGAAGCATATATTGTGTGGTCAAAACTCATATCTATGTTCTTTCTATCCCAAACACCCATTGACATATTAAAAAGTGAAAAAAATTATCTTTTTCATTTAAAAGAAAATATAATAAAGAATAATGCAATTCAACTAAGCTATAATAATTTTTATATTGTGAGCTCATCAATCTATATATTTAAATCAGATTTTGTGTGTTTATATACATGAACGTTTTTCCCTATCTCGATTAAATTTATAAGATTTTTTTAAAATTCATTAACGCGGATAAATTTATTAGTCTTTAATTAAGAATAGAGAGATATTTTTAACATTCATATCTATCACATTCTTGTAATTCCATTCAACACAATTGTTCAATACGCGCTTCCCCGTCAAAGTTGAAGAAAAGCTAAAGTAACACGTAATAACATTTCTCTCCCACTTAAAATCCAATTCTCTGTGTATAGACTTTTATTTTGCAGTCACCCATTAATAGCTATTGTGTGTTGTTTTTTCATTTCCTAGAGGTAAATACTAAATTATAGTTATACTAGTATCAAGACCTTGACTGCTTCATTTCTTATTTGTTGTCTCTATGATTTTCATACCCTTTAGTTTTTGATCTTTCTTCATTTCTGTTTTGTACAGTCATGATCTTGAAATTAGTTCTATTTGGTTTTGCTTCATTATTGATCTGGTCTATTTTGGACCTTGATGCTTTGCTTTTTATTGGGTCTTGTTTTTGTGCATTTTAGAATTAGATGATCTTGGTATTATTTGTTTAACCGCAGGTTAGTTTGATTCTAATTACTGTTTTTTCCCCTGTGTTTAAAGGGTCTGTTTATGTTCTTACCTTGGGATTTATCAATTCTTTTTAAAGTTTCTCTTTTTTTTTTTTTTTTCCTTTTAAGGAGATCAAGAATTTGAAGAGAGGGTGGAAAGATGGCTAATAATGCAGCAGCTTGTGCAGAAAGGGCAACTGGTGATATGCTGATTGGTCCAGACTGGGCTATAAACATTGAGCTTTGTGATATTATCAACATGAATCCTGGGTAACTATATCTTGCCTATCTCTCTCATTTGGTACTTTTGTAGCTGAGCATATTGTTGAAGTGATTATTTGTTTTGAATATTGACTGCACTATGTTCCATGTTTTCTTGTTGAAAAGTCATTATTATTATTATTATTATTATTATTATTATTATTATTTTATTAAAGATTACTTGAAAGGAACTTAGCTCTGGTATCTGAAGGTGAAATACATTAATTTTTCGTTTGTTGGTCATAATATCAAGATTCTTTTCAAATCCCAGCCGAGACAAAAATACCAGGTGATTTCTTCTGGTACCGGTGGGAGGTGACGGGTATCCCGTGAAATAAATCGAGGTGCACGCAAGCTGACTCGGACACCACGGTTATTATGTTCTTAATTTCTTTTTCTTTAATCTTACTAGAAGTAGGGAAAGTAAGAGACGTGTGAATGAAGACCCTAAGGTAAGGAGATAGATGGAGTGGAGGAAATCGGTCAAAGGAAAACCCAGTCATAGATCTTGAATAGAGCATCTCTTATCAAGAAATCAAAGCTACTGCATGATTCTGTTAGTTATGATGTTGACTATTGCTTTATGAAGTTATTCTTGATCAGGTAAGTAAAATTTTATCAAAATCAGTACCAGGATGGTAACATGCAAAAAAGGAAAAGTATCAGTACCAGGATGGTACTGCAAGAGTTACAAAAACAGAGAGAATGTTACAATTTCTCCATTACATCCTCATGTCATCCTAAAAATCCAAAAAAGTGTCATATCCTCTATCGTATATCCCTTACACCAAAAGTATAAATTTTCTAAACATCACGTTAGAGAAATATGGTCTTTCTTTCCCTCAAAACATCTTTTGTTTCTATTCACAAAAAGCATAATGGGATTGCCTTCCATAGCATCTTCAGTTTTCTACAGGGTCTTTGAGTCTGCCAGCAAGGCAGCAAACTCTTCACTTCCTTGGCATAACCCAACACACTCCAAACAGATTTAGAAAAATTTGACCAGATTTTCCGTACTTGGTTACAGTGGAGGAGAAGAATATCAATGCAATCCCTACGCCAAGCGCTTCATAGCATGGCAGGAGGAAAGCTCTGAGGCAGTTGACACTTTTAAGATTGTTCTACTGCCTCCTTTGTGTAGGAAAAGGAAACAGGTCTTTTTTTTTTGCGGTACAGTAGAAGCTGAATGTGTAGCTACATAAACTCCTCTGCTGTTTATTACAAATGAAGCTGTTATGTGAAAATATACAAGTGATATGTCATTTATGAATGGACACCAAATAATTGCTTTATCGGGAACTGAAATCGTGACTACATATGCCTTCGAAAAGAAGACGTAATACCAAAGTTGAGAACCATCCAGGAAAAAATGTGATTCTCTCAAAGACTATCCAGTCAGCACTAATGACTGGTATATCAAAAGTGTTCCGAAATACCAAAAAAGTTTCTCTAATTTGTGCAGTGGAGTTTCCCGCTCCTAGAAAATGTTCCATTATTAGTTAGCCACATTTTTCTGTTGAAGCGTTCTGGAATGTGGTTATTATTGCTGCAATCTTCATAATATTTCATCTGTTTTCTGCTTCCCCGTGTAAAAGAGGATTTTGTCTTGTGCACAAATGGCTTTGATCTCCTTATTAGGTAACTAGTATATGTCATCCCTGCCACTTCTATGTAGCGTTATGAACCTAAGTTTAGCTACCTGTTGTTGTATTCTTCTCTTTTGACTGCTGCAGTTCTCAATGTTTACTAGTTGGGGTAGTGGCATATAAATACTCGCCTTCTTACTTGACGAGTCCAAATCAATGTTACAGTTAGGGCATTAGGAATTTTATAACCTTGGGAGGCTCGTCGGCTTATACTACTTAGTGGGGATGACCGAAATCCACTCTATCCATTCTTTTGGTGTTTGAGCAACAATCTTAAGTTAGTTTGAGATTTGATGTATAGTAGGTGCTGAACTTCTGTCCTTTTTTTATTATAAAAAATGTGGTCAGTAGTGAGCTCTTGCCATAACACGAAAAGAAGGGATTTTGAGAAGACATTTGTTGTTGAGGCAAACATGTTTTTAATTTTCTATATCTATCTAAGAAGGATATAGAAAAAAATATCTATCTAAGAAGGTGCCCGGACACCACGGTTATAAAAAAAATCTATCTAAGAAGGATATCTATCCCCGCCTCCCCAAACAAAAAAGATCCAAAGAAAAGACTATGTAAGAAGGATTTTCCATTGAACTTAGTCCTACAATGTGGTGTAAAGGAAGAATTAGACTCGTGTTCCTTTCACCCCACATTTTCTAGAGGTAGTTTCAAGGACTGCCTGTCGTGACTCATGATACATTTATGTACGCTTTCTTAAGTGAGCAGACTTTAACCTGAAATGACCCACTGACATCCTATCTTAGTCTCTCGAAGAAATTCCAGGCCATGATAGCAGTGAGGTAGGTAAACATATATGAAGTTGGAGGTAGACTTTCTGGCTGATAATAGCTTAAGATGCACTGCAGTTTTCTCTAGTTTGTTTTCACTGTCAGTTCATGTTCCATCTTATGATCTTCTGAAGTTTTTCGTCTTCTTGTAGTGAAATTCAGATTGCCCTAGTTTGTTTAGCCAGGTTGAGCTTTTATATAGTTGATTTCGTACCAGCTTACTGATTAAATTCTAATTGCAGACAAGCAAAGGATGCTCTTAAGATTATCAAGAAACGTTTAGGGAGTAAAAATCCGAAAATACAGCTCCTTACACTATTCGTAAGTACATTTCAATTGCACTTTACTTTTACTAGATTTCATCTTTTTGTTTAGGCTACATAAAGTTAATTTGCTGATATCTTCCAGATAATTGTTCTCTTGGTTTCCCCAATCATGATTATAGAGATACAGGTCTAAAATTTGAACGTCCATATCCTAGTGTCCACTTATCTTTAGTTCAAGAAATGCCACTGGTCTCAACTTATTTTCCTGACATATCATCTGTGAAACTGGTGTAACTGATAGAAGGTGAATATAGTTATCAAACTTTAGCTTGCTGGTGTACTATGTTGAAATATCTCCTCTGTGTTTCAGCACATCCATAGTGTTGGCATTTTTCAGATAGGTCAATAACAATTGGCCATAGAAATTCATTTCATCAACGCATCTTGTGTCCCAAGGCACATTTAAGTTATCAGTAACAAATTCAATGAATATCTTGGGAGTAAATTTGTTCATGTGCATATAATACTTCTAAATGTGACTCTCGTCATGGGATTTGCCCTTTGAAGTTGCAAAAATTTTGTAAACAGAAACTTGAATTGAAGATTATTTCTAATATTTTGTTCTCTGAACTTTTTATTCAGGTTCTTGAGACCCTGAGCAAAAATTGTGGAGAGAATGTGTTTCAGCAAATTGTCGAGCGTGACATTCTAAAAGACATGGTCAAAATTGTGAAGAAGAAGGTCAACAATTTCCTAATATACATGGTTTCCTCAACTTGGTATACCTCTTTGAGATCTCTAATAACTATGCTTATTGTTTTTTGTTACAGCCTGATTTAAATGTGAGGGAGAAGATTTTGATTTTGATAGATTCATGGCAAGAAGCTTTGGGAGGGCCGGGGGGAAGATTTCCCCAGTATTATGCTGCATATAATGAGCTGAAGGTGATTCATTTGTGTCCCTATTATTATGTTCAAGCATCTATCTATCTTTGGGTGAAAGCCTGTGCAACGTCGTTCTTGGTTGATCTTTTCCTTAGTGTAGCGAAGTTTCATGTTTTCAGTTGCAGTTGGTAATAATAAGTTAATAACTTCGATATTTTATCACAGAAGAAATAAATTCCTGGATATTGCTGAATCAACTCCTTTCTTCCTTAATAAAGAGAACTTGGGGTGTAACCAAAAGTGGCTAAGCAAGTCTAGGTGTCACAGCTAATCTGTTAGATACAGTGTTATCAAAAGGGAAAAGCGCAAAAAACTTTAAGGTCCGTTGGGGCTTTAAGCGCAAATAATGCGTGGACTTTAATGAAAAAAAGGTGCAAATGGAGAAAAAAATACAAATATATATATTTAGTCCAAGACTAATAATTATAAGCACGAATAACAAATATATGGACAAAGAAATGGAAAAAGAATAACAATAAAGTGAAATATTAATTGTTTAGTGTTGCCTCTTCAGGAAACGCTCATTGGCAAGGAAAAATATGTCTTAGAACTTTGATGACTACAATGAAGCGCTCAACATGTTTTGTGAACTGGTTAGATAAGAAAGTGAATATGGTATCCCGGATATCAATTCACATTGACCTCTATTTAGATATATTTTGAACTGGATAAAATGTACCGAAAGGAATGGAAAATGAACCAAAGAATGATATAGAAAACTGAAAGAAGAGAGTTCCTTCCTTTTGTCTAGGACCTCTAGGTGCAGAGCAGAACTGGGGAAGACTAATTTTAATCTCTACACTGTCCTGTTGAAATAATTAAGTGGGCCTTAGTTGAAAATAGTTTCTCCAAGTTCAAATTGTTTCCCTCTTCTCTATCCAAACCAAACAAGTTAAAGGAAAACTGTTGCAACCATGCAGCAAAAGAAGGGCGAAACAACTATTGATCATGGAGTTCTGCAGAACTTCTGTTCATGAGACTGCTATAGCCTAACCGATGGCTTCAACCTCATATTATCAATATGATTTTGCCTTTGGCTTCCGTGTGCTTTCCCATTAATTTGTAAAATGACTAAACTTACTCCAATATTATTTTGTTGAAGGGAAGCCTTGGAGTAACTGGTAAAGTTGCTGCCATGTGGCCAGGAAGTCATGGGTTCAAGCCGTGGAAATAGCCTCTTGCAGAAATGTAAGGTAAGGCTGCGGACAATAGACCCTTGTGGTCCGGCCCTTCCCCGGACCCCGCGCATAGCGGGAGCTTAGTGCACCGGGCTGCCTTTTTTTTTACTCCAATATTATGTTGTCTGTAAGTTAGTTAACTGATACTGGCAACTAGTCTTATTGGCCTTCTTACTAGCTTCAGCCCAAAATTTTGAGTGGAAAAGACTTCCTAAGATGATAGTAATGTTATTCTTTCTTTTGTCAACTTTATAATTGCAAAAATATGCTAAAAGCATTAATGTTCGAGTCCTTAAAACATGTTAGATATAATCAGTTCATTTAAGAAATCAATCCTTTTTTGGAAGTATGTATTTTTTACATGGAGCATTAACAAAAGATATATAGCTCCTGTCTAATAGGAAAAGAAAAAGAAATGGTTACCTCACAGCACTAAGATGTATGTTTTGGTTCTGTGAATGTTCAGAAATATATCATGCAAGTTAGAGAGTTAGAACCACTTTTAGTAGGTTAAACACGGACATGTATGTAAGTGCTGCTATCTCTTTTTTTTTTCATTTTTGAGATGTACACATTATGCTCGTAAAAGATAGATTTGTTCCATAATAACATGGCAAGTGGACAAAAAGTGGAAGTCCTGCTGATCTAGGCATTAACTTTTCTATGCAGTTTATATCTTCTTATATGCTACTCTTTTACTGTTGTGCGGTGCGTGCTCCTTTTTCTTTTAGTTTTTTCAAACTTTTCGAAAAAAGAAGAAGATATTTTATTTATCAAATGCCATCTATACAGCAGTAGCCAGTGTTACCTTGGCTTTATTGCCGGCCTCCATCAGAGTCCCATGGCCCACAGGGAAAAGTACTCATGGCTATGATATCATGTTATCTAATATTCGTGTTTATAAATGTGCGAGCCAAATTGGTTAACTTGAAGTTGGACTTTTCTGACTTGTTTCTTGAACTATTTAGTGACCTTTGAGATCTATTCTAAGCCATTGATGGTGATCAAGGGACATGGTGTTTGTTTCCAAGTTTAGTCGAAGACTATTTAGCATTAATTGAATTTATTGAAAATTTAAAAGTTACCACAAATTACAGAAGATACAAGATATATGATGATTATGCAATGCATGCATATTTAATAGAGTATTGTAAAAGGCTCTGAATGATTTGATTGTTGTATATGTAGAATATTTTTACATTTTTAACATTAATGTTAAGGAAATAATGCATTTTAAGGGTAGTGAAGTCAATCAACATTTAAGGGTTATTTTAGTCATTCTGGCTTCCCACTATTATAGATAATAGTAGTTTTTATCAATTTGATTGATCACCTATCAATTTGAAGGGGAGCCTTGGAGTAACGAGTAAAGTTGCTGCCATGTGACCAGGAGGTCATGGGTTCAAGCCGTGGAAACAGCCTCTTGCAGAAATGTGAGGTAAGGCTGCGTACAATAGACCCTTGTGGCCGGCCCTTCCCGGACCCCGCGCATAGCGGGAGCTTAATGCACCGGGCTGCCCTTTTTTTTATTGATCACCTATCATAGATTCATTCAAATCTTCATATATTTTCTTTAAAAATGATATTTGCAGGCTGCAGGTGTTGAGTTTCCACCTCGAGAGGAAAATAGTGTACCTCTATTTACACCACCACAAACCCATCCGATAGTCCACACACCTTCAGCTTATGAGGAGGATGCAGTTGAGGCCTCTCTTGAATCCGATCCTTCTGGACTCAGGTATTGCTTGACTTGTTCTTTTCCCTTTAGTATGGTTTCCTGCTCAAAATTTTAGAATTTTGTTTATGGACAGTTCACTTATTAAAAGACACTATTAAGATTTATATGGATATTGCTTATGTGCACCTCTCTATTTTCAGTATGTGCTCCACTATTATTTATATACACCTCTGTGTTTTAAAGCTCAATAAGCGTTCCTTTATTAGACTCTCAAGTTAACTATCTAGAAATCAAAATATGAGGGAGTACTTGTGGTATCCAGCATTCATTGCAACCTTGTTCAAGTGTAAGTGAATTTTTTTATTCGAACAATGCATTGCTTTTTTTATTACGTTATGTCAACAAGTTTGCAGTTCTGATCCTTTCACAGCTGATGTATTGATACTTGAAGAATGTAGTAAACCACTAAGAATTTTTGGTGAAATAGCACTTCTATCGAAACACAGTTTCGATGTTGCCAGTTTGGATACTGCTCACAACATTCATTTAGTAACCATTTTGTAGTTGGTATTAAATGCACCCATATTAATGGAGGTGATACTATATGACCTTTGGGGACTCTATGCACTCTAATTGCTGTGGATTTTTGTCCGCCTTATGACAAACTTTATTGCAACTTTGTCCAATGCCTTCTGTCCCTTGTCTGCTGTTTAACGGGACCTCATGTATAAAAGAAATGTATAAAGAAAAAAGAACTGGTAATTTCAAGTAAGCGACATTTCTGGTTTCCTGTCTTTTCAGTGTTGCGGAGATCCAAAGTGCTGACGGGCTAGCAGATGTTCTAACGGAGATGCTAGGTGCCTTGGATCCAAAGAATCCTCAGGTCAGAACTTGTTTTGCTCTTGTTTCTCAGGTTCATAGTGGTTGCTTGTCCTCACTACTATAAAGTTGAAAACCCGAAGGGCAGAATGAATTATTCGTAGGTCAAATGAGTTTCTTTTTTTTTTGGATAGTCTTTGGCCACTGTATTCGGTTAAGCGGAAAATTTGAGGACTAAACTTTCTATGCTCCCTTCCACCCCTTTATTATTTGAAAAGAGAAGCTTAGGTAAAAAGATTAACTACCCCCGAGAAACAAAACCTTCATAAGTCCTTTAATGTAAAATATCTGGCATGGTTTACCCTTTTTGATGGGGTCATGTTGCTGCATCTAGGTTTTTGAAGAAAAAATATTGCTGCAGTACATAAGGTTGAATGACAAATTCAGGTTGAAAGATTGAATGCCGAAAGTAGAAGGCATCAAATTTTTTTTTTGGTGAAAACCAATTGGGAATCTGTCATTTTAATGTTTGATTAAGATATCTTTATGTGCCTATTACAGATATCTTGCTTCTTGTTTAATCTTGTAGGTTAACTCCATATGGTTAATTATAGATATCCTATTCTTCCTTTCAATACTTTGGTAGGCTGAAATACAAGGAGCTTTCATGTTGTATTCCCTTTCTGGATAAGTGATGTTACACTCCATCATTGAGTGCTAAAATCCATGTTGGTTCATCATCATTGTTACATACAATTTTGTTCGGCGGTACTTGTTAAGAGTCCAAGATGAATACCGTTCATGTTTTAACTTATTACGTGACATCTATGCAGTCCGTGAAGGAGGAGGTGATAGTTGATCTTGTTGAACAGTGCCGTTCTTACCAAAAACGTGTGATGATTCTTGTGAACAACACTGTGTAAGAACCTGTCGTTTTTGTGGTTTTATTTCATTTCAAATAGACCCTTAACTTGTTTTCCTTTGCAAATTTAGAGATGAGGATATGCTGTGTAAAGGATTGGCACTTAATGACAATCTGCAGCGAGTTCTTCGTAGACATGATGATATTGCCAAAGGAACTTCAACAATTACTGCACCGCCCAGAGAAACTCCTGTTGCACCCCTTATGAATGTGAATCATGAGGATGATGAGTCAGAAGATGATTTCTCTGGCTTAGCACGGAGGTAATGCTTGTTCATTTTGCTGCTATACTGTTCCTTCTCCCCCCACCCGCACAGTAAGTTTGTTTAGTTTTGCCAGACGTATTCTCTGTTATTACTGCAAATATTTCCACTTAAGACTACGTGATTCAGTTAGAGCATTTAGATGTGATCTTTAGATGGTCATTTATATGAGAATCTAAATTAACTCCCTTTATTCTCCATGAAGGGAAGTTGGATTTCATTTGTAGGGATGAATTTTATGTCAAATGGTTCCTAGAGATCATTTTCACTTTGGTTCTCCGAGCTGGTTAGTACACTTCGACATTTAGCCTGTTTGACATGCATCCGAGGTAGCCTACTTTCACATTTTCTTACTAAAAACAGTGGGTAGTTAATTCCATTGGTGCTATTGAAAAGAGACTAGAACTGTGATATTGTTTCAGACTTTGGGTTTCACCAAGGTTTAGAATAGACCCTTGTGGTCCGGCCCTTTCCCAGACCCCGCGCATAGCGGGAGCTTAGTGCACCGGGCTGCCCTTTTATAGTGATTAATTCATAAAAGAGTTGATGGAGCTTTTCCTCAACATCATTACCAGGTTATCATTCATTACCAAGCTCTCATAAGTAATAATTAGCTTCTGATTTTTATTTTCCACCAGCATAAACATATGTCCAGTTGCTTAATAGGAAATTTTGGGGATAAAGAAGAGGAAGTGGTAGAGTTTTAATTCCTTTTTACAATTTTTAACAGAATAATTTGCTGATTATATTACCATAAGAAGTTCCGGGGGAAGAGGCCTTCAGAAAGTTTTGGAGGGGAGAGGTTAGGTAGAAGAGTCCATGGCACCCGATTCTTGATTTTTTAATTTCTTTTCTGGACCTACTTTTCCTACTACTGCCTCTAGTGGGGTGACCATAACTTCATAGTGTTGTCAAAATCAGAGGAGAATTTACTGGTACCTGGGTTCTCAAGGGAAAGATTTTTGCAGATTGATATTGCTGTCCAGCATGCTTAAGAAATTGTGTAATCTAGTGTCGTTTTGAATTTACTTTATTCATCTGTGTGCTGGCATGTGCACAATTCTGTTTCTCGACTAAGAATCTTCTTTGGGTGAGAATTTCTTGAGCAATGAGTATGAAACCTTGCATGATTTATCCTTCTCTGAGTTGATATAATTGCCAATAATTTATCCCTTGGGGGACATTCTGTTACCTTTATCAAAAAAAATAATTTGTCCATTGGGGGTCATTTAACGATAAAGAGAGGTTAAAAGGGCAGGCCGGTGCACTAAGCTCCCGCTATGCGCGGGGTCCGGGGAAGGGCCGGACCACAAGGGTCTATTGTACGTAGTTATAATTGTCAATATCTTTATAGCCATTGTAGTGTGTAGGTTTTGTGTTTTAGTTTACTCAAGGATTCCAAAAAGAGCAGGAACGTTTTGATGTGTTTTTTTCCAAAGTCTCTACTAGTATCCTTTTGACATTCTGGTCCTTGGCGTTTCTTTTTCCTTTTGTTGATGTGTTACCCTCACTCAATTTGCAGATCTTCAAGAGATCCATCACAGGGACAGGGGCGGAAGACTATTGATGTGAAGAGTGAACCTATGCGATTTACTCCGACTCTTCCTCCCCCACCTTCATCAAGGAGACCAGTTTTTACAGATGGGAAAATGGTTGATTATCTCAGTGGTGACAGGTTTGAATCTGAAAGATCTTTTGGAACAGAAGGATCCTCACCTATTGCTGCTCCAACTAATTCAAACAACGGCAGCTCCGTCCCGCTGTCAAGTCCTAAGCCATCTTCATCTGCACCCCCTCCAGATGATTTACTAAATCCAACTGCTGATGAGGACTTCCTGAACCCTACTGCATCTTTGTTTACTGGAAAAAACAACCACAACGAATCCGAGACAAAAGCCAAATCTGCTGATCACTTGCCTCCAGCACCTTGGGATGCTCCTCCTACTACCTCACTCCCTCCACCACCCGCCAGATATGATCAGAGACAGCAGTACTTTGAGAAACATGTTTCTGGTGGTTCCCCTCCCTCAAGAACTGGATCGACAAGTTCTTATGACAGCTTAGTTGGACAAACAAAGAATCTCTCGATTAATTCTACTTCTTCACCATCCAAACCAGAGAAACCTGAGGATGCACTCTTCAAAGATCTTGTTGATTTTGCAAAAGCCAAGTCTTCGTCGTCTTCAAACCAATCCAATAGATCATTTTAAGTGACTTTAATGAATATGAATAATTTGTGGTGGTGTATATCAACTTTTAGATCTTGTAGCAATAAATACGATAGATGATTGGTTTATGGATTACTGGAGCTGCTCCCTCTGGTTTATTTCCAGTTGGGCTTTCAGCCCTTAGGTGAGTGATAGTGTAGCTGACATGACATTTATATCTTGGATTATATGAGGTGGTTAATATATTTTCCTTTTTTGTTTTCAACTGATTTGTAATCCTAACAATACTGGGGTTCTAGTATCTCTCAATTAGCAGGGAAACATTTGTCTATGACGGGTTTTGCTACGTGATTATATGTTTTGCAGGTAGATCCAAAACCAAGTTATGGAAACAAGGTGGAACACCAAGTGATACGTCTGCCTCGACCACATTATAGGGTGTCATGGTGGTTGCTTAAGTATCTCATAATCTATTTATATGTTGCATTGACTGAACTAGAGGAAAACATGACATCTTCACATGGAGTCTCATTAAAGATGATACTTCACAACATCCTGCACGTTGGAACAGTCATCTTGTTTAACCATGTTAATGTGATGTGAACAGTGTTTAGGAACAATCTCTAAGGATTCTAAGAAACTGATACATAGCTTTCTCCAGCCATCTTCTTAAGTCGTCTCTCTTTCATACCTCTTCTCAAATTTGCTGCTTTCTCCCATAATCCAATTTCAGCATACTTGTTTGCTACCATGACCAAATTCCCACTCCTTTTAGGCTCCAATCCAAGCAACCTCCTTCTCACCTTTTCTTCCACTCCAGTATAGTCGCTAATATCATGAATGTGGCATGCACTGAGCAATGTCCTCCATATAACTGCATCAGCCTCAACGGGCATGTCAACGATGAACTTGTACGCTTCTTCAAGACGACCAGCACGACTCAAGATATCTACCATCACACCATAATGTGCCATCATAGGCTCAATCCTGTATACGCTTTCCATCTCATGAAACAAACGATTCCCTTCTTCCACCATTCCGACATGGCTACAAGCACAAAGCACACCAAGAAAGGACACATAATTAGGCTTCACAGAACAATCCTTCATTTTCCGGAATAGTTCCAAGGCTTGTGCAGCAAATCCATGCTGAGCTAACCCAAGAATCATCGCGCTCCATGTCCACACATTTCTTTCACCAATCCTATCGAAGATCAAACGAGCATAATTCACTTCTCCACATTTAGCATACATGTCAACAAGGGAAGTTCCCAATTGACAATTCACAAACATCCCTTGCTCAATCACTAGACAATGAATCCATTTCCCTAAACACAAGTCACCCAACTCAGCACAACTCGAAAGCAAAACCACCATAGTAGTCTCATCGGGTTGAACCCCACATTTCCTCATCACACGAAAAATCTCAACCGCCTCATAATACCAACACCCTTCAACACAAGCCGAAATCATCGAATTCCAAGAAACAATAGTTCTAAGAGACATTTCATCAAACACCTTGTATGCATCCACAATTTTCTTGCAAGAACCATAGCAATGAACCAAAGTGTTCTGGACATACACATTGTTATAAACACCAATCTTGATGACATCACCATGAACCTGTTTCCCTACTTTCAAACCCGAAAAGGACGAACAAGCTTTGAAGAGAAAAGGGTACGTGAATTCATCCGAACCAACTCGAAAACGCCGCATTTCAACGAAAACCCGAATGGCTTCTTTACAGTTGTTGCATGTGGCATAGTTTCTAATGAGGATATTCCACCATGCATTAGATATATTGTGGGATTGTTTGATGATAAGACTAGCGTAAGAAGAAGAGTTTATTGGAGTATGAGAAGCAAAAAAGTTGATAATTTTGAGGATGATATTATTATGTTGAGATAGTCCGGAGATTATGATTTGAGTATGAATTTGGAAGAGGTGTTTTAGAGAAGAACAAGAGTTGAAAAGAGATAAGAGTTGTTGGGTTTTGGAAGTGAAGCTCATGCCAGGCAACTGTTTATAGATGTAGTAATGGACGAAATGCTTTACATTAAAATAAACATAGATCCGGAGACTCCGGTAAGACCACCCCCTTTATAAGTTTTCTCTATGCTCTAATGAATATGCTATTATTGGCACACCAAGCTGAAAACTACAGCTGAAAATCCAATTTTAAGTGGTCATCATGATCGAAACTCACTTTTTTTTTTTTAATTTTCTTAATTACATAGGGGTAGGAGGGGGGGGGGGGGGCGAAATGGAGAGGAGATTACAACTTGGAGATTTGAATCCTCACCAACAAGGTGAAAATTCAGATATCCAATCAACTGAGCTACTAAATCTCTACAATCGAAATTCATTCTATGGAGAATAGGGCAACCTTTTTAAATGCATCTAGGCAACTGTTTATATTTTGTTCCAATTTTAAGAAAATTTTATATAAATTATCATGGCGACACACAATTGGGAGAATATAAAATTAAACTTGTCCAAATATTCACAAGTTTAGTGGAATATATAAATATTGCTCTTATTGTTCAATTTGTCACACGTTTTGCCGAACAACCACAATTTGATACTATCTTAATTTTGTCTGTTTTGTTAAATTATTTGTAAGTCCAACTTTACCAGATAGAAATATCTTGCATTTGTTTGTTTAATTGTTCACAAGTTTTAGCTAAATTTGGTACAATCTTCAGTTTAAATGTTTTATTAAATCGTTCATAAATTTTACCGGAGGGACAAATCTTGCTGGAAAGGAGAGATATAGGCATATGTCACTTTTAGTTTCTTCTTTTGGTACAAACCAACAGCCTGTGATAAGCATAGTTCATAAGTCCAACATAGTTCGTTTGTTGAGGCACATAAAAAGTGCTTTAAGAAGCAACAAATAGTTATGAAATTTCAAGGAAGTTCAATCCGTGAAATCAATAGTTGATTATGAAAATTTATCTACTCGTAAGTAGATGAAAAGGAGAAGGATATCAATTTCGATAACCATATTGTACGTCATTGGTTAAGGAAGGAAAATACAATAATCTAAGAACACATAATTCTTCCAAGATCCATATATTTATTTCACTAGTCGACAGTATAATCACATGTATAAACACGAACTATACCGTAAAGTTCACAGTCTAAGTCGTATCTGAATTACAGAAAAAATTGCTCCATGAACAACGTAGGAATCTTCCACCGAAATTCTTCGCTACAAAGAAGAGTTTTACGGAGAAAGGGAGAAAGCGGTTTTACTACTACAGATATTACCATTAAAGAGGACACTAAGATGTTGGACAGACCATTACCTACTTATTCATCACTAGCTGATAAACATGTAGTAACAAGTGAAGATAATATGATGAAAGTTCCCAAGTAACAAGTCTATTGTACTATCAAGAGAGATCAAAACGAGAGGCAATCAAACAAAGATCCTTCTTTCTTCTTGCAGTTACCCGATCTGTTTCAGTCATGTCGAAATTGTCTGGAGTAACTCCATGAGGAGTTTTCCAGTCGAAGTGATAAAGCAACTGAGCTAAAGGATGTCCAACATTAACTAAACCGAATAACAATCCTGGACACATTCTTCTTCCCGCACCAAATGGAATGAATGAATTCAAAGTGATTTCCTCTAAAGTCAATAGAACTATTCTCAAATCTCTTAGGTATAAAGCTTTCTGGATTATGCCAATATTTTGAATCTCTTCCAATTCACTAGGACTCTTGTTTTGATAGGTATCGTGTATCCGTTGATTTTTGTTTCTTCTCTGCATTCCCTTGGAAGTAATAAAGGAGCAGGAGGATGTAGCCTTAATGTTTCTTTAATCACTAATTTTAGATACTTCAAGTCTTGTAGATCAGTATCTTTAAATGTTTTCTTTCCCTTTAGGACTTCTCTAACATCAAGTTGTGCTTTGGCTAAGACATCAGTTCTGCAAATGCCCAAATAATTGTTGTAAATGATGTTTCAGCTCCTGCTGCAAACATGTAATTGAAACATCAGCTGTTGTTGTAACTTCAAAAGTTCGTACTAATAAATAAAAGAGAATGAGATGCTGCAAATGGAAAATAACTGCCATTACATCCGCCTTTGCGTGGGCCTCCACCAACTGATCTCATGAAGCCACTTTGGTGAAGGGAATAAGTCAGCCAAGTCAAATCCTGTAGCTGATATTTCATCCTTCACCAACATTATGAACTTATTTTGATCATGGATCACTTTTCCGCAGGCAGACCTACAAGTTACACAACTTGTAAACCAAAATATTTTATCAGGCATGGAATTAATAGATGAAATAACACTTGACATCTCTGTTTGTCGGATCGAGTTAAACGATTTGACCATCTTCGTGCTAAGAAGTTCCAAGATGCACACTTAAACGGGTGTTGTTTTAAACTACTTGGGTGAAGCTATTCATGAAGTTTGGGGTTGTTTTAAATCTCGTGGAAACTGATTTGGTCGAATTTCGATTTCTGCGAATTGTACCATCAAGAAATCTTCCAACACTGAGATGAACGTGCCACTGCTCGGGGAGCACCATTACGAACCACCAGAGGGCGCGAACACCCAAAGAATTCCTACTCTGCTATCCGGCAAAGACGAAGCTCAAATTCAAATCGCAGGAACTCCATAAGGGCAAATTAGCAGCTTTCTTCACCCTTCAAGAAGAAGCTGAGCTCGCCAAGGCTTCGCCGGAATTCCCATTTTCTCTTTTTAGAGAGAATTTCTTTCATGAATTTGACATAACTGGGCATCTGCTCTAAGGCTTCAGCAAATGGAATTTTTATGTGCAGCTTCTTGAATATTTCCAAAAACTTGAAAAATTATTTATCCAAAGAATTCTTTCTAAGCCTCTGCGGGTACGAAATTCTGATTTGAGGCTCATTACTCACTGCTGGTGGTGCCTTTTCCACCGTGGGGTGGTCTTCAGTAACCCCCTCATTCTCTGAATTAGATGTCTCACTCAATTTGTCTGTCTTCTCCGCAGATGGCAGAGGTGCAACTGGTTCAACTTGCTTACCGCTTCTCAAATTTATAGCCCGACATTGCTCCTTCGGATTTACAATAGTATTGCTAGGGAGATTCCCCTGCGATCTGTTGTTTAACAGATTTGCTAGCTGATCCACTTGTGTTTCCATGTTTCGGATAGAAGATCTCATTTTAGTCATGAACTGAGTTTGGAATTGGTGAGAGTCAACAAGGCTGCTTGCAATTCATTAGGTTCAGCTTGTTGAACTTGTGGTTTGGGCTGCTGAAACGACGAAGCTTGACTTATGGGCTGTTGTTGATTGTTTTGTTGATACTGCCCTTGGAATTGCGGCTGCTGGTTATGATATTGCCCTTGAAACTGTGACTGTTGGCCTTGTTCATTTCTCCATAAAAAGTTAGGGTGATTTCTCCACCCAGGATTATAAGTGTTGGAGAATGGATTGTTGTAGGGCCTCTGAAAATTCTCAACTGCTTGAACCTGAGCTTGGTCCATAAGAACATTGTTTGGATCCATTGTTGTGCACCGATCAAAAGTATGTGGACCCCCATAAATTTCACAAACCACTTTCATCTGAACAACATTTGCGGACACAATATTCTGTTGCAATTGCTTTGTCAAGGAAGCAACTTGAGCAGTTAACGCAGTGTTGACATCTAACTCATGAACTCTAGCCATCTTTCTGTTGTTGGTCGGTCTTTCATCGGACCACTGATGATTATTTGTTGCCATATCTTCTAACAGCTCATACGCCTCATTAGCACTCTTGCTCATGAATGTCCCTCCAGCAGCAACATCAATTATGGTACGGGTCGTACCACACAACCCATTGTAAAAATTATGGACTAACATCCACTGCTTAAGCCCATGATGAGGACATCTCCTTTGCAACTCCTTAAACCTCTTCCAAGCATCATACAAAGACTCCCCATCAACCTGATAAAAATTATTCATTTCTCCCTTTAACTTCGCAGCCTTTGATGGAGGGAAGAATTTTGCAAGAAACTTCTGAGCCAGGTCTTGCCACGTAGTGATGGAGTTAGCTTGCAAAGAGTTCAACCAGCTTTTGCCTCGGTCCCTTAGTGAGAATGGGAAGAGCCTCAATCTAATGGCGTCATCAGTCACACCATTGTATTTGAATGTTGCACATAACTCCAAGAAATTGACCAAGTGCATATGTGGATCTTCAGAGGGCAAACCCTCAAACTGAACTGTGTTCTGGACCATCTGCAGGATTACTGGCTTAATCTCGAAATTATTTGCCTCCACATCTGGTGGTTTTATACAAGTCTGCACTCCTGTTATGGTTGGAAGTATATAATCCCGTAGGCTTCTCGTCGCAGGATTCTGGGCTTGTGCCTACACGAATTCGGGCACCTCTCCGTTCAACCCATCATTATCATGTTGGTTAGCCATGGCGGTTGAATCATCAATTCTTTTGTTCTTTCGGTTATTCTTGCACGCTTTCTCAATCTCAAGATTCAGAGGAACAAGGCTGTCTGCTTCGCATATACCAAAGCTACCTGAAAAATGACCACAAACATTGCAAGCAGATAAAAAATAATAGTAAAAAATGTGTTCTAGGAACTACCAAATTAGAAAAAAGATTAATTATTATGATATTGATAATACTTCAATCCCCGACAACGGCGCCAAAAACTTATTGCGTTATTTCTAGATGCTACGCAAGTGTACGTATCATAATTTGTAATAAATTTCGGTAAGACCGAGTATCGTCCACAGAGACTGATTTATCAAGTACAAATTAACTAATCTTTAGTTTCTATTTGGCTAACGAATATAAGTGATGATTTCTAACTAAAGAATTAACAAACTAACATGGATTTCTAGAATAAAATAGCAATGAAAACACACGAGGTTTAATTCAGTAATGAAGGAATTAGGGTTTTCAATCTCCTCAACTTTTCACTCTATCATTCATTAATGCAAGACTAACGATTCTTCTTCATATTAAGATAACAGATTAACTGGATGTTCTATATTCCGATTAGGACATATAAAAACACAACCTAAGTGAGAACTTTCTATACTTCTATGATAAGTTCGACCACATAGGAGGATTAAGATCAATAACCTAAAACGCTACACAGGCAATCGTGATACTTTCGTTTAAGATTAAACCTACGTCTAATCAACTATAGCATATTCAAATCTCCCTTTTCAGATCTCGATTTGAAATCATATATATAATGAAAACTAAAGGCCAATTAATTCTCATTCAATAAATATAAGTTGAATAGATTTTAATAGATGAAGAAGAACATTAATAATGCATTAAATCATAATAGAGTTTCAAGTGATTCGACGGAAAACCCTAATAAAGTAATTAGCTCATAGACATGCTAAAAAAACTAATTAACTTAATATCCAACATAATTTGAATAAAGCAAAGAAAAGGAAAAGGAAAAGAACTTGAACAATAGATGTCTCTAATGGCTTCTTGTTCTCTTGTTTCTTGCCTTTCAAAGTGTTTTCCCTTTCTCAAATCCATCTCCCCCAATATATATCACGAAAACCCCCAACATGGACCTTTTTGCCCTTTTTAAATTTATGTTTTTCGCTGCCCCGACGTCGTCGGCGCCGCGGCTCAACTATTAGAACGTCGCGACGCTAATTCGCCTTTGAAAATCATGTGCTTACTGCCAGTGGGGCGCCACGACGCTAATGTTGGGCGCCGCGACTCTTCAGCTTGTTGCGCCGCGGCTCTTCGGCTTTCTTCGTCCGGAATTCGATTAAATTGCTTTCTGAGCTTCCCAGGGCTTCTTTGACTTATCTCTTGTGACCAACTATGTATTTTTGTCCTTAATAACCGCCTATTTCCTTTGGATTCACCTTATTCTTTTCTGAATTGCTGAGAACCTGAAAACACAACACGCATAATACTGTGCAAAACAACTAAAAGACAAACAAAAGACTTCCTAAAACGTATTCTAAAACAGTACTAAAATCTACCTAACATCAACTCAAGGTCTTAAATTGGGATTGCCAGTTGTTTTAGTTAAAATTTAACACATGAGGCACCTTGGTGTGATTTCTACCTACGTGAGGCTGGTAATATTGTGTTTGATCTGGCTGCAAATTTGTTCCCTACTTGTATGAACTTATTCTTGATGAAACCTATAGTTTGTGTAAAATTAGCATGTGTTTATTGCTTCAAGGAGTTATATGTATGGACCACTTACAAGAAAAGATAAAGAATCTGAATGGTTTAGTTAAGTGTCCTTTTATCCCACCTGTTTTATGCTTGTTTTGATGAGTTAACTGATTGCCAAGAAAATCTAGGTAAGGTATGTGTGTGTTTGCTTGCCTAACTTGAATTCTATAATGTGAAATCATGAATCATCCCCCCTTTGTTTCATTTCTGGTGTTAGGAGAGAAATCACATAGACTGTCAATAGGGTCATATGCCTTAAAAATTGAAATGACTCTTAGATGCTTTAATCACATTCAGATAATGCTAGGTGGAATGTATGCAGTAGTGTTAAAAAGGAAAATACTTGCATTGTATATTGCATATTGTTTCTTTTGGGCTCATTCACTTGCCTCTTCTTTGTGTTAAGCTTTGTTATAGGTGTTGAATATACACATTTGATATATATATATATATATATATATATATATATATATATATATATATATATATATATATATATATATATATATATATATATATATACTTGTATGTCTTGTATACCTAGTATATTAGATGTGTAATGAAAGAAATAATCCCCTTGATTATTTTCATTAACTGAAAGGCTATATATACAAGTTACATATTTCCATAATAGGAGAATCCTATTCCTATTCTATTTCTAAAACCTTATTCTACCATAATTCTAACTATACAATTATGGTAAGTGTATATCCTAATTATGGTAACAAATACACTACAATATACACAAAATATACTTTCCTTAATATACAAAATTTTCCCACTGCTTTGCTGCCCAAAGCCGTGATGGGCCTCAGTGATTTGGGCCATTGCTTTGTATACCTGTGATATATACTGCTGTATATTCAGTGTATATCACAGGTATATTACCTTTATTTAACACACCCCGCAGTCATAGCGGGCGGTCTTCGAGCGCTGAGACTATCCCTAAAATCTTCAAAGAGAACCGCTGGTAGACCCTTTGTAAAGATGTCTGTAATTTGATAACGAGACGGGACATGGCATACGCGAACGTGACCCTTTGCAACCTTTTCACGGACAAAGTGAATGTCCATTTCGATATGCTTAGTACGTTGGTGTTGAACTGGGTTACCTGAAAGGTAGATGGCACTAATGTTATCGCAATATACCAAGGTTGCCTTCTGAATGGGACAATGAAGCTCCAAAAGCAAATTACGTAGCCAACATGATTCGGAAACCACATTCGCTACCCCTCGATATTCTGCCTCTGCACTGGAGCGTGATAGAGTTGCCTGACGCTTTGCCGACCAGGAGACCAAGTTGATGCCAAGGAACATACAGTAGCCAGAAGTCGACCGTCTGGTGTCGGGACAACCACCCCAATCAGCATCCGTGTAAGAGACAAGTGTGGATGTAGATGAAGGATACAAGTGCAACCCATAGTCCAGTGTCCCCTGAATATACCGAATGATGCATTTAATTGCATTCATGTGCTCAACTCTGGGATCATGCATGAATAAACACACCTGCTGAACCGCATACGTAATATCCGGTCTGGTAAAGGTAAGATACTGGAGGGTCCCTGCAAGACTGCGATAGCGGGTCGGTCCTCGTATGGTGCACCTGCTGCGGCACTCAGCTTGGGGTTTGCATCAACTGGCGTGGAAGTGGACTTACAAGATGACATCCCAGCCCTCTCTATGATCTCAGCAGCATACTTTCGTTGAGACAAAAACAAGCCACCTGAATGACGCTTGACGGCAATCCCCAAAAAATAACTCAAAGGCCCTAAGTCTTTCATAGCAAACTCAGAACTGAGCATGGTCATGATAGACTGGCGCAAGGCATCAGAAGAGCCAGTCAAGATGATATCATCCACATACAACAGAATGTAGGCCAAGGACGAACCACCGCGGTAGATAAACAAGGAATTGTCTGACCTGCTGTGAGTGAACCCAATAGTTGAAACAAAGTCAGTAAACCTCGTGTACAAGGACCTTGGAGACTGCTTAAGCCCATATAAGGACTTCTTCAACAAACAATTGACCAAGTCTTGGAAAGAGCCAAGCTAAGCACAGTGCGAATGGTAGCCGGTTTGACCACCGGGCTAAACGTCTCACCACAATCTATCCCAACCTGCTGAGTCTTACCATCACCAACAAGTCGCGCCTTATGTCGAGCAAATGACCCATCTGAATTCTCCTTATGAGCAAAAATCCACATAGACCTGATAACATTAATACCATATGGACGGGGCACCAACTCCCACGTCTTATTATCAATAAGAGCATTATATTCATCAGTCATAGCAATTTTCCAACTAGGGTCATTTAATGCGGACAGATGATTGCGGGGTAAGGGGGATTTAGAGACATCAGAATGTAAATTAAAATGTCTTTTAGGTGTAAAAATACCCCGCTGACTACGAGTGACCGGTCTATTACTCAAGGAAGAATTGAGGGAATTTTGGAAATTTTCTGGGCTCGAGATGGACTGGCCAGCAGGCAGTGGGCCTGCTGGCCCAAATAA
Source organism: Anisodus tanguticus (assembly GCA_034509755.1). Taxonomy (NCBI): domain Eukaryota; kingdom Viridiplantae; phylum Streptophyta; class Magnoliopsida; order Solanales; family Solanaceae; genus Anisodus; species Anisodus tanguticus. The sequence goes on from CM067560.1 coordinate 10,095,967, forward strand.
AATAAACGACTCATCAACTGGACCAGTTCCAGAATTGGGCTGGACTGGCCCAATTGCTGGGACTGATCCGGTCACTGGAACTGGCGATGCTTCAGGGTCCAGCGGGCAGTGGGCCGGCTGGAGGATTTTGGGTGCGGGAGATGTCCGAAAAATTCTGAATAATATACGGGGATATTTGTTCATCCAAAAAATTGTACGACTTAGGATCGGGAGTATGAACTTTTGTAAAAGGGAATTGAGTTTTATAAAAAATGACATGGCGATTAATTATGATTTTCTTGGAGGATAAATCAAAACACTTATAACCACGATGATTCGACGGATAACCCAAAAATACACACGGGGTAGACCGAGCCTGAAGTTTGTTAATTGTGGTAGATGCACAAGCACCCAAAAATCCGAAGATGAAAATAAGAAGGGTTCTTATTATATAGGATTTTGAGGGGGGAAGAATATGTCAGACCTTTAGAAGGAATTATGTTAAGAAGATATGTGGTCATTTGTAGAGCATGATGCCAAAAATATGGAGGTATGGAGGCATGAATTAAGAGAGTTCGGACAATGTTATTTATGGAACGAATTTTGCGTTCGGATTTCCCATTTTGTGAAGATGTATGAGGACACGAAAAATGAAAATTTATCCCATTAGTAGCACAGAATTCCCGAAACTCTCTATTGTCATACTCTTTCCCATTATCACATTGAATATTTTTTATTTCTCTTTCGAATTGAGTACGAATGAACGCTCTAAATTTGATGAAGACGGAAAACACTTGTGATTTATTCGCAATTGGAAACGTCCACAAAAATCTAGAATAATCATCTAAAAAGAGAACATAATATCGATGACCCAATGAACTAAGAACAGGAGACGTCCATAAGTCGCTATGAATAATATCAAATGGCTTTGAAGTATGAGAATTGGAGTCTACAAGTGGCAACTTAACAATTTTCCCTAATGAACAAGATTGACAAAGTGGAGTACGACTCGTACCCTTACAGGAAATAAAACTATTTTTATCTAAAACTGATAAAATAGAAGATCCCGGATGACCCAGACGAGCATGCCACATGGAGGGAGAGTTGGCTGCAAAAGCTGATGGCAAGGCTTGACTCGATGGACTGAAACCAGGCATGATAGGATACAGATCCCCCTACTATCACACCTCATGAGATGACTCCCCGTCTTGAAATCCTTTACAGAGAAACCAAAAGGATCAAATTCAACGGAAACATAATTGTCAGTAGTGAATTTTTGGACAGACACTAAATTTTTAATCAATTTAGGAGCATGTAAAGTATTTTTCAAGAGAAGGGGTGGATTGGGGGGAGACAACGTTTTCTGACCATAACCCTGAATTGGAATGGAGTTGCCATTACCAACAATTATACCCCGAGGAGTGCTCAAATTGGAATAAGAGGAGAGAGTACCTGATTCGGAAGTCATGTGAGTAGTGGCCCCGGTGTCCATATACTAATTTGGGTCAGGTTGAGTCAACCCCAACGTGTGCATCGCGGCCTCGATATCGGTCTGAGTGGGGCCTGCTTCGTGATGGGCTTGCGGAGGTCGGGGCCCAAGAACTCCTGTCCGTGATGGAGCTGGGCCGTAGCCGCTTCGCTTGGGCCACCGGCGGTGGGCCGCCACTGCTGGGTGTTAGGCCTGAATTGTTGGCCAGCCCACTGGCCGCTGGAATTTGCTGCTTATCACTGTTCAGGATCCGGGTCGGGTCAAATTTCAGAATTCGGGTCGGACATTTTTAATTGCGAACTGCTGCTATTTTTTTTTGGCATTTTTAAATATCAGTGCAATGGATATCTTGCTGTTTACTATTTTATTGTATTTAACAAATACCATAACTGGCCGATGAAATTAAATTCGAGGCCGCGCTTTTTTTTTTCTTCTTCTTTCTTTCGTTTCGTTTCTCTCTTTTCTGTTTTAAACTTCCGTGCAACAGATTTCTGTTGTACTGTCTTAACTAATACTGTATTTCGGCCGATGAAATTGAATTCGAGGCCGCACTTTTTTCATTTCTGTTTCAGTTTACTGTTTTGGCATTTAAACATCCGTGCACGGATTGTCTTACTGATTTATATAAATACTGCATTTAGGCCAATGAAATTGAATTTGAGGCCGCGTCCCTTCGGATATCATTTCTCAATTTCTGTTTTTCTTTTTACTGTTTTCGACACCATTTTACTGATTTGAATATTATACTACACTTGGCCGATGAAAAAATATCCGTCGATTTTTGAGGCCTCCACAGTTGTAAAGACAGAAAATAAAATTTCTGGGCAAAGATGAAACTTAAATCTTTTTTCACCCGAGAGACCAACATGTTCGGTAGGCAAGGCAACTAAAATGACCAACGAGTCATATGTTCGCAGCCACGCCGTGATTGGAATGATCTTTTCAAAATTTAAGTTTGAGCCCTCCGTAATCAAAACATTTACTGTTTTGAATACGGATCCGAAGTTATGTATATTCAATTGTTTCTAACCGTTTATTCTTGTCAGCTTGCAAGGGATAAAGTCAAAGAAGACAAATACCCCTCGGAGATTATTTATTTTGTTGTTTTTACTTTCTTTAATTCAGCTTTATTCCATTCTTTATTGTAATACTATTATACTCGTGAAATTATTGAAATGTTTAGAATAGGTAGACATAGAATTAATTAATAGGGTAGTCTAAAATTGGAAACCCATCGCTAGTTTATTTATTTTAGGCTCGGTTAGTTTTAAAACCGAAAATCACTAGTTTACCTATTTTTAGGCTCGTCACCCATAAAATTTACATTGCATATATTTTTTATCAATTTTCATTCAAATTCTTACTTTTTTCAGCTTTACGTGTATATTAATGCCATACAAATGTATACTTGTACAAATGCATCATTTCATTAAATACTTGCAACATCATATTAACTTTATATTTTTAAATATGTATTTTCTTAATATAATAATTAACCTGAGTTTGATCGGATAACCGCATGTTAGCGGATCTTAAAGGATGCCTAACCCCTTCCCTTTAGGATAATAGAGAACCCTTATCTAGAATCTCATTAGTTTTGCAGATCACAAAATTGGAGTTATTTTGGTATTTTTTTAGTTAGCATTTAGGTGTCCTAATTCACCTTAGAATAATTAGGTGGCGACTCCTCAAAGCAAGCATTTTTATCCAATCCAGAGGGAATCGAGCCATCGTGTCGCGAAGCCCGCAGGTCAAAATCGGGTGCGACAATCGTCTGTAGAAGGTCCACTGAAATAGTGACGTAGATCCACCAGAGAACGGTAGCATCAAGAGTAATCCATAACTCAGGATCCTCCGCAGAAAGAGGTCTAGCGGGAGGAATGATGTGATGAATAACTTTATAGGAGATAGCGTGAATTTTAAACAACTCCGCCCACGTCGCATATTGGACGTTTTCCATCTCAAGGACAATAGGGATACAGTTCTTGATGTTGGAAACCATGAGGGCAGGATGATAATTGTTCTTAGACATATTGAAAGAACAAAGAAGGAAGGAAAATTTAAGAGAGGTGTTTTTGAGAGCGGAAGACGAATTTTGGAAGAGAAACCCGAGGGGGGGGGGGTGTCTCGGCCGAAAAATCAAAGAGAGGACAAAAGTTGAGAGAAAGACTTTTGTTTAGACCTAGTCTCTTGATACCATGAAAGAAATAATCCCCTTGATTATTTTCATTAATTGAAAAGCTATATATACAAGTTACATATTTTCATAATAGGAGAATCCTATTCCTATTCTATTTTTAAAACCTTATTCTACCATAATTCTAACTATACAATTATTGTAAGTGTATATCCTAATTATGGTAAGTGTATATCCTAATCTAGGTAACAAATACACTACAATATACTTTCCTTAATATACAAAATTTTACCACTACTTTGCTGCCCAAAGCCGTGATGGGCCTCAGTGATTTGGGCCATTGCCCACTGTTGGGCCACTGCTTTGTATACCTGTGATATATACTGCTGTATATTCAGTGTATATCACATGTATATTACATTTGTTTAACATATAAGATGGGTATATCCTCTTGTATATTATTTATGTATAAATATGAATACCTGTTAATGGGGTTTATCGCATATTGGGTTGGTTGGTTTCCCTCCTTCAAGTATGAAAATCATATGCTTGTAACCTATTTATATATTTACCTATTTTCATGTTTTAAAATCATGAACTTAGATATATGTTTGTGTATCAAATTTGAGCCCCAACAACATATTATTTTTCATGAATCGTTTATTTATATTTTCTTCTGTCTATATTTTCATGTTTCGACTACTAATCCTTTGCTTTTCTTTTGTTACATGAAATGCATCGGAGCAACAAAGAGACTCGTTATGAGACTCATTATAACTTTGTCAAACGAAGACCCGCATCCACGTTCACTGCATTCTCCGCACTCGGAACTTCTAAACAAATAGGGCGGGATGACGATGTCATCCGCCCTAGTCGCTGCCTTCATTTACTCTTTAAATACCGCTCATTTTATTTTTTTCTGGTTGTAATAATTATTTAATGTTTGTGCGATTATTAGAATATTTAGAATAATTAGGCTATGAATGGATATATTAATAGGTTAGTTTAAAACTGCAAAACCCGTCGCTAGATTATTTATTTTAGGCTCGGGTAGTTTAAAAATTGAAAATCCCCCGCTAGCTTATTTATTTTAGGCTCATCATGCATGTTTAAAACTTTCAAAATAATTTGGTCATCTTTTACTCGCGTTATCAATCATGCAAATAAAGTTTCATTTTTTAATCTAATTTACAATTCAAAATGACTTTCATAAAAATCATTTCTCTGCATTATAAATAAATTACTTTTCTTATTTACTATCAATTGTAAAATATATGTATTTTATAAATAATGCCTTACAAATGCATACTTTTATTCAAAAAATCAACTTTATATGTATTTTGTAAATAATGCAATACAAATGCATGTTTTTATCCAAAAATTACTTTGCATGTATTTTGTAAACAATGCAACACAAATGCATGTTTTTATCCAAAATCAACTTTACATGTATTTTATAAACAATGTCATACAAATACATGTCTTTTTATCTAAAAATCAACTTTACATGTATTTTATAAACAATGTCAAGCATACTCTTATTCAGATTTTTATGTTATAAATTAATTTCTCAAAACTGCAATCATCTTTGCAAGAATATTTTACGTTGTCAAAATGCATCTTTTTATTAACTACTTGCAACATCTTTTTTTAAACTTTATACTTTTAAAATATGCATTTTTTCTTAGCATAACAATTAACCTGAGTTTGACCGGATAACCGCGAGTTAGAGGATCTTAAATGATACCTAACCTCTTCCCTTTAGGATAATAGAGAACCCTTACTCAGAATCTCATAGTTTCGCAGACCATTAACCGTAGTTCATTTTTTAGCATTTAGATTAATATTTACAGGTGTTCTAATTCACCGTAGAATAATTAGGTGTCGACTCCTCTAGCATAGCATTTTTATCACAATAAGGGGAAACGCCCCGTGCCTCCCGATCGTTGGTAAAAAATGGACAAGTACGGTGGTGGTTGTACTTCTCAAAACATGAACTGCTACACTTGTGGCTTGTAGAACCGCTGAGAATCCGAACGGTTAGGGTCTTTTGAGAATCAAGTTCACACCTGAAACACTTAGCAACCAATTATATAATCACAACACCACTGGTTGAGTCGAGAGATGACTCTCTGTTTTTAAGACAAGATTGCCCCCGTATATAGGCTTTACGGAAGTGTGGACAATAGTCTCCCAAGATGAAACAACAAACTATCAAGTGTGTAAAGCCTACACAAATGATCCCAACGAAGAACACAAATAATGAAGATTGCTAAGAAAATGATTGCTTATTAGAAAAACTTATATCTTTGTGGTGTTGTTAACTTGTAAGTATGTTCACTTGTTCATTTTTCCTCTTCTATAGAATTGAGCCAAAGGCCTCAATTTATAGGTGTGCAAGATGGCCTTTCAAATGGCCCATAATTACATTCAATTGCCATGTAATGGATGACATTTAACCCCCAAGTAATGCAGCAACATAATGGTCAAAGTAATGACCATTATTGGGTGGATTCAATGCCATTGAAACCACCTCAACAACCGAACCTTTGGGATTCCGTCGAGCAGTCACTGCCAATGAAGCACCGCGACTCTGTCACATTAGCGCCGCGATGCTAATTCAGCCAGAAACTCACGATGCTCACTACCAATCAGGCACCGCGGCACTCCGGCACGACGACCTAGTCCGGGAGGCACGGCGACCCTTTTCCAACCGTACCATTTTACACTTTGCACAATCCTTCCTTCGTTTACCAACGTGGAACACTTGTTATTTAGCCAATAACCATATATCATTCTATGTCTCAAACATTTCACTTACGTACCAATATCTCTTTCATCAATGAAATTTACAATACTTGGCACTAAGATTGCACGTGTGTGGAAATGACATTTCCGATGTGTGGGGCCCTAATTGTTCAAGTCATAAATAATGGGATAAACTTAATTCCACATTAGTAAATTTCCAACAATCCCCTCTTGAAAGAGATTTTAGCGCACACACAAGGTGCTTACTTTCAGCAATCTTATAACGAAAAAAAAATTTCATCAGGAGAGGTAGCTTCCGCTTTGAACATTCCCTAGTTGAATACCATTGGACTTACTTACTGCGTGGTGAACTTGATGTCTTGAACCATCAGTGTTTAATGTAAGCCAAGACAACGGTACCAACACAATACCTCCCCTTTATTCGTTTCTTCTTATTGTTCTGCCGTTGTGGCCGTGGACACACTTGGATTCTTAAGTGCGTTCATTTGAGGTGGCCTGTCCTCGCACTTAAATAGGTGATCTCCTACAAGGTATCCTGCTATACCCCACTTCACAAGTGTTAGGAATCATTAAAAGTTTCCCCAACCTTAACCTCAATCGTTTGAGGATCGTTAAAGGTTTGGAAGCTTAACCTTTACCCACCATGCAGATAGCACTTTAATGTCTATCACGGGAACGACTTTGGATATAATCACGGGAACGACTTTGGATATAATCACGGGAACGACTTTAGATTTACATTTCTTTACATAAATCATAATCCGAAGTGCTCTTGCTTCTACCGAAGTGCCCAATTGAACCTTTTGCAGCTTAGTTTTCCCATTGAACCAAATTCTTGGGATCTCCAGTCAGTATGGTTAGGTTACCACCGCAAGGTTCATATTATTTGGGTTTTAAGCCCATTCCCCTAGACAGGCAAAACTCTTGATCTTTGGGTAGTCCCTTAGTTATAGGGTCCACTATATCCTTTGATTAGTAATTAAGGAAGTGACACTCGTGATGGTCAACTGTCATATGGTCTTATATCTCCGACATATATGTCCAGACGCCGTCATTCGTGCCCTTCCTGAAGTAGACCGACTAGCCACAATGTATAATTGCTAAAGGCAAGGGTTTTTCCCAATAAGGGACGTTCTCTAAGGAGTCGTGAAGTTACTCAACTTCTTTCAAGCTTTGTTTAAAGCGATAAAGTCTGATTCCATCATGAATTGGCCGATGCAAGTTTGCTTAGAGGATTTTACAAGACCCACCATACACATTTACTTGTGGCATTGGTGTTCTTCAAGTCTGATGTCCAGTTTGCATCACTGTGTTCTCCCAGAACTGCTGGACATCCAGAATACCGTAATTCGTAGATAAGAGAACATTTCAGACATCGTCATATCCGATTTAACGCCTTCTATCGATCATTTCCAGAATCACAAGTGAACCTTAGTTCAACTAATTTGCTTTGTAGGCCGATACCAGGTTGGTTATAGTGTGTACAATACATTGAACTATATGTGACCTACACATATCACTCTTTGTATATGGGTACACCATGATTCCAATCAGTTCTATGATCCATTGGTGGCTTCAACGAGACTGTAAATTATCTCTCAACTGAGTTTGGAGTTAGACCAGTCAGTTAGATGTCTTAGAAATCCCAATTCCTAAGATGTCATTTGTGATACCCATATCTTTCATATCGAGACTTTTGTTTCAATATGACTTCCACTTTCAGACTGTTGGTTTTCCAACTGTTGGCTTTCTAACTTCAGAGTCAATGTTTCTGTTGTCAGATTCATTGTTTTTGTTTTAACTGAAACTTCCAGGACCAAAATATAAATATTTCAGGGACCAAAATGTAAGTTCAGGAACAAGCCCAACAGTCCAGCAAACCAACTCTGATCCTCCCCTTCCAACTCTCCGGTTAGGAAGGTGGCATCAACATCCATGTCACGCAAGACTGCAATAGTCCTGGATGCTAAGCTATTCACAGGGGAGCACATGTCCAAGCAGCCGAGGCCTTATACTCGTCAGTAGATCCATCTACTTTGTACTAACTTTTGAGTATACACTTTTACAACCCAAAAGTTATTTTCCGGGAGGAAGGTCAACCATTACACAAGTATGGTTCTATATGATGGAATCTATTTCTCTCTCTGTAGCTTCTTTCCGAAGCAGCGCTTTTGGAGATGACAATTCTTTGTTAATTATCTATGGTTCGTTCTCAACCACACAAACTAGAAGGCCTGGAATAAGTCTTTGTCCCCTCTCTGCTCCGTCTCGGTTCAACATCTAGAATCCATGAGTTCTGTAGATCTGGAACATTAAGTTTCGGATAGTCAGCAACTTCCGAGTCCTGTAGCTCTGGAACGTATGGTTCCGGACAATCAGGAACTCGCGGGTTCTTGTTAACCTCGAGCAATTACTTCTTTTTTCTTCTCAAGAAAAGTTATCCTCAAACAATTCAGCATCCTTTGACACCAAGAGGCGATAAGCACTACTGTTATTTGCAGATCCAGGGGATATGCAATCTACAGTCTTAGGTCTAACTTGACCTATTTCGGTATTCGAACCTCTACCAAGCCACCCCACATCACAATATTTGTAGGTGGGATCCTTTCCATGTTTCACACGGAGGGTTATCTTTATCCTAATGCAGAGTTCTTCTCAGAATCGCATTAGTTGTAAGGATTGCCTTGCCCCACTTATTTTGGGCGTATGTCTTTGTGTTTGGCTAACACCATTAGACTGATGTGAGTAATGAGCAGTCGTTTGATAAACGATGCTTCACATTCTCCTCCTCTATCACTACGAATTCCTCAATCTGTAGGCTTAGTTGATTTTCAACTTCTGCTTTGTAGCGCTTATCCGCTTCAACAACTTCATTTTTTCTTTTCAACAAACAAATGATGCAATACGTTATACCATAATCAATGAAGGTCACAAAGTACTTGTCTCCCCCTCTATTTTGTATAAACGTCAAATCACCCATGTAGGTGTGACTAAGTTCTAGAGGAGCAGTGTTTTTTTTGCTATTCCTTTGACGGAATGGAAAGGCGATTTTGCCTCTTCACCTACCTCACATTCATTTTGAGGGTTTATGTTGATAGAAGGCAAAAATCTCAACTTCGTTAGCTTTTGAATGACTTTCTATTTAACGTGTCTTAATCTATGATGACATAGATGCACAAATTACAAATATATCATTCATTTAGCTACAGACATACTGTACCATTCTTAGTTATTATAGACTTATTGGACTAGTCTCAAACCAGCTTGACCAACAACGTCCCTTAAACTAAGTTTAGGACATGTATCATCTCCTTTTAGAGTGATCCCATTCCCTGAAGTCCTATTGAGGACAACCTCTCCAACCCCTTCTACTTTAGAGGTGGCGTTGCTTCATATGAACAACCTCTTGCCCGTGGTTAGGGCGTAACCAGATCATATGTGATCTGGGTACTCTGGCCCACTCCAGTTGCTTTGCCAGACTGAGTGTCCAATTTCTTTTTTGCCTTTCTTTTGGCCTTTAGATCATTTAAGACCTGGAAACTCTGGCCCATCTCACTAGGTGTCCATTACTTTTCTGTCTTTCTTTTGGCATTCAGATCATTTAAGACCTGGAAACTCTGGCCCACCTCACTAGATGTCCATTACTTTTCTGCCTTTCTTCTGGCCTTCAGATCATTTAAGACCTGGAAATTCTGGGCCACTCCAGTCGCCCATAGGCTTTGTACGACTGAGTGTCCTATATCATCCTATCAAATGAAGGATCTTCTGTCAGATAGGTGACATGTTCAACATCTTAAGATAAGCCATTATCTCTTAGTCTTCTTTCCTTGTGATTGGTGCCCAGAGAAATCCCTGGCGCTTACTTAAAAGTGGTAATAGTTTTCACATAGTCAGTAGATCTCTCTCCTTCGTATGTACGAACATACTTTACACACTTTTAATAATTACACCCAAAAGTACGGATCTTTTAGGTTTTGTTTACAATAGTCCAATCTTTAACCGTGAAGGAAGAAGATTCAATATCTGATTTTAGAGTGTAGGGAATATAAGTTTTTTTAATGAAAACACTTTCATATTCCCAGCCTTGCTTTACACACTTTTAATCAGATATTATCTAAACACACTATAGATAAGGAAGGATAAATAACTTAGACCTTTTGGATTTTGGTCAGTTCAGTCAGACTGAGTGTCCACATCCTCCTTACCATAATTCGAATCATTTGTCTGGGACAGATATAGGCCCTCTGATACAAGATAGAACATCATCTTCAGCTTTATCCTCTTGTCCTAGTTGACATCCTCAACCTCTCGTGGGCACTTGTTTCCGCTACTCTTGGGAGCGGAGACACAATCAACTCCTTGACCGTCAACAACACGGTTGTTGTCAGAGACAGTGTTTGCACTGTTAACAAAACTGTTTTCAAATAGAAAACCACAACTATAGCCAGATTTGGCCACACACTTGTCGACCAACATCTTTCGAACACTAATACAATATTGTCTTAAAATTGTTGGATATGTAAAACACGTACGAGAATAGTAAATAACTATTACAATGATCGAAAGGATAAACAACAAAGATTACAACAACAAGTTGTCAATCTCTTGATCTTGAATTGGAACTCCAAATCTGGATCTTGTATTCAAAAATACAAGATCATGAACTGCTACACTTGTGTCTTGTAGAACCGCTGAGAATCCGAACAGTTAGAGTCCTTTGAGAATCAAGTTCACACATGAAACACTTAGCAGCCAATTAGATAATCACAACACCACTGGCTGAGTCGAGAGATGACTATGTATTTAAGACAAGATTGCCCCCGTATATAGGATTTACGAAAGTGTGGACAATAGTATCCTAAGATGAAACAACAAACTATCAAGTGTGCAAAGCCTACACAAATGATCCCAGCGAAGAACACGAATAATGAAGATTTCTAAGAGAAGGATTGCTTATCAGAAAAACTGATCTCTTTGTGGTGTTGTTAACTTGTAAGTATGTTCATTTTTTCTCTTCTATAGAATTGAGCCAAAGGCCTCAATTTATAGGTGTGCAAGATGACATTTCAAATGCCCCATAATGGCATTCAATTTCCATGTAATGGATGACATTTAAACCCCAAGTAATGCAGCAACATAATGGTCCAAGTAATGGCCATTATTGGGTGGATAAATGCCATTGAAACCACCTCAACATCCAAACCTTTGGGATTCCGTCGAGTAGTCACTGCCAATGAAGCACCGCGACTCTGCCACATTAGCGCCGCGACGCTAATTCAGCCAAAAACTCACGATGCTCACTGCCAATCAGGTGCCGCGGCACTGTAAGGGGGCGCCGTGGTGCTCCGGCGCCGCGGCCTGTCTCGGCTCTGCGTCCCTTTTCCGACCCGTACCATCTTACACTTCGCACAATCCTTCCTTCGTTTACCAACGTGGAACATTTGTTATTTAGCCAATAACTGTCCATCATTCTCTGTGTCAAACATTTCACTTACGTACCAATATGTCTTTCATTAACGTAATTTACGATACTTGACACTAAGATTGCACGTGTGTGGAAACGACATTTCCGATGTGCGGGGCCCCAATTGTTCGATTCATAAATAATGGTATAAACTTAATTTTCACATTAGTAAATTTCCAACAGTTTATTTAAACAAGGACAATTTTGGAAGAACATGCCCAAAATATTTCTTAAAATTCTAAAGAACCAATTATTTTGAAAAAAATTAAAAGATCTAAACAACCACTTATTATAGAACGGAGGGAGTATTAAATTGATAAGAAAACGTGCACTCACTACATCATACTTTCCATGGGATCATGTTTGTTTAATGCTAATGGTTCTATCAATGAAAACTATTGATGTTGGCGACTGGAAAGCAATGTGGATGGCGTGCGAGAGAGGTGCTTCAAATGGTTATAAAAATATGACAATAATGACAATGAACCAAACGAGTACACAATCAACTTATCGAATAAAATATTGTGTCATGCGAGCCACCACTACTAAAAAATCTTCTTTTCTCACTGAAAAATGTTCAATGGCTATTTTCTAATGTCGGTGGAAAAATTGGAAAGTTTCCCATTGTTTCAATGAAAACTTGTTTTCACTATGCGTTTTTCTAATGAGCTGGTTCAGTAGGAATAAGGTGTAAAAATCATGTTTTATAGCACAAATTTACCACTGAATATTGATGGGAATAACCTTTATTTCTAATAGTTATTGCACTGCCTTAAAAGTAATTTTGGCTCTATTAGGGGCAAATCGTTTGAGATTGTTCGCTTGTCAAGGTTCCATAACACTCCCGAAAACTGTACTCATAACTAGCAGTTTGGAGTTTGCAAAAATACAATTGCCCAGAAACAATGACAGCTTTAAGAGAACAGGAGGAATTTTTGTATATGATAATTCACATGGCTGCTTTTATAGGCCTAGCTGTTGGAGTTATTACATAAAGGATTTAATTTGGACCAGTTACAAGAATTAATAATTAGCTGTTGCAGAAATTCAACTCTGCTATTACAAAAAAAATTCAACAAGCTGCTATACAAATTTATTTTGGAGCAGTTACAATACTAAAAGTTAATGGTCGGAGAAAAATAGAGTTAGGCTGAAAAAGTGTGTCACAACTCACACCACACTATGCATGTCACACTCCGAATCATGGCCTGGACGTAACACGACACTCGTGTAACGTCCCGAATCATGGTCTGGGCAAAATACGACACTCGTGTCTGACTGCATATGATCGAACGAACCACATGGCTTGCTGATCAATATGGGCATAAAAAAAATGCTAGAGTAATAATGATGAAACATGTAAAACTGTATACTGAAAGTAGTTTGAAATATCATAGCGAAAATATATGAGTAAACCATGTTAAGTCTGAAAAATAATGTTGTCATGTCAAATATGAGTCTGCAAAACTGTTTACCAGGATAAGGCCTGACATACCTCTACTACTAATGCATAATCAAAAGTAACTAGAATGACACCCCGAATGAGACGGAGCTCACCAAACAGCTGATACTGAAGCAATCCTACTGAGCAGATCATTCTCCTTGAAACTCAACACCTGCAATGTAAAGTGCAGGCCCCATGCAAAAGGGACGTTAGTACATTTGAATTGTATTGTATGTAAAGGAACTGAAGAAATAAGCAGGCACATGGAATAGTAGGACATGAAACTGAAACTGTAATATGAGCATGAGCATGATCTGACATGAGTATAAAACATGTGTAAAATCTGTAAAGCTGTGTATCTGTATATCTGTGTATATGTGGGGAGAGCAGTAGCATAATCGACAATATAAAACACCACGTGGGTACGTGGAGTCTGGTACCTGGCCCGACCAGCAGAGAAATATCATACCTTGCCAGGGTATAAGACATAACATGACATGAATGATCCAATCTGCAATATGAAGGTATTGTCCTCTGGCGGAGCGACCCTTATCATATGGTGGCATACATAGTTTCAGGCTATCTGAGCCTTCTCGGTAAACTATGCAACTCCTAAAATATGTACTTAAAAATAGTGGCTTGTAAGCTCATGGGTTTCATGAAAGTAACTTGTAAAGCATGGTTTGAAATTATAATTTAACATGTGAAATAGATATATCATATAATTTGTATAAATCATGAAAATCATGTAAAATTTCATGGACTGAATAACGTTAATTATAACTTGTAATTTAGGAACTCATGGAATTCAAAGTACATGTTCACAGATTACAGGCAGGTTCATGACAATCATAATGACCTATCATGAATACAATTGATGACTTGTAATATAACTATGACGTGTAATAATATTACAAGTATTAGGGTTATCATGATAATGGAATAAAACCCTAAACCTATAAAGAATTTGTGTTTCATGAAAAAGCGTAGCGTGGGAAAGGACATGGATATTTCCATACGTGGATAGAAGCTATACATACCTTAATCGCTCCAAAATTTATCTTAAAAATCTGAACTTGGAAGAAGGAACCCAAAGCTTAAACTTTAATTCCTTGAGTTTTCTTAAAAACCCTAGGTTAAGAACAATGTATTTCGCTTAGAATCCGTGAGATTGATGTTAGAAACACGTGAAATCACTTGAAATAGGCTTACCTTAAGTAGGAGAGTGATAGGAGGAGAAGAACTCCATGCTAGGGCTTGGAGGAATGAAGAATGAAATAAAAAGACTGAAAATCGAGATTATATACTATTTAGTCGTCGGGGATTTTTATGATCTGTAAAATTACTATGGTTGGCTTTACATCCTGTAACTTCTACCATAATCCTTAACAGTGAATTAGATTTCTGGGGTCTGATTTACGGTGCAATTAACTGTCCGTAAATCATTTTACGGTCCGTATTTTTGAGCGTAAAATTGAAGAACGTTATTTTCGTCAAATTTCTAATTTTAACACTTCCCAATGGGTCTTAAGTCCATGAATCATGAAAATTATTTAGTCCAATGATATGAGGAGTTACAATATCTTCCTCTTGGGATCATTCGTCCTCGAATGATGGGTCATGTTAAGAATGAGACTGGACATGTCATGAGTACACGAACGTGAAAGAACATGACATGGAATATGAGAACTGAATGACATGATTGTATGAAAACATGAACATGGAACATGAGTACTAAATACTTGATCGTGAAACATGAGACATGGATATGCAAGGGACATGACATGAATACCGAACGTATTTACCTTGATCATTTTCTGCTTGCTCCTCGAATAAGTGCCGATATCTGGACTTCATGTCTTCTTCGACTTCCCATGTAGCCTCCTCAACATTTTAACTCCTCCACAACACTTTCACTGAGGCAACTTTCTTAGTCCTCATCTTTTGAATCCGACGATCCAAATAGCTACAGAAAACTCTTCATAGGTCATACCATCCTTAACGGTAATGGAATCGGTGGGGAAAACTAATGACAGAACTCCCACACACTTCCTCAACATGGATACATGAAATAATGGATGTACATCAACTAAATCTTGTGGCACTTCAAGTTCATAAGCCAGTTGGGCAATTCTCCTCAAAATCATGTATGGTCCGATATATCTGAGACTGAGATTCCCTTTCTTTCCAAACCTCATGACACCTTTCATAGGTGAAACTTTTTTTAAAAACCCAATCATCAACTTGAAACTCTAAATCTGTACGCCTCACATCTGAATAGGATATCTGGCGGCTCTGAGTTCTTTTCAAACGCTCATGAATCAACTTGACTTTTTCCATAGCCTAATGGACCAAGTTTGGTCTGAATAATTTGGCTTTACCAACTTCAAACCAACCAATTGAAAATCTACATCTTCACCCATACAGAGCTTCGAATGGTGCCATCTGAATGCTAGCATGATAACTGTTATTATAAGAAAATTTGATGAGAGGCAAATGATCATTCCAATTACCTTTAAAATTAAGAATATATGCCCTTAACATATCCTCAAGAGTCTGAATAATAAGCTCCACCCGACCATCTGGCTGAGGGTGAAAAGTTGTGCTGAGATTTACCTTGGTACGTAATCCTTTCTGGAAAGACTTCCAAAAGTACACTGTGAACTGTGCGCCATGATCTGAAATGATGGAAATTAGGGTCCCATATATCCTGACAATTTCCCGTATATACAACTTGGCATAATCCTCCGCTAAATCCGTGGTTTTGACTAGCAAGAAGTGGGTTGATTTAGTGAGTCGATCTACAATCACCCAAATCGAATCATGATTCTGGGCTGAGCGAGGTAGACATGTTATAACTCCATGTTTATAATCTCCCATTTCCAAACAGGAATATCAATATTCTAAGCCAACCCACTAGGCCTCTGGTGCTCGGCTTTCACTTGTTGATAATTTGGACACTTGGCTATAAAGTCTGCTACATCTCTCTTTATGTCATTCCACCAATAAATCTCGTTAATATCATGATACATCTTTGTAGAACCCGAGTGAATAGAATACCTGAAGTTATGCACTTCTGCCATGCTCCGCTCTCTTAGCCCATCAACCTTTGGAATACATAATCTGCCTCGGTACCTCAAAGTACCGACATCTCCCTCTTGTTCAAAAGTCGTAGTCTTATGATTGTGAATCCCCTTCAGCTGCACCAAGTAGGGATCACTAAACTTCTTTTCTTTCAACTCGACTACTAAGGAGGATTCTGACTTGTTTTGAACAATAACACCACCATCTTCGGAGTCCATGAGTCGAACTCCTAGACTGGGTAGTCGATGAATATCCTTTGTCATGGTTCTCTTATCTTCTTCAACATGAGCTAAACTCCCAATGGATCACCGACTAAGATCATCGGCTACCACATTCGCTTTCCCTGGATGGTAAAGAACATCTACATCATAATCCTTTATCAATTCGAGCCATCTCATCTGTCTAAGATTCAACTCCCGCTGCTTGAAAATATACTGAAAGCTCTTGTGATATATGAAAATATCAATATGGAGTCCATACAAATAGTGATGCCATATCTTGAGTGCAAAAGTCACGGCTACCAATTCTAAGTCATGAGTCGGATAGTTCCTTTAATGAGGTTTAAGCTGTCTGGATGCATAAGCTATAACCTTACCATGTTGCATTAAAACACACCCAAGCTAGATTCTGTACTCAGAGTCGATCCTTATCGTTGGGCTTGAGCAGCCACAAGCTGGGTGAGCAATTTAGTAGCTCTTCTAACATCTGAATTAGTGAAACTAGGCGGCGGAACTAGGATCTCCGTAGGTCCTGTGGTATCGGGTGTTGTTGTACCCGAATTGGCTCATTGAGCCTGAGCATTTTCCTCATGAGCGGCATTAGTGGCAGCTCTCATGCTTGTAGTTGTTTTCCTTTTTGGAGGCATTTTCTGAAATACGTAATACGCACGAGTTAGAAGGATGTCCTGAAGGTATAACTCTAACTGCATGATCTAGAGTATGAAATAAATAAGACAATCCTAGATGTCTTGGTGATCAACTATTTATATGTGTGGGGCCCTCACACACGTAAACGTGATCCTACTGGACACAGTTTCATAGACTCCCGAAGACACTTGAACCTAGTGCTCTAATACCAAGCTTTGTCACGCCCCAAACCATGTCATGGACAAAACACGACACTCGGTGCCTGACTGCAGATGACTGAGCGAACCACATGGTTTCTGATCAACATGGGCATCAAAACATACTATAGTAATAATGATGAAATATGTAAAACTGTATACTGAAAGTGTCGCACCTCATTTTCCTCGCAAAAGACGGGTCTCGACGCGTGACAACTCTTTTAGGATTTAAAAGAGATAGAGTCGCCACCTAACGAATTAAGGTGCATTAGGGCACCATTTACTACTACTAATTGCAAATAATTCTGTTTAAAACTAGTTTGTGTAATCAAAAATCGGGTAAGGGTTCAAATTACCTCACAAGAAAGGTGTTAAGCACCTTTCGAGGTCCACAACTGTGGGTCACGGCCGAATTTAGAATTATGTGGGGATTAAATGAATAACACGACATCAAAAGTAAAAAAATATATAAAACGATGTAACTAATCTTAAATGAATATCAACGAATCAACAAATTTATTAACTACACAAAGACGGTCATATTAACTACAAATGTCTAAAGCAATATACCAAAAATAACGTCAAGAGGAACAAGTCAATTAACTAATTAATTTTAGCAAGCAAAAGTTATGTTTTAACTTTTTACATGATTTTAGTGCTCCATTGCAAGTATTTAAATAAATTCATATAACACCACATAAAATAGCAACGTGATTACTAGGTGCGTTTTCCAATTTTACAGCACATTATTAATTAATAATTAATTTCTAGATGACAGCCATGAAAATGTCAAATAAAGCAAATAAGCAGGAAAGTACACACAAATTACGTATAAACCGAAGTAATAATTCGCAAGATTAGGAGACTGGCCTTATTTGTGAAGCGCCTAATTAATATTAATATATAAAGAATATCAGAAATTACTTGAAATTTCAAGCCACGAACAGTAACGATAGTCCATGAGCGATAAGCCTCCAAACAACGTGTATCAAAAAATTCACCCTTTAATTATTTTTCACTTAGTGTGTTCTAGCCAGTCTCCACAAATTTTAACATCTCACAAAAGAAAAGAAATGGTTAGTAAATGAGCGCCACATTAACTTTGGTAGCGAATTCAACGTAAAGGACGGAAATAAATAATAAATTGCCAATATATAAATTTAAGGCTAAGTAGGCATTTGGCCATAAAAACCAAAAAATAATTTAATTTTTTTTGGAATTTTTGAAGTTGGAGTTGTGTTTGACCATAGTTTTTGCAAATGATATTTGATTGTTGGAATACACTTTTCTTAAAAAATATAAAATATAATTTATACCCCCAATTTTTAAAAACTAGCAAAATCACCCAAAATAATTAATAAACATTCATATTGATTTAATGTGTGGTTACAGGGATGTCAACTCATGTATTATAAGAGGGAAAATTAAGTTTCTATTTTGCTTTGCAATGTTGTTTTTCAGACCATGCAAGATTATAATTTGCAAATTGAGCTTGTTCACTGATGCATACGACCTCTTTTATATCCGTCCGATCATGAAACTCATAGGTCGAAGTTACCACGGGGTCAAATTTATATAAAAAAAATATAGGGTCAATTTTGAAAAGTGAAAGATAAAAGCAATAACCAAAAATAAAAAGTGAAAATTGTGAAAATAAAGTTTGGGGTGTTTTTCAAATTCCACAACTTCAAGTTGTATTTGATTTTTTTTTTATGGCCAAACACCAATTTTTTTTAAAAAAGTGAAAATTTTTATGGAAAAAAGTAAAAAATATCTATGACCAAATGGGTCCTAAGAGTAGGAGAATAATGTGGGATTAGTACATGACAAGTGTTAAATATACATAATATACATGTGTATATTATTGATCTCGGATTCCTCACCAAAAACATGTATAATGTAATAAATTAGGTAACATTGTACACTCCTAGTTTAGGTAATATTATGGTGTAAATAGTCTTGTACATTTACCATAATATTTGTATTACTATAATTGTATATTTAGTAACCAAGTAGAATAGAATTTTAGGAATAGAATAGGAATAAGATTCTCCTATTATGGAAATATGTAACATGTATATATAGTCTTTCAATTAATGAAAATAATCAAGGGGATTATTTCCTTCATGGTATCAAGAGACTAGGTCTTGCTTCCGCCATTGCTCTCGGTTTTTATGCCATTTCTCGGCCACAATCAGATCCGAATTCCGTCCCCCTTCATCGGAATTTGTGATATTATTTACCTCCACTCTTCCCAAATTTCCCCTCCTCTCCCTTTGTTCTTTCGTTATGTCTAAGAACAATTTTCATCATGCCCTCATGGTTTCTAACATCAAGAACAACATCCCTATTGTTCTTGAGATGGAAAACGTCCAATATGCGATGTGGGCAAAATTATTTAAAATTAACGCTATCTCCCATCAAGTCATCCATCACATAATTCCTCCTGCTACACCTATTCTCGCGGAGGATCCTCAGTTATGGACTACTCTTGATGCTACCGTTCTCCAGTGGATTTATTCCATTATTTTCAGTTGACCTCTTACAGACGATCATTGAGCCGGACACTACGGCTATGGCTACCTGGAATAGATTGCGTGACATATTCCAAGATAACCAACATTCACGTGTTGTCACACTCGAGCAGAAATTCTCTCAAGTTCGCATGGAAGAATTTCCAAACGTGTCTGCATATTGCAAGAAGCTCAAGGAGTTGACGGACCAACTCCATAACATTGGCGCACTTGTGATAAATAATCGTCTGGTTCTACAATTGGTTGCCGGCCTTTCTAAGGCCTATAATGGCGTTGGAACTCTCCTTCGTCAAAGCAACCCTCTTCCCGCCTTTTATCAAGCCCGCTCCATGCTTAATTTGAAAGAAACCGGTTTGGCTAAGAAGGCGGCTACCGAAACAAGCCCCGTCGTCATGATGGCGTCCTCCACAAATTCTTTGGGTTCTATTGATAATTTGGGCCAAATCCGTGCTCATGGTGGCGGCAAAAATAATCGTAAGAATAATAACAAAAACCGCGGGGGCAAAGCGGTTCCGGTGGTGGTTCCAATGGTCAACAGTACGGTAGTGGGCCCCGTCCAGTCAATAATGGGACTCCTCCCTACTGGTCCCAGCCGTGGGGCCCATGGCAGTGTGGCTGGGCAATAGGCCTTGGCCCAACAACCCCTATTTTCCAGGCCCTTCCAACGGGCAGTGGGCTGGACAACCCTAATTCCGGCCCAACACCCAGCCTTCATCTTCTCGGTTCAGTACTAGGCCGGGGCAACATGATTGACTGCTTGGGCCTCGGCCCACACAAGCATTCTCGACAGTGGGCCCCACACCTACTCACACCAACATTGAGGCCGCAATGCACACGCTTGGGTTGACGCAACCAGATCCGAATTGGTACATGGACACTGGCGCGACGACACACATGACTTCCGATCAAGGTACTCTCTCGTTTTATTCCACTTTGAGCAACCCTCGTGGTATAATTATCGGAAATGGTAACTCTATTCCAATTCAGGGTTATGGTCATAAAACTTTGTCTCCCCCCAATCCATCCCTTATCTTGAAAAATACTTTACATGCCCCCAAATTGATTAAAAACTTAGTGTCTGTCCGAAAGTTCACCACTGACAATTCCATTTCTGTTGAATTTGATCCTTTTGGTTTCCCTGTGAAGGATTTCAAGACGGGGAGTCCTCTCATGAGGTGTGATAGTAGGGGAGATCTTTATCCTATCACGCCCGATTTCAGTCCATCGAGTCAAGCCTTGCCATCAGCATTTACAGACCTTGCTCCTTGTGGCATGCTCGTCTTGGTCATCCGGGATCTTCTAGTTTGTCGTCATTACATAAAAATAATTTTATTTCATGTAAAGGTACGAATAGTACTCCAAATTGTCAATCTTGCTCTTTAGGAAAAATTGTTAAGTTGCCATTTGTAGACTCAAATTCTCATACTTTAATGCCATTTGATATTATTCATAGCGACCTATGGACGTCTCATGTTTTAAGTTTTTTGGGTCATCGGTATTATGTTCTCTTTTTGGATGATTATTCTAAGTTTTTATGGACGTTTCCGATTGCAAATAAATCTCAAGTGTTTTCCGTCTTCTTAAAATTTAGAGCATTCATTAGAACCTAATTCGAAAGAGAAATAAAAAATATTCAGTTGTGATAATGACAAAGAATATGACAATAGTGTGTTTCGGGAGTTCTGTGCTAATAATGGGATCAATTTTCATTTTTCTTGTCCTCATACATCTTCACAAAATGGGAAAGCCGAACGCAAAATTCGTTCCATAAATAACATTGTCTGCACTCTCTTAATTCATGCTTCCGTACCCCCATATTCTTGGCATCATGCTCTTTAAATTGCTACATATCTTTTTAACATAATTCCTTCCAAAGGTCTGACATATTCTCCCCCCTCCAAATTTTATATAATAAGAATCCTTCTTATTCTCATCTTCGGGTTTTTGGGTGCTTGTGTTATCCGTTATTCCCGTCCACCACAATTAACAAACTTCAGGCCCGGTCTACTCCGTGTGTGTTTTTGGGTTATCCATCTAATCATCATGGTTACAAATGCTTTGATTTATCCTCCAAGAAAATCATCATTAATCGCCATGTAATTTTTGATGAAACCCAATTTCCATTTACTAAAGTTCATACTCCCGAGCCTAGTTTGTATAAATTTTTGGATGATGGTATATTTCCGTATATTACTCACCATTTTTCAGACATGTCCCGCACCCAAAATTCTCTAGCGGGCCCACTGCCCGCTGGCCCTACTAGTCCGTTGCAAATTACCGTCACTGGATCAGTTCCAGCGATTGGGCCAGTCCAACCCAATTCTGGAACTGGTCCAGTTCCAGCGCCGAATTACCGTCTTGGGCCAGCAGGCCCATTGCCTGCTGGCTAGTCCATCCCGAGCCCTGAAAATTCCCAAAATCTGCCCACTTCTTTCTCAAGTCATAGACCGGTCACTCGTAGTCAGCGGGGTGTTTTTAAACCAAAGAGACATTTTAATTTAAATTCTAATGTTCTTAAATCACCCTTACCCCGTACTCATGTGTCTGCGTTAAATGACCCAAATTAGAAAATTGCTATGACCGATGAATATAATGCTTTTATTGATAATAAGACGTGGGAGTTGGTTCCTCATCCTTCTGGTATTAATATTATTAGGTCTATGTGGATTTTTGCTCACAAGGAAAATTCAGATGGTTCATTTGCACGGCATAAGGCGCGGCTTGTGGGCGATGGTAAGACTCAGCAGGTTGGGGTGGATTGTGGTGAGACATTTAGTCCGATGGTCAAACCGGCTACCATTCACACTGTACTCAGCTTGGATCTTTCAAAAGCATGGCCTATCCATCAGTTAGACGTAAAGAATGCTTTCCTAGATGGTGATTTCAAGGAAACAGTTTATATGCATAAGTCGTTGGGATTCAGGGATCCCAAACATCCTCATTATGTCTGTTTGTTGAAGAAGTCCTTATATGGTCTTAAGCAGTCTCCACGGGCCTGGTATACAAGGTTTGCTGACTATATTTCGACTATTGGGTTCACTCACAGCAGGTCAGATAATTCCTTGTTCATCTACCGTCGTGGTTCGTCCTTGGCCTACATTCTGTTGTATGTGGATAATATCATTTTGACTGCCTCTTCCGATGTCTTACGCTAGTCTATCATGACCATGCTCAGCTTTGAGTTTGCTATGAAAGACTTAGGTGCCTTGAGTTATTTTTTGGGGGATTGCCGTCACTCGTCATTCCAATGGATTATTCTTGTCTCAACGAAAGTATGCAGCTGAGATCATCGAGAGGACTATGATGTCATCCTGTAAGTCCACTTCCACTCCAGTTGATACTAAGCCCAAGCTTAGTGCCGCGGCCGGTGTACCCTATGAGGATCCGACCCGATATCGCAGTCTGGCAGGGGCCCTTCAGTATCTTACCTTTATGAGACCAGATATTACATATGCGGTCCAGCAAGTGTGTTTGTTTATACATGATCCCAGAATTAAGCACATGAATGCGCTCAAACGCATCATTCGATATATTCAAGGTACACTTGACTATGGTTTGCATTTATATCCATCCTCGACGTCCACACTTGTATCGTATACAAATGCTGATTGGGGTGGCTGTCCCGACACCAGCCGGTCTACGTCGGGTTATTGTATGTTTCTTGGCAACACCTTGGTCTCCTGGTCGGCAAAGCGTCAGTCGACTCTATCCCGCTCAAGTGGATGCTGAATATCGAGGGGTAGCTAATGTGGTCTCAGAATTATGTTGGTTACGTAATTTGCTTTTGGAGCTTCATTGTCCCATTCAGAAGGCAACCTTAGTGTATTGCGATAATATTAGTGCCATCTACCTTTCAGGTAATCTGGTTCAGCACCAGCGCCCTAAACATATCGAGATGTACATTCACTTTGTCCGCGAAAAGGTTGCTCGGGGTCAGGTACGCGTCTGGCATGTCCCGTCAAGATATCAAATTGCCGACATCTTTACAAAGGGTCTTCCCTCAGTCATTTTTGAAGATTTTAGGGACAATCTTAGCATTCGAAGACCGCCTGCTATGACTGCGGGGGTGTGTAAAGTATAAACAATATACACACAATATACATGTGTATATTGTGTATATTATTGATCTCAGATTCCTTACCAAAAACGTGTATAATGTAATAAATTAGGTAACATTGTACACTCCTAGTTTAGGTAATATTATGGTGTAAATAGTCTTGTACACTTACCATAATATTTGTATTACCATAATTGTATATTTAGTATGCAAGTAGAATAAGATTTTAGGAATATTATAGGAATAAGATTCTCCTATTATGAAAATATGTAACATGTATATATAGTCTTTCAATTAATGAAAATAATCAAGGGGATTATTTCTTTCAACAAGGGTGAGAACTGGCCCAATGCGATGTTACTCCCCTCTATTCTATTTTAGTATGATTGACTCTCTTAAATGTCATAAAATAAGACGACAAGAATTCTTTAAAAATTTTCAAGACTACTAAATAAAATATTTAAGCATTTACGAAAAGTCGGGTGAAGTTTAAAAATGTTTTGATATTTAGATTGTATGTAAAGCATGTCACAATTTAGTGTAGTAGTAAAAGTTGTCAAGTTTTTGAGACCTTTAAAAAGAGTCACATATAAAATTAGAAAGGAGGGAGTAACGAGTTGCTTTATTTTCTTATAAAACTATAATATGCGCTTCATATAAGAAGTGAGCTATAACCGACATTTTTCATCATTTACGTACATACCTGGTCCCGCTTGGGAAGACGACTCCACTTGCGTTGACTCCGTTTGGTGATCCCACTCAATCACCTTATTGAACTTCCCGCAACAATACCACTCAATCGCTCTCTGAACCCCAAGTTCTTTTTACGGAGATTTACCCATCACAGAGATGCACAGAGGAAGAGAACGAACTTCATATATCTCTTTTCTATTCAATCTAGAAATAAGATCGGACGTTATCCCGGTTCGTCTCCATTTTTTAGGCTCCGTGGGAGCAGTTCCTCAGAAAAGAAACAAAATATTTAGTAGAAACATGCAGATAAGTAAAACACGGGAATGGAGAAGGTAACACATAAATTTACTATTGAACTCAAGCTTAACCAAATTATGTTAAGCATGTTTTCTAGCAAGGTTTGTATGTGATGGCAATGTATTTTATACTTAACTTCTATAGTTAAAAGCTACCAAGGTAGATGTTTTTTTATGTCTGCATGTTGAAACCAAGAACTAAACACACATTCAGAACTAACTACAAGAATAAAGGAAAAACCAAAGTAGCAAACATGACATGGATATAGGCATAGCCATCAACAAAGATTGAAATTTATAATAATGTCAGGTGCTAAAAATCATATTTAGTTAGATTTACCATTTCAAAAGTTTACATATGACATAAAAAAAAGAAGAGCTATTAACAAATCTTTGAAGAAAGTAAACAGGAGGGACACATGAATTCATATCCATAAATTGCTGAGTCTAATAATATAAAAACAATATAATCATACATGGCTTTACGCCATGTTTTAGGAAAACCAAATGAAAGAAGAGAAAAATAGAAAATGTGTGATAGCCTGATCTCTGTAGTGCAATTCATTAGTGTTTCGCAACCCCAACATTAATATTAGTGAATATTATTTAAATATTCACC
Organism: Anisodus tanguticus; assembly: GCA_034509755.1. NCBI lineage: Eukaryota > Viridiplantae > Streptophyta > Magnoliopsida > Solanales > Solanaceae > Anisodus > Anisodus tanguticus. The sequence continues at coordinate 10,121,595 of CM067560.1, forward strand.
ATATATCATGTAATTATTAGTGATGTATATTTATGGTAGAAATAGGATCCCTATTGTATTAGGATTTCACATTATACACACTATATATATTTGTATTAATGAGAAAGACTCCTCAAGGAAGATTAATACAATCTTACATGGTATCAGAAGCCAATAATCCTTCACGACCTAAATCCTAAAATTCGGCCGCCCTTCCCCTCATTTTTATGGCAATTCGCCGACATTGTCCTTCTTTTTTCCGGCACCAAACAACCCATATACCTCCGATATACGCTGATATACAGCTGTTCAACCCTCCAATGCTACAAACGGCCCTGTATACATAAGATATATCATTGATATACCGACCTATCTCCTTCCTTATCTCTCCCACTGACCGTATACCCCACCCGTACACGCCGATATACACGTTGTATACGACTTATATACCCTCATCGCCTATATATCCTACCCGTATACAGCTTTCCCAAGCCGTTATACACCTCGTATACGGCCAACACCGCCCCGTATACACATCGTATACGTCTCGAATCCCCCCATTTTATTCTATCTCGCCTCCTCTCCGGCAGCTTCCATGACAGAAAATAACCACAGTTGTGGTGGTGGCAAGCGGAGCAATGGTGGCAGCAAATTTCAGGCAGGATTTAGGCTTCCAGTAAGTGTCCAGCGCTTGCGGCCCATCACACACTACAGCTACTACAGCAGCCCAACTGGCAAGGGACACAACAGATGGGCCACCATCAACAGGCCCACCTTCCGGTAGCAAAGCAGTACGCCCCAGTCTATTTAACGGGCCACATCCGTCCGGTCCAATTCACTGGAGACCAGCATCGGCCCAGCAGACTGGGAACACAACTAACAGACCACATCAATCAAGCCCAATGTCCTGGAGCCTAGCAGTACGCTCCAGGCCTTTTCCAATCCAATTTGGGCTAGGATTTCGTCACATTGACTCCTCGGCAGCCTGATAATGTGTGGTATATGGATATGGGCACCACATCTCACCTCACTAACAATTATAGTAATCTTACTCAATTGCACAATTTAAATACTCCGCAATCCATTATGATCGGAAACGATTATCGCATTCCAATTCAAGGGTTTGGCCACACACTAACCCCACCACCTCATCCCCACTTCTCCCTAAATAACATCCTCTATGCCCAAAATATTATCAAGAACCTAATCTCCGTTAGAAAATTTGCCACCGATAATTCCGTATCAATCAATTTTGACCCTTTTGGGTTCTCTGTAACGGACCTACGTACCGGCAAACTCCTTACAAGGTGCAATAGTGATGGGGACCTCTATCCTTTCCTACCCACATCCGCTGCCAGTACCATCCCTTCCACCACTTTAGTAACAATCTCTCCATCAACTTGGCACAATAGACTTGGACACCCAAGAGCTCCTATTTTTAATTTTCTTAGAAGTAACAATTTAATTCACTGTAATAATGAGAAACTTGCCCAACAATGTTTTTCTTTCTCTTTAGGCAAATATGTTCGCCTTCCCTTTCAGTCTTCTTCAAGTATTACGTTTTCTCCCTTTGACATTGTTCATGCAGACTTATGGACATCTCCCGTTACTAGCTCTCTGGGTCATAAATTTTATCTTGTTCTAGTAAATGATTTTTCTCACTTTATTTGGGTCTACCCTTTTGAATTTAAGTCTGAAGTGTTTGCCAAGTTTATTGAATTCCGCACTATTATAAAAACACAGTTCAAAAAAGCCATTAAATCTTTCCAATGTGATAATGGTCGTGAATTTTAATAATTCTTCATTTCACAATTTTTGTAAAATTAATGGTATGATTTTTCGATTTTCGTGTCCCCACACTTCATCCCAAAATGGAAAAGCCGAATGAATCATCGGCATTATAAACAACATATTTCGTACAATCCTTTTTCATGCATCTCTACCTCCCTCATTTTGGGTCTATGTAGTCAAAATGGTAGAATACATTCTCAATATTTTAACTACAAAACTCTACATAATAAGACCCCCACCGAAATCCTTTACCACCGGATCCCCTCTTATGATCACCTTCGAATTTCGGTTATCTCTGCTACCCGAATTTGGCCTTCACTGCTCCCCATAAATTGGCACCTCGCACCACTCCCTGTCTCTTCTTAGGTTCCCGCCAAATCATAGGGGCTATCTGTGCTATTGTTACACCTTGTAATTTTAAGACGATAATTAGAGGACGTAATTAAGGAGGTAAGATTCGAATCTTGGATATAGAGTATATTTATATATGCTAATCCGGAAATTAGTATACAAGAGGATGTGATTCCGGAAAGATGTTGGTCACAATAAGGGTGACGTTGGATACTTATAGCAATAATTGTATATTCCCGTTATGGAATAGTATTGTATTATAAAATTATGACATTGAGGATACGAGGCTTATGAAATTCTCGGGAATTATAAGAAGTGGGTTTAAGATTTATTAATTGAAGAACTTGGGGGCCAAAGTGAAAAAAAAGAAGGAAAATCATATTTTTTATAACCTACACCAATCTTTCATCTTCTTCATTCAAACTTAACACAAACTCTCCTCTCCTCCCCCATACCCCAGCCAAGAACCCCCCAACCCCATAGCCAAATTTGAGGTTGTTATCTTCTCTTCCTAGACTACATTTTTCACCAAAAATTAGAAGCAAAACACCACCAAAAACAGTGGCAAAACAGCCATTGCTTGGCCTAAAATCTGCCCAAAATTTGAGATTTTTGGGATGAAATTTTGGAAGAAAAACGTGTAGGGATGATGGCTTAACATTGTAGAACACTTGCATGTCAATTGGAGTTGAAGAAGTGAACAAAAAAGAGGAGAAAAATTACAAAACAATGGGGATTTTCGGACAAACAGTGGGCAGAAAATTGCGGACTGTTTTGGACGAATTTGAGGTATAAAAATTCTTCTTTCTATGATATAATTGGAATGCATGTTGTTAGAATTAAGGTAATGAATTTGTGTTAAGGAAGAATTGGAATTTAAGCATTGCATGTGATAATTTTGGGCTAGTTGTCAATTTGGGACAGATTTTGGTGTTGTTGGATTCGTTGGTTATTGTTGTGATTATTATCACTAATTGCATGATGAAATTGAAAGGAAACATTGAGATTTAGTTGGAATTAGTTATATGGAAGTATTGAAATCCGAAATTGGATTATAGGAATTAAGATAAGAGTTATGGAATTATGACATGTTGTGGCCAAAGAACTTGCATGAAATTGTTGGACATGTTGTGATGTTTTAGGGACTGTTTTGTGGTGTTATAATTCTGAAAATTTAGTCACCATTATGCATGTTTAAGTGTGGTAATTGCTAAGGTAAGTCCTAAAGGAGTAAGGGTGTAGAAAGGCGTAGAAAGGCTTCACATTCTAACTCGTTGTTGTTGGAACATGGACTGTTTTTGTGGGCTGTTTTAATGTGGATTAAGAGGCTAAATTTACATGAGAAGTGGGTGTGTAAATCCCCTTTATTGTTGTTTTGGTTGTGCCCTTAATTGGTGCTTGGTTATTGATGTTATTAGCCTCGTTTGGAAGTTGTGGAAACATGTATAAATAGGGGAAGTGCTGCCCAAATTTTTATAGAATAGGAAGTCGTTATTCGATATAAAGTATGCTAGTGACCATAAAATTGACGAACATATTACCATTATTATAGGTTGAAGTGCTAGACGAGACGAACTTTAATTAGTAAGTTGGTTAGTTCGACAATAAGGTATGTGAAACCCTTACTTCTTTCTTTTTGGCATGATTTAATGAAAGTACGGCGGACGTACTTAATTCTTATATAGTTTAATTCCTAAAGAGGATTGTTATGAGAAGTGCCTATGATTTTTCAGCAAAGAGTTTATTATGACATTATTATAATAATTTTATTAAGAGTCAAATGATAATTTTTACTTGCATATGATTACTCATGATATCTACTCGTGCTAAGTGTTACTACTTCACCTCACCGAGTCCCGGGCCGGGTTACGATTCGTGCACAACCTTGCATTGTTCACCGAGACCCTCACTAGAGGGTCGGGTTACGTAGGATGGATCCATAGATGAGATATGACTTTACCGAGTCCCAGCATGGGCCGGGTTATGATATGATTCCACCGAGTCCCGCATTAGTGGGCCGGGTTACGTTACATGTATATATATGTATATGTATATGGACAGGCATACATGTTTTCCTGACTTGACTCTCATGTTTATAAGGCATAGCTGACTTTTATGGTTTATGGCACAGTTGGATTTGGATCCTGATTTTTATACTGATCTCCTGTTTCGTTGGCTACTTATGATCTCTTTTACAGCCTTCATGTTTTACATACTCGCACATTATTTCGTATCGACCCTCTTTCCTGGGGGGCCGTGTTTCATGCCCGCAGTACATGTTTTCGCTTGGTGAACCTCGTGCCTAGGTTCCTACTCAAAGAGGTTGGAAAGCTCCTTTGATCCGAGCTTTGTCATGTTGGTACCGAACCTCTTTTAGACTTCTCGTTTGTATTTAGGGGCACGACGGGGCCCCGTCCCGTCATATGTCGTTGTTCTTCTTATGAGGTCCGTAGACAAAGTGGTGGGTTGTACGTATGTAAGGGTTATGACTCGTTTTGGTCACCATGTTATTGTATTCTCGTGGCTTTGAGGTGTTTCCATGTATATACGTTACTATCTCGTGGCGGCCTTGTCGGCTTGCTTGTTATGTTATATTGGTGGTTGTGACTCCTCGGAGACAGTACAATCTGGGGTAAAGGCGCCTTGTCGGCTTGCCTACCCCGGTCACATGTTGCTATTGCGGCGTTATGCTGCCGGATTTCAGACTCATTAAGGGTTAGTTGGATTATGTGTGACAGGTTAGTATAATGACGTCATTAGGGCGGTTAGTCGCGGCCTGTAGGGTCGGGTCGTGACAGCTATGACTTGTCTTCGCGAAAAATAATCGTTTCCCGTCATGTCACGTTTGACGAAACAATCTTCCCATTTGCGAATATTCAAAAATTTCGGAACACGAATTACACCTTCCTAGATGAGTCCGACACATCACCACTTCTCCGCCTCACCATCGGTCACGCTGCCACCGTTCCAGCGGCAGCTGCCACATCGTCTGCCTCTGTCCAATCCCCACTCGGTCAGAATCCCATCGACGCTGTCCCGTCAACCACCTCACCGTCACCGTCACTCCATTTCGGTCACCTTACACCGTCCAACCAGTCACCGACAACTCGTCATCCTCACCAGTTGAACACCAACCAACCAACAATATGTTGGAATTTAGCCTTTGGCGGGAGTTGCGACCGACCAACTTTAACGGCTTAAACACTAATGTTACGTATGTTGGAGAATCCGGTTCTTCACACATGCATGATCTACTAAGTACGTAGATAACCGTAGAGCCAAGAATCGTCAAATTTCATTGAGAAATGAAAGAGATATTGGTCCACGAAGTAAGGTGTTTGAAGCATGAAAAGTGTGGTATTGTGTTCAATTCTCCCTGATCGGTAGAGGAAGAAAGAATGGTTGTGTATATAAGACTCGAAATTGGTTTGGGGTTTGGGACCCCAAGGGGTATCCCATGTGTTTAAAGGAGGGAGGACCTAGTTGTGCTTCGGTTCGAGGAAAGACCATACGCGCGCCGCCGCCGCCCGCCCGTCCCGTTCGGTCCGATTCCGGTTCCGGGTTCTCGGGTTCTCGGGTTCTCGGGTTCTCGGGTCACGGGTCGTGGGCTGTGGGTCTTCTGATATTATCTTTTTGGGCCAGAGAACTTTGCCAAAAGTACAGTTTGATCCCAAAAGTTTCCAGACCTAACATGACATGAAAGGATCCAATATGCAATTTGAAGGTATCGTCCTCTGACAGTGCGACCCTTATCCTATGGTGACATATGTAGTTTCAGGTTATCTGAGCATTCTCGGTAAACTATGCAACTCCCAAGATATGTACTTGAAAATAGTGGCTTGTAAGCCCATGGAAAACATGAAAGCAACTTGTAAAGCATGGTCTGAAATCATAATTTAACATGTGAAATAGATATATCATATAATTTGTATAAATCATGAAGAGCATGTAAAATTTCATGGACTGGGTAACATTAATCATAACTTGTAATTTAGGAACTCATGGAATTCAAAGCATGTGTTCACGAATTACGGACAAGTTCATGACAATAATAATGACCTATCATGAATACAATTGATGAATTGTAATATAGACATGATGTATAATAATATTACAAATATTAAGGTTATCAGGATAATGGAACAAAACCCTAAACTTATGAAGAGTTCGTGTTTCATGGAAAAGCATAGAGTGGGAAAGGACATGGATATTCCCATACGTGGATAGAAACTCTACATACCTTAATCGCTCCAAAACTTGTCTTAAAAATCTGAACTTGGAAGAAGGAACCCAAAGCTTGAACTTTAATTCCTTGAGTTGAGTTTTCTTGAAAACCCTGAGTTAAGAACAATGTATTTCACTTAGAATCCATGAGATTGGTGTTAGAAACGCGTGGAGTCACTTGAAATAAGAGAGTGATAGGAGGAGAAGAACTCCATGCTAGGGCTTGGAGGAATGAAGAATGAAATAAAAAGACTGAAAATCTGAATTATATACTATTTAGTCTTGGGGAATTTTTACGATGACTTTTACAATCCATAAAATAATTACGATAGGCTTTATGGCCCGTAACTCCTACTGTAATCCTTAACAGTGAATTGGATTTCTGGGGTCTATTTTACGGATCGATTGACAATCCGTAATTTTGGGCGTAAAATTGAAGAACGTTATTTTCGTCAAATTTCTAATTTTAACACTTCCCACTAGGTCTTATGTCCCTGAATCATAAAAATTACTTAGTCCAATGATATGAGTTGTTACAATATCTTCCTCTTGGGATCATTCGTCCTCGAATGATGGGTCATGTTAAGAATGAGGCTGGACATGTCATGAGTACTTGAACGTGAGGGTGGGCTTTACGATGACTTTTACGATTCATAAAATTATTATGGTGGGCTTTATGGCTCATAAAACTGTCACGGCCTCTAACTCATACCGTAATCCTTAACAGTGACACGAATTTCTGGGTTCTGTTTTACAGTGAAATTGACGGTTCGTAAATTATTTTACGGTCAGTATTTCTGGGCGTAAAACAGAAGAATGTTGTTTTCGTCAAATTTCTAATTCTAACACTTCCCGCAGGGTCTTAAGTCCCTGAATCACGAAAATTACTTAGTCCAATATGAGGTGTTACAACTCGGTACCTTGCTGCATGTGACCGAGCGAACCAACTGACTGGCTAAATCAACATGTGGTATCAAAACATACTGAGAGAGGAATTAAACTAACACATGCTGATGAACTAAAAGTCTGACTGAATAATTATTGAGTGCGGAAGATAGTGAATAAGTCTGAACATAGAAAAAGTGCCAACATGACAAACATGAAAATTTGATAAACTCTGTGTAACTACTACTCTAGTCTATGAAGCCTCTAAAGAGTACTGAGATGCTAACTATTTGTCAGGACAAAGCCCTCGACATACTTGACTGTCTATAATAAACTATATAGACTGCAAAATATATGATAAGGCCCCTAAAGACTAGGGCTCACTAACTCAGCTGATACCAGAGATCCTAGCGTGTATATGTGTTTCTTGAAAGTCGTTACCTGTACCGTGAAGTGCACGCCCCGGAAAAATGGACGTTAGTACATTTGAATTATACTTTATGTAAATCAACTGAAAGAAATAACAAGTTGTGGGGTGCTTGGGATAAGGGCAACCCAAAACAATAAACATAAATAAATACGAAACTGAAGAACTGTAACTGAAACTGAACATAAATACTCTTTATCCCGAATGAAGAACCACATGTTTAACTGAATAAATAAGCTACGGCCTCTGGCCCAATATAAGTTCACAAGCTACGGCCTTTAGCCTAAGTATACGTATACATAACTAAGGTCTTAGGCCCAAAGATGCATAAAGCATAAACTACAGTCTTGGGCCCAAATACATGTATTCAACATTCAGGAATATAAAATAAGGAATTGAGAATCATACTGTAATACATGATGATGAAAATACTGAATAGAACTAGACTGAGAGATGCACTCATAAACTGATTATGAATTTTGAAGCATTAATTGTTCATAGTAAACTGAATTGTCATAACTAAGACTCATGGGATATCGAACACGAGTCTATACTGACTACATAATGAGTTCAAATACTAAAAGTGATAATTATGAACAACTACGAAGTTATATTCTTAAAAGATAGAAGTTCTGGACTTTTCATGAACTAGGGCATAATCTCTAATTCTAAATTAATTTGTAGTTATTCTGATGAACGAGGCGTGAGGATGATTAATAATGTTTCCATACGTTGAGAGTTAGCGTCACGTACCTTAACTTCCTGCTCTTGAGCGTAATACAATGTCTATCGCTTCCTTTCAACTTTAATCTATATCAATATATGTCAATATAATCAACATTAGCAACAATTCTTATGTTTTGGCTATCTAGGCATTTTATCAAACACTTGGTGGGCATAAAGATTCATAGCCCTTATCAATGGTGTTTCTACACCCAATTTCTCATCCTCTTATTTCTAGATGATTTTACAATCCCAAATAGATATAATTAACATCATTCTTCATCACTCATGTGATTACAACAACCCTAAGTCAACAATTCAACACATACAATAGTTCATACGTTTTTTTCATCAATTTATAATTATTAATCCAATCTATAATCAACTAAGAAATGGAGATAATACATTTTTTATGTTCAAGAAGATTGAATTCAAAATCTAGGGCTCCTCTTCCTACAATAACATTTCAATCGGAATTCTATGGATTAGAAAAGTTTCATTCAAGTTAAAAGGGTATTAAGAACTTGAATTCAAGCTAGAATCATTGGGGAACTTACCTTGGAGGGTTATTGAGGTTTGGGACTTGTTCTCTATGACTTTAGGGTCATATTTCGCGATTAATGATGTTAGGGAAATAAACCCAGTTTTGACCCGAATTCCGGTCCATTCGCGATGGACCCATTATGCAGGGCCACTGCGGGACCCCCTTCAGGTCAAAAGTCTAGATAGGACATTTTTGTGCGACCAGCCCGCGATACAGGGCCATCACACGCGCGACGTCTGGCCATCACACGCGCGACGTCTGGCCATCACGGTGGTCGTGTGAGCTTCTGCGCAGTGTTGGGTAAAATGGTCATAACTTCCAGCACACAGATCCGTTTGGGCTCCACAGTATATCTTTAGAAAGGTATTACAGATATATACAACGTTCATGAAGGAAAATGTCTCAAATGCTTAACGTATGTGCACTAAATTATACTGTAAGACAGACCTATCAAAACTTAGTCGATTATATCTTATCTTATGCACCTCATTATTCGTGTTGATTCCAAAATAACTATTTCCACCCAAACTCATCCCGATAGCTCTTCACTTATCTGAAATTTTACATTAATACTCATTTAACACATCCACATCTAGTCCGGATTTATGGAATTGTGGCTTAAAGTTTCAACTCAATCAACAAGTGTAGAGGGAATTTAACTAATCTCATGCAGTAAGAAGTTTGTATGTAAAAAATTAAAACGCTTTAATATTTGCATGTGAATTTTTATCTTTCACATAAGGCAAAGTGATTAAAGAAGGACCCACAATTTTTTTTCTTCTTGACTTTAAATTTGATTATAGTATCAAAGATTGGTGCATAACGTGTGCCATAATTTTTCTGCCACGAGGAGCTTGTAATTAATAATACCAACAAGAGGAGCTTGTTATTTCATAATAGTATTAAAGATTGGTGTGCCATAAATTTTGTGCCACGTTCATCGTTAATTTCGTTATTTTATTTGCGTTTGTGTTCTCTGAGTCTGCCCCCATTCACTTGATGATTTATGGTGTTTGGTCACGCACGGCCGGTGTCATAAAATAACGACAAATAATAACAACAAAGTTAACAATGATAGTGATGTATATAAGGAGGGGATTGTATGGTTAGATGGATCGGAGTTGGATTGGGACCGGATGAATACGAAAATGGGGTCAAATGGAGGTTGACGGGTTTACGGGCAGTGTGTGTTTGGTGGGGGGAGTGCGAGGTGAATTTGGAGGGGATGAACTAGACACGTTGTACGTTATGTTGGTGGTTGGTATTTGGTGGTAAAATGGCGGAAATTGGTCGGGATAGTAAGGTTGGCGAAATAGGGGTGCGATCGGGATAGTGGGGAATTGGTTGGGGTTTTGGGTGTTTGTGGGAGGAGTCGGTTGACGACCTTTTGGGTGTGAGTTGGGGAAGTGTTGGAGTGTATTGGGGTGAAAGGAATTAGGCAGTTTGGACAAGGATGGGGCACAAAACTCATAAAAAAAATCGTGTGCGGGTTAGGTAATGTAGGCCGAGAAGACCTTCAAAGTGTTTGTAACAAGTAACCGCATAGAACCTTGGCTTGTGTATAGTTAGATTACAAAATTCTAACTAGACTTACACCGAGCGTTTGGACCACAAAAGGACCAAGGGGAGGCCAACAAAAGGACTGAGGTTTGGACCATAAAAGGACTAAGGGTTGGACCACAAAAGGTCTGACTAAGATAACAATACAAAAGTTGAAAACTTAGAAAGTTTGAGTAAACTCAAATATATTTCATAAAACTTCAATGTCTTCTTTCATCAACTACGTCTCCTATTTATACTAGTTCTAGACCTTCTAGAAGAGGAAGAAAGACAAAAACATGTATCGGCCGAATGGGAAAGGGGGAGATGCTCGATCAACTCTTCATGTTCTCTACGCCACCCTTTTGTATCCTGCATGTAGATAAGTGCATGAACTAGTTAGTTCATGAATTACCTCATTGAAAACCTTGGAAGCTTCTCCTTCTAGCATGTATCTCGACCGAATGGAAAGGGGGAAATGCTCGGCCAACTCTTCATGTTCTCTAGGCCACCCTTTTGTGTCATCAATGTAGATAAGTGCATGAACTAGCTAGTTCATGAATTACCTCCTTAGAAGTTTCTCCTTCTAGATGGTTCTCGGCTTAGTCATCAAATCTTATTACATGGCCTAGTAATTAAGCTATAAGGAGAACTAGTAATTAAGCTAAGAATTAAAAGTAAGCTAAAAGATGGTCTCGGTCCAGACCTACATAAAAGCCAAAAATTAATGGCACTTCTTGGATCTTTAAGTCTTTTCTTCAACTTCACTCCACACTTCATTCCACATTAAGCATGTCACCCTAGGACGGTTGACAATTTTTGGCACTCCTAGCAATCCACTTCGCGGCTCATGTCAGAGACTTAAGCTCACGACCTTCTTTACATCAGGTAGCATGTCAATCCTGAAAATATCTAGCAACCAATGTTTTAAAAGGAAGTTTCAGGACTCGCTCGGGGCTCGCTGCGGGGTGGGGCACTAGCAAAATGCTCTGGGGCTCATCTGCAGGATTTAGTTCCTGTGGGGCTGACGCCCTAAGCGTCCGACTGTACGCCCTAAACACGCCTAACGCTCAACGCTCGGGGATCGCCTAACAGTTCTTACACAAATTATATGTTAAATTCTTTAATTAAAATCGTTGACCCTCATAATTCTTTAACAAATGAATGATACTTCATATTTTTTCATTTATAGAAATAAGAAGATTAGGTGTAACTCAAATGACAAGTCATAATATTGCATATTTACTATTTGAGAATATCGTGAGGGTGAATATCACTTAATATTTCTTTTAAAATACATAGCCGAATTGTGCATTTTCACTTGTCAGTGGTCTTTTGTCCTATGTATCAAAATATTTACAAGTTTCATATTATTCATAGCCGAAATGATAAAGTCAGTGATATTTAAGAAATTGTGATTTTTTCATTGTTTGAAAGTTAATATATTCGAGTTGATTTGCATTTCATAATAGCTTTTATTTCATTGTATTGTTTATACTTGTAAAATTATGTTATATACAATTACAAGTTGTAATATATATATTCCAGATGGGCTGGGCCAACCCTTTTTTACAGCTCTAATTGACAGTATATAGTTTTTTACTCCACCGGGTTTCCTCTTATAATAGATGACTCTTCATAGCAGCTTGAAATGGAAACTGGAAATGGGGGTACTAACCAACTATAGCTGATTAAATTGCATTAATAGTTAATTGTTTTAATATTGTCAGTGTATAAAACATAAATTCGTGATCGAAAATAATTAGTAGTCATATGTAGCTTTAGTTTTGCTTTTGCCTTTCATCCTCATTTTCATATAGCAAGTTGAGAGGGCACAAAAAGGTATAAGTGACATTTATCAAAGTGTTGCCAAGAAAATTCTGGATATTGTTGGAATCGAAATAATCACGGCGTCATGCGAAATCTTACAATTGCAAACCTTGAATGACGATAAATCGGATAACAAAAAAATATACTAAAATATGCATAATAAACTTAATATGATTTGGCAAATTGTCTTATATATAAGAATTAAACGACATAAAATACTATCGAGGAAAATCTCCCCCTAAACCAGACTTTTTAAATGACTACATTGTGAATATTTTTTATTTCGTAGTTGTGGGAAGGAGGTTCTCAATTTATAGATATTCAAAACTTTTTCTCCAAGAAAAGGAATAACTAAATATGGAGGAGAATTAGATTTTCCTTTCAGGAAAAGTAAAAGCAATTATGGTAATACTTTGACTTTTCTTCGAGAGAAAAATAAAACTCAAATATGGTAAGAAAATCACGGCAAAAATCCTAACAAATTCCCATTTTTGGCCTGAATTTTCTGACAAAATAATCTTCATTACGGCTGCTTGACATGGTTAAAAGTAGGTATGAGTTGAAAATTGAAGTCATGTGCATTAAAAGTGAGCACGGATTGAAGTGGAGCTCATGCTTTAAAAGTTAACATAGGTTGAAATTGGCTGAAGCGTTAAGAGTAAGCAAAGGTTAAAAATGAGCTAATGCGTTGAAAAGTAAGCATGAGTTAAAAATTCCAAGCGTTAAAACTAAGCATGGTTTTTCTTTTTAACGATGTGCAACATCAGGATTGTTGAAAATATGGTTTAAAATTATCTCCATACGTAGTATTTTGAACCCCTTTTTTTTACAAAAAATCTTCATTATCGTCAAATTGGTTGTAACTTGATATGAACATGTCTTCAACATTGTTAAAGCATCGTCTCTGATACCACTTATTGAGATAGAAATAGTCAGGACGTTATGCGAAAGCTTACAATTGCAAATCTTGAACGATGATAAATCGGACAACAAAAATGTATACTAAAATATGCATAATAAACTTAATATGATTTGGCAAATTGACCTACGTATGAGAAAATTAATTAAAAGACATAAAAAACTATTGAGGAAAATCTCCCTCTAAACAAGACTCTTTAAATGACTACATTGTGAATATTTTTTGTTATGTAGTTGTGGGAATGAGGTCTTCAATTTGTAGATGTTCAAAATTTTTCCTACAAGACAATCAATAACCAAATATGGAAGAGAATTATATTTTCCAGTAACAATAGAAACAATTATGGTAATACTTTTGACTTTCCAGAAAAATAAAACTCAAATATGGTAAGAAAATGAGGGCAGTGGAGAGAAACTGATTTTCTTGAATTGCTCAGTGAGCTTTTCAAGATAAGCATGGTATGTCAAAAGTTTTTCTCCTTTTTGTCTAAGAGAAAAATGGATAATTTTCCAATCAAAATATTTTGTATCGAGATTTCTCTGCTGCGAACTGGGATTGCTCGCCAGCTAGGCGGAATCAGAAGCTGACCACATGAGTCGATATTCTGAAGCTGGCAAGCAGGATCCAATCTCAGAAATGGGTTTTCACTTGACGGTCGAATATTCTTTTTTTTTTCAGAAGGCTGATCGATAGAGCGGAACGACCAGAAAAAGAAGTTAAGTTAGAAAGCCGTATGATAGGTGGTAACTATCTTGTATGGTTCGGGGGTAATTGGCGTACTCCGATCAGTGGGGGGAATCTTTGGCTCTATCGAACATACAGGGAATTGGATTTGGGGTTGATCTCCAGGTTCTGATTCTGCCTCATCTGATAATAGAAGTACCTCCGTAAGGACTCTATTATTAATATTAAGTTAATTCAAACTTGAGCCTGAATGTTGAATCCACTTTTTTTATTCTTTCTCTTTCCTTCCTTATTCTAAACAGAAACCCTAACAGATATGCCATAAAGCAATAAGGATGGAGTTTAATATTCTATTAGCCATGACTTAACAAGATTAATTCTTGTATACTATATTAATCTGACACCAAGATGTCATTCAGAAATACAAACAAGGATCAAGAAAGGTGAATTTGTATTATTCTCCTTTATAACTGAGGAAAATTTGATTGTGTACTGTGCTCAAATGTCATATCTGAGTGATCGGCCGGGCAGTTTGTGAATAGAAACCAGTATTTTCGAAAGGGGTTCTCAATTCTCATAAACGGACATTCTATGTTGACAAAATGAGACCATCTAAAGCAACAGAGTGAACAAGGCAACCTGAATATAAAGATATTCACAGACAACATATGGAACAATTACTAAATGATATGTTAAAGGGAAAATAGTCTTTGGTTTTACAAGAATTGTCAGTCAAGAGCTCATTCGAAAGAATGCAACTACATACATTATACATACATACAAAAGAATCTAATGACCTTGCAAACAATTCTCGTCTTTACAAGTCATCGAAATGTAGGATCCCAAATGTGTTTCAAGAGAGATCCTTCCAACTGCAAATAGTAGAATTATTAGGCAGCCCAACTTGAACTTGAAACGTCCAAAATCTATGAATTCTCTCACCTTATGTATTAGCTTAGAGAAGGAAGGTGAAAAGAGCTTGGAAGATTGATTTTACACCTCCCTGGATTTTCGGAGGGTGAAAATCTCTCTTGCTTGTCGATAACAATCCATTCATATAATCCCCTTGTCTTCCCTGAAAATAAAAAGAATAAGTTGTATAAAATCTACAGAATAACTTAAATACACTTCTCGATTCAATATCACTCCCTCGTCCCAATGTTCACGATGATGATCAATACCATAAATCTGTTGGAATTTTGCCTTTGGCGGGGAGATGCGTCCACCCATCTTTGATGAATTAAATACTAGTGTTCCGCATGTTGGAGACCTTGTCTCTTCGCACATGCATGATCTACGAAGTTAGTAGGTGACCGTAGGGCCAAGAATCGTCAAATTTCGTTGAGAAATGAAAGAGATATTGGTCCACGAAGTAAGGTGTTTGAGGCATGGAAATATGGTGTGGGACAAATCTAACACATCGGTGGGAATAGGAAGAATTGCTCTCTATATAAGTCTCTAATGTGGTAAAGGGTTTGGGACCCCAAGGGGTATCCCATGTGTTTAAAGGAGGGAGGACCTAGATGTGCTTGGGTTCAAGGCTAAGCCCACACGCGCGCCGCCCGTCCTGTCCGGTCTCCGGTCGTGGGCTGTGGAGACTTTCTGATATTATCTTTTTGGACCAGAGAACTTTTCCAGATGTACATTTTGGTCCCTGAAGTTTAATATTTTACAGTTTGGTCCCCAGAGTTTCTGGGAAGCTGACGGAACTTTCTGCCTACCGTTGGGACTACTTTTTGAGGCATTAATCAGCCAAGTACTGATTAACTCCTCCATTATCACCCTCCTTCATGTCCATAATTCAGCCCCTCTTGATGGCCATTTACAACCATTACTTGGCTGTTTAATGCCCTCCTAATGGCCATTAACAGCCATGTTTTAGGCAGTTGTTTAGCCCCTCCTCCATGCTATATATTGAGCCTCCTTTGGCTCAATTCGTGACAGAAATATAGATTGGAAAAATAGCAATATTGCACACAAAACAGCGAGCATAAACACTGCAAACCAGTGACGAAAATCACTGACCAAACACCCTCATATACACAAGATATACACTACAGAGACACACTATATACACAGAGACAAAACGAGAAGAGTAGATAAAAACTCTTCCTTCCTTTTCCATATCTTCAGCAAGTCGATTCATATTTGTTTTATTCGGCAGGCTCAACCTATTGGCTTTGTAGCGTTGAGATTAAAGTGTTGTTTTATCTTGGGAGACTATTGTCCGCTAACGTAAAAGCATATATACGGGGCACTCTTGTCTTAAGGACAGAGGGAAATCCCTCGACTCAACACACAACGTTGTAACCATCCAGATTTAGTTGTTTCTTGATTTCAGGATATCAAGATTCAAGACACAACAAGCTTGTGGCAGTTTTGAAGATTGACCATTTATTTATCCTTTCGAACACTTGTAATAGTTATTTACATTCCGTATTGCTTTATAAAGTACAATAGAGTACCAACAAAATCTTTTAGTTGACTTCAAGCACCAATTCTATAATTTTCTTTAACAATAGAACTGAACATCTTAAAACTGTACAATAAATCACACATTTTAAACACATGGAAATGACAAAAACATGTTTAAGAAAGCAATGATCATAAAAAAGTTAGACTCGCAAACTAGTAAGTTTAGCACACAAAATGGGAGAGAAGAGTGGGACCTTTTCTATTACATACACACATAAAAGATTTCCTTTTCATTTGTGTGCTGTACGATCATAATGACTTCTGATTTATGAAAATTGGCTGTTTAGACAAAACAGGTTTCAGGGAGTTAGCAGATGACATTGTCATAATTTTGTGCTATACCTTAGCAGCATCTTTGAGAGGACCCCAGCGTTCTACACGATTGTACTTCTTCGAGCCAGAATGGAAATAGACTCTAACAATAGCATTCATTAGTTCTTCATGCTCCTTGAAGAAATCTGAATCCCCATAGAGCACAGCCTCAAGTACCTGGCAGTTCAGTAAGGCAAATTAATCACGATCCCAATTGTTTTTCATAAGGAAACTGCATATACTAATTTAGAGGTGCAAACCAAATTAAGTCCACAATGGAATGAAAATGAAGTCCTTTTAAAGCTCATTGGATGGCTGTTTTCCAAGTTATGCACTAGAACAGTCGCAGAGTCAAAAGGAAACTCCAACCAGGATCCTAATTCAAAGAATAAATTCCAAGAGGAGGAACATTTCAGAAATAGGAAAACATATTTGGTAAAAAGAGCGGAATCTTGAGCTCATCTAGACAACTGTTATCTTCATGTGGTAATAGGAACCTAGCATTCTTGTTAGACTATTTATTGGCTGCATTAACCTGTTAGAGATGGTTATGTTTACCAAATCTTGTGCTAAGGCTAATAAGGCAATACCACAAAAGATTATTATCTGTCCTTTTCTGTTTAAAGGGATTCATGTGCATTGACCACACAATTTTCTGGAGTTAATATTAGAGCCAGTGAAATGATACAAGAAGTACCAAAATTGGACAAAAGTTATACTTCCTCAGCAGATATTATTATTCTTAATGCTCCTCGCCTCTCAGGGAGAGCTTAATAACTCCAAAATAGGAATAATGCATGACAAATGAAATGAGCTTTATCAATGTGACTTGCAGACTTATAGGGTGTTGGAAATTTGCCTTTGGCGGGTAGGTGCGTCCATCCATATTTAATGAATTAAACATAGTGTTCCGCATGTTGGAGGCTTTGTCTCTTCACACATGCATAATCTACTAAGTGAGTAGATGACCGTAGGGCCAAGAATCGTCAAATTTCGTTGAGAAATGAAAGAGATATTGGTCCACGAAGTAAGGTGTTTGAGGCATGGAAATATGGTGTGGGACAAATCTACCACATTGGTGGGAAAATGAAGAATTGCTCTCTTTATAAGTCTCTAAATTGGCTAAGGGTTTGGGACCCCAAGGGGTATCCCATGTGTTTAAAGGAGGGAGGACCTAGATGTGTTTGGGTTCAAGGCTAAGCCCACACGCGAGTCGCGGAACAGAAACTCTTCCTTCCTTTTCCATTTCTTCAGCAAGGTGTTTCGTGTTTGTTTTCTTCGTCAGACTCAACCTATTTGCTTTGTAGTGTTGAGATTAAAGTGTTATTTTATCTTGGGAGACTATTGCCCGTTAACGTAAAAACATATATACGGGACAATCTTGTCTTAAGGACAGAGTGCAATCACTCGACTCAGCACACAGTTGTAACAATCTAGATTTAGTGTTTCTTGATTTCAGGTTATCAAGAATCAAGACTCAACAAGCTTGCGGCAGTTCTGAACATTGGCCTATTTGTTTATCCTTTCGAACACTTGTAATATTTATTTACTTCCCGTACTGCTTTACAATATCCAACAACACAGGGTGTAACTTACTGCAGCTAGGTAAGTCAAATTTCAAATATGCTAGAAAACATTTTCCAAGTCGGAGCTTTTCTCTTCTTCTTTTTTTCTCCCAGTAAAAGTATAGTATTTAAATCTGCTAAAATTTACGGGTTCCTTCATAAGGCACAGTAACAGGGGCACAAATATTTTAAGAATTTACCAATGGCAATTCCTTGGAGAATATATGGTATCTGAACTCGGCAGCCAGCTCTTGTAGGGGATTCGGTCCACTCACATAACAGTGGACATCAAGAAACAAATTGCCTTTCACTTCTGTCCATTCAGCAACCACATCATCCTTATTATACCACCCTTTCAACTGCCATAGAAAAAAAATGGTGCAACGATTGAACTCAAATTACAAAATCATTTTCCCGAACCAAGTTCAAAGCCAGAAAAAGAAAACATAATTCATAAATGCAGCTTAAGTGAAAAAATGGGTATGTTGTTGTTGCAGATTAAGGATAAGCACTTGCTCATCTAAAAGTGAAAAATGTCATTACCTGATCGTATTGGATATTATTTGAGATGGTTAATGTCATATTAGCAGTAAAATCACAATGGGACAGTGTGTACGTCCTTGGAACGATACTAGAGTATGTATCAACCTCTTCTCCTTTTAACAGGACTTCCAGCTTTGAAGCTTCAAATCTTGCTGGTGGACCCAAGAGCCTAACAGCCTGGATATGATGACACAGAAAGTAATTATTTTTCAAGAAAAAAAAACTACATGGATTTAAAAATTAGAACACAAAGTCAGTTTTATGATTTATGAAACATAGTTGTCATGATTGATCATCCTCATTTGAAAGGAGTAATTCCTCGATGTCAGGAAGAGATAAAAAATTTCAAGAAACTGACAAAGCAGGTGTATTCAAATTGCAATAGGAAACAAGAGATCACAAAGCAAATTGTACAAGTTCCTCAATTTACTGTTCGGTTTCCTCTGCCAAGAAGCAATGCATTAACCCCTACATCTAACAATTATGAATTAACAGTACAGTGAAAATTGTATGAATCAACTGCACTAACAGACTAACAAAGAGTACGATGAACTCATACCAAGAAAAGCATATTGCATTATATAAAGTGAAAATGACCAAATTTGTTGCTGGACTATCTAAATTGAGCAATTTTACCCTCCGTTAAACTCTTGGTCTAATATCACCCTTACTGTTAGCAAATCATCTTGTATTTGCCCTTGCAATTAGCAGAACTCCAGTTTGAAATTGGTAGAATCCACCATGTCCAAATTCTTCTGGAAAAGGTTCAAGTTTAACCCCTCAACTTTTGACGATGGTTAAAAATTAACCTAAGGTTGGAGCTCCATTAGGGCTCAATGTCATTCTATAAGCGACTTGACTAAGTCTAAGAAGCTTTGCTTTTCTTGTAGTAGGCCCGTAATGCCTCGCTTCATTTGCACTTGTTCGAAAATAGTCAAAATGGAATTCCATATGCAATGTTTGAATCCTATCTTATACGTGTTCTAATCAAAAGTTTCCAATTTATTATCCTAAACTCTGAATAAGAACATAATCTATTTTGGAAGGATAAAGTGTTCATTGTGGATTGTACATTGTAAACTTGTAACCATAGGAAAAAAGATTTAAGATTGTGTCAGACAGCCATTTGACCATCCCAACACTGGTGGTTGGAGCCTAGAACTCAAGGATACAGTGGTACGAGCCTATGAACAGATCCTGTTCAAGTAAGGTCGTGACTTGTACCCCCACTGCTCAACATTAAAAAGACATCTCTATTGTGTTGTTTCAGAGATGTGGGGTGACTAGAAAGTCCTTATTTTTCTTTTAGCATGTGTTAGATTCGTGAATAGTGAAACTAATATGTAGTACTTTGATTAGTCTTCTCTTTCGCTATACTTACTGAGCTAAACATGGAAATTAACACTTTCTATGGGCCTCATTCAGGGGCTTAGGGGTTGATGAGGGTGTTTGACAAAAAATACACTCTATATATAGGGTAGATTTTTTATGTTTATGTACATATATTAACATTTGAATACCTGAATAATTGCAAAAGGTTAGCTTAAGTGATCTAGGATATTCAACGTTGTCTCTAGCATCTTAGGTTTGATTCTCAAGACAACATTATTTTTTATGTTTAGCCTTTATTGTTTTTTTCGAACCTGAATTAAAATCTTAGATCCGCCACTGGACCCTCGTTCAACATTGGTATAGACCAAAAGTTTAACTTAGGGAAAAGTTGCTCAATTTCAAATAGTACAAACACAAAGTTAGTTTTAGCCCACTAATGTTTTTGAACCGCCCTAATTAAAATGTTTTAATCCCATATCCAAGACACTCGTATTTACCAGCAAAACAGAACATTATGATATATATTCACAACAAAAAAAAAGTCAGCCCGGTGCACTAAGTTCCCGCTATGCACGAGGTCCGGGGAAGGGTCAGACCACAAAGGTCTATTGTACGCAGCCTTACCTTACATTTCTGCAAGAGGTTGTTTCCACGACTTGAACCCACGACCTCCTGGTCACATGGCAGCAACTTTACCGGTTACTCTAAACTCCCATTCGATATATATTCACAACAATTTAACAAAAATAAAAAAGGAGGAGAAAGAAGAACCTGGAAGACAAGGGTGTTGTAAGGTGGTTTTCTGTCACTAAAAGAAGAAAGCAGAACAGCAGGATTTGTTGAATGTTTAACTTTACAATTATGAATGTAAGAACAGTTGAAAGAAGAAGAAGAAGAATGGGAAGTAAAGCGACTGGCCATGGACTGCATGACAAACTCATCCTCCTCTTTCCTTCTCTCTACAACTATCTTCTATCCCCCCCCCCCCCCCTTAAACATGACTTCACAACCATTTATTTTTCCTCTTTGTTTCTTTCTTTGTGTTTCAAGAATGTGAAACTTTTGTGTGTGTGTGTGTGTCTTTGTGACAGACACTACTGAGCGAAATGGAAGATGTGGATATGAAAGGAGAATGGAATTTTTGAGAATAGCATATATTTTTTTTAAAATATTTTCTGAGTAAGGAGGCCCCACAAAATCCATGACAATTAAATGGACCAATGGTTTATTTACATTTGTGTATAACTCTCATCCTCGAAACCACATAGCCATACACCATTTTAATCTATTTTCACGTTATTTTTTTCATTGGAATACATAAGTATCGAGGGATACAACACATTATTTTGTTACGAATATTAAATCCACGGTCATGTTTTGTTCGACCATATATTTTATGTTAATTTACACACTTTCTTTAACGTATCCCGCCTTATAAGACACCCTGACGATTTATATAGAAATTTTTTTAAAAAACTCTTTGCCAAACACTTTTCTCACGTTAAGGTATTTCTAATGAAGATTTAAATTTAAAATCTTATATTGTAAATTTTATGTATTTAAAATTAAGAACTTACTCATTTTGTTTTATGTGTTGGTTTGATTGAAAACCAAGTTTTAAAAAGTAAGAGAGATTGTTGAATCATCCGTTCTTAAACTAAAAATATGATAATGTATTAAAATGCCTTTTAAATTTTGAGATACCAAACATGTTAAGTGAGATAGTAATTATTAAAGTAAAACTGTTAGGCATTTTTTTGGGAGGCGAAATGAATTGGTCATTATATGTTAGAAGAACACTGATCAACCGAAACAATGTGGAGTGGTCTAGTTTAACTACTTAGATTGAAATTCAATAATTAGATTTTACTTTCACAAATTAAACGAAAGTAAGGTGTTGTAGCTTTCTATAATGGAAATTTTACATAGCATAGTTAACTCTAAGAGGTATTTATGGTTAGTAATTACTATTTAATTTAATTACTTTTTGTAGCTACAATGACTTTTCAATTTACATATCGTAGCTATATCAAATACATACGGTTAGGGAATTGTATCAAGCATTCTCCTTCACCTCTCTCTTCTCCCTCACCTCTCTCTTCTCCCTCGGCTCTCACCCCTCTCTCTCAGTTCCCTCTCTATTCTCCGACTCGGGCGTCGTCGTACACGTGGTGGTCCTTAGCACTGACCCAGCTAAGGCGACAGTCGTAGCTGCCGATGACGCTATAATCCATGGCTTCTTGAGATCTGGATGGATACCGAAATCCATGGCTTTCATGGCTTCTTCTCAGATCATAGCCATCAGTGATGACTCCGACCTTTCGCAACGACTTTGGCTTTGTGCTTCCTGAGCTCTGTCCGTGAAACGATATGGATTTCTCCAATAACTTAATTCCCATTCGATTTTCAGATGGATTTGAGTAATTTTTTTTTCTCAGATCTGGGTGTATTCTTTTGGCCGGAATTTTGTATCTGAAATTTTGCATTTGAATTTTTTGTATGTATACAAATTTACCCCTGTTATTATTTTATAGAGTTGATTTTCATTTTTGAATACACCTGAATACACTGTCGCATTGATATACTAGCCGACAACAACACAAATACATTCAAATACAGTCGAATACATTCAACCTTGCGACGTGATACAAGTAGAGCTTCATCAAAGCTTTCCACACAAATCCGAGCGAAGGAGTTTGAGGACCTTCGCAACATATGCATGAAGATTGACAGTCGAGAGCATGCTTTGGAGGCAATTGATGAATTCGACCTACTTGAAGCAAAAGAAGCTCAGGTAGTTGAGGGAGAGAAGCATGAGATCGACTAGAGATGTCAAGGCCGAAGTCGAAGTAGAGATGAGGGTGGTTATTGATGCAAACATACTATTATTTAAATACAAGTCATCATCCATAAAGAAGATCTAGTAAGGCCCTTATTTCATTAAGAGTGTTTTTGTAATAGTTATAGTAGTCTTCTTAGCCTAGTTAGTATAAATACTAAACTTGTTATTTCATTAGGTAGATTTTGATTAATATTGATATTGTTGTAGATTTCATTACCTTGCAGAAATGCAAGGTAAGACTTCGTACAATAGATCCTTGTGGTCCGACTCTTTTACGGACCCTGCGCATAGCGGGAGCTTAGTGTATCAGACAACCCTTTTTATTGATATTGTTGTTTCCCTAGAGAGAGATTATGAGAGGCTTTTGGATAAGCTCTTGTTGATTGATTGTGGCTGAGAGGTAGGTTTCTTGGGAATCTAATTTCTTTGAGGTCTTCCTAAGATTTAGGTGCTTGTCTGGATACTCAATTGGGGATTTTGGCTAATCTTGAGCCTTAGTTCTTAATTGGTACATTTCTTGTGTCTATCTATAGGTTTAGGTGTTTGTTTTGGTTAATTCAATTGAGGTCTTAAACTTTAATATAACTTTTGGTTGCTTTTGATTCCATTTATTGTATCTACCTTCTATACTTTCTTGTTTCTTCAGCATACGATATTGCATCACGACGTCTAGCGACGACCTTGCTGATCGAAGCTCGAATACATTCAAATACATCCAAAGTACAAAAGAATAGATCAATATATAAATAAGTTGAAATACACAGCTCCTTCGTGTATTTAAATGCACTGAAATACAATCATTTTGAATACACACGTATTCAAAGAAATTAAGGTTGCATGTATTCAAAATACATTCAAATACATGTGACATTAAATAAGGTTGGATACAACTAAACAATATACTCAAATACACGTGAATTGTCCTAACTAGCTACGAACCATAAATTTTTTAAAAATAGCTACGATTTGTTAAGAGCTCCTAAAATATAATTTTTTGTGTAAGTTTCTCTTCTATAATTATTATAGGTCTTTTGATAGATGATTTCTTGAAAATAACAGAATATGAAGTCCCGATCATTTCAATGTTTGGGCTTGCTCGATATTGTTGATGGAGAATTGGAAATGTTTGGTGTTGGGCCTCTTATTCAACTGATCAACTCATTTAGGAAGATTTACACAAATAGAGTTATTTCAAGCACTTATTTAACTTTTGATCTCATTTTAAAAAGTTGTGCGAAATAATGTTCTCATAAGAAATTAGAGTTCAATTCTTGATAGGGATGGCAATTGGGCGGGCGGGTGCGGGTACCCCTTCCCCCGCACCCGTACCTGCCAGAAAATTTTATACCCGTCACCCGTGGCGGGTATAATTTTCAACATCCATACCCGCCTAGGCGGATATAGTCATAAATCCACATCCGCTCCACCACCCAAGTGGATATCCGTCACCCGCCAATACCCGCCTGCCATATTTTGTAATCAATTCATTTGTGATCAACATGATCCCAAAAATTCAAATTCCAAAAATTATCCCAAAAATTTGAGTCAAGAATCACTACTGTCACGGTCTCATTTTCTTTGGGAGAGAGGGAGGAGAATTCCGTATTTTTTCACCATCAGAATTCCTCATTTTTTTCACCTCTTTCCCCTTTATCGGACAAGGCATAAGTTCTATGTAACTTTGCCCGAATAGACATAATTTTTATGAAATTTTGCCTTGCGAAATAGTTACTACACAACTTATACTCCATAATCATTTTTAGTGGAAATTATGCTTATAGGTAAAAGTAGTTTAATTTTTATATATGAAAAAAGTAAAAATTCATCAAGTTAAGTTTGCCTTATCGGACAAAACTTGCAAGTGTATATAATGTGAAATTATGCCTAGAGGCAAAAGTAGTTTTATTTTTATATATAAAAAAAGTAAAAATTCATCAAGCTAAGTTTGCCTTATTTGAAAAAACGTGCAAGATTGTATAATGGAAAGTTATTTCTGGAGGCAAAAGTAGTTTTATTTTTATATATAAAAAAAGTAAAAATTCATCAAGTTAAGTTTGACTGATTGAGCAAAACTAGCAAGATTATATAATGAGAAGTTATGTCTAGAGACAAAAGTAATGTAATTTTTATATATAAAAAAAAAGTAAAAATTCATCAAGTTAAGTTTGCCTGTTTGGAAAAAACTTGCAAGATTATATAATAGGAAATTATGTCTTAAGGCTTAACTTTATATTCCAAAGTTAGTCAAGTATATTTTAAAGTTAGTCAACTCAGGCCTTAAGACCTAACTCTATAGGAGTATTCCAAAGTTAGTCAAGTTAAGTCTTAACTTTAAAGCATAACTTTATATTCCAAAGTTAGTTAAGTTAGGCGTTAAGGCATATTTTTATATTTCAAAGTTAGTCAAGTTAGACCTTAAGACATAACTTTAGATTCCAAATTAAGCCTTAAGGCGTAACTTTAGATTCCAAAGTTAGTCAAGTTAGGCCTTAACCTTAAGACATAACTTTAGATTCCAAAGTTAGTCAAGTCAGTGCTTAAGGCATAACTTTAGATTTCAAAGTTAGTCAAGTAAGTGTTTAAGGCATAACTTTAGATTTCAAAGTTAGTCAAATCAGGCCTTAAGACATAACTTTATAATTCAAAGTTAGTCAAGTCAGGCATTAAGACAACTGTATATTCCAAAGTTAGTCAAGTTAGGTCTTAAGACAGAACCTTAGATTCCAAAATTAGTCAAGTCATGTCTTAAGCAATAACTTTATATTTTAAAGTTAGTCAAGTTAAACCTTAAAGCATAACTTTAGATTTCAAATTTAGTCAAGTTGGACCTTAAGACATAACTTTAGATTTCAAAGTTAGTCATGCCTACAGACAAAAGTAGTTTGATTTTTATATATGAAACAAGTAAAAATTCATCAAGTTAAGTATGCCTTATTGGGAAAAACTTGCAAAGGTATATAATGGAAAGTTATGCCTAGAGGAAAAATAATTGAAGATAAAATCTATCTTATTAATTAAATAACTTAAAATTGAAGATTATACACAATAAATAAATCCACAGTTTCCATCACGAAATATCATAACAACTACAATGGATTTCATCACCTATCTCCACTAAATTCATTACCTACCACCAAAGTCACCAAAATCATTCTTCTACCACCATAAATCACAACACATACCATAAATTTTATGACCCACCTTCAAACCCACATTATCACTCCAATCACCAAAAACTAACTTGATTCCTAAGTGCTTTTTGTATCCAACTGAAGTTGTGACCGAGTAAAAGAAATAAAATGAGTTCTTCTCAATATGATGATAGTTTCATATTTCACATTGAATATTTTTTTATTTCCGTTCGAATTGAGTTCTAATGAATGCTCTAAATTTTAAGAAGATAGAAAAAACTTGAGATTTTTCGCTATCGAAAAAGTCCTTAAAAACTTAGAATAATCATTCAAAAAGAGAACATAATACCGATGACCCAAAGAACTAAGAAAATGAGATAAATCACTATGAATAATATCAAATGGCATTAAAGTATGAGAATTAGAGTCTACAAATGGCAACTTAACAATTTTTCCTAAAGAACAAGATTGACAATTCGAAGTACTATGTGTACCGTTACAAGAAATAAAATTGTTTTTATCTAAGAAAGATAAAATAGACGACCCCGGATGACCTAGACGAGCATGCCACAAGGAAGGAGCCAGAGCTGCAAAAGTTAATGGCAATGAGTGACTCGAGAAACCGGAACTTGGTGTGATAGGATAAAGATCTCCCCTACTATCACACCGCATGAGAGGATTCCCCGTCTTGAAATCCTTCATAGAAAATCCAAATGGATCAAATTCAACAGAAACAGAATTATCAATGGTGAATTTACGGACATACACCAATTTTTTAATCAATTTAGGGGCATGAAGAGTATTTGGGGGGGAGGGGGGAGATGAAGTTTTATGACCATAACCACGAATCAGAATTGAATTGTCATTACCAATAATTATACCACAATTACTGCTCAAATTGGAATAAGACGAGAGAGTACCTTGGCATGACGTCATGTGGGTAGTAACTCCGGTGTCTATGTACCAATTTGTGTCTGGGGGATTTAATCCAAGTGTGTGCATCGCGGCTTCAATGTCGGTCGGGGTGGAGCCCACTTCATGATGGGCCTGAGGAGGCCGGGGCCCAAGTACATCGGCTTGCTGCCCCGACCCAGAATTGGGGCGAAATCCACTGGGCAAGAAGGAATTGGGTCGAGAAAACTGTTGCTGGGCAGCCTAGTGGCTAGGCGATGAAACTGCTGGGCCGTAGGGGCTGTTGGGCCACTGCCCCAAGCCCATGGCTAGGGGGCCCAAGGCTGGGACCAGTTGGGTTGTGGCCCACTGTTCTTGGGGTGGGACCCACTGCCAACGTTACCACCACCGGAACAACTGCGTTTGCCCCCGCGATTTTTGGCATTATTTTTCCGACTATTTTTGCCACCATCGTGAGTACGGTTTTGGCCTGAATTATTAACAAAACCTGAAGAATTTGTGGAGGACGTCATCATGACTACGTGACTAGCACTAGTAGCCACCTTCTTTACCAAGCCTGCTTCTTCGAGCGTAAGCGGAAGAGCGATGCTTTGACGAAGAAGCGTGCCAACACCACTATAGGCCTCAGATAGGCCTGCAACCATCTGAAGGACAAGACGGTCATTGGTAACTGGCGCACCAATGTTGCGAAGTTGGTCTACCAATTCTTTCAACCTTTTGCAATATGCTGAAACATTGGGGAAATCTTCCATATTGACGTGGGAGAATTCCTGCTCAAGGGTAACATAACGAGAATTCTGATTATCTTGGAATATATCACGTATTATATTCCATGCCGCCATCGCCGTAGCGTCTGGTTCGATAATCGTTTGCAAGAGGTCGGTAGAAATAGTGGAGTAAATCCACTGAAGAACAGTGGCATCAAGAGTCGTCCATAACTTAGGATTATCCTTGGGTTTGGGCACCTTTGTATCCGTAGGAGCCGCGGGGATAATATGATGGAGAACTTGATGCGAGCGTGCATGAACTTTGAACAGTTCGGCCTACGTCACGTATTGGACGTTTTCTATTTCAAGAATGCTAGAGATGTGATTCTTGATGTTAGAAACAGTGAGGGCAGGGTAAAATGTGTTCTTAGCCATAATAGCAACGCAAGATGTGATGTAGGGATTGGGAAGAGAGGAGGTACCGTCGGCACAAAATTCGAGAACAAGGGGCTCGAATATTCAAGGGAGGTCGACGGAAATTTGGATAATTTGGAGAGATGATTTTAATACCTAGACTTCTAATACCATGAAAGAAATAATCCCTTGATTATTTTCATTAATTGAAAGAGAATATGTACAATTTACATATTTCCATAATAAGAAAATCCTATTCCTATTCTACTCCTAAAACCTTATTCTATTTGGAGACTAACTATACAATTATGGTAAGTGTACAAGACTAATTACACTATAATATTACAATACCAAATATACAATTTACAGCCCAACTGTGGGCCTGCTACAGTGAATCCGAGACACAATATACATATGATATACATGTGTATTCGGTGTATATCGTATGTATATTTAACATTTATAATTCTAGTTAGCTAAATACAGAATATTAATTTATATAGTTCAATATTTAAACTTATAACTTTAATGCTTTCACATTTCTTTTTCTTGTTTCCCCCAGTGTTCGGTATTCGCATTGAAGTATGATTATATTCAAATTCGCGCCAGTAAAACCTGTTTATGCTAGAAACGCTCCCTATCAAAAAAAAAAATTCATACCCGCTCGAATTCGAGACCTCTATAAAAAAAAAATCATACCCGATTCTTCAGCCTTCTCCTCTTGTCCCAGTTGACATCCCCAGGCTCTCGAGAGCGCCTGTTCCCACCAGTCTTGGTAGCGGTGACACCATGAACACGTTCATCATCATCACTCTCTTCTATCAGAAAACCATTGCCATATCCAGATTTGGTCACTCAACTTTTGACCGACATCTTTCGAACACTAATAGTAATACAATACAATCTTTTCTTAAGTTGTTGGTACTCTATTGTACTTTATAAAGAAGTACGGAAAGTACATAACTATTAGAAGTATTCGAAAGGATAAACAAATATTCAATATTCAGAAATTGAATCTTGTTGAACAGATAGGCCAATCTTCAAAACTGCCGCAAGCTTGTTGTGTCTTGAATCTTGATAACCTGAAATCAAGAAACAACTAAATCGGATGGTTACAACGTTGTGTGTTGAGTCGAGTGATTGCCCTCTGGTCCTTAAGACAAGATTGCTCCGTATATATGCTTTTACGTTAGCGGGCAATAGTCTCCCAAGATAAAACAACACTTTAATCTCAACGCTACAAAGCCAATAGGTTGAGCCTGGCGAATAAAACAAATATGAATTGACTTGCTGAAGAAATGGAAAAGGAAGGAAGAGTTTCTATCTTCTCTTCTGTTTTGTCTCGGTGTATATAGTGTGTCTCTGTTGTGTATATCTTGTGTATATGTGAGGGTTTGGTCACTGTTTTTCAGTCACGAATTGCATTGATTTTCGCCACTGGTTTGAGCAGTTTTTCGCCACTATTTTGATCACTGTTTAGTGCTGTGTTTTTCTGTTTTTCTGTGCTATATTGCAGTCACACATTGAGCCAAATGAGGCATCAATATATAACATGAGGAGGGGCTGATCAACTACCCAAACATGGCTGTTAATGGCCATTAGGAGGGCTGTAAATGACATGTTTAATGCCATTAGTGAGGCTGATTTAAGGTCTTGAAGGAGGTTGATGATGGTCATTGAAGGAGGGCTGTTAATGGAGTAGTTAACAGCCAAGTAATGACTGGTTAATGCTAAAAAACAGTCCAAACGGTAGGCAGAAAGTTTCTGCCTTCCGTCACTCCCAAAATCAACTTTTTAGATCTCTAGGGACCAAACTGTAAATATTAAGCAATTTGGGGTCTAAAAAGATAATATCAGAAAGTCCCCACAGCCCACAGCCCGAGACCGGACCGGCAGGCGGCGGCGGCGCGCGCGGGCTTAGCCTTGAACGTAAGTACATCTAGGTCCTCCCTCCTTTAAACACATGGAATACCCCTTGAGGTCTCAAACCCTTTGCCACATTAGAGACTTATATAGAGAGCAATTCTTCCTATTCCCACCGATGTGGTAGATTTTTCCCACACCATATTTTGATGCCTCAAATACCTTACTCCGTGGACCAATATCTCTTTCATTTCTCAACGAAATTTGACGATTCTTGGCCCTACGGTCATCTACTCACTTCGTAGATCATGCATGTGCGAAGAGACAAAGTCTCCAACATGCGGAACACTAGTGTTTAATTCATCAAAGATGGGTGGACGCATCTCCCCGCCAAAGGCAAATTTCCAACAGTATGTATATTTAACATTTATAATTCTAGTTAGCTAAATACAGAATATTAATTTATATAGTTCAATATTTAAACTTATAACTTTAATGCTTTCACATTTCTTTTTTCTTGTTTCTTGTTTCCCCAGTGTTCGGTATCCGCATTGAAGTATGATTATATTCAAATTCGCGCCAGTAAAACCTGTTTATGCTAGAAATGCTCCCTATCAAAAAAAAAATTCATACCTGCTCGAATTCGAGACCTCTATCTTTCCACATTTCACTCATTCTCAGAGAGCGGAAAATTGGTTCCTTAAGCTAAACGAGTTTCGTGCAAAATCACGTGACTAGGATTTTTTCCCCCACCCACCCACCCCGAAATATAACAAATCATTTAATTTTAAATTAATGAAAATGAGAGGTGTCGGTGCTTCATGTCTTTAATTTGTATCCAAGAGACCAAGATGGTGAAGAATGAGGCGAGAGCAACTAGTTTCCTATTGGCACATGCAAAGGGTCCCAATTTCCCTTTCATTCCATTGGAAAATATTGTCGGTGAATACTATAGTCTATATACTTGTATGATTTAACCATCCAATTAATATATTCCAGTAATTAACACTCTTATGCAGTAAACTTTCTCACTTTCAAGTATACATCATAGGTAATTATTAGTAGCATCATTATAACTGTTCTTGATCTTTTCCAATTTCAAGATTGCGAGATACCACGAAACTATTATTATACGCTCATAGTAATTTATGTTTCAAAAGCTTAGTATTAATATAAACAAACAATTGATCAAAGTCATTTTCTCGAGTGAATATTTTAATATCACATAGCGCTAGTCCTCACTTCTTGAATGGTATGATGGAAGTAAATGGTACCACAGATTCAAAACCTAGAGAAAAGGTGAAAGACCTGAATGCAAAAGACGGGGGAACATTCTCTATTGTCCGGATAAATTAGCGTGTTTGGCAAAATTTTTGAGAAGCAAAAAACGCTTATTTTTCTTAAAAAGATAGTAGAGTACTTGTTTTAGAGAGTGAAAGTGTTTGATCAAACTTTTTTAAAAAAAAAGTATTTTTTGTAGTAGCAGAAGATGTAATTATAGAAATTGAAAAAAAAAATAGTTTTTCCCTATAAGTACTTTTGTCACTTTGGGCCAGTATGAGTTAATGATGTAATATTGTAAAGAATGAATTTTTGGTCTAACTTAACTCAAAAGCTAGTTTGTAGGGTGAGTATTGTCCAAGTCTATGTGGACCTGACGTGGAAATATTTTTCTTGTTGTGCAGTCCAAGTCATATTTTCATCCATGTAAGGGCAAATTTGATAAGTATGCTAATGGGAAGGGCAATTTTGATTCCAAAGTTTAACGGAGGGCAATGTTAAACTATAAAGTATAGTTGAAGGGCATTTGACTATTTTCTCTTTTATGAATGTAGTAATATTCTAAGCTCTCATTTGATCATAGATTTTTAAGTTAAAACTTAAAACTTGAAAATTTGAGTTTTTGAAGTTGTGATTTTTGGAATTTGAAGTTGTATTTGGACATGCATTTTACTTTGAAAAAATCTGAAGTTCTGTGGGTGGAAGTTTTTGAAACTTGATTTTTAAAAAAAAATAGATTTTCAAAATCTATGGCCAAATAGATACTTCCTTCATCCCAATTTATATAATGTAGTTTGACTGGACACGCAGTTTAAGAAATAAATGAAAACTTTTGAATATTGTAGCCTAAAATAAGCTAAGTATAATTATGTGATTATAGATCATCTCGTTAAGCGTAAAAGATAAATTTTAAAGTCAAATTATTGTCAACATTTAGGTTTGGGATTCAAAACTACAACTTTCTATTTCCATGGTTATTTGGTATGCATTATTTGCAATTGAAAGCGGGTTTGTCCACGTACGGTAGTTTCTGATGTTAATGATTTTTTTTATTTTAATAATTTATGCTACTTCTTATTTCCTTCATTTTTGGAATAACAGCCTGGATTCTTTGAATTTTTTTCCATAATTAACTGAGAGTTTAAGCATAATTTATTGTTTAGGTACTATCGTTGAGTACTATATTAGTAATAGTAAGCGTCTATGTTATTTTAAGATAAGCTTTACCAAATATTTTATATGCATATATTCTTATGAAAATGAATTAGATTGTACGTAAATTTTACATCTCTTCAATAAAAAAAATGTCAATAAACTTGAAGATTAAAATATTAGTTTAAGTTTTTGTGGATTCTCTCTCCCCTTTTTTGATGATGTTATTTGTTGAACTAACCTCTTGAATCATAAAAATCATATTTATGCACCAAATAAAAGGCCTGGTTCAACATCCAAATTGAAGAAACTATGAAAGAAAAATTTGGCTCAAGAGCAATAATAAATTTGATTCCCTCCCAATTTCTTGACCCTCCTTAAGAAAATAGTAATTTAATTTAAGATTTCAATCACAATTATAATTATATTTATTGACCCTCCAGCCAAATTATAAGATTTCAATCACAATTATAAGATTTCAATTTAAGATTTCAATCACAATTATAAGATTTCAATCACAATCACAATTTAATTTAAGATTTCAATCACAATTTCTTGACCCTCCAGCCAAATTTGTTTACACAAGTGGCTGCTAAGTTTTTACTCTTTCTCCATAGAAATATGAAAAGATTTAACCTTCTCTTATCCATAGCATTTATTCTTAATTTTTATGAATATTAATTGCTCTGTTTTAATTTATATGATAATTTTTTTTTAAGTTAATCTAAAAAAAAATTCTTATTTGATAATAATTTAATTTTAATTTTTTATTTATTAGCTTAATGAGATGATACAAATATTTTTAATCTATTTTATATCATAATTTTTTTTTTAATTTCTTAGACTCATGTCTAGTTAAACCACATGGTATAAATTGGAACAGAGAGTAATAATTTAAGTTTAGTTGGAATAATAAAATTGTTTTAATTACCTTTCCGATCCCTTTAGTGCTGTTGTTATTCTAGGCTGTCGGCCAATCTCATTCACTGCTTATGCGTTTAATGCAACCCCCATCTTCATCTCTCTTTAATAACAACACCTTATAAATCTCTAACTAATAAATCAAGATTCAACATCTTTCCACCCCTTTTAGCAAAGAAACGAGCTTCCAACACTAAATTGGTTTCACATCTAAAAGGTACAATTTTTCCTTCTTTCTATTACCATATGAATGCAAATCTTTTTTTAAAATTTTTTTATTACATAAGGAGGGTATTATAACTTGGGATTCGAACCTCACCACCAAGGTTTCTTGCAGTCAGGTGGCTTTCACTTCTCTCCTTATAGTCGAGTTGCTTTTCGCTCCCTCACCAACAAAGTAAAAGTTCGATAGTCAGTGAATTGAGTTAATAGACTCCTACTGTATGAATACAAATCTGTTAGATAATTTGTAATATAAGTTATGAAAAGTCTATCTCTCAAATTTTAAAATATAAGGAAATCTGCAGGTATAACAATAGGCTGTGTTATATAGGGAATTGCTTGTATTTTTTTCTGTATACGAGCAATATCTCTTTAAGGAAAGTGATTTATTCACGCTTCAAAGCCATTTCTTCTTCAATTATGTTTACCTATTTTTCTAACAAAATCTGTGTCTATGTACCTTCTTTTCCTTTCATTTTTTCTCTTTTTGGGTAAAAGGGTGAGCTTTGTTTCTGGTTTTGTGAGTAGAATGCTCAAACTTTTGTTTTGTTATGTACTGTTTGATTAGTTCTTGATTTGCAACTTTGATCTGAGATTGATCTTGCCATTTTGAATATTTTTGTTTTGTAATTCTGTGATGTTGTGAAGGATCTTGTAGTTTTGATGCTGTATCCTGTTTTAGGAGCATTATGGACTAGAAATGTGTATTTCTTGAAATATGGGAGTTTAATAAGTGGTATTTAACTATATGTTTTTAATGAGTTTATGTTGAGGTCTGTATATGCAGAGGCAAATTCAAGATCTACAGTCGGTGGGTTCAGTATGAGTTTGATCTTATTATAAGTGTACATTTTAACTTGTTTTACATAATGATAGATCCAATTGAACCCACAGAACCTGCTTAGGTCCGTCTTTGTGTATACGTGAATTGCTTATAGTGGAAACTCAAATATAGAAAGCTTTTGGTAGAAAATGTTGTTACTTGTTAGAGTTTCTTTTGGAATTGAGCAAGGAGAGTGTTAAAGAATCTGGAATTGAGCTACTTGTGCGTAAACTTTTTAGAATTCATTGTGATCTCTTTAGTGAATTCTGCTATGAGTATTTGAGTGTTCACCTGATATTTCATTAGATTTGCTTCAGATAAACAATAATTGCAACATTTGCACTTTGTTTTATTAAAAAAAATATAAAAAATATCTATAGGGTGAGTCTGT
This sequence comes from Anisodus tanguticus, assembly GCA_034509755.1. NCBI lineage: Eukaryota > Viridiplantae > Streptophyta > Magnoliopsida > Solanales > Solanaceae > Anisodus > Anisodus tanguticus. The sequence goes on from CM067560.1 coordinate 10,156,377, forward strand.
GTAGGTAAATTTTATCCCTACCTGTATTTAAATGACAGAGATACTAGAACTGAAACTGTGGTGGGTACCTAGTCCTAGGGCCTCACAGTAGCACCATAGAAGTATGTTTTTCGAATATTGCTGCATCTTGTTTTTCTTTTTAACATTGTTTTGATCCTAGCTTCTGATGTGGTTTTACCATAGTTTTTTAATCTGGTCTACAAGACATTTTATACTACTATGTTTGATATTTAAATTTATTTTTCTCAAAATGTTCAGGGATCGAATATTATGGCCGGGGGAAGTTACTCCCATCTTGGTGGGAGGAAATTATCTGATTGGTGCTCAAAAATCACTGTTGTGACTTTTCTTGGAATTTCTTTCTTTGGGATATGGATGCTGATATCATCATCATCATTTAGTATACCTATTCAAAATTCAGAGATATCTTCGACGTTGAAAGTTTCCAAGAACATTTTGGGGCAGGATTTTCCAGTCAATGCAAAGAGAGAAGAGGATGAAACATTCCAGGGAGAGAAGGGGTTCAGAAGGGGAAGATCTTTAAAGGAGATTGAAGATGAGGAAACTGAAGGAGATAGCTCTAATTTAAGAAACGAAGAAGAAAATCAAGAAAATTCTGAATCCAGTTCATCCGGTGATGAATCGCAGTCTGGCAATGAGAGTGAGGAAGTAGATTCAAGAGAGAAAGACTCAACTTCAAGCGGTGGCAAGTCAGATACCGGAGGTGAAGACTCAAATACAGATGAAAACGGTGACTTAAAATTGGAATCAGAGAAAGCAAAGAAGGGAGAAACAGAGAATGAGATTTTTCCAGCTGGTGATCAATCGGAGATTTTGAAAGAAACTACAACACAAAACGGGCCATGGTCAACTCAGGCTGCTGAGTCTGAAAAGGAGAATGAGTCACAGGATTCTTCATCATCTAAGGGCTATAAGTGGAAGCTATGTAAAACTGATGCAGGGCCAGATTATATTCCGTGTTTGGATAACGTGCAAGCTATAAGGAAGCTCCCAAGTACTTCACACTATGAACATCGTGAGAGGCACTGCCCTATTGAACCTTCAACTTGCCTTGTTCCTCTGCCGTCAGGATACAAGCAACCAATTGGATGGCCTAGAAGCAGGGAGCAGGTATATCTTGTTTTTGTTTATCCATAGGGTTTTGCTTCTGATTACAAAATTTGATAAGCCAAATAACTTTGCATTTTATGGTTGAACAGATATGGTACTCTAATGTTCCTCATGCAAAGCTAGCAAAGGTCAAGGGGCACCAAAACTGGGTCAAAGTTACTGGAGAGTACCTTACTTTCCCTGGTGGAGGTACTCAGTTTAAGCAAGGCGCTCTTCATTACATTGATTTCATCCAGCAGGTAAGTTTTTGCTTAAATTCCCATGCTACTTCATGTTATATATAATTATTTGTTTCGTAAACATGATGTTTAATTATTTGCTCCATGCATCACAAATTGTTTAGTTTATGGCTTCCTGTATGCAGACCCTACCTCAACTTTCATGGGGCAAACAAACACGTGTTATTTTGGATGTTGGTTGTGGAGTGGCCAGCTTTGGAGGATACCTCTTTGAAAGAGATGTACTAGCAATGTCACTTGCCCCAAAGGATGAGCACGAAGCCCAAGTGCAATTTGCACTTGAGAGGGGCATCCCTGCTATGTCAGCTGTTATGGGAACTAAAAGACTACCATTCCCTGGTAAAGTATTTGATGCTGTCCATTGTGCAAGGTGTAGAGTTCCGTGGCATATCGAAGGTGAATTAAAAATCTCTCTTTACAAGATTTTCTTGGTTTTGGAATGTCAGCCGATGGTAAACGTCCTAGCGTATTGCAGGTGGCAAACTTCTCCTAGAATTGAATCGTGTCTTGCGGCCTGGTGGTCACTTCATTTGGTCTGCTACACCAGTATATCGGAAGGATGTAGAAAATGTTGGAATTTGGGAAGGTGATTAATTGTGGTTCGACTTAGTTAAGGTTTCTCATTTGCTAATGAAATCATAGACTGATAATCTCTCTCTGATTGTCTTGCAGCTATGTCTGAACTAACAAAGTCAATGTGCTGGGAACTAGTGGAAATTAATGAAGATAAACTAAATGAAGTAGGTGTAGCTATATATAGAAAGCCAACTTCAAATGATTGCTATCAGAGTAGAAAACAAAATGACCCACCTATGTGTGAAGAAGCTGATGATTCAGATGCTGCCTGGTACATTTCTTTTACTCACTCAAGAATGAGCTTCTCTTGGCTAGTACCATCTCTCAGCAAAGTGCTGTATCAATCTTAAATCCAAATTGTCTACTTGGAGACACAGGTTTACAAAGCTTTTGCAATTAGGAAAGTGTGGAAATTGACATTTCTACATTATATAATACATTAACCAAAAGTAAAACCTCGACATTGTTTACATGGCTTTGATTTTAGAAATTACTTACTAGGACCCGTGTTGTGTAAATCAATTTGAACTAGAATGTCACACCAGATTAAACTTAATCCATTTTAAGCTGAAGTAATACTATGACCAAAAATTTGGGATTTGTCAATATTCAATGTTGACAGAGAAAGGGAGATGACACCATATACGATTATATTCGTTTCCTCACATCATCTCTTCCATTTAAAATATAACTACAATTATTCGTCTCCTGAACACTCTACTTGAAAACAAATCCTAACTCGTTATTTTTCTCAATTCAGGAATATAACACTTCAGGGATGTATGCACAAAGCGCCAGCAGATTCATCTGCACATGGATCAAAGTGGCCAGCAAAATGGCCTTTGAGGTCGGAGAAACTTCCTTCTTGGTTGAGAAGTTCTCAGGTTGGAGTTTATGGAAAAGCAGCCCCAGAAGACTTTGCGGCAGACTATGATCATTGGAAAAATGTTGTGTCAAGATCGTATTTAAATGATCTTGGCATTAACTGGTCTTCAGTAAGGAATGTCATGGATATGAAAGCTGTTTATGGAGGGTAAGTTTTTATCAGTCATTATTTTCCTCATTAGCTCTTAGCTACTCAATTGCCTTTCTTTGAAGAGCAAAGGAATAAAATTTACAAAAAAGCTTTGGCAAAATTTAGACTGATTTGATGAAATTAATTGATGATTGCTAGATGAAGTTTCCATCGACATGATTTTTGAAATAACACATCTAACTCAATTAATGCCTCTCTCTAGATATATATATATACACACATTATATTTATGTGTGTGTGTGTGTTCCAAAGAAAATTGTCTCAAGAGACTTGAAATCTTTCGGAATCAATATGAGCTTAGTTATGAACAACATACAATGGAAGTAAATGATCCTTATAGGCAATATATAGTATATACCAACTAGTTGGAATTACGGCTTAGCATGCTACACTTGCAATAAATACTTTTGTTAGGGGTCCTTTTATTCTCGTTCGACTCGTATATCCATGTAAGGATAGTGTGAGATTTAGATAACCTCTCTAAACAGAACCCCTAATTTGTCTTAAAAGACAAATATTTTAGTTCATGCTCTTGATAAATATCTTATCTTTTGATGATACAGATTTGCTGCAGCATTGAAAGATTTGAAAGTCTGGGTTATGAATGTAGTTCCAATTGACTCACCCGACACACTTCCAATTATATATGACCGTGGCTTGTTTGGCATTTACCATGACTGGTGTGAATCCTTCAGCACGTACCCCAGATCATATGATCTTCTTCATGCAGATCATCTTTTCTCCGATATTAAGAAAAGGTTAAATCCTATTGCACCCGTACTGTTAGCTTACTGGCAACGAAATTTTGCTTAGTTATGTAACCCGTGATCCTACTTTTGCCAACAGGTGCACGATAGCATCAGTATTTGCAGAAGTGGACAGGATTCTGAGGCCAGAAGGGAAGTTAATTGTGCGGGACAATGCTGAAACAATACTTGAAATAGAGAATATGGCTAGGTCAGTAAAGTGGAAGGTGAAGATGTCTTACTCAAAGAATGGTGAAGGATTGCTATTTGTTCAAAAATCATTTTGGCGTCCAAAACAAGAACAGATCATCAAGTCAGCCATTGCATAAAGCACAGAAGGAAAAATTTCCAAAATTAGATACAAATTTGATGTTCTTTATATAGTTTAGTTCACTTCCACTAATTTTTTAGAGAATGCCATCGCGATAGGGTGATCATACCGTATGCATGATTTATTGATTTATCTACTTAGTTTTATCATGTTTGTCATTCTCTGTATAATTATCTCAACTTTGTATTTCATCAAATGGAAAGAAGTATACAGTACTGCGTTTTGCGTACTCCAACTGCCCAATACATGGCATGTTTCATGTGCCATGTCAATGCAGCTATTAGAAAGAAGTTGAAACTATAACATTAAGTCGTTTGGTACGATGGATAAACAAAAATAGTCCTGGGATAAAATTTTAGTACCTCCTTATGTCATGTTTGGTTGGAATAAATTTTTGAGATAGTTAATCCCGAGATTAGTTATCCGGAATTGTAGTGTTATTTTATCCCACATTAAGGGTGGAATAACTAATCCCGTGATAACTTGTTTCCAACAAACGAGCCAGTGTTAAATACTAATTCAAAGGTGCTATGTTTGCACTGTCATCAGACAATAGTTCTATAGAACATATTTAATTTTACGTATTTGCATCATTCACTTATTTTACACCTTTTGCCTCTCTGCACCATTTATTTTTCGTAAAATTACTGAAAGGGTAATGGAAACTTTTCAATGTTACAATCTAGGGAATGAACTTGTACATCTTGTTTGGTGACACTATAAATTCAGGTGGTGACTATCATTGCATTTTCACATGATTTATACAAACATCAATTCCATGTTTATCCCAATATACATATTACAAAGTTTATCCCAATATACATATTACAAAGTTTGTATCGTAAATGAATTTTTTTAATGGTACACATATTTCCAAACTTTAATTTCTTTAATCAAGATTCTTCAAATATTTGTCAAGTAACACAAATTAAATCTTTTTATCTTTTACTTCGCGCTCATGTCATCTACATTGATGCTTTTTGTCAAGTCATCATAATCTGTTGTAAATCTGAGTTTTTCTTGCTGTAATGTCTTGTTGAGTATTTCTTATCCGACTTCTATTTGCACATTTTTTAAAAGATAAATTTAGTACTCTGCTCGTGTGTTTTTCTGTTGAAACCGCAAACCTAGCCTCTCAAAAACATTTTACCCCTCTTCTCCTAGTGTTTAATTTAATTTTGAAAGCTCTTTCAATTTTCAACTTTCTCTACATGCAAAATGAAAATAAATAAGAAACCTAAGGAGGAGGACATTAATTTATACTCTAATTTGCAGAAGATCATGTTCAGATTTCCAAAAAGGAAAGTTACGTAAAGATAGTTTACACGTAACATACATAATGTGATGTTGTAGTTTATGATACTCATTTATCAACCAACAATTACATGTATTTTACGAAATCAGAACAACTCTCAAGTAACTTCAACTCAGTTGAACTCATAGAAGAACGTAGCTTGATTTTCAATAAAGATGATTGCAGCGTTTGTAGTTCACCTAGCATTTAATTCGTTAATATAATGGACTCTTAAATTCTACAGTTTTTTTTTGTATTAATGAATGGTTAATGAAGAAATGAGTAATTAAGTTATATAGAAGATGAAAAGTGAAAAGTTTGAATTGTAAACAAAAATATAGAAAAATAAGAAAAAGAGTTTTTTAGGTAAAGGACATGGAAGATAAAAGAAGTAAAAATTATACTACATAAGTAATAAAAAAAGGGACAAACGGATGGAACTCATGAAAGCTAAAAGAAGCAGAAAATAAAATAAAATAAAATAAAACGGACTCGTACTAATTGTATAATAAATACTTGCTGATGTGGCTGTCTTTGATGTAACAACTCTTCGGATAATTTTTTAGACAAACTTCATAAATTGTTTTTTCCATAACTGATGATGGGATAATTTAGTGGTGGCTAAGTGGGTAAAAGATATTTTTCGTAATCTAACTGGTCATTAATTGAAAGAGTATATATACAATTTATATATTTCCATAATAGGAGAATCCTATTCCTAAAATCTTGGACACTAACTATACAATTATGGTAAGTGTACAATAATAATTACAACCAAACTCTACCTAAACTAGGACACTAAACCGTGATATACACGGTTGATATACACCATGTATATCACGACCCAACAGTCCAATTACCGAAGGCTGCCCGTGATATACACGGCGTATATTCCGTGTATATCACGGGTTTACTTAACATATTTAACACACCCCCGCAGTCATAGCGGGCGGTCTTCGCACGCTGAGACTGTCCCTAAAATCTTCAAAAAGGAATGAGGGAATACCCTTGGTAAAGATGTCGGCAATTTGATACCTGGACGGGACATGGCAGACGCGTACTTGACCACGAGCAACCTTTTCGCGAACAAAGTGAATGTCCATCTCGATATGTTTAGTGCGCTGGTGCTGAACCGGATTACCAGAAAGGTAAATGACACTAACATTATCACAATAAACCAAGGTCGCCTTCTGAATAGGGCAATGAAGCTCTAACAACAAATTATGTAACCAACATGATTCCGAGACCACATTAGCTACCCCTCGATACTCGGCCTCGGCCTCGGCACTGGATCTGGAGAAAGTCGACTGACGTTTCACAGACCATGAGACCAAATTATTGCCAAGAAACATACAATAACCAGACGTAGACCGTCTGGTGTCCAGACAACCACCCCAATCAGCATCTGTATACGAGACAAGTGTGGACGTCGATGAAGGATATAGATGCAAGCCATAGTCAAGTGTACCCTGAATATACCGAATGATGCGTTTGAGCGCATTCATGTGCTTAACCCTGGAATCATGCATAAACAAACACACTTGTTGTACGACATACATAATATCTGGTCTCGTGAATGTGAGATACTGAAGGCCCCCTGCAAGGCTGGGATAGCGGGTCGGGTCCTCGTATGGTGCGCCGGCCGTAGCACTAAGCTTGTGCTTAGTATCAACTGGAGTGAAAGTGGACGTACATGATGACATCCCAGCCCTCTCAATGATTTCAGTTGCATACTTCCGTTGAGATAAGAATAACCCACCTGCATGACTAGTGACAACAATCCCCAAAAAATAACTCAAAGGCCCCAAGTCTTTCATAGTAAACTCAGAATTGAGCATTGTCATGATAGACCGACGTAATACATCGGAAGAGGCAGTCAAGATAATATCATCCACATACAAAAGTATATAAGCCAAGGATGAGCCACGATGATATATGAACAAGGAATTATCCGACCTGCTGTGAGTGAACCCAATAGTCGAAACATAGTCGGCAAACCTCTTATACCAGGCCCGTGGAGACTGCTTAAGCCCATATAAGGACTTCTTCAACAAATAGACATGATTAGGATATTTGGGGTCCCTAAACCCCAAGGGCTGATGCATATACACTGTTTCCTTGATATCACCATATAAGAAAACATTATTTACATATAACTGATGGATGGGCCATGCTTTCGAAAGTGTCAGGCTGAGTACAGTGCGAATGGTAGCTGGCTTGACCACCGGACTAAACGTCTCCCCACAATCCACACCAACCTGTTGAGTCTTACTATAACTGACAAGCCGAGTCTTATGCCTCGTAAACGAACCGTTTGAATTGTCTTTATGAGCAAAAATCCACATAGACCTAATAATATTAATACCAGATGGACGGGGCACCAACTCCCACGTCTTATTATCAATAAGAGCATTATATTCATCAGTCATAACAATTTTCCAATTCGGGTAATTTAATGCAGACACAAGATTATAGGGTAAGGGTGATTTAAGAACATTAGAATTTAAATTAAAATGCCTTTTTGGTTTAAAAATATCCCATTGACTACGAGTGACTGGTCTATGACTCGGGGAAGAAGCGGGTGGATTTTGGGAAGTCTCGGGATTTGGGACGGACTGGCCAGCAGGAAGTGGGCCTGCTAGCCCAACACGGTCACTGGAAAATGGAGAGGACGCCGGGACTGGACCAGAATCGGTATTGGGCTGGGCAACTTGCCGATTAACCGAAACTGGAATTGAAACTAGCCAGTGTGTTCAATGGAAACATTGGGTACTGACATTGTAGCGAGTCCAGCGGGCAGTGGGCCCACAGACAGATTGGGGGTGCGGGATATGTCTGATAAATGGTTAATAATACACTGGGATATAGCGTCATCCAAAAAATTATACGAACTAGGCACGGGATTACTAACCTTAGCAAACGGAAATTGGGATTCATCAAATATGACATGACGATTAATGAAGATTCTATTGGAGGATAAATCAAAATATTTGTAACCACGATGATTAGACGGAAAACCCAAAAACACACATGTAGTAGACATGCCCTGAAGTTTGTTAATTGTGGTGGATGGAAATAACGGATAACACAAGCACCCAAAGACCCTAAGATGTGAATACGAATGAGTCTTATTATATAAAATTTGAAGGGGGGAAGAATATGTCAAACCTTTTGAAGGAATTATGTTAAAGAGATATGTAGCCATTTGTAGAGCATGATGCCAAAAAGACGGGGGTACGGAAGCATGAATCAATAAAGTTCGGACAATGTTATTAATGGTACGAATTTTGCGTCCGGCTTTCCCATTTTGTGAAGACGTATGAGGACAAGAAAATCGAAAATTGATCCCATTATTAGCACAAAATTCCCGAAACACCCCATTGTCATATTCTTTGCCATTATCACATTGAATATTTTTTATTTCCCATTCGAATTGAGTTCTAATGAATGCTCTAAATTTTAAAGAGATGGAAAAAACTTGAGATTTTTTCGCTATCGGAAAAGTCCATATAAACTTAGAATAATCATCCAAAAAGAGAACATAATACTGATGACCCAAAGAACTTAGAACAGGAGACGTCCATAAGTCGCTATGAATAATATCAAATGGCATTAAAGTATGAGAATTTGAGTCTACAAATGGAAACCTAACAATTTTTCCTAAAGAACAAGAATGACAATTTGGAGTACTACGTGTACCCTTACATGAAATAAAATTATTTTTATCTAAGGAAGACAAAATAGACGACCCCGGATGACCAAGACGAGCATGCCACAAGGAAGGAGCAAGGGTTGCAAACGCTGATGGCAAGGCTTGACTCGATGGACCGAAACTAGGTGTGATAGGATAAATATCTCCCCTACTATCACACCTCATGAGAGGACTCCCCTTCTTGAAATCTTTCACAAAGAAACTAAATAGATCAAATTCAATAGACACGAAATTGTCAGTGGTGAATTTACAGACATACACTAAATTTTTAATCAATTTTGGGGCATGTAGGGTATTTTTTAAGATAAGGGGTGGATAGGGGGGGGGGGGGGCGGAGACAAAGTTTTATGACCATAACCACGAATTGAAACAGAATTACCATTACCAACAATTATGCCACGAGGGTTGCTCAAATTGGAATAAGATGAGAGAGTACCTGAATCGGATGTCATGTGGGTAGTGGCACCGGTGTCCATATACCAATTTGGGTCCGGAGGATTTAATTTAAGCGTGTGCATTACGACTTCGTGTTGGTAGAAGTGGGGGGCCACTGCGTGATGGGCCTGCGGGGGCCGAGGTCCAAGTACCCCTGTTTGCTGCCTCGGCCCAGAGAGATTACCGAAAGTGGGTCACTGCATGTTGGGACTCTGCTGCTGCTGGCCAACCCACTGCCAGTGAGGCTGCATCACTGGGCTGCCACTGTTTGGCCCAAACTGTGGGGCCCACTACCATTGCATAGGGGCCCATTGCGGGGACCAAAACTGTTGTTGCTGCTGACTGCCCCGAGGGGTACCACCGCCACCACCACTAGTCCGGTTGCCGCCATTGTTGTCGCCGCGATTCTTGCCATTATTTTTCTTATTTCCTCCTTTTTTACCGCCACCGCTGTTGAGGTTTTGGCCCGAGTTGTGGAACCGTTAGAATGAACTGTGGACTCGGTCATCATGACCACGGGACTAGCACCGGTAGCCGCCTTTTTAGCCATGTCTGCTTCTTCGAGTGTAAGCATAGAACGAGCCTGATAAAATTGCGGAAGAGGATTGCTTTGACGAAGAAGCGTGCCAATACCACTATAGGCCTCGGAGAGGCCTGAAACCATTTGGAGGACCAATCGATCATTCGAAACCGGAGCGCCAACGTTGCGGAGTTGGTCTGCCAATTCCTTCAATCTTTTGCAATAAGCCGAAACGTTAGGGGAATCTTCCATATTGACGTGGGAGAAATCCTGCTCAAGAGTAACATCCCTAGAATTTTGATTATCTTGGAATATAACACGTAGTCTATCCCAAGTCGCCTGCGCCGTAGCGTCGGGTTCAATAATCCTTTGCAAAAGGTCGGTAGAAATTGTGGAATATATCCACTGAAGGACGGTGGCATCAAGGGTCGTCCATAACTTAGGATCATCCTCGCGTCGTGGCACCTCCGTATCCTCAGGGGCCGCAGGGATTATGTGATGGATGACTTGATGTGAGCGTGTGCGAATTTTGAACAGTTCGGCGCGCGTCGCATATTGGACGTTTTCTATCTCAAGAACAAGAGGGATGTTATTCTTGATGTTAGAAACTATAAGGGCCGGATGAAACGTGTTCCGTGATGTAGACATATTGATAGAACAATATGTGATTGAGGGATTTGGAAGAAAAAAATTTGGGAGGAGAGGAGGTACCGACGGGCACGAAATCCGTGAAAGAGGGCTTGGAAAACGAGGCAGATTGCCGGAAGTTGGAGGATTTTTAGAGAGAGAATTTTAAGACCTAGACTTTTGAAAGCATGAAAGAAATAATCCCTTGATTATTTTCATTAATTGAAAGAGTATATATACAATTTACGTATTTCCATAATAGGAGAATCCTATTCCTATTCTACTCCTAAAACCTTAGTCTATTTGGACACTAACTATACAATTATGGTAAATGTACAATAATAATTACAACCAAACTCTACCTAAACTAGGACACTAAACCGTGATATACACGGTTGATATACACCTTGTATATCACGGCCCAACAGTCCAATTACCGAAGGCAGCCCATGATATACACGGCGTATATTCCGTGTATATCACAGGTATACTTAACATATTTCACACTTAGTCTTAGAGGGTTCCCATGTTAGTATAATATGATTCATTCCTTATGCACTCGTTCAATCTAACTTCTGGAATGTAGAAAAGGTTACCTTTTTGTTGAAAAAGAAAAAGAAGACAAGATATGTTAATAAGTTGATTATTATTATTGATCTTTTTGTTTCGTGTTGTTCTAGTCATTTTCTTCTAAGGATCAATATCATGACATATTTATTGGAATGAAAGGAGAAGAAAACATGGTACTTGAGTCAATTATACACTTGTTCTCATTTCAGTTGAGTTCTGCAATTGTGTATCTAACATGGAAAAATAAAATCATTATAATGCCTAAAGCACTTGACCTGATATGAAAATGTTTATCTAGTTTAGTCATTTTTCTGTAATTTATTAATGTGTATCCTCATTGTTTAAACTTCTTCCCTCTTCCTGAAAACTAGAGCCCAGAAAACATGAAGCTTAGCAAAAACTTATCCGCGGCCGGTATTTACACTAAACCAATAAATATTTGACACACGTCTTAATAAACACTCAGAGTACCAAACTATAGTTTATTAATACACATTCTAATCTTAATTTATAAACTAATTATGGTAAATTAGTATGGTTTAATGTAAATACCGAGTGAAGGTAATATTAGCATTTGCTTTTGTCCCACATTGGAAAAACACATTTGTATCTCATGTAATAGACCTTATATAAAAGGCTTTACTTGCTTTTCTTTTACTTGCACTTTTAGCTCTTAAGAATAGTATTATTTTATTATCTTGTTATTGCTTTGTAAGAATTCATGTTATGAACTTACCTAGTCCTTTGAAGGGGAACCGTTCAACCATAGAGGCATTTTCACCTAAGGACCTCATCTCCAGGACTATGCTCTATAGCGATTTCAGATGCATGTGTTTAGGTTCCAAGATTGTTTTTATTTTATCATTTGCGGATGATATTTTTTGCAATCATTTCTCCCAATCTGGGAATGTTACTCCCGACCACGTATTTTATGATTAGAAATATTCGTCAGATTCATAATGAAAGGAGGGCCCCCATTTGTTCGACGTCGATGAAGAGGATGTTTCAACCTCATCTTTTTTGGCATAAAGTTTATGTTCCTTCAGACTTTGAGGCCCGCAGGCCGTGTCGTGTGTTCGAGGTGGATATTGTCGAGTCTGAGAAGATGCGTTTGTACCAACAATTTTGATAGTGTAACTGGTGGGGCTTGAGCCCCTTTTCATTCATGAAAGGTAAGGTGTAAAGCCTAAATACATTTGTCTTTTGATGAACAAAAAGAGAAAAGAGCAAAATGCATCAACTTCAGACACTATGGAAGGAACTTTCGGTTCTTGATACGGGATTTCGGACGCACTCATCAGTGTAATACGTTGTACGATCATTGCCTCATTAGAAACCTTAAAGGTAAAAATCCTTTCGGGGAAAAACTCGGTCAAAGAAAAGAGTGCAACACGTATTTTTCAATTCTTATTTGCTATTAATAGGGCAAGTCCTTTCTCGATCCAATCCCAGTCTCAGTCCCAGTCATGCTGTCAAAGAGTTAGGGGAAAATATAGAAAAAGATGGCTTAGTGATTCATACCTGTGATCTTCAAGGCTGTATAGTGGTGACAAAGTCGTTTGAAAATTCTAATAGGCCTTGCGTGCATATCGCTGAGCGGAGCTGATACATCAAATCATATTTGCTTATTTTGACTGACCATTTTGATAACTGGCTTGTAAGGTTCTCGCCCTATAATGACGTCCGTAATGAGGTATTTGTAACTACTATTATCGGATGGCATTAGAAATACGAACACAACTTTGAGTGGCCATGATGAGGTCAAGGGATATCTTCTCTAGACCCGGGTATAAGGATTCCACCTTTGTCAATGTTTTTCTTGCATAATAGATGGGGAGTTGTGTTTCTCCTTTCTCCTTTACAAATGCGATGATGAATGATACCGCCAAAACCGTCATATAGACGAACATGCGCTCCATTCCTTTCAATTTTGTCATTATGTGAGGGCTTGATAAATACGTCTTGAGATTCCATAGGTTTTGGTGATGTTACTGCATCCATATGAACCTATTGTCCTTCTTCATTAAGTTAAAAAAATTTGTGGCATTGGTCTGAAGATCCGAACACAAATCTCCCAAGGCTGCGATTTTCCCTGTCAGCCTCTGCACCATTTTGACGTTTTTCAGTATGTATGGCATTTCCTAGATGGCCCTGACCTTATCGGGATTTATTTCAATACCGCAACTGGAAACACAGAAATATGTCCGACCTGATCCCGAAAGCACACTTCTCCGGGTTTAATTTCATACTGTGTTGGCGAAGGGCATCGAAAGTCTCTTGCAAGGAGGACATGTGAGTTTCTACATTCTGAGAGTTGATCAGCATGTCATTGATGTAGACTTCCATGGACCTGCCGATCTACCCTTCAAACATCTTGTTCACTAGCCTTTGATATGTTTCTCCTGCATTTTTAAGACCAAAAGGCATTACGTTATAATAGAAATTACCGTGATTGATCATGAATTAGATCTTTTTCTGATCCTCCGGGTGCAAGATGATCTGGTTATAATCAGAGTAGGCGTCCAGGAAGCTGAGCAACTCGTTCCCTATCTTAACATCGATTGTCTAGTCGATGTGTGGTAATGGGATGGTGTCTTTAGGACATGCTTCATTCAGATCTTTAAAGTCCACACACATCCTGAGTTTATTAAGTTTTTTGGGGACCACTACCATGTTGTCCAATCAATCCGGATTCTTCACTCTCCTTACCTACCCTATGTTGAGTAAACGTGTTACTTTCTCTTTTATGAACTGGTCCCTAACGGTGGATATTGACTATCTTCTTTGTTTTACCGGAATATGGTTGGGATCGGAGCTCAGCCTATGGATAGCTATCTCCGGGGGGATTCCTGTTATATCAAGATGATACCAAGTAAATCAATTGGAGTTAGCTACTAAATGATTTTAAAATGTGTTCATGAGCTCGGGAGAAAGCTCCGAGTTCAGGTATACCTTCTTTTCGGAATATTCTTCAAAAAGCATTGCGCGCTATATCTCATCTATCGTGGATTCTACAGGGTTCTTATCTACCAGCACAATGAAACCCTTTGGGATGGCTTGATCCTGGGGACCTTCTCTCGAGGTTGTTTTCTCCACATGTTGTCCCTTCTCTCTTTTGGTTATATTTTGTGAATCTGGGGTCTGTGATTGCTATTTGTGTATCTTGCTTTCCTGAGGTGTCGTTATTGCCAGGGCATCCGCTGCTCAAGATGTGCTATGGTTCCCTCTGATCTTGCTGACCCCCAAGGAGTAGGAAGCTTAATCTTTTAATGAAAGGTGGAGGGGACCGCCTGCATTGACTGTATCCATGTTCTTCCCAATATTGCATTGTAAGCAATGTTGCCGTATACGATGTCGAAGGTCGTGTCTTTCTCCATGCCATCAGCATATACCGGCAACTCGATCTCTCATTTTGTTAACTCACTCGACATGTTAAAACCTGTCAATACCTTGATTATCGGCGCGATCGATCCATCTGCCTTCATTTTTTTCAAAACACGTAGCTGGACGATGTTTGCTAAACTTCCTAGATCAACCAACACACGTTTAATAAAAGAATTTTTAATTTGAATAGATATTACCAGAACGTCGTTATGAGGCGAGGCAAGGTCCGCACAGTCATCACTAGAGAAGGAACTGTCTCTATTTTTTATTGGCTCCTGGGTATGGCTCGTAGTTGTGACAGAGATTTTGGAATTCCTGAAAGACGTGTATGTGACTTTATTCACCATCTCTCCCCCGAAGATCATGTTAATAGTGTAAGTATGTTGAGGTGTTTTGTTTGGCCATTGTCCGAGATTTCAGCTCAAATTGAGCTTTGCCTGGTCACTAATGTACTCTTTTAAGTGTCCTGCTCGTAGTAACTGGGCCACCTCGATCCTCAGATTCGCGCAATCCTCTGTGGTATGCCCATGCGTGCTGTGGAAGTGGCACCACAACCTGGTATTCATTTTATCCAAAATCATTCGCATTTATTCCGGAAATCTAGCGTCCTACATCGTCTTCATTACTGCCACCAGCTCTGCTGCGTTTATATTAAAGTTGTGATCTGATAACATTGGGGGTCCAGTTTCTCTCGGTGCTAGTCTTTGGGGATGTAGAGGACATTTCCCGATGAGGCCACGGTGGTTCCTTTTGCTACCCCGACTTATCCTCTGGCTAGGGAATCTGCGAGCATCATACGGTTTGAACCGTCCCCCGTAGTTTCTGTCATTCACGCTAAACCCTTGGTCCGACCTTTTTGCGAGGCGGCTACCCGCTACCATTGGTGCTGCCACCCATTGATCCTCCTCAATACGTATCTTGACCGTGTATCTGAGGTTAATTTCACTCTATGTCTTGGTCAAAAATTCCCTTAGTCTTTCCTTTAACTTCATGAAGGCATTCGAATTGTTTGGATTCAAACCATCTGCAAATGCAGCGCCGAGTCTTTTGGGATAGCCGACGACAACATTCTCTCCCTTTGAAACCTGTCCATGAACCCTCTCAGCAGTTCATCTCTCCGTTGTTTTATGGCAAACACATCTTATTTATGTGTTTCCACTCTCCGGGCTCCTGGGTGAGCCTTGACAAAAGCATCTGCAAGAGTAGCAAATGAGTCAATAGAATTTTTGAGCAAATGAGTATACTAGGAAAGTGCTCCCTTTATGAGCGTCTGATTGAATTTTTTTCAGCATGACAGATTTGATCTCATGCTGTTTCAGATCAATGCCCCGTGATGGATGCTTCGAAGGTTATCACATACTCCTCCGTATCTGTGATCCCATCATACTTGGGTATGTCAGACATTTTGAATCTCTTCGGGATAGGGATAGGGGCAGCGCTTTTCGGATATGGTAATACCTTGTATTTCCTAGCTCCCGCGCCCTTTACCACAGGTGGTGCTCTTGGTATTTGATTCATTCATTCATTTCTCTTTCAACCCCGATGAGCCCCTCTATGAATGCATCCATCGGTTCTTTTGCACCATCAGCCTCTCTTTTACTGGTTTTTTGTGACGTCGAGGTTTTGCCGCGTTCTGGTTCAATGCTGGAGTCCTAGCCCTAGAATTTTTGGCTATAGTGGCCACAACCATTTCCATATGCTACATCATTTCATTCTTCACCTTGAGCACGACTGCGATCGCTTCATCTGTCAAGGAACTTCTTTTTTTGACAGGTCTAGGTCCTTTAGTCCGAGATTTGACTCGGGCCTTTCTTTTGAACGTGTTTCTCTGGGGCCTCTCTTCTCCCTCATCACTTGAAACACCTCATATCCGCTCCTCGCTAGGTTGTCTTTGTGGGAACTCTCCTCTGTTGTTCCTCTGATCCTGTTCAGATTCTTCGTTATGCTCCGACATCGGTACTTCCATCGGATCTACTATGCCTTGATCATTAGCTGGCATTCGAATGTTATTGAGTCTCTGTGATCCGTGGGAGCTGCCACTTGGTCTTGACATATTTACTTGAGTACGATGGTTATGCTCGGTTTTTCCAAGGAGATCTGCTAGGAATCGAGACAACACCACATCTGTCTATCCCCACAGACGGCACCAAACTATTTTCCGGTGAAAATGGGTTCAACCATAAAATCAATTAGAGATTTGTTTTATAGAATTTGAAGACAAGTGAGTTGTATCCGATCCGGAAAACTCCTTATCGAATCCGAATAAAGCGCTAAAAATAAATATGTATGATTGATAAGTAAGATAATATAATGAACAAGCTACGATTCAAGCAAAAATAAGTGAAAAGATAATGGATCTCAGTGTATATTTTTTTGAGAGAAATAATATTGCTTTAGAAAAATAATAATGCTAGGTTACAAAGTGAACAAGATAGATCTTTCTTCCTTCCTAAACTTTACATATATAAGCCAAGGCTAGACTTTTTAGCTCTAAAGTAGTGATGACGTGACTTTGCTGACGTTCTAACATTCATGCGCGCCGCGATACTCTGATCGAGACTGACGGACGTGACAGGAGTTGGTGAGAGTGGGGAACAACCGTAGGGCTTTCCTAGATCCTCTGAGCCTCCGAATACGTTGATTCCCCTAGATGCGCTTTACAAAGAATACAAAAATATTTTTATGTCTTCACTTTTTTTGTGGGTAAAGTTAACTTACTTTAATATGACAAACAATAATATTGAGTCTTTTATGTTATAGTGGTTGAATTTCTTTGATCATACGTGAAATAAAATTACAATTCTAAGAACGATTCAAAGATTATCCCAACCTCAACTCCGCTATGACCAGTGATCAGCAAGTGATGTTAGGTCTAATTGTAGTAAAACGTTTGTTGTCTATCACCAATATTTTTGTTGTATTATGACACTTTATTAATTTTTAAATTATGAAATTTATGGGGTGTTACGTCTCACCCCGTGTTAAGTAAAACGATACGCGTTATACCTCAGTATTTTAAAAAACTGGTCTATCACCTATATTACTACTAAAATTTATAATTTCCAGCATTGGGAATGAAGACGAGAGCGAAAAAGATCTCCTATACATTACCAGTGATTAAAAAATGATTGGATTTCACAAATTGTTGGGGACGAAAAATGATGAGAATTTGTAATCCTAGACCTTACACTGCTAAATTAAGAGGGATTTTGAAAGAAAAAAAGAAACACATTCTATTGCTAGGAACTAAAGGGTTAGAGTTAGAACCTTTTATTATTTAGACAAATTATATTATAATGCTTCACCAAAAAGAAGCTGCCCTATGATGAAAGCAGAGTTTGGGACTTTTTATAATTTAGACAAATACAACTGCCCTATGCAGAAACAAAGGGTTGCTCTAATTATTCACTTTTTTTGCTCCTTCAAGTATGATTGAACCGCACGTACACTACCGACTGTCATTATCTCTCAATGCTTGTTTAACAATTCCCTTTGTTGGCTGCAAAGTGTACAAAAGTGTAGCTTATGCTTCTTTTTGGGACTTAATTTCTTCAACAAATGTTGGCCTTTTTCTCATATTGATTGTCTGTCTTCTTACTATACTTTTTATATTTTTATATGCACACGCCTCATGTTCGCATTATTGATATTGAGGAATCTTACAATAATGTTTAGTTGATCATGAGCTTATAAGGATTTAAACTATTTTTCTACTAGCACATGCTTTTTTCTTATTGAAAATTTTCAGCTACTTTGAGTTGGCTTTTAATTCTTTTGCCCATGTAGGAGGTAGAATTTTCACTAAGAGAGCTCATCATCTATTATATATATATAAAAAATAATTAATCTTATATAGACTGTGATTATCCAAAAGGAGAATCGAATGACCCCTTTCATCGAAAAATCACACTCACACCTTTTGTATTTGTTTTAGACTCAAAAGGGGCAATGTTGTTTTGACAACATTAATGAATTTCGTCATAAAGTTATCACAAGTCCATTTCTGTAACGAATCTATCCATCACAAATTTGTGTTTTTCTTGTAGTATCGGATATTCGTATTATATCCTACATGGCTAATTTTAATTTACTACGCGATGTTAGTTTATTTTGAAGATTCACAAGAAGCAGTCATATGCCTGTCATACTCATTTAACACAGTTGTACAAAACAAATCAATGTCTTGAATTGTTGAATGTTCATTTGATTTATTCTCTTATTATCTAAGTGGCTATACTGATTGTTTTACTTTAGATAGGCTGACAACAAAGATTTGTTTCCTCATTGTCTCCTAATATAATACACTAATCTTGAACATATCTGGGACCACAATAGCAAACAACATTCCATAACTTCCTCTTTAAACCATATACCTTTATGTGCTTTTTCCTACTTATATTAAAAATATCACAGCAACAACATTAGCTGCAGAAACATTGCAGAATTCTTAAATTCCTTGTTGTCTGCCATTGACTCAACTTTAGTCTAACAAACAAGTTGGCAAACTTCTCACATTGCTCAACATGTCTCCTTTCACAAACCATCAAAACTCCAATGTAAATCTGAAGTCTTGTAACAGTCTTTGTCTCTCTGCAACAACAACAAAAATCTTCTTGAATTTTCATCATGTCAGGTTCTTGGAGGCACTGTCTGATCTTTGTTCTTCTTTTTAGTGTTGTTGTTTCAGAAGGATCAAGATTTCCTAAGGCTTCTACTTTTGAACAAATGTTGCCCAAGAAATTGCCTTCTCCTTCATCAGCTCCATCCAAAGGCACAAATTCTGTGACTACTTCTTCTACAAACGCGAAAATAAACCGAAAAATGCCTTCTTCTGATGGGAAAGTATAACAGTTGGAGTAGCATTAGCTCAAGATGAACATGTATAGAGCTGAAAATGGATCAAAAGTTGCTTGGTTTGACGGAGAAGTTCAAGTCGAATACGAGTAGCATTAGCTCAGCTCAATTTGTCTAACTTTAGACATATAATTGTTTCTGCTTGAAGATCATCAAAAGCTAATGAGTGGATACTGTTGAGAATATAATCAAATATTGAAGTGT
Source organism: Anisodus tanguticus (assembly GCA_034509755.1). Taxonomy (NCBI): domain Eukaryota; kingdom Viridiplantae; phylum Streptophyta; class Magnoliopsida; order Solanales; family Solanaceae; genus Anisodus; species Anisodus tanguticus. The sequence continues at coordinate 10,176,036 of CM067560.1, forward strand.
GTGACCATCTGATCTAAAAGCTTAAGCTGTTAGATAGAACACACTTTTAATATTTGATTATATTCTCAACAGATACAACAACAACAACATACTGAGTGAAATTCCACAACGTGGGGTCTGGGGAGGGTAGAGTGTACGCAGACCTTACCTCTACCTTGGTAGGTAGAGCGGCTGTTTCCGAGAGACCCCCGGTTCAAGATAGAGCATAAGCACAAGCAAAGCAACAACAAAAGCAAAGCAAGAGCAAAGCAAGAGAAACGGTCAGATCCGGTCAGAAAAAATTTAAAGCAGTATGAAAATGCTTGTATCAAAAGCGAATAAGTCATGATAGCGCATTCCGAAAAAGTAAGTTGTAACTAGCGCAGGTAAATAAGCTAAACAAAGTACACTAAATGACATATAGCAGCAGAATCAAACTACAGGGGACTATAAAGCAATATTGCGCCTATTAGTATGATAGGCTAAGCGGGCCTACAATAATAACACTACAACTACCAGTTTGCAAGCGTAAGTAACACTACGCTCGAATACCTACTACCCTTCTACCCTAATCTGTGTCCTCTACACCCCCTTATCTAAGGTCATGTCCTCAGTAAGTTGCACCTACGCCATATCCCGTCTAATCACCTCTCCCCAATACTTCTTCGACCTACCTCTACCCCTCCTGAACTCGTCCATAGCCAACCTCTCACACCTCCGCACTGGGGCATTTGTGTCTCTCCTCTGCACATGCCCAAACCATCTCAACCTTGCTTCCCGCATCTTATCCTCCACCGAGGCCACTCTCACTCTGTCCCGAATATCATCATTTCTAATCATACCCCTCCTTGTATGCCCGCACATCCATCTCAGCATCCTCATCTCCACAACTTTCATCTTTTGAATGTGTGAAGTCTTGACTGGCCAACACTCCGCCCCATACTACATAGTCGGTCTAACCACCGCCCTATAGAACTTGCCTTTAAGTTTTGGTGGCACCTTTTTGTCGCATAAGACTCCAGATGCGAACCTCCATTTCATCCGCCCTGCCCCTAATGAGTGGATGCCTTTGTAAAAAAATTGAGGTGACACTTAGAATGACCAAATTGATTAAATGATGAAGATATGGGATGTAAGCTTCTGATGATGTTGAAGCATATTGTCTATAGATTATGATGAACATATCAAATTATAGAGTAAATTAGTTTTCCAGATATCATGTAATAAAACATTTTTGTCTTTGTTCAATGAAATTGAAAGATAAATTGTTCTTATTTATTCAATTATCCTTACTCTAAAATTAGTGTACTTCTTCAGAGTTGTTCACAGCCTTTAAAATCTTCATTCTTGAGCTTCAAACACTTGTTTGAATACACATTAAAAAAAATCCTTTGGTACTCTTCTTCCAATCTAACCAAAACATTTAGGAAAGAAGTTAAGAAAGCAACATAAGTGAAATTCTAGTGAATATTTGGAACAAGAAGGACCAGTCCCTATATCTTTTTTCCTGTCCAACTTAAATTTCTTTCTGGTTTACAATCCATCCAACTTGATTCTGACTGTCCTTATGTCAAATTTCCTTATATTTTCGCTGGACTAAGTGGGAAAAAATGAAAAGCAATGCATTAGACAGAGGAGTATAACATTTTATTTGGTATCAATGAAGGGGTGCGCAACAAGCTGTCTCCATTTGGTAGGAGCCCTTTACTCTGAGCGCAAATTTGAATTGGTCATGCTATGCTTAACTCTCTTTTCACCCTTCTAACCCTTCATTATCTTTAGGAATTAGGAAAGCCATCCCTTCTTCTAATTTTCAATACAAAATAGAAGAGGGTATAACTCAGCGGTAGAGTGTCACCTTGACGTGGTGGAAGTCATCAGTTCGAGCCTAATTATCCCTAAGTCTAATGTGAGTTTTTCTAGTTAAATTTTCTCCCCTGCCATCATTCAATAAGAATGGATAAGAGGCTCGTGAGATTTAAGTGAGGGGGCTGCAGGATGAAACGTGCAAAGTAGATCCTGCACTTGTTGTGTGACCTGTTGGTCCTAAGCAATGTCTTGCACGAAGCGACCCACTTAGAAAAAGCTCCCCTAACAGACTCATACCACCTAATAATTCATCAGGAACATTTATGATTGATGAAGGGATTGTCTTCTATTTTCAAGGAGCTTCTAGAAGGTCGACAACTACACAGAGAGATCCATATACCAATCATGATCCATCTCTCATGCCTAGAGGCGAAACCAATGTAGCTTCTAGCACGAAGCTGAGCCGATAAGATAAGCAGGCGAAGGGGAGTGCGACAAGCTTATAAATAACTTTACAGGTACATTACATGTCACAACCCAAAATTGGCTAACGCTTTGTTTTTGCAGAGAGAAAAATACCGAGAACCAAAAGTTCATCATTCACGTCATAGCAATAATTAGATAGAATTGTAAAACTAGACTCATATTCAATAGCAACTAGGATACTAAATAAACTCCTATATCTCAACTAAACAATTAAATTTCAGGACATAACTAATTTTTATAAAACATAATAACAGTAAATATCTCACTTCTTCAACACTCCTCCTTGAGATGTTTGCCGGTAACCCCAAGTTGTCCACGAAGAGTTTCTGCTCTATCTTTCTTTGAAATTTTGGTATTCAAAATTAATGGTGTAGGAACTAGTTTACAGTTTTGCATTCTGAATTTTTCAAAATCTCGAAGCATACTTTTGTTGATTGAGAAAAAAATCAGCTTTTAATTGGTATACTTCCAGCCTAAAAAAAATATTTCATTTCTCTCAAATTTGACATTTCAAATTGTTTCTCCATTTTCACTTTAACTTTCTTCAACTCTTGCTCATCATTGTTTGTAACAAGCAAATCATCAACATTAAAAGAAATAATTAATGAGCCATTATTAGGAAGTGTCTTCACATAAAGTGTAGCATGATTGTCACTCTTTTGGAAAGCTTAGTTGCACAATTGAGCATCAATTTTGTTATACCAAGTCATGGGAGTTGCTTCAACTCATATAAAGCTTTTTGAAGCCTATACACCTTACCCTCAGTTCCTTGAACCACAAAATCTAATCTTGAGCTACATAAATTTCATCTTCTAGAAAATCATTCAAGAAAGTAAGATTGACATCTAAATGCTAGATATTCTACTTTATTTGCCAACCCAAGGCAACCAAAATTCTTATGGTGTATATCCTTAACATAAGTATAAAAGTATCTGAGTAATCAATTTCAGGTTATTTCGAATAACCTTTAACAACCAGTCTTGCTTTGTGCTTGTTCATAGGTCCATATGCATTTAATTCATTATATACACCCATTTAACTTCAATAACTTGCTTATTTTTAAGTTTGTCAACGAGTTTTCATGTTTCATTCTTTCAATCATGGATATTTTCGATCTCATTCTTTGCTTGCTTCTATTCTTTAGTCTTATTGGCATCTTGAAAATTTGAAGGTTTCATGATAGCAAGATTGCGTCTTTGATAAATTTCAGCCAACGGTCTAGTGTCTCTAACAGAAACATCTTCATTATTTTTTGCTTTCAAATCTTCATTTGAATCTTGAGAACAGGTTCATCGACCAACTTTTGAACTTGGAAAGTATTTTAATGGCAATAAGAATTTTCATCCACCTTCGCGTCTCTACTTATAAAAACTTTTTCAGATTCAATATTATAAATACTATAGCCTAAGGAGATGTAATTTTAACCAACCAAAATTCCTTTTTCAGCTTTTACATCAAGCCTACTTCATTTGGCAGCTGGTACGTTAGTATAATGTTAAATAAGGCAATATACACACAATATACAAGTGTATATTGCCTTAATAAGTGCCACGATTTATGGCCATTGGTGCTCTCGGTTGTGGCTGTTTTTGGAGTTAAGAATATTGTATATTTAGAAAATATATGTGTAGTATATTGTAATGTATTTGTTACCTAAAGTAGGATTATACACTACCATAATTGTAGAGTTAGAATTATGATAGAATAAGATTTTAGGAATAGAATAGGAAGATTTTGTATCTTGTATATATACCTATTCAAGTAATGAAAATAATCCAGGGAATTATTTCTTTCATATAACAAAATGAATCAATCGCCTTTATATGTCTAATTGATGATTTATACCATTCTAAGCTTCACTAGGTATCATTGCATCCACGACCCTTTGGCAATTTATTTTGCAAGTAAATCGATATGTTACGGCCGCAGTCCAAAAAGACTTCGACAACTTTATTTCAAAAATAGTAAATCATACACCTAGCCATCTCAAGAATTAACCATTTTTTTCAATAATTTCATTTTGATCGAGTAAGTGACTGCAAATTGATGTTCAATTCTCATATTATCACAAAATTAATGGAATGTACTTGAAGTATACTCATTTCCATTATCTGTTTTGATAGTTTTCAACATTCACTTTGAATTTCAACAAAAGCATTAAACTTTTTTAAAACAATAAACACTTCAAGCCTTTGTTTAAAAAAATGTACCCAAGTCACTCGAATTAAATCATCTATAAAAAGAATAAAATACTTGCAGCCATTGAGAGAAGGAGTTTTCATTGGTCCACAAGTGTCTGAATGAACTAGTTGTAACTTCTCACCTCTCTCTGGGTTGTTGACTTAGAAAAAATAATTTGTGTTGCTTTCCTAGTTGATAATTTTCACATACATCATAATATAACTCAATTTCAAGCAAATCGTTCACTAAATCATTCTTTCAGCTTATTAAACTGACTTCAAGTTATAATAACCATATCTTTTGTGTCATAATTTTGAACCCTGCTCATATATACTACTTTGACAAGCTTGCTTAGAATTTGAGTTCTATTTCTAAAAAAACTATTCTTATCATTTCAACATGCGAGCTATAGTTGAGTTATTTGGTAAAGGATTAAGTTTTCCTCCAACCTTTACTACCTTTTATAAATCATATGCTCGCAAATAGATTCCTGATTTTTATAACCCAAATTGAATAATTCTCTCCAAGAAAGTAGGGAGTGAATGAACGGAGAAATTACTTGAAACTTTAACAGTTTTAAGTTTTAAGCAGATTTTTTTCTTTCTATTTTTGCTAGATTTTCTTTATGGTCTTCTCTAACTCACAAGCCTGTAGGATTAAAAAGCTCTTATACCATTTGATATTTCGAGAGAAATAAAAATATAAAGAATTGAAAGGTCATCTTATTTTATTCAGTCGGCCGGCTATTAACTAAAGCTAATAAAGCCCAAACTTTAAGCCTCTAACTTTTGAAGATCTCACTTTGTAGTTTGTACCATTATTGTTATATATTCTTTTTATAAAAAATATTACAGCTTTTCATTAAAAAGGAAAGACATCTTTAAGATTTTAATTTAACAAAAAAGTGAGCCGTAAAATCAGATGTGTAACGTATGGATACAAAACTTATGAAAGGAATGAGACGAGATAATAATTATTCTTCTATTTTCACATTTTGATTCAAAGTTTGTGTAAGATCTTTCACGTCCTTTCATGTTTTTGACGATACTCTTTTTTTTCAACATCAATGTACAATACACCTTTATTTATTTTTTTGTTCCTCCAATAAAATTTCTTCTCACAATATTGTTCTAGAAATAAATAAAAGTAAAAGTGCATGGCAAAAAAATTTTCTCGGATATCAAGCATTGCTGAAAGTGTATGAAGCAATAAATTTTCTTTTCAAATAAAGTTATAGAATCAAATTTTGCTATTTTTATTTTTTAGTATTATTTTCTCATCTAAAATTTATCACAATTTTTGATATTTTTATTATGTACGTGTATATTTTTCTTTTATTAATGATTGAAATTTAAATAGTCAACTAGAATATAATTCAATTAATCAAAAAAAGAAAAAGAGAGAAAAAAAATGAACTTTTGATACAATTCGTGAAAGAAATTCTTGATAAATTTTTAATAAATAATAACAATACAATAAAAATATAGGAGAATGTTCTCGAGAGGAACAAATAACTAATCTAGTTGAATTAAATAATAATACCATTCAAGAAGAAGAGGAGGAAATTCGTGAAAAATCTAACATGGATCATTAGGAAGCTCTGATACCATATCTATTTTTTGTAGAGAGAAAGAAAAATACGAATAATAAAAAGGTCATCTCTTTCATTTGTGGAAATTTTACATGGTATAGATAACATCTAAGAGTTATTTACCTACAATAAATATACTTTAAATTAATTACATACCATAGCTATATTATGTATTTGATTACCTACCATAGTTATACAATATATTTTAAAAAGAGTACTACACCACAGAGAAACTACATTGAGAACAAAGTCTACTTCTTCTCCCTCATTCTCCAGATCAAGTCGTCTCCTTCTCCAAGCTTGCTCGAGCCGCTCTGAAAAAATTTAAAAATCCGGCCAGCTCACACCACGAACAACACCAACGAAGACTAACAACTTTCCCTTTTCTCATATTTTTCTCATCACTGTAATGCTCAGTGACTTTGTTGATGAAACCCACCAAAAAATTCGAGTTCCAGATCAACTTTGTCATCACCTTCATCGCAATCATCATTTCGGGCCTGAATCCATGGTCGACCGATCGAATTTTTTCAGATCTGAGTGTATTTTATTTTTTTATTTCACAGATCTAGCCATATTTGAGTATATTGGTCATTGTTGAATGTAAATATAATGTATCTTTTTGTATTTTCACCTCTATTTCTATATTTTGAAAAGGATTTTTTATATGTTTGCCTATTTTTTTGAATTTTTGTTTTTTGAATACAACTGAATTGAATATAGTGCTAAAGTAGCTACGAATGAATACATCAATTGAATACAATCGAATATTCCAGTATTTTTCAATTTTTTTGTTTGAATATAGCTGAATTAAATATAATGTAAAAGTAGCTACGAATGAATACAAACGAATTGAATACAGTCGAATTGAATATATGGAAATACACCCTATGACAATAAATTTATGGCTATGAATTAGTAAAAGTGCAGCTACGCCTGACAAAAAAACCCCAAACTATAGTAATTTGAGAAAATTTCTCTTTATTCATTCACGTCCAGGACCCGCTATTGGCTAAAGTTTATAAAGCCCAATTTTAGTCCTCCAATTTTTGGGAGGCCTATTTATACCAATATTATCATATATTGTTTTATAGAAAGCACTAGAGTTTTCAATTGAAAAGGAAAGATATCTTTTAAATTTTGATTTGACCAAAAAGTGAGCTCTAAAATCACATTTGTAATGTGTGAATACAAAATATATGAAAGAGATCCGATAATCATTATTCTTCTCCTTTAACATTTTTAAATAAAATATGTGTAAGACCTTTCACTTCCTTTTGTGATTTCTACGATATTCACTCTTTTCTTTTTAACATTAATGTATACTATATTTTTATCTATCTTTTTGTTCCTCGAATAGAATTTCTTCTAGCAATATTATTTTGGAAACAAATAAAAGCAAAAAATGTGTGACAAAAAGAGTATTGATCTGCTTTTCTCGGATATCAAGCATTATTGGAAAACAAAGTATTGAATAAGTTTTGTTATTTTAATTTTTAATATTATTATTTCATCTAAAGTTTATCACAAATCTTGACAATTTTATTATGTAAGTATATATATATATATTATTATTTATTGAGATTTAAATATATCAACTAGAATATATGAGTTCAATTTTTCAAAACTTCAACAAAAATGTTTGATACAATCCCAGAATGAATCTCTTGATAAACTTTTACCAAATAATATATATATATATTAAAATATTTTTGAGATGAATAAGTCACTAATCCAGTGAAATTATATAATAATAATTTAAGAAGAAAAAGAGTAAATTAGTAAGAAATCTAATATAGATCCTCAAAAAGCTATGATACAATCTATTATTTCTGCTAAGAGGAAACAATACAAAGAAACGAAAGTTTATCTTATTTTGCTCATTCACGGCTATCGGGTAAAGCTGATAAAGTCAAAATTTTAAGCCTCCAACTTTTGAGGGTCCCACTTTGTACCATAATAGTTATATATATATATATTACTACTATGAATAAGAGGGAATAAAGAAGCTTTGAATTAACCGATTTTCCCTTAATACTTACATTTATTTCATTGGCTGTCCTTATATAAATTGGTAAATATTTCCAATTTTGGGGATCTTTATATAGTCTTAAAAGTTGTGCCTTTCTGCTTTTGTTAAAAAAAAAAACATGTAGGTCCAGAGGTAATATAGGAATTATCAGTATCAACGTGCTTTAAAGTTATTGTAGTTTATTATGTCATGTTTGTACTATTTTTACAAGTTTCTTTGACTCGTGGATCCCATGTAATTCCACCACTTGTACTTTGCATTTGACAACTGCTATATCTTTTCTTTTTATTTTCTATATTTTATAATTTTATTTGCAGATATTAATATTGTGCTAACGAAAAAAGAAAGAAACTAAAGTTTCTCTCCAATCAATTTCTCATTCTCATGAAATTAACGATTTTCTTCAAATTTTATCCACGTTGAGCTATTGATTATGAATTAGAAGTTAAACCATTAAAAATTATAAATTAAATACTATTATAGTTTCGATATTGGATCAGACACAAATTTTTAATTTCTTTTTAAGATAATTATTATCTAAAATATGTATTAGATATTTGTGTGACTGTAAAATTATGTTATCACACATAAAAGGTAGGACGTTTAAATTAAATTATCTGCATATAAAAAGTACGTAATATTTTTAAAAACATACGAAATAGGAAAATGTACTACATAAAATGAGATAAAAAGAATATTAATTATGCTTGATTTCATATATTACTCCATATAGTTCACAATACTTTTTAATCGTTATCTAGCTATAGCTTAAGTATAGTCGTATTCTTCTTTTTGAATTTGTAATTCTATTTTACCTATAAAATTTTGCAGGTTAAACCGTATAAACTCCTTCAAACTATCAAGTCCAACTTATTTTTTGGCAGATGTGCTTTCAAGTCTTCCTTTCTTAAACGTGAACATCACATTACACAAAAACAAACTCCTTTTTGTAAATTATGTTTGATCTTTCTTTAATTAAAATTAGTGTAACTTAAGAATATTCATTTGTAAAATCGTATACAATAATAATAGTAATGTCTTTTTTTGAGTTAACAAAAGCTCATCTCTGTATATTAGAATTGATCTTCCATTTCCATTATTGTGCATTACAATGGATCTACCCATCTAAAATCTTACTAAAAATAATATAATTTTTTTGTTTTACATAACAAGGATTTTGGTTTGATAAAATAGAGCTCAACTTGATATAAAAAAGAAAAATTAGTAATCGTTATTATGAAAATTGAAGAAATAATACACAACCAACTGTATATAATATTATGTTACAACTACTACAGAAATAAGGGTCCTAATTAGATTGTAATTATTATTATTACTATGATAGAGTAAGAACTCAACAAGAAACTAATATGCAATTACTATGCTTTTAAGTTACCACTTACTTGAAAGAAGAATGGTTAGTAAATAAATTGTGTTAAATGATATATGAAGAACTATAATGGACAAAATTATGATTTCTTCCCTTTTTCCAATGACTTTAGGTGATTTAAGAATCTCAGGACTGTATAACAAGAACACTTTAAATACAACTTATAAATAAATTTAATCAAATATTTAGCATTGTCTTATTGGGCCCGTGTGCAACATGAGCTATTCCTTACTAGTAGAGATGGTAGTGGATCTTGGACTCGGTTCGGATCCGGTGGATCCAGATCCGTTTTATAGGTAGATCTTTAAAATTTGGACCCGACGGATCCGAATCGGACCCAGATTCATTTCTAACGGATCGGATCTGGATCTGGATCTTGTATTTGAGATCCGTATCCGGTCCAGATCCGATCCGTGGATCCATTTTTTATTAAATATATCCATAACCTAGAATGTAATTTTATAAGTATTTTTTTAATTTTTTTTCATAATTTATGTATTGGGTAAAGGGTTGAACCAGGATAAGGCACAAGTCACACAACCATGTAATTTGTCTTTGAAGTTTCATTTCTTTTACCTATATGTTCTATGTAGTTTCTCATATTTTCATTTCTATAAAAAGAAAAAATTACCACTCTTCTTTAAATTTCCCTTTCTTGAATCTGCTAGCCGTAAGCTTTAAGTATCTTTCTCTCGTTTGTTTGATCAGCAAAAAAAAAAATTGAGACTTTTGATATATGACTGACATTGTTTTATGTTGTTTAATGAAGTCAATCAGTAGAACTACAAGTGGAGCATCACTAAAGCCTCCAAAAATTAGCTCAAAGTTGCAACCTATTCAGCATCACTAATAAAGTCAATCATCTTTATTTTTTTGTGATGCTAAAACTTTGTTCAGTATTTTGGAAGAATGGTGTCGTGTTTGTATTGGTTGATTGAATGAACTCAATCATTTTTTTCAATCAGATTGCGTTTCATTTTGTCATAAAAGTTTCAACATGTGGAAATATTATTCAAGCCAAAAACATTTACATGTAGATCCAGATCCGATCCGTGGACCCGGGGATCCGGATTTAGATCTGATTTTTATGGACCCGATGGATCTGGATCCAGGTATGAAAAATAGATCTGGATCTGAATCTAGTAGGATTTGGTCCAGATCCGATCCGTTGACATCCCCACTTACTAGTATATACAAAAAATACTACATCTTTTAGATTTTGATTTGACCAAAAGTGAGTCTTAAAATTAGCTTTATAATGTCCGGATACAAAACTTATGGAAGAGATGTGACACGATAATAATAATTATTCTTTTTTTTACCCTTTTCAATAAAAAAGACCTTTCACTTTCTTTCGTAATTTTTATGATACTCATTTTTTAAAACATCAACATGCTCTACACTTTTATCTATTTCTTGTTTCACTTATAAAATAGCTTTTTACTTTATACTATTTTATAAACAAACAAAAGTAGAAGTCTGTGACAAAGAAATTATTGATCTTCTTTTTCTCGGATATCAAGCAACAAAATTTATTTTCAAATAAAATTATTGAATCAGGTTTTGTTATTTTAATTTTTTTAGTATTACTTTTTTATCTAAAGTTTATCAGATATTTTGGTAGTTTTGTTACATATGTATATATTGTTCTTTTATTATTTTTTTAAAATTTAAATACGTCAATTAGAAAATATAATTTCAGTATTCAAAACTTCAACAAAAGAGAAAAAAGCAAATGTTTAATATATAATCCAAGAAAGGAGCTCTAGATAAATTTTTAACAAATAATAAAAAATAACATAGCAGATTTCTCAAGATGAACAATGACTGAATTAGATGATAATATCATTCAAGAATAAATGGAGAAATCTGACATATATCTGCAACAAGCTCTGGTACCATCAGTTATTTCTGCAAAGAGAGAGAAAATAAGAAATCGAAAGTTCATCGCTTATTCATTCACGTCCAGGGCCGGCTATTGGGTAAACAAATTTTTACATGATGAAGCTAAAATATAAGAGTCATTTAAGTATAATAATTACATTTTAAATATATTTACGTAGTTACATGAAATATATATTACCAACCGTAGCTATATCTGTGATTCCGATTCCCACCTCTCCCTTTCTCTTCTCCCTCACCCCCTCTCTTATCTAGAATAGTAAATACACTATTTCAGACTTCAAAAGGCACAAAGATACTAGTCATAAAAAACAAATACGTTTATACGAATTGTGAATACTTTTTAGAACTTTTAAAAGTGAATAATATAAGTAGAACAAGTCATTTTTAAGTTATTGTAGATATGATTAAAAATATTGAACTTGATATTGATCATTTAAAAGGATAAAAATGCGATAATGGATCAAATATGAAGAAAAACACCTAGAAGTGAAAAAATGACTTCTAGATATAATTCCTATATCATTTTATACTTCATGTGATTTTCATAATCTAAATTTAGCAGCTTGTGACATGCTTAATTCTTGCTCAAAAATTATATCATTTTATGGAGTGGTACAACGCATTTATACACTATTTTCTTCTTTCACTAAATGATGAAAAATCTAAAAAGATTGTGTGTTCAACTTAATCTTGAATCATTGTCACAAACACAGTGAAAAAATCATATTGAAAGTATTAAAATTATAAGATCACAAACTCCATAAATAAGGGATGCTTTACTGATATTAAAAGTTAATAAGGTTCCAAAATTTAAAGGTTCTGAAGCTAATCGTTTAGCAATATATGAGCTTAAATTTTGAGTGTTTATTGTGTATGACTATTTAATTTGGTATGATATTTTGTTTACCATTAATTCAGTTAGCAAATCTTTACAATCAAAAGATATGAATATTGAATTTGACATAGAGTCTGATTGTTTTTCTTTAAAAAATATAGAGAGCCCTCACCGTTTAGAGTGATTTTATCGATAATTGTGAGAATTTAACACTATTTATGTCTCAGCTAAATATATTGTTATAAATTGTTTCATTTCCACAATTCCACGTTTCTCACTTTTTTTACTGCATGAATTCAATCTTACAACCACTTTAATTCAAATAAAGATTGTCTTATGCTCAATTTGTTTGTGTGGAGATTTTGATTTGGTATTTTTCTTCTACGAAGCAGTAACAAATTAGACTTTAAATTTCAACAAACCTTGTAGACTTAATCAAACTATCAAGATTGACAAAATGTATCACTTCTGGCTTAATTTACACTTCCATTTTGATGACAACATTGCAACTATGCAGCTCTGGACTTTTTATTTGGCAGAACATAACTTTTCTTCTCTGATTGTTCTTTAACTTTAATGCAATTCATATGTAGTACACCATGAATTCGATACTGATTTTACTATTAATATTAATGGAATGTGTGTTAAAAAGAAATAAAGCAATTAAGATATGTTGTACTCCTATTAGCTAAGATTATTCCCCTCATTATTTAGTGATGATCCTTTTCTTTGTCCTCTCTAAATTGAAAAATGGTCCTGATGAACCTATCCCTCACTAAACATTTGTGACGCCATAGCAAGGGAGATTCCTTCACTAAAAGTTAAAAATAACGGCGAGTATGATGTTTAAAGCAAAATTTCGGGAAAAATGTTCCTTTTAGGAAGGATTTAGCCTTGCTACTAAATTTAGTGAAGAATAATGCCCCGTCCTTGCTAAAAATTAGCAAGGCTTTTTTTAGGACGAAATTAGCAAGGCTTTGAACTAGTGAGACATCTGGAATATCCCTTAAATTCATGGGTATTTATATGAAGATCATTACATCAAATATTATCTCGATTATCCCATAAACTGTGAGTGTTCATAAAGAGAACAATACATCAAATCTCGAAGATCACATAAATTTCTGGGATATTCACAATGAGATCAAAGCATCAAATACCGTATTTATTAATTGCCCGATGTTCTTGGAGATCAGATGTATCACAAGTATTAGTGAATATTAGAATATATTCACCATATATTTTGTAATTATTAGTGTTGTATAATTATGATAGATATATGATCCTTATTGAATTAGGATTCCACATTGTACACACTATACATATTTGTATTAATGAGAAAGACTTTCCAAGGGAGATTGATACATCCTTACATGATATCAAGAGCCAAACCCAAAAAATACCTAAACCCTTTTATTTTTTTAGGTTACCCCCCTCCCCCCCCCCCCCCCCGACGCCGACGGCTAACCCCTATTTTTTTCTTTGATTGTTTTTCTCGTGTTCCTTTCTTGTGCCTACCATGTCTCCCCCACCTCTCCTAAGGCTTCCGCCTCCTCCACAATCGTCATAGACAAACCCCTACCTCATTTACTTCTTCTTTCCATCCGGCGTTCACTGTCACAAATATCAAGAATTTCATTCCCTTAATTCTTGATCAAGAAGATGGTCAACATCTTCATGGGTTGAACTTTTTCATATTCACGCTTGCGCATACAATGTGTTTGACCATATTGACGACTCCCTCCCTCGTCCTATCGACATGGCATCGTCTTGACGCTATTGTCAAACGGTGGATTTATGGCACCATCTATAAAGATTTGCTTCACACAATCATGAAAACAAGTGCCTCGGCTCATGAGTTATGGGTACGTTTGGAGGGGAAATTTCAGGATAACAAGCATACAGATACTGTGTATTTAGAGGAACAATTCAACAATACACGTCTCAAAAAATTTACCAACATGTCCGAGTATTGTAAACAATTGAAGCTTGTTGCAGACCAATTATCCAATATGGGGGACACCGATTTCCAAAACGAAGATAGTTCTTCAACTTGTTGCAGGTTTACCAAAAGGTGAATACGATACTCTAGCGACCATGATACAATAAGTCGATCCTCTACCCAATTTTAATAAGGCTTGGTCATAATTGTTGTTGGTAGAAACCTGACAGGCCAAACATAATCAGAAAGGCGTTAACGGTTGAAAATCAGGTGGTTATCGCCGCCCCCACCGCCGAACAACCATCAACAGCAGGGTAGCCGCAATACTGGCACCTGGGCCTTGGCTCCATTCAATTTTCAGCACCTGACGGCCCAGTACTCGAACCCAGGACATCCCAGTATTCTAGGCCAGTTCCCAAGCCCAAGGTAGGCGTCAGGTATGCCCCAGCAGGCCAACCTTTAGATGGCCCAATATTAACAATTCTCATCGGGCCTAGCCCCCACTGATTTGGGCTAGACCTTTAACACTTTGAACCTTCAGCAACCCGATGAAAATTGGTACATGGATACAGGAGCCACATCTCACCTCACCCGCTCTTCAGGTAATCTCTCAAATCTGTCTCGTTTGAAGTATCCTCAATTTTTTACTGTTGGTAATGGTCATCGCATCCCAATTCAAGGTTATAGTACAACCTACACCTAACCGCCTCACCTGCTCTTCTCCCTCAATTCTGTGTCTGTTGAGTTTGACCCCTTTGGTTTTTCTCTGAAGGATCTACTTACGGGGACACCCCTTACGAGATGCAATAGTACATGGGACCTCTACCCATTCTCATCTTCCGCGCCCACACACCTCCCTAGCTACTATCTCTCCATCAACTTGGTACAATAGACTTGGACACCCACGCACTCCTATTTTTAAGTTTCTTAAAAGCAATAATTTTATTCGATATAATAATGGAAAACTTGCCCAAAATTGTTTTTCTTGCCCATTAGGCAAGCATGTTCGCCTTCCTTTTAAGTCATCTTTAAGTGATACGTTTTCTCCATTTGATATTGTTGATGCAGATTTATGGACATCTCCTATTACTAGCTCACTGGGTCATAAATGTTATCTTGTTTTATTAGATGACTTTTCTCACTTTATCTGGGTTTACCCACTAAAATTCAAGTCTTAAGTTTTTGCCAAGTTTCTTGAGTTTCGGAATTTTATCAAAACATAATTTGAAAAAGCCATAAAATCATTCCAATGTGATAACGGTCGTAAGTTTAATAATTCCACGTTTCATAACTTTTGCACCAATAATGGCATGATTTTCTATTTTTCGTGTCCCATACCTCCCCCCAAAATGGAAAAGCCGAACGAATCACCCGCACAATCAATAACATGGTTCGTACCATCCTTTTTATGCCTCTCTTCTCCTATCCTTTTGGGTCTATGCAGTTAAAATGGTAGAATACATCCTTAATATTTTACCTACCAGTACTCTTCACAACAAAACCCCCCACTGAAATTCTCTACCGTCGGATCCCCTCATATGATCACCTTCGAATTTTCGATTTCCTTTGCTACCCAAATCTTACCTCCACTGCCCCTCATAAATTAGCACCTCGTACCACTCTATGTGTCGTCGTAGGTTTTCCATCTAATCATAGGGGCTATTTGTGTTATGACTTGTCTACTCATAAAATCCACGGCTCTTGTCACATCACGTTTAACGAGAAAATCTTCCCTTTTGCAAATATCCAAAAATTCCAAAATAAGGACTACACCTTCCTAGATGAGTCGGACACATCCCCTCTCGTCCACCAAGTCCTCCACTACACTGCCATTATTTCGGCAGCAGCCAACCAACCCGTCACTGCTCTGGTTACAGCCGAAACCCAACCTGCCACATTTTCCAGTTCACCTCCCCGCCGTGCCACTGTTCATGTCATCCCGTCGATGTCCAGCCCACCTCCGTCATTTCGATCAGACCTATTTCCCCCACCCACATGTCACCGGCGACACTCCAGTCTCTAACCCACCAATCACCGTCACCTTTTTCCCACCGGACACCGAAACCCCATCAACCTAGGACGTCACCCACCCCACCGGTCCCTGTCGCCACACCTCCACCACACCGTCGACCACCACACCCTGATAACCCCTGCCACCCAATCGACCCAGATTCACAACCCGACAGCACCCACCCACCGGTCACCAGAACCAACCCCAACCCCATCATATCCCATTGATACCACCTACCCATCTTGGTCACTAAAACCTAACCCCCACTCCGTCGACCTCGCACAACAACCACCCACCGCCACTACCTTAACAAATCTGACCCTGAAGCCTAACCCATACCAGACACCCCATGAAAATACCTAAATTTCCCCTGCCTCCACTCACCGTATGGTAACCCATTCACAATACGGGATTTTCAAACCCAAAGTCCATTTTAACATATCCACACAAACCATATCCCCAATTCCCCAAAACCCAAAATTAGCTAAACTTGACCTGAATTAGAATGCGGCCATGCGTGAGAAATTTAATGGTTTAACAAAATAACACACTTGGTATTTGGTTCCTAGACCGATGGGGTGAATGTAATCCGATGCATGTGGTTATTTCATCACAAATTCAGAGACATTGGTGATTTAGAAAGATATAAGGCGAGACTTGTGGCTAATGGTACTAATCAACAAGAGGGTATTGATTGTGGTGAGATGTTCAGTCCGGTTGTTAAACCGGCTACCATTCGCACAGTTCTGAGCATTGCTATGGGTAAGCATTGACCGATTCATCAGCTTGATATCAAGAATACATTTCTTACATGGGGACTTGAAAGAAACTGTGTACATGCATCAGCCGCTAGGCTTTGTCCATCCGGAGGCCCCTCATTATGTCTACCATCTTCGTAAGTCACTTTATGATTTGAAACAGGGCCCTAGAGCGTGGTATGAACACTTGCTAATTACATTATGTAGATTGAGTTTGTATGCAGCAAGTGTGATAATTCTCTCTTTATTTTTCATCGTGGTAGTAACATTGCTTATCTATTGTTATATGTGGATGATATTGTTCTTACTGCCTCCTCTGATGTGTTGAAAAATGAGATCATTGCAATGCTTAAATCTGAATTTGCTATGACTGACTTGGAGAAGTTGAGTTATTTCTTGGGGATATCAACGAATAGATCTGCAGATACTATGTTTCTGTCTAAGCATAAGTATGCAGAGAAAATTGTGTACATGGGTAAAATGGTGAACTGCAAGATCATACCTACTCCGGTTGACTCTAAATCGAAGCTCAGTATTGTTGATGGTGATCCAGTGTCCGATTCCACTTTTTATAGAAGTCTTGCAGGTGAACTTCAGTATCTTACTTTCACCAGACCTGTTATTGCTTATGCTGTTCAGCATCTGTGTTTGTTTATGCATGCCCCCAAGGAACCTCATTTTACTGCTCTTAAATGTATCATTGGATACGTTAAGGGCACACTTGATTATGGATTGCATCTCTACCCCTCTGCACCGACCAAGTTGTTATTATATACGGATGCAGATTGAGTGGACTGTCCGGACACGTGACGGTCCACCTCCGGCTACTGTGTGTTCTTAGGGGATAATCTCATTTCGTGATTTGCCAAGAGGCAAGCCACCCTATCCCGTTCGAGTGCAGAAGCAGAGTATAGAGGCGTTTCAAATGTTATTGCTGAGATCTGCTGGCTTCGAAACCTTCTCTTGGAGCTTCAGTGTCCCTTGCGTAAGGCGTCTATGGTGTACTGTGATAACATATCCGTGATATACTTATCTCATAATCCGATTCATTATCAGCGAACCAAGCACATTAAGATGAATATCCATTTTATTCGTGAGAAGGTTGCTATAGGTCATGTTAAGGAGTTGCATGTGCCTTGTTCGTATCAGTATGCATATATCTTCACCAAAGGACTTCCTAGACAATTATTCTTCGACTTCAGATCCAGCGTCCGTCCTCCTCTAGCTCCGACTGAGGGGGGTGTAAGTGAATATTAGAATATATTCACCATATATTTTATAATTATTAGTGTTGTATAATTATGGTAGATATATGATCCTTATTGTATTAGGATTTCACATTGTACACACTATATATATTTGTATTAATGAAAAAGAATCTCAAGGGAGATTAATACATTCTTACAACAAGGATGTCTACGTTCGAGAAATACGCTACTAACGACCCTCAAATCACAAAGAAAATTTAGGAGAGAAAAATCAAGTGAATAAATAAAATTATACCCGCAATATACATCAATAAAATCTATGTTTCCTAAAAAACTACTAGTGAGACATAAACCTCATTTAGTGCGAATTCATGATTCATCGCTGATTCATAATTTTCTAGCGTAAGAAGCCAAATAGTTACGAAATTAGTTCAAATTTGCTTTGTTGGAATGTGGCGAGAAAGTTATTTAGTTAAGAAATTAATTCAATTTGAGCTTCAGTCCAGTAGTTTTCTCATTGTATAAAATAAATCTAATGTAACTTCTAATTGCAGTAAATGGAATATACACTATCCATTATTTTAGCTTCATCTCTCTTTTCTCCTTTATCTCTTTTCATTCCAGTTTCTTCTCTCTCTTGTTGATCTCCAAAGCTTAGCTTAGCCTTCACCAAGCATCATGTTCGATTATATATTGAGTCAAAAACATCCCTTTAAAAAGGCTAAAAATATCTTTCGTTATGAATTTGGATAAAAATATCCCTCTACTTTGAGAAAGGGCTAAAAATACCATCTACTTTGGGAAAAGGCTTAAAATACTCCCCTCTTAACGGAAATTTATCACCCAAAATAAACTGATTTTTATTTTTTAAACCCGCTCTAAAATATAGATTTTTAAAAAAAAATCCATTTTTTCAAAATTAAATCTGAAAAAGTATTTTTTATTAAAAAATCTGGGAACTTTGTTTTTCCACATCTTTTAGAAAAAAAAACAGTTTTTCCTGATTTTTTCTCATATTTTTGAATAAAGATGTTTTTTCAGATTTAATTTTAAAAAACGGGTTTTAAAAAAATATATTTTTCCATATTTTGGAGCGGATTTAAAATATGAAATCGAGTTATTTTGGGTGATTTGAAAATTTCTGTTAAGAGGGGTATTTTTAGCCCTTTCCCAAAGTAGAGGGGTATTTTCTTATCCAAATTCATAACAGATGATATTTTTAACCATTTTCTCAAAGTAGAGGAGTATTTTTGACCCTTTTTGCTACTCCTCATCCCACTTTGTTTGACACTATTTATCTATTAGTCTGTTAAATAAAATGACATTTCTATATATCCTAATGAAAATCTTTTATAACCATAAAGATTAATGTTACGACATATTTAATTTCATAAATTTCAAAAATCATATAATCGCACAAATGTTATTTTATGTTTAAAGATCATAAGTTTCATATATATTTTTTTTAAAAACATTTAGTGTCGAGTTGGCTAACAAAATGGAACGAGGGAATTGCTTTCAAATATCTTAAATTGAATGTCTAATTTCACTTTTAGAGAGAGCTTAAACACGGACCGTTCTCATTGTCTTCAAAATAAAGACACATTAATGTTATATTTATTTAAATCGATTATAAACGATAAAAAAAAAAGTAAGAAGAAGAACCAAATTAACTTATGCATATCCTATAAAGTAATGTTGAAATCCCGGATTTTTTTGTCATTATATATACAGAAAGGGAAGGGAGACATGAAATGGCCAAAGTTGTGCTTTTCATAAAAATCAAAGGCCGTAGTTTCTAGCTAAAGTCAAAATGATGTATTTTCTTGGTCTTAATTTATATGATATATATTTTTTTAATCCGTCCTAAAAAGAATGATACATTTTCTTATTTTATAATAATTTAATTTTAATATTTATCTTTTACGTTTAACGAAATGATCTATAACCACACAAATATTTTTTTACTTATTTTAAACCATAAAATTCAAAAATCTTTATTTATTTTTTAAATTATATATCGAGTCAAACTATATCACACAAATTAGAGAGTAGTTGACATTTGACACTAGGCAAGAAAATTTCAAAATCTTATTGTCAATTCCAAGACCTAGCAACCAAAGCTGTCAAGGTGAACGTACAATATTTTAAAAAATTCAACAATAAAAAATTAAAAGCAAACAATGTACTGCATAAGTCACATTCATTTTCTTTATGAAAGAAGTAACACAAGTATACCCATTAAAATCAAACAATTCAAACACACACAATAAATCTTTCCTTTTATATCCTGTCGAAATGATAGTTTCCAAAGGAATATACAAAAAACTATAATACAAATTATGAACATGCTTGTTGATCGTTCCAAACAAGACAAGTCTTAACATGGTAGAAAGTGCCCTACCTTCACCACTAAATTCTGGGTTTCAAGTTAAAACAAAGATTTTTTTTCATATATAAAAAAAAAACCATCCATAGATATCCCACTCTAGAGAAAAATGAAACAATCCAATGCAATAAGAGGATTATTAATGTCCTCCATGAGAAAAGAGTCCAAATCTTGATTATTTGACTTCACTTCTCCAATTTCCATTTCATCAATCTTTGGAGAAACCGGAAGAGCATTTCTCATTTTCCCTTCATTTTTTGGAGTGAAATGATTCTCTCTTCTAAGAGATGATGATCTTGATATAACACTCCCATTGTTTCCTTTTGAAGCAATTGATTTCCTAAAAGAGCTCTCATCATTCAAATTATTCGAAGGAAATCTTCGACTTGGAGATGGCGATTTTAGGGTTGTTCTTGTACTTGGAAAATGAGGATATGTAGAGGTAATATTTGAAGTATTATTATTACCAATATTTCCTCCCTTGATGAGTTGTTGATCAGGTTCTTTTCTAAAACTCTTTTGTCGAACCATCGTTGGCGAATTTTCACGTGGCCTTTTCTTAGGGGTCGACGAATTGCACTCTCTTCGAGGACTTGGTTGTTTTGACAAAGTGGATGATGCTGGTGATCGCGCATATTTCTTCCCACTTGTAGACATGGTTGACGTATTTTGATGACTAATAACACAATTGGTTCCTTTGTTTTTCTTGATGTCAAGTATATGGTCGTTTTCTTGTGCACAAGACAACAAGAATTCGTTCGAAAAAGAACGATCCTTGAAACAAGAGGATATAGAGGAGGAAGAGGACGAAGACAAAGATGAAGATAATGTAACGTTAGTTGCAGTAGAGGAAAACGATGAAAGAGATACTGAACAAGAAGAAGAGGAAGAAGAAGAGATGAGTTTTCGAGGTTGTTGGATAGTTGAAGAAGGAAGAGAAATTTTTGGAGATATGGGAGCTTGTGAAATCACAAGTTTATCTTTAACATATTCGTGGTGATGATCATCATCTTCTTGGGGATTTTTTTGGGGGTTGCATTTACTAATGCAAGAACCCATAGTGGAGAAAGAGGAGGAATTGGGAAAAATAAGAAGAGTTGATGGGAAAATGTTTGAATGGTAAACGTTGATAAGTCTTTTATAAGACTAATATATTATATTGTATGAATGTGGAAAGAATAGTTCAATATTGGGTAGGAGGGAAAAAGTGCAAAGGTGGAAGCTTTTGCTTTTTTCACCAAATTTTTGAATTATGTAGCCGGGTATAACATATAAATCCGTTATATAACGGTTACATGAAGCAACACGATGATGGTTTCTTTCACTTTTTTTCTCCTACCTTTTGTAATAGGTAAGTAGAAACCTTAGCCAAGTGTTACTTTAACTTCTTTTTGTTTTCCGACAACGTTCTCTATTTATTTGAGGCTTGACTAATTTGAATTATCTCAATCTAAATTTTACTTTGGAGCATAAATCGCTTCCTATCATAAATAACTCTATTTCTAAAACTTGAACCTGAGATTTCTGGTTAAAAATAGAGCGATAAGCCAATATTTATCATCCTACCACAATTTTTTGTGGTCCTTATATTTGTTTGGATTCTACTTTAACTTTGCAGGAGTCCGGTCTAGCTAGGAGAATGTTGTTAAATTCTTTCTGCATTTTGAACTTTATTTTTATTTTTTTCATTCACAAAGCTGCTGTTACCTATTAGGAGTATTTCATAAGTGAGTCTAATTTCCAAAATTGAGCTAGCTCAATTCCTTGAGAGCCTACATCCATTTATTAGTAATCCTATTTAAATTAAATTGATTATTAATAACGTGCTTTAAGCTCTTAATAGTTTGATTTAGAGAATAATATATAAAATATTTTTTCATATAAATTGCAATATTTGATAATATTTAAGATTTAAAACCTCAAATAGTTGTTTTATTGAGGAGGAAGTTATTCAGAAGCTGAAAAAGGAAAATGTAAAAACAAGGAAGGTGGAGGAAGAAGCAATATGGGGTTTGGTTGAAGGGGGAATAAGGGGGTTATGATTTATGAACCTTCTTCATTTTTTTTAAATAAATATATATTTTGACCATTGTATTTTTATTTATATACACTAATATTGACAGTAAAAGAAAAAAGATAAGAGTAGTTATATTTGCCTTTTAGCTTATCTAGCAACTGAGACGAATGATAGGGGAGGGACGTATAATAAGACGTGCGTCAAGTTAAAGGAATAAAAAAAATTTGGATGGTCTAGCCACTTCTTGGAATGAAAACATTGATGTTATATTTACTGAAAACATTAACATTATAGCATATGGTTAGCACTCAAAAATACTTTTAAGTGTTTAGCCGAATCAAGTGATAAAAATATTTTTAAGTGTTTAGTCGAATCAAGTGACAGTCGAAGGTGGAAACCTCAAAATGAGCGGGCAACAAAATTCTAAGTCGATAACCGAACTGACTCGTAGCTGAATCTATTAGTGCTAACCCTCGGCTAGAAAAGCTTCATTGGCTATTATGGTAGCATGGCCAAGTCATAATTTCGAGGAACGACTAAGACCCACACATATTTGGACGCCTCGAAGACCAAGTCAAAGGATCTTCTAGACCCCAAGAAATGGTAACAACAAGCAACAGCTAGAAGGAAGTGCCATTAATCGTGCAAGAGGAAAACAATGAGTAAATATCGGCACCACCTCCTCATAGTTGGCTAGTGGATTTAGTGGGTAATTTAATGGCTAACATAGGGGGATTACATTTTATTTTTCTTGTACTATAAATATAGGATCATTTGTACAGAATAAGGAGACCAATCAATCAAACAACTGATTTTACATATCTTCATTTTATCTTTATCGCCTTTACTGCACTTTAGCTATATTTATGTTTCTTACCACTTAGTTTACTCAATCACCATTCTAACGCTTTCTGGAGTAGTTGGGGAACTCATTGCTGGAAGTTAGAGTTCCGCTTCAAGCCAAAATCACTTAGTTAAGGAATCATTTTATCATCCGATTTCGTCAGTCGATAGAAGGCAGACATTTCAGACGGGAACAAATTTAGCACGCCCAGTGGGACCATAGGTGACTCCATAGCGAAGTTTGATTCTCCAGGTCAGGATCACGCTTAGCGTATGCACCTAAGGTCTGGTAATAAAATGAACCCAGAGTCCAGTCCACACCCTAAACAGAATCCTCCCAGAAGGAACAACGAGCCACCATTTTCCTCGGGTATGCCTACATCGGTTGATACCCCTCCACTTCCTCCATCAACCCAAGTTATGGGTGAACTTAGCCAACCTGAAGGTCCAACTGTCATGACCATGTTATTCATTAGATAGCAGATTGACTTAGGCATCCACAACATTATGTATCAGGTTTCTAAATAGTTGGCTGACATTGTCAAGCCAATGATGCATAATGAGGTTCAGCATGCGAGGGAACTGGAAGCCAATCGACTGTATCCAGGAGAATGTTCGGCTAGTTCTGCCATCCCTCTGAGGAGTGGAGGTGTGTAACATACAACTGTGACTCCAGGTGCTATTCATCTGCCGAATGTGTATCAGTCAGTACCTACTCAGGTACAGTCGATGGTACACCTAGGAGCACAAGCCCATTCACTTGGTAACCAGTTTACTGTATGGTTTCCACCAGACGCTAGGGGTCAAACTGTGCCACTCGACCAAGCGAGTCTGTGGTATGGGCAGATAAATATGGCTCGGAGACCAGTTCAGGCATCCGAACACCTTGGGTTGCCGCCCGTTATGTCGTACGCTCATGCAAACGGCTCTACGGTATAGGCGACAAATCTTGGCCAGCCGAATTGGCAGTTGGTGGCCCATGGCTATGATCCTGCTCGGCTGTTTGGTGACGCTGTCTACAACGAGATACCATTCCAGCAGTCACAACCGGTATCCAATCTATACTATCCATGAAGCACAAACTTTTCAAGAACGGATGATGTCCCGGGAGAGTAGGCATGGAACATTGTTTCACCTTATCCGCAGGCTCCGTCGGTTGTTCCAAGAGCTCAGGTTGCAGGCTTTGGTGGCTATGCCCAACAAAAGCAATGGGGATATACCCCACCTATTGGTAATGGCTAGCAGAATACCTACAACTTTCAAAACTCTGCTAAACAAGGTACAAAATGGAGGCCTCCAGTTCAGAACGCCTACCAGCAGTTCCAGCTGAGAATCGGTAGAGGACTTCACAACTGATGAACCCTGAAACTGTCGCGAATACCATGAAGAGGTTCTTTGGAATCCAACTGAAACCCTTGGACAAGCCTATTTATAGGAAGCCCTACCCCGATTAGGTAGATCGGATAGCACCATTGTCAAGAGGCTTCAAAATGCCTGATTTTGCCACCTTCTCGAGTGATGACGACAAATCTACCATTCGGCAGATTTACTGCCCAATGTGGCGAGGTTAGCTAGAACGAGTATCACAAGCTGCAGTTGTTCCCCGTCTCTCTAACCGGAACAACATTTGCCTGGTACTCATCCTTGACCCCCGACTCCGTATAGAGCTGGGCTGACATGGAGCGTTGGGAAATGCACTGTACACTTCTCTGAATCGGAATGCGCCCACATGATAATCAACAACATGCATCCTCAGCTAAAAGAAAAATTAGTGGGACAATCTGACTCTAACTTAAGCTAGTTAGCTGAGAAGGCTAGCCAAATAGAGCAGTATATCCAGAAGAACGAGAAAAGAAGAGCTAACCGAAACCGAGGCTCCCATTTGGTATCCATTATTGACGCAAATGAGTCTGACTCAGAGTCAGCCGATTAGACGGCAGACGCAATGGTAGCCGAGATTGTTAGGGGTAAGGTTTATTCTTGCCTAGCCTTGAAAGATACGAAAGGCAAGGAGACGAGTTCAACTGATGACAAGGTCGGTTAGTCGTTTGACATTACAAATACAGATCATATCTTTGATCATCTACTTAAAGATAAACAGATTTGGCTGCTTGATGGCCATAAGATTCCGCCTACCGAAGAGCCGAAGGATAAGAAGTACTGTAAGTAGCACAACTCATATAGCCACGCTACTTCTAATTGTGTGGTCTTCAGGAAGGTAATTCAAAAGGGCAACAAGGAGGGGAGATTCAAGCTAGCTAATAAAAGCATAGCTGCAATGTCTGCTGATACTAATCTATTTCCCGCAGTAACGATATCTATGGTGTCCTTTGCTAAGCCAGATCAATGAAAGGATGTCAAGGGGAAACAAACGATGAAAAATATATGGGTCCCAACGAAGCCCACTAGTAAGGAGGAGGTCATAAGGACCTCTGTGTTTGATCGGCTAGGCAGCTTACGTGACATTTATGGGGACACGGACAAGCAGCCAGCTAGAAATAATTTTCTTGGTCACCCTTATAAACCAGAGCATATTGCTCGGGAACCTCACAAATAATAACCGAAATTCAAAAGGGACCTAGCACACCCCAAGCCCAGGCTTGGAGGGCAAGCATGACTACCAGCCGATGAGAAGCCGAACGTGCCCAGATAGATGAGGAATCACTCCCCATAGCTAAACAAATGGTGGCTGAGTTTAACGTAAAAGAAGGCGTTTCTTCCTTGCGTATCACAATGAGGGATGAAGGTCAACTGAAACCCCAGATGATGATTAAGCCAACCGCCAATATAGAGGAAGAGAAGTGGTTTGTCAATCAGGTTTCTTGAAAGAAAGAGGCACCACCGAGTGTCGTATTCAGGACTTAGAAAAGAAGGATGCAACGTTCCAAATCCTTGCGCAAGATAAATCAAACATTGCACATGATATCCAACGCTAAGGTGGCCGATAAGCAGGAAATTCCTGAGTCTGCCGTAGCTGAGGCTATCGACCCGACATTTGGCTTAATCTCTTCAGAGATAGTGTTGCATGACGAAAAAGCTTTGGACCAACCAGAGCTGAATATACAGCCTGATGATAACCCGACAGAGGAACCTCGATAGGAGACTACTATACTGAATGAATCCCTAGCCGAGACGGTTCCACAGATCGCGTAGAGGATCTAAGCATTAGAACCTCAGTCGGTTCCTATATGTCTCCAGGAGATGGAAGATATTAACTTCTTGTCAACCAAATTATATGAGGTAGGAGACTTCATCCTTTATTTATTTAAGCATGATTCGGCCGATGAGATTTGGGAAGCTATTGAAATGGTTAGCCTGATTCCATGTGAGTTTTGGGTCGGCCGCTCTACGCTAGATAGCCTAAAATGTGATGTGTGTGTGGATGACACTGAATGGGCGACTATAGCTGATACCATAATTAGGGACGTTTTGAGCACTGTATTTGGTGCACCTACGGAAGATATGGTTAAACACCTCAAACCCCTCTATGTTAAGGCTTACATTAATGGCAAAGCTATCAGCCGAGTGTTCATCGACAATGGGCATGTGTTGAATGTTATGCCGATGCTTACTTTGAAAGACCGCAACAAACCAGGGAGGATCTCATCCCAACTAACATGAAAATGGCTAGCTTTATGGGAGAGGCCTATGAAGCTTTAGGGATCTTAGTAGCAGAAATCACCGTAGGTCCTAAAACGGTCTGATCTGGCTTCTTTGTAATAGATGGCAAGCCGTCCTACGCCATTCTGTTGGGCAGACACTGGATTCACACCAGCCGATGCCTTCCTTCTACAATGCATCAAAAACTCATTTTCTCGGAAGGAGATAACATAGAAATCGTCCCAACCGATGATAACCTATTTCAAACAGAGGTTAAGAACTTGGAGGTTGTCTTATATTCACCCTATGTGGCTCCCATAACTGTCGCGGGGCAATACGAAGAAGGATCTTGGGAATACTGTAATCTTACTCCATGAGGTTTTGAAATAAAATAATTAGCCGAACCACAGCTTACCTTGGAAAAGTTAGATGATTGAGGAGACCCAAATCATACGTGATCTGTGGCATCGGTTGACTGCTCTAAGTTCTGAAGCAAGGATAGCCGAGGCATTACATGTAGAGGACTACAACAGAGAACCAACTCTGGCAGCCGATGATATTGAGTTGCCGATGAAACTTGAATCGCCCATAAGAAAGGCTATCCCTAGTTTTGAATCTCAGGATCCCTTCTAAGATATCAACTTGGGTATTGAGGAAGTCCCTCGGCTAACACATATTAGTGGTTTGCTGAAGGAGGAGGATAAACAAAGGCATAACGGCTCTTCTACTGTAGTATAAGGACTGCTTTGCGTGGGATTATCATGAGATGCATGGGCTGTCACGTACTTTGGTAGATCATAGATTGCCAATTAAGGAGGGTTTCACACCTCATAAATAACCGCCCAAAAGATATCACCCTCAGCTGATGCCTCAAATTAAAGCTGAGATTGAATGGCTGCTGAAGGTCGGGTTCATCAGAACGGCTGCTGAAGGTCGGGTTCATCAGAACGGCTGCTGAAGGTCGGGTTCATCAGAACGGCTGCTGAAGGTCGGGTTCATCAGAACGGCTGCTGAAGGTCGGGTTCATCAGAACGGCTGCTGAAGGTCGGGTTCATCAGAACGGCTAGGTATGTGGAATGGTTGGCAAATATTATGCCAGTCAAAAAGAAGAATAGCAAGGTTCGGGTATGTATTGATTATAAGAACGTAAATCTAGCCACTCCCAAAGATGAATACGTCATGCCCATAACTGATATGCTAGTCGATTCGGCAACCGCTAATGGTGTGTTGACATTTATGGATGGATACTCCGACTATAATAAGATAGCAGAGCCGAAGATGACATTCACAAGACTGCTTTTAGGTGTCCATGAGCCTTGGCCATTTACGAGTGGGTAGTTATGCGGTTCGGTCTGAAGAGTGTTGGTGCTACTTATTAGAGGGCAATGAACACCATCTTCTATGATTTGATCGGCAAGACTGTGGAGGTCTACATTGATTATATGGTGGTGAGGTCTAAGGACATCAAAGATCATTTAGCCGATAAGGAACAAGCACTAAAAAGAATGAGGATTCATAATGTTAAAATAAATCCAGCCAAGTGCATGTTCGGAGTATCGTCTTGCAACTTCCTTGGCATTTTGGTACATAAGAAAGGTATTGAGATAGATCATAACAAAGCCCAGTCGGTAATGGATCCTGCACCACCCAGAACAAAGAAGGAGTTACAAAGCTTGTTAGGGAAGATCAACTTTCTAAGGAGGTTCATATCTAATTCCGTTGGCAAAATGAAGACTTTCTCTCCTTTGCTTAGGCTTAAAGGGTCAGAAGAGCTAGTATGGGGCCCGGAATAGCAAAAGACATTTGACCAAATTAAAAAGTCCTTAGCAACTCCTCTTGTGCTGGTGCCTCCCATGCTAGGGAAACCGTTGAAGTTGTACATCTTGGCTGCAAATTTGTCTATCGGCTGCCTATTAGCACAAGATGCCGATGATGGAACCGAAAGGGTAGTTTACTACCTTAGCCGAATGCTCAATGAGACTGAAACTAGATATACCCCTATAGAGAAGATTTGGGTCAGGCTTACAGCACTATGAATCACTAGCAACCCGACGATGCATGGTACATGGATACATGTTCCACATCCCACCTCACTCGTGACTCTTATAATCTCCTTCACCTATTCAATTTGAACAATCATCAATTTATTTTGGTTGTCAATGGCAATCACATTTTAATTTAAGGCTATGACACCACTCAAACACAACCACCTCACCCACCCTTTATCCTAAGAAATGTCTTATATGCTCCTAACATCATTAAAAACTTAATCTCTATTAGGAAGTTTGCTAGTGACAACTCTGTATCTATTGAGTTTGATCCTTTTGTTTTTCTGTAAAGGACCTACGTAAGGGGACAACTCTTACGAGATGCAATATATTGCCAATTAAGAAGGGTTTCACACCTCATAAAAAATCGCCCAGAAGATATCACCCTCAGCTGATGCCTCAAATTAAAGCTGAGATTGAACGGCTGCTGAAGGTCGAGTTCATCAGAACGGCTAGGTATGTGGAATGGTTGGCAAACATTGTGCTAGTTAAGAAGAAGAATGGCAAGGTTCGGGTATGTATTAATTTTAAGAACATAAATCTAGTCACTCCCAAAGATGAATATGTCATGCCCATAGCTGATATGCTAGTTGATTCGGCAGCCGCTAATGGTGTGTTGACATTCATGGATGGATACTCCGGCTATAATAAGATAGCAGAGCCGAGGAGGACATTCACAAGACTTCTTTTAGGTGTCCATGAGCCTTGGACATTTACGAGTGGGTAGTTATGTCGTTCGGTCTGAAGAATGGTGGTGCTACTTATCAAAGGGAAATGAACACCATCTTCCATGATTTGATCGGCAAAACTGTGGAGGTCTACGTTGATGATGTGGTGGTGAGGTCTAAGGACTTCAAAGATCATTTAGCCGACATGGAACAAGCACTAAAAAGAATGAGGAATCATAATATTAAAATGAATCTAGCCAAGTGCATGTTCGGAGTATCGGCTTGCAACTTCCTTGGCTTCTTGGTACATAAGAAATGTATTGAGATAGATCATAACAAAGCCCAGGCAGTAATGGAGCCTTCACCACCCAGAACAACGGAGTTACAAAGCTTGTTAGGGAATATCAACTTCCTAAGGAGGTTCATATCTAATTCAGCTGGCAAAATGAAGGCTTTCTCTCCTTTAGGCTTAAAGGGTCAGTAGAGCTAGTATGGGGCCCTGAAGAGCAAGAGGCATTTGACCAAATTAAAAAGGCCTTAGTAACTCCTCCTGTTCTGGTGCCTCCTATGCCAGGGAAACCATTGAAGTTGTACATTTTGGCTACAAAT
Organism: Anisodus tanguticus; assembly: GCA_034509755.1. Classification (NCBI taxonomy): domain Eukaryota; kingdom Viridiplantae; phylum Streptophyta; class Magnoliopsida; order Solanales; family Solanaceae; genus Anisodus; species Anisodus tanguticus. The sequence goes on from CM067560.1 coordinate 10,206,337, forward strand.
TTGTCTATCGGCTGCCTGTTAGCACAAGATGCCGATGACGGAATCGAAAAGGCAGTTTACTACCTTAGCTGAATGCTCAATGAGGCTGAAACTAGATATACCCCTATAGAGAAGCTTTGTTTGTCCTTATTCTATGCTTGTACAAAATTTGAACATTATTTAATGCCACATGTGGTTCACGTTTTGCCTTGCCACAAAGTTTGGCTGATAGGGCTCCGTGGTCAACTTATTGTTCCTAGAGGTGGGCTTCAAGCCACCCAATAAATCTCTAGCCGTAAAAATGCGCCCCTATGTGAGGGTCATAGTTCTCCGTTGAGAGAATGTAAGATTTTTATCGGCTACTTGACGGACCTAATTTGAGACTGTAGTGAAAGCGTCCGGGGGCACGAAAGGTGTTTTCCGAAGAGTATCGGCTAGAACCTGCAGGTTTAATTAAAAATGGAGGTCATCAAAATCATCAGGAATAAATACGAGAAATACAGGGTGATCCACAGATGAAGGAACCATAGGGGACCGGCTAAGGTATCCAGATTTCTGGAGTCCCTTAACCTTGCCTGGGCATCGCCAAGAGCCATATAAAGATAAGTCAGGAAGAGAGATGCCTAACTGATATCTTCCCCCGAAATGGCTAGCACCGCATAAATTTCCAACTCCTTCACGACTACACAAGGTCCTATGCATACAACATTTCGACTGAACCAAAAGAGCAAGAAATCATGATGCTCGGCATCGTCGATTGGAAGAGGCGATATTCTACTATTGTTGGTCATGAATTGGCCATAGTCGGAAGAAGTCTTTTGAGACCTTGATGCCCAAGTCGGCAACATCTATGTCGCTTAAGACATGCACTTCGGCACCCAGTATCGAAAGGCCAAGTATCGCCGTCACGTCGAGCAGTGAGAGGGTCATCATTCCCCAGGGGAAAACAAAGGCGTTGGCAGTGGTCGACCGGTAATCGAGGAAAGCATATATGAGACTAATGTTACAGGAGAGGTCAAACTCCGACAGCGTAATGGCGTCATAGAGACCCATGCGTCTCCATTCGACCTCCATGGCCGACTTTACTTGTTCCAACCAATCAGAGTAGTTGGTAATCTTGGCCGGCCAGGTACGCAAACTAGCCGGACAACGATCGTTGGTGAACCAATCACATATAATAGGAAGGTCATAGTTTGTCGGGATAAGATAACGAGAAAGAAGTAGGCCGCCTTGTTCAGATGTATCGTACGGCGCAAAAACCAGCTGTTCATCGATGAAGGAAAATGTAGGGGTTAGGTCATCAACAACCAAATTGGCGTTATCTGGTCCCTGAGATAGAGAGAAAGATGAAGACATGATTTTCTGATTAAGGAAATAGGGTTCTTTGGAGAAGGAAAGGAATTTGGGAACAACTGAAGATTAAGTGAGAAACCTCTAGGGGGTGTCTCTCCTTAAATATCTTTTTTTAGATATGGCTGACACGTATTGGGACTACTTTCTTTCAAACTGCGGCTGAAATGCATCGGAATTTAGTTGGATGCCTCGGTTGAAAGGAAGAAACTTTTCAGAGAAAATCATCGTTGCATACATTTAGGGCAAAAGTGATAGAAATAACACCCGCGACTGCCACATGAAATGACGACTATTTTTGAATACATCAACTCAACAGCCGCACTCGAGTTAATGTAGGGGAGAAATTGTTAACACTCAAAAAATACTTTTAAGTGTTTAGTCGAATCAAGTGACAGACGAAGGTGGAAACCTCAAAATGAGCAGGCAACATAATTCTAAGTCGATAACCGAACTGACTCGTAGCCGAATCTATTAGTCCTAGCCCTCGGCTAGAAAAGCTTCATCGGCTATTACGATAGCCTGGCCGAGTCATAATTCCGAGGAACGACTGAGACCTATACATATTTAGACGCCTTGAAGACCAAGTCAAAGAATCTTTTAGACCCCAAGAAACGGTAACAACCAGCAACAGCTAGAAGGAAGTCTCATTAATCGTGCAAGAGGAAAACAAGGAGTAAAAATCGGTACCACCTCCTCATAGTTGGTTAGTAGATTTAGTGGGTAATTTAATGGCTAACGTAGTGGGATCGCGTTTTATTTTTCTTGTACTATAAATATAGGATCATTTGTACAAACTAAGGAGACCAATCAATCAAACAATTGATTTTACATATCTTTATTTTATCTTTATCGCATTTACTGTACTTTAGCTGTATTTATGTTTCTTACCACTTAGTTTACTCAATCACCGTCCTAACGCTTTCTGGAGTAGTTGGGGAACCCATTGCTGGAAGGTAGAGTTCCGCTTCCAGCCGAAATCGCTTAGTTAAGGAATCAATTTGTCATCCGATTTCGTCAGCTGATAGACGACAGATATTTCGGACGGGAACACATATGCATAGGTAAGTTGGTTCTTCTTCTTACTTTATCGTTTATAATCGATTTTCAGTAAATATAATATAGTTCAAAACTTTAAGTAAAACTTCAACATAGTGTGACGTAATTTAGAACTTTTAAATTTCAAACTCTGCTATTTCTTTTGGTGTTGGCACAAGAAGGGCATTAAAGGCTCTCTCAACAGACGAAGGAAATCTGAAGGAATAGATGAACCAACAAAAGGAATCAGAATACCAACTAGAAATTTCAACTGTGTTAAAGGAAGTTAGAAAATCTGTACAAGTCTATCAGAGCGTGCCGAAGTTCAACTTGTAAAAGTTCGAACTTCATCACATGTTTTACATGTAAGAGTTGGAAACTTCATCGTAGTTTTTCGGAAGTTTCACATAAAAGTAAATTTTGCACTCAATTGCCCTTTACTAGCGTTTCACATGTTATTCGAAATTTTATCATGTTGTGATATAGTTTCACATGAAGGGAATTTCGAACTTCAGCACATGCAGTGTGATGAAGTTTCACTTGTAAAAGCTTCAAATTCCAACAAATAATACTAAATTATTTTCGTGTTTTAGGTAGAAATATTTTTATTCAAATATTTTTTCTGCATTAAAAGGTGATAAATATCTAGAATGTGATTCCCAAATTACGGTGGAAATGATCAAAGGTAATTTCAACATTCCAAGATGAAAGATATTATAAATATGATTCAGGATATGACAAGGAACGTTCAATGCCAGGTTTCAATATTGCTAAATGGAGTATTACCAATGACGACTTGCTAACGTGAACGTTCAATATGGCTGTTGGATCTTATCTGGACCGGATAAAAATGGCTTCTCTAAGGCATAAATAGAGGAAGAACAAGTTTTGCATAAGAGGATGAATTCTAGTTTGGGGTAGAAGAATTTTTTGCATTAATCTCAATGGATTATTTTTTATACAAATGTATAACTGTATAGTTTTATTTGGAACTCTAAGTTTCCCATGCTTTGTAAGTGAGGTTGGGACATTTAATCTCACCCTCTAACTATAGTTTTGGTGATATGCTAAGGTAAAGGCACCGTACGACGTTTTTTTTTTTTTTTTTAAAAGTGACAAATATTTAGTTAGTTTGAGATGGTAACTAATTTTTATTAGCAATTTTAAGAAAAAGGAGACTATTTATCCACACCCTAAAGAATGTCTTAGACCGTCAACTTAGAGGGGGTCTATTAAGTCTTGCAAAAGTAAGACCAATTTTTAAAATTCTAACAGTAGTAGAATAAAATACACTTGGCGTATAATGTATTTAATACAATCTCTTATTTTTATTATATTTAATTAAAAAGATACAGAATTAGATTATTTCAATTATATTTGTAGACATCGAAATTTTGTAGGAATTTACAAGACAAGTCCATTCCATCTTCAAACTCTAGGTTTTTTGGAGACTATTCTACCCTAAACTATAACTCACACCAATATAAAGGGACACATTGTCACGCCCCGATTTTTCTCAAGTCTTTCTTTAGGACGTGATGGCACCTGGACAACTATCCCTTTCCAGGCGAACCATTTACTTCATTTTCTTCCTAAATTAGACAAGTATTTGCGGAAATAATATATATAATAATCAATTTGAAGTTTACGAAGAACAATCTCATGTGGGGCATTCCACGAGATAATAAAACTTAATTCTTTAAACAAACTTAGTCTAGAGTAACTTTCACCAAATCCGAAATAATGGATTGGTGGTACGATGAGGCTGCGGGACGATCACTAGCCCTCTTGCGGAGCTTTTTCTCTATCGCGTCTTCCTGAAATATGTTAAATAAAAGAGTCAGCCCCACCATCCGGGACTGAGTGGGAATCTCACCTTACAGTCCAAAGTAACCTCACAATATTTTTAATTACAATCACATTATAAGAAAATCATAAGCATGTTGAAATAAACAGATTACAAACCTTTTATTAAATAAATCAATAAATATTCACGAGCAAAATTTTCTCCCCACTCGTCTTAAAAAAAATAACTTAGTTTAATCAATACTCCTGCTTTTTCTCATATAACATATTATACATTTGTTGCGATACGTGCAACCCGGTCCAGTGCATTTATATATTTGTTGCGGTACGTGCAACCCGATCCAGTGCATTTATATATTTGTTGCGGTACGTGCAATCCGATCCAGTGCATTTATATATTTGTTGCGGTACGTGCAACCCGATCCAATGCATTTATATATATATTTGTTGCGGTCCTGCAACCCGATCCAATGCATTTATATATTTGTTGCGGTCCGTGCAACCCGATCCAATGCACTTATTTATAATTGTATATATATATATGTTATATGTTCAAAAGACTCGAATAATATTTCCTTCTTTCAATATTTCGCCCTTTCCACTTGTAAGGGTTATAACTCTCAACCCGTAACTCTAAATAAGGTATTTCTCAAGCCGAGTCGAAGGTAACGAGGGGACCTATCACTATCCCAAGTTTCCTCTGAAATACTTAGTGAAACTAGTACAAATTCATGAAAGAAACAACCCTATAAAAACTGTCTAGCCGGACTTTTATAAAAAGGGACACAATCTTAAAACAGTCATAATTTTGTATCCGTAAGTCGGATTAATCCCCGTAAAGTCTCAAACTGTCAATAACATAGAAATCTAGAACTTTTATTCAGCACAGATTTTCGGATTCTTTACCCATTTGTACAGTTTTTACGTTATACGTTCTCCCATTCCGGATTTCGGTCGATCCGAGGCAGAAACTTTAAACAACGATAACTCTCAAACCGTAGGTCGGATCGATCTCAGTAAGGTCTCAAACTGTCAATAACAGAGAAATACATAACTATTATTCAGCACAAACTTTCAGATTCGTTACTGATTTGTACAGTTCTTACGTTATATATTCTGCCATTCCGGATTTCGATTGATCCAAAACAGAAACTTTAAATAGCGATAACTCTTAAAATGTATGTCGGTTTTATCCCCGTAAAGTCTCAAACTGACCGTAACAGAAATATTTACAACTCTGTGAAATTTCATCCAATTCTAACAAGTATAGCCCAGTATAACAGATTACAATTTGCACTATCAAAACTAGTTATTAAACAATCATAAATTTCATGCTCATTTTTTCAATAACCAGATTATATTCTAACATGTATTGTAACTTAAAAATAAAGGATTTTACTAAGAACTTTGAGTGAGAAAACTCACCTTTGTTGCTTCGTAAGCACGAACAAAACCTCAACTTCAACCAAACCTTTTTGGAACTCCTTAATTGTTCTCTTTAATCTTTTTTTTTCCCTCTCTTTGCTTTGTTTCTGATTTGCTGTTTTCTTTTGTATTTCCCTTTTTGTTGTGTTTTATATAAAAGTGTATGTGTGTGTTGTGTTGTGTGTGTGCAAGTGCAAAATATGCCCATGAAAAATGGGACGTGAGGGAGTGGTCTGTTATGTTTTTTTTTTTTTCTTTTTACAGGACTTTACACACATATTCCCTGAAAATGCATCTCGAAAGTACCATAAACTCATGGAATAATTATAAAGAGCTCAAGATGTAACCGAACTCTTCTTGATAATCAAATACTTCAAGAAGATCTACAAAATTCTTTCATGGAGATAAATCCCAAGGAGGCCTCTATCAAATTCAGAGAGAATAATCAAGGGAATAAATAGATTTATACCCTCAATATTCATCAATAAAATCTCTGTTTCATTATATTTTATTTGTGGTTGCAGTTTATTTTTCACATATTAAAATTTGTTGAAAACAATGTTGACTTTGAAAACTGATTAAACTTACAAAGATTCAGTGTAGTACCACATAATATGGTTCTGATTATATATCGGACCTCCTCACAGTACTTTTTGTTAGAAAAATATTATTAATATCTCATCTGCTATTAATTTGGTCAAAAGAATGGATTGTATATTTTATTAGCCTTTAATAGCAAGTATTCATAATGAAGAAATTTGTCCGTTGCCAAACGGTTTTCCAAATAATTATGGTCATTTGACCAATTGCTTTTAATGACCTTTATTACTCTAACTTAAACTTTGTATTGCAGATGGTTAGAAGCTCACTTAGTTGCTATATATATTATTTTATGGGTACATCTTTGATAGAGTGAAAAACGAAGAACAAAATTACTTCTACTTCTTCTCAATTTTTATAGTGCTGAGTTACCTATTTTTATAAAATCTTTGTTAGATTTTGACTTCTAATTTTGTACTAGAAGAGTTTGTTTAATTTTGGGATATATCCACACCTGGTGAAATATCATTAAGGACAATGTTTTAATTGACATGCCTCAAGCTATGAAGAATTCTCTACAGTGTTCGTGATCAACTATTTTTCGTAAGATTTTCAACAATCTTAAAGATATTTCATAATCTATTTTTACGGAAAATTAAAGAGAATAATTAGTACAATCTATCTAAGTTCCAGATTTATTTCTGCTAATATTTGAATACGAACCGTCGTACTTTATAATACGTTGATGATCTTTGGCCTCAAAATGATACATATAATCTCCTTACTGTTTTTGAGTATTTACGATTGTACGTTATTTACTAATGTGGATTTGTAGTGTATTATTATGTGTATATTGTTGTCAATAATATTTGGGGATATCGTTTTACCAGTCCTCTTTTAATTAAGAAAATTAAAATCATATTTTGAATGCTAGAAATGGTTTAGTGGGGAAAGTTGTTTTTTCGTTTTAAATTATATTGAAGAATCTTACAGAATTGAGATTTTGTGGCGAAGATTTGTTGTTGGCTATTTTTTTTTTTAAAAACACAAAATGTTGTTTATATTTTTCCGGGTTCTCTTAATTAATTGGATGATTTTTCAACTAATCTTTTTCGTGTACATATATACCTTGGGTTAAATGAGTTTGCTCAAAGAAAATGCCGATGTGAGACTGCTGACTATTGTTGATGGTGATTTAATTGATTATGCAAATCTAATTATCGAACCTTCAACAAAATGACATTTGTTTTGTGTGGCAAACTAAGTCTATCATGTCCATCAATATAGAATTTTTTTTTAGGAAAATGATAATTTCTCTAAGCAAAAATAATTTAAGTAAGCGGATAATATAATTATTGTGTTCATTTCTCTTTTTTCTGTGTGAGTTTCGGAAATATCCCCATTCATAGGTCCGAGAAGTGAATCTTGTAGCTAATGTGAAGAGATTGGGTGTTAGATTCTTATGCTAGTGAGCAGATTTGTGTTAACTAAATTAATATTGTGTCCTACACTCAATTAGTTGAAGAAGAAGAATGATCTATTTATGTTAGTGATTCAAGAACTACCCAAATTTTTGGAAAGAGAGTTCTTCTCAACTCGTATTTGGAAAGAAAAATAAATGAAGTGAAGGTTATTTGATTATGACAAGGTTGAGTCAATCAAACTAATATTTTTGTGAGCAATAAAGGAATGTGTTCCTTGATTTTATTGATGAATGATTTACAATATATATAGTATTACAAAAGTATTTACCGTGCTATAAACTAGGTAACTAATCAACCTAATTACAAAAGGATTATAATTCCACCTAAAATAGGAGATATTGCTCATTGTTATTCAGGGAATCCAATCGTTAGAGTTTTGTTGTGTAAACAACGAGTAACAATTCTTACTATTGTATAATAATGAAAACCTAGTAATTTATCAACGATTGTTATCAATAAGAGAGATAAGGGCAATGACGAGACTAGTGCAAGAGAAATGCACAAGATTAATAATCGTTCACAATTCTTTTAAGAGGTCAACAAACTCTTTCGATTTCAATGAGTAATTAATCTACATGTGATACTTAATTTTTCTTTCGAATGAACTAACTATCGTCAAGAATAGATTAAATTAAACTCAAAAACATATGCAAAAACTATCGAATAGATTTAATAGATGGAAAGCTTCTTTCGAATATCTTCCTATGTTTAGTCAAACACAATTCAAGAAAGCTCTCACGATTACTAAAAAGAATTGCAATTCAACCACACATGCTCACATAAATATTCAATAAAGCAGTTTCTACTAAAATAAGGAATTCATATGCTTAAAGTTCAAAACTCCATACGAAAATTCAAGCAAGGAACAAAGTTAATCCATACATAAGTCTCCAGACACCATGTCTGTCAAAAACCCTAAGAAAATCTACTCCATAATAGTAGAAATAAGAAATGGGAAAAAGAAAGCAAACTAGAACTCATTACAACCACCTTCGATCCAAACTTCCGTATTGAATCAATGGAATGAAGTGTGAAAATAGCAAATCTCCAAACTTCCAATCATTTTTCGCTCAAAAATCTATGACGCCCTAAGTTAGATGAGTTAACACATTATATAGCTCCAAGGGTTTGTCAGTAAAATGTCAAAAATATCCCGACTAAAATCTGTCAAAATCACGCTGCGCGATCGCGCACGCTGATGGCAGAATGTGCACTAATCGCGCAGCCACTCCAGTGGCACTACCTCTTGTGCGCTCTCTTAGGTCCAGGTGCACGATCGCACACCCCTCCTTGGTAATATTCTCTCTCATTTTTTCCTTTGTCACATCCATTTTGTTCTCAACAATGGTTAATCTCCACCTACATGCAAGACAACATGAATTAGCAATATCATCATATAAAAAACTCTTTCTTAACATGAAAAATCGCGTCAAAATAGCTTCAACAACTAGAGGAAATTGTTGCTCATCACTACGCATGCATTTCAATATTCAACTCTTTTCTTATTAATTAACAACATATTACAGGAACCGGAGGCAGAAAAAAGAGATGCCTTATAAGAAGACAATGAACAATTGATTTAGATTATACACATGACAGTGTAAAGATTAAGAAACTTACATGTTGAAGAGGGAAAAACTAATATTTGGTTGAGAACGCTAAAGCCGTGAAAATCTTTGCCCAGAAAGAAGGCGGAGGCGTGCAGGTTTTATTAATAATGCGTATTAAATACTGTGTCTGAGTGAAATAAGACTTCCTTATGGATCTGATTTATTCAGATCCATTCAGATGCTTTAAAAAGAAACAAAATAAATGCACTTAATGAGCTGAATTTGAATAACTAAGATTCAGATCTTAAATACAAATGCACTTAATGGTCTGAATCTGAATGATTAAGATTTAGATCTTCATTAAGTGCAAATAAATGAGACCTAAATCTGGAAGAGCCTTGACTGTGTGGTCAAGTTGTGATTACCTTTCTTCATCATTAGACCTGTATTCAAGTGAACTTTATGTGAAAAACTTTCTTGCTCAAGAGAGTAAAAAACACAACTCATTTTTTGAATTTTCTCAATACATTTCACTAAAATGATGAGAATTTTGAAGTTACAAAATGATTATCGTCTAAAGAGATTAATTCCTCGCCACTTAACAACCTACAATCAACGAGATTGTAGCGACTACCTCCAAGCCAACGATCCAAGATAGCAGACTTCGACGACACCATGGATGACAAACTGACCAGATGATACGAGTAGGTGAGAAATGTAGAAACGCGTCCGAAAAAACATATAGAGTACTACTATTACACGAGCCCTTGTAGAGAGGGCCCTCATTTCCAAATCATTTACAAGAAACAGATCAGGAAGAAACTTAACAGAAACATTGTTAGTTATGTGAGGCTTCTTTTTGTAAGATAAAAAATGTATTCAAATTTTGTGAATCTAAAAGATAAGATTTGGGTCCACTTTTTGTCTCACAAAAGGAGCCTCACACAACTAATGTCAGTTATGTGAGGCACATACTAAATTTTTTGGCTTATTGTTAAGCTAATTAAGTTAATTGAGGACTCTAGCTAAATTAAGGACATATTTGGAACAACTACTAAACAATAAATAATATATGTGAGTTAAACTATTAACGAAGGGCATTGATTTCAAATACTTTAAAAGCATATTTGAAACTTTGCCATTTTCTTAGTCCTTCCCAATTCATTTATGAATATTATGTACAAAACAAATTGCTATGGACGGGTACATGAGGGGTAGATGTAGGCCGAGTAAGTATTGGGGAGAGGTGATTAGACGAGATATGACGCATGTGCAACTCATCGGAGGATAAGTTGCGGGAAGCTAGGTTGAGATGGTTCGGACACGTGCAGAGGAGAGACACAAATGCCCCGGTACGGAGGTGTGAGAGATTGGCTATGGACGGGTACATGAGGGGTAGAGGTAGGTCGAAGAAGTATTGGGGAGAGGTGATTAGACAGGATATGGCGCAAGTGCAACTCATTGAGGACATGACCTTAGATAGGGGGTTATGGATGACACATATTAGGATGGAAGGGTAGTAGGTAGTCCAGTGTAGTCCTACATACGCTTACAGACTGGTAGTTGTAGTGTTATTATTGTAGGCTCGCTTAGCCTACCATACTAGTAGGCACAGTATTGCTTTATAGTCTACTGTCATTTGATTTATGCTGCTATGTGTATTTTTTTGTCTTATTTACCTGCATTAGTTATTGCTTCTTTTTCAGAAGTCGCTTTGTTTGTCTTACTTTGCTTGTGGTTGTGCTTTGTCTTGAGCCGAAGGTCTCTCGGAAACAACCGCTCTACCTACCAAGGTAGATGTAAGGTCTACGTACACTCTACCCTCTCCAGACCCCACGTTGTGGATTTCACTGATATGTTGTTGTTGTTATGTACAAAACAAATGGAACAAAATCCACCAGGAGGAAAATTCCACTATATAATACATAATTAGTGTATTAATAATATTATCTTTTGGAGGCCAAAAAAATAAATTGAAATCAGATACAAGATTTTCAATATCTAGGGGGGTTAAATTGAATGGCCTTGTTGAGCCATGACTATAACATTGCACATTAAATCTTGGAAGAGCCTTGACTGTGTGGTCAAGTGGTGATTACCTTTCTTCATCATTAGACTTATATATTCAAGTGAACTTTAGAGTGTGTTTGGTACGGAGAAAAACAATTTCTGAAAAATATTTTTTAATTTTTTTAATAGCAAGGCCCCACAATGGAGCTATTTTATTATTTTATAAAATAAAAACCGTGTCTGTACATAAGCGTAAAGAAATACTCCTAAGAAAAAACAAAAGGGGAAAGTAGTTGAGATTAGGGGTGAGCGAGTCCGGCTACTCTAATTTTTTTGAACTATTCGGATCTTATCCAGTAAAAGATTGGTTCCTAAATTTACTATCCGAAACCTACCCGTAGCAATCATTATCCGGAACCTACCCAGACCCTGCGATTCCGGGTAGGTTCCCGGGTACCCGGAATCGATGTTTCTTTGTGCAAAATAATGCCTTCATATAACAGTTTTGGTTTAGGAATAAACTTGTCTGCTTATCCTCTGAAAGCCAGTGCCACAAAACCCATAAAGAATCCTTTCGGAGCAAATATCTCAAGAATATTTCAAAGATTTGCTTTGTTTTTCATTTCAACTTTCTTTTTCAATAACTTAAAGGAGTACATAGTTTAAAAAATTCTGTTTTTCAGTTTTCTACCGCTTTTGACTTTTTCTCTGCGTATGATTGTCACGTTGTATTATTTGATTTATTTCTTGATAGTGAAAGTGATTGTTCTGCATTTGGGTTTTTCCTCCTTAAATGGTGTACTTTAATATGACTTTTTAATTTTTTATTAACTAAAAATTAATGGAATTAAAAAAGTAAAAATATTTAATATTTCATAGGTTTCGGGTATCGGTTTCGTGTCTGGGTACTCTGTCTCTATTTGCCGGAATCGGAATCGGGCCCGATCGATATTGATTGGTTCCTAATTTACTATCCGAAACCTACCCGTTATTATAATATATCTACCCGGACCTACCCGTTAGTGTCGATTCCGATCGGATATCTGGTACCCTGTACCCGTGCTCACCCCTAGTTGCGATTAGGAAATCGAATAGCCTCCCAGATCGGAGAATCTCCATATCGTCGGCGGTGGTTCCACTTCTTGTTGTTGCAGATGAGTTACGCCTCTCACGGTGGAGCTGTGTACCGCATCTGCTATGCTTGGCCATTGAACATCGGTCAATCACAATCCATGGTGAAGCTGTGTACTATTGCTGGTCTCAGGTACGATCGATACTCTTCTCGTTCTTGTTTTTTTGTTTTCCATCCACAAATTCGTTCTGGATCCTTTGAAAGTCATTATTGTGGGTCTGTAGCTGATGTCGTAGATCGATAATTTGTTGTGATTGTTTCCACCATGCCTGTTGTTATTGCATTTCCTTGTGCCCTGTTTTTACCCTGCAGCTATCATGTGCTATAACAGATCTGTGTTTGCCCCATTTTCATAGCAACGGGTTCTTGCTCAGTAGGTGGAGTACCATTTGGTGCTAATACCACACGCTGTGCAATTACCAGTTGGTCGATTATGTTGCAATTCACAGTCCTCTTGCTCTGAGATACTATTGTGTCCAGTATCCAAGCTTATATTTGATTGCCTATATGTTGTTGTTTTTGCCTATTTCGATGATTGTTTTCCTTTGGTACTTGTGTAAGCCCGGTATGTTGAAAACATTTGCATAGTCTTCTTCTCAAGTATGGCAATAAGAGTTTATCATTGTTGATTAGTCTTCTTCCCTTTACCTTCAGCTGCTGAAATGGACTAATGCATACTCTTCCATGATCCAAGGCTGCATTGGCAAGGTAGTCTGCCAATTTATTTCCCTCCCTAAGAGTATGAGTAATAGTGATATTAATATGCCTCAGTATATCCCAGATCTCATCCATTAATGTTACTATCTGCCATGGCACCTCCCAGGTCTTATGTATCACCTTCTCCAATACAAGTGAATCAGTCTCTAAAGCCACCTGAACTCCTTGTATACTTTTTAAGTATCTCAAAGTTTTTAGGATAGCCATTGCTTCAACTTGAGTATTTGTACGTTGGACATCATTCATTTCCTCTGCCTCTGCATGAATAATATCACCTTTTTCATCCCTGACACAGAAACCCCACGAACTTCTCTCTGAATTTCCTCTTGAAGCATCATCTGTATTACATTTATCCATCCCCTATCAGGAGGTTTCCACATCACTTGTCTAATCCTGACTTTAGGAGTGTAGGGTTGTAAAATAGGTACCAAATCCTTCCAATTATAAGGTACCAAATCCTTCCAACTGTAAACAGGTACCAGTATTTTTCAATTTTAGCATATTTGATTGACCAAAAATAATTGTGGAAAACATTTTCTCTAGGAAAAGATGTTCCTCAAAAATGAGGAAAATGACTTCTTTAATGGAAATAGGGAAAATAAGTTACATAAGTGACATTTCAAGTTCACAGTCTCCTCCACACCAACCCAACACCCCCAACCCCACAAACCCCTCACCTCTTGACCATCCCACCCCGCCACCCCACGAATCCCCACTCCCCACCCTATTCACCCCATAAGTGTTTTGCTAGATTACATACAAATGCCCTAATTGGGACTCGTCCCTGGGCGAGGCACTAGCAAAATGCCTCGGGGCTTATGTGTGGGCTTAGTTACTTATGTCCTAAGCGTCTGATTACGCCCTAAGCACGCGTAACACCCAATGCTCGGGGCTCGCCTAACAGTTCTTGTACAAATTATGTGTAAAATTTCTTAATTAACATTGTTGACTCGTCATTCTTAATAAATGAATGATGCTTAATTAATTGTTTATTTCATCTATAGAAATAAGAAGATTGATAGTAACTCAAATAACAAGTCAGTAATGTCGCGCCCCTTTTTTGACCCGCTCAGTCAAAGCGGAGCACAACGTATTTGGTGATTCCTGGGCATGATTAAGGAGTCGCCACCTAATTATTTATGGTGAATTATGACACCTGAATATTAAACTAAATGCTGCAATATAACTCCAATTCTAAGGTCTGCGAAACTAATGAGATTCTAGATAAGGGTTCTTTATCATCCTAAAGGGAAGGGGTTAGGCATCCTTTAAGATCCGCTAACTTGCGGTTATCCGGTCAAACTCAGGTTAATATTATACTAAGGAAAATGCATGTTTAAAGTATATAAGTTAAAAAGATGTTTGCAAATAATTAATGAAAGAGATGCATTTTGTACAAGTATGCATTTGCATGATATTAAAGAAAATACATGTAAAGTTTGAAAAGTATGCATTTGGGACAATTAATAATAAGGAGAAAAACGAATTACTTGTGATGCCAAAGAAGTAATTTTGGAAATCATTTTGAGTTGTACAATTAATAAAGTGAACAAAAGATGGTCAAGTTTGTTTTGAAAATTTTAAATATGCATGACGAGCCTAAAAATAAATAACTAGCGGAGGGTTTCTATGTTTAAATTAACCGAGCCTACAAGCAAATAAGCTAGCGACGGTCTTTAACTACCCTACTAATTATCCATTCATGACCTAATTATTCTAAATATCCTAACAATCACACAAGCATTAAATAATTGTTACAGACCCAAATAGAAATAACGAATTTAAAGAATAACAATGAAAGGGAATTAAGGCAGATGACGATGTCATCTATCCCTATTTGTTTTGAAATTCGAGGTTGGAGAATGCAAGGAATGTGAATGCGGGTCTTCATTCGGCAAATGGTCATGATGAGTCTCATAACGAAACTCTTCGTAGCTCCCGATGCATTTCATGTAAATAAAAGAAAAGAAAAGGATTAGTAAACGGAACATGAAAATATATACAAAAATGTAAACAAATAATTCGTGAAGAATAATAAGTTGTTGGGCCTGACCCGATTCACATCATGAAGGCATAAAGGGAAACAAGCGGGAAAAAAAAAGTTGTCGGACAAGCCCAACTGATACAGAAATGCAATGTAGACAAAATATACATTTTTTATACTTTCATATACACAAATAGGCTCAATATACAGCTTGCATACCAAAGCATGTATCGATGTATATCTCACAAAAAGCAATATAACACTAAGGGATAGGGGCTGAGATATGACATACATCATTGCACATTAGGGCTATAACGACCTAGAATATTCCTTAATATGTGTATTTCTATTTCAAACTAAGCAGCACAGTTAAGCAGGGCATTGTCAACATGTTTAATCAAGAATATATGGGGGTATGCTGATGGAACTGTTCAACATTTGAAAACAGCATAGGCAAAGTACTTAGTCTGAATGGAGCCTAGGCAAAACAAAGAGGCATGAAAGCATACAAAGATATTTAGGTTGGCAGGTTTCAAGCTAAGGACTTTTAAACCAATAGTCATGAACGGCATACAACTTAAGGATGTTTCATGTACACCTACTTGGGTTAACATGTTAACGGAGTATGTAAAAGAGTTCAAATACTTATGGATAAATACGTGACATGGCGTTTGGGACACCTAGCTAGCATACATACACACATGTATGGAAAGTCATGTTCTAAACTTTCCCTAGCTTTAAATACATAGACTATCCAAAAGGAAACATTCTCATATATTCACATTATTAAGAGAGGGCATACGAAAAACATGATATGGCAGCCATGGGAAGATAACTTAGGATGCTCAATTTCCAGATTCAACAAATATAGTGTATTGATTCATAAAAGCATGTACCAGTACCACAATAAGCATAAAAGTGATCCTAACAGATACACTTGAATTGGACAAGAAACAAAGATGCTTTATTTATGCAGGAGTGCCACAAGGATTCATAAACAGGCTAAAGACTATTACCTTAACTAAATATGCATAGGTGATCTAATACAACATGTTGGTCCTGGGACATCTCAGAATAGGGCATAGTTACCAGATACATCTATAAGCTTAAATTACATGAGTGAAATCTTGGGCATGTAAGACTTACTCAAGATAAAAAGATAAAACAGTCACCAGGATACGTGTCAGACATGCTATCTACTAGGAATACAAAGTAATATGCAGTTGACTCAATATATGTCTGAAACATGTAGGGATGTCCTATTGGCCAAACAGAGGCAACACTTTAGACATATAGGGTCATTCTAGGCTAAGACATATACACAGAACCTTAGGCATGCCATTATTTGAATCAAACAACATTGAAACAAATAACTTGGAATCAACACAGAAATAGAATTTGATGAATGCATAGAAATAAGTTGATATCAACAGGCAGGTATAGGTGTATATGCAGGGGTGTTTAGGATACACAAAATATGCAGAATCCCAGATCTATCATATACTACTTAAGATGACACTTGACTGGTCTATATATGTATGTCATAGCCTAACCATTATGAGAAGTATACTTAAAAATTTATTATAGGGGACAGATCTTTGGGTATGCAGAGGGGGACAGTTATAAATTATATGTATATGCTAGACATACTGACATGGAAAGGGGCCAAACAACCAAGGATAACATGACACATTCAGCAAACATGCTAGGCAGATAGACAAGTAATCAGTTTCAAACTGATATTTCAGCAGGACAAGCATCATGGTCTAGACCCACAAACATATTTAAGTTATATGTCATATGGGAGCATCTCTAATCCAACCCAACATTTCAGAGGGAAGCAGAACCATTTGAACATGAACATGCACAGTCACACTATGCTACATAGGAAGCATGATGACATTTTAAATTAAACCTAACATGGTTATCAAATAGACCCTAAATTAACAAACCAAATATCACAAAAAAAAACATCTAGGACATGCTAAAATGAAACAGGGACTTAACAGAGATAGGCATGATTCCATTGCCTTAGTCCATGTGTAATCCACTCATTCAGAAACCAGCAAACACACATAAGACTCAAGGAAGGCTTCTATATTACATAATGATGGTCTTATATTAAGTGATCAAGGACAAATACATAGTTGTGGAGTACACATGAGCAGGGCAATATTTTGTCATGATAATGCAGATAGCCTAGAATGAAAACTAGCAAATGATAAATCTACAAGTCTGTCCCAAATCAATAATATGTACAAGCAATACTCAATCCAAAATTCATAAGCTATTTATACTAACAGGGACATGATTCCAGTTGTGCATAAAAAAAACACATAGTAAGACTGTCAAAGTGAGCAAATAAGACTAGAATAACAAAGACAGGATATTCAACAACTCAAATCATAATTAATACATGTTGTTTTGGAATTTATAACTTGATATAGATACATATACTTCATTATTAGTTCTAAACCAAAAAAGGGGGTAAACAAGTCACTGGAATGTATGTCCAGGCTCCCACAGTCTCAAACCTTTTAACTATTTGATATTTCAGAATTGCTTAGACCAAGATACATATATGGGACCATGGTCATACTGTTCACTTGGACATGCTAGCACTTCCAATAAACACGGAAGGTCAAATTGAGTGTCGATAAGTCTTAAATTAGATAACTATCATATCATAACTAACAGATAAACCAAATACTTATCGGGAGGATGAGCCACTCAAAGAAAACTCAACAAGATAGACATGCTTCAACATTTCTTTTAGTCTAACATGATCATACAAGGTCTATAAATCAACACATACACACACAAAGCTCTTTATAACATTTTATTATCATGAACAACATAACTTCAGCGAACTAAAATATAACTAATTTATATCATACTTCAAAGTGAACGGTCTTTGAACAACGGTCTTAACATATTGTGTAAAATGTAATACTAATCATGAACCAAACAGGTAGAAACACTATATATATCACACATAAAACATGTAACTAATTACAACTCTTCTAAACAAGTACTAACAACATACGCCTCATATCATAATCTGCATAAGTTTAATAATACAAATAAAACATTTCTAAATCTTAATAGGCAATTAACAAGGCTAACAACTTAGCACACTTAGACATTAAAACACAACCACATAAATAATTAGCACAGGATTAGCACCAAAACACAAAAATACAGAAAACAAATCGAGAGGAATGTATTTTACTTACCTTCTCCGGGCAGTGAACCGAAGCGTGTTTTGAATCGTCGACCCACTCGGAGAAGTTTGTTTATGCGATTGAAAATGACAAAATATTTGTGGTTTTGCCGGGTCAGAACCGAGAGTAAAAAAGGGGATTTTGAGAATCGAAAGCTGTTCAAGAGAGGGTTTTTTTTTTCTCTGCCTATCCTTGCCTCTGAACAAGCCTAAGAAAATGGTGAATTTTTAGTTCGACTTTTCTCAGAACCGAGAGTTTTTCATCCAAAAAAGCCTCCCTTGAATGGACTCCACATGTCAATATTTATAGGACGAACTTAGGGTTTGTTAGGGCTCATTTGGGTGGGGTTTTAAGCTTCAAATTTTGAAATGGGTCAAACGAAATCCTTCAAAATCCGAACGTTTAATGGCCTTGCAGGCTTCACGTGATTCATAGCACGAAAATGGAGCAACACCCTCTGTTCCATGGTTGACAAAGCTACAAGTTTTATCTAGAAAAGGAAATGGAGCTGCTGCTCTGATTTTTTGGGGAAGGGTGAGAGAGAGAAAAAAAAATTGGTGAGGGTTCGGCAGTGTCAGGGTAGGGTGGCGACGTAGGGGCAGGGGTGTAGGGGTGTGCGGCGAGTTTGGGGGGGGGGGTCTGGTGTAGGGTGTGTGGCGATTTGAGGGGTTGGAGGGTCTGGGTGTGTGAGATATTTTTTAGGGTTGGGGGGATTTGGTCGATGATAAGCAAAGGGGTCGGGTTTGGGGCGATGGGTGATGGGTCGGGTTCAGTGTTGGGCCGATTGGGGTTTCGGTTGGGAAGTCTTGGGCCGGTTTAGTTTGGGCTGTTTTGATTATTGGACAATGGGGATTTTAAATGGGGAGTTTGGGCTCGGGTGTGGGGTGGCCGATTGGGCTTGGAAAAGGTTTTTTTTTGGGATTTTGTTTTGTGGGTTTTGGTTTAAAGGGGATAAAAGGTTGTGGGGTTGGGCTTGGAAGATGGATTATGGATTAAAAATATGAAAGGGGTTTAATATTAAAAGCTTTGAATAAAAAATGTAAAATTATTTAGAATATAGTATAAGATGCGATAATGATAAAACATAATATTTGTGAAATGCTTAATGCTTAATAAAATTGGAAATGCGATGCAATTTTGCGAGAATAACATAGAATTTTCGGATAAAACTTATGATGATGATAAAAATGCAAATGATAGTAAAAAATGCGAATAATAATAATGATAAGAGAATAATATATATACATATACATATATACGCATGTATGTATATAGATTAAAATTGTTTTGAGGTGTTAAAATATTTAAAATTGCAAATAATTTGGAAAAGACGGGACGAAATTGGGTGTCAACAGATGCCCCTCTTTGGCCGGAGATGATGAAAGAGTTTTCGGCCAAAGAAGTTGACTGAGTAGCCAATTTTGTCCTGATCAACGGGACTTGAAGGAAGATTAGACATGCATGGTAGAAATAGGATCCCAGGGGGAAAGAAGTTATTGAAAAAGTTGGTGCAGACTCAAGAAATATTGCCCCAGTGTCGAGTTATGATGACACTGGTCGCAGATGTAATAGAACTATTGGGAAAGAGCGGATCGACGTTCGAAATAGGTCGTTGACCAAATTGCCTCGGTTCGCCGTAAGATATAGTTCCACATTGTGCTGAAAGCTCCCGCCGATTCAAATTCCTGTGGACTAGAGTAAAAATTAGTGCATAACTGTTGCATAAGATATGTATGTGAGAATATGACTTTGTAAGTTGAAATGATGTCATTGCTTAAATGTTGTGCAGACGACGCCGTTGGTGGGCGCCGTTTAAAAATAAGAATACCCGCATTAGAAGGTGGGCGCCTGATTTAAAATGAAATACCCGCATTAGAAGGTGGACGCCTGATTTAAATAACATACCCGCATTAGAAGGTGGGCGCTTGATTTAAAACATACCCGCATTAGAAGGTGGACGCCTGATTTAAACATACCCGCATTAGAAGGTGGGCGCCTGATTTAAAATGAAATACCCGCATTAGAAGGTGGGCGCCTAATTTAAATAACATACCCGCATTAGAAGGTGGGAGCCTGATTTAAAATATACCCGTATTAGAAGGTGGGCGCCTGATTTAAAACATACCCGCATTAGAAGGTGGGTGCCTGATTTAAAACATACCCGCATTAGAAGGTGGGCGCCTGATTTAAAATGAAATACCCGCATTAGAAGGTGGGCGCCTGATTTAAAATGAAATACCCGCATTAGAAGGTGGGCGCCTGATTTAAAATGAATACCCGCATTAGGAGGTGGGTGCCTGATTTAAAATGAAATACCCGCATTAGAAGGTGGGCGTCTGATTTAAAACATACCCGCATTAGAAGATGGGCGCCTGATTTAAAACATACCCGCATTAGAAGGTGGGCGCCTGATTTAAAATGAAATACCCGCATTAGAAGGTGGGCGCCTGATTTAAAATGAATACCCGCATTAGGAGGTGGGCGCCTGATTTAAATATACCCGCATTAGAAGGTGGGCGCCTGATTTAAAACATACCCGCATTAGAAGGTAGGCGCCTGATTTAAAAACATACCCGCATTAGAAAGGTGGGCGCCTGATTTAAAATGAAATACCCGCATTAGAAGGTGGGCGCCTGATTTAAAATGAATACCCGCATTAGGAGGTGGGCGCCTGATTTAAACATACCCGCATTAGAAGGTGGGCGCCTGATTTAAAATAAAATACCCGCATTAGAAGGTGGGCACCTGATTTAAAGATGAAATACCTGCATTAGAAGGTGGGCGCCTGATTTATGTCGTCGTGTTAACGTAATGTAAAGTGTGACCCTATGGTCGAACTGCCATGCCATGATAGTTAATGCGTGGACAAAAGCGATGCAAAAGTTGAGTGGATGAGAATGTGACCCTGTAAGTCGAAATACCGTTCTTCGCATGGACATAACACGGTTGGGAGCCTGTAGGTTAGCATGACGTCTTTGTACAGTCTCCAAACAGGAAAGTGATCCTTGTAGTGAGTTGTGATGCGGAGGCCCCTTGCGAATTTGCGCATAAATGTTGCAGCCTCCCTGCTGTTTTCGACCAGAAGAACCTGTACTCAAATAAATTTATGAGTTTTGGGAGGGGGGAGTTGATTCGCGTTGACTTTGTAGCTTCGGCCTTGGTATTTACATGTCCTGCTAACTCGGACCCGTAGCCTCTCTCTGCTTCCCAGTCTTGGCCAGCCGTTAATGAAAACATTTGAAAACAATTTGTAGAAATGCATCTTAAAAAAAACATAAAAATTCTATCGAATTTTGATGAAAATGTTTGTTGAAAATAATTTGCTTATAAGAATTACTGCATATATATAAATGTCTGTCGAGCAGTGACATGCGGTGAAACAAAGCAAACGTCTCATCCAAAATTCTTCTGGCTGAAGGCTTAGCTTGCCGATGCTTTTCCATGTTTATCAGAATCCTCTGTAAGTGATCCCTTAAAGATGCCCCAGTTTCTGATATGTGAGGATGATGAACTTTGGACGGACAACCGAGTCTTGTGTGAGTTGCTTGCCTATCCTATCAGGGTGATCAGATGGGTGCACTTTGTCATATGTGAGATAAAGGAGAAAATATTTCCTAATGGTGGGACCGAAGCCGATTTAGGCCGCCTACGTATCCCCATGAGGGAATCAGGTCATAACGTAGTTTATTACAAGCAAAAGGGATTGTAAGGATTTCTAAAGATGGGACCGAAGCCGTTGTGGCCGCCTACGTATCCCGCCGAGGGAATCAGGTCATAACGTAGTTCCTGTTACAAAGAAATGTGTTTTTGGGGAAATTTATGATCTAAAGAAACGGAACCCGACATGGGTTCTTTGCGTATCCCGCCAGGGAGCGCAACTTTTACAACATAAGAAGTGCACTACATAGAAAAAGTCCTAAATGTAGTATTTTTTCACTGCATCTGCGTTGATAGCTTTTGGCCATACATCACCGTCCATTTCAGCTAGAATTAATGCTCCTCCAGTTAACACCCGGTGAACCATATATGGCCCTTTCCAGTTAGGTGCGAACTTTTCTTTAGCTTCATTTTGGTGTGGAAATATACGTTTTAGCACCAACTGCCCCGGTTTGAAAGTCCTTGGTTTTACTTTCCTGTTGAAAGCTTTGGCCATTTTGTTTTGATAAAGTTGTCCGTGACAGACTGTGTTCAATCGCTTTTCATCAATCAACATCAATTGTTCGTACCGATTCTGTATCCATTTTGCTTCGCTCAGCTCGGCTTCTTGGATAATTCTCAAAGATGGTATTTCCACTTCTGCTGGTAACACAGCTTCAGTTCCATAGACCAAAAGATATGGTGTTGCCCCAGTAGAAGTTCTGATTGTAGTGCGATAGCCCAAAAGTGCAAAGGGCAAATGCTCATGCCAGTGCTTGAAATTATCAATCATCTTTCGCAATATCCTTTTGATGTTCTTGTTGGCTGCTTCGACTGCTCCGTTCATCTGAGGTCGATATGGAGTGGAATTCCGGTGAGTGATCTTAAACTTTTCGCATATCTCATTCATCAGATTACTGTTGAGATTGGCTCCATTGTCTGTTATAATCGACTCAGGAATTCCAAATCGGCAAATGATGTTATTGCGGACAAAATCAACTACCACTTTCTTTGTCACTGACTTGTGGGACGATGCTTCTACCCACTTTGTGAAATAGTCAATTGCCACTAGAATGAATCGGTGTCCATTTGATGCGGCAGGTTCAATAGGGCTAATGACATCCATGCCCCAAGCTGCGAATGGCCAAGGACAGCTCGTCACATTGAGTTCGTTAGGAGGTACCCTGATTAGATCGCCATGAATCTGACATTGATGGCATTTTTGCACAAAGTGAATGCAATCTGTTTCCATGGTCATCCAAAAGTACCCTGCTATTAGAATCTTCTTTGCTAAAGTGAAACCATTCATATAAGGCCCGCACGTGCCTCCGTGTATCTCTTCAACTAAACTGCTTGCCTCTCGGGCATCGACACATCTTAGCAAACCTAGATCTGGAGTCCTCCGATAAAGGATTTCTCCGTTCAGGAAGAAATGGTTTGCTAACCTCCGAAGTGTCTTCTTTTGTGTGCTGGTTATGCTTTCTGGATATTCGCCTGCTTCGAGGTACCTCTTAATGTCGTGGTACCAAGGCTTCCCATCCAACTCTTCATCTATATGGAAACAATAGGCCGGCTGATCCGATAAGTTCACCTTGATGGGATCAATGTAATTCTTGTCCGGATGTTGAATCATGGAGGACAGAGTTGCCAGAGCATCAACGAACTCATTTTGAGTACGTGGGATATGCTTGAATTCTATTTCGCTGAACCTTTTGCATAATTCTTTCACGCAATGTAGGTAAGGAAGTATCTTCACGTTCTTGGTGGCCCATTCGCCTTGCACCTGGTGAATCAATAAGTCTGAATCACCTATAACCAATAGTTCTTGAATGTTCATATCAACGGCCATTCTAAGTCCGAGTATACAAGCTTCATATTCCGCCATATTGTTGGTGCACGGAAATCGGAGCTTCGCCGAAATTGGGTAGTGTTGACCCGATTCTGAAATCAAATCTGCTCCGATACCAACTTCTTTGAAGTTTGCAGCTCCGTCGAAGAACATTCTCCAACCCGGGTATTCTTCGAAAATATCTTCCCCAACAAACAATACCTCCTCGTTCGGAAAATAAGTTCGGAGGGGCATATATTCTTCGTGTACGGGGTTTTCAGCAAGATGGTCGGCTAGTGCTTGTCCTTTGACAGCCTTTTGGGTAACATATATGATATCGAACTCACTTAGCAAAATTTGTCACTTTGCTAGCTTCCCAGTGGGCATGGGCTTCTAAAAGATGTATTTGAGTGGGTCCATTCTGGAGATGAGATAAGTGGTATATGCAGACAGATAATGTCTAAACCTTTGTGCAATCCATGTCAAGGCACAACAAGTGCGCTCCAGCAAAGTATATCGAGCTTCGTAAGGTGTGAACTTCTTGCTCAAGTAGTATATAGCTTGCTCCTTCTTTCCTGTTTCATCGTGTTGTCCCAACACGCATCCAAACGCATTTTCTAACACAGATAGATATAATAGCAAAGGCCTTCCGGGCTCTGGAGGCACCAAAACAAGTGGGTTAGACATATATTCTTTGATTCTATCAAAAGCTTGCTAGCAATCCGATGTCCACTTGGTAGCAGCGTTTTTCTTCAGTAGCTTGAATATTGGCTCACATATAACTGTTGATTGTGCTATGAACCTGCTGATGTAGTTGAGGCGACCAAGGAAACTCATCACGTCCTTTCGACTCTTTGGAGGAGGCAAGTCTTGAATAACTTTTACCTTCGAGGGGTCCAATTCAATACCCCTTCTACTTACGATGAAACCTAATAGCTTCCCAGCAGGGACACCAAATGCGCACTTTGCGGGATTTAATTTCAGGTTATACCGCCTCAGCCGGTCGAAGAACTTCTTCAAATCTGTCAAGTGATCTGGGGCCCTTCGCGACTTGATGATAATGTCATCTACGTAGACCTCGATTTCTTTGTGGATCATATCATGAAAAATGGTAGTCATGGCCCTCATATAGGTGGCACCTGCGTTCTTGAGTCCGAACGGCATTACCCGGTAATAGTATACTCCCCAAGGTGTAGTGAATGCCATTTTTTCCGCGTCTTCTTCATCCATCAAGATTTGGTGGTAACCAGCAAAGCAATCAACAAATGACTGCAATTCATGCTTCGCACAGTTATCAATAAGTATGTGAATATTTGGGAGAGGGAAATCATCCTTCGGGCTTGCCTTGTTGAGATCCCGATAATCCACACACACCCGTATTTTCCCAGCTTTCTTTGGCACGGGTACAATGTTGGCCAGCCAAGTGGGGTATCTTGTGACTCGAATGACCTTTGCATCGAATTGCTTAGACACCTCTTCCTTGACCTTTAAACTCAAGTTAGGCTTGATTTTCCTTGGTTTTTGTTTCACCGGAGGGCAGGATGGATCAATAGGTAATTTATGCGAAACAATATATGTGCTCAAACCTGGCATATCGTCATAAGACCAAGCAAATATATCGATATACTGCCTCAAAAGATCCGTAAGTTTTTCCTTTCGTGCGGTGCTCAGATGGACGCTGATTCTTGTTTCCTTCACATATTCCGCATCTCCCAAATTTACTGCCTCACTTTCATCTAAATTTGGCTTTGGCTTATTCTCAAAATGTTCCAATTCCTCGGTCAATTCTTCTAGCTGCAAGTCTTCCTCATACTCTTCGAAGTCCTGTTCGTTGTTTGGATTTTGTTTGTTTGTTTCATTACATGTCACATTCACATTATCGACATATTTATTAGTTTGCATGCTGAAAGAGAAAAGAAAATTAGTAAACACAATAAATTTTGAAATAGCAAAAGCAATGTGGATTTGTCATTTAAGCTTTCAAAAGATGGAGGCAAAACACATAAAAATGCATAGATGCGATTCAAGCCTCAATCAGAATCGCATTGTTTCAAAAATTACTAAGGTAATTTCTACCAAGCTTCCCGGAGAAACAGGGCCGGGGCACAGGTCTAATTTTTTAAAACATCTCCATGTTCTGCATCCTAAATGGTCGGATCTTCAGTAAAATCATCTAGAATTACATTGCATTCCATTTCTTCTCCTGCAATGAAAAGACTTTTAAGTCCTTTCGCGAGGTTGTCTGCATCATCTTCCTTTGACTTCTGAGCATCATATGCTTTGACAAATGACTGATTCAGAGGTGGAACAGGCTTTGGCAGGGGAGTGTCCTTTTTCTTTCGGAGGTTGACTGACACGACTTCTTCAGAAGTGAGTTTGTATCCGAGACCAAAAGTATCCTTATTACTAAGCAAGTGAACAGGCTCTACCATACCTTCCAAATTCAATCTGAGGCCTTGACCGGGCTTAAAGCCATTCTTCAACATTTCCTGGGCCACCATTGTGAGAACCCGGGGTAATTTCAGTTTTTCAGCTTTGGAGGCACATGTAATTTCTCTGACATGGAAGACAGACCCATCCAGTATATCTACGCTTTCAACAATAGGGATCTGTCCTTCGGGACATATTGAGTTGTTCCCTTCTCCGTGTATCACGACCTCGTGGTGATCCCAGACAAACTTCAAACTCTGATGTAGGGTAGAAGGAACTGCACCAGCCACATGGATCCAAGGTCTTCCCATTAGCAGGTTATAGCCGGTAGATATGTCTAACACTTGGAATTCCACGACGAACTCTACAGGTCCCACTTGCAATGTCAGATCCATTTCTCCCATAACGCTCCTTTGGGCTCCATCAAAACCTCTAACTCTCACATGACTTTCGCGAATCTTTCCAATGCTAATTCCCAAGGCTCGGAGAGTCTCCACAGGACAAATGTTGACGGCTGAACCTCCATCAATCAACACCTTAGAAATGAACTTGTCCATGCACTTTACAGTTATATTCAAAGCTTTGTTGTGGCCCAAACCCTCAGGTGGCAATTCTTTGTCATGAAAAGAGACTTTGTGTGCCTCTAAAATCTGTCCGACCAAAGCCGAAAGTTTCTTGCCAGTGGTCTCTCTCGGAACATAAGCTTCTTTGAGTACTTCTAATAAGGCACGTTCGTGGGTTGTGGAATTCATCATCAATGATAGCAAAGAAATTTGAGTCGGTGTTTTCTTCAATTGTTCTACAATGGAATACTCCTTGGTTGGCATTTTCCTCCAGAACTCTTCCACTTCGGTCTCTGTTACAGCCTTTTTTGGATTGTCTGTAGGAGCATAACATCGTCCGGATCTTGTCATACCAGCGACGACAACTTCTACAATTTGTTTCTCCTTTCCCCAATCGAATAGCTCCAAGGGGAAGTTTTGGTATCAACAGATGGCGTCACTATCCGCGATTTCGGAGGAAGTACTTCCACTTCAAACGGTGCCCTCACCTAAACTGTAATTATAGGGGTGATCAAGGCCGATGATTCAACCTTTACCTCTGTTCGGACCGGCACAATGGTCCCTTCCAAACTGTTTTCTTCATCAACAGTAATCATGTTTAGATTGGCATGGTCATGATTTGGCAAAGGGTTATTGTTTACATTAGGGGGAGGTCCTTTTAGTTGGATAATTCCTTCTTTGATCAACGCCTCGATCTTGTCTTTGAGGGCAAAGCAAACCCAGTGTCATGTCCAGTGATTCCAGAGTGGTATGCACAATGTTTAGTCTCATCGTACAATCTGGGAATAGGATTGGGGATATGCCCTGGGATGGGCTGGAGTATTCCCGCGGCCCTCAGTCTTTCGTACAACTGGGCTAGGGGTTCGGCTAAAGGTGTATATGCTTTGACTGGCCTTCTTTCGTGATTCACACGGGGTTTGGGAGCATTTGGTGGGTGAGCTCGTGGCTGAGGTGGATATGTGGGTTGATACTGCGGAGAATTCGGATAGGTAGGTGCTCGTGGTGGGCTATATATTGGCTGGGTATGGTAGACAGGGCAGGGAGTAGGCGAGTGTTGGCAATAAGGCTGAGGGCTTTGTGTGCTTTGGCCATAGTAGAAGGGCTGAGGATTTTGGTTGTTTTGATTATAGTAGGGAGGCTGGGATGATGGACTTTGGTAGGTTGACATTTGGTTGGACCTATGCTCCTGGACCGCCATGACAGGGGATGCTCCGTCCCTTCTCTTCTTAATTGCTCCTCCAAATGAGTCTGACTGAATGGCCTTACTCATCGCCTGCAATGCCGCCAAGTTTGTGATTCTTCCTGTTTTGATACCCTCTTCTATGAAATCTCCCATCCTTACCACTTCGGAGAAATTCCGTCCGATGACGCTTATCATTCTTTCGTAGTAAGTTGCATCCTTCATAGATTGCACAAAGAGCGTGGTCATCTCACTTTCCGCCATCGGGGGCTGAACCTTTACTGCTTCCGCCCTCCACCTCATGGCATATTCTCTGAAGGTCTCTGTATATTTCTTCTCCAATTTCATCAAATAAAATCTATCTAAGACTGTGTCGATGTTAAACCTGAACCTATCCACAAAATCCTGTGCCATTGCGCCCCAGTTATGCCATTTTCGTGGGTCCTGGCTTGTGTAAAAGTCGAGCGCTTCTCCTGTCAAACTCCTTATAAACAACTTCATTATGATGGCCTGGTTCTTACCTACTCCAACTAGCTTGTCACAGTACGATCTCAAATGAGCGCAATGATTTCCTTTCCCATCAAATATGTCAAATTTTGACACCTTATATCCGATAGGCAACTGAACGTCGGGATGCATACATAGATCTTCGTACTCGAGTCCTTCATACCCCTTGCTGGTTTGAATGTTTTTGAATGCTTCTTTTAGGCTATGAATTTCTCTCGCCATACTTTCATCAGTTCAATCCTTACTTGCCTTTCCATCTCTTCATATTGGTCTATCTCCTGAGGAGGTATGTTTGGTATGGTAGAAGTAAAGGGTTGGGCTTCCATTGCGTATACTGGTGGCACATACTGCTTATTAGTGATATGTGCCATCGGTATTTGTTGGGCTGCCTGGTAATTTTGTGTAGGAGAGATATTTTGGACTAGTGGGGTAGTTTGGATAAGTGGAGCTTGAGGCGCATATGGAGCTGTGAAGGATACTGGGTCATTTTGTAGCGGGCTTTGTTGTTGACTGGCCTGTGGGTTGATAGGATGTGGATTAGTGCGTTGCGGGCTGGCGAGTTGAGGATTGGTTTTGCTTAGTAAGGGATTTTGGGGAAGGTTCTGGGGAAATGGCGATTCAGGAGATGGAAAGGTTTGTGGTGCAGTCGCGCTCGTCCCTTGTTCAGGGAGTGGAGTATTGAGGCTGATGGAAAGATTGGTAAGATTTCAGAGCCGCTCGATCTCAGTCTGCATGGTTGCCATTTGCTGTAACAGTTGGGTGAGGTATTCATCCTGGACGGTAGTATTTCTCCTTTCCGATGTCTCTGGTTCACCTCCCGGAAGAGCAACAAATCCCAAACCGGTTTGTTCGAATGCCCCTGAATCAGTCATTTTGTCGGACGATTGTGCCTTGGATCTCGTGAAGTAGGGGTGTTCCGCCAGTTTCAATCAACGCGAATCAACTTTTGGGAAATAAAGCAGGCAAAATAAACCTTCTTCAAAAATGAAGCAAACCAAGTTAGTATGAGATGAGTAATTATTGCTTTGAATAACACATATAGAGTGGAAAACAATGAACAAGTAGCAAGCAGATTGTAGGAAAATTAAATGCGCGTCCTAATATGCATGGGCCTCTCTTATGCCAGAGGTGGGCCTAAACGCCAAATACACAAAAATTATGATAGATTGACCCAAGCCGTTAATTGTAATGCCTTCCGTTGGGAATAAAGTTTAAATTTTACTGTAATAATAATGCATACAATAACAAAGCTGATAACATAAAATACTCTCTTGATCACGGCGATGAAGATGAAACCCTAACACTGCTAGGTCCGGCTCCTGCGTCTTCTAGGTATTGCGTTATGTTTTGCATTTACTGCCACATTTCAGGGGTGACGACTGGGTCTCTGAGCTGGAAATTTCTTACCCAAATTGTTGTGCCAATATCTTCAAAACCTCGTTCGCCTTCAGAACTATGGTCTGTATTACCGCGATCTTCTAGTAGCCACGCGTGATATTCGGGGGTACCTCCTGCCTGACTATCTCCAATATCCATTGTGTCAATATCGTTCCATTCGTCAAGGACTTGCCTAGCTCTGGGGACAATGAAATTCGGCTCGAATTGAACTTCAGAAACTCTCATATTTGCCTACAGGGGGATTATTTGCTTTTGTCCAAACTGTCGGTGTACGCGGAAGGGAGCGTATGGTTGGAGGCCTTTCAACCCGATAAGCTCAATATAATAAAGCCCTTTGCATCTCATATAGGCTTTTTTGGCGTTCGGGAGCAGCGAGTACTTCCATTGGATCTGTTCACAGGTGCGGGATGCCAAAAACTCATACCAATCATTGACGCCGACTGGCGACACAAATCGCTTCGTCCGGTCGTAAAAGCTGACGATTTTGTTCGACTCGCTGAAGTATATGTCTACCATATTCGGGCGCTGATAGAAGTGTTCTATTGCCCATATCTGTAGAATAAGGTTGCAGCCTTTGAAGAAACTCGTTTCACCTCTTTTACATTTTCCTAAAGCCCGAAACATTTCTGCTAAGATCATAGGGGCCAAAGTGAGTTGTGCGCCGTTTACTCCTTCAAAAAGTGCCCGTGCTACGGAATATATGCAAGTACTTATCTTTCCATACTCAAGTGGGAATATCAGAGACCCTAGTAAGGCGACAGTAAATGCAATAGGTCGTTTGGTCCGCCAATGATCGGGGGTGCAGGAGAATTCATTTTTGAATATCTTGTAACCGTCTCGACAACCGTACCTCTCATAAAGATAATCCAACGAGACCCAATTATTTTCAAAGCACCGGAGTTTCTTAGTGTTCTTTAGCCCCAAGTAGCGGAGAAATTTCTTCCCGGATTGACAGTGCGGGATAATTTGTCCTCTGCCCTGGTAGATCAAGTTGGTGAAATAGCTGATCTCTTCCAAAGTAGGGGTCATCTTAAAATCTCTGAATCTGAAAACAACCCTATCTGGATCCCAAAAATGGATTAGTGCTCTGACTAAATGCTGATCGGGGAAGATGTCGAACAATGAAATGAGGCAACCCAATCTCCTCCTAATTGCCATCTGGCTGCCAAGGTCAAAGTTTGTCCACCATATTTTCAGTTTGCTCGGAATCCCACTCACCATCCTGTGGGGCGCCCCGCGCCAGGCATTTTTTCCAGCGCCTTCAGCAAATCGTCCCAGTTTATCCATCATAGCAGGCGCGACGTGGGGACCTTGGACATGGGCGCCCCACGCCAGGCATCATATGCGTTTTGTGACGTCTTCGCGCGTACACTTGGCTTTTGAGCCATGAAGTCGTCTCTCGTTGACTTTTGGGACTTATACTCAGACTTCAAAGTCATGCAACCTTCGTCTCTTGCTCTTTCTACTCCAAAACTGAAGCATCGTCACATGTAAAGTACCTAATTTCAACAAAGACACATAGTAGCCCGAAATGCAAGAATCACTATTAGTTAGGTGTAATTTGTCCTCAAAACAAGATACAATTATGGGTAAAATACGGTGGATATGCATATAAATATACCTAACATTATCACCACACACTTGAACCTTTATTCGTCCTTGAAAAATCACTTGAACACACTCAAACCTACACAAACCATACCAAAATGTGCCTATTCAAATAGGTCTACTCAGGTTAAGGTCACCACAACCATTTAAACATTTACGAGTAAGTTTTCAAAAATTGTGTGCATCATATCAATTTCACGTATGATAACAACTTCTTCAAACAACCTAGCCTCTAAGATTGATTCATCAATACATACCTTGGAAAAACTACTATGTCACTAAGGAAAGAAATCAACCATTTCACCTATCTTTTACCATTTATGTGC
This sequence comes from Anisodus tanguticus, assembly GCA_034509755.1. Classification (NCBI taxonomy): domain Eukaryota; kingdom Viridiplantae; phylum Streptophyta; class Magnoliopsida; order Solanales; family Solanaceae; genus Anisodus; species Anisodus tanguticus. Next base: position 10,238,052 of record CM067560.1, read on the forward strand.
CCTCACCAGTTGAACAAGATACCCCATAATTTTTCACTGTAATCAAAACACATCACGGGCATATATATATTGAAAGAAAGATCACTCGCTCTCACAATGAAATTCACAAGCCCATACGACATACCATAAGCTTGCCCTTAATGTAATACTCTATTAGCATAATTGTATCGAGTTTAGGATCAAATAGGTCTTTAAGGGTTGTAATGTCGTCTAAGGGACGGGTATGAAATATTTTGGATAATAGTGACTATCCTCCCTAAGAACTTTTAAGACACTTGCTTTTACTTTTGCGTTTTTCATTGCTTCACCACTCATTCTCACATTTCTTTCCCTTATGCCCCCCTCGTCATTAAGAATTCATCTACACTTTTCGTACATCGCTAGGAAAGAGCTAATATTTTTTTTCTTTCATTCAACAATAAAGATCTTTTTCTTTTGTAACTCCTTACTTCGACATACAATTGGTTATGCTTTTTCACAAATGCACCCTTAACAATTTTTCTTTTTAGTTTCCACTTTAACTCTCCTTATGTCAACTTTTTTTTCACTTCACTTTTAAGCACTCAATCTCTCAAGTGCTTTTGGAGTTTAGAGTCAAGGTTTTTCAGGTTATACCAACGAAAGGAGTAGGCTAAAGTTTAGGCTACCAAAGAATAAGGCTAAAGTTTAGGCTCAAAGGGGGGTGACTAATGAATGATATTACATATGGGCATGTAAGAGATGGTCACAAATCATGAATCACAAAGAATTGCCTATATCATCTCCTAGACTCAACGCAATTCACTTCCCTTCATACACACACCGGATAAGTTCTAGACATAAATATAAACATGGAATGTAAGCAAAAATATAAACATGGAATGTAAGCAAAAATCTCACCACACATGACACACTTATGGCTAAAGATGAATCCGTATCGACTCTCTACCTAGCAAATAATAGCACGAATTCAATTTTAAACCAATAATATTTTTCAAGAGTCAAATAAAATACCCTAGATGTCTCTAAGAAGTCGTTCCTTTTTTGTGCACCGCTATTTTTTTTTTAATTCTCAAGCTCGTTATGTTGCTAAAATTGTACCTAATCCTGAGTACCTAGCATTTGAATGGCCTTAAGGGCATTTCTATTTTACTCTTATTCTAATGACGAATGTTCTCTCAGGACGGTCATCATCCATTTGTCGTTGGGAACTGCGTCTCCTATGACTAAAGGGAGAGAAATTCAACAACTTAAAAAAAAGAATTTAAAAACTTATCCGGTTCAAAGGTCCCCCTCAGGAAAGAACCAAGGTCATAAGAAAACCCAAGGGGGTGGATGATGTATGCCACTAATGAGGGAATTAAGAAGCTACTAAAGAAAATAAAAGAAACAAATCTTTTTGAAATTTTCATTTTTTTTCTAAGACTCGAAGACTCATTTTTCTATTTTTTTTCTAAGACTCTAAGACTAAAAAACCACTGAAAAAGATCCTACGACATATTTGTCACCCTTAACCTCAAAATTTTATAATACACATGAACATATTCCTTCCCCACACTTAAGACATGCAGTGCCCTCAATGCATCTACAAGAAAAATAAAACAAAGCAAGGTAATAAATACTCCCTGAGACCCTCTAGGGCCTAGCTAGCAGCATAATCCTCAACATTAAGGGTCGGGACGACCCCATACTTAAGCTCAAACATGCTCCTCAGCTTCAATTTTTGGGTACTCAGACTTCCCCCGATCTTCACAATAAAAATAAAACAAAACATAACACTATAGAAATTAAAATCTAAAACAATTACATATTGGGATGCCTTCCAATAAGCACATAATTTAACGTTGCGGCACGACACCATCACTTTCACCACTTTTCCTTCCACTTTGAGGATATGAATTGTGCTTCCAATTTCACATCAAATTTTCTTCTCCGCTCTTGGGGCGGTGGTATGAAAATAAAAGAACCAAGCAATATGTGTCGTATCTTGCACTTCTTGACCCTTAAGTGAGGAATGTCATTTTGGCTATTTGGAATGATATATTTTAGAATGTAGGAGCCTTGTTCCTCATCTATACACCTCTTCATTGGCTTAGAAGGCTCGATTTTCATGTTACCAACCAAACACAAAGTAAAAAAGTGTTTAAAATGAGGGCCAACATACTCCAACTTCCAAATTGCTTTAATTTTGACATTTTCACTTTTGTACCCGTCTTCAATAACATCATCATCACAAAAATTCTGATCGAATGGTTGGAATTCCTCTTTCTGCTCCACAAGCTTGCCAGTATCCACAATTGGTGGTTGGACATCAGATGCCTCAACCTTTTTATTCATGTGAGCCTGCATGTCCTGGATATTTGAGACAAATTGGTCTATCTCTTGTCTTAGTTCAGTTCTTCCTTCTACCAATTGTGTCACCATGTTCGTAAGACCATCACGAAGGAACTCATGCAATTTTATTTATTGAGCTTGTTTCTCGAGCCAAGATTGGCTCGTTATCTCTGCTTTCCCAAAGCTATATCCTTGCAGGAACTCACTCTCTTCTTCTGTTTGAGGTTCGTCTTGAGTATTTGCTAAGCTTGTAACTTGCAGATCATTACAAGTTTCAGCCTTGACCTGCATTTCTGTGAGTTTGACACTAATCTTCTCTATTTATTTTCATTGTTCTGCATCCTGCTTTGTCATTATTTTGTTCCGCTCTCTTATTATTGTGCTCATCTCAAGCATCTGCTTTACAAAATCGTTGAATCGAGCAAGATTTTTCGCATCCTCCACTTCATTACTCCTGCCAACATCACAAACAACAGGAGAAGCATAATAGGGGTTTGGGAATGGGGAATAAGAATTAGGAAAACCATTTCAATGCCCATCTTGGCCATGACATATACCACAAATATTCCACGCAAAAGATTGGGTAGGTGCACACAACCCGTTGTTTAAAATATTATCACAGTGTGGCCACAAGTGGGGTCCTCCATAGATCAGACAAGGATCACCAAAATAAGAACCAACATTCGACCAATTTTCGTTCCAAGATGTAATGTCAAGAAGAATACTCAAAATATTAAATTAAAAAAATAAGATATAAAACTTGAATAGACAAAAAGAAAAGTCTAACCTAGATAAACAGTTAATTTCTAAGTCTCCGACAACGGTGTCAAAAACTTGTTGCTCCCAAACACACATGCAAGTATACGCGGTCGTACAAGTAATATAGTAATTTCAGAAATCGGATGTCGAACCCGCATAGACTTGTGATTAACTATTTATTAAATTAAACTAATTCTAATTATCTAAACAAGAGATAAAATTTGAGGGTTATATTTATAAACTAACTAAAAATAAAAGAAAATAAATAATGAACTTTAACTAAGAAAGAGAGGGTTTTTATGTTATCAATGATATGAATGTTCCAGGGTTGAGGTTGATAAATCAATCCTATTGAGCTCTCAAAACTATTTCCCCTTAATCTGAATTAGCGACGATTGCTTATTAACTGAATTATTAACTCTCATAGTATTCTCCCGAACTACTACTCGCCTATTCAAAACAGTTCGCCGCCTATATTCCTATGGAATTGACCTATTAAGAACACAATTCATTTACGGTATTTAGTTGAACGCGACGTCTAGGTATATTTCTATTCTAGCCACAAATCCTAGCTCTGCTTTAGGAATAATCAGATTACGCTCTCTTTAACCCTTCTCTAATCTAATATGGTCTTTCCCAAGCACGATAATAAATATTCGATAGAACCTAACCGTTGGCCAAAAAATAAAGCAATTATGCACAGAATGCGAAGTTTAGCTCCACATAAACATGGAAGAAAAACCACAATTCAAACAAAGAAACATAAAAATTTATAGTAAGGAGAAGAAAAGGTAAAACCAAATAATCTTCAGCCTCCACGGCGGCTCCAAACTCTCCCTAGGCCAAAAATTCTGAAACACCTTTAAAAATGAGTTTATAATGTATTTATATCGTGTACAAATAAATTTGGACTAAAATATCCTTAAGAATCCGAAACAGAAATACTGGCCAAAAATTAAGCCTAGCGCGACGCGGGGCATATGAACCTGGACGCCCCGCGCCAAGCATGTTTTCCAGCGCCTTCAGCAAATCGTCCCAGTTTATCCATCATAACAGGCACGGCGTGGGGACCTTGGACATGGCACCCCACTCCAGGCATCATATGCGTTTTGTGACGTCTTCACGTGTACACTTGACTTTTGAGCCACAGACGCGCCTCTCGTTAACTTTTGGGACTTTTACTCAGTCTTTAAAGTCCTCCAACCTTCGTCTCTTGCTCTTTCTACTCCAAAACTGAAGCATCATCACATGTAAAGTACCTAATTTCAACAAAGACACATATTAGCCCGAAATGTAAGAATCACTATTAGTTAGGTGTATTTAGTGTAATTTGTTCTCAAAACAAGATACAATTATGGGTAAAATACGGTGGATATGTGTATAAATACACCTAACATCAGTATCCGCCACTAGTGTTTATCCGAGGAGGATGTAGAGTGTTTATATCGGGTTCATCTGAACTCAATAGTACTTTCGACGTAAAACATAAATTTATGGAAAGAATCCACTAAATTTGTAAAAATCAAATTATTAGTTATGAACCATAGTTTTAAAAATACAATGGATTCAATAAAAATCTTAAATATTGAACTCATGGAGCTTAAATCTTAGGTCCGACTCTGATCACATTAAAAACGTGTCAATTAAAGCAAAACCGAAGAAGACAAGATCCACTTGGTCTTTTTCCTGAAGTTTGATAGTAGTACAATAATTGCGCATGCATTATATATATGGGGCCAGTCTTGTTCCAGTCCATGTCCTTCAAAACCATGTGCTTGACTATTACTCATTTCTTGCTAAAGAAAATGATTGAAGCATGTGGAAGAGCAGAAAATACAAGACATCCTAATGAGAAAGCAACTCATGAAGATGGAAGCAGTAACAGAGGGAGGATGTTGCCACCAAGAAGGGGAGAAATCGGAAGAAAGATTTGGGAAGATATAAAGGGTTCCCTCTCTACACTCAAGGTTAAAATTCAACATTAATTATTTTCCATTTTCATCTTGTAGGGGTACTAATTCCTCTATGTTTAATTTGTTCTGCTTCTTTTAATCTTGGTACTTACAAGAAGCCTCTCTTGTCTACTTCAACTATGCTTCTGTTAATTATAATATGTCAATATTAATGTCTTTATCTCAGTAGCTTGGCTTAGGCCTCATTTACTTCTATTCTTATTAAGATATCTCAATCCGAATACACGTCTTCATAGTAAGATATATATTAAAATTAAGATATTTGATAATAGAATAGAAGGGTATTTTAGTCTGATTAGTGCTAGTAGTTAATCACTAGTTAGTTAGTTAGAGTGTCCATTAGTGAGTTAACTAACTACCTCTTCTTTAGCTCCACTGTATATATACTCAAATGTGTAAACTATCTCAAATAAGCTGAATAATACACATTGCAAATATTCTCTCTCTACACATCTTCATCTGTCCCAATTCTGTCTAGGGTTGATACCCCACACTTGTGTTCAAGATCAAAATCTTAATACTAAATAATTAAAATTATTTATTTTCTCAACATTTGAATATATATAAATTCAGATAAAAAGTTAATTATTTTAATACTATATCACCAAAATATTTAAAAAATAAATTTATATGGTGGTTGGTTGGTTGTGGATGCTGACTACCGGTGCTAATGGCTAATAGTACTGGTTGAGAATAATAATTAGGCCGTCTTCAAACCGATAAATTACTTGAAGTCTCAACACAACCTTAGCCAATTAACTTTTTATAGGTCAAGTTGAATATGGCCTGGGCACATGAGCCGGCTAGGACGGAGTAATGAGGGATGCACAAGGATTTATGTTATAGGTCTCACATATAGTTTTATAAAGATCATAACATTTGAATATTAAGTTATTTAAAATTTAAATATGAAATAATTAATACAGTTTATTTTCGTAATGTTTGAATGTATGAAGTTTGTCTATTATTAACATGAATAAATATAAAATTCAAATAAACTAAGTACTAATTAATCTAATTCTATATCAATAAAATATTTTAAAAAGTACACTTGTATGGTGGTTGCGGGTGTTGACTGGCGGTTGGAGTGGTTGATGGCGATGGTTATGGGTAGTGATAGAGAATAAATATATAGTCTTCATATATTATGTAATTATTATTCTAATGTAATTAGGTAAAGTAGAGATCCTTAAACAATTAGGTTTGTAATTGTAAACACCTATATATATTGCATAAATGAGAAGCCTCCAATCAAGGAGAATTACACTATTCTACATGGTATCAGAAACCAAACTCTTCCTGCCCTAAAATTATACTCGGCCTCCACCCTTCCTATCTCTTTTCTTATTTTCTTGCGGCAACCCAACCCCTCCTCCAAACCCTAAAAATATTCCGCTGCCACCCACCTCTCATTCATTGCTTCCGGCGGACACATGGCTTCTCCCGCTTCCTCCTTCTCCACCCACGATGTCACACATCCTCATCCTCATCCTCCCCCCTACTAACACCACTCATCCGTTCTTTGTCGTAACGAATATCAAAAACTTTATCCCTCTAGTTCTTGATCAAGAGGATGGACAATACTCATCGTGGGTCAAATTATTTTAAATACATGCTTGTGATTACAACGTCCTTGATCACATCTATGCCACCACCCCTCGTCCACCCGACGTTGATAATCCGACGTGGAAACAGCTTGTTACTATCGTCAAACAATGGATATATGGAACCATATCCAATGATCTACTTCATACTATTATGAAGACAGGTTCCTCGGCTCACAAATTATGGACACGAATAGAGGAAATCTTTCAATGCAACAAACATAGACATCCCGTCTATTTGGAGGAACAATTCACCAATACTCGTCTTAAGAACTTTGCCAACATGTCAGACTATTGTAAACAACTAAAATTGGTTATCGATCAATTGTCTAATGTTGGCACTTCAATTTCTGAAACAAAGATGGTTTTACAACTTATCAATGGTTTACCGAAAGGTGAGTACGATACACTTGGGACGATGATCCAACAAGTTGATCCCCTCCCTAGCTTCAACAAGTTGTTGGAAGAGACTAGACGGGCCAAACAGGACGAGCACTCTCAACAGGCATTGGCGGTTGTCGTAACGCCAACCGCCAACACACCCGTCGATCCTCCACAACCTACAGACCACCAACCTCAACGTGGTGGCGGAGGAGGCGGAAGGGGACGCGGCCGCGGAAAGCGAGGCAGCGGCAAGGCCAACTTCTCCACATCCGAGCAGCAGGCCTACGACCCCATGACCCCTACCGATCTTAGTTATGCTTACAACACTATGAATCACCAGTAGCCCGATGACGCATGGTACATGGATACAAGTGCCACATCCCACCTCACTCGTGACTCTGATAATCTCCCTCACCTATTTAATTTGAACAATCCTCAATTTATTTTGATCGTCAATGGCAATAATATTTCAATTCAAGGCTATGACACCACTCAAACACAACCACCTCACCCACCCTTTACCCTAAAAAATGTCCTATATGCTCCTAACATCATTAAAAACTTAATCTCTATTAGGAAGTTTGCTAGTGACAACTTTGTATCTATTGAGTTTGATCCTTTGTTTTTTCTATAAAGGACCTACATACGGGGACAACTCTTACGAGATGCAATAGTGTGGTGAACCTATATCTTTTCTCATCCAATTCCGCTGCAAGTGTCAATCCACCAACCTCTCTAGCTTCCATCTCTCCATCCACTTGGCACAATAGATTCAGGCACCCGGGAGAACCAATTTTTAATTTTCTTAGAAGTTAGAATTTCATTCAATGTAATAACGACAAATTTACCCCCGCTTGCTACTCTTGTCCTTTAGGAAAGCTTGTTAGACTTCCTTTTAATCTTCATTAAGTGTAACGTTTTCTCCTTTTGATTTTATTCATGTGGATTTATGAACATCTCCTATTACTAGCAAACTGGGTCACAAATATTATTTGGTGTTTTTGGATGATTTCTCTCACTTTCTTTGGGTTTATCCTCTAAAATATAAGTCCCAATTTTACAAAATCTTTCTTGAATTTCAAGCATATGTTAAAACCCAATCTGAAAAGACCATCAAAACGTTTCAATGTGATAACAACCGTGAGTTTGACAACCTTCCCTTTCATAAATTTTGTGTAGACGACGACATGGTGTGTTAATTTTCTTGCCCCTATACCTTTCCTCAAAATGGTAAATATAAAATAATCCTACGCACCATCAACAATAAAATCCACACTATGCTCTTCCATGGTTCCACCCCCCCTTCTTTTTGGGTGTACGCCTTACACATGGCGTCATACCTCCTTAATATATTACCAACACGAACACTTCAAAATAAAACTCCAACCGAAATTCTCTTCCGTCGAATCCCCTCTTATGATCACCTTCAGATTTTTGGTTGTCTATGCTACCCGAATCTCGCATCCACGGCCCCTCACAGATTAGCACCTACAATTACCCTTTCCATTTTCTTAGATTTTCAATCAAACCATAGGGGTACTTATGCTATGATTTGTCCACAAATAAAATCCCAGTCTTTCGCCATGTTACATTCGAGGAGAACGTTTTCCCATTTGCAAACATCCAAAAATTTCAAGTCCCTAATCACGACTTCCTTGATGATCCGGACACGTCCCCTCTCATTAGAAACGCCATACATCGAGCCACCCATCCCGTCACTACCCCGCCCACTGCCCCACCGTCGACTACCATCCCAGCCCCTGATGACTACCCCCATCCCGTCACTGCCCCAGCCCAATGACATTGAGTTTTTGACATTTATGTGCTATCCATGGTGGTATACATGTGGTTGATGATAGTGGTGGTTGTTAATTGTGGTAGTAAAGTGTGTTCGATATAGAAATTCTCGAATGATAGGATATTAATAATATTAAGATTTTGTTACAGATCTTAATCATTTAAATTTATTGAAATTCGTTTAGTTGTAAAAGAACCCAAACACACTTAATAAGATCTGAATGATTAAAATTCAAATTTAACTAATAATAATCACACTTAATAACTGAAATCTGAATATTTAAGATTAAGACTTTCATTAAATGCAAATAAATGACGTCTAATTAAGCGCCCTTTATGTTCTAACTGAATGATTTCAATATTATAATTTTTTACATAATTATTATTATTGCAAATCTGAGTCTGTTGTCGCAAGCTAGGAAACTCTTATTTAAATCATGTTACCTTCGTTTTTTTTAAAGAGGAAATAGATTAATATGTAGAACTTTAAAAAAGCAAAAGAGTGATATATAGTAAACATTTACCACATGAACAAATTAAACGTTGTTCATCACATACACAGTATAAGTTACACTTAAAAACAACCGTGCAGACTACAAAACTACAAATCTGATCTTAGGGATTTCAGTATGGAGCACAAGAACTATGTTGCTTTGACTCTTAAAAACTGATATTGTACCTATATCGAATCCTCCAAACTAAAATACATTAATCTTGAAAGATTCGACACACACCCATCGACATTTTTTAAGAGTTCGAGCAACACAGGTGCTAAGTAATCAAGTCAAGTAGAATCATCATGAGGATTGATCTTCTTTTTATCATTCTTAACAACAGAAGAAACAACTTGGACACCTTTTTGAAATATCATCTTTGTCACTAGCTTCTTCTTTGCTGGAATTACACTCCCACTTTTTGTTTTAGAACTTCCTGCACCATTCTCATTATTGTTGCCCATTCCTCCACGGCGGTTTGCTTCAGACATTTTTCTTTATTCACTTTATTCCTCCCTTTATACTCTTTAATTCTCTTTGTTTCTTTTGCTTCTAAGCTTTGTGTGTTATCTACGAGCTGAAATCTGATGGTATATATAGAGATATTTTTTATGTTTAATTTTAATAGGAAATTATGTTGCTATTTCCCTTCTATTGGTGTGAAAATTTCATCCTTTCTTCTATATTTTCTTGTTTGAGAAGATAACCTAGATTTTCTTATTACTCCGTTCTTCTTCTTTGTTATTTCTCCTCTCCTCTGAATTAATTACAATCTCTACTTTGTGTGTGTGTGCATGGCTAAATCACCATAGACTTAATATAAGTGTGCTGAAAATCGATGTGCATGCAATTCTAAGGAAGCATTAAGGAAAATACTTGGTTATTGTTTTCATTTTGGAAACATGTAGCAAGCTCCCTTCATCATAATAAAAACATAAGAAATACCCAAATGTTAATAGTTTACGAAATTTTTGTTATCTTATACTCTCTTCGTCCCAAACTAGTGGTCACATTTTGCTTTTCTAGAGTTAAATTGCAACTTTTCTCAAGACAATTTGATGGGGACAAAATATACTCACTCCGTCCCAATTTAAGTGTCTTACTTTCCTTTTTAGTCTGTCTAAAAAAAATGTCTCTTTCTATAATTAGTAATTTTCAATCCCAAGACAAGTTTGAGACCACAAGATTTAAAGAACCACACACATCTTTAATTTAAGACCATAAGATCCAAAAGTCTTCATTTATTTCTTAAACCTCGTGTCAAGTCAAACTAAAACACTTAAAATGAGACGGAGGGAGTATTATAATGTTTTAAAAGATTGTTCAAAATTGATGTAATTTGACTTTCGAAAAGCGAAACGTGTCAACTAATTTAAAACGGAAGTGTTGAGTTGTGGAGCCTAATTCATCGCCGACACAATGAAGACACTACGCAGAGTGTGAAATTTCGGACTTGTATTATGTTCGCCCTAGTTTTTGTTGTATATAAACTAGGGGCGCCGTTTTCTTTCTTAGTCGAGCAAGAGAAAAATGTGAGTAAGAGAGAATTGTAAACACAAACTCCCTATTCGATTATAGTGAAATCTGCAGCGGCAAAGTAGACGTAGCTCTCGCATTGAGAGTGAACCACTATAAATTTGTGTGTTATTTGTTCTTCACTTATTTACGGTTTTCTGATTACGTCGGATTTGGGACTCAAATCCTAACAGGAAGGAGTACATCTCTATGTGTAGATAAAGACATTCACAGTTTTTCCAGGGGTTTTCATCCGAGTAAAAAAAAGAAATGTTAGCATTTGCGATATTATTCATGCTGTGAGTGTGTTTGATGGGCCAGGTGCTTGTGCTGAAGCTAATATTTTCCAGTAAAACCGTGTGATGAGTACATTTGTCAATCTTATATATGTGTGAAAGAGAAAGATCACATAGCTAATGAGCCCCTCAAACCTAGCAATATAGCATATGAAATTCTGATAATTTAAAAGATATTTACATAATCAAAGCTTGCAAGGTAATTGTCATTTTTAAGAATGTTGTAAATTTCTTACCGATATTGACCTAAATGTAGATACTAAAAATTATGACATTTAATCTAAATATAAATGAAATGTCGGTAATTGAATTGCGACATTTAAGAAGAATTATATAATGTTATCGTATCTGTAGTTTGTTGTAGTGATACGTAGATCTTTATAATCAACATTAATTGACATTTGTTAACAAAAATACTATCACACATTAAGCTGCACAAATAATATAATAAATCTTTATACTGGCAATGCACAAATCTTATATCATTTCTATTTCATACAAATATAATAATACAACGAGAGTTGGAGGTGTTTCGCTACTTCTCTGCGTTGGTAGTGAGAGAGGGAAGCCGTGGACCAATGTAAATTTTATATTATCTGGTCACTTTTGCTTGCTATGACAGTAACATATTTTATCTTTAAGATTACAAATAATATTTTTTGAAGAATTATTCATAAATACCTTTGAGACCACCTGATAGTGTAAAGAAGTTAAACGGTACACTATTCTGAACTTAAAATGAATAGTAGGTGTAACATACTTCAGACTGAAAGAAATAATTCCCTTGATTATTTTCATTAATTGAATAGGTATTTATACAAGATACAAAATAGGAGAATCCTATTCCTATTCTATTCCTAAAACCTTATTCTACCATAATTCTAACTATACAATTATGGTAAGTGTATAATCCTAATTTAGGTAAATAATTACACCACAATATACATTAAATATATATACAAGATTGGTACAAGATACCAATCCAAATATCCCATGATTTTAGATATCGATCCGTGTCCGGCCGCAAAAGGGGCTGTCCTTATGGGCCATTTACTGCCCCTTTTGCTGGGTTGTCCGTTGTGCCCCATTTGGGCCATTGTTTAACACACCCCGCAGTCATAGCGGACGGTCTTCGAACGCTAAGATTGTCCCTAAAATCTTCAAAAAGGACCGCCGGTAGACCCTTTGTAAAGATGTCTGCAATTTGATAACGAGACGGGACATGGCATACGCGAACTTGACCCTTTGCAACCTTTTCACGGACAAAGTGAATGTCCATTTCGATATGCTTGGTGCGTTGGTGTTGAACTGGGTTACCTGAAAGGTAGATGGCACTAATGTTATCGCAATATACCAAGGTTGCCTTCTGAATGGGACAATGAAGCTCCAAAAGCAAATTACGTAGCCAACATGATTCGAAGACCACATTCGCTACCCCTCGATATTCTGCCTTGGCACTTGAGCGTGATAGAGTTGCCTGACGTTTTGCTGACCAGGAGACCAAGTTGTTGCCAAGGAACATACAGTAGCCAGAAGTCGACCGTCTGGTGTCGGGACAACCACCCCAATTAGCATCCGTGTAGGAGACAAGCGGAGATGTAGATGATGGATACAAGTGCAACCCATAGTCTAGTGTCCCCTGAATATACCGAATGATGCGTTTGATTGCATTCATGTGCTCAACTCTGGGATCATGCATGAATAAACACACTGTTTGAACCGCATATGTAATATCCGGTCTGGTAAAGGTAAGATCCTGGAGGGCCCCTGCAAGACTGCGATAGCGGGTCGGGTCCTCGTATGGTACACCTGCTGTGGCACTTAGCTTTGGGTTTGCATCAACTGGTGTGGAAGTGGACTTACAGGATGACATCCCAGCCCTCTCTATGATCTCAGCAGTATATTTTCGTTGAGACAAAAACAAGCCACCTGAATGACGCTTGACGGCAATCCCCAAAAAATAACTCAAAGGCCCTAAGTCTTTCATAGCAAACTCAGAACTGAGCATGGTCATGATAGACTGGCGCAAGGCATCGGAAGAGGCAGTCAAGATGATATCATCCACATACAACAGAATATAGGCCAATGACGAACCACGGCGGTAGATGAACAAGGAATTATCCGACTGCTTTGTGAGTGAACCCAATAGTCGAAACAAAGTCAGCAAATCGTGTATACCAGGCCCGTGGAGACTGCTTAAGCCCATATAATGATTTCTTCAACAAACAGACATGATGAGGGCGGTTGGGATCCCTGAAACCCAACGACTGATGCATATAGACTGTTTCCTTGAGATCACCGTGTAGGAAAGCATTCTTGACATCCAACTGATGAATTGGCCAAGTCTTTGAAAGAGCCAAGCTAAGCACAGTGCGGATGGTAGCCAGTTTGACCAACGGACTAAACGTCTCACCACAATCAATCCCAACCTGCTGAGTCTTACCATCACCCACAAGTCGCGCCTTATGTCGAGCAAATGACCCATCTGAATTTTTCTTATGAGCAAAAAATCCACATAGACCTGATAACATTAATACCATATGGACGGGGCACCAACTCCCACGTCTTATTATCAATAAGAGCATTATATTCATCAGTCATAGCAATTTTCCAATTAGGGTCATTTAATGCGGACACAGGATTGCGGGGCAAGGGGGATTTAGAGACATCCAAATGTAAATTAAAATGTCTTTTAGGTGTAAAAATACCCCGATGACTACGCGTGACCGGTCTATGACTCGAGGAAGAATTGAGGGAATTTTGGGAATTTTCTGGGCTCGGGACGGACGGCGGCGGGCGGTGGGCCCGCCGGCCCAAAACGGTAAAGACTGGACTCGGTTTCTGGATCGGTTCCAGAATTTGGCTGGACTGGCCCAATTGCTGGAACTGGTCCAGTGGCTGGATTTTCTGGGTGTGACGGTACTATGGGTCCAGCGGGCAGTGGGCCCGCTGGAGGATTTTGGGTACGGGAGATGTTCGAAAAATTCCGAATAATATACGGGGATATTTGGTCATCCAAAAAATTATACGACTTAGGTTCGGGAGTATGAACTTTCGTAAATGGGAATTGAGTTTCATCAAAAATGACATGGCGATTGATTATGATTTTCTTGGAGGATAAATCAAAACACTTATAACCACGATGATTTGACGGATAACCCAAAAACACACACGGGGTAGACCGAGCCTGAAGTTTGTTAATTGTGGTGGATGGGAATAACGGATAACACAAGCACCCAAAAATCCGAAGATGAGAATAAGAAGGGTTCTTATTATATAGGATTTTGAGGGGGGAAGAATATGTCAGACCTTTTGAGGGAATTATGTTAAGAAGATATGTGGCCATTTGTAGAGCATGATGCCAAAAATATGGAGGTACGGAGGCTTGAAGTAAGAGAGTTCGGACAATGTTATTTATGGAACGAATTTTGCGTTCGGCTTTCCAATTTTGTGAAGATGTATGAGGACACAAAAAATGAAAATTTATCCCATTATTAGCACAAAACTCCCGAAACTCCCTATTGTCATACTCTTTCCCATTATCACATTGAATATTTTTTATTTCTCTTTCGAATTGAGTACGAATGAACGCTCTAAATTTGATGAAGACGGAAAACACTTGTGATTTATTCGCAATTGGAAACGTCCACAAAAATCTAGAATAATCATCTAAAAAAAGAACATAATATCGATGACCCATTGAACTAAGAACAGGAGATGTCCATAAGTCGCTATGAATAATTTCAAATGGCTTTGAAGTATGAGAATTTTAGTCTACAAATGGCAGCTTAACAATTTTCCCTAACGAACAAGACTGACAAAGTGGAGTACGACTCGTACCCTTACAAGAAATAAAGCTATTTTTATCTAAAACTGATAAAATAGAAGATCCCGGATGACCCAGACGAGCATGCCACATGGAAGGAGAGATGGCTGCAAAAGCTGACGGCAAGGCTGGACTCGATGGACTGAAACCGGACATGATAGGATACAGATCCCCCCTACTATCACACCTCATGAGATGACTCCCCGTCTTGAAATCCTTCACAGAGAAACCGAAAGGATCAAATTCAACAGAAACAGAATTGTCATTTGTGAATTTTCAGACAGACACTAAATTTTTAATCAATTTAGGAGCATGTAAAGTATATTTTAAGAGGAGTGGTGGATTGGGGGGAGACAACATTTTCTGACCATACCCTAGAATTGGAATAGAACTGCCATTACCAACAATTATCCCCCGAGGGGTGCTCAAATTGGAATAAGATGAGAGAGTACCTGATTCGGAAGTCATGTGAGTAGTTGCCCCGGTATCCATGTACCAATTTGGGTCCGGTTGAGTCAACCCCAACGTGTGCATCGCGGCCTCGATATCGGTCGAGTGGGGCTGTTGCATGATGGGCTCGCGGTGGTCGGGGCCCCAAGAACTCCCGTCCGTGGTGCACACCGGGCCGTAGCCGCTTTGTTGCTACCGCTGCGCCGGGCCACTAGCCGCCGGGCCGCCACCGCCGGGCCCATGGCGGTGGTGGGCCACCGTGCCTGGGCGGGACCCACCGCCTGCTTGTTGACCACCGGAACCGCCACTAGAACCGCCGCGTTTGTCCCCGCGATTTTTGTTATTATTTTTGCGATTATTCTTGCCGCCTCCATTATTATGGTTTTGGCCCGAATTATTCACAAAACCTGAAGAACTAGGGGAGGACGCCACCATGACGACTGGGCTTGCTCCGGTAGCCGCCGTTTTAGCCAAACCGGCTTCTTCCAACGTAAGCATGGAGCGGGCTTGATGAAAGTCGGGAAGAGGGTTGCTTTGGCGAATGAGAGTTCCAACACCATTATAGGCCTCCGAAAGACCGGCAACCAATTGTAGAACTAGATGATTATTTGTTACTGGTGCGCCAACATTACGGAGTTGATCCGCTAACTCCTTTAGTTTATTGCAATATGCAGAAACGTTCGGAAATTCGTCCATTCGAACGAGAGAGAATTCCTGCTCGAGTGTGACGACACGGGAATGTTGGTTGTCTTGGAATATGTCACACAATCTATTCTATGCAGCCATAGCCATGGTATCCGGCTCCATAATCGTCTGTAGAAGGTCCAGCGAAATAGTGGCGTATATCCACCGAAGAACGGTAGCATCAAGTGTAATCCATAACTCAGGATCCTCCGCAGGAAGGGGTCTGGCGGGAGGAATGATGTGATGAAGAACTTGATAAGATATAGCGTGAATTTTAAACAACTCCGCCCACGTCGCATATTGGACGTTTTTCATCTCAAGGACAATAGGGATACTGCTCTTGATATTGGAAACCGTGAGGGCAGGGTGAAAATTGTTCTTAGACTTATTGAAAGAACAAAGAAGAAAGGGAAATTTAAGAGAGGTGTTTGTGAGAGCGGAAGACAAATTTTGGAAGAGAAACCCGATGAGGGGGGGGGGGGGGGGGTCTCGGCCAAAAGGAGGCAAAAGTTTGAGAGAAAAAAACTTTTGTTTAGACCTAGTCTCTTGATACCATGAAAGAAATAATCCCCTTGATTATTTTCATTAATTGAATAGGTATTTATACAAGATACAAAATAGGAGAATCCTATTCTTATTCTATTCCTAAAACCTTATTCTACCATAATTCTAACTATACAATTATGGTAAGTGTATAATCCTAATTTAGGTAAATAATTACACCACAATATACATTAAATATATATACAAGATTGGTACAAGATACCAATCCAAATATCTCATGATTTCGATATCGATCCGTGTATATCAAGAACATCAAAAGGGTCATCCTTATGGGCCATTTACTGCCCCTTTTGCTGGTCTGTCCGTTGTGCCCCATTTGGGCCATTGTTTAACACAGACAATATACATATATCAAATGAGAGTTTTAGTAACTAGACATGGTTTCATCAGCACTTCCTAGCAAGTGAATATTTGGATCAAAAGTTGACGAGACAACAACAGTTTCACAGAGCTACAAGATCAGCAAAAGTTTATTTGCTGCCGTGTTGGTATGTCAAGTTAATTCATTGATATTAATTGGTTGGGGGAATTATTCTGAAGTTCCCTAATGCAGGGGCGGAGCTACACCTACCAAGGGTAGTTAGATGTACACCATTCATCAGATTTTTTTCCCCCGAATATATAGATTAAATATAAATATTTTTGGATATATATTACCCGTTAAACATTCTTGACAAAGAAGAGAAAGATAGTGTAGTGGTTAAGGGTGTGCAAATGTTCCTTAGAGGCACGGGTTTGAGCCTCAGTTCCTACAATTTGCTTATTTTTTCCATTTTCTTTCTCAACCCTCCCCTAGCCTAAAAGTATGAACACACCCTTGATGAAAATCCTAGCTCTACCACTGTCTTAATGGATCTTCAGCCTATGGATCGTAGCCTAAAAGAAACAGGGCGGATTATTAGGGATGGGATTGTGTTTAAGAAAATTACTTTTCAAATTAAGTTATATATGTGGCGAATCATATTACGGGACGTGACTATTTAAAATTGAAAAAAGCCGTCAAGTTTAGGCCGTTAGTTTGGGGGTATTTTTAGATCAGAAAGTAAATAAAAGGTATTGGTAAGTCATTTTTTATAGAATAGAGATATTTTTAGTCCTTTTCCGTAAATTCAATAACTAATTTTGATATCAATTGGATGCTACAAAAACACCGTTGAAATAATTAAGGACAATATTTACGTCCTATTATTTGAAAAGTGAAAGTACGAGACATCAACTTTATGATACAAGTATCAGCATTAGAAAAAAAATGAGATAACTATGGATTTCATCGCCAATCTATCATTAAATAGCTCGTCGTTAATGTAATCTTTTTACAATATGTCGCTTAATAGGATTAGTGATGAACTTTGTTGTTTAGCTGTAGAATTTGTCCGTGGTTTATTCTTATTACTCTAATTTATAGTGTACAAATTATTTTGACACAAGACCAATATCTCCCGCCTTGATTTATTTTGCATCTCAGGTTTTTTTTTACATTAAGAATTTCTTGTACTTTCTTTAGATGATGCGTGTTAGAACAAATATACTATCTAATTACGCTCGTGTTGGTATATATTAGAGCTGGCGAACTCTAAGATGTCGTCTTAACTCACCATTTCTTAGTATTTTGTTTGTCTACCTCCCTAGATTACTCTAACAAAAAAAACCCACATAATTGCCGTTGTTATTTAAAATTTATAGTTTTAAGTTATATACATCGTCGAGGTAAATAATTTTTCACATTATCACTAAAATAGGGAAAGAGGAACCGTTGGTGTAAATTTTTTTTACTGATGGTTTGTTTAACTTAAACTCTCCGATTTATAAGTGAATACGCAAAATACCGTAGCAGATAAGTAATTACCAAATTGGTCTCTGATCTTTGCAAGTTGTACTAAATTACTCATGAACTTCAATTCGTTTTGATCAATATCATTAGTGTTTGATACAATTACATCTTATAATAAGGCTGGTTTAAATGTGCCGCATTTTTTTATATTCCAATAAATGGCTATGCATATTACTGAATTTTTCACGAAGAATCAATTTGTTTGTATGCACCATCAGTATACGATGAAGAGAACAAAGATGACATTAACAAATGAAAACGAAGGCTCGCGTTACAAAATTACAACATCCTTGAAGGATATATAATTAGCTAGCAAACAACCCTCATACAAATACAAAATACTACACCATAGTTTATTAATAGTTACATAATGTAAAACTTATTTACAATACTGTCAATGTATATAAGGTAAACTCCTCCCGAATACATTTGAATCAAATAAATACGTCTATTAATTAACCGGAGGGGTTAATCTTTTTCTTATCATTCTTAAAGGTGGAGGTGGTAGCTTTCACCATCATTCTTAAAGGTGGAGGTGGTAGCTTTCACCTTCTGTAACTTTTATTCAGCACAATCTTTCATATACTTTACGTATTTGTACAGTTTTTACGTTATACATTCTGCCCTTCCAGACTTCGGTTGATATGAGGCAGGATGTTTAAAAAGCGATAACTCTCAAACCGTAAGTCGGATTTATCTCCGTAAAGTCTCAAACTGTCGAGGACAGAGTAATCTATAACCTTTATTCAGCACAATCTTTCATGTGCTTTACCTATTTGTACAGTTTTTACGTTATACATTCTGCCCTTCCAGACTTCGGTTGATCCGAGGCAGAAACTTTAAACAGTGCTAACTCTCAAACTGTAAGTCGGATTTATCCCCGTAAAGTCTCAAACTGACCGTAACAGAAAGATGTACAACTCTGTAAAAGTTCATCCAATTCTAACAAGTATATCCCAGTATAACAGATTACAATTGCACAATCCAAACTAGTTATTAAACAATCATAAATTTCATGCTCATTCTTTCAATAACCGGATTATATTCTAACATGTATTGTAACTTAAAAATAAAGGATTTTACTAAGAACTTTGAGTGAGAAAACTCACCTTTTTTCTTCGCAATCTTTTCCGACCTCCTCAAGATCTTTTGGGAAGATTAATTCACAATAAGCAAACATCTACGATCTACTGATTTCCAAGTTAACAATAGCTAACTTTCAAGTCCTTTAATGCGAAACCGTGAACATAAACATCCGAACTCGGAACAAAGCCCTTCTCAAAACTCCTAAATTGTTCTAGGTATTTTTCTCTCTCTGTATTTTTTTTTCCTCTCAAAGTGTGCTTTGTTTTTGCTTTTCGTGTCTCCCTTTTCCCTTTTGATGTGTTTGTGTGTATAGTTATATAGATGTGCATATTGCACAGATTTTGGGAAGGGAGTGGAAGGAAAAGTTGAGGGAGAGGGGTTTTAGGGACGTGTGTGTATGTGTTGTTTTTTTTCATTTTTTTTATTTTTTTATTTTACAGGACTTTACATTCTCCCCTCCTTAAACAACATTCGTCCTCGAATGTGAGTAAGGTCGTAACCCATGCACATAGACATGCAAACTGCACACACATGAAACACAACTTCTAAGACTTTACATTCTCCCCTCCTTAAACAACATTCGGCCTCGAATGTGAATAAGGTCGTAACAAATGCACATAGACACACAAACTGTACACACATGAAACATAACTAAACACATTTTATTACCTTACTCAAACAGGAAAGGATATTTGATTTTCATCGCGTTTTAGGCTTCCCAGGTTGCTTCTTTTGTGGAGTGATTTTTCCATAGGACCTTCACGGATACAATATCTTTATTCCTAAGACGTTTAATCTGTCTATCCAGTATTTCTACCGGCATTTCTTCATATTAAAGCTCTTCATTCAGGACTATTTGTTGGGGTTGGATGACGTGACTTGGATCATGCAAGTATTTTCGTAACATTGACACATGAAACACCGGATGCACCGCTTTTAATTCATGTGGAAGGGCTAGTTCGTAAGCCACATTTCCCACTCTTCGTAAGATTTCATATGGTCCAATAAACCTTGGGCTCAATTTTCCTTTCTTGCCAAATCGCATCACTCCCTTCATTGGAGAGACTTTTAAAAACACTTTCTCCCCTTCTTGAAATTCGAGATCTCTTTTGCGATGATCCGCATAAGACTTATGGCGGCTATGAGCTGTCTTGATCCGCTCCAGAATTATCTGAACTTTATCGTTTGTTTCTTGAATGACTTCGGGTCCGAACAGTAGTATTTCGCCCACCTCGAACCACCCAAGTGGAAACCTACATTTTCGCCCATACAATGCTTCGAACGGAGCCATATGTATACTAGCATGAAAACTGTTGTTGTAGGCGAACTCAATTAGACATAAATGGTCCAACCAGCTTGCTGCCCCGGAAGTCCAACACACAAGACCGCAAAGATGTCCTCCAATGTTTGAATTGTTCGTTCAGCTTGTCCGTCGGTTTGCGGATGGAAAGCCGTACTCAACTTGACCTTTGTCCCGAGGCCCTGCTAGAAACTTTGCCAAAAGTGTGAGGTGAACTGGGAACCCCAATCCGAAATAATTTGCAATGGAATCCCGTGTAACCTCACTATTTCTTTCAAATAAATTTGTGCATACTGCGGTGCCCGATATGTAGTCTTGACTGGTAGGAAATGGGCTGACTTTGTAAGTCGATCTACAATCACCCATATAGAATCATAACCTTCTCGTGTTTTTGGTAGACCGGTCACAAAATCCATATGAATCGCCTCCCATTTCCACATGGGGACGCCAATGTCCTGAAGTAGGCCGCCGGGTTTTTGATGTTCGGCTTTCACCTGTTGACACGTAAGACATCTTCCGACAAACTCTGCAACATCTCTCTTCATTCCTTTCCACCAGTAATTTGCCTTGAGATCATGATACATTTTCGTTGATCCTGGATGAATGGAATACCTGGTATTGTGACCTTCGTCTAAGCTCCTTCTTCTTAGATCCCTTACCTTAGGAACACATAACCTACCCTTATACCGAAGGGTACCATCATTTCCTCCTAATGTAAATTGTGAAGGTTTTCCTTGTTGAATCCTCACCCGAAACCTAACAAATTCCATATCCTCAAACTGACTCTCTTTTATTTCTGAAGTTAAGGCAGACTGCGAGGTATCACGTACCACCACCCTACCTTCACCGACCTTAGTTAAACTAATCCCGAGGTTCCCCAATTTTTGTACTGCACGAACAATACCTCTCTTTTGTACTGTCAAGTGGGCCAAACTGCCCATTGATCTCCTACTGAGTGCATCAGCCACCACGTTAGCTTTTTCAGGATGGTAAAGAATGCTAAGGTCATAATCCTTAAGTAACTCTAATCATCTTCTTTGTCGGAGATTCAAATCCTTTTGCGTGGTTATGTACTGCAAACTCTTATGATCTGTAAATATATCTACATGCACCCCATACAAATAGTGTCTCCATATTCGTAAGGCAAACACTACCGCGGCCAATTCCAAGTCATGAGTTGGATAATTCTTCTCATGTATCTTCAATTGTCGAGATGCATACGCAATAACTTTTCCAAATTGCATCAAGACACATCCTAACCCAACCCTAGAGGCATCACAATAGACTGTGAACCCTTCTTGTCCCGATGGTAAGGTTAGGACTGGTGCAGTAGTCAACAACTCCTTCAGTTTCTGAAAACTTATTTCACATGCATCTGACCACTGGTACTTAATCGCCTTTTGTGTCAATCAGGTCAAAGGAGCAGCAAGACTAGAAAAGCCTTCTACAAATCTTCTATAATACCCAGCCAAACCCAAGAAACTCCTAACTTCTGTCGGAGTGGTAGGTTTTGGCCAGTTCTTCACTGCCTCTATCTTTTGGGGGTCTACCATAATTTCATCCCTTGACACAACATGGCCCAAGAAGGCCACTTTTTCCAACCAAAATTCACACTTTGAAAATTTAGCGTACAGTCTCTCTTGTTTCAAGGTTTGAAGCACTACCCTCAGATGTTCTTCATGTTCTTCAACACTCTTGCTGTAAATTAGGATATCATCTATGAATACAATCATGAACAAATCTAAGAAACGATTTGAAGATTCTGTTCATGAGATCCATAAAAGCTGCTGGAGAATTGGTTAACCCGAAAGACATGACCAAGAACTCATAATGACCATATCGGGTTCTAAACGCTGTTTTGGATATATCATCCGGATTTATTTTCAGCTGGTGATATCCTGAACGAAGATCAATCTTGGAAAAATAACTGGCTCCTTGAAGTTGGTCAAAAAGATCATCGATTCTTGGTAATGGATATCGGTTCTTGATCGTGACCTTATTGAGTTGTCGATAATCAATGCACATTCGGAGCGATCCATCTTTCTTCTTCACAAAAAGGACTGGTGCACCCCAGGGGGAAACACTAGGCCTTATCAAACCTTTATCCAGAAGATCCTTCAACTATTCTTTTAACTCTCTTAATTCAGCTGGGGCTATTCGATATGGAG
Organism: Anisodus tanguticus; assembly: GCA_034509755.1. NCBI lineage: Eukaryota > Viridiplantae > Streptophyta > Magnoliopsida > Solanales > Solanaceae > Anisodus > Anisodus tanguticus. The sequence goes on from CM067560.1 coordinate 10,261,096, forward strand.
GAATAGAAATAGGTCTTGTACCCGGAATTAACTCTATAGTGAACTCCACTTCTCTATCCGAAGGAAGGCCTGGAAGATCTTCAAGAAAAACCTCCGGAAAATTTCGAACAATAGGGACATCTTGCACCGCTGGGGATTCTTTTTGGGTATCTACTATATTAGCCAGATATGCGTACTCCACTTTGTGACTTCTTAATAACTTTTGAGCCCTAAGATAGGAAATAAGCTGACGTGAGGATATTCCAATCTTACCCTTTATAACAACTTCTCGTTCCTCGGGAAAAGATAGTTTCACTATCTTCGTCGGCAATATAACATGGCATAACATGCTGACAACCAATTCATACCCAAAATGATGTCAAAATCTACCATATCAAGTAGTACTAGATTTACTATTGTTCCTCTGCCATTCACTTCTAATGATAAATTTTTAACTACTCGAGAGGCCCAAACTGAGGCCCCTACGGGTGTCATAACCTCAAAAGGTTCCCTTAAACAGGAAGGTTCTACATGTAAATTCTTAGCAAACCCATTGACACATATGAAAATGTAGAGCCGGGATCGTATAATACAAATGCAGGAATACTCGAGACCAGCAAAATACATGTGACCACCGCATTAGATGCCTCCGCCTCATTCCTCTGGGGCAAAGCGTAGAGCAGATTAGAATTGTTGGACTGTTGACCTCCCTGACCCTGTCGGGACTGGTTTCCCTGATTTCCCTTGTAGGCGGCTGTGGTTGCTTCTGACCTCCCATGAGAAAATTGAGTTTGGACTCACCTCTCGCAATCCCTGGTATGGTGGCCTGGTTCTCCACAGTTGTAACATCCTTTTGGTGAGAACCAACATTCTCCAATATGTTTCTTCTGACAAACCTTACAAACCGGGTTGTCACCTCTTGTGTTAGGACCGGTGGCCTTGACCTTGCCACCTTGATGATTGACCCATCTATACCCATGAGGCCTGAAATGAGACTGGCCTACTGACTGGTTTGGTTTTGACGAACCCCTGCTGCCCTCTTGCCTCAGGTTCTGATTCTGATTAAAGGATTCTAACGATCGAAGCCTCTTCTGCGAATACTCTCTTTTTGCTTTAGCAAAACTTTCTACCTTCATAGCTATATCGACGACCTGAAGATAGGTATGATCATTGGCTAATGCCATTACCTTCTCCGCCAGGTTTGGGTTTAAACCCTCTACAAATCTTTTGACCTTCTCCCTTTCTGTAGGAACGACATGTGTGTTGTATGCTGACAATCTCACGAACTGCGTATCATATTCTTGCACACTGCGGTCCCCTTGCTTTAACTGTTCAAATTCCCGTCTGAGCGCATCTTTGCGCGTATTAGGCATGATTTTTTCAATGAATGCAGCCCTAACTCCCCCCACGTCACTGGTGGTGACATCGGGGGACGATTTCTTCTAAAATTCCTCCACCACGCCCCTGCATCATCCACTAAACATGCACTCACCAAATTAACGCCATACGTCTCTACACATCCTAGGGTAAACATTAGATCTTCTACCTCATCGAGGAACACTATCGGGTCGGACTTGGAGTCCTTCCCTGAGTAGATAGGTTCCCTTCTTCTCATATAATTCGCCCATAGCCTATCCGGGACTACATAAGCTTCTACATTTTCGGCTAGTGGTGCAGTCACAACTGTTTCCTGGGCCGACAGGTTTTGGGTTGGGATTGAGACACCAGGTGTAGATTGTGGAACTGCAGCTGTCATCAACATTATAAGTCTATCCAACTTTTGTCCTACCATTTCTTGAGACGTTTGGCTCTCATTTTCTTCCACATTTTCCACGATATCTGCAGACATTGCTACCTCAACTGGAGGTATAGGAGTTTCGTAGTGAACCTCCTCTTCAACCCTTGGTTCCTGTACCCGGACTCTTTGGGGTTGCCATTGTCTCCTCCCCCTTCCCCGAGTAGTTCTAGTCGACCTGCGCACCACTGGTATTTGTGCATTTTCCATTTTTTTCCTGTAAATACAACACATCCATATTTTTGAAGGCAGTATGTCTACTTTTAATTCCTCAAAATCTTCTTATACTTCCTAAGCATGCAACACCACAATATGCAAATTGAATTAATAATAACATATCCTTTCTTTCTTGCATTCATAACACTTCATTCCTCATATTCAATATATATATATATATATATATATATATATATATATATATATATATATATATATATATATATATATATATATATTGTCACGCCCCGACTTTTCTCAAGTCTTTCTTTAGGACGTGATGGCACCTGGACAACTATCCCTTTCCGGGCGAACCATTTACTTCATTTTCTTCCTAAATTAGACAGGTATTTGCGGAAATAATAGATATAATAATCAATTTGAAGTTTACGAAGAACAATCTCATGTGGGGCATTCCCCGAGATAATCAAACTTAATTCTTTAAACAAACTTAGTCTAGAGTAACTTTCACCAAATCCGAAATAATGGATTGGTGGTACGATGAGGCTGTGGGACGATCGCTAGCCCTCTTGCGGAGCTTTTCCTCTATCGCGTCTTCCTGAAATATGTTAAATAAAAGAGTCAGCCCTACCATCTGGGGCTGAGTGGGAATCTCACCTTACAGTCCAAAGTAACCTCACAATATTTTTAATTACAATCACATTATAAGAAAATAATAAGCATGTTGAAATAAACAGATTACAACCCCTCTTTTTTTATAAATCAATAAATATTCACGTGCAAAATTTTCTCTCCACTCGTCTAAAAAAACAACTTAGTTTAATCAGTACTCCTGCTTTTTCCCATATAACATATTATACATTTGTTGCGGTACGTACAACCCGGTCCAGTGCATTTATATATTTGTTGCGGTACGTGCAACCCGATCCAGTGCATTTATATATTTGTTGCGGTACGTGCAACCCGATCCAATGCATTTATATATATTTGTTGCGGTCCGTGCAACCCGATCCAATGCATTTATGTATTTGTTGCGGTCCGTGCAACCCGATCCAATGCACTTATTTTTTGCAGTCCGTGCAACCCGATCCAATGCACTTATTTATTTGTTTAAATATGTTATATGTTAAAAAGGCTCAAATAATATTTCCTTCCTTCAATATTTCGCCCTTTTCACTTGTAAGGGTTACAACTCTCAAACCGTAAGTCGGATTTATCCCCGTGAAGTCTCAAACTATCGAGGACAGAGTAATCTATAACTTTTATTCAGCACAATCTTTCATATGCTTTATCTATTTGTACAGTTTTTACGTTATACATTCTGCCCTTCCAGACTTCGGTTGATCCGAGGCAGGATGTTTAAACAGCAATAACTCTCAAACCGTAAGTCGGATTTATCACCGTAAAGTCTCAAACTGTCGAGGACAGAGTAATATATAACTTTTATTCAGCACAATATTTCATATGCTTTAGCTATTTGTACAGCTTTTACGTTATACATTCTGCCCTTCCAGACTTCGGTTGATCCGAGGCAGGATGTTTAAACAGCGATAACTCTCAAACCGTAAGTCGGATTTATCCCCGTAAAGTCTCAAACTATCGAGGACAGAGTAATATATAACTTTTATTCAGCACAATATTTCATATGCTTTATCTATTTGTACAGTTTTTACGTTATACATTCTGCCCTTCCAGACTTCGGTTGATCCGAGGCAGGATGTTTAAACAGCGATAACTCTCAAACCGTAAGTCGGATTTATCCATGTAAAGTCTCAAACTGTCGAGGACAGAGTAATATATAACTTTTATTCAGAACAATATTTCATATGCTTTAGATATTTGTACAGCTTTTACGTTATACATTCTGCGCTTCCAGACTTCGGTTGATCCGAGGTAGGATGTTTAAACAGCGATAACGCTCAAACCGTAAGTCGGATTTATCCCCGTAAAGTCTCAAACTGTCGAGGACAGAGTAATATATAACTTTTATTCAGAACAATATTTCATATGATTTACCTATTTGTACAGTTTTTACGTTATACATTCTGCCCTTCCAGACTTCGGTTGATCCGAGGCAGAAACTTTAAACATTGATAACTCTCAAACCGTAAGTCGGATATATCCCCGTAAAGTGCCAAACTGACCGTAACAGAAAGATGTACAACTTTGTAAAATTTCATCCAATTCTAACAAGTATAGCCCAGTATAACAGATTACAATTGCACAATCCAAACTAGTTATTAAACAATCATAAATTTCATGCTCATTCTTTCAATAACCGGATTATATTCTAACATGTATTGTAACTTAAAAATAAATGATTTTACTAAGAACTTTGAGTGAGAAAACTCACCTTTGTTTCTTCGCAATCTTTTCCGACCTCCTCAATATCTTTTGCGAAGATTAATTCACAATAAGCAAACGGCTACGATCTACTGATTTCCAAGTTAACAATAGCTAACTTTCAAGTCCTTTCATGCGAAACCGTGAACATAAACATCCGAACTCGGAACAAAGCCCTTCTCGAAACTCCTAAATTGTTCTAGGTATTTTTCTCTCTGTGTATTTTTTTTTCCTCTCAAAGTGTGCTTTGTTTTTGCTTTTCGTGTCTCCCTTTTCCCTTTTGATGTGTTTGTGTGTATAGTTATATAGATGTGCATATTGCACAGATTTTGGGACGTGAGGGAGTGGAAGGAAAAGTTGAGGGAGAGGGGTTTTAGGGACGTGTGTGTATGTGTTGTTGTTTTTTTTTTTTTTAATTTTACAGGACTTTAGGGTGTGTGTGTGATTGGAGGATGGAATGGATTTTAATTTGTGGGGTTGCCTGGGTGTGTTGGTTATTTAGGACGACTCCTGCTTAATTTTGTTTTTCTGTGTATTTGTTAATTACACGTACAATTGATCACCTATGAAATTGTTATACATTCTTGTTAATGAAAAAGAATATTTGACCAATACCAAGGTTTTGGAAGTGGAATTTGCATTGTACTTGAGCTTTATTAAATTTCGAACTTATTAATTCAATAGAGTTAATCAAAAAGAAAATTGATTTTACTTTGCCATGTAATTTCAATATCTTTATTTTCATAATTGCCTCGTAAAATATGTAAATCGTAGTTTTTGTAAAGGAAGCATGTCCCTATCATAATTTTACATGAAAAAGTATCTTAGAGCTCTACTCAACTACGGAGTATATATTTTTTTCAATAACTTACATATATGGCTGTAGTTTTTGAGATAGGTGCATCAGGACCGTGAAGTAGTGCAACACACTAGCAACGCGAGAGCCCAAGTAGCAAGCTACCATAATGGACTCTTCCCTTACAAAATTGAGTTAAATCTTGTGGGTCAATGACCCACATATCAGATATTTTAAAAACAAGTGAAACTTACACAAATGACTATAGTTTAGGGTTTTAAATTTGACACAATTATAGTTTCAATATTTACAGGTCATAGCTACTTTTTAGTTGGTACGGCTTGGTGTATTCGTAAAACGACCTCATTGTATTCATAAAACGGCCAGCGACTAAATATCTGCTCTGTATTCAACTCAGTTGTATTCAAGTCAGATGTATTCAACTCATTTGTATTCATTTGTAGTTACTTTTACACTGTATTCAATTTATTGTATTTAAAAGTTGTATTCAAATTTACTTTTTAAATTTGTGATTTTACACTAAAAAAATTATGAATACACTCAAAAAATGAATACAAAAAATAAAATACATAACGAAAAATTAAATTTTACACTAGAAAAAATGAATACACTTCAAATTCACTGTATTCATTTGTGTATAATAGGATCTCCTTCGAAATACAAGCGAATAAAGTTTACGAATACACTCAAAAAACTGAATACAAGAAATAAAATATATCGACAAACACTTAATTTTACACCAAAAAATTAACGAATACACTCAAATATGAATATAAAAAATAAAATACAGACGAAAAAAGATGAATACACTCAAAATTCGGCCAGATCTGAGAAAATACAAGAAAAATAATACATCCAAATTTCTTTTGTTCAGTTTTCAATTTAAAAGATGAATATGAGAGCTACTTTAACTGCCAAAAGAGCGGGGCAACTCGAGTTAGACGAGAGGCAGGGATGTAATTTCAAAGAGGCTTGACCGAACCCAAGAACTGGATAGAAGACAGGTCATTGGGACTTGACACTTGGACACCGGGAAGCTTGCCCCTTGAGACTGCTTGAGAAATAAGCATTCGGAACACTAAGACTTCAAAGGGGGTTGTGTTGATACATCGACTTATCAATTAATACATACTGCCCGATCTAAAAGATGAATACATCATACGGATAGATCTGATGAATACATCCAAAACAAAATTTATTCTTTTTTCAATTTAAAAGATGAATACATTCTGCCAGATCTAAAAGATAAATACATCAGACGGCTAGATCTGATGACGGTGTCGGTCGATGTCTGGAGGCAGCGACTGCTTTTTCGATTTGGGATTAGTTTTTCAGCAACAGCGGACAGTAGCAAAACCATATCAATCGGCTTCAAATCTTCTACATCATATGAGTTCTAATCTGACGACGACGTCGGTCGGTGTGCAGCGACGGCGTATGCTTTTCCAATTTTGGTATCGGTTATTCTGGCGACGACGGAGAGAGGGACGGAGGCGGACAGTAGCAAAAATCATATCAATCGGCTGACATTAGAAAGAGAGACTAGACATTTTAGAGAGAGGGACGTTTTAGAGAGAAGGGAGGAGAGAGTCAAGAATAAATATAATAATAAAAAAAAGGTATTCTACTTTTAATATATAATGTAGCTATGATGTGTAATTCGAATACACGTTACAGTTATGTTTTGTAATTTATTTAAACAATAGTTACTAAATATAACTATATCCTAGAGTTAGCTAATAGGAAATTATGTTGTTATTTCCCTTCTATTGGTGTGAAAATTTCATCATTTCTTCTATATTTTCTTGTTTGAGAAGATAACCTAGATTTTCTTATTACTCCGTTCTTCTTCTTTGTTATTTCTCCTCTCCTCTGAATTAATTACAATCTCTACTTTGTGTGCGTGTGCATGGCTAAATCACCATGCACTTAAAATAAGTGTGCTGAAAATCGATGTGCATGCAATTCTAAGGAAGCATTAAGGAAAATACATGGTTATTGTTTTCATTTTGGAAACATGTAACAAGCTCCCTTCATCATAATAAAAACATAAGAAATACCCAAATGTTAATAGTTTACGAAATTTTTGTTATCTTATACTCTCTTCGTCCCAAATGAGTTGTCACGTTTTGCTTTTTTAGAGTTAAATTGCAACTTTTCTCAAGACAATTTGATGGGGACAAAATATACTCCATCCGTCCCAATTTAAGTGGCTTACTTTCATTTTTAGTCTGTCTTAAAAAAAATGTCTCTTTCTATATTTAGTAATTTTCAAAATCCCAAGACAAGTTTGAGACCACACGATTTAAAAAACCCCACACATCTTTAATTTAAGACCATAAGATTCAAAAGTCTTCTTTTATTTCTTAAACCTTGTGCCAAGTCAAACTAAATCACTTAAAATGAGACGGAGGGAGTATTATAATATTTTAAAATATTGTTCAAAATTCATGTAATTTGACTTTCGAAAAGCGAAACGTGTCAACTAATTTAAAACGGAAGTGTTGAGTTGTGGAGCCTAATTCATCGCCGAAACAATGAAGATCCTACGCAGAGTGTGGAATTTCTGGCTTGTATTATGTTCGCCCTAGTTTTCGTTGTATATAGACTTAGGTCGTCGTTTTCTTTCTTTGTCGAGCAAGAGAAAAATGTGAGCAAGGGAGAATTGTAAACACAAACTCCCTATTCAATTATAGTGAAATCTACAGCGGCAAAGTGGACGTAGCTCTCGTAATGAGAGTGAACCACTATAAATTTGTGTGGTATTTGTTCTTCACTTATTTACGGTTTTTTGATTACGTCGGATTTGGTATTCAAATCCTAACAGGAAGGAGTAGATCTCTATGTGTAGATAAAGACATTCACAGTTTTCCCAGGGGTTTTCATCCGAGTAAAAAAAATAAATAAATTACGATTTGCGATATTATTCATGCTTGTTTTGTGTGTGAGTGTGTTTGATGGGCCAGGTGCTTGTGCTGAAGCTAATATTTTTCCAGTAAAACCGTGTAATGAGTACATTTGTCAATCTTGTTAAACAGAGCAATATACATGTGATATACACAGAATATACAGCAGTGTATATCACATATATATCACTAGCAAAGCAGTGGACTGGGCAGCAAGGGCCTTGGCAGTGGGCCACTGCAGTAGCTGAAGCAATGGACTGAACTGGACAAGGCAGTGGGCCTCGGCAGTGGGCCACTACAGTAGCTGAAGCAATGGACTGAAGCAGTCAGCCCATCACGGAATAGGTGGTTATTGTTGTATATTAGGAGTGTATATTGATGTAATATTGTAGTATACTTATTACCATAATTAGTGTTATACACTTACCATAATTGTATAGTTAGAATTATGGTAGAATAAGGATTTAGAAGTAGAATAGGAAAAGGATTTTTCCTATTATGGAAATATGTAAATTGTATATATATCTATTCAATCAATGAAAATAATCATGGGGATTATTTCTTTAATGGTATCAAGAGACTAGGTCTAAACAAAAGTTTTCTTCTCTCAAACTTTTGCCTCCTTGGCCGAGAACCCCCCCCCCCCCCTCCCTCGGGTTTTCTCTCCAAATATCTCGTCTTCCGCTCTCAAGAACCTCTCTTAAATTTATCCTCCTTCTTTGTTCTTTCAAATATGTCTAAGAACAATTTTCACCCTGCCCTCACGGTTTCCAATATCAAGCTAAGTGTCCCTATTGTCCTTGAGATGGAAAACGTTCAATATGCAACGTGGGCAGAGTTGTTTAAAATTCACGCTATATCTTATCAAGTTTTACATCACATCATTCCTCCCGCTAGACCCCGTCCTGCGGAGGATCCTGAGCTATGGATTACACTTGATGCTACCGTTCTTCAGTGGATATACGCCACTATTTCAGTGGACCTTCTACAGATGATTATGGAGCCAGATACCACGGCTATGGCTGCATGGAATAGATTGCGTGACATAATCTAAGACAACCAACATTCGCGTGTCATCACACTCGAGCAGGAATTCTCTCTCGTTCGAATGGATGTATTTCCGAACGTTTCTGCATATTGCAAGAAACTAAAGGAATTGCCAGATCAACTCCGTAATGTTGGCGCACCGGTAACAAATAATCGTCTAGTTCTACAGTTGGTTGCCGGTCTTTCGGAGGCCTATAATGGTGTTGGAACTCTCCTTCGCCAAAGCAACCCTCTTCCCGACTTTCATCAAGCCCGCTCCATGTTGACGTTGGAAGAAGCCGGTTTGGCAAAAAAGGCGGCTACCGGAGCAAGCCCAGTTGTCATGGTGGCATCCTCTCCTAGTCCTTCGGGTTTTGTTAATAATTCGGGCCAAAACCATAATAATGGTGGAGGCAAGAATAATCGCAAAAATAACAAAAACCGCAGGGGCAAACGTGGCGGTTTCGGTGATCAACAAGCAGGTGGTGGGTCCCATCCAGGGTACAATGGCCCACCACCACCGTGGGCCCAGCAGTGGGGCCAGTGGCAGTGGAACCCGCACCCTCCAGCAGTTTCTGCCAGCGGCCAGTGGGCTGGCCAACAGTCCGGAGCCCAATACCCGGCGGTGGCGGCCCACCGGCCGGCCGGCCCGGCGGCGGCGACAACGACGATTATGGCCCCGAGTCCAAGCACGGCCGGGAGTTCTTGGGCCCCGACCTCCGCAAGCCCATCATGCGCGAGCCCCACTCGGACCGATATCGAGGCCGCGATGTACACGTTGGGACTGACTCAACCGGACCCAAATTGGTACATGGACACCGGGGCCACTACTCACATGACTTCCGAATCAGGTACTCTCTCATCTTATTCCAATTTGAGCAACCTCGGGGGATAACTGTTGGTAATGGCAGTTCTATTCCAATTCTAGGGTATGGTCAGAAAACGTTGTCTCCCCCCAATCCACCACTCCTCTTGAAAAATACTTTACATGCTCCTAAATTAATTAAAAATTTAGTGTACGTCGAAAGTTCACAAATGACAATTCTGTTTCGTTGAATTTGATCCTTTCGGTTTCTCTGTGAAGGATTTCAAGACGGGGAGTCATCTCATGAGGTGTGATAGTAGGGGGGATCTATATCCTATCATGCCCGGTTTCAGTCCATCGAGTCCAGTCTTGCCATCAGCTTTTGCAGCCATCTCTCCTTCCATGTGGCATGCTCGTCTGGGTCATCCGGGATCTCCTATTTTATCAGTTTTAGATAAAAATAGCTTTATTTCTTGTAAGGGTACGAGTCGTACTCCAATTTGTCAGTCTTGTTCATTAGGAAAAATTGTTAAGTTGCCATTTGTAGACTCCAATTCTCATACTTCTATGCCATTTGACATTATTCATAGCGACTTATGGACATCTCCCGTTCTTAGTTCAATGGGTCATCGATATTATGTTCTCTTTTTAGATGATTATTCTAGATTTTTGTGGACGTTTCCAATTGCGAATAAATCACAAGTGTTTTTCGTCTTCATAAAATTTAGAGCATTCATTCGTACTCAATTCGAAAGAGAAATAAAAAATATTCAATGTGATAATGGGAAAGTGTATGACAATAGGGAGTTTCGAGAATTTTGTGCTACTCATGGGATAAATTTTCGTTTTTCATGTCCTTATACATCTTCACAAAATGGGAAAGCCGAACGCAAAATTCGTTCCATAAATAACATTGTCCGAACTCTCCTAATACATGCCTCCATACCTCCATATTTTTGGCATCATGCTCTACAAATGGCCACTTACCTTCTTAACATAATTCTGTCTAAAGGTCTGACATATTCTTCCCCCCTCAAAATCCTATATAATAAGAACCCTTCTTATTCTCACCTTCGGATTTTTGGGTGCTTGTGTTATCCATTATTCCCATCCACCACAATTAACAAACTTCAGGCTCGGTCTACCCCGTGTGTGTTTTTGGGTTATCCGTCGAATCATCGTGGTTATAAGTGTTTTGATTTATCCTCCAAGAAAATCATAATCAATCGCCATGTCATTTTTGATGAAACTCAATTCCCATTCACGAAAGTTCATACTCCCGAACCTAAGTCATATAATTTTTTGGATGACCAAATATCCCCGTATATTATTCGGAATTTTTCGGACATCTCCCGTACCCAAAATCCTCCAGCGGGCCCACTGCCCGCTGGCCCCACAAGATCGTCACACCCGGCTTTTTCAGCCATCGGAACAGTTCCGGCTATTGGGCCGGTCCGGCCCAATTCGGAACTGGTCCCGACGAAGCAGTCCGGTTTTACCGTTTTGGGCCGCGGAGCCCACTTTGCCGCGCTTGGCCGGTCCGTCCAGAGCCCAGAAAATTCCCAAAATTCCATCAATTCTTCCTCGAGTCATAGATCGGTCACTCGTAGTCAGCGGGGTATTTTTACACCTAAAAGACATTTTAATTTACATTCGGATGTCTCTAAATCCCCCTTGCCCTGCAATCCTGTGTCCGCATTAAATGACCCTAATTGAAAAATTGCTATGACTGATGAATATAATGCTCTTATTGATAATAATACGTGGGAGTTGGTGCCCCGTCCATATGGTATTAATATTATCAGGTCTATGTGGATTTTTGCTCATAAGGAGAATTCAGATGGGTCCTTTGCTCGACATAAGGCGCGACTTGTTGGTGATGGTAAGACTCAGCAGGTTGGTATTGATTGTGGTGAGACGTTTAGTCCGGTGGTCAAACCGGCTACTATTCGCACTGTACTTAGCTTGGCTCTTTCAAAGACTTGGTCGATTCATCAGTTGGATGTCAAGAATGCTTTTCTACATGTTGATCTCAAGAAAACAGTCTATATGCATCAGCCGTTGGGTTTCAGGGATCCCAACCGCCCTCATCATGTCTGTTTATTGAAGAAGTCGTTATATGGGCTTAAGCAGTCTCCACGTGCCTGATATACACGATTTGCTGATTTTGTTTCGACTATTGGGTTCACTCACAGCAGGTCAGATAATTCTTTGTTCATCTACCGCCGTGGTTCGTCATTGGCCTATATTCTGTTTTATGTGGATGATATCATTTTGACTGCCTCCTCCGATGCTTTGCGCCAGTCTATCATGACCATGCTCAGTTCTGAATTTGCTATGAAGGACTTAGGGCCGTTGAGTTATTTTTTGGGGATTGCCGTCAAGCGTCATTCAGGTGGCTTGTTTCTGTCTCAACGGAAGTATGCTGCTGAGATCATCGAGAGGGCTGGGATGTCATCCTGTAAGTCCACTTCCACACCGGTTGATGCAAACCCAAAGCTGAGTGTCGCAGCAGGTGCACCATAAGAGAACCCGACCCGCTATCGCAGTCTTGCAGGGGCCCTCCAGTATCTTACATTTACCAGACCAGATATTATGTATGCGGTTCAGCAGGTGTGTTTATTCATGCATGATCCCAGAGTTGAGCACATGAATGCAATCAAACGCATCATTCGGTATATTCAGGGGACACTTGACTATGGGTTGCACTTGTATCCTTCATCTACATCCACACTTGTCTCTTACACGGATGCTGATTGGGGTGGTTGCCCCGACACCAGACGGTCAACTTCTGGCTACTGTATGTTCCTTGGCAACAACTTAGTCTCCTGGTCGGCAAAGCGTCAGGCAACTCTATCACGCTCAAGTGCGAGAGCGAATATCGAGGGTAGCGAATGTGGTCTCCGAATCATGTTGGCTACGTAATTTGCTTTTGGAGCTTCATTGTCCCATTCAGAAGGCAACCTTGGTATATTGCGATAACATCAGTGCCATCTACCTTTCAGGTAACCCCGTTCAACACCAACGCACCAAGCATATCGAAATGGACATTCACTTTGTCCGTGAAAAGGTTGCAAAGGGTCAAGTTCGCGTATGCCATGTCCCGTCTCGTTATCAAATTGCAGACATCTTTACAAAGGGTCTACCAGCGGTTCTCTTTGAAGATTTTAGGGACGATCTCGGCGTTCGAAAACCGCCCGCTATGATCGGAGGTGTGTTAAACGAGCAATATACATGTGATATACACCGAATATACAGCAGTGTATATCACATATATATCACTAGCAAAGCGAAGGATGGGCGACAAGGGCCTTGGTAGTGGGCCTCGGCGGTGGGCCACCGCTGCGATGGCCGAAGCAATGGATCGAATCGGACAAGGCAGTGGGCCTCGGCAGTGGGCCACTGCAGTAGCTGAAGCAATGGACTGAAGCAGTCAGCCCATCACGGAATAGGTGGTTATTGTTGTATATTAGGAGTGTATATTGATGTAATATTGTAGTATACTTATTACCATAATTAGTGTTATACACTTACCATAATTGTATAGTTAGAATTATGGTAGAATAAGGATTTAGAAGTAGAATAGGAAAAGGATTTTTCCTATTATGGAAATATGTAAATTGTATATATATCTATTCAATCAATGAAAATAATCAAGGGGATTATTTCTTTCAAATCTTATATATGTGTGAAAGAGAAAGATCACATAACTAATGTGCCCCTCAAACCTAGAAATATAGCATATGAAATTCTGATAATTTAAAAGATATTTACACAATCAAATCTGATAAGGTAATTGTCATTTTTAAGAATGTTGTAAATTTCTTACCGATATAGACCTAAATGTAGATACTAAAAATTATGACATTTAATCTAAATATAAATGAAATATCGGTAATTGAATTGCGACATTTAAGAAGAATTATATAATGGTATTGTATCTCTAGTTTCTTGTAGTGATACGTAGATCTTTATAATCAACATTAACTGACATTTGTTGATAAAAATGATAACAAAAATACTATCACACATTAAGCCGCACAAATAATATAATAAATCTTTATATTGACAATGCACAAATCTTATATCATTTCTATTTCATACAAATATAATAATACAACGGGAGTTGGAGGTGGTTCGCTACTTTTCTGCGTTGGTAGTGAGAGAGGGAAGCCGTGGACCAATATAAATTTTTATATTATCTGGTCACTTTTGCTTGCTATGACAGTAACATATTTTATCTTTAAGACTACAAATAATATTTTTTGAAGAATAATCCATAAATACCTTTGAGACCACCTGATAGTGTAAAGAAGCTAAACTGTACACTGTTCTGAACTTAAAATGAATAGTAGGTGTAACAAATTTTAGACAATATACATATATCAAATGAGAGTTTTAGTAACTAGACATGGTTTCAACCAAAATATCATAAGCTAAATTAAAGTAAAATCATCAGCACTTCCTAGCAAGTGAATATTTGGATCAAAAGTTGACGAGACAACAACAATTTCACAGAGCTACAAGATCAACAAAAGTTTATTTGCTGCCGTGTTGGTATGTCAAGTTAATTCATTGATATTAATTGGTTGGGCGAATTATTCTGAAGTTCCCTAATGCAGCGGCGGAGCTACACCCACCAAGGGTAGTCAGATGTACACCATTCATCAGAAAATTTGATCGGATTTATAGGTTAAATATAAATATTTTTGGATATATATTAACCGTTAAACATTCTTGACAAAGAATAGAAATATAGTCTAGTGGTTAAGGGTGTGCAAATGTTCCTTAGAGGCACGGGTTTGAGCCTCAGTGCCTACAATTTGCTTATTTTTTCCATTTTCTTTCTCAACCCTCCCCTAGCCTAAAAGTATGAACACACCCACGAAAATTCTGGCTCTGCCACTGTCTTAATGGATCTTCAGCCTAAAAGAAACAGGGCGGATTATTAGGGATGGGTTTGTGTTTAAGAAAATTACTTTTCCAATTAAGTTATATATGTGGCGAATCATATTACGGGGCGTGACTATTTAAAATTGAAAAAATCCGTCAAGTTTAGGCCGTTAGTTTGGAGGTATTTTTAGATCAGAAAGTAAATAAAAGGTATTGGTAAGTCATTTTTTATAGAATAGAGATATTTTTAGTCCTTTTCCGTAAATTCAATAACTAATTTTGATATCAATCGTATGCTACAAAAACACCGTTGAAATAATTAAGGACAATATTTACGTCCTATTATTTGAAAAGTGAAACTACGAGACATCAACTCTATGATACAAGTATCAGCATTAGAAAAAAAATGAGATAACTATGGATTTTATCGCCAATCTATCATTAAATAGCTCGTCGTTAATATAATCTTTTTACAATATGTCGCTTAATAGGATTAGTGATGAACTTTGTTGTTTAGAAAAAGGTATTCTACTTGTAATATATAATGTAGCTATGATGTGTAATTCGAATACACGTTATAGTTATGTTTTGTAATTTATTTAAACAATAGTTACTAAATATAAGTATATCCTATAGTTAGCTAATAGGAAATTATGTTGCTATTTCCCTTCTATTGGTGTGAAAATTTCATCATTTCTTCTATATTTTCTTGTTTGAGAAGATAACCTAGATTTTCTTATTACTCCGTTCTTCTTCTTTGTTATTTCTCCTCTCCTCTGAATTAATTACAATCTCTACTTTGTGTGCGTGTGCATGGCTAAATCACCATACACTTAAAATAAGTGTGCTGAAAATCGATGTGCATGCAATTCTAAGGAAGCATTAAGGAAAATACTTGGTTATTGTTTTCATTTTGGAAACATGTAACAAGCTCCCTTCATCATAATAAAAACATAAGAAATACCCAAATGTTAATAGTTTACGAAATTTTTAGAGTTAAATTGTAACTTTTCTCAAGACAATTTGATGGGGACAAAATATACTCCATCCGTCCCAATTTAAGTGTCTTACTTTCATTTTTAGTCTGTCCTAAAAAAAATGTCTCTTTCTATATTTAGTAATTTTCAAAATCCCAAGACAAGTTTGAGACCACACGATTTAAAGAACCCCACACATCTTTAATTTAAGACCATAAGATTCAAAAGTCTTCTTTTATTTCTTAAACCTTGTGCCAAGTCAAACTAAATCACTTAAAATGAGACGGAGGGAGTATTATAATATTTTAAAATATTGTTCAAAATTCATGTAATTTGACTTTCGAAAAGCGAAACGTGTCAACTAATTTAAAACGGAAGTGTTGAGTTGTGGAGCCTAATTCATCGCCGACACAATGAAAATCCTACGCAGAGTGTGGAATTTCTGGCTTGTATTATGTTCGCCCTAGTTTTCGTTGTATATAGACTTAGGTCGCCGTTTTCTTTCTTTGTCGAGCAAGAGAAAAATGTGAGCAATGGAGAATTGTAAACACAAACTTCCTATTCAATTATAGTGAAATCTGCAGCGGCAAAGTGGACGTAGCTCTCGTAATGAGAGTGAACCACTATAAATTTGTGTGGTATTTGTTCTTCACTTATTTACGGTTTTTTGATTACGTCGGATTTGGTATTCAAATCCTAACAGGAAGGAGTACATCTCTATGTGTAGATAAAGACATTCACAGTTTTCCCAGGGGTTTTCATCCGAGTAAAAAAAATAAATAAATTACGATTTGCGATATTACTCATGCTTGTTTTGTGTGTGAGTGTGTTTAATGGGCCAGGTGCTTGTGCTGAAGCTAATATTTTTCCAGTAAAACCGTGTGATGAGTACATTTGTCAATCTTATATATGTGTGAAAGAGAAAGATCACATAACTAATGAGCCCCTCAAACCTAGAAATATAGCATATGAAATTCTGATAATTTAAAAGATATTTACACAATCAAATCTGGTAAGGTAATTGTCATTTTTAAGAATGTTGTAAATTTCTTACCGATATTGACCTAAATGTAGATACTAAAAATTATGACATTTAATCTAAATATAAATGAAATGTCGGTAATTGAATTGCGACATTTAAGAAGAATTATATAATGTTTTTGTATCTCTAGTTTCTTGTAGTGATACGTAGATCTCTATAATCAACATTAATAGACATGGTTTCAACCAGAATATCATAAGCTAAATTAAAGTAAAATCATCAGCACTTCCTAGCAAGTGAATATTTGGATCAAAAAGTTGACGAGACAACAACAGTTTCACAGAGCTACAAGATCAGCAAAAGTTTATTTGCCGCCGTGTTGGTATGTCAAGTTAATTCATTGATATTAATTGGTTGGGCGAATTATTCGAAGTTCCCTAATGCAGCGGCGGAGCTACACCCACCAAGGGTAGTCAGATGTACACCATTCATCGGAAAATTTGATCGGATATATAGGTTAAATATAAATATTTTTGGATATATATTAACCGTTAAACATTCTTGACAAAGAAGAGAAAGATAGTCTAGTGGTTAAGGGTGTGCAAATGTTCCTTAGAGGCACGGGTTTGAGCCTCAGTGCCTACAATTTGCTTATTTTTTCCATTTTCTTTCTCAACCCTCCCCTAGCCTAAAAGAATGAACACACCCTTGACGAAAATTCTGGCTCTGCCACTATCTTAATGGATCTTCAACCTAAAAGAAACAGGGCGGATTATTAGGGATGGGTTTGTGTTTAAGAAAATTACTTTTCCAATTAAGTTATATATGTGGCGAATCATATTACGGGGCGTGACTATTTAAAATTGAAAAAATCCGTCAAGTTTAGGCCGTTAGTTTGGAGGTATTTTTAGATCAGAAAGTAAATAAAAGGTATTGGTAAGTCATTTTTTATAGAATAGAGATATTTTTAGTCCTTTTCCGTAAATTCAATAACTAATTTTGATATCAATCGTATGCTACAAAAACACCGTTGAAATAATTAAGGACAATATTTACGTCCTATTATTTGAAAAGTGAAACTACGAGACATCAACTCTATGATACAAGTATCAGCATTAGAAAAAAAATGAGATAACTATGGATTTTATCGCCAATCTATCATTAAATAGCTCGTCGTTAATATAATCTTTTTACAATATGTCGCTTAATAGGATTAGTGATGAACTTTGTTGTTTAGAAAAAGGTATTCTACTTGTAATATATAATGTAGCTATGATGTGTAATTCGAATACACGTTATAGTTATGTTTTGTAATTTATTTAAACAATAGTTACTAAATATAAGTATATCCTATAGTTAGCTAATAGGAAATTATGTTGCTATTTCCCTTCTATTGGTGTGAAAATTTCATCATTTCTTCTATATTTTCTTGTTTGAGAAGATAACCTAGATTTTCTTATTACTCCGTTCTTCTTCTTTGTTATTTCTCCTCTCCTCTGAATTAATTACAATCTCTACTTTGTGTGCGTGTGCATGGCTAAATCACCATACACTTAAAATAAGTGTGCTGAAAATCGATGTGCATGCAATTCTAAGGAAGCATTAAGGAAAATACTTGGTTATTGTTTTCATTTTGGAAACATGTAACAAGCTCCCTTCATCATAATAAAAACATAAGAAATACCCAAATGTTAATAGTTTACGAAATTTTTAGAGTTAAATTGTAACTTTTCTCAAGACAATTTGATGGGGACAAAATATACTCCATCCGTCCCAATTTAAGTGTCTTACTTTCATTTTTAGTCTGTCCTAAAAAAAATGTCTCTTTCTATATTTAGTAATTTTCAAAATCCCAAGACAAGTTTGAGACCACACGATTTAAAGAACCCCACACATCTTTAATTTAAGACCATAAGATTCAAAAGTCTTCTTTTATTTCTTAAACCTTGTGCCAAGTCAAACTAAACCACTTAAAATGAGACGGAGGGAGTATTATAATATTTTAAAATATTGTTCAAAATTCATGTAATTTGACTTTCGAAAAGCGAAACGTGTCAACTAATTTAAAACGGAAGTGTTGAGTTGTGGAGCCTAATTCATCGCCGACACAATGAAGATCCTACGCAGAGTGTGGAATTTCTGGCTTGTATTATGTTCGCCCTAGTTTTCGTTGTATATAGACTTAGGTCGCCGTTTTCTTTCTTTGTCGAGCAAGAGAAAAATGTGAGCAATGGAGAATTGTAAACACAAACTTCCTATTCAATTATAGTGAAATCTGCAGCGGCAAAGTGGACGTAGCTCTCGTAATGAGAGTGAACCACTATAAATTTGTGTGGTATTTGTTCTTCACTTATTTACGGTTTTTTGATTACGTCGGATTTGGTATTCAAATCCTAACAGGAAGGAGTACATCTCTATGTGTAGATAAAGACATTCACAGTTTTCCCAGGGGTTTTCATCCGAGTAAAAAAAATAAATAAATTACGATTTGCGATATTACTCATGCTTGTTTTGTGTGTGAGTGTGTTTAATGGGCCAGGTGCTTGTGCTGAAGCTAATATTTTTCCAGTAAAACCGTGTGATGAGTACATTTGTCAATCTTATATATGTGTGAAAGAGAAAGATCACATAACTAATGAGCCCCTCAAACCTAGAAATATAGCATATGAAATTCTGATAATTTAAAAGATATTTACACAATCAAATCTGGTAAGGTAATTGTCATTTTTAAGAATGTTGTAAATTTCTTACCGATATTGACCTAAATGTAGATACTAAAAATTATGACATTTAATCTAAATATAAATGAAATGTCGGTAATTGAATTGCGACATTTAAGAAGAATTATATAATGTTTTTGTATCTCTAGTTTCTTGTAGTGATACGTAGATCTCTATAATCAACATTAATAGACATGGTTTCAACCAGAATATCATAAGCTAAATTAAAGTAAAATCATCAGCACTTCCTAGCAAGTGAATATTTGGATCAAAAAGTTGACGAGACAACAACAGTTTCACAGAGCTACAAGATCAGCAAAAGTTTATTTGCCGCCGTGTTGGTATGTCAAGTTAATTCATTGATATTAATTGGTTGGGCGAATTATTCTGAAGTTCCCTAATGCAGCGGCGGAGCTACACCCACCAAGGGTAGTCAGATGTACACCATTCATCGGAAAATTTGATCGGATATATAGGTTAAATATAAATATTTTTGGATATATATTAACCGTTAAACATTCTTGACAAAGAAGAGAAAGATAGTCTAGTGGTTAAGGGTGTGCAAATGTTCCTTAGAGGCACGGGTTTGAGCCTCAGTGCCTACAATTTGCTTATTTTTTCCATTTTCTTTCTCAACCCTCCCCTAGCCTAAAAGAATGAACACACCCTTGACGAAAATTCTGGCTCTGCCACTATCTTAATGGATCTTCAACCTAAAAGAAACAGGGTGGATTATTAGGGATGGGTTTGTGTTTAAGAAAATTACTTTTCAAATTAAGTAATATATGTGGCGAATCATATTACGGGGCGTGACTATTTAAAATTGAAAAAAGCCGTCAAGTTTAGGCCGTTAGTTTGGAGGTATTTTTAGATCAGAAAGTAAATAAAAGGTATTGGTAAGTCATTTTTTATAGAATAGAGATATTTTTAGTCCTTTTCCGTAAATTCAATAACTAATTTTGATATCAATCGTATGCTACAAAAACACCGTTGAAATAATTAAGGACAATATTTACGTCCTATTATTTGAAAAGTGAAACTACGAGACATCAACTCTATGATACAAGTATCAGCATTAGAAAAAAAATGAGATAACTATGGATTTTATCGCCAATCTATCATTAAATAGCTCGTCGTTAATATAATCTTTTTACAATATGTCGCTTAATAGGATTAGTGATGAACTTTGTTGTTTAGAAAAAGGTATTCTACTTGTAATATATAATGTAGCTATGATGTGTAATTCGAATACACGTTATAGTTATGTTTTGTAATTTATTTAAACAATAGTTACTAAATATAAGTATATCCTATAGTTAGCTAATAGGAAATTATGTTGCTATTTCCCTTCTATTGGTGTGAAAATTTCATCATTTCTTCTATATTTTCTTGTTTGAGAAGATAACCTAGATTTTCTTATTACTCCGTTCTTCTTCTTTGTTATTTCTCCTCTCCTCTGAATTAATTACAATCTCTACTTTGTGTGCGTGTGCATGGCTAAATCACCATACACTTAAAATAAGTGTGCTGAAAATCGATGTGCATGCAATTCTAAGGAAGCATTAAGGAAAATACTTGGTTATTGTTTTCATTTTGGAAACATGTAACAAGCTCCCTTCATCATAATAAAAACATAAGAAATACCCAAATGTTAATAGTTTACGAAATTTTTAGAGTTAAATTGTAACTTTTCTCAAGACAATTTGATGGGGACAAAATATACTCCATCCGTCCCAATTTAAGTGTCTTACTTTCATTTTTAGTCTGTCCTAAAAAAAATGTCTCTTTCTATATTTAGTAATTTTCAAAATCCCAAGACAAGTTTGAGACCACACGATTTAAAGAACCCCACACATCTTTAATTTAAGACCATAAGATTCAAAAGTCTTCTTTTATTTCTTAAACCTTGTGCCAAGTCAAACTAAATCACTTAAAATGAGACGGAGGGAGTATTATAATATTTTAAAATATTGTTCAAAATTCATGTAATTTGACTTTCGAAAAGCGAAACGTGTCAACTAATTTAAAACGGAAGTGTTGAGTTGTGGAGCCTAATTCATCGCCGACACAATGAAGATCCTACGCAGAGTGTGGAATTTCTGGCTTGTATTATGTTCGCCCTAGTTTTCGTTGTATATAGACTTAGGTCGCCGTTTTCTTTCTTTGTCGAGCAAGAGAAAAATGTGAGCAATGGAGAATTGTAAACACAAACTTCCTATTCAATTATAGTGAAATCTGCAGCGGCAAAGTGGACGTAGCTCTCGTAATGAGAGTGAACCACTATAAATTTGTGTGGTATTTGTTCTTCACTTATTTACGGTTTTTTGATTACGTCGGATTTGGTATTCAAATCCTAACAGGAAGGAGTACATCTCTATGTGTAGATAAAGACATTCACAGTTTTCCCAGGGGTTTTCATCCGAGTAAAAAAAATAAATAAATTACGATTTGCGATATTACTCATGCTTGTTTTGTGTGTGAGTGTGTTTAATGGGCCAGGTGCTTGTGCTGAAGCTAATATTTTTCCAGTAAAACCGTGTGATGAGTACATTTGTCAATCTTATATATGTGTGAAAGAGAAAGATCACATAACTAATGAGCCCCTCAAACCTAGAAATATAGCATATGAAATTCTGATAATTTAAAAGATATTTACACAATCAAATCTGGTAAGGTAATTGTCATTTTTAAGAATGTTGTAAATTTCTTACCGATATTGACCTAAATGTAGATACTAAAAATTATGACATTTAATCTAAATATAAATGAAATGTCGGTAATTGAATTGCGACATTTAAGAAGAATTATATAATGTTTTTGTATCTCTAGTTTCTTGTAGTGATACGTAGATCTCTATAATCAACATTAATAGACATGGTTTCAACCAGAATATCATAAGCTAAATTAAAGTAAAATCATCAGCACTTCCTAGCAAGTGAATATTTGGATCAAAAAGTTGACGAGACAACAACAGTTTCACAGAGCTACAAGATCAGCAAAAGTTTATTTGCCGCCGTGTTGGTATGTCAAGTTAATTCATTGATATTAATTGGTTGGGCGAATTATTCTGAAGTTCCCTAATGCAGCGGCGGAGCTACACCCACCAAGGGTAGTCAGATGTACACCATTCATCGGAAAATTTGATCGGATATATAGGTTAAATATAAATATTTTTGGATATATATTAACCGTTAAACATTCTTGACAAAGAAGAGAAAGATAGTCTAGTGGTTAAGGGTGTGCAAATGTTCCTTAGAGGCACGGGTTTGAGCCTCAGTGCCTACAATTTGCTTATTTTTTCCATTTTCTTTCTCAACCCTCCCCTAGCCTAAAAGAATGAACACACCCTTGACGAAAATTCTGGCTCTGCCACTATCTTAATGGATCTTCAACCTAAAAGAAACAGGGTGGATTATTAGGGATGGGTTTGTGTTTAAGAAAATTACTTTTCAAATTAAGTAATATATGTGGCGAATCATATTACGGGGCGTGACTATTTAAAATTGAAAAAAGCCGTCAAGTTTAGGCCGTTAGTTTGGAGGTATTTTTAGATCAGAAAGTAAATAAAAGGTATTGGTAAGTCATTTTTTATAGAATAGAGATATTTTTAGTCCTTTTCCGTAAATTCAATAACTAATTTTGATATCAATCGGATGATATTGAGAAATTTCAAAAACACCGTTGAAATAATTAAGGACAATATTTACGTCCTATTATTTGAAAAGTGAAAGTACGAAACATCAACTTTATGATACAAGTATCAGCATTAGAAAAAAAACGAGATAACTATGGATTTCATCGCCAATCTATCATTAAATAGCTCGTCATTAATATAATCTTTTTACAATAATAGGATTAGTGATGAACTTTGTTGTTTAGCTGTAGAATTTGTCCGTGGTTTATTCTTATTACTCTAATTTATAGTGTACAAATTATTTTGACACAAGACCAATATCTCCCGCCTTGATTTATTTTGCATCTCCGGTTTTTTTTTACATTAAGAATTTCTTGTACTTTCTTTAGATGATGCGTGTTAGAACAAATATACTATCTAATTACGCTCGTGTTGGTATATATTGGAGCTGGCGAACTCTAAGATGTCGTATTAACTCACCATTTCTTAGTATTTTGTCTGTCTAGCTCCCTAGATTACTCTAACAAAAAAAAAACCACATAACTGCCGTTGTTATTTAAAACTTATAGTTTTAAGTTATATACATCGTCGAGGTAAATAATTTTTCACATTATCACTAAAATAGGGAAAGAGGAACCGTTGGTGTAATTTTTTTTTACTGATGGTTTGTTTAACTTAAACCCTCTGATTTATAAGTGAATACGCAAAATACCGTAGGAGATAAGTAATTACCAAATTGGTCTCTGATCTTTGCAAGTTGTACTAAATTACTCATGAACAAAAGGAAGCGACTTTTCCCGGAAGAGCATAGGGGACAGTCTTTGGCCCAGGTAAAAATCAAACCTGGCCTCCCCTTCCACCCAAGTGGACTATTCTCTCCTTATGGAGTCTAAGAAAAGAGTGATATCCTTGCGCAAGGCGAAAGATCGATGTCCTTCAGAATTCTAAAAAGATCAAGAATTGCGTGCCTAAAAAGTCAAAACAAGAACTCGCTTGAACTTGAAGAGAGAAGCAACTACTACTTCTCCATCAAAGGAAAAAGAAGCATCGACTAAATAGAAGGCCCTTGAATCTTATCGTTAGCCTATAGCGCTATCAACACTTAAGACTGACTTAAGGGATGTAACAGAAGTCTCAAGAGAACTAACAATCGATAGACTGGAAGGGCGAGAGAGAAGAGGGTTTGGCCCCATATCCCAAAACTCTCATTCAAAGGCGTAATTGGCTTTCTCATAATCAGCTCGAGGTGGGTTAGTTATCAGGATATCCTGAGTAGTTTATCCCCACTTCCTCCCTTTCTTCAATCTAGTCTATTTAAGCGTGCTATTCCTCGAAAATGCCATTCCTTTTTCGTTGGGGGTCACAATCTTCCTTATTTGGTCAATTCCTGCATAAAGGTAGGGGGCTGGGCAGTAGCTTTACCCGTTGTCAGAATCGAATGTAGCGCCTTTCATTTAAAAAGGCAAGGCCCCTAGCGATAGAGAGGGAATGCGGGATACACATTTTTTTATATTCCAATAAATGGCTATGCATATTACTGAATTTTTCACGAAGAAACAATTTGTTTGTATGCACCATCAGTATACGATGAAGAGAACAAAGATGACATTAACAAATGAAAACGAAGGCTCGCATTACAAAATTACAACATCCTTGAAGGATATATAATTAGCTAGCAAACAACCCTCATACAAATACAAAATACTACACCATAGTTTATTAATAGTTACATAATGTAAAACTTAATTACAATACTGTCAATGTATACAAGGTAAACTCCTCCCGAATACATTTGAATCAAATAAATACGTATATTAATTAACCGGAGGGGTTAATCTTTTTCTTATCATTCTTAAAGGTGGAGGTGGTAGCTTTCACCATCTTTTCAACAGCCATTGCCTTCACAGATTTCTTGTCTTTCTTTGGAAACACACTTCCATTTTTTGATGTGCCTTCACTATATCCTTTTCCCTTTCCGTTATTCTCCATCTCTTAGAATTTTATATGTAATGTATGTGAGGAAGTGTAGTGTATTACTTTGTTGCTTTAACTTATAATGTTTTTTAGGAGTTCATATGTTGAGGTATTTATAGTAGTTTTGAGGCTTTTTATTGGTCATGAAAGTTTAGGTGTAACTCTGGTTGAATTTCTGAGTAATTAATTAGCTCATGTAAGATTGAAAGACGATTATTGTTCATTTCTTTCATGGAATATGTGTTTGTGTGAGTTTTTGCTTTCGGATTGTTCATTTTAATGTGAAGTCATGTGTATTATTAAAAACTGTTTGTGTGGATGAGCAAGGAAACTACGAATTTAATTTTCAAGCTAAATTACTGAAAATTATTTTTTATATAGTTTATTATGGCATGGTGTGTGTGTGAATGGAGAATGGAATGGATAATAATTTGTGGGGTTGCCTGGGTGTGTGGGTTATATAGGACGACACCTGCTTAATTTTGTTTTTCTGTGTATTTGTTAATTACACGTACAATTGACCACCTATGAAATTGTTATACATTCTTGTTAATGAAAAAGAATATTTGACCAATACCAAGGTTTTGGAAGTGGAATTTGCATTGTACTTGAGCTTTATTAAATTTCGAACTTATTAATTCAATAGAGTTAATCAAAAAGAAAATTGATTTTACTTTTCCATGTAATTTCAATATCTTTATTTTCATAATTGCCTCGTAAAATATGTAAATCGTAGTTTTTGTAAAGGAAGCATGTCCCTATCATAATTTTACATGAAAAAGTATCTTAGAGCTCTACTCAACTACGGAGTATATATTTTTTTCAATAACTTACATATATGGCTATAGTTTTTGAGATAGGTGCATCAGGACCGTGAAGTAGTGCAACACACGAGCAACGCGAGAGCCCAGGTAGCAAGCTACCATAATGGACTCTTCCCTTACAAAATTTAGTTAAATCTTGTGGGTCAATGACCCACATATCAGATATTTTAAAAACAAGTGAAACTTACACAAATGACTATAGTTTAGGGTTTTAAATTTGACATAGCTATAGTTTCAATATTTACAGTCATAGCTTCTTTTTAGTTGGTACGGCTTGGTGTATTCGTAAAACGACCTCGTTGTATTCATAAAACGGCCAGCGACTAAAAATATGCTCTGTATTCAACTCAGTTGTATTCAAGTCAGATGTATTCAACTCATTTGTATTCATTTGTAGTTACTTTTACACTGTATTCAATTTATTGTATTTAAAAATTGTATTCAAATTTACTTTTTTTATTTGTGATTTTACACTAAAAAAATTATGAACACTCAAAAAATGAATACAAAAAATAAAATACATAACGGAAAAATAAATTTTACACTAGAAAAAATGAATACACTTCAAATTCACTGTATTCATTTGTGTATAAGAGGATCTCTTTCGAAATACAAGTGAATAAAGTGTACGAATACACTCAAAAAATTGAATACAAGAAATAAAATATATCGACAAACACTTAATTTTACACCAAAAAATTAACGAATACACTCAAATATGAATATAAAAAATAAAATACAGACGAAAAAAGATGAATACACTCAAAATTCGGCCAGATCTGAGAAAATACAAGAAAAATAATACATCCAAATTTCTTTTGTTCAGTTTTCAATTTAAAAGATGAATATGAGAGCTACTTTAACGGCCAAAAGAGCGGGGACACTCGAGTTAGACGAGAGGCAGGGATGTAATTTCAAAGAGGCTTGACCGAACCCAAGAACTGGACAGAAGACAGCCATTGGGACTTGACACTTGGACACCGGAAGCTTGCCCCTTGAGACTGCTTGAGAAATAAGCATTCGGAACACTAAGACTTCAAAGGGGGTTGTGTTGATACATCGACTTATCAATTAATACATACTGCCCGATCTAAAAGATGAATACATCATACGGACAGATCTGATGAATACATCCAAAACAAAATTTATTCTTTTTTCAATTTAAAAGATGAATACATTCTGCCAGATCTAAAAGATAAATACATCAGACGTCTAGATCTGATGACGGTGTCGGTCGGTGTCTGGCGGCAGCGACTTCTTTTTCGATTTGGGATTAGTTATTCAGCAACGGCGGACAGTAGCAAAACCATATCAATTGGCTTCAAATCTTCTACATCATATGAGTTCTAATCTGACGACGGCGTCGGTCGGTGTGCAGCGACGGCGTATGCTTTTCCAATTTTGGTATCGGTTATTCTGGCGACAACGGAGAGAGGGACGGAGGCGGACAGTAGCAAAAATCATATCAATCGGCTGACATTAGAAAGAGAGACTAGACATTTTAGAGAGAGGGGCGTTTTAGAGAGAAGGGAGGAGAGAGTCAAGAATAAATATAATATATAAAAAAAGGTATTCTACTTTTAATATATAATGTAGCTATGATGTGTAATTCGAATACACGTTATAGTTATGTTTTGTAATTTATTTAAACAATAGTTACTAAATATAATTATATCCTAGAGTTTGCTAATAGGAAATTATGTTGCTATTTCCCTTCTATTGGTGTGAAAATTTCATCATTTCTTCTATATTTTCTTGTTTGAGAAGATAACCTAGATTTTCTTATTACTCCGTTCTTCTTCTTTGTTATTTCTCATCTCCTCTGAATTAATTACAATCTCTACTTTGTGTGCGTGTGCATGGCTAAATCACAAGTGTGCTGAAAATCAATGTGCATGCAATTCTAAGGAAGCATTAAGGAAAATACTTGGTTATTGTTTTCATTTTGGAAACATGTAGCAAGCTCCCTTTATCATAATAAAAACATAAGAAATACCCAAATGTTAATAGTTTACGAAATTTTTGTTATCTTATATTCTCTTCGTCCCAAATGAGTTGTGACATTTTGCTTTATTAGAGTTAAATTGCAACTTTTCTCAAGACAATT
Organism: Anisodus tanguticus; assembly: GCA_034509755.1. Lineage (NCBI taxonomy): Eukaryota > Viridiplantae > Streptophyta > Magnoliopsida > Solanales > Solanaceae > Anisodus > Anisodus tanguticus. Next base: position 10,289,055 of record CM067560.1, read on the forward strand.
TGATGGGGACAAAATATACTCCATCCGTCCCAATTTAAGTGTTTTACTTTCATTTTTAGTCTATCTCAAAAAAATGTCTCTTTCTATATTTAGTAATTTTCAAAATCCCAAGACAAGTTTGAGACCACAAGATTTAAAGAACCCCACACATCTTTAATTTAAGACCATAAGATTCAAAAAACTTCTTTTATTTCTTAAACCTCGTGCCAAGTCAAACTAAATCACTTAAAATGAGACGGAGGGACTCCATCCGTCCCAATTTAAGTGTTTTACTTTCATTTTTAGTCTGTCTCAAAAAAATGTCTCTTTCTATATTTAGTAATTTTCAAAATCCCAAGACAAGTTTGAGACCACAAGATTTAAAGAACCCCACACAGCTTTAATTTAAGACCATAAGATTCAAAAGTCTTCTTTTATTTCTTAAACCTCGTGCCAAGTCAAACTAAATCACTTAAAATGAGACGGAGGGAGTATTACAATATTTTAAAATATTGTTCAAAATTCATGTAATTTGACTTTCGAAAAGCAAAACGTGTCAACTAATTTAAAACGGAAGTGTTGAGTTGTGGAGCCTAATTCATCGCCGACACAATGAAGATCCTACGCAGAGTGTGGAATTTCTGGCTTGTATTATGTTCGCCCTAGTTTTCGTTGTATATAGACTTAGGTCGTCGTTTTCTTTCTTTGTCGAGCAAGAGAAAAATGTGAGCAAGAGAGAATTGTAAACACAAACTCCCTATTCAATTATAGTGAAATCTGCAGCGGCAAAGTGGACGTAGCTCTCGCATTGAGAGTGAACCACTATAAATTTGTGTGGTATTTGTTCTTCACTTATTTACGGTTTTTTGATTACGTCGGATTTGATACTCAAATCCTAACAGGAAGGAGTACATCTCTATGTGTAGATAAAGACATTCACAGTTTTCCCAGGGGTTTTCATCCGAGTAAAAAAAAAAAAGAAATATTACGATTTGCGATATTATTCATGCTTGTTTTGTGTGTGTGAGTGTGTTTGATGGGCCAGGTGCTTGTGCTGCTGAAGCTAATATTTTCCAGTAAAACCGTGTGATGAGTACATTTGTCAATCTTATATATGTGTGAAAGAGAAAGATCACATAGCTAATGAGCCCCTCAAACCTAGAAATATAGCATATGAAATTCTGATAATTTAAAAGATATTTACACAATCAAATCTGGTAACGTAATTGTCATTTTTAAGAATGTTGTAAATTTCTTACCGATATTAACCTAAATGTAGATACTAAAAATTATGACATTTAATCTAAATATAAATGAAATGTCGGTAATTGAATTGCGACATTTAAGAAGAATTATCTAATGTTATTGTATCTCTAGTTTCTTGTAGTGATACGTAGATCTTTATAATCAACATTAATTGACATTTGTTGATAAAAATGATAACAAAAATACTATCACACATTAAGCCGCACAAATAATATAATAAATCTTTATATTGACAATGCACAAATCTTATATCATTTCTATTTCATACAAATATAATAATACAACGAGAGTTGGAGGTGTTTCGCTACTTTTCTGCGTTGGTAGTGAGAGAGGGAAGCTGTGGACCAATATAAATTTTTATATTATCTGGTCACTATTGCTTGCTATGACAGTAACATATTTTATCTTTAAAATTACAAATAATATTTTTTGAAGAATTATTCATAAATATCTTTGAGACCACCTGATAGTGTAAAGAAGTTAAACTGTACATTGTTCTGAACTTAAAATGAATAGTAGGTGTAACAAATTTCAGACAATATACATATATCAAATGAGAGTTTTAGTAACTAGACATGGTTTCAACCAGAATATCATAAGCTAAATTAAAGTAAAATCATCGGCACCTCCTAGCAAGTGAATATTTGGATCAAAAGTTGACGAGACAACAACGGCTTTCACGTAGCTACAAGATCGCAAAAGTTTATTTGCCGTGTTGGTATGTCAAGTTAATTCATTGATATTAATTGGTTGGGCGAATTATTCGAAGTTCCCTAATGCAGCGGCGGAGCTACACCCACCAAGGGTAGTCAGATGTACACCATTCATCGGAAAATTTTATCGGATATATAGGTTAAATATAAATATTTTTGGATATATATTAACCGTTAAACATTCTTGACAAAGAAGAGAAAGATAGTCTAGTGGTTAAGGGTGTGCAAATGTTCCTTAGAGGCACGGGTTTGAGCCTCAGTGCCTACAATTTGCTTATTTTTTCCATTTTCTTTCTCAACCCTCCCCTAGCCTAAAAGTATGAACACACCCTTGACGAAAATTCTGGCTCTGCCACTGTCTTAATGGATCTTCAGCCTAAAAGAAACAGGGCGGATTATTAGGGATGGGTTTGTGTTTAGGAAAATTACTTTTCAAATTAAGTTATATATGTGGCGAATCATATTACGGGACGTGACTATTTAAAATTGAAAAAAGCCGTCAAGTTTAGGCCGTTAATTTGGAGGTATTTTTAGATCAGAAAGTAAATAAAAGGTATTGGTAAGTCATTTTTTATAGAATAGAGATATTTTTAGTCCTTTTCCGTAAATTCAATAACTAATTTTGATATCAATCGGATGCTATTGAGAAATTTCAAAAACACCGTTGAAATAATTAAGGACAATATTTACGTCCTATCATTTGAAAAGTGAAAGTACGAGACATCAACTTTACGATACAAGTATCAGCATTAGAAAAAATACGAGATAACTATGGATTTCATCGCCAATCTATCATTAAATAGCTCGTCGTTAATATAATCTTTTTATAATATGTCGCTTAATAGGATTAGTGATGAACTTTGTTGTTTAGCTGTAGAATTGGTCCGTGGTTTATTCTTATTACTCTAATTTATAGTGTACAAATTATTTTGACACAAGACCAATATCTCCCGCCTTGATTTATTTTGCATCTCAGGTTTTTTTTTTACATTAAGAATTTCTTGTACTTTCTTTAGATGATGCGTGTTAGAACAAATATACTATCTAATTACGCTCGTGTTTGTATATATTGGAGCTGGCGAACTCTAAGATGTCGTCCTAACTCACCATTTCTTAGTATTTTGTCTGTCTAGCTCTCTAGATTACTCTAATAAAAAAACCACATAACTGCCGTTGTTATTTAAAATTTACAGTTTTAAGTTATATACATCGTCGAGGTAAATAATTTTTCACATTATCACTAAAATAGGGAAAGAGGAACCGTTGGTGTAAAAAATTGTTACTGATGGTTTGTTTAACTTAAACTCTCTGATTTATAAGTGAATACGCAAAATACCGTAGGAGATAAGTAATTACCAAATTGGTCTCTGATCTTTGCAAGTTGTACTAAATTACTCATGAACTTCAATTCGTTTTGATCAATATCATTATCTTATAATAAAGCTGGTTTAAATGTGCCGCATTTTTTTATATTCCAATAAATGGCTATGCATATTACTGAATTTTTCACGAAGAAACAATTTGTTTGTATGCACCATCAGTATACAATGAAGAGAACAAAGATGACATTAACAAATGAAAACGAAGGCTCGCATTACAAAATTACAACATCCTTGAAGGATATATAATTAGCTAGCAAACAACCCTCATACAAATACAAAATACTACACCAGAGTTTATTAATAGTTACATAATGTAAAACTTATTTACAATACTGTCAATGTATACAAGGTAAACTCCTCCCGAATACATTTGAATCAAATAAATACGTATATTAATTAACCGGAGGGGTTAATCTTTTTCTTATCATTCTTAAAGGTGGAGGCGGTAGCTTTCACCATCTTTTCAACAGCCATTGCCTTCACAGATTTCTTGTCTTTCTTTGGAAACACACTTCCATTTTTTGATGTGCCTTCACTATATCCTTTTCCCTTTCCGTTATTCTCCATCTCTTAGAATTTTATATGTTATGTATGTGAGGAAGTGTAGTGTATTATTTTGTTGCTTTAACTTATAATGTTTTTTAGGAGTTCATATGTTGAGGTATTTATAGTAGTTTTGAGGCTTTTTATTGGTCATGAAAGTTTAGGTGTAACTCTGGTTGAATTTCTGAGTAATTAATTAGCTCATGTAAGATTGAAAGACGATTATTGTTCATTTCTTTCATGGAATATGTGTTTGTGTGAGTTTTTGCTTTCGGATTGTTCATTTTAATGTGAAGTCATGTGTATTATTAAAAACTGTTTGTGTGGATGAGCAAGGAAACTACGAATTTAATTTTCAAGCTAAATTACTGAAAATTATTTTTTATATAGTTTATTATGGCATGGTGTGTGTGTGAATGGAGAATGGAATGGATAATAATTTGTGGGGTTGCCTGGGTGTGTGGGTTATATAGGACGACACCTGCTTAATTTTGTTTTTCTGTGTATTTGTTAATTACACGTACAATTGACCACCTATGAAATTGTTATACATTCTTGTTAATGAAAAAGAATATTTGACCAATACCAAGGTTTTGGAAGTGGAATTTGCATTGTACTTGAGCTTTATTAAATTTCGAACTTATTAATTCAATAGAGTTAATCAAAAAGAAAATTGATTTTACTTTTCCATGTAATTTCAATATCTTTATTTTCATAATTGCCTCGTAAAATATGTAAATCGTAGTTTTTGTAAAGGAAGCATGTCCCTATCATAATTTTACATGAAAAAGTATCTTAGAGCTCTACTCAACTACGGAGTATATATTTTTTTCAATAACTTACATATATGGCTATAGTTTTTGAGATAGGTGCATCAGGACCGTGAAGTAGTGCAACACACGAGCAACGCGAGAGCCCAGGTAGCAAGCTACCATAATGGACTCTTCCCTTACAAAATTTAGTTAAATCTTGTGGGTCAATGACCCACATATCAGATATTTTAAAAACAAGTGAAACTTACACAAATGACTATAGTTTAGGGTTTTAAATTTGACATAGCTATAGTTTCAATATTTACAAGTCATAGCTTCTTTTTAGTTGGTACGGCTTGGTGTATTCGTAAAACGACCTCGTTGTATTCATAAAACGGCCAGCGACTAAAAATCTGCTATGTATTCAACTCAGTTGTATTCAAGTCAGATGTATTCAACTCATTTGTATTCATTTGTAGTTACTTTTACACTGTATTCAATTTATTGTATTTAAAAGTTGTATTCAAATTTACTTTTTTTATTTGTGATTTTACACTAAAAAAATTATGAACACTCAAAAAATGAATACAAAAAATAAAATACATAACGGAAAAATAAGTTTTACACTAGAAAAAATGAATACACTTCAAATTCACTGTATTCATTTGTGTATAATAGGATCTCCTTCGAAATACAAGCGAATAAAGTGTACGAATACACTCAAAAAACTGAATACAAGAAATAAAATATATCGACAAACACTTAATTTTACACCAAAAAATTAACGAATACACTCAAATATGAATATAAAAAATAAAATACAGACGAAAAAAGATGAATACACTCAAAATTCGGCCAGATCTGAGAAAATACAAGAAAAATAATGCATCCAAATTTCTTTTGTTCAGTTTTCAAGTTAAAAGATGAATATGAGAGCTACTTTAACTGCCAAAAGAGCGGGGACACTCGAGTTAGACGAGAGGCAGGGATGTAATTTCAAAGAGGCTTGACCGAACCCAAGAACTGGACAGAAGACATGCCATTGGGACTTGACACCGGGAAGCTTGCCCCTTGAGACTGCTTGAGAAATAAGCATTCGGAACACTAAGACTTCAAAGGGGGTTGTGTTGATACATCGACTTATCAATTAATACGTACTGCCCGATCTAAAAGATGAATACATCATACGGACAGATCTGATGAATACATCCAAAACAAAATTTATTTATTTTTCAATTTAAAAGATGAATACATCCGGCCAGATCTAAAAGATAAATACATCATACGGCTAGATCTGATGACGGTGTCGGTCGGTGTCTGGCGGCAGCGATTGCTTTTTCTATTTGGGATTAGTTTTTCAACAACGGCGGACAGTAGCAAAACCATATCAATCGGCTTCAAATCTTCTACATCATATGAGTTCTAATATGATGACGGCGTCGGTCGGTGTGCAGCGACGGCGTATGCTTTTCCAATTTTGGTATCGGTTATTCTGGCGACGACGGAGAGAGGGACGGAGGCGGACAGTAGCAAAAATCATATCAATCGGCTGACATTAGAAAGAGAGACTAGACATTTTAGAGAGAGGGGCGTTTTAGAGAGAAGGGAGGAGAGAGTCAAGAATAAATATAATATAAAAAAAAAGGTATTCTACTTTTAATATATAATGTAGCTATGATGTGTAATTCGAATACACGTTATAGTTATGTTTTGTAATTTATTTAAACAATAGTTACTAAATATAATTATATCCTAGAGTTTGCTAATAGGAAATTATGTTGCTATTTCCCTTCTATTGGTGTGAAAATTTCATCATTTCTTCTATATTTTCTTGTTTGAGAAGATAACCTAGATTTTCTTATTACTCCGTTCTTCTTCTTTGTTATTTCTCCACTCCTCTGAATTAATTACAATCTCTACTCTGTGTGCATGTGCATGGCTAAATCACCATACACTTAATATAAGTGTGCTGAAAATCGATGTGCATGCAATTCTAAGGAAGCATTAAGGAAAATACTTGGTTATTGTTTTCATTTTGGAAACATGTAGCAAGCTCCCTTCATCATAATAAAAACATAAGAAATACCCAAATGTTAATAGTTTACGAAATTTTTGTTATCTTATACTCTCTTCGTCCCAAATGAGTTGTGACATTTTTCTTTATTAGAGTTAAATTGCAACTTTTCTCAAGACAATTTGATGGGGACAAAATATACTTCATCCGTCCCAATTAAAAAATGTTTCTTTCTATATTTAGTAATTTTCAAAATCCCAAGACAAGTTTGAGACCACAAGATTTAAAGAACCCCACACATCTTTAATTTAAAACCATAAGATTCAAAAGTCTTCCTTTATTTCTTAAACCTCGTGCCATGTCAAACTAAATCACTTAAAATGAGACGGAGGGAGTATTATAATATTGTTCAAAATTCATGTAATTTGACTTTCGAAAAGCGAAACGTGTCAACTAATTTAAAACGGAAGTGTTGAGTTGTGGAGCTTAGTTCATCGCCGACACAATGAAGATCCTACGCAGAGTGTGGAATTTCTGGTTTGTATTATGTTCGCTCTAGTTTTCGTTGTACATAGACTTAGGTCGCCGTTTTCTTTCTTTGTCGAGCAAGAGAAAAATGTGAGCAAGAGAGAATTGTAAACACAAACTCCCTATTCAATTATAGTGAAATCTGCAGCGGCAAAGTGGACGTAGCTCTCGCATAGAGAGTGAACCACTATAAATTTGTGTGGTATTTGTTCTTCACTTATTTACGGTTTTTTTATTACGTCGGATTTGGTACTCAAATCCTAACAGAAGGAGTACATCTCTATGTGTAGATAAAGACACTCACAGTTTTCCCAGGGGTTTTCATCCGAGTAAAAAAAAAAAATATTACGATTTGCGATATTATTCATGCTTGTTTTGTGTGTGTGAGTGTGTTTGATGGGCCAGGTGCTTGTGCTGAAGCTAATATTTTCCAGTAAAACCGTGTGATGAGTACATTTGTCAATCTTATATATGTGTGAAAGAGAAAGATCACATAGCTAATGAGCCTCTCAAACCTAGCAATATAGCATATGAAATTCTGATAATTTAAAAGATATTTACACAATCAAATCTGGTAAAGTAATTGTCATTTTTAAGAATGTTGTAAATTTCTTACCGATATTAACCTAAATGTAGATACTAAAAATTATGACATTTATTCTAAATATAAATGAAATGTCGGTAATTGAATTGCGACATTTAAGAAGAATTATCTAATGTTATTGTATGTCTAGTTTCTTGTAGTGATACGTAGATCTTTATAATCAACATTAATTGACATTTGTTGATAAAAATGAAAACAAAAATACTATCACACATTAAGCCGCACAAATAATATAATAAATCTTTATAATGACAATGCACAAATCTTATATCATTTCTATTTCATACAAATATAATAATACAACGAGAGTTGGAGGTGTTTCGCTACTTTTCTGCGTTGGTAGTGAGAGAGGGAGGCCGTGGACCAATATAAATTTTTATATTATCTGGTCACTTTTGCTTGCTATGACAGTAACATATTTTATCTTTAAAATTACAAATAATATTTTTTGAAGAATTATTCATAAATATCTTTGAGACCACCTGATAGTGTAAAGAAGTTAAACTGTACATTGTTCTGAACTTAAAATGAATAGTAGGTGTAACAAATTTCAGACAATATACATATATCAAATGAGAGTTTTAGTAACTAGACATGGTTTCAACCAGAATATCATAAGCTAAATTAAAGTAAAATCATCAGCACCTCCTAGCAAGTGAATATTTGGATCAAAAGTTGACGAGACAACAACAGTTTCACAGAGCTACAAGATCAGCAAAAGTTTATTTGCTGCCGTGTTGGTATGTCAAGTTAATTCATTGATATTAATTGGTTGGGCGAATTATTCTGAAGTTCCCTAATGCAGCGGCGGAGCTACACCCACCAAGGGTAGTCAGATGTACACCATTCATCGGAAAATTTTATCGGATATATAGGTTAAATATAAATATTTTTGGATATATATTAACCGTTAAACATTCTTGACAAAGAAGAGAAAGATAGTCTAGTGGTTAAGGGTGTGCAAATGTTCCTTAGAGGCACGGGTTTGAGCCTCTTGACGAAAATTCTGGCTCTGCCACTGTCTTAATGGATCTTCAGCCTAAAAGAAACAGGGCGGATTATTAGGGATGGGTTTGTGTTTAAGAAAATTACTTTTCAAATTAAGTTATATATGTGGCGAATCATATTACGGGACGTGACTATTTAAAATTGAAAAAAGCCGTCAAGTTTAGGCCGTTAGTTTGGAGGTATTTTTAGATCAGAAAGTAAATAAAAGGTATTGGTAAGTCATTTTTTATAGAATAGAGATATTTTTAGTCCTTTTCCGTAAATTCAATAACTAATTTTGATATCAATCGGATGCTATTGAGAAATTTCAAAAACACCGTTGAAATAATTAAGGACAATATTTACGTCCTATCATTTGAAAAGTGAAAGTACGAGACATCAACTTTACGATACAAGTATCAGCATTAGAAAAAATACGAGATAACTATGGATTTCATCGCCAATCTATCATTAAATAGCTCGTCGTTAATATAATCTTTTTATAATATGTCGCTTAATAGGATTTGTGATGAACTTTGTTGTTTAGCTGTAGAATTGGTCCGTGGTTTATTCTTATTACTCTAATTTATAGTGTACAAATTATTTTGACACAAGACCAATATCTCCCGCCTTGATTTATTTTGCATCTCAGGTTTTTTTTTTTACATTAAGAATTTCTTGTACTTTCTTTAGATGATGCGTGTTAGAACAAATATACTATCTAATTACGCTCGTGTTTGTATATATTGGAGCTGGCGAACTCTAAGATGTCGTCCTAACTCACCATTTCTTAGTATTTTGTCTGTCTAGCTCTCTAGATTACTCTAATAAATAAACCACATAACTGCCGTTGTTATTTAAAATTTACAGTTTTAAGTTATATACATCGTCGAGGTAAATAATTTTTCACATTATCACTAAAATAGGGAAAGAGGAACCGTTGGTGTAAAAAATTGTTACTGATGGTTTGTTTAACTTAAACTCTCTGATTTATAAGTGAATACGCAAAATACCGTAGGAGATAAGTAATTACCAAATTGGTCTCTGATCTTTGCAAGTTGTACTAAATTACTCATGAACTTCAATTCGTTTTGATCAATATCATTATCTTATAATAAAGCTGGTTTAAATGTGCCGCATTTTTTTATATTCCAATAAATGGCTATGCATATTACTGAATTTTTCACGAAGAAACAATTTGTTTGTATGCACCATCAGTATACAATGAAGAGAACAAAGATGACATTAACAAATGAAAACGAAGGCTCGCATTACAAAATTACAACATCCTTGAAGGATATATAATTAGCTAGCAAACAACCCTCATACAAATACAAAATACTACACCAGAGTTTATTAATAGTTACATAATGTAAAACTTATTTACAATACTGTCAATGTATACAAGGTAAACTCCTCCCGAATACATTTGAATCAAATAAATACGTATATTAATTAACCGGAGGGGTTAATCTTTTTCTTATCATTCTTAAAGGTGGAGGCGGTAGCTTTCACCATCTTTTCAACAGCCATTGCCTTCACAGATTTCTTGTCTTTCTTTGGAAACACACTTCCATTTTTTGATGTGCCTTCACTATATCCTTTTCCCTTTCCGTTATTCTCCATCTCTTAGAATTTTATATGTTATGTATGTGAGGAAGTGTAGTGTATTATTTTGTTGCTTTAACTTATAATGTTTTTTAGGAGTTCATATGTTGAGGTATTTATAGTAGTTTTGAGGCTTTTTATTGGTCATGAAAGTTTAGGTGTAACTCTGGTTGAATTTCTGAGTAATTAATTAGCTCATGTAAGATTGAAAGACGATTATTGTTCATTTCTTTCATGGAATATGTGTTTGTGTGAGTTTTTGCTTTCGGATTGTTCATTTTAATGTGAAGTCATGTGTATTATTAAAAACTGTTTGTGTGGATGAGCAAGGAAACTACGAATTTAATTTTCAAGCTAAATTACTGAAAATTATTTTTTATATAGTTTATTATGGCATGGTGTGTGTGTGAATGGAGAATGGAATGGATAATAATTTGTGGGGTTGCCTGGGTGTGTGGGTTATATAGGACGACACCTGCTTAATTTTGTTTTTCTGTGTATTTGTTAATTACACGTACAATTGACCACCTATGAAATTGTTATACATTCTTGTTAATGAAAAAGAATATTTGACCAATACCAAGGTTTTGGAAGTGGAATTTGCATTGTACTTGAGCTTTATTAAATTTCGAACTTATTAATTCAATAGAGTTAATCAAAAAGAAAATTGATTTTACTTTTCCATGTAATTTCAATATCTTTATTTTCATAATTGCCTCGTAAAATATGTAAATCGTAGTTTTTGTAAAGGAAGCATGTCCCTATCATAATTTTACATGAAAAAGTATCTTAGAGCTCTACTCAACTACGGAGTATATATTTTTTTCAATAACTTACATATATGGCTATAGTTTTTGAGATAGGTGCATCGGGACCGTGAAGTAGTGCAACACACGAGCAACGCGAGAGCCCAGTAGCAAGCTACCATAATGGACTCTTCCCTTACAAAATTTAGTTAAATCTTGTGGGTCAATGACCCACATATCAGATATTTTAAAAACAAGTGAAACTTACACAAATGACTATAGTTTAGGGTTTTAAATTTGACATAGCTATAGTTTCAATATTTACAAGTCATAGCTTCTTTTTAGTTGGTACGGCTTGGTGTATTCGTAAAACGACCTCGTTGTATTCATAAAACGGCCAGCGACTAAAAATCTGCTATGTATTCAACTCAGTTGTATTCAAGTCAGATGTATTCAACTCATTTGTATTCATTTGTAGTTACTTTTACACTGTATTCAATTTATTGTATTTAAAAGTTGTATTCAAATTTACTTTTTTTATTTGTGATTTTACACTAAAAAAATTATGAATACACTCAAAAAATGAATACAAAAAATAAAATACATAACGGAAAAATAAATTTTACACTAGAAAAAATGAATACACTTCAAATTCACTGTATTCATTTGTGTATAATAGGATCTCCTTCGAAATACAAGCGAATAAAGTGTACGAATACACTCAAAAAACTGAATACAAGAAATAAAATATATCGACAAACACTTAATTTTACACCAAAAAATTAACGAATACACTCAAATATGAATATAAAAAATAAAATACAGACGAAAAAAGATGAATACACTCAAAATTCGGCCAGATCTGAGAAAATACAAGAAAAATAATGCATCCAAATTTCTTTTGTTCAGTTTTCAATTTAAAAGATGAATATGAGAGCTACTTTAACTGCCAAAAGAGCGGGGACACTCGAGTTAGACGAGAGGCAGGGATGTAATTTCAAAGAGGCTTGACCGAACCCAAGAACTGGACAGAAGACATGCCATTGGGACTTGACACCGGGAAGCTTGCCCCTTGAGACTGCTTGAGAAATAAGCATTCGGAACACTAAGACTTCAAAGGGGGTTGTGTTGATACATCGACTTATCAATTATTCAGTTTTGTAATTTATTTAAATAATAATTACAAAATATAACTATATCCTAGAGTTAGCTATGTGATGTAATTATTCCATACTACACTTGATCTAGCCAAAAACTCTCTTCTTTCTCCTCTAACGGATAGTCTAACGGCTATTTCTGATCGTATGTTGCCCCATGCTCCTTCTCATGGAGCATCCGGGAGCGAAACTTCCGGCACTTAAGGAGGGGAAAAAATTATATCAACCCAATGAAATAATTGTTGGAAATTAGCCTTTGGCGGGGAGATGCGTCCACCCATCTTTGATGAATTAAACACTAGTGTTCCGTATGTTGGAGACCTGGTCTCTTTACACATGCATGATCTACGAAATGAGTAGATGACCGTAGGGCCAAGAATCGTCTAATTTCGTTGAGAAATGAAAGAGATATTGGTTCACGAAGTAAGGTGTTTGAGACATGGAAATGTGGTGTGGGACAAATCTACCACATCGGTGGGAATAGGAAGAATTGCTCTCTATATAAGTCTCTAATGTGGTAAAGGGTTTGGATCCCCAAGGGGTATCCCATGTGTTTAAAGGAGGGAAGACCTAGATGTGCTTGGGTTCATAGCTAAGCCCACACGCGCGCCGCCGCCGCCCGCCCGTCCGGTCCGGTCTCGGGCTCGGGCTCGGGCTCGGGCTCGGGCTCGGGTCACGGGTCACGGGTCGTGGGTCGTGGGTCGTGGGCTGTGGGCCTTTCTGATATTATCTTTTTGGACCAGAGAACTCTGCCGGATGTACGCTTTGATCCCCGAAGTTTCATATGTACGGTTTGGACCAGAATTCTTTTATATGTACGATTTGGTCCCCGAAGTTTCAATATTTACGCTTTGGTCCCCATACTTTCCGGGAAGGTGACGGAAGGCCGTTGGACTGCATTTTTGGAGCATTAATCAGCCATTACTTAGCTGATTAATTCTCCATTAACACCATTACTTGGGGCATTTGGGCGGCCTTCTTCAAGGCCTTAATAGCCATTACTTGGCCGTTTTAATGACCTCCTTTAAGGGCCATTACAGCCTTGTTTGTGGCTGTTGGATAGCCCCTCCTCATACTATATATTGAGCTTCATTTGGCTGAAAACAAGATACTACAAAACGGGAAGAAAATTGAGCAAAAACAGGCAGAAAATAGCACTTTGGAAAGATACGGAAAAATAGCTTATTTCGAATCACGAAATTATGCAAACCAAAGGGCTGTAATTCCGCAAAAACAATGGCGGAAAAACAAGTGACCAAACCCTCACGTATACACAATATATACACTACGAGACACACTATATACACAGAGACAAAAGAGAAGAGTAAAGAGAAACTCTTCCTTCCTATTCCATATCTTCGACAAGTCGAGTCATATTTGTTTTCTTCGACAGGCTCAACCTATTGGCTTTGTAGTGTTGAGATTATAGTGTTGTTTTATCTTGGGAGACTATTGCCCGCTAACGTAAAAGCATATATACGGGGCAATCTTGTCTTAAGGATAGAGGGCTATCCTCGACTCAACACACAACGTTGTAACCGTCCAGATTTAGTTGTTTCTTGATTTCAGGTTATCAAGATTCAAGGCACAACAAACTTGCGGCAGTTCTCAAGATTGGCTTTGCAAGGTGATTAAGATTCAAGACACAACACATATGCGGCTGTTTTGAAGATTGACAATTTATTTATCCTTTCGAACATTTGTAATAGTTATTACTTCCCGTACTGCTCTATAAAGTACCATAGAAATACCAATAAATTAAGACAAGATTGTATTGTAATACTATTAGTGTTCGAAAGATGTCGGTCAAAAGTTGTGTGACAAAATCTGGATATGGAAATGGTTTTCTGGTAGAAGAGAGTGATGATGATGAACGTGTTCATGGTGTCACCGCTACCAAGATCGGTGGAAACAAGCGCTCTCGAGAGCTCGAGGATGTCAACTGGGACAAGAGGAGAAGATCGAAGATGTACTTCTATCTTGCAGCGAAGGCCCGTATCTCGTCCCGCACAAAAGATCCGAATAATGGTAAGAAGGAACTGGACACTCGGTTTGATGAAGTGACTGGAGTGAGCCAGAATCCGAAATTGGGATAAGTAGTTTTTCTTACTTGTCAAGAATAAAGATTAAATTATGTCTGATTAAAAATGGATTAAAGTAAGGAGGAATATGAAAATAATTTATATTCCTTACGCTTTAACAAATCGAAGTTTAATCTCATCTTCCTTTCCGTTTAAAGATTGGATTTTGTAAACGACTTAAAAAGATCCGTTCTTTTAAGTGTAGTGATTAAAAGTGTGTAAAGTAGGTTCGCACATACGATGGAGAAAGATCCACTAACGTGCGAAAAATCTGTACCACTCTTAAGTAAGCGCCAAGAATTATCTCGGGCACCAATCTTAACGGAAGGAGTCTAAAAGTTAAAGATGTAGAACCCGTCATACTATTTGGCGAAGATCCTTCATAGGATGATATTGGACACTCGATCATACAAAGCCTCCGGCGATCGGGAGTGGGCCAAAATTCTTTTGATATGATGATATTGGACACTCGGTCATATAAAGCCTCCGGCGACGGAGTGGGGCCGAATTCATTTCATAGGAAAAGTAAAGGACACCTAGTGTGGTGGGCCGAGTTTCCAGTGTCTTAAATGATCGAAGGCCTAAAGAAAGGCGAGAAAAGAAATTGGACACTCAGTCTGCCAAAGCAACTGGAGTGGGCCAGAGCATCCAGATCTCATATGATCCGGTTACGCCCTAACCACGGGCAAGAGGTTGTTCATGTGAAGCAACGCCACCTCTAAAATTCAAAGGGGCTGGAGAGGTTGTCCTCAATAGGACTTCAAGGAATGGATCACTCTAAAAAGAGGTGATACATGTTCCCTAACTTGGTTTAAGGGACGCTATTGGTCAAGCTAGTTTGAGACTAGTCCAATAGGTCTATAATAACTAAGAATGGTACAGTACGTCTGTAGCCAAATGAATGATATATTTGTAATCCGTGCATCTATACCATCATAGATTAAGACACGTTAAATAGCAAGTCATTCAAAAGCTAACGATGTTGAGATTGTTGCCTTCTGTCGACATAAACCCTCAAAATAAATGTGAGGTAGATGAAGAGGCAAAATCACCTTTCCAAATTCCGTCAAGGGAATAGCGAAAGAAGCACCGCTCCTCTAGAACTTAGTCACACCTAATTGGGTGATTTGAAGTTTAGACAAAATAGGGGGGAGACAAGTACGTTGTGATCTTCATTGATGATGGTACAACGTATGGAATCCTTTGTTTGTTGAAAAGCAAAGATGAAGTTGTTGAAGCAGATAAGCGCTACAAAGCAGAAGTTGAAAATCAACTAAGCCTACGGATTGAGAAATTCGTAGTGATAGAGGGGGAGAAGGTGAAGCATCGTTCATTAAACGAATGTTCATTTCTCACCTCAGTCCAACGGTGTTAGCCAAAGTCGTACGCCCAATTTATGTGGGGTTGCTTGGTAAAAGTTGGAATAATGAAACAGGTCAAGTTGTACCTAAGATCGTAGATTGCATATCCACCGGATCCGCAAATAACGAGAGTGATGATCGCCTCTTGGCGTCAAAGAATACTTGAATTCTTTGAAGATCGCTTTCCTTGAAAAAGGAAAAAGGGAGTAATTGCTCAAGGTTAACAAGAACCCGCGAGGGCTCGACCGTCCGGAATCGGACGTTCCGTATCTACGGGACTCGAAAGTTGCTTTGCTATCCGGAACTTAATATTCCGGATCCGCAAACTCGGGGATTCTAGATGTTGAACCGAGAAGGAGCAAAGAGGGGACGAAGACTCGTTCCATACCTTCCAGCTTGTATGGTTGAGAACGAACCATGGACAATTAACAAATAAGTGTTATCTCCAAAAGCGCCGCTTTGGAAAGAAGCTAAAGAGGAAAATATATTCCATCATATAGAACCATACTTGTGTAATGGTTGATCTTCCTCCGGAAAAGAACCTTTGGGTTGTAAAATGTGCTCCCCGTGAGTAGTTTCACATCCAGGGCCATTGTAGTCTTACGTGGCATGGATGTTGAAATGTACCTTCCCAACCGGAGAGTTGGAAGAAGAGAATCGAGTTGATTTGCCGAACTGTTGGGCTTCTTCCCGAACTTTCATTTTGGTCCTTGAAATGTTTACATTTTGGTCCCGAAAGTTTCGTATAAAAACGAAACAATGAATCGACCACGAAACATTGACTCGAAATTAGAAAGCCAACAGTTGGAGAATCAACATCGAAAGTAAAAGTCATATTGAAACAAAGTCTCGATATGAAAGATATGGGTATCACAGATGACATCTTAGGAATTGGATTTCTAAGACATCTAACGGATCGGTCGATAGTAGACAGGTCTCGTTGAAGCCACCAATGGATAGGAATCATAGAACGATTGGAATCATGGTGCACCCATAGACAAGGAGCGATATGCACGGGTCATGTGTAGTTCAATGTATTGTACACACTACAACCGACCTGGTATCGTCCTACAAACAGATCGGTTGAACTAAGGTTCATCGATGATCTTAATACATGATCAATAGAAGGCGTTAAGTCGATATGACGATATCCGAATTATTCGCTTATCTACGGATTATAGTATTCGGATGTCCAAATGGTTCGGGAGAACACGGTGATGCAAACTGGACATCAGATATGAAGAACACCAAAGCCACAAGTAAATGTGTATGGTGGTTCTTGGAAAATCCTCTAAGCAAACTTGCATCGGCCGATTCATGATGGAATCGGGGTTTATCGCTTTATACAAAGCATGAAAGAAGTTGAGTAACTTCACGACTCTTTAGAGGACGTCCCTTATTGGGAGAAACCCGTGCCTTCGACGGCTATACATCGTGGCTAGCCGGTCGGCTTCGGGAAGGACACGGATGACGGCGTCCGGACATATCTTTTAGGATCTGTCGGAGACATAAGACAGAGTATGGCGTTGATCATCACGGGTGTCACATCCTTGTTTACTAACTAAGGGACTACCCGAGATCAAGTGTTCTCGCTGTCTAGGGGAATTGGCTTAAAACCCAAACAATACGAACCTTTGCGGTGGAAACCCAACCATACGATTGGAGATCCCAAGAATGTGGTTCAATGGGAAAACTAAGCGGCAAAAGGTTCGGTTGAGCGCTTCGGTGGAAGCAAGAAGCACTTCGGATGATGATTTCGTACGGAAACATGAATCCAAAGTCGTTCCCGCGATAGACATTAAAGTGCCGCCGCATGGTGGGTAAAGGTTAAGCTTCCAAACCTTTTAAGAGATCCTCAAACGGTTGAGGTTAGGGTTATGGAACTTTTAATGATTCCTAACACTTGTGAAGTGGGGTATAGCAGATACCTTGTAGGAGATCACCTATTTAAGTGCGAGGATGGCCGACTCAAATGAACGCACTTAAGAATCCAAGTGTGTCCATGGCCACAACGGACGAGAAACGTAAGAAGGAAAATGAATAAGAAGAGTTATTGTGTTGATATCGTTGTCTAGGCTTACACTAAACACTGACGGTTCAAGACATCACGTTCACCGCGCAGTAAGTAAGTCCGATGGTATTCAACTAGGGAAGGTTCAAAGCGTAAGCTACCTCTCCTGATGCAATATCTTTTCGCTGAAAGATTGCTGAAATGTAGGCACCTTGTGTGTGCGCCACAATCTCTCTTTCATAGAGGGGATTGTTGGAAATTAGCCTTTGGCGGGGAGATGCGTCCACCCATCTTTGATGAATTAAACACTAGTGTTCCGTATGTTGGAGACCTGGTCTCTTTACACATGCATGATCTACGAAATGAGTAGATGACCGTAGGGCCAAGAATCGTCTAATTTCGTTGAGAAATGAAAGAGATATTGGTTCACGAAGTAAGGTGTTTGAGACATGGAAATGTGGTGTGGGACAAATCTACCACATCGGTGGGAATAGGAAGAATTGCTCTCTATATAAGTCTCTAATGTGGTAAAGGGTTTGGATCCCCAAGGGGTATCCCATGTGTTTAAAGGAGGGAAGACCTAGATGTGCTTGGGTTCATAGCTAAGCCCACACGCGCGCCGCCGCCGCCCGCCCGTCCGGTCCGGTCTCGGGCTCGGCTCGGGTCACGGGTCACGGGTCGTGGGTCGTGGGCTGTGGGCCTTTCTGATATTATCTTTTTGGACCGAGAACTCGCCGGATGTACGCTTTGATCCCCGAAGTTTCATATGTACAGTTTGGACCGAATTCTTTTATATGTACGCTTTGGTCCCCGAAGTTTCAATATTTACGCTTTGGTCCCCATACTTTCTCGGGAAGGTGACGGAAGGCCGTTGGACTGCATTTTTGGAGCATTAATCAGCCATTACTTAGCTGATTAATTCTCCATTAACACCATTACTTGGGGCATTTGGGCACCTTCTTCAAGGCCTTAATAGCCATTACTTGGCGTTTTTTATGACCTCCTTTAAGGGCCATTACAGCCTTGTTTGTGGCTGTTGGATAGCCCCTCCTCATACTATATATTGAGCTTCATTTGGCTGAAAACAAGTACTACAAAACGGGAAGAAAATTGAGCGAAACAAAAGCGAGAAAATAGCACCGGAAAGATACAGAAAAATAGCTTATTTCGATCACGAAATTATGCAAACCAAATGGTCGTAATTCCGCAAAAACGATGGCGGAAAAACAAAGGACCAAACCCTCACGTATACACAATATATACACTACCGAGACACACTATATACACAGAGACAAAAGAGAAGAGTAAAGAGAAACTCTTCCTTCCTATTCCATATCTTCAAAAGTCGAGTCATATTTGTTTTCTTCGACAGGCTCAACCTATTGGCTTTGTAGTGTTGAGATTATAGTGTTGTTTTATCTTGGGAGACTATTGCCCGCTAACGTAAAAGCATATATACGGGGCAATCTTGTCTTAAGGATAGAGGGCTATCCTCGACTCAACACACAACGTTGTAACCGTCCGTATTTAGTTGTTTCTTGATTTCAAAGTTATCAAGATTCAAGGCACAACAAACTTGCGGCGAGCTTCTCAAGATTGGCTTTGCAAGGTGATTAAGATTCAAGACACAACACATATGCGGCTGTTTTGAAGATTGACAATTTATTTATCCTTTCGAACATTTGTAATAGTTATTACTTCCCGTACTGCTCTATAAAGTACCATAGAAATACCAACAATAATTGCTGACAAATCTTCTTACACGAACTCAGTCACTACTCCCTCTACTTCAAATCCAAAATTGGTCCGACATGAAAGAAAGAGTATTTGCTCGACATATTCCAGCGGTGATTTTAAGGCAAAATACTACTAAGAAATCATGGCGGATGAATGCAAGTGCACTCTTGTAGGGAGATTCTTGAAGTCTCATCTCTAAATCGGCCGAATTAGGTCAAGGTTCAAGGAATTGATCACTATCAAAGATTCTGTAAAAATTGGTGTGTTTGATAACTATAATGTCTTTATTAATCTTGTCAATGAAGAAGATCATCAAAATGTCTGATTCAAAAAGGTTATAGAGATTGATAGGATGAAAATGTGGTTGCAAAAATGGTCTCCCGATTTAAAAGCGGAAGAAGATTTACCAGTTGCTCCTGCTTGGGCTTGATCTATTACCAAGTTTTCCCTTTCATTTGCACACATGGAATTATGTTAAACGATTTAAGTTCAGTTGGTAACCCCTTGTTGTTGATGTTGCCACTATGGATAGAAGTAGGCTGAGCATTACTAAAATTAGAGTTGAGGTGGATTTACTTGAATCTGTCTGTAGGGTTGGATTGGAATATGATAATTCACCTTTGAAATGATACACTCAAAAAATTGAATATGAAGGACTTCCTAAGTATTGTAAAGAGTGCAGGTTATTGGGGCATAATTTGATGAACTGTAGAGCGGTGGAAAAGAAGAATATGGCTGCTGTTGAGGATGGAAAAACAAGACAAAGGTTACCAATGAAACAGTTACTGAGGAATGAAAGGACAACAACAAAGTTGAAATAGAACAAAAGAAGAAGGATGATGAATAGGACAAGAATAAAGAGGTACAAGAAAAATGATTAGGTTGCCATTGTCACTGATCAAGCGGATGGTAACAATGACTGGCAGAAAACTGATGGAAAGATAGGTAGAATAAGAAGAATAAGTAATTTTGTAACATTTAAGAGGCATAACACGATACTTATATAATATTATCGTATCTCTAATTTCTTGTACTGATAGATTTTTTGAAATTAACGTTAATTGATATATTTGATAAAAATAATAAAGAAAATATTATCACACATTAAACTACATAAATAATGTTATATCGACAATGCACAGATCTTAGATCCTTTCTTCATAATGGAAAGATAATATGGCTAGAGTCCGTACGTAGGTATTTCAGACACTTCTCTAAGCTGACACTAAGAGAGGTAAGTAGCGGTCCAATATAAATATATTTTTTTATATTATCATATCATGTTGTTGTTTTTTTACTTAACAAACATCAATAAAATGTTGGGATACAACTGTTGTAGGGAACAAGAAGTAAGTAACTATTACAATGATAAGAAATAATAAATTAGCTATTATAATAAACTGTAAATCAAGAACTTAACAAACTGCTTGTGTGATTTGCTGAGTCGAGTGATGGCACTCTATCTTTAAGACAAGATTGCCCCGTATATCTCCTTTTACGTTGTCGGGCAATAGTCTCCCAAGATACAACAACAACTTAACAATTGAGCAAAGGAAACTCAAGTGTTACTCTTGAAGAACTTTGAGTATAGTAACTTTGCTAAAGAGGAAGAAGATGAATTCTGAAAATTCTGGAGTATTTTCTAAGTGTTGTGTAGTCTTCAATTGAGCCAAAGACCTCAATTTATAGTGTAAAGAGAAGACCCCTCAACTAGCCAACTAATGGCCTTCAATAGCCATGTAATGACACTTGATTGAGGGGTTACATTCAGCCAAATAATGATTGAGTTCATGTGCCAAGTAATGGAGAATCAATGCTCCAAAACCAGCCCAAAGGTCAGAACTTTCCAACTTCCCGTCTCGGCATTCTGCCTCCGAAGCGCCGCGGCTCCAGTAACTGAAGACCCAATTAGCGTCGCGGCACTCCCTGGGAGGCGTCGCGGCACTCCCTGGGAGGCGTCGCGGCGCTCCGGCGCCTCGGCTCCGACGGGGCTGCGCTGCAGCTCCGCGGCGATTTTCGACACGTTTCATCTTACACTTCTTCCTTCTTTTACCAAAGTGGAATACATTGTCATTTGGCCAATAACCATCCATAATTCTATGTCTCAAACGTATTACATACGTACCAATATCTCTTTCACTAATGAAATTTGCAATACTTGGCACTACGTGTGCACGTGTGAGGAAACGACGTTTCCGACGTGCGGGTCCCAATTGTTTGAGTCATAAATTAATGGGATGTACTTAATTCCACATTAGTAAATTTTCAACATAAAATAAGTAAGAAAATAACTTATTTTTCAAAAAAATAGTTTTCTTCACACTTTAATTGGTTGGAGGAATTTTTTGGAAGTTTTCTATTGGATCTTGGATCATGTATACGCATAAATTCATTAAGTAATATTTGTATTAATCAGACGCTATGAAAGAATATCAAAAACACCTTTGAAATATAAAGTTAATATTTACGTCCGATTATCTGAAAAGTGAAAGTTCGAGATATCAACTTTAGGATAAAAGTATCAATAATTTTAAAAATTAAAATTAGCAACGAACTTCATCGCTAAACTGTCATTATATAGCTTGTAGCTAACATAATTTGTTTATACATAATTTTTGCTAATTCATCGCCTAATATGATTAGCGACAAACTTTTTTGTTTTGCTACAAAATTTATCCGTCACTATTTTCTTTTTATTTTTGTTATGCACAAATTATTCTGACACAACCTATATCTTCTTCCCTTCATTTATGTTGCATCTCAGTTTTTTTTTTACATTAAGAATTTCTTGTAGTTTCTTTAGTTGATGGTTAATTTCAGAACAAAAATATCTAATTACGCTTGTGTTGGTATATATTGGAGCTAGAGAAATCTAAGATGTCATCTTATCTCCTCATTTTTTAATCTTTTTCTGTTTATCTCTCTACGTTGCTCTATAAATACCCCATGCACATAGCTATATTGTTATTTAGAGTTTAAGTCATATAGATTGTCAATATAAAGAATTTTCTATACTATCACTGTAATATGTAAAGATAATATGAGGATGTAAAATTCGTAGTCCTTTGTTCAACTTAAACTTTGTAATTTTTAAGTGATTAGGCAAAATGCCGTAGGAGATAAGTTATTTACCAAATCGGTCTCTGATCTTTGCAAGTTGTACTAAATTACTCATCATCAACTTCAATTTCTTTTGATCAAATCATTAGTGTTAGATACAATTATATCTTATATAATAAGACAGGTTTGTGCCGCATATTATTTTATATTCCAACTAACGGGTATCAATATTACTGAATTTTTCACGAAGAATCAAATTGTTTGTATATCGGTATACGACGAAGAGAACGAAGATTGCAACTAAAAAAGGCAGCCCGATGCACTAAGCTTCCGCTATGCGCGGGGTCCGGGGAGGGCCGGACCACAAGGGTCTATTATACGCAGCCTTACCTTGCATTTCTGCAAGAGGCTATTTTCACGGCTTAAACCCGTAACCTCCAAATTACATGACAACAACTTTACCAGTTACTCCAAGAACGAAGATACAACTAACAAACGAAAACGAAGACTCGTGTTACAACATCCTTGATGATAATTAACTAGAAAATTAAATCACCCTCACATAAATACAAAATATTGCACCATAGTTTATGAATGAGTTTAACTTATATACCTAAACAGAGTAAAAAATCAGATAGATAGTGTAAAAAGTCTTTGCAATATATAAGCTAAACTCCGCCGGAGTACATTTGAATCAGATAAACACATACATTAATTAACCGGAGGGGTTAATCTTTTTCTTATCATTCTTGAAAGTGGACACCACAGCTTTGCCTATCTTTTCAACGGCCATTGCCTTCACTGATTTCTTGTCTTTCTTTGGAAACACACTTCCATTCTCTGATGTTCCTTCACTATATCCTTTGCCCTTCCCATTATTCTCCATCTATTTTTTTCTCTTAGAGTTTATGTTATGTATGTGAGGAAGTGTAGTGTATGGTTTTGTTGCTTTAACTTGTGATGTTTTGAGTGTTGAGGTATTTATAGGTGTTGTGAGGCTTCTTTATGGTCATGAAAGTTTTCGTAACTTCTGGTTGAGTTTCTGAGTAATTAGCTCATGATGTAAGATTGAAAGAAGATTGTTGTTCATTTCTTGCATGAAGTATGTGTTTGTGTGGGTTTTTGGTTTCGGATTATTCATTTTAATGTGAAGTCGTGTGTGTTGATATTATAAACTGTTGTGTGGATGAGCCAACAAACTAGGAATTTACTTTTTCTTGCTAAATTTCTGAAAATTAATTTTTATTTAGTTTATTATTGCATGGTGTGTGTGTGTGTTGGAGGGGGAAGGGATTTAATTTGTGGGTTTGTGTGGGTGTGTGAATTAATTAGGACCACTCCTATTTAATTTTATTTTTCCTTGTATTTCTTAATTAAAGTTGACCGCCTATATATGAAATTGTTATACATTTCTTGTTAATGAAGTACTCCGTGTTACTCATGATATTAGTTTTTTTAAGAATATTTAAATACCAAGGTCTTGGAAGTGGAATTTACGTTGTATTTAAGCTTATTAAGTTTCGAACTTATTAATTTCATAGAACTAATCAAAGAGAAAATTTATTTTACTTTTCCATGTAATTGTTAGAGATTTTTGAGTTTTACTCTTCTGGGAAAAAGTCAAATTATTATCATAAATGCTTTTACTTTTTCTAAAAGGAAAATATAATTCTCTTTCATATTTGACTATTCCTTTTTCTTGGAGGAAAACTTTTGGACATCTATAAATTGAGGATCTTCTTCCACAACAAGAAAACACAGAAAAGTATTCACAATGTATTGTTTTGAGAGTATTGTTTAGAGGGAGATTGTTCTCTCATAGTTTTAATGGTTTTTTTATTTTAGTTTTTCAACGTGTAGGTCAATTGACCAAATTCAAATGATATCATAAAGTATTTTTTATAGTTTTTCTTTGTGTCTGATTTATGGTCATTCAGGTCTGAATTATTAGCTTTCTCATGACGTCATGATTATTTCAATCCCAAAAAGTGGAATCGAAGGTATCCCAAAAAATTATTAGCTTTCTCATGACATCATGATTCTTCTTGACCACTTGTAAAATTGTTTTCTAACGTATCTCCACAGACCAAATCTGATAGTTTGTCATCAATGAAAATTTGTGTGGCTTTTAAATAAAAATATTGATGTTTGTAATGGTTCAAAATAGGTACATTAAAATACGTAATGGTTAAAAATTGTTATTGGTTGAAAAGGCTCATGCGTTTAATATAAACATGAGTTAAAATTGATATTGGAGCTCATGCGTTGAAAATAAAAAGCAAGGGTTAAAATTGATACTGGAGCCCATGCATTGGAAATAAAAGTAAGGGTTAAAATTGAATTAAAAATAGGTATATGTTAAAAGTAGTTGAAAGTAGTTCTTCTTCTTTAATGAAATCACAGATCCATTGAGATCAATGAACCTGACTCTGATACCACTGTTATGGAATCGAAGGAACTAGAAGAGAACATCGAAGAGAGAATGAACAAAAACTCATTGCATTAATTTATTACATTGTTTCTTACGTTGTAAATAAAGGACTACATCACTATTTATAGAAAACTAAAGGGAATAAATATGTTATTTTCCTTATAGACTTGTGTTTGATATCCACGAGTCTCGGTTTAGAATACTCAGTATGCTAAAGCTCTAATACTCATAATCATTTCAGTATTTCATGTCCATTATTTCACGTACAATATCTCATGTTCAGTATTTCACATCAGTATATTCAGAAATCCAGTATCATATTGAGCACCTATATTATTATGGGTCCAAGACCACAATTATATATATTATGGGCCCAAGATCATATATTATACATGTATTATGGGCCCAAGGCCACAATTATATATATATATATAAACAGGTGACTCTCCAGTTCAGTACCGGAAGTATTCTTATTATTTGCTTCCTTATTCAGTTATCAGTTTCAGTTTTAGATTGAATACAATATCTTCTGTTTGACTTGAGTTGCCCCTTCCCCGAGCACCCCACATCTATTTGTTCTTTCAGTTGCTTTACATGCAGTACAATTCAAATGTACTAACATCTCTTTGCATAAGGCCTGCACTTGACGGTGCATGTGCTAGTTTTAGGGAGAAGAATATGCTTAGTAGGATTGCTTCGGTATCAACTGCTTGGTGAGCCCCTCTCATTCGGGGTGTCAGTCTATCATGTCATGATTTTATTATTCTAGTAAAGGTATGACATGGCCTTTTCTTGGTACACAAATTTAGTCAGACTCATGTCAGAAGTTTCATAGACTAGACTAGTGCAATATGTCAGATATGTCAGTTTTACAGTTATCCAGACTTGTGATATTTTCAGACTATTTCCGTAATATATTTTCAGATTAGAAACTCAACAGTTTGAATTACTTGTTTCAAATCATTGTTATAGTATGTTTTGATGCCCATGTTGATTGAGCAGACATGTGATTCACTCAATCACATGCAGTCAGGCCACGAGTGTCGTGTTTCACCCAGGCCATGGTTCAGAATGTGACGGTAAACATATTTCTTTACAATATTATCGATGTAAGTTGAACTCCCGGAATACATCTGAATCAAGTAAATATTTTGTTCAATAATATTAGCACAATCCAGAAAATAGGTTCATTATATTAGCTCAGACTAAGAATTGTCATCAGTGGGGTTAATCTTTTTCTTATCATTCTTGAAAGAGGACACCACAACTTTTCCTATCTTTTCAACTGTCATTGTCTTCACTGACTTCTTGTCCTTCTTTGAAAATACATTTCCATTCTTTGATGTGCCTTCTCTAGTATATCCTTTTCCCTTTCCATTATTCTTCATCTCTTCTCTTATCTTAGAGTATATGTATATGAGGAAGTGTAATTAATGTATTACTTTGTTGCTTTAACTTGTGATGTTTTGAGGAGTACAAATGTTAAGGTATTTATAGGAGTTTAGGCTTTCTATATGCTATCCTTCTTACGGTTTTCATGTAACTTCTGGTTGAATTCTAGATTGTCCTATATTTTGTGCATGGAATGTGTTTGTGTGGGTTTTTGGAATTTGGATTATCTACTTATTTACTCCCTCCATTCACTTTTTGTAACACTTCGTACCTTCGGGCTAATGGAATCAAGATGAGGAGTGTAAGAAGTATTTTGAAAACTAATGAAGGTATAAGAAGAGTCATTGGGAAAAATATAGTCGGAAACTACTCTACGAAGCATTTTTTCAAGTGAATTTTCATGAGGCCTCACTTCAAGCGAGCTTAACACCTTTATATGTTGTGATTTTGGAATAACTCAAAGCATGGAAGTTGTATCCCTTTGAAATACCTTTCCAACCATATATAGTGGAGGCTAAATGGATATCGGTAAAAAGAGTTATAATCTATTTCATGAAAGGTCGCAGCGTTGGGAAATATTGCGGCCATAACAACCCATTCAACGGTCTGCAGAACTGATCTGCGGAGCGCAGAATGATCCATAGAACTGATCTGCGGAGCGCAAAATGATCCGCAAAATAGCCAAATTTTGGGTGACTTATTGTCCATTTGTACGACCAAAAGTGAGGCCAACATTCCCATTCAGTTGCCTGCAAAATGGACTTGCTATCCTCCTTAAAGTCACGTTTTCCCCAACTTCTAATCTATTTTTCAGTTCCCCAAGCCCTAGAATGAATTTTTTTCTCCTCTCCTCATCCTCCCACAATAAGGTAAGTGTCTCCCATGTATTCCTAAGTAATTCTAACCCTTATACATCAATTCCTAACAAGATTAAACCTTGGGAATTCATAGATTCTTGGTTGAATCTTCATCTTGGACAAGGGAACTCTAGAATCCAAAATTTCAAGATTTCGATATCAAAAGGTAAGATCTTCATCCTACACTCAAATATAGTTATACATTTGGTATTTAGAGTCTATAAGTTCTTGAATTAAAGCTGGAAAACATGATGGGCATGAATAATTATATGTTTGGGTTGTTGATTGTTGATTAATGGTGTTGTTTATCTTAAGAGTGATGAAGAATGCTATTGATTGTAAGAATATGAGATTGTAGAATCATCAAGGATAAAAAAAAGGGTTATTGGGTTTAGAAATACCATTAATAAAAGTTATGGAGCTTTATGCCCACCAAGTGTTTGACAAAATGCCTAGATGACCAAAACTTGAGTATTGTTGCTAATGTTGATTCAATTGACTTATAATGGTATAGATTAAAGTCGAAAGGGAGCGATGAAAGTTGTATTACGCTCACTAGTAGGAAGTTAAGATATGTGAGGTTAACTCGCTACGTTTGGTAATATTAATGATTCTCCCTACGCCACGTTCTTTTACAACGTTACGAATTGCCTCAGAAATATAGTTAAGCGTAGTTCCTTGAATAGTTGTAGAACTTTTGTTCTCTAGTTTTGTAATTCGTTCATTCCAAATGTTGTAAGCTCATTACGTAATCAATTTGGCCTTTGTTTGATACCCATGAGTCACAGAACAGAATACTCAGCATGTTTGTAAACTAGTTAGAGCTTCAATCCTCATAATCAGTTTCATGAATACATGTCTCAGCAAATCATTACTTAGTATGTCAGTGTTTTACCTTTCAACATGATTCTCAGTTCTTTTATGTAAATTATTTAATATTGAACACTTGTATTTTGGGCCCGAGGCCACAAATTTATGCACATATATTGGGCCCTGAGGCCACAATTTATTATTTCAGTTATATATGTAATTCTCCATTTCAAAACAAGAAGTATTCATATTCTTTACTTCTTTGTTCACTTCAGTTATCAGTTCAGTTTTAGTTTCAACATTTACATTTTTTTCTTTTAGTTGCTTTACATACTAGTGCAATTCAAATGTACTAACATCCCTTTGTCCGGGACCTGCATCTCATGATGCATGTAATGATTTATAGATTGACGACTCAGCAAGCTAGGTTCCAATATCAGCTACTTGGTGAGCCTCAATTTTTTGGGGCGTTATCGTATTTTCAATCTTTACAGGTATTTTAGTTGGTGAGGTATACCAGGGGCCTTGTCTCAGTGAACAATCAGTAGTTCAGTACTCTTTAGAGGCTTCGTAGACTATAGTCGCAGTCAGTCAAATGTTTAGCAGGTTTTTGTGTTAGCCTTGTTGCCTACTTACTTATACATTCAGGCTTATTCAGTATTTCTGCATTTATGATATCTCAGCAGACATTTTAGTAGATCAGCATGTATTAGTTTTAATTCCACATTCAGTATGTTTTGATATCACATATTGACTCAGTCAACCAGTTAGTTTGCTCGATCACATGCAATCAGGCGCCGAGTGTCGTGTTACGCCCAGGCCATGGTTCGGGGCATGACAAACCTTGGTATTAGAGCACTAGGTTCAAGTATCCTAGAGAGTCTATGAAGTCGTGTCTACTAGAGTCCTACTTATGAGTGTGAAACGCGCAATACTTATAATTGGTAGGCTACAAGGCATTTAGGGAAAGTTATCATTCTTTCTACTCTAGATCGTGCCATGAAGCTTAGAGCAATAAGTAACCTTCTATTCTTATCAAATTCTGAATGTATCGAACGAGCAAGCGACAATTATATAATTCAAAGTACAAGTGAGGGTGATTACTCATTGAGTTATAATTGTGGAGTACATGTCGTCAACAGTTAAGATTTGAAGTGATATTAAAAGTGGGACAAACTGCATAGTTACTACAAACTAGGGCATAACCCTTATCAGAAAGTACAAAAGCAGGTATAATGTTTTTTGGCTACCAGTTACCAGTTAGCAGGGCTATGGTTATTCAGTACGCCAATATTCAATTATTCAGTTAACAAATTTCTAATTTTAATGTATCCAGATTCTTGTGACTTTTGAGTATATACCGTGATGCCATTGGGTGCTGAAACAAAGTGTAAGTAACAAAGACTATAGCGAAATCTTTGTATGTTCTAAGTCTGGGTTAAGGCCCAAGACTCGCCGAATGGCGTAGGAAGTAAATTATCAGATAGTGGTACACTATATATATATATATATGTGTGTGTGTGTGTGTGTGTGTGTGTGTGTGTGTGTGTGTGTGTGTGTGTGTCAGACCCTACGGGGTAACATGTTAATGATTTAGCTACAATGGGCATAGAAATTGATCACTATGGTTTTGAACAGAAAAGAGCTTAAGAAAAAAAAATTGAAAATGAGTCAAAATGTGTGATATTACAAAAGATATATTTTTATACAAATCATGTACATGAATAAGAGGATATGATGCATGAAATGAGAACAAAGGGCATATGATAGTGAAATTTCAGGGAATCATTTTAATTGTTCAAGTTTATTCAGATTAGAACTAGAAAATACTATGTTTGTAAGTTACTACAAGAAACAAAAACTACTATGAGATAAAAGATATGACAGTTCCCTCTTAGGTTATGTGGATTAAGTGTTTACCCTGGATGTGTATACTATGATATGATTTTGAAGTGAATACAAAGTTTGGGGTTAGTTGTTCCAATTTTTCGTTTAATACAGATGAAATTTCCCTAAGTGTGATCTATGCCTATAGTTCAGAAAAGATAGTATACGGCCGTAGAATATCGTCAGATGATGAGGGAGTTATAAATAACCTTATGCTTCTCTTTAGTATTCAAAGCAGAATAAGAGAACATGATGCTAGTAGGTGATTAACAAAAGAATAGTAAGTTTTGAGTAGATACAATGCATTAGCAATTTCAACAGAGTTAGTAGAGGTAAGACTTGATTTTCTTAGTCAGATAAACATTAGTAAGTGGATGACAGTTTGAATACATCTGAATGTATGTTAGAACTCAAGGGTTTAAGTTAAATTCGAGGTATAGTGATTAGTTGAAGAAGAAATCAGCTAAGTCATAAGAGAGAAAACTACAGAAGAATAGCCTTGACGACTTTTGCACAAGGGAAGATGATGGTACTTTGAGGTACAAAGTCAGACTATGCGTTTCAGACGTAGATGGACTCAGAGAGAGATTTATGTCTGAAGCCCACAATTGTAGGTATTTCATTCACTCAGGTTCCACAAAGATGTATCGTCATCTTAAGGAGATTTATTGGGGGAACGACATGAAAAAGAACATAGCAGATTTCATGGCAAAAAGTCCGAATTGTCAGCAGCTGGAAGCTGAGCACCAAAAGCCCGATGGTTTAGCACTAAATATAGATAATCCTGAATGGAGATGATAAACATAGACTTTATACCAGGGTACCTCGCTCCTTTAGAAAGCATGATTCTATTTGGGGATTGCGGAGCGACATACTAAGACAACACACCCTTACTAATGAGGACCACAGATTCAGTAGAAGACTACGCCAAGTACAATACTCAGGAAATTTTCAGATTTTATGGGACTCAAGTGTCCATTGTTACAGTTCATGGTGCCCAGTTCACGGCAAAATTTTAGAGATCCTTTTAGAAGGGATTAGGCATAAGGGTGAACCTTAGTACAACTTTTCATCCTCAGATTGATGGCCAGGCAGAGTGCACCATTCAGACCCTTGAAGATATGTTTAGTGCATGTGTCCTCGATTTTAAAAGTAATTGGGATGATTACTTACCTCTCATAGAATTTTCCTATAATAACAGTTATCACTCTAGCATCAAGATGGCACCGTTCGAGAATTTGCATGGGCGCAGGTATAGATCGTCAATTGGATGGTTTGAAGTTGGTGAAGAAAAATTCTTAAGGCCAGATTTGGTCCACCAGGATATGGAGAAAGTCAAGTTAAGTCAGGAGCATCTGAAAATGGCTCAGAGCTGCAAAAAGTCATATTAAAACGTACATCGTAGAGATTTGGAATTTCAGGTCGATGATTGGGTGTTCATGAAAGTTTCTCCCATGAAAGACATTATGAGATTTGTGAAGAAAAGGAAGCTTAGTCCCCGATATATTGGGCCATACAAGATCCTACGAAGGATAGGGCAAGTAGCTTATGAGTTAAAATTGTCGAGGAGGCGGAATGGGATGCGGCTGCGGAAAGCGAGGTTGCGGCAAGGCCCACTTCTGCACGTCCGTACAGCAGGACTACGACCCCATGACCCCCACCGATTTGGGTCAGGCTTACAGCACTATGAATCACCAGCAACCCGACGACGCATGGTACATGGATACATGTTCCACATCCCACCTCACTCGTGACTCTGATAATCTCCTTCACCTATTCAATTTGAACAATCATCAATTTATTTTAGTTGTCAATGGCAATCACATTTTAATTCAAGGCTATGACACCACTCAAACACAACCACCTCACCCACCCTTTATCCTAAGAAATGTCTTATATGCTCCTAACATCATTAAAAACTTAATTTCTATTAGGATCATCATCACATTGTGGCACCTATGTATCCTCAGGAGCCGCGGGGATTATGTGATAGATGACTTGATGCGAGCGTACGTGAATTTTGAACAGTTCGGCCCACGTCGCATGTTGGACGTTTTCTATTTCAAGAACAAGAGGGATGTTATTCTTGATGTTAGAAACTGTAAGGGCAGGATGAAACGTGTTCCTTGATATAGACATACTGATAGAACAATATGTGATTGAGGGATTTGGAAGAAAATTTGGGAGAAAGGATGAATCGTCGGTACGAAATCCGAGACAAAGGGGGGGCTCAGAACTCGAGGTAGGCGACAGAAGTTGGAGGATTTTTAGAGAGGGGATTTTATGACCTAGACTTCTGGACCATGAAAGAAATAATCTCTTGATTATTTTCATTAATTGAAAGAGTATATATACAATTTACATATTCCATAATAGGAGAATCCTATTCCTATTCTACTCCTAAAACCTTATTCTACTTGGACACTAAATATACAATTATGGTAATACAAATATTATGGTAAGTGTACAATACTAATTACACCACAACATAACTGAAACTAGGAGACTAAAACATTACCTAAACTATAGACCATATACACGGTCAAATCAGCAAAGCCGAGAGCCAATATACATAGGACATACACGTGTATATCGTGTATATCCGATGGATATTTAACATTAACAACAGAAGAAACAACTTGGACACATTTTTCAATGTTTAATTTTAATAGGAAATTATTTTGCTATTTCCCTTCTATTGGTGTGAAAATTTCATCCTTCCTTCTATATTTTCTTGTTTGAGAAGATAACCTAGATTTTCTTATTACTCCTTTCTTCTTCTTTGTTATTTCTCCTCTCCTCTGAATTAATTACAATCTCTACTTTGTGTCTGTGAGCGTGGCTAAATCACCATAGACTTAATATAAGTGTGCTGAAAATCGATGTGCATGCAATTCTAAGGAAGCATTAAGGAAAATACTTGGTTATTGTTTTCATTTTGGAAACATGTAGCAAGCTCCCTTCATCATAATAAAAACATCAGAAATACCCAAACGTTAATAGTTTACGAAATTTTTGTTATCTTATACTCTATTCGTCCCAAATAAGTTGTCACATTTTGCTTTTCGAGAGTTAAATTACAACTTTTCTCAAGACAATTTGATGGGGACAAAATATACTCCCTCCGTCTCAATTTAGGTATCTTACTTTCATTTTTAGTCTGTTTAAAAAAATGTTTCTTTCTATATTTAGTAAAATTTTCAATCCCAAGACAAGTTTGAGACCACAAGATTTAAAGAACCCCACATATCTTGAATTTAAGACCATAAGATCCAAAAGTCTTCCTTTATTTCTTAAATTTCGTGTCAAGTCAAACTAAGACACTTAAAATGGGACGGAGGGAATATTATAATATTTTGAAATATTATTCAAAATTTATATACTTTGACTTCCGAAAAGCGAAACCTGTAAATTAATTTAAAACGGAATGAGTACATCTCTATGTGTAGATAAAGACATTCACAGTTTTTCCACAACTAGAAAACACAGAAAAATATTCACAATGTATTGTTTTGAGAGTATTGTTTAGAGGGAGATTGTTCTCTCATAGTTTTAATGTTTTTTTTATTTTAGTTTTTCAACGTGTAGGTCAATTGACCAAATTCAAATGATATCATAAAGTATTTTTTGTAGTTTTTCTTTGTGTCTGATTTATGGTCATTCAAGGTCTGAATTATTAGCTTTCTCATGACGTCATGATTATTTCAATCCCAAAAAGTGGTATTTGTTATGGAATCGAAGGAACAAGAAGAGAAAACCGAAGAGAGAATGAACAAAAACTCATTGCATTAATTTATTTCATTGTTTCTTATATTGAAAATAAAGGACTACATCATTATTTATTGAAAACTAAAGGGAATAAAATAAAAGCAAATATGTTATTTTTCTTATAGATACTAAACTAAATCGAAACTAAATATTCTTTAATTAATATAGATACCAGATTTAGAAGGAAACTAAATATTCTAAAATATTACTAGACTAAAATATTTTACCATTAATGTAGATCATAAAATAAAAGGAAAGTAAATTTTAACATCCCCCCTCAAACTCAAGTTGGTGTATACAATTTGAGTTTGAACACTTGATTCTTGTTCTTGTTCTTCTTGACCACTTGTAAAATTGTTTTCTAACGTATCTCCACAGACCAAATCTGATAGTTTGTCATCAATGAAAATTTGTGTGACTTTTAAATAAAAATATTGATGTTTGTAATGGTTCAAAATAGGTACATTAAAATATGTAATGGTTAAAAATTGTTATTGGTTGAAAAGGCTCATGCGTTTAATATAAACATGAGTTAAAATAGATAATGGAGCTCATGCGTTGAAAATAAAAGGCAAGGGTTAAAATTGATATTGGAGCCCATGCATTGGAAATAAAAGTAAGGGTTAAAAATGAATTAAAAATAGGTATATGTTAAAAGTAGTTGAAAGTAGTTCTTCTTCTTTAATGAAATCACAGATCCATTGAGATCAATGAACCTGACTCTGATACCACTATTATGGAATCGAAGGACCTAGAAGAGAACATCGAAGAGAGAATGAACAAAAACTCATTGCATTAATTTATTACATTGTTTCTTACGTTGTAAATAAAGGACTACATCACTATTTATAGAAAACTAAAGGGAATAAATATGTTATTTTCCTTATAGACTTGTGTTTGATATCCACGAGTCTCGGTTTAGAATACTCAGTATGCTAAAGCTCTAATACTCATAATCACTTCAGTATTTCATGTCCATTATTTCACGTACAATATCTCATGTTCAGTATTTCACATCAGTATATTCAGAAATCCAGTATCATATTGAGCACCTATATTATTATGGGTCCAAGACCACAATTATATATATTATGGGCCCAAGATCACATATTATACATGTATTATGGGCCCAAGGCCACAATTATATATATATATATATATATATATATATATATATATATATATATATATATATATATATATATATATATATATAAACGGTGACTCTCCAGTTCAGTACCAGAAGTATTCTTATTATTTGCTTCCTTATTCAGTTATCAGTTTCAGTTTTAGATTTAATACAATATCTTCTGGTTGATTTGAGTTGCCCCTTCACCGAGCACCCCACATCTATTTGTTCTTTCAGTTGCTTTACATACAGTACAATTCAAATGTACTAACATCTCTTTGCATAAGGCCTGCACTTGATGGTGCATGTGCTAGTTTTAGGGAGAAGAATATGCTTACTAGGATTGCTTCGGTATCAGCTGCTTGGTGAGCCCCTCTCATTCGGGGTGTCAGTTTATCATGTCATGATTTTATTATTCTAGTAAAGGTATGAGAGGGCCTTTTCCTGGTACACAAATTTAGTCTGACTCATGTCAGAAGTTTCATAGACTAGACTAGTGCAATATGTCACATATGTCAGTTTTACAGTTATCCAGACTTATGATATTTTCAGACTATTTCCGTAATATATTTTAGATTAGAAATGTAAAGTCCTGTAAAAATAAAAAAAAACAAAAAAAAACACAACACACACGACACAACACCTCACTCACCTTAACTCCATTTCCCATAACTCCCTCACATCCCATTTATCATGGGCACTTTCTGCACTTGGTTACAAATACAACACACACACACACACGATACCACACATCAAATATACAATACAACAAAAAGGGAGATTCAAGAAAATCAGAAACAAAACTCAGAAAAGAAAAAAAAAGAGATTAAAGAGAGCTACTAAGGAGTACCAAAAAGGTTTGGTTGAAGGATAAATTGAAGTTAAAGTTCATTTGCAATTACGAAGCAACAAAGGTGAGTTTTCTCACTCAAAGTTCTTAGTAAAATCCTTTATTTTTAACTTACAATACATGTTAGAATATAATCCGGTTATTGAAAGAATGAGCATGAAATTTATGATTGTTTAATAACTAGTTTGGATTGTGCAATTGTAATCTGTTATACTGGGTTATACTTGTTAGAATTGGATGAAATTTTACAGAGTTGTACATCTTTCTGTTACGGTCAGTTTGAGACTTTACGGGGATAAATCCGACTTACGGTTTGAGAGTTATCGTTGTTTAAACATTATGCCTCGGATCAACCGAAGTCTAGAAGGGCATAATGTATAACGTAAAAAAAAAAGCTGTACAAATCAGTAAGGAATTTGAAAGTGTGTGATGAACAAAAGTTCTAGATTACTATGTTCTCGACAACTTGAGACTTTACGGGCATAAATCCAACTTACGGTTTGAGAGTTGTAACCCTTACAAGTGAAAAGGGCGAAATATTGAAGGAAGGAAATATTATTTGAGCCTTTTGAATATATGACATATTTAAACAAATAAATAAGTGCATTGGATCGGGTTGCACGGACCGCAACAAATAAGTGCATTGGATCGGGTTGCACGGACCACAACAAATACATAAATGCATTGGATCGGGTTGCACGGACCGCAATAAATATATATAAATGCATTGGATCGGGTTGCACGGACCGCAACAAATATATATAAATGCATTGGATCGGGTTGCACGTACCGCAATAAATATATAAATGCACTGGATCGGGTTGCACGTACCGCAACAAATATATAAATGCACTGGACCGGGTTGCACGTACCGCAACAAATGTATAATATGTTATATGGGAAAAAGCAGGAGTACTGATTAAACTAAGTTGTTTTTTTTAAGACGAGTGGGGAGAAAATTTTGCTCGTGAATATTTATTGATTTATTTAATAAAAGGGTTGTAATCTGTTTATTTCAACATGCTTATGATTTTCTTATAATTTGATTGTAATTAAAAATATTGTGAGGTTACTTTGGACCGTAATGTGAGATTCCCACTCAGCCCCGGATGGTAGGGCTGACTCTTTTATTTAACATATTTCAGGAAGGCGCGATAGCGGAAAAGCTCCGCAAGAGGGCTAGCGATCGTCCCGCAGCCTCATCGTACCACCAATCCATTATTTCGAATTTGGTGAAAGTTACTCTAGACTAAGTTTGTTTAAAGAATTAAGTTTTATTATCTCGGGGAATGCCCCACATGAGATTGTTCTTCGTAAACTTCAAATTGATTATTATATATATTATTTTCGCAAATACCTGTCTAATCTAGGAAGAAAATGAAGTAAATGGTTCGCCTGGAAAGGGATAGTTGTCCAGGTGCCATCACGTCCTAAAGAAAGACTTGAGAAAAGTCGGGGCGTAACAAGTTGGTATCAAAGCTATACCAGGTTAAGAGATCTTAGGAACTTTCTTTGAGTTGGGTTTTTGAACGATTACTTATTGCGACGGTGTGCGCACCACCTTAGTAATAAGTGAACGAAATAACTTCCTAAACAGTTTCCCTTCTTTCATACTCTTCTCGTGCTTATCTTGAGTCTTTTTAAAGACTTGGTTCTTGTACTACCTCTTTAAAAGGGTCTTGGGAAGGAGATTGTACAACGATAAACTAACTGACAAGTGTTTTGTAGATGGTGGTTATAAGACGAGCTCCAACAAAGAAGGAAGTGCGCATGAAACAGGAAAGGGCAATGAGAGCTCAAAAGAAATTCATGCGCCGTAAGATGGACTCGAGAGACGATTTTGACGAGTATATAGACGACACAATCGTAATTTGTACGTATTTTCTTAGGGCTAGACAGAAGAGGCGTTCATACGACCCGACCTTCTTCAACATCTCAATTGGGGTCATATTACAGATAATAGTCAACTCCATCCTGGAAAATTTCCATTCCTCATTCAGAGGGGCAAGGATGCTAAGAGGAGATATTACAGAAGATTCCTTGTCCAAATTTCTATGCCAGGTAAGAGGAGCAAGGGATAGAATGAGCGATATGGAAAGGAAAGCAGGAAAGAAGGTTCACAGGGAGTTGAATGCCAACCTGCAGAATAGGCGAATCATGCGGTTAAGCCATTTAGAACGTGTTGTAGTAAGTGCATGTTTGAGTGAGAGAGCTATAGCGGGTGGCAGAGAATGATCTGATGTGATTTATTGTAATGTCATGGCATATATATATATATATATATATATATATATATATATATATATATATATATATATATATATATTTTGAATATGATGAATGAAGTGTTATGAATGCAAGAAAGAAAGGATATTCAATTTGCATATTGTGGTGTTGCATGCTTATGAAGTATAAGAAGATTTTGAGAAATTAAAAGTAGACATACTGCCTTCTAAAATATGGATGTGTTGTATTTACAGAAAAAAATGGAAAATGCACAAATACCAGTGGTGCGCAGGTCGACTAGAACTACTCGGGGAAGAGGGAGGAGACAATGGCAACCCCAAAGAGTTCGGGTACAGGAACCAAGGGTTGAAGAGGAGGTTCACTACGAAGCTCCTATACCTCCAGTTGAGGTAGCAATGTCTGAAGATATCGTGGAAAATGTGGAAGAAAATGAGAGCCAAACGCCTCACGAAATGGTAGGACAAAAGTTGGATAGACTTATAATGTTGATGACAGCTGCAGTTCCACAAATGGTTCAACCTACACCTGGTGTCTCAATCCCAACCCAAAACTTGCCGGCCCAGGAAACAGTTGTGACTGCACCACTAGCTAAAAATGTAGAAGCTCAGGCAGTCCCGGATAGGCTATGGGCGAATTTTATGAGAAGAAGGGAACCTATCTACTCAGGGAAGGACTCCAAGTCCGACCCGATAGTGTTCCTCGATGAGGTAGAAGATCTAATGTTTACGCTAGGATGTGTGGAGACGTATGGCGTTAATTTGGTGAGTTCACGTTTAGTGGATGATGCAAGGGTGTGGTGGAGGAATTTTAGAAGAAATCGTCCCCCGATGTCACCACCAGTGACGTGGGGGGAGTTCAGGGCTGCATTTATTGAAAAATTCATGCCTAATACGCACAAAGATGCGCTCAAATGGGAATTTGAACAGTTAAAGCAAGGGGACCGCAGTGTGCAAGAATATGATACGCAGTTCGTGAGATTGTCAGCATACAACACACATGTCGTTCCTACAGAAAGGGAGAAGGTCAAAAGATTTGTAGAGGGTTTAAACCCAAACCTGGCGGAGAAGGTAATGGCATTAGCCAATGATCAGACCTATCTTCAGGTCGTCGACATAGCTATGAAGGTAGAAAGTTTTGCTAAAGCAAAAAGAGAGTATTCGCAGAAGAGGCTTCGATCGTTAGGATCCTTTAATCAGAATCAGAACCTGAGGCAAGAGGGCAGCAGGGGTTCGTCAAAACCGAACCAGTCAGTAGGCCAGTCTCATTTCAGGCCTCATGAGTATAGATGGGTCAATCATCAAGGTGGTAAGGTCAAGGCCACCGGCCCTAAAACAAAAGGTGACAACCCGGTTTGTAAGGTTTGTCAGAAGAAACATATTGGAGAATGTTGGTTCTCACCAAAAGGATGTTACAACTATGGAGAACCAGGCCACCAATGCCAGGGATTGCAAGAGGAGAGTCCAAACTAAATTTTCTCATAGGAGGTCAGAAGCAACCACAGCCGCCTACAAGGGAAATCAGGGAAAGCAGTCCCGACAGGGTCAGGGAGGTCAACACTCCAACAATTCTAATCGGCTCTACGTTTTGCCCCAGAGGAATGAGGCAGAGGCATCTAATGCGGTGGTCACAGGTATTTTGCTGCTCTCGAGTATTCCGCCATTTGTATTATACGATCCCGGCTCTACATTTTCATATGTGTCAATGGGTTTTGCAAAGAATTTACATGTAGAACCTTCCTGTTTAAGTGAACCTTTTGAGGTTATGACACCCGTAGGGGCCTCAGTTTGGGCCTCTCGAGTAGTTAAAAATTTCTCATTAGAAGTGAATGGCAGATGAACAATAGTTAATCTAGTACTACTTGATATGGTAGATTTTGACATCATTTTGGGTATGGATTGGTTGTCAGCATGTTATGCCATGTTAGATTGCCGATGAAAGATAGTGAAACTATCTTTTCCCGGGGAACCATAAGTTGTTATAAAGGGTAAGATTGGAATATCCTCACGTCAGCTTATTTCCTATCTTAGGGCTCAAAGTTATTAAGAAGTCACAAAGTGGAGTACGCATATCTGGCTAATATAGTAGATACCCAAAAAGAATCCCCAGCGGTGCAAGATGTCCCTATTGTTCGAAATTTTCCGGAGGTTTTTCCTGAAGATCTTCCAGGCCTTCCTCCGGATAGAGAAGTGGAGTTCGCTATAGAGTTAATTCCGGGTACAAGACCTATTTATATTCCTCCATATCGAATGGCCCCAGCTGAATTGAGAGAGTTAAAAGAACAGTTGAAGGATCTTCTGGATAAAGGTTTTATAAGGCCTAGTGTTTCCCCCTGGGGTGCACCAGTCCTTTTTGTGAAGAAAAAGATGGATCGCTCCGAATGTGCATTGATTATTGACAACTCAATAAGGTCACGATCAAGAACCGATACCCATTACCAAGAATCGATGATCTTTTTGACCAACTTCAAGGAGCCAGTTATTTTTCCAAGATTGATCTTCGTTCAGGATATCACCAGCTGAAAATAAATCCGGATGATATATCCAAAACAGCGTTTAGAACCCGATATGGTCATTATGAGTTCTTGGTCATGTCTTTCGGGTTAACCAATGCTCCAGCAGCTTTTATGGATCTCATGAACAGAATCTTCAAACCATTCTTAGATTTGTTCGTGATTGTATTCATAGATGATATCCTAATTTACAGCAAGAGTGTTGAAGAACATGAAGAACATCTGAGGGTAGTGCTTCAAACCTTGAAACAAGAGAGACTGTACGCTAAATTTTCAAAGTGTGAATTTTGGTTGAAAAGAGTAGCCTTCTTGGGCCATGTTGTGTCAAGGGATGGAATTATGATAGACCCCCAAAATATAGAGGCAGTGAAGAACTGGCCAAAACCTACCACTCCGACAGAAGTTAGGAGTTTCTTGGGTTTGGCTGGGTATTATAGAAGATTTGTAGAAGGCTTTTCTAGTCTTGCTGCTCCCTTGACCCGATTGACTCAAAAAGCGATTAAGTACCAGTGGTCAGATGCATGTGAAACAAGTTTAAAGAAACTGAAGGAGTTGTTGACTACTGCACCAGTCCTAACCTTACCATCAGGACAAAAAGGGTTCACAGTCTATTGTGATGCCTCTAGGGTTGGGTTAGGATGTGTCTTGATGCAATTTGGAAAAGTTATTGTGTATGCATCTAGACAATTGAAGATACATGAGAATAATTATCCAACTCATGACTTGGAATTGGCCGCGGTAGTGTTTGCCTTACGAATATGGAGACACTATTTGTATCGGGTGCATGTAGATATATTTACAGATCATAAGAGTTTGCAGTACATAGCCACACAAAAGGATTTGAATCTCCGACAAAGAAGATGGTTAGAGTTACTTAAGGATTATGACCTTAGCATTCTTTACCATCCTGGAAAAGCTAATGTGGTGGCTGATGCACTCAGTAGGAGATC
This sequence comes from Anisodus tanguticus, assembly GCA_034509755.1. Lineage (NCBI taxonomy): Eukaryota > Viridiplantae > Streptophyta > Magnoliopsida > Solanales > Solanaceae > Anisodus > Anisodus tanguticus. Next base: position 10,330,414 of record CM067560.1, read on the forward strand.
AATGGGCAGTTTGGCCCACTTGGCGGTACAAAAGAGAGGTATTGTTCGTGCAGTACAAAAATTAGGGAACCTCGGGATTAGTTTAACTGAGGTCGGTGAAGGTAGGGTGGTGGTACGTGATACCTCGCAGTCTACCTTAACTTCAGAAATAAAAGAGAGTCAGTTCGAGGATATGGAATTTGTTAGGTTTCGGGAGAGGATTCAACAAGGAAAACCTTCACAATTTACATTAGGAGGAAATGATAGTACCCTTCGGTATAAGGGTAGGTTGTGTGTTCCTAAGGTAAGGGATCTAAGAAGAAGGATCTTAGACGAAGGTCACAATACCAGGTATTCCATTCATCCAGGATCAACGAAAATGTATCATGATCTCAAGGCAAATTACTGGTGGAAATGAATGAAGAGAGATGTTGCAGAGTTTGTCGGAAGATGTCTTACGTGTCAATAGGTGAAAGCCGAATATCAAAAACCCGGCAGCCTACTTCAGGACATTGGCGTCCCCATGTGGAAATGGGAGGCGATTCATATGGATTTTGTGACCGGTCTACCAAAAACACGAGAAGGTTATGATTCTATATAGGTGATTGTAGATCGACTTACAAAGTCAGCCCATTTCCTACCAGTCAAGACTACATATCGGGCACCGCAGTGTACATAAATTTATTTGAAAGAAATAGTGAGGTTACACGGGATTCCATTGCAAATTATTTCGGATAGGGGTTCCCAGTTCACCTCACACTTTTGGCAAAGTTTCCAACAGGGCCTCGGGACAAAGGTCAAGTTGAGTACGGATTTCCATCCGCAAACCGACGGACAAGCTGAACGAACAATTCAAACATTGGAGGACATGCTGCGGTCTTGTGTGTTGGACTTCCAGGGCAACTGGTTGGACCATCTATGTCTAATTGAGTTCGCCTACAACAACAGTTTTCATGCTAGTATACATATGGCTCTGTTCGAAGCATTGTATGGGCAAAAATATAGGTCTCCACTTGGGTGGTTCGAGGTGGGCGAAACACTACTGTTCGGACCCGAAGTCATTCAAGAAACAAATGATAAAGTTAAGATAATTCGGGAACGGATCAAGATAGCTCATAGCCGCCATAAGTCTTATGTGGATCATCGCAAAAGAGATCTCGAATTTCAAGAAGGGGAGAAAGTGTTTTTAAAAGTCTCTCCAATGAAGGGAGTGATGCGATTTGGCAAGAAAGGAAAATTGAGCCCAAGGTTTATTGGACCATATGAGATCTTACGAAGAGTGGGAAATGTGGCTTACGAACTAGCCCTTCCACAAGAATTAGAAGTGGTGCATCCGGTGTTTCATGTGTCAATGTTACGAAAATACTTGCATGATCCAAGTCACATCATCCAACCCCAAGAAATAGTCCTGAATGAAGAGCTTCAATATGAAGAAATGCCGGTAGAAATACTGGATAGACAGATTAAACATCTTAGGAATAAAGATATTGTATCCGTGAAGGTCCTATGGGGAAATCACTCCACAAAAGAAGCAACCTGGGAAGCCGAAGACGCGATGAAAATCAAATATCCTTTCCTGTTTGAGTAAGGTAATAAAATGTGTTTAGTTATGTTTCATGTGTGTGCCGTTTGTGTGTCTATGTGCATGTGTTACGACCTTATTCACATTCGAGGCCGAATGTTGTTTAAGGAGGGGAGAATGTAACTCTTGAAAGTTGTGTTTCATGTGTGTGCAGTTTGAATGTCTATGTGCATAGGTTACGACCTTACTCACATTCGAGGACGAATGTTGTTTAAGGAGGGGAAAATGTAAAGTCCTGTAAAAAAATTTAAAAAAAAAACAAAAACCACAACACAACACACACGACACAACACCTCACTCACCTTAACTCCTCCATTTCCCATAACTCCCTCACATCCCATTTATCATGGGCACTTTATGCACTTGGTTACAAATACAACACACACACACACATGATACAACACATCAAATATACAATACAACAAAAAGGGAGATTCAAAAAAATCAGAAACAAAACTCAGAAAAGAAAAGAAAAATAGATTAAAGAGAGCTACTAAGGAGTCCCAAAAAGGTTTGGTTGAAGGATAAGTTGAAGTTAAACATCATTCGCAATTACGAAGAAACAAAGGTGAGTTTTCTCACTCAAAGTTCTTAGTAAAATCCTTTATTTTTAAGTTACAATACATGTTAGAATATAATCCGGTTATTGAAAGAATGAGCATGAAATTTATGATTGTTTAATAACTAGTTTTGATTGTGCAATTGTAATCTGTTATACTGGGATATACTTGTTAGAATTGGATGAAATTTTACAGAGTTGTACATCTTTCTGTTACGGTCAGTTTGAGACTTTACGGGGATAAATCCGACTTACGCTTTGAGAGTTATCGCTGTTTAAACATTCTGCCTCGGATCAATCGAAGTCTGGAAGGGCATAATGTATAACGTAAAAAAAAACTGTACCAATCATTTAGGAATTTGAAAGTGTGTGATGAACAAAAGTTCTAGATTACTATGTCCTCGACAACTTGAGACTTTACGGGCATAAATCCAACTTACAGTTTGAGAGTTGTAACCCTTACAAGTGAAAAGGGCGAAATATTGAAGGAAAGAAATATTATTTGAGCCTTTTGAATATATGACATATTTAAACAAATAAATAAGTGCATTGGATCGGGTTGCACGGACCGCAACAAATAAGTGCATTGGATCGGGTTGCACGGACCGCAACAAATACATAAATGCATTGGATCGGATTGCACGGACCGCAACAAATATATATAAATGCATTGGATCGGGTTGCACATACCGCAACAAATATATAAATGCACTGGATCGGGTTACACGTACCGCAACAAATATATAAATGCACTGGACCGGGTTGCACGTACCGCAACAAATGTATAATATGTTATATGGGAAAAAGCAGGAGTACTGATTAAACTAAGTTGTTTTTTTTAAGACGAGTGGGGAGAAAATTTTGCTCGTGAATATTTATTGATTTATTTAATAAAAGGGTTGTAATCTGTTTATTTCAACATGCTTATGATTTTCTTATAATTTGATTGTAATTAAAAATATTGTGAGGTTACTTTGGACCGTAAGGTGAAATTCCCACTCAGCCCCGGATGGTAGGACTGACTCTTTTATTTAACATATTTCAGGAAGGCGCGATAGAGGAAAAGCTCCGCAAGAGGGCTAGCGATCGTCCCGCAGCCTCATCGTACCACCAATCCATTATTTCGGATTTGGTGAAAGTTACTCTAGACTAAGTTTGTTTAAAGAATTAAGTTTTATTATCTCGGGGACTGCCCCACATGAGATTGTTCTTCGTAAACTTCAAATTAATTATTATATATATTATTTCCGCAAATACCTGTCTAATCTAGGAAGAAAATGAAGTAAATTGTTCGCCTGGAAAGGGATAGTTGTCCAGGTGCCATCACGTCCTAAAGAAAGACTTGAGAAAAGTCAGGGCGTGACAAGAAGCTCAACAGTTTGAATTACTTGTTTCAAATCATTGTTATAGTATGTTTTGATGCCCATGTTGATTGAGCAGACATGTGGTTCGCTCAATCACATGCAGCCAGGCACCGAGTGTCATGTTTCACCCAGGCCATGGTTCAGAGTGTGACAGTAAACATATTTCTTTACAATATTATCGATTTAAGTTGAACTCCCGGAATACATCTGAATCAATCAAATATTTTGTTCAATAATATTAGCACAATCCAGAAAATAGGTTCATTATATTAGCTCAGACTAAGAATTGTCATCAGAGGAGTTAATCATTTTCTTATCATTCTTGAAAGAGGACACCACAACTTTTCCTATCTTTTCAACTGCCATTGTCTTCACTGACTTCTTGTCCTTCTTTGAAAATACATTTCCATTATTTGATGTGCCTTCTCTAGTATATCCTTTTCCCTTTCCATTATTCTTCATCTCTTCTCTTATCTTAGAGTATATGTATATGAGGAAGTGTAATTAATGTATTGCTTTGTTGCTTTAACTTGTGATGTTTTGAGGAGTACAAATGTTAAGGTATTTATAGGAGTTTAGGCTTTCTATATGCTATCCTTCTTATGGGTTTCATGTAACTTCTGGTTGAATTCTAGATTGTCCTATATTTTGTGCATGGAATGTGTTTGTGTGGGTTTTTGGAATTTGGGTTATCTACTTATTTACTCCCTCCATTCACTTTTTATAACACTTTGTACCTTCGGGCTAAGGTTTGACCCATATGATGGAATCATAATGGAATCAATATGAGGAGTGTAAGAAGTATTTTGAAAACTAATGAAGGTATAAGAAGAGTCGTTGGGAAAAGTATAGTCGGAAACTACCCTACGAAGCATTTTTTCTAGTGAGTTTTCATGAGGCCTCACTTCAAGCGAGCTTAACACCTTTATATGTTGTGATTTTGGAATAACTCAAAGCATGGAAGTTGTATCCCTTTGAAATACCTTTCCAACCATATATAGTGGAGGCTAAACGGATATCGGTACAAAGAGTTATAATCTATTTCATGAAAGGTCGCAGCGTTGGGAAATATTGCGGCCATAACAACCCATTCTACGGTCTGCAGAACTGATCTGCGGAGCGCAGAATGATCCGTAGAACTGATCTGTGGATCGCAAAATGATCCGTAGAACTGATCTGCGGAGCGCAAAATGATCCGCAAAATAGCCAAAATTTTGGGTGACTTATGTTCCATTTGTACGACCAAAAGTGACGCCAACATTCCCATTCGGTTGCCCGTAGAATGGACTTGCTATCCTCCTTAAAGTCACGTTTTCCCCAACTTCTATTCTATTTTTCAGTTCTCCAAGCCCTAGAATGAATTTTTTTTCTCCTCTCCTCATCCTCCCACAATAAGGAAAGTCTCTCCCATGTATTGCTAAGTAATTCTAACCCTTATACATCAATTCCTAACAAGATTAAACCTTGGGAATTCATAGATTCTTGGTTGAATCTTCATCTTGGACAAGGGAACTCTAGAATCCGAAATTTCAAGATTTCGATTTCAAAAGGTAAGATCTTCATCCTACACTCAAATATAGTTATACATTTGGTATTTAGAGTCTATAAGTTCTTGAATTAAAGCTGGAAAACATGATGGGCATGAATAATTATATGTTTGGGTTGTTGATTGTTGATTAAGGGTGTTGTTTATCTTAAGAGTGATGAAGAATGCTATTGATTGTAAGAATATGAGATTGTAGAATCATCAAGGATCAAGAAAATGGGTTATTGAGTTTAGAAACACCATTACTAAAATTTATGGAGCTTTATTCCCACCAAGTGTTTGACAAAATGCCTAGATGACCAAAACTTGAGTATTGTTGCTAATGTTGATTCCAATGACTTATAATGGTATAGATTAAAGTCGAAAGGGAGCGATGAAAGTTGTATTACGCTCAGTAGTAGGAAGTTAAGGTATGTGAGGCTAACTCGCTACGTTTGGTAATACTAATGATTCTTCCTACGCCACGTTCTTTTACAACGTTAAGAATTGCCTCAGAAATATAGTTAAGCGTAGTTCCTTGAATAGTTGTAGAACTTCTGCTCTCTAGTTTCGTAATTCGTTCATGACGTTTATTCCAAATATTGTAAGCTCAGTACGTAATCAATTTGGCCTTTGTTTGATACCCATGCGTCACAGTACAGAATACTCAGCATGTTTGTAAACTAGTTAGAGCTTCAATCCTCATAATCAGTTTCATGAATACATGTCTCAGAGTGTTTTACCTTTCAACATGATTCTCAGTTCTTTTATGTAAATTATTTAATATTGAACACTTGTATTTTGGGCCCGAGGCCACAAATTTATGCACATATATTGGGCCCTGAGGCCACCATTTATTATTTCAGTTAAATATATAATTCTCCATTTCAGAACAAGAAGTATTCATATTCTTTATTTCTTTGTTCACTTCAGTTATCAGTTCAGTTTTAGTTTCAACATTTACATTTTTTTCTTTTAGTTGCTTTACATACTAGTGCAATTCAAATGTACTAACATCCCTTTGCCCGGGGCCTGCATCTCATGATGCATGTAATGATTTATAGATTGACGACTCAGCAAGCTAGGTTCCAATATCAGCTACTTGGTGAGCCTCAATTTTTTGGGGCGTTATCGTATTTTCAATCTTTTAGGTATTTTAGTTTGTGAGGTATACCAGGGGCCTTGTCTCGGTGAACAATTAGTAGTTCAGTACTCTTTAGAGGCTTCATAGACTATAGTCGCAGTCACTCAAATGTTTAGCATGTTTTTGTGTTAGCCTTGTTGGCTACTTACTTATACATTCAGGCTTATTCAGTATTTCTGCATTTATGATATCTCAGCAGACCTTTTAGTAGATCAGCATGTATTAGTTTTAATTCCACATTCGGTATGTTTTGATATCACATATTGACTCAGTCAACCAGTTAGTTTGCTCGATCACATGCAATCAGGCGCCGAGTGTCGTGTTACGCCCATGCCATGGTTCGCGGCATGACAAACCTTGGTATTAGAGAACTAGGTTCAAGTATCCTAGAGATTCTATGAAGTCGTGTCTACTAGAGTCCTACTTATGAGTGTGAAACGCGCAATACTTATAATTGGGAGGCTACAAGGCATTTAGGGAAAGTTACCATTCTTTCTACTCTAGATCGTGCCATGAAGCTTAGAGCAATAAGTAACCTTCTATTCTTATCAAATTCTGTATGTATCGAATGAGCAAGCGACAATTATATAATTCAATGTCCAAGTGAGGGTGATTACTCATTGAGTTATAATTGTGGAGTGCATGTTGTCAACAGTTAAGATTTGAAGTGATATTAAAAGTGGGACAAACTGCATAGTTACTACAGACTAGGGCATAACCCTTATCATAAAGTATAAAAGCAGGTATAATGTTTTTTGGCTACCATTTACCAGTTATGCAGCCTTTCTGTTAGCAAGGCTATGGTTATTCAGTACGCCAATATTTAATTATTCGGTTAACAAATTTCTAATTTTAATGTATCCAGATTCTTGTGACTTTTGAGTATATACCGTGATGCCATTGGGTGCTCAAACAAAGTGTAAGTAAGAATGACTATAGCAAAATCTTCGTATGTTCTAAGTCTGGGTTAAGGCCCAAGACTCGCCGAATGGCGTAGGAAGTAAATTATCAGATAGTGGTACACTCTGAAGGACAAGTTGGTGGATGATAGTATATATATATATATATGTCAGACCCTACGGGGTAACATGTTAATGATTTAGTTACAGCGGGCATAGAAATTGATCACTATGGTTTTGAACAGAAAAGAGCTTAAGAAAAAAAAATTGAATATGAGTCAAAGTGTGTGATATTACAAAAGATATATTTTTATACAAATCATGTACATGGCCAAGAGGATATGATGCATGAAATGAGATCAAAGGGCAGACGATAGTGAAAGTCAGGGAATCATTTTAATTGTTCAATTTTATTCATATTAGAACTGGAAAATACTATGTTTGTAAGTTACTACAAGAAATAAAAAATTACTATGAGATAAAAGATATGACAGTTCCCTCTTAGGTTATGTGGATTAAGTGTTTACCCTGGATGTGTATACTATGATATGATTTTGAAGTGAATACAAAGTTTGGGGTTAGTTGTTCCAATTTTTCGTTTAATACAGATGAAATTTCCCTAAGTGTGATCCATGTCTATAGTTTAGCTGAGCACCAAAAGCCCGATGGTTTAGCACCAAATGTAGATAATCCTGAGCGGAGATGATAAACATGGACTTTATACCAGGGTACCTCACTCCTTTAGAAAGCATGATTCTATTTTGGAAATGCGGAGCGACATACTAAGACAACACACCCTTGCTAATGAGGACCACATATTCAGTAGAAGACTACGCCAAGTAGAATATTCAGGAAAGTTTCAGATTTTATGAGACTCAAGTGTCCATTGTTTCAGTTCATGGTGCCCAGTTCACAGCAAAATTTTAGAGATCCTTTTAGAAGGGATTAGGCACAAGGGTGAACCTTAGTACAACTTTTCATCCTCAGATTGATGGCCAGGCAGAGTGCACCATTCAGACCCTTGAAGATATGTTGAGTGCAGGTGTCCTCGATTTTAAAAGTAATTGGGATGATTACTTACCTCTCATAGAATTTTCCTATAATAACAGTTATCACCCTAGCATCAAGATGGCACCATTCGAGAATTTGCGTGGGCGCATGTATAGATTGTCAATTGGATGGTTTGAAGTTGGTGAAGCAAAATTCTTAAGGCCAGATTTGGTCCACCAGGATATGGAGAAAGTCAAGTTAATTCAGGAGCGTCTGAAAATGGCTCAGAGCCGCAAGAAGTCATATTAAAACGTACATCGTAGAGATTTAGAATTTCAGGTTGATGATTGGGTGTTCATGAAAGTTTCTCCCATGAAAGGCGTTATGAGATTTGTGAAGAAAAGGAAGCTTAGTCCCCGATATATTGGGCCATACAAGATCCTACGAAGGATCGGGCAAGTAGCTTATGAGTTAAAATTGTCGAGTAGGCGGAATGGGACGCGTCTGCGGAAAGCGAGGCTGCGGCAAGGCCCACTTCTCCACATCCGAACAGCAGGCCTACGACCCCATGACCCCCACCGATTTGGGCCAGACTTACAGCACTATGAATCACCAGCAACCCGACGACGCATGGTACATGGATACATGTTCCACATCCCACCTCACTCGTGACTCTGATAATCTCCTTCACCTATTCAATTTGAAAAATCATCAATCTATTTTGGTTGTCAATGGCAATCACATTTTAATTCAAGGCTATGACACCACTCAAACACAACCACCTCACCCACCCTTTATCCTAAGAAATGTCTTATATGCTCCTAACATCATTAAAACTTAATCTCTATTAGGAAGTTTGCTAGTGACAACTCTGTATCTATTGAGTTTGATCCTTTTGTTTTTCTGTAAAGGACCTACGTACGGGGACAACTCTTACGGGATGCAATAGTGTGGGGGACCTGTATCTTTTCTCATCCAATTTCGCTGCAAGTGTCAATCCACCCGGGAGAACCAATTTTTAATTTCCTTAGAAGTCAGAATTTCATTCAATGTAATAACAACAAATTTACCCCCGCTTGCTACTTTTATCCTTTAGGAAAGCATGTTAGACTTCCTTTTCAATCTTAAGTGTAACATTTTTCCTTTTGATATTATTCATGCGGATTTATGGACATCTCCTATTACTGGCAAACTAGATCACAAATATTATTTGGTATTTTTGGATGATTTCTCTCACTTTCTTTGGGTTTATCCTCTAAAATATAAGTCCCAAGTTTACACAATCTTTCATGAATTTCAAGCATATGTTTAAACCCAATTTAAAAAGACCATCAAAATATTTCAATGTGATAACAGCTGTGAGTTTGACTACCTTCCTTTTCATAAATTCTGTGTGGACGACGACATGGTGTTTCGATTTCTTGCCCCCATACCTCTCCTCAAAAATGGTAAATCCGAAAAAATCCTACGCACCATCAACAATAAGATCCGCACTATGCTCTTCCATGCTTCCACCCCCATTCTTTTTGGATGTACGCCTTACACATGGCGGCATACCTCCTTAATATATTACCAACAGGAACACTTCAAAAATAACTCCAAACAAAGTTCTCTTCCGTCGAATCCCCTCTTATGATCACCTTCAGATTTTTGATTGGCTATGCTGCCCGAATCTCGCCTATACGACCCCTCACAAATTAGCACCTAGAACTACCCCTTCCATTTTGTTAGATTTTCCATCAAACAATATGGGGTACATATGCTATGATTTGTCCACAAATAAAATTCTAGTCTCTCGCCATGTCACATTTGAGGAGAACGTTTTTCCATTTGCAAATATCTAAAAATTTCGAGATCCTGCTTACGGCTTCCTTGATGATCCGGACACATCCCCTCTCATTAGAAATGCCTTACATTGTGCCACCCATCCCGTCCCGTCACGCCCAGCCAACTGCCCCACCGTGGACTAACCCCCCCCCCCCATCCCGTTGCTGCCCCAACCCACTGACATTGAGTTTTTGACATTTATATGCTAGCCATGGTGGTATACATGTGGTTGATGATAGTGGTGGTTGTTAATTATGGTAGTAAAGTGTGTTCTCTATAGAAATCCTCGAATGATAGGATATTAATAATATTAATATTTTGTTGCAGATCTTAGGCATTCAAATTTATTGAAATTCGTTAAGTAGTTTTAAAAGAACCCAAACACACTTAATAAGATCTGAATGATAAAAATTTAAATTTAACTAATAATAATTACACTTAATAAATGAAATCCGAATATTTAAGATTAAGAATTTCATTAAATGCAAATAAATGACGTCTAATTAAGCGCCCTTTATGTTTTCACTTGAATGATTCCAATATTGTAATTTTTTACATAATTAATATTATTGCAAATCTAAGTCTGTTGTCGCAAGGTAGGAAACTGTTATTTAAATCATGTTACCTTGTTTTTTTAAATAGAAAATAGATTAATACATAGAACTTTAAAAAAGCAAAAGAGTGATATATAGTAAACATTTACCACATGAACAAATTAAACGTTGTTCATCACATACACATAGTATAAGTTACACTACAACCGTGCAGATTACAAAACTACAAATCTGATCTTCGGGATTTTAGTATGGATCACAAGAACTATGTTGCTCTGACTCTTAAAAACTGATATTGTACTCATTTCGAATTCTCCAAACTAAAATACATTAATCTTGAAAAATTCGACACGCACCCGTCGACATTTTTTAAGAGTTCGAGCAACATAGGTGCTAAGTAATCAAGTCAAGTAGAATCATCATGAGGATTAATCTTCTTTTTATCATTCTTAACTGAAAGAAATAATCCCTTGATTATTTTCCTTAATTGAAAGAGTATATATACATTTCCATAATAGGAGAATCCTATTCCTATTCTACTCCTAAAACCTTATTCTACTTGGACACTAACTATACAATTATGGTAATACAAATATTATGATAAGTGTACAATACTAATTACACAACAACATTACCTAAACTAGGAGACTAAAACATTACCTAAACTATAGATCATATACACGGTCAAATCAGCAAAGCCGAGAGCCAATATACATAGGATATACACGTGTATATTGTGTAAATCCTATGGATATTTAACACACCCTCACAGTCATAGCGGGCGGTCATCGAACGCTGAGATTGTCCCTAAAATCTTCAAAAAGGACCGAGGGAATACCCTTTGTAAAGATGTCGGCAATTTGATACGTGGACGGGACATGGCAGACGCGTACTTGACCACGAGCAACCTTTTCGCGAACAAAGTGAATGTCCATCTCGATATGTTTAGTGCGCTGGTACTGAACCATATTACCAGAAAGGTAGATGGCACTAATATTATCACAATAAACCAAGGTTGCCTTCTGAATAGGACAATGGAGCTCTGACAGCAAATTACGTAACAAACATGATTCTGAGACCACATTAGCTAACCCTCTATACTTGGCCACGACACTGGATGGGACAAAGTCGATTGACGTTTCACAGACCATGATACCAAATTATTGCCAAAAAACATACAATAGCCAGACGTAGACCATCTGGTGTCCGGACAGCCACCCCAATCGGTATCTGTATACGAGACAAGTGTGGACGTCGATAAAGGATATAAATGCAAGTCATAGTCAAGTGTACCCTGAATATAACGAATGATGCGTTTGAGCGCATTCATGTGCTCAACCCTGGGATCATGCATAAATAAACACACCTTCTGGACGGCATACGTAATATTTGGTCTCTTGAATGTGAGATACTGAAGGGCCCCTGCAAGACTGTGATAACGGGTCGGGTCCTCGTATGGTGCGCCAACCGCCGCACCCAATTTGGGTTTAGCATCAACTGGAGTGGAAGTGGACTTACATGATGACATCTCATCCCTCTCAATGATCTCGGCTGCATACTTCCTCTGTGACAAGAACAATCCACCTGCATGACGAGTGACAACAATCCTCAAAAAATAACTCAAGGGTCCCAAGTCTTTCATAGAAAACTCATAACTGAGAATTGTCATGATAGACGGGCGTAAGGCATCGGAAGAGGCAGTCAAGATAATATTATCCACATATAAAAGTATATAAGCCAAGGACGAACCACGATGATATATGAACAAAGAATTATCCGACCTACTGTGAGTGAACCCAATAGTCGAAACATAGTCGGCATACCTCTTATACCAGGCCCGTGGAGACTGCTTAAGCCCATATAAGGACTTCTTCAATAAACATACATGATTAGGATATTTGGGGTCCCTAAATCCCAAGGGCTGATGCATATACATTGTTTGTTTGAGATCACCCTGTAAGAAAGCATTCTTTACGTCTAACTGATGAATGTGCCATGCTATCGATAGAGCCAATATGAGTACCGTGCCAATGGTAGATGGATTTACCACCGGACTAAACATCTCCCCACAATCAACACCAATCTGCTGAGTCTTACCATCACCCACAGGCCGAGCCTTATGCCTTGCAAATGAACCGTATGAATTATCCTTATGAGCAAAAATCCACATAGACCTAATAATATTAATACCAGATGGACGGGGCACCAACTCCACGTCTTATTATCAATAAGAGCCTTATATTCATCGATCATAGCAATTTTCCAATTCGGGTTATTTAATACAGACACGGGATTAGGGGGTAAGGGTGATTTAAGAACATTAGAATTTAAATTAAAATGCATTTTTGGTTTAAAAAACCTCTGTTGACTACGAGTGACCGGTCTATGACTCGGGAAAGAATTGGGCGAACGTTGGGAATTTTATGTACTCGGGATGGACTGGCCAGCAGGCAGTGGGCATGCTGGCCCAATTCGGTAATGGGATGGGGACACATGGACTGGACCAGTGGCGTGAATAGGCTGGGTCACTGGCCCAGTAACTAGACATGACCCAGTTGCGAGTACTATAGCTCGTGACGGGGTAGTGGGGCCAGCGGGCAGTGGGCCCACTGGAGGATCTGGGGTGCGGAAGACGTCTGAAAACTGGTGAATAATATTCAGGGATATACCATCCTCCAAAAAATTATACAAACTAGGCACGGGAGTACTAACCTTAGTAAACGGAAATTGGGATTCATAAAAAATGACATGGCGACTAATGATGATTTTATTAGAGGATAAATCAAAATATTTGTAACCACGATGATTAGACAGAACCCCCAAAAACACACACGGAGTAGACCGGGCCTGAAGTTTGTTAATTATGGTGGACGAAAATAATGGATAACATAAGCACCCAAAGACCTGAAGATGTGAATACAAAGAAGTTGTATTATATAAAATTTGAAGAGGGGAAGAATATGTCAAACCTTTGGAAGGAAGAATGTTAAGGAGATATGTAGCCATTTGTAAAACATGATGCCAAAACAAAGGGGGTACGGAAGCATGAAGTAATAAAGTTCGGATAATGTTATTAATGGTATGAATTTTGCGTTCGGCTTTCCCATTCTGTGAAGAAGTATGAGGGCAAGAAAAATGAAAATTGATCCCATTAGTCGCACAAAATTCCCGGAATACCATGTTGTCATATTCTCTGCCATTATCATATTGAATATTTTTTATTTCTCGTTCGAATTGGGTTCTAATGAAAGCTCTAAATTTTAAGAAGATGGAAAAAACTTGAGATTTTTTTGCTATTGGAAAAGTCCATAAAAATTTAGAATAATCATCCAAAAAGAGAACATAATACCTATGACCCAAAGAACTAAGAACAGGAGACGTCCATAAGTCGCTATGAATAATATCAAATGGCATTAAAGTATGAGAATTAGAGTATTCAAATGGTAACCTAACAATTTTTCCTAAAGAGCAAGAATGACAATTCGGAGTACTACGCCTACCCTTACATGAAATAAAATTATTTTTATCTAAGGAAGACAAAATAGACGAACCTGGATGACCAAGACGAGCATGCCACAAGGAAGGAGCAAGGGCTGCAAATGGTGACAGCAAGGCTTGACTCGATAGACTGGAACATGGCGTGATAGGATAAAGATCTCCCCTACTATCAAACCTCATGAGATGACTCGCAGTCTTGAAATCCTTCACAGAGAAACCAAACGAATCAAATTCAATAGACACAGAATTGTCAGTGGTGAATTTAGGGACATACACTAAGTTTTTAATCAATTTGGGGGCATTTAGGATATTTTTCAAGATAAAGGGTGGATGGGGGGGAGACAAAGTTCTATGACTATAACCACGAATCAGAATAGAATTACCATTACCAACAATTATACCTCGGGAGTTTCTCAAATTGGAACAAGACGAGAGAGTATCTTGGTCGGATATCATGTGGGTAGTGGCTCCAGTGTCCATGTACCAACTTGTGTCCGGAGGATTTAATCCAAGCATGTGCATTGCGACTTCGATGTCAGTAGAAGTGGGGGCCACTGCGTGATGGGCCTATGGGGGCCGAGGCCCAAGCACCCCTGCTTGCTGCCTCGGCCCAGAAGGCTGACTGAAACTGGGCCACTGCATGTTGGGTCGTGACTAAGGCTGGCCAGCCCACTGCCATTGAGGTGGAAACATTGGGCTGGGCATCCCACTGCCATCGAAGAGGCCCAAAACTATTTAGAGGACCAAACGATCATACGAAACTGGCGCGCCAACGTTGTGGAGTTGGTCTGCCAATTCCTTCAATCTTTTACAATAAGCCGAAACGCTAGGGAAATCTTCCATGTTGACGTGGGAGAATTCCTACTCAAGAGTAACAACTCTAGTATTTTGATTATCTTGAAATATATCACGTAGTCTATCCCAAGTTGCCTGCGCCGTAGCGTCAGGCTTAATAATTGTTTGCTAAAGGTCCATCAAAATTGTGGAGTATATCCACTGAAGGACAGTCGCATCAAGAGTCGTCCCTAACTTAGGATCATCATCACATTGTGGCACCTCTGTATCCTCAGGAGCCGCGGGGATTATGTGATGGATGACTTGATGCGAGCGTGCGTGAATTTTGAACAGTTCGGCCCACGTCGCATGTTGGACGTTTTCTATTTCAAGAACAAGAGGGATGTTATTCTTGATGTTAGAAACTGTAAGGGCAGGATGAAACATGTTCCTTGATGTAGACATACTGATAGAACAATATGTGATTGGAGGATTTGGAAGAAAATTTGGGAGAAAGGATGAATCGTCGGTATGAAATCCGAGACGAAGGGGGGCTCCGAACTCGAGGTAGGCGACAGAAGTTGGAGGATTTTTAGAGAGTGGATTTTATGACCTAGACTTCTGGACCATGAAAGAAATAATCCCTTGATCATTTTCATTAATTGAAAGAGTATATATACAATTTACATATTCCATAATAGGAGATTCCTATTCCTATTCTACTCCTAAAACCTTATTCTACTTGGACACTAACTATACAATTATGGTAATACAAATATTATGGTAAGTGTACAATACTAATTACACCACAACATAACCGAAACTAGGAGACTAAAACATTACCTAAACTATAGACCATATACACGGTCAAATCAGCAAAGCCGAGAGCCAATATACATAGGACATACACGTGTATATCGTGTATATCCTATGGATATTTAACATTAACAACAGAAGAAACAACTTGGACACCGATTTCAATGTTTAATTTTAATAGGAAATTATTTTGCTATTTCCCTTCTATTGGTGTGAAAATTTCATCCTTCCTTCTATATTTTCTTGTTTGAGAAGATAACCTAGATTTTCTTATTACTCCTTTCTTCTTCTTTGTTATTTCTCCTCTCCTCTGAATTAATTACAATCTCTACTTTGTGTCTGTGAGCGTGGCTAAATCACCATAGACTTAATATAAGTGTGCTGAAAATCGAAGTGCATGCAATTCTAAGGAAGCATTAAGGAAAATACTTGGTTATTGTTTTCAATTTGGAAACATGTAGCAAGCTCCCTTCATCATAATAAAAACATCAGAAATACCCAAACGTTAATAGTTTACGAAATTTTTGTTATCTTATACTCTATTCGTCCCGAATAAGTTGTCACATTTTGCTTTTCGAGAGTTAAATTACAACTTTTCTCAAGACAATTTGATGGGGACAAAATATACTCGCCCCGTCTCA
This sequence comes from Anisodus tanguticus, assembly GCA_034509755.1. Taxonomy (NCBI): domain Eukaryota; kingdom Viridiplantae; phylum Streptophyta; class Magnoliopsida; order Solanales; family Solanaceae; genus Anisodus; species Anisodus tanguticus. The sequence continues at coordinate 10,346,566 of CM067560.1, forward strand.
ATTTAGGTATCTTACTTCATTTTTAGTCTGTTTAAAAAAATGTTTCTTTCTATATTTAGTAAAATTTTCAATCCCAAGACAAGTTTGAGACCACAAGATTTAAAGAACCCCACATATCTTTAATTTAAGACCATAAGATCCAAAAGTCTTCCTTTATTTTTTAAATTTCGTGTCAAGTCAAACTAAGACACTTAAAATGGGACGGAGGAAATATTATAATATTTTGAAATATTATTCAAAATTTATATAATTTGACTTCCGAAAAGCGAAACCTGTAAATAAATTTAAAACGGAATGAGTACATCTCTATGTGTAGATAAAGACATTCACAGTTTTTCCAGGGGTTTTCATCCGAGTAAAAAAAAGAAATGTTAGCATTTGCGATATTATTCATGCTGTGAGTGTGTTTGATGGGCCAGGTGCTTGTGCTGAAGCTAATATTTTCCAGTAAAACCGTGTGATGAGTACATTTGTCAATCTTATATATGTGTGAAAGAGAAAGATCACATAGCTAATGAGCCCCTCAAACCTAGCAATATAGCATATGAAATTCTGATAATTTAAAAGATATTTACACCATCAAATCTTGCAAGGTAATTGTCATTTTAAAGAATGTTGTAAATTTCTTACCGATATTGACCTAAATGTAGATACTAAAAATTATGACATTTAATCTAAATATAAATGAAATGTCGGTAATTGAATTGCGACATTTAAGAAGAATTATATAATGTTATCGTATGTCTAGTTTCTTGTAGTGATACGTAGATCTTTATAATCAACATTAATTGACATTTGTTGATAAAAATGATAACAAAAATACTATCACACATTAAGCTGCACAAATAATATAATAAATCTTTATACTGGCAATGCACAAATCTTATATCATTTCTATTTCATACAAATATAATAATACAACGAGAGTTGGAGGTGTTTCGCTACTTCTCTGCGTTGGTAGTGAGAGAGGGAAGCCGTGGACCAATGTAAATTTGTATATTATCTGGTCACTTTTGCTTGCTATGACAGTAACATATTTTATCTTTAAGATTACAAATAATATTTTTTGAAGAATTATTCAGAAATATCTTTGAGACCACCTGATAGTGTAAAGAAGTTAAAATGTACATTGTTCTGAACTTAAAATGAATAGTAGGCGTAACAAATTTCAGACAATATACATATATCAAATGAGAGTTTTAGTAACTAGACATGGTTTCATCAGCACTTCCTAGCAAGTGAATATATGGATCAAAAGTTGACGAGACAACAACAGTTTCACAGAGCTACAAGATCAGCAAAAGTTTATTTGTTGCCGTGTTGGTATGTCAAGTTAATTCATTGATATTAATTGGTTGGGGGAATTATTCTGAAGTTCCCTAATGCAGGGGCGGAGCTACACCCACCAAGGGTAGTCAGATGTACACCATTCATCGGAAAATTTTTCCGGATATATGGGTTAAATATAAATATTTTTGGATATATATTAACCGTTAAACATTCTTGATAAAGAAGAGAAAGATAGTCTAGTGGTTAAGGGTGTGCAAATGTTCCTTAGAGGCATGGGTTTGAGCCTCAGTTCCTACAATTTGCTTATTTTTTCCATTTTCTTTCTCAACCCTCCGCTAGCCTAAAAGTATGAACACACCCTTGACGAAAATTCTGGCTCTGCCACTGTCTTAATGGATCTTCAGCCTATGGATCATAGCCTAAAAGAAACAGGGCAGATTATTAGGGATGGGTTTGTGTTTAAGAAAATTACTTTTCAAATTAAGTTATATATGTGGCGAATCATATTACGGGACGTGGCTATTTTAAATTGAAAAAAAGCCGTCAAGTTAAGGCCGTTAGTTTGGGGGTATTTTTAGATCAGAAAGTAAATAAAGGGTATTGGTAAGTCATTTTTTTTTATAGAATATAGATATTTTAGTCCTTTTTCGTAAATTCAATAACTAATTTTGATATCAATCGGATGCTATTGAGAAATTTCAAAACATCGTTGAAATAATTAAGGACAGTATTTACGTCCTATTATTTGAAAAGTGAAAGTACGAGACATCAACTTTATGATACAAGTATCAGCATTAGAAAAAAACAAGATAACTGTGGACTTCATCGCCAATCTATCATTAAATAGCTCGTCGTTAACATAATCTTTTTATAATATGTCGCTTAATAGATTAGTGATGAACTTTGTTGTTTAGCCGTAGAATTTTCCCGTTGTTAATTCTTATTACTCTAATTTATAGTGTACAAATTATTTTGACACAAGACCAATATCTCCCGCCTTGATTTATTTTGCATCTCAGTTTTTTTTTTTACATTAAGAATTTCTTGTAGTTTCTTTGGATGATACGTGTTAGAACAAATATACTATCTAATTACGCTTGTGTTGGTATATATTGGAGCTGCCGAACACTAAGATGTGGTCGTATCTCACCATTTCTTAATATTTTGTCTGTCTAGCTCTCTAGATTACTCTAAAAAAACCCACATAACCGCCGTTGTTATTTAAAATTACAGTTTTAAGTTATATACATCGTCGATGTAAATAGTTTTTCACATTATCACTAAAATAGGGAAAGAGGAATCGTTGGTGTAAAAATTTGTTACTGATGGTTTGTTTAACTTAAACTCTATGATTTATAAGTGAATACGCAAAATACCTTAGGAGATAAGTAATTACCAAATTGGTCTCTGATCTTTGCAAGTTGTACTAAATTACTCATCAACTTCAATTCGTTTTGATCAATATCATTAGTGTTTGATACAATTACATCTTATAATAAGGCTGGTTTAAATGTGCCGCATTTTTTTATATTCCAATAAATGGCTATGCATATTACTGAATTTTTCACGAAGAATCAATTTGTTTGTATACACCATCAGTATACGATGAAGAGAACAAAGATGACATTAACAAATGAAAACGAAGGCTCGCGTTACAAAATTACAACCCTCATACAAATACAAAATACTACACCATAGTTTATTAATAGTTACATAATGTAAAAATTATTTACAATACTGTCAATGTATACAAGGTAAACTCCTCCCGAATACATTTGAATCAAATAAATACGTATATTAATTAACCGGAGGGTTTAATCTTTTTCTTATCATTCTTAAAGGTGGAGGCGGTAGCTTTCACTATCTTTTCAACAGCCATTGCCTTCACAGATGTCTTGTCTTTCTTTGGAAACACACTTCCATTTTTTGATGTGCCTTCACTATATCCTTTTCCCTTTCCGTTATTCTCCATCTCTTAGAATTTTATATGTTATGTATGTGAGGAAGTGTAGTGTATTGCTTTGTTGCTTTAACTTGTGATGCTTTGAGGAGTTCATATGTTGAGGTATTTATAGTAGTTTTGAGGCTTTTTTATTGGTCATGAAAGTTTAGGTGCAACTCTGGTTGAATTTCTGAGTAATTAATTAGCTCATGTAAGATTGAAAGTAGATTATTGTTCATTTCTTTCATGGAATGTGTTTGTGTGAGTTTTTGCTTTCGGATTGTTCATTTTAATGTGAAGTCATGTGTATTATTAAAAACTGTTTGTGTGGATGAGCAAGGAAACTACGAATTTAATTTTCAAGCTAATTACTGAAAATCATTTTTTAAATAGTTTATTATGGCATGGTGTGTGTGTGTGTGTGATTGGAGGATGGAATGGATTTTAGTTTGTGGGGTTGCGTGGGTATGTGGGTTATTTAGGACGACTCTGCTTAATTTTGTTTTTCTGTGTATTTGTTAATTACACGTACAATTGACCACCTATGAAATTGTTATACATTCTTGTTAATGAAAAAGAATATTTGACCAATACCAAGATTTTGGAAGTGGAATTTGCATTGTACTTGAGCTTTATTAAATTTCGAACTTATTAATTCAATAGAGTTAATCAGAAAGAAAACTAATTTTACTTTTCCATGTAATTTCTGTATCATTATTTTCATATTTGCCTAGTAAAATATGTAAATCGTAGTTTTTTGTAAAGGAAGCATGTCCCTGTCATAATTTTACATGAAAAAGTATCTTAGAGCTCTACTCAATTACGGAGTAAATATTTTTTTTAATAACTTACATATATAACTATAGTTTTTGAGATGGGTGCATCAGGCTCGTGAAGTAGTGCAGCACACGAGCAACTCGAGAGCCAAGGTAGCAAGCTACCATAATGGACTCTTCCCTTACAAAATTGAGTTAAATCTTGTGGGTCAATGACCCACATTATCAGATATTTTAAAAACAAGTGGAACTTACACAAATACAAAATACAATACCATAATTTATTAATGAGCTTAACTTATATACATAAACAAAGGGTATTCTACTTTTAAAAAAAAGGGTATTCTACACGTTATAGTTATGTTTTGTAATTTATTTAAATAATAATTACAAAATATAACTATATCCTAGAGTTAGCTATGTGATGTAATTATTCCATACTACACTTGATCTAGCCAAAAACACTCTCTTCTTTCTCCTCTAACGGATAGTCTAGCGGCTATTTCTGATCGTATGTTGCCCCATTCTCCTTCTCATGGAGCATCCGGGAGGGAAACTTCCGGCACTTAAGGAGGGGAAAACATTTCTATTGTTACTCCGAATCAACCCAATGAAATAATTGCTGACAAAGCTTCTTATGTTGCATCTCAGTTTTTTTTTTACATTAAGAATTTCTTGTAGTTTCTATAGTTGATGGTTAATTTCAGAACAAAAATATCTAATTACGCTTGTGTTGGTATATATTGGAGCTAGCGAATTCTAAGATGTCGTCTTATCTCCTCATTTTTTAATCTCGGTCTGTTTATCTCTCTACGTTGCTCTATAAATACCCCATGCACATAGCTATATTGTTATTTAGAGTTTAAGTTATATAGATCGTCAACATAAAGAATTTTCTATACTATCACTGTTACATGTAAAGATAATATGAGGATGTAAAATTCGTTACTGATCCTTTGTTCAACTTAAACTTTGTAATTTTTAAGTGACTAGGCAAAATGTCATAGGAGATAAGTTATTTACCAAATCCGTCTCTGATCTTTGCAAGTTGTACTAAATTACTCATCATCAACTTCAATTTCTTTTGATCAAATCATTAGTGTTAGATACAATTATATCTTATATAATAAGACCGGTTTGTGCCGCATATTATTTTATATTCCAACTAACGGCTATCAATATTACTGATTTTTTCACGAAGAATCAAATTGTTTGTATATCGGTATACGACGAAGAGAACGAAGATTGCAACTAAAAAAGGCAGCCCGATGCATTAAGCTTCCGCTATGAGCGGGGTCCGGGGAGAGCTGGACCACAAGGGCCTATTATACGCAGCCTTACCTTGCATTTCTGCAAGAGGCTGTTTCCACGGCTTAAACCCGTGACCTCCAGATCACATGACAACAACTTTACCAGTTACTCCAAGAACAAAGATACAACTAACAAACGAAAACGAAGACTCGTGTTACAACATCCTTGATGATAATTAACTAGAAAATTAAATCACCCTCACATAAATACAAAATACGGCACCATAGTTTATGAATGAGTTTAACTTATATACATAAACAGAGTAAAAAATCAGATAGATAGTGTAAAAAAGTCTTTGCAATAATATTGATGTATATAAGCTAAACTCCGCCGGAGTACATTTGAATCAAATAAACACATACATTAATTAACCGGAGGGGTTAATCTTTTTCTTATCATTCTTGAAAGTGGACACCACAGCTTTGCCTGTCTTTTCAACGGCCATTGGCTTCACTGATTTCTTGTCTTTCTTTGGAAACACACTTCCATTCTCTGATGTTCCTTCACTATATCCTTTGTCCTTCCCATTATTCTCCATCTATTTTTTTCTCTTAGAGTTTATGTTATGTATGTGAGGAAGTGTAGTGTATGGTTTTGTTGCTTTAACTTGTGATGTTTTGAGTGTTGAGGTATTTATAGGTGTTGTGAGGCTTCTTTATGGTCATGAAAGTTTTCGTAACTTCTGGTTGAGTTTCTGAGTAATTAGCTCATGATGTAAGATTGAAAGAAGATTGTTGTTCATTTCTTGCATGAAGTATGTGTTTGTGTGGGTTTTTGGATTCGGATTATTCATTTTAATGTGAAGTCGTGTGTGTTAATATTATAAACTGTTGTGTGGATGAGCCAACAAACTAGGAATTTACTTTTTCATGCTAAATTTCTGAAAATTAATTTTTATTTAGTTTATTATTGCATGGTGAAGGGATTTAATTTGTGGGTTTGTGTGGGTGTGTGAATTAATTAGGACCACTCCTATTTAATTTTATTTTTCCTTGTATTTCTTAATTAAAGTTGACCGCCTATATATGAAATTGTTATACATTTCTTGTTAATGAAGTACTCCGTGTTACTCGTGATATTAGTTTTTTTAAGAATATTTAAATTCCAAGGTCTTGGAAGTGAAATTTACGTTGTATTTAAGCTTATTAAGTTTCGAACTTGTTAATTTCATAGAACTAATCAAAGATAAAATTTATTTTACTTTTCCATGTAATTGTTAGAGTTTTTTGAGTTTTACTTTTCTGGAAAAAAATTCAAATTATTATCATAAATGCTTTTACTTTTTCTGAAAGGAAAATATAATTCTCTTCCATATTTGACTATTCCTTTTTCTTGGAGGAAAACTTTTGGACATCTATAAATTGAGGACCTTCTTCCACAACTAGAAAACACATAAAAGTATTCACAATGTATTGTTTTGAGAGTATTGTTTAGAGGGAGATTGTTCTCTTATAGTTTTAATGTTTTTTATTTTATTTTTTTTCAACGTGTAGGTCAATTGACCAAATTCAAATGATATCATAAAGTATTTTTTATAGTTTTTCTTTGTGTCTGATTTATAGTCATTCAAGGTCTGAATTATTAGATTTCTCATGACGTCATGATTATTTCAATCCCAAAAAGTGGTATCTGTTATGGAATCGAAGGAACAAGAAGAGAAAACCGAAGAGAGAATGAACAAAAACTCATTGCATTAATTTATTTCATTGTTTCTTATATTGAAAATAAAGGACTACATCATTATTTATTGAAAACTAAAGGGAATAAAATAAAAGCAAATATGTTATTTTTCTTATTGATACTAAACTAAACTGAAGCTAAATATTCTTTAATTAATGTAGATACCAGATTTAGAAGGAAACTAAATATTCTAAAATATTACTTGACTAAAATATTTTACCATTAATGTAGATCATAAAATAAAAGGAAAGTAAAATATTTTACGATTAATTTTGACCACCTTGTAAAATTGTTTTCTAACGTATCTCCACAGACCAAATCTGATAGTTTGTAATCAATGAAAATTTGTGTGACTTTTAAATAAAAATATTGATGTTTGTCATGGTTCAAAATAGGTACATTAAACTATGTAATGGTTAAAAATTGGTATTGGTTGAAAAGGCTCATGCGTTTAATATAAACATGAGTTAAAATTGATATTGGAGCTCATGCGTTGAAAATAAAAAGCAAGGGTTAAAATTGATATTGGAGCCCATGCATTGGAAATAAAAGTAAGGGTTAAAATTGAATTAAAAATAGGTATATGTTAAAAGTAGTTGAAAGTAGTTCTTCTTCTTTAATGAAATCACAGATCCATTGAGATCAATGAACCTGACTCTGATACCACTGTGATGAAATCGAAGGAACTAGAAGAGAACATCGAAGAGAGAATGAACAAAAACTCATTGCATTAATTTATTACATTGTTTCTTAAGTTGAAAATAAAGGACTACATCACTATTTATAGAAAACTAAAGGGAATAAATATGTTATTTTCCTTATAGACTTGTGTTTGATATCCACGAGTCTCGGTTTAGAATACTCAGTATGCTAAAACTCTAATACTCATAATCACTTCAGTATTTCATGTCCATTATTTCACGTACAATATCTCATGTTCAGTATTTCACATCAGTATATTCAGAAATCCAGTATCATATTGAGCACCTGTATTATTATGGGTCCAAGACCACAATTATATATATTATGGGCCCAAGATCACATATTATACATGTATTATGGGCCCAAGGCCACAATTATATATATATATATATAAACAGGTGACTCTCCAGTTCAGTACCAGAAGTATTCTTATTATTTGCTTTCTTATTCAGTTATCAGTTTCAGTTTTAGATTTAATACAATATCTTCTGGTTGATTTGAGTTGCCCCTTCACCGAGCACCCCACATCTATTTGTTCTTTCAGATGCTTTACATGCAGTACAATTCAAATGTACTAACATCTCTTTGCATAAGGCCTGCACTTCACGGTGCATGGTGCATGTGCTAGTTTTAGGGAGAAGAATATGCTTAGTAGGATTGCTTCGGTATCAGCTGCTTGGTGAGACCCTCTCATTCGGGGTGTCAGTCTATCATGTCATGATTTTATTATTCTAGTAAAGGAATGACAGGGCCTTTTTCTGGTACACAAATTTAGTCACACTCATGTCAGAAGTTTCATAGACTAGACTAGTGCAATATGTCAGATATGTCAGTTTTACAGTTATCCAGACTTATGATATTTTCAGACTATTTCCGTAATATATTTTCATATTAGAAACTCAATAGTTTGAATTACTTGTTTCAAATCATTGTTATAGTATGTTTTGATGCCCATGTTGATTGAGCAGACATGTGGTTCGCTCAATCACATGCAGTCAGGCACCGAGTGTCGTGTTTCACCCAGGTCATGGTTCAGAGTGTGACGGTAAACATATTTCTTTACAATATTATCGATGTAAGTTGAACTCCCGGAATACATCTGAATCAAGTAAATATTTTGTTCAATAATATTAGCACAATCCAAAAAACAGGTTCATTATATTAGCTCAGACTAAGAATTGTCATCAGAGGGGTTAATCTTTTTCTTATCATTCTTGAAAGAGGACACCACAACTTTTCCTATCTTTTCAACTGCCATTGTCTTCACTGACTTCTTGTCCTTGTTTGAAAATACATTTCCATTCTTTGATGTGCCTTCTCTAGTATATCCTTTTCCCTTTCCATTATTCTTCATCTCTTCTCTTATCTTAGAGTTTATGTATATGAGGAAGTGTAATTAATGTATTGCTTTGTTGCTTTAACTTGTGATGTTTTGAGGAGTACAAATGTTAAGGTATTTATAGGAGTTTAGGCTTTCTATATGCTATCCTTCTTACGGTTTTCATGTAACTTCTGGTTGAATTCTAGATTGTCCTATATTTTGTGCATGGAATGTGTTTGTGTGGGTTTTTGGAATTTGGATTATCTACTTATTTACTCCCTCCATTCACTTTTTGTAACACTTTGTACCTTCGGACTAAGGTTTGACCCATATGATGGAATCATAATGGAATCAAGATGAGGAGTGTAAGAAGTATTTTGAAAACTAATGAAGGTATAAGAAGAGTCATTGGGAAAAGTATAGTCGGAAACTACCCTACGAAGCATTTTTTCAAGTGAGTTTTCATGAGGCCTCACTTCAAGCGAGCTAAACACCTTTATAAGTTGTGATTTTGGAATAACTCAAAGCATGGAAGTTGTATCACTTTGAAATACCTTTCGAACCATATATAGTGGAGGCTAAATGGATATCGGTACAAAGAGTTATAATCTATTTCATGAAAGGTCGCAGCGTTGGGAAATATTGCGGCCATAACAACCCATTCTACGGTCTGTAGAACTGATCTGCGGAGCGCAGAATGATCCGTAGAACTGATCTGCGGAGCGCAAAATGATCCGCAAAATAGCCAAAGTTTGGGTGACTTATTGTCCATTTGTACGACCAAAATTGAGGCCAACATTCCCATTCTGTTGCCTGCAAAATGGACTTGCTATCCTCTTTAAAGTCACGTTTTCCCCAACTTCTATTCTATTTTTCAGTTCTCCAAGCCCTAGAATGAATTTTTTTTCTCCTCTCCTCATCCTCCCACAATAAGGTAAGTCTCTCCCATGTATTCCTAAGTAATTCTAACCCTTATACATCAATTCCTAACAAGATTAAACCTTGGGAATTCATAGATTCTTGGTTGAATCTTCATCTTGGACAAGGGAACTCTAGAATCCGAAATTTCAAGATTTCGATATCAAAAGGTAAGATCTTCATCCTACACTCAAATACAATTATACATTTGGTATTTAGAGTCTATAAGTTCTTGAATTAAAGCTAGAAAACATGATGGGCATGAATAATTATATGTTTGGGTTGTTGATTGTTGATTAATGGTGTTGTTTATCTTAAGAGTGATGAAGAATGCTATTGATTGTAAGAATATGAGATTGTAGAATCATCAAGGATCAAGAAAATGGGTTATTGGGTTTAGAAACACCATTAATAAAAGCTATGGAGCTTTATGCCCACCAAGTGTTTGACAAAATGCCTAGATGACCAAAACTTGAGTATTGTTGCTAATGTTGATTCCATTGACTTATAAATATAGTTAAGCGTAGTTCCTTGAATAGTTGTAGAACTTCTGTTCTCTAGTTTTGTAATTCGTTCATGACGTTCTTTCCAAATGTTGTAAGCTCGGTACGTAATCAATTTGGCCTTTGTTTGATACCCATGAGTCACATAACAGAATACTCAGCATGTTTGTAAACTAGTTAGAGCTTCAATCCTCATAATCAGTTTCATGAATACATGTCTCAGCAAATCATTACTTAGTATGTCAGTGTTTTACCTTTCAACATGATTCTCAGTTCTTTTATGTAAATTATTTAATATTGAACACTTGTATTTTGGGACCGAGGCCACAAATTTATGCACATATATTGGGCCCTGAGGCCACAATTTATTATTTCAGTTAAATATGTAATTCTCCATTTCAGAACAAGAAGTATTCATATTCTTTACTTCTTTGTTCACTTCAGTTATCAGTTCAGTTTTAGTTTCAACATTTACATTTTTTTCTTTTAGTTGCTTTACATACTAGTGCAATTCAAATGTACTATCATCCCTTTGCCCGGGGCCTGCATCTCATGATGCATGTAATCATTTATAGATTGACGACTCATCAAGCTAGGTTCCAATATCAGCTACTTGGTAAGCCTCAATTTTTTGGGGTGTTATCGTATTTTCAATCTTTATAGGTATTTTAGTTGGTGAGGTATACCAGGGGCCTTGTCTCGGTGAACAATCAGTAGTTTAGTACTCTTTAGAGGCTTCATAGACTATAGTCGCAGTCAGTCAAATGTTTAGCAGGTTTTTGTGTTAGCCTTGTTGGCTACTTACTTATACATTCAGGCTTATTTAGTATTTCTGCATTTATGATATCTCAGCAGACTTTTTAGTAGATCAGCATGTATTAGTTTTAATTCCACATTCAGTATGTTTTGATATCACATATTGACTCAGTCAACCAGTTAGTTTGCTCGATCACATGCAATCAGGCGTCGAGTGTCGTGTTACGCCCAGGCCATGGTTCGGGGCATAACAACCCTTGGTATTAGAGCACTAGGTTCAAGTATCCTAGAGAGTCTATGAAGTCGTGTCTACTAGAGTCCTACTTATGAGTGTGAAACGCGCAATACTTATAATTGGGAGGCTACAAGGCATTTAGGGAAAGTTACCATTCTTTCTACTCTAGATCGTGCCATGAAGCTTAGAGTAATAAGTAACCTTCTATTCTTATCAAATTCTGAATGTATCGAACGAGGAAGCGACAATTATATAATTCAAAGTCCAAGTGAGGGTGATTACTCATTGAGTTATAATTGTGGAGTGCATGTCGTCAACAGTTAAGACTTGAAGTGATATTAAAAGTGGGACAAACTGCATAGTTACTACAGACTAGGGCATAACCCTTATCAGAAAGTACAAAAGCAGGTATTATGTTTTTTGGCTACCAGTTACCAGTTATGCAGCCTTTCAGTTAGCAGGGCTATGGTTATTCAGTACACCAATATTCAATTATTCAGTTAACAAATTTCTAATTTTAATGTATCCAGATTGTTGTGACTTTTGAGTATATACAGTGATGCCATTAGGTGCTGAAACAAAGTGTAAGTTACAATGACTATAGCGAAATCTTCGTATGTTCTAAGTCTGGGTTAAGGCCAAAGACTCGCCGAATGGCGTAGGAAGTAAATTATCAGATAGTGGTACACTCTGAAGGACAAGTTGGTGGATGATAGTATATATATATATGTCAGACCCTACGGGGTAACATGTTAATGATTTAGCTACAGAGGGCATAGAAATTGATCACTATGGTTTTGAACAGAAAAGAGCTTAAGAAAAAATAATTGAATATGAGTCAAAATGTGTGATATTACAAAAGATATATTTTTATACAAATCATGTACATGGCTAAGAGGATATGATGCATAAAATGAGAACAAATGGCAGACGATAGTGAAATTCAGGGAATCATTTTAATTGTTCAAGTTTATTCAGATTAGAACTAGAAAATACTAAACAAAAATTACTATGAGATAAAAGATATGATAGTTCCCTCTTAGGTTATGTGGATTAAGTGTTTACCCTGGATGTGTATACTATGATATGATTTTGAAGTGAATAGAAAGTTTGGGGTTAGTTGTTCCAATTTTTCATTTAATACAGATGAAATTTCCCCAAGTGTGATCCATGTTTATAGTTCAGAAAAGATAGTATACGGTCGTAGAATATCGTCAGATAATGAGGGAGTTATAAATAACCTTATGCTTCACTTTAGTATTTAGAGCAGAATAAGAGAACATGATGCTAGTAGGTGGTTAACAAAAGAATAGTAAGTAAGTTTTTAGTAGATACAATGCATTAGCAATTTCAATAGTGTTAGTAGAGCTAAGACTTGATTTTCTTAGTCAGATAAACACTAGTAAGTGGATAACAGTTTGAATACATCTGAATGTATGTTAGAACCCAAGGGTTTAAGTTAAATTCAAGGTATAGTGATTAGTTGAAGAAGAAATCAGCTAAGTCGTAAGAGAGAAAACTATAGAAGAATAGCCTTGGCAACTTTTGCACAAGGGGAGATGTTGGTACTTTGAGGTACAAAGTCAGACTATGCGTTTTAGACGTAGATGGACTCAAAGAGAGAATTATATCTAAAGCCCACAATTGTAGGTATTTCATTCGCTCAGGTTCCACAAAGATGTATCATCATCTTAAGGAGATTTATTGGTGGAACGACATGAAAAAGAACATAGCAGATTTTATGGCAAAAAGTCTAAATTGTCAGCAGTTGAAAGCTGAGCACCAAAAGCCCGATGGTTTAGCACCGAATGTAGATAATACCAGGTACCTCGCTCCTTTAGAAAGCATGATTCTATTTGGGGATTGCGGAGCGACATACTAAGACAACACACCCTTGCTAATGAGGACCACAGATTCAGTAGAAGAGTACGCCAAGTAGAATACTCAGGAAATTTTCAGATTTTATGGGACTCAAGTGTCCATTGTTTCAGTTCATGGTGCCCAGTTCACAGCAAAATTTTAGAGATCCTTTTAGAAGGGATTAGGCACAAGGGTGAACCTTAGTACAACTTTTCATCCTTAGATTGATGGCCAGGCAGAGTGCGCCATTCAGACCCTTGAAGATATGTTGAGTGCATGTGTCCTCGATTTTAAAAGTAATTGGGATGATTACTTACCTCTCATAGAATTTTCCTATAATAACAGTTATCACTCTAGCATCAAGATGGCACCGTTCGAGAATTTGCATGGGCGCAGGTATAGATCGTCAATTGGATGGTTTGAAGTTGGTGAAGCAAAATTCTTAAGACCAGATTTGGTCCACCAGGATATGGAGAAAGTCAAATTAATTCAGGAGCGTCTGAAAATGGCTCAGAGCCGCAAGAAGTCATATTAAAATGTACATCGTAGAGATTTAGAATTTCAGGTCGATGATTGGGTGTTCATAAAAGTTTCTCCCATGAAAGGCGTTATGAGATTAGTGAAGAAAAGGAAGCTTAGTCCCCGATATATTGGGCCATACAAGATCTTACGAAGGATCGAGCAAGTAGCTTATGAGTTAAAATTGTCGAGGGGGTGGAATGGCGGCTGCAGAAAGCGAGTCTGCGGCAAGGCCCACTTCTCCACGTCCGAACAGCAGGCCTACGACCCGATGACCCCCACCGATTTGGGTCAGGCTTACAGCATTATGAATCACCAGCAACCCGACGACGCATGGTACATCGATACATGTTCCACATCCCACCTCACTCGTGACTCTGATAATCTCCTTCACCTATTCAATTTGAACAATCATCAATTTATTTTGGTTGTCAATGGCAATCACATTTTAATTCAAGGCTATGACACCACTCAAACACAACCACCTCACCCACCCTTTATCCTAAGAAATGTCTTATATGCTCCTAACATCATTAAAAACTTAATCTCTATTAGGAAGTTTGCTAGTGACAACTATGTATCTATTGAGTTTGATCCTTTTGTTTTTTCTGTAAAGGACCTACGTACGGGGACAACTCTTACGAGATGCAATAGTGTAGGGGACCTGTATCTTTTCTCATCCAATTTCGTTGCAAGTGTCAATCCACCAACCTCTCTAGCTGCCATCTCTCCATCCACTTGGCACAATAGACTCGGGCACCCGGGAGAACCAGTTTTTAATTTCCTTAGAAGTCAGAATTTCATTCAATGTAATAACGACAAATTTACCCCCGCTTGCTACTTTTGTCCTTTAGGAAAGCATGTTAGACTTCCTTTTCAATCTTCATTAAGTGTAACATTTTTCCTTTTGATATTATTCATGCGGATTTATGGACATCTCCTATTACTAGCAAACTAGGTCCCAAATATTATTTGGTGTTTTTGGATGATTTCTCTCACTTTCTTTGGGTTTATCCTCTAAAATATAAGTCCCACGTTTACACAATCTTTCATGAATTTCAAGCATATGTTTAAACCCAATTTAAAAAGACCATCAAAATATTTCAATGTGATAACAGCCGTGAGTTTGACTACCTTCCTTTTCATAAATTCTGTGTGGACGACGACATGGTGTTTCGATTTCTTGCCCCCATACCTCTCCTCAAAAATGGTAAATCCGAAATAATCCTACGCACCATCAACAATAAGATCCACACTATGCTGTTCCATGCTTCCACCCCCCTTCTTTTTGGATGTACGCCTTACACATGGCGGAATACCTCCTTAATATATTACCAACAGGAACACTTCAAAAAATAACTCCAAACGAAATTATCTTCCGTCGAATCCCCTCTTATGATCACCTTCGGAATTTTGATTGGCTATGCTGCCCGAATCTCGCCTATACAACCCTTCACAAATTAGCACCTAGAACTACCCCTTCCATTTTGTTAGATTTTCCATCAAACAATATGGGGTACTTATGCTATGATTTGTCCACAAATAAAATTCTAGTCTCTCGCCATGTCACATTCGAGGAGAACATTTTTCCATTTGCAAATATCTAAAAATTTCGAGTCCCTGCTTACAGCTTCCTTGATGACCCGGACACGTTCACTCTCATTAGAAATGCCATACATCATGCCACCCATCCCGTCCCGTCACTGCCCAGTCAACTGCCCCACCATCGACTAACCCCCCCCCCCCCCCCCCCGCATCCCGTCGCTGCCCCAACCCACTGACATTGAGTTTTTAACATTTATGTGCTAGCCATGGTGGTATACTTGTGGTTGATGATAGTGGTGGTTGTTAATTATGATAGTAAAGTGTGTTCTCTATAGAAATCCTCGAATGATAGGATATTAATAATATTAATATTTTGTTGCAGATTTTAAGCATTCAAATTTATTGAAATTTGTTAAGTAGTTTTAAAAGACCCCAAACACACTTAATAAGATCTGAATGATTAAAATTTAACTAATAATAATTACACTTAATAAATGAAATATGAATATTTAAGATTAAGACTTTCATTAAATGCAAATAAATAACGTCTAATTAAGCACCCTTTATGTTTTCACTGAATGATTCCAATATTGTAATTTTTTACATAATTAATATTATTGCAAATCTAAGTCTGTTGTCGCAAGGTAGGAAACTGTTATTTAAATCATGTTACCTTGTTTTTTTTAAAGAGAAAATAGATTAATACATAGAACTTTAAAAAAGCAAAAGAGTGATATATAGTAAACATTTACCACATCAACAAATTAAACGTTGTTCATCACATACACATAGTATAAGTTACACTTAAAAACAACCGTGCAGATTACAAAACTACAAATCTGATCTTCGGGATTTCAGTATGGATCACAAGAACTATGTTGCTCTGACTCTTAAAAACTGATATTGTACTCATTTCGAATCCCCCAAACTAAAATACATTAATCTTGAAAAATTCGACACGCACCCGTCGACATTTTTTAAGAGTCCGAGCAACATAGGTGCTAAGTAATCAAGTCAAGTAGAATCATCATGAGGATTAATCTTCTTTTTATCATTCTTAACTGAAAGAAATAATTCCTGATTATTTTCATTAATTGAAAGAGTATATATACATTTTCATAATAGGAGAATTCTATTCCTATTCTACTCCTAAAACATTATTCTACTTAGACACTAACTATACAATTATGGTAATATAAATATTATGGTAAGTGTACAATACTAATTACACCACAACATTACCTAAACTAGGAGACTAAAACATTACCTAAACTATAGACCATATACACGGTCAAATCAACAAAGCCGAGAGCCAATATACATAGAATATACACGTGTATATTGTGTATATACTATGGATATTTAACACACTCTCGCAGTCATAGCGGGCGGTCTTCGAACGCTGAGATTGTCCCTAAAATCTTCAAAAAGTACCGAGGGAAGACCCTTTGTAAAGATGTCGGCAATTTGATACCTGAACGGGACATGGCAGACGCGTACTTTACCACGAGCAACCTTTTCGCGAACAAAGTGAATGCCCATCTCGATATGTTTAGTGCGCTGGTACTGAACCGGATTTCCAAAAAGGTAGATGACACTAATATTATCACAATAAACCAAGGTCGCCTTCTGAATAGGACAATGGAGCTCTGACAGCAATTTACGTAACCAACATGATTCCGAGACCACATTAGCTACCCCTCTATACTTGGCCACAACACTGGATTGGGACAAAGTCGATTGACGTTTCGCAGACCATGAGACCAAATTATTGCCAAGAAACATACAATAGCCAGACGTAGACCGTCTGGTGTCCGGACAGCCACCCCAATCAGCATCAGTATACGAGACAAGTGTGGACGTCGATAAAGGATATAAATGCAAGTCATAGTCAAGTGTACCCTGAATATAACGAATGATGCGTTTGAGCGCATTCATGTGTTCAACGCTGGGATCATGCATAAACAAACACACCTGATGGACGGCATACATAATATCTGGTCTCATGAATGTGAGATACTGAAGGGCCCCTGCAAGACTGTGATAACGGGTCGGGTCCTCGTATGGTGCGCCGACCACCGCACCCAATTTGGGTTTAGCATCAACTGGAGTGGAAGTGGACTTACAGAATGACATCCCAGCCCTCTCAATGATCTCGGCTGCATACTTCCTCCGTGACAAGAATAATCCACCTGCATGACGAGTGACAACAAATCCCAAAAAATAACTCAAGGGTCCCAAGTCTTTCATAACAAACTCATAACTGAGCATTGTCATGATAGACTAGCGTAAGGCATCAGAAGAGGCAGTCAAGATAATATCATCCACATATAAAAGTATATAAGCAAAGGACAAACCATGATAATATATGAATAAAGAATTATCCGACCTGCTGTGAGTTAACCCAATAGTCGAAACATAGTTGGCAAACCTCTTATACCAGGCCCGTGGAGACTGCTTAAGCCCATATAAGGACTTCTTCAATAAACATACATGATTAGGATATTTGGGGTCCCTAAATCCCAAGGGCTGATGCATATACATTATTTTCTTGAGATCACCGTGTAAGAAATCATTCTTTACATCTAACTGATGAATAGGCCATGCTTTCGATAGAGCCAAGCTGAGTACCGTTCGAATTGTAGATGGCTTTACCACCGGACTAAACATCTCCCCACAATCCACACCAACCTGCTGAGTCTTACCATCACCCACAGGCCAAGCCTTATGCCTTGCAAACGAACCGTCTGAATTGTCCTTATGAGAAAAAATCAACATAAACCTAATAATATTAATACCAGATGGACGGGGCACCAACTCCCACGTCTTATTATCAATAAGAGCATTATATTCATCGGTCATAGCAATTTTCCAATTCGGGTCATTTAATACAGACACGGGATTATGAGGTAAGGGTGATTTAAGAATATTAGAATTTAAATTAAAATGTATTTTTGGTTTAAAAATACCCTGTTGACTATGAGTGACCGGTCTATGACTCGGGAAAGAATTGGGCGGACGTTGGGAATTTTCTGGACTCGGGACGGACTGGCCAGCAAGCAGTGGGCCTGCTGGCCCAATTCGGTAACTGGATGGAGAAACATGGACTGGACCAGTGGCGTGAATGGGCTGGGTCATTGGCCCAGTTACCGTTATTGGCCCAGTAACTGGACAGGACCCAGTTGCGAGTATTGTAGCTCGTGACGGGGTAGTGGGGCCAGCATGCAGTGGGCACGCTAGAGGATCTGGGGTGCGGGAGATGTCTGAAAACTGATGAATAATATACAGGGATATACCATCATCCAAAAAATTATACAAACTAGGCACGAGAGTACTAACCTTAGTAAACAGAAATTGGGATTCATCAAAAATGACATGGCGACTAATGATGATTTTATTATAGGATAAATCAAAATATTTGTAACCACGATGATTAGACGGAAACCCCAAAAACACACACGGAGTAGACCGGGCCTAAAGTTTGTTAATTGTGGTGGACGGAAATAATGGATAACATAAGCACCCAAAGATCTGAAGATGTGAATACGAAGGAGTTGTATTATATAAAATTTGAAGAGGGGAAGAATATGTCAAACCTTTGGAAGGAAGAATGTTAAGGAGATATGTAGCCATTTGTAAAGCATGATGCCAAAACAAAAGGGGTACGGAAGCATGAAGTAATAAAGTTCGGATAATGTTATTAATGGTATGAATTTTATGTTCGGCTTTCCTATTCTGCGAAGAAGTATGAGGGCAAGAAAAATAAAAATTGATCCCATTAGTTGCAAAAAATTCCCGGAATACCTTGTTGTCATATTCTCTGCCATTATCATATTGAATATTTTTTATTTCGCGTTCGAATTGGGTTCTAATGAAAGCTCTAAATTTTAAGAAGATGGAAAAAACTTGAGATTTTTTTGCTATTGGAAAAGTCCATAAAAATTTAGAATAATCATCCAAAAAGAGAATATAATATCGTTGACCCAAAGAACTAAGAACAGAAGACGTCCATAAGTCGCTATGAATAATATCAAATGGCATTAAAGTATGAGAATTAGAGTATTCAAACGGCAATCTAACAATTTTTCCTAAAGAGCAAGAATGACAATTCGGAGTACTACGCCTACCCTTACATGAAATAAAATTATTTTTATCTAAGAAAGACAAAATAGACGACTGTGGATGACCAAGACGAGCATGCCACAAGGAAGGAGCAATGGCTGCAAATGATGACGACAAGGCTTGACTCGATAGATTGGAACATGACGTGATAGGATAAAGATCTCCTCTACTATCAAACCTCATGAGATGACTCCCCGTCTTGAAATCCTTCACAGAGAAACCAAACGGATCAAATTCAATAGACACAGAATTGTCAGTGGTGAATTTAGGGACATACATTAAGTTTTTAATCAATTTGGGGGCATATAGGGTATTTTTCAAGATAAGGGGTGGATGGGGGGGAGACAAAGTTTTATGACTATAAGCACGAATCAGAATAGAATTACCATTACCAATAATTATACCCTGGGGGTTGCTCAAATTGGAATAAGACGAGAGAGTATCTTGGTCGGATGTCATGTGGGTAGTGGCTCTGGTGTCCATGTACCAACTTGGGTCCGGAGGATTTAATCCAAGCGTGTGCATTGCACTTCGATGTCGGTAGAAGTGGGGGCCACTGCGTGATGGGCCTATGGGGGCTGAGGCCCAAGCACCCTGCTTGCTGCCTCAGCCCAGAAGGCTGACTGAAACTAGGCCACTGCATGTTGGGTCGTGACTGAGGCTGGCCAGCCCACTGCCATTGAGGTGGAAACATTGGGGCACTCTTGTTTGGCCCGGATCGCGAGGCCTATCGCCATCGCATAGGGACCCACTATGGGGCCCAAACCATTCGTTGCACCGATCGCCCCCGAGAGCCAAGACCTTTGCCACCACCACTGTTCCGGCTGCCGCCATTGTTGCCGCCACGATTCTTGCCATTATTTTTCTTATTTTCTCCCTTTTTGCCGCCACCATTGTTGCGGTTTTGGCCCGAGTTGTTGGAATCGGTAGGATGAAAGTTGGACTCGGTGATCATGACTACGGGACTAGCACCGATAGCCGCCTTTTTAGCCATGCCTGCTTCTTCGAGTGAAAGAATAGAACGGGCCTGATAAAATTACGAAAAAGGATTGATTTGACGAAGAAGCGTGCCAACACCATTATAGGCCTCAGAGAGGCCCAAAACCATTTGGAGGACCAAACGATCATTCAAAACTGGCGCGCCAACGTTGTGGAGTTGGTCTGTCAATTCCTTCAATCTTTTGCAATAAGCCGAAACGTTAGGGAAATCTTCCATGTTGACGTGAGAGAATTCCTACTCAAGAGTAACAGCTCTAGAATTTTGATTATCTTGGAATATATCAGGTAGTCTATCCCAAGTTTCCTGCACCGTAGCGTCAGGCTTAATAATTGTTTGCAAAAGGTCGGTCGAAATTGTGGAGTATATCCACTGAAGGACAGTCGCATCAAGAGTCGTCCCTAACTTAGGATCATCATCGCATTGTGGCACCTCTGTATCCTCAGGAGCCGCGGGGATTAGGTGATGGATGACTTGATGCGAACGTGCGTGAATTTTGAATAGTTTGGCCCACGTCGCATATTGGACGTTTTCTATTTCAAGAACAAGAGGGATGTTATTCTTGATGTTAGAAACTGTAAGGGCGGGATGAAACTTGTTCCTTGATGTAGACATACTGATAGAACAATATGTGATTGAGGGATTTGGAAGAAAAATTGGGAGAAATGATGAATCGTCGGTACCATATCTGAGACAAAGGGGGGCTCGGAACTCGAGGTAGGCGACGGAAGTTGGAGGATTTTTAGAGAGAGGATTTTATGACCTAGACTTCTGGACCATGAAAGAAATAATCCCTTGATTATTTTCATTAATTGAAAGAGTATATATACAATTTATATATTCCATAATAGGAGAATCCTATTCCTATTCTACTCCTAAAACCTTATTCTACTTGGACACTAACTATACAATTATGGTAATACAAATATTATGGTAAGTGTACAATACTAATTACACCACAACATAACCGAAACTAGGAGACTAAAATATTACCTAAACTATAGACCATATACACGGTCAAATCAGCAAAGCCGAGAGCCAATATACATAGGACATACACGTGTATATCGTGTATATCCTATGGATATTTAACATTAACAACAGAAGAAACAACTTGGACACCTTTTTCAATGTTTAATTTTAATAGGAAATTATTTTGCTATTTCCCTTCTATTGGTGTGAAAATTTCATCCTTCCTTCTATATTTTCTTGTTTGAGAAGATAACCTAGATTTTCTTATTACACAATCTCTACTTTGTGTCTGTGAGCGTGGCTAAATCACCATAGACTTAATATAAGTGTGCTGAAAATCGATGTGCATGCAATTCTAAGGAAGCATTAAGGAAAATACTTGGTTATTGTTTTCATTTTGGAAACATGTAGCAAGCTCCCTTCATCATAATAAAAACATCAGAAATACCCAAACGTTAATAGTTTACGAAATTTTTGTTATCTTATACTCTATTCGTGCCAAATAAGTTGTCACATTTTGCTTTTCGAGAGTTAAATTACAACTTTTCTCAAGACAATTTGATGGGGACAAAATATACTCCCTCCGTCTCAATTTAGGTATCTTACTTTCATTTTTAGTCTGTTTAAAAAAATGTTTCTTTCTATATTTAGTAGAATTTCAATCCCAAGACAAGTTTGAGACCACAAGATTTAAAGAACCCCACATATCTTTAATTTAAGACCATAAGATCCAAAAGTCTTCCTTTATTTCTTAAATTTCGTGTTAAGTCAAACTAAGACACTTAAAATGAAACAGAGGGAATATTATAATATTTTGAAATATTATTCAAAATTTATATAATTTGACTTCCGAAAAGCGAAATCTGTAAATTAATTTAAAACGGAATGAGTACATCTCTATGTGTAGATAAAGACATTCACAGTTTTTCCAGGGGTTTTCATCCGAGTAATAAAAAAGAAATGTTAGCATTTGCGATATTATTCATGCTGTGAGTGTGTTTGATGGGCCAGGTGCTTGTGCTGAAGCTAATATTTTCCAGTAAAACCGTGTGATGAGTACATTTGTCAATCTTATATATTTGTGAAAGAGAAAGATCACATAGCTAATGAGCCCCTCAAACCTAGAAATATAGCATATGAAATTCTGATAATTTAAAAGATATTTACACAATCAAATCTGGTAACGTAATTGTCATTTTTAAGAATGTTGTAAATTTCTTACCGATATTGACCTAAATGTAGATACTAAAAATTATGACATTTTATCTAAATATAAATAAAATGTCGGTAATTGAATTGCGACATTTAAGAAGAATTATATAATATTATCGTATCTCTAGTTTTTTGTAGTGATACGTAGATCTTTATAATCAACATTAATTGACATTTGTTGATAAAAATGATAACAAAATACTATCACACATTAAGCTGCACAAATAATATAATAAATCTTTATACTGGCAATGCACAAATCTTATATCATTTCTATTTCATACAAATATAATAATACAACGAGAGTTGAAGGTGTTTCGCTACTTCTCTGCGTTGGTAGTGAGAGAGGGAAGCCGTGGATCAATGTAAATTTTTATATTATCTGGTCATTTTGCTTGTTATGACAGTAACATATTTTATCTTTAAGATTACAAATAATATTTTTTGAAGAATTATTCAGAAATACCTTTGAGACTACCTGATAGTGTAAAGAAGTTAAACTGTACACTGTTCTGAACTTAAAATGAATAGTAGGCGTAACAAATTTCAGACAATATACATATATCAAATGAGAGTTTTAGTAAAGCACTTCCTAGCAAGTGAATATATGGATCAAAAGTTGACGAGACAACAACAGTTTCACAGAGCTACAAGATCAGCAAAAGTTTATTTGTTGCCGTGTTGGTATGTCAAGTTAATTCATTGATATTAATTGGTTGGGGGAATTATTCTGAAGTTCCCTAATGCAGGGGCGGAGCTACACCCACCAAGGGTAGTCAGATGTACACCATTCATCGAAAAAAATTTCTGGATATATGGGTTAAATATAAATATTTTTGGATATATATTAACGGTAAACATTCTTGACAAAGAAGAGAAAGATAGTCTAGTGGTTAAGGGTGTGCAAATGTTCCTTAGAGGCACGGGTTTGAGCCTCGGTTCCTACAATTTGCTTATTTTTTCCATTTTCTTTCTCAACCCTCCCCTAGCCTAAAAGTATGAACACACCCTTGACGAAAATCCTGGCTCAGCTACTGTCTTAATGGATCTTCAGCCTATGGATCATAGCCTAAAAGAAACAGGGCGGATTATTAGGGATGGGTTTGTGTTTAAGAAAATTACTTTTCAAATTAAGTTATATATGTGGTGAATCATATTACGGGACGTGGCTATTTTAAATTGAAAAAAAGCCGTCAAGTTTAGGCCGTTAGTTTGGGGTATTTTTAGATCAGAAAGTAAATAAAGGGTATTGGTAAGTCATTTTTTATAGAATAGAGATATTTTTTGTCCTTTTCCGTAAATTCAATAACTAATTTTGATATCAATCGGATGCTATTGAGAAATTTCAAAAACACCGTTGAAATAATTAAGGACAATATTTACGTCCTATTATTTGAAAAGTGAAAGTACGAGACATCAACTTTATGATACAAGTATCAGCATTAGAAAAAAACAAGATAACTATGGACTTCATCGCCAATCTATCATTAAATAGCTCGTCGTTAACATAATCTTTTTATAATATGTCGCTTAATAGGATTAGTGATGAACTTTGTTGTTTTGCCGTAGAATTTGCCCGTGGTTAATTCTTATTACTCTAATTTATAGTGTACAAATTATTTTGACACAAGACCAATATCTCCCGCCTTGATTTATTTTGCATCTCAGTTTATTTTTTTTTACATTAAGAATTTCTTGTTGTTTCTTTGGATGATGCGTGTTAGAACAAATATACTATCTAATTACGCTTGTGTTGGTATATATTGGAGCTGCCGAACACTAAGATGTCTTATCTCACCATTGAATATGAAGGACTTCCTAAGTATTGTAAAGAGTGGTGGAATAGAAGAATATGGCTGCTGGTGAGGATGGAAAAACAAGACAAAGGTTACCAATGAAACAGTTACTGAGGAATGAAAGGACAACAACGAAGTTGAAACAGAACAAAAACAGAAGGATGATGAATAGGACAAGAATAAAGAGGTACAAGAAAAATGATTAGGTTGCCATTGTCACTGATCAAGCGGATGGTAACAATGACCGGCAGAAAACTGATGGAAAGATAGGTAGAATAAGAAGAAGAATAAGTAATTTTGTAACATTTAAGAGGCATAACACGATACTTATATAATATTATCGTATCTCTAATTTCTTGTACTGATAGATTTTTTGAAATTAACGTTAATTGATATATTTGATAAAAATAATAAAGAAAATATTATCACACATTAAACTACATAAATAATGTTATATCGACAATGCACAGATCTTAGATCCTTTCTTCATAATGGAAAGATAATATGGCTAGAGTCCGTACGTAGGTATTTCAGATACTTCTCTAGGCTGACACTAAGAGAGGTAAGTAGCGGTCCAATATAAATATTTTTTTTTTATATTATCATATCATGTTGTTGTTTTTTACTTAACAAACATCAATAAAAAGTTGGGATACAATTATTCTAGGGAATAAGAAGTAAGTAACTATTACAATGATAAGAAATGATAAACTAGCTATTATAATAAACTGTAAATCAAGAACTTAACAAACTGCTTGTGTGATTTGCTGAGTCGAGTGATGGCACTTTGTCTTTAAGACAAGATTGTCCCGTATATCTCCTTTTACGTTGTCGGGCAATAGTCTCCCAAGATACAACAACAACTTAACAATTGAGCAAAGGAAACTCAAGTGTTACTCTTGAAGAACTTTGAGTATAGTAACTTTGCTAGAGAGGAAGAAAATGAATTCTGAAAATTCTGGAGTATTTTCTAAGTGTTGTGTAGTCTTCAATTTAGCCAAAGGCCTCAATTTATAGTGTAAGGAGAAGACCCTCAACTAGCCAACTAATGGCCTTCAATAGCCATGTAATGGCACTTGATTGAGGGGTTACATTCAGCCAAATAATGACTGAATTCATGTGCCAAGTAATGGAAAATCAATGCTCCAAAACCAACTCAAAGGTTAGAACTTTCCAACTTTCCGTCGCAGCATTCTGCCTCCGAAGCGCCGCGGCTCCAGTAAGTGAAGACTCAATTAGCGTAGCGGCGCCCCCTGTTAGGCGCTCCGGCGCCTCGGCTCCGACGTGGCTGCGTTGCGGCCCTTCGCGTATACATGATCCAAGTTTTCTATTGGATCTTGGATCATGTATACGCATAAATTCATTAAGTAATTTTTGTATTAATCAGACGCTATGAAAGAATATCAAAAACACCTTTGAAATATAAAGTTAATATTTACGTCCGACTATCTGAAAAGTGAAAGTTCGAGATATCAATTTTAGGATAAAAGTATCAATAATTTTAAAAATTAAAATTAGCAACGAACTTCATGACTAAACTAAGATGTCGTCTTATCTCCTCATTTTTTAATCTCTGTCTGTTTATCTCTCTACGTTGCTCTATAAATACCCCATGCACATAGCTATATTGTTATTTAGAGTTTAAGTTATATAGATCGTCAACATAAAGAATTTTCTATACTATCACTGTTACATGTAAAGATAATATGAGGATGTAAAATTCGTTACTGATCCTTTGAACAACTTAAACTTTGTAATTTTTAAGTGATTAGGCAAAATGCCGTAGGAGATAAGTTATTTACCAAATCCGTCTCTGATCTTTGCAAGTTGTACTAAATTACTCATCATCAACTTCAATTTCTTTTGATCAAATCATTAGTGTTATATACAATTATATCTTATATAATAAGACCGGTTTGTGCCGCATATTATTTTATATTCCAACTAACGGCTATCAATATTACTGAATTTTTCACGAAGAATCAAATTGTTTGTATATCGGTATACGACGAAGAGAACGAAGATTGCAACTAAAAAAGGCAGTCCGATGCACTAAGCTTCCGCTATGAGCGGGGTCCGGGGAGGGCCGGACCACAAGGGCCTATTATACGCAGTCTTACCTTGCATTTCTGCAAGAGGCTATTTCCACAGCTTAAACCCGTGACCTCCAGATCACATGACAACAACTTTACCAGTTACTCCAAGAACGAAGATACAACTAACAAACGAAAATGAAGACTCGTGTTACAACATCCTTGATGATAATTAACTAGAAAATTAAATCACCCTCACATAAATACAAAAGACGGCACCATAGTTTATGAATGAGTTTAACTTATATACATAAACAGAGTAAAAAATCAGATAGATAGTGTAAAAAAGTCTTTGCAATAATATTGATGTATATAAGCTAAACTCCGTCGGAGTACATTTGAATCAAATAAACACATACATTAATTAACCGGAGGGGTTAATCTTTTTCTTATCATTCTTGAAAGTGGACACCACAGCTTTGCCTATCTTTTCAACGGCCATTGCCTTCACTGATTTCTTGTCTTTCTTTGGAAACACACTTCCATTCTCTGATGTTCCTTCACTATATCCTTTGCCCTTCCCTTTATTCTCCATCTATTTTTTTCTCTTAGAGTTTATGTTATGTATGTGAGGAAGTGTAGTGTATGGTTTTGTTGCTTTAACTTGTGATGTTTTGAGTGTTGAGGTATTTATAGGTGTTGTGAGGCTTCTTTATGGTCATGAAAGTTTTCGTAACTTCTGGTTGAGTTCTGAGTAATTAGCTCATGATGTAAGATTGAAAGAAGATTGTTGTTCATTTCTTGCATGAAGTATGTGTTTGTGTGGGTTTTTTGTTTCGGATTATTCATTTTAATGTGAAGTCGTGTGTGTTAATATTATAAAATGTTGTGTGGCTGAGCCAACAAACTAGGAATTTAATTTTTCATGCTAAATTCCTGAAAATTAATTTTTATTTAGTTTATTATTGCATGGTGTGTGTGTGTTGGAGGGGGAAGGGATTTAATTTGTGGGTTTGTGTGGGTGTGTGAATTAATTAGGACCACTCCTTTTAATTTTATTTTTCCTTGTATTTCTTAATTAAAGTTGACCGCCTATATATGAAATTGTTATACATTTCTTGTTAATGAAGTACTCCGTGTTACTCATGATATTAGTTTTTTTAAGAATATTTAAATACCAAGGTCTTGGAAGTAGAATTTACGTTGTATTTAAGCTTATTAAGTTTCGAACTTATTAATTTCATAGAACAAATCAAAGAGAAAAATTATTTTACTTTTCCATGTAATTGTTATGGTTTTTGCCCTCATTTTCCTACCATATTTAGGGTTTCTTAAAATATGTAATGGTTAAAAATTGGTATTGGTTGAAAAGGCTCATGCATTGAATATAAACATGAGTTAAAATTGATATTGAAACTCATGCTTTGAAAATAAAAAAACAAGGGTTAAAATTGATATTGGAGCCATGAGTTGAAAATAAAAGTAAGGGTTAAAATTGAATTAAAAATAGGTATATGTTAAAAGTAGTTGAAAGTAGTTCTTCTTCTTTAATGAAATCACAGATCCATTGAGATCGATGAACCTGACTCTGATATCACTGTTATGGAATCGAAGGAACTAGAAGAGAACATCAAAGAGAGAGTGAACAAAAACTCATTGCATTAATTCACTACATTGTTTCTTACGTTGAAAATAAAGGACTGCATCACTATTTATAAAAAAATTAAAGGGAATAAATATGTTATTTTCCTTATAGATACTAAACTAAAATGAAGTTAAGTATTTTTTAATTAATGTAGATACTATATTTATAAGGAAACTAAATATTCTAGAATATTACTAGACCAAAATATTCTATCATTAATGTGGATCATAAAATAAAAGGAAAGTAAATTCTAACAATAATTTCACTACCTTCATTTTCATCTTACTAAATAATCCAAAATGAAAATTTTGAATTAAAATAATATAACATAAAGTTAAAACAATAGCATGGATGAATTTCAGATAAATATTTTAGACCTATGGACAAGCTCGCATTGGATTATTTGCATTCTATGAGCTTTTTTGAAATCGCCTTTTGAATTCTATCACTTATTAACCAATGTGCTAATTTCATCTTTAAAATTAGTGGTTGGTATAAGCAAATATCCCTTATTTAGGCCACCATTTGGATTTTATTCCTATTTTTAAAGGTTATGCAAATATTCTCTGAAAATTACCCTTCAAGACATGTTAGATCCAAGTCATATGCTTGTCCAAATATAGCTCTATAGACAAAGCATTAGACTATCGCATGACGTTTATAATAACTTATAAAATTTAACATCGTGATCTAACATCTTCAATATGTCTAAAAGAAATTTTTAGACTACAGTCCTAAAGGAACTTAAATTGCAAGAAAAATATATAATGGATCATTTACTAAACAACTCTAAAAGAAAGGGACAAACAAAAATTCACTGGATAATGAATTTCTTTTAGACAAATTTAACTCACTAAATTAAAGGGTCATAATTTAAAGAGTGGCCTAAAAAAATCAAGTGTACAAATTCCCAAATAGCAGTCACTCCGTTAAAAATCACCAATAATAATTATAATTTTTATTTATAATAATAATTATTAAAAATAAAAAATAACTATATAAATGATAAAAGATCATATTTGGGGTCTAAACTTTTCTGTTGGCCCTGGAGCCGGCCTTGCTTGAAGCAAACCGCTAGATTTTCTATTACTCGGTTATTCTTCTTCTTTATATTTAAAATGCACACATCTTAGACACAGAAATGATCGATAATACGACGGGATTCGAAAAATAAAAATGTAGCATCTAAAATTTAAACTTGGAACCCCAAGGTGAATTTTGAACCCTCTAAATCATTGAACCAACCTCTACTCTTATATTGGGTACTCAAAATCTATATATCTACATACAAAATAAGAAAATACCTATTATATACGGTGTAATTTTTTGTCGAGGGTGTTTGGGTGAACACCCTCGGCGGGCCCTAGATCCGACCCTGACTTCTCTAGGCTGGTAGTAAGAGAGGGAAGCCGCGGTCCATTATAAATACATTTTTTTATTATCAAGTCATTTACACCTGTTGTAGCAGATAGTCTATTTTATTTTTAAGATGACAAATAATTTTTTATAAAAAATTATTCATAAATACCTTTGCGGTAACCTGTACTATTCTGAACTTAAAATAAATAGTAGGTGTAACAAATTCCAGACAATATACATATCAAATTAGAGTTCTAGCTAGTAACTCGACATGGTTTCAAACAAAATGTCACAAGTTAAATTTCTTAAAAACTTAAATTAAAGTAAAATCATCAACACTTCCTAGCAAGTAAAAATTTTGGACCAAAGTTTCACAGGCCTACGAGGATTGCTTGCTGACGTGTTGGTCTGTCGAGTAAATTTCATTGATATTAATAGCTTGTAGGAATTATTTGGAAGTTCCCTATTGGACTTTAGCCTATGGATGATATATAAGCATAAATTCAATAAGTAATTTTGATATTAATCAGACGCTAGCTATTGGAATATCAAAACACCGTTGAAATAATTGAGGTTGATATTTACTTCTGATTATCTGAAAAGTGAAGGTGGAGTACGAGATATCAACTTTAGGATAAAAGTACCAACACTATAGAAACATAAAAAAATTGAAATTAGCTACGATCAATTTTGTCATTAATCTATCGTTAAATGACAACTCGTATCTAATAGAACTTCTTTATAATCGTTGCTAATCCTTCACTTAATAGGATCAGCGAAAAATTTTGTTATTTAGCTACATAATTTATCTATTGCTAATTTTTATTTTTACTATAGTGCAAAAACTATTTTGGCACAAGACCTATATCTCCTTCCCTTCATTTATGTTGCATATTTGGTTTTTTAACATTAAAGGATTTCTTGTAGTTTCTTTAGTTGATGGTTATTTTTAGAACAGAAATATCTAATTACGATTGTGTTGGTATATGTTGGAGCTAGCGAAGTCTAAGATGTCGCCTTATCTCATCATTTCTTAATCTTTTGTCGATCTATATACCAACATATACCAACACAATAAATACTCCCATGCACATAACTTATATGCATCGTCAGTGTAAAAAAATGCATATTATTATTATAATAAGTAAAGATATAACCTAATTGTGTAAAAATTTGTTACTGACGGATTGTTTAACTTAAATATTGCGATTTATAACTGATTATGCCACATCCTGTATAAGTAAATTACCAAATTGGTCTCTCATGTTTGCAAGTTGTACTAAATTACTGATCAACTTCCATTCGTTTTGATCAATATCATTAGTGTTTGATACAATTACATCTTATAATAAGGTCGGTATGTATGTGCCGCATTTTTTTATATTTCAATTAGCGGTTATGAATATAACTGAATTCTTTGTGAAGAATCAAATTGTTTGTATGCACCATAGGTTATACGTCTAAGAGAACAAAGATGAAATTAACAATCGAAAATGAAGGACTCGTGTTACAACATCCTTGAAGGATAATTAACTAGCAAATCACCCTCACAGAAATATAAAATACTACACTATAGTTTACTAATGAGTTTAACTTATATACGTCAACAGTACAATCAAGTAGATATTGTGAAAATTCTTTACAATACCGTTGATGTATATAAGTTAAACTCCTCCACAATACATTTGAATCAAATAAATACGTACGTTAATTAACCGGATGGGTTAATCTTTTTCTTATCATTCTTTGTTAAGAGTCTCACATCAGATATACAATGGGAACATGGACTCCTTATATGGACTTGGACAATCCTAACCCCAAAAGCTAGGCCCAAGATTCATTTTTTACATGGTATCAGAGCCAAACTCATTCCAATTCTTTGTTCACCGATGTTGTGCTCCAAATTATACTACGCTCCAGTTAACAATGTCTAGGCGTGCGGGGGAGTGTTAAGAGCCCTACATCGGATATGGAATGGGAACATGGACTCCTTATATGAACTTGGACAATCCTCACCCTACAAGCTAGCTTTTGGGGTTGAATTAGGCTCAATATCCACTCTTTACATTCTTGAAGGAGGAGGTGGTAGCTTTTACTATCTTTTCAACAGCCATTGCCTTCACTGATTTTTTGTCTTTCTTTGGAAACACACTTCCATACTTTGATGTGCCTTCTCCATTATATCCTTTACCCTTTCCATTATTCTCCATATCTATTCTCTTCTCTTAGTATTTATGTATGTATGTGAGGAAGTGTAGTGTATTTCTTTGTTGCTTTAACTTATAATGTTTTTTAGGAGTTCATAAGTTGAGGTATTTATAGGAGTTTTGAGGCTTTTGTTTATGTTCATGAAAGTTTTCATGTAACTTTTAGTTGAATTTCTGAGTAATTAATTAGCTCATGTAAGATTGAAAGAAGATTGTTGTTTATTTCTTGCATGGAATTAAATGTGTTTGCGTGGGTTTTCAGTTTCCGATTGTTCATTTTAATGTGAAGTCATGTGTGTTGTTATAAATTTGTGTGGATGAGCAGGGAAACTACGGATTTATTTTTCAAGCTAATTACCAAAAATTATTATATTTTTTTTATTATTGCATGGGTTAATTTGTGGGTTTGTGTGGGTGTGTGGTTTCATTAGGACGACTCCTACTTAATTTTATTTTTCTGTGTATTTGTTAATTACAGTTGACCACCTATATATGAAATTGCTACCCATTTCTTGTTAATGAAGTACTCCGTGATACTCATGATATTAGTTTAATTTAATAATATTTAACCAATACCAAGGTTTTGGAAGTGGAATTTACGTTGTATTTAAGCTTATCAAAATTTAGAACTGATTAAATTGGGGTGGAGCAACTGGTTGCGGACAAAGTGATGCTATAAATTATTCATACAAGAATATCTTTAATATCCGTCTCATTTGTTTGCACTTAATAGAGGTCTGAATCTTAATGGTTCAAACCTTAGGTCATTAAATACATTTATTTATATTAAGATTTAAGCACTTATTTGATATGAATAGGTCTTAATCATTAATATCTTGAATAAAATTTTAATTGAAAGAAATAATCTCTTGATTATTTTCATTAATTGAAAGAAATAATCTCTTGATTATTTTCATTAATTTAAAGAGTATATATACAATTTACATATTTCCATAATAGGAAAATTCTATTCTTATTCTACTCCTAAAACCTTATTCTACTTGGACACTAACTATACAATTATGGTAATACAAATATTCTGGTAAGTGTACAATACTAATTACACCACAACATTACCTAAACTAGGAGACTAAAACATTACTTAAAAGATAGACCATATACACGGTCACATATACAAAACCGAGGCCCAATATACATAGGATATACACGTGTATATCCTATGGATATTTAACACACACCCGCAGTCATAGCGGGCGGTCTTCGTACGCTGAGATTGTCCCTAAAATCTTCAAAAATGACCGAGGGAAGACCCTTTGTAAAGATGTCTGCATTTTGATACCTGGAGGGGACATGGCAGACGTGTGCTTGTCCATGAGCTACCTTTTCGCGAACAAAGTGAATGTCCATCTTGATATGTTTAGTGCGTTGGTGCTGAACCGAATAACCAGAAAGGTAGATGGCACTAACATTATCACAATAAACCAAGATCGCTTTCTGAATAGGACAATGAAGCTCCAACAATAAATTACGTAACCAACATGATTCAGAGACCACATTAGCTACCCCTCGATACTCAACCTCTGCACTGGAGAGGGAGAACGTCGACTGACATTTCGCAGACCATGAGACCAAGTTATTACCAAGAAACATACAATAGCCATACATAGACCGTCATGTGTCCGGACAGCCACCCCAATCAGCATCTGTATACGAGACAAGTGTGGATGTCGATGAAGGATATAAATGCAAGCCATAGTCAAGTGTCCCCTGAATATACCGAATGATGCGTTTGAGCGCATTCATGTGCTAAACCCTGGGATCCTGCATAAACAAACACACCTGATGTACCGCATACGTAATATCTGGTCTCGTGAATGTAAGATACTGAAGGGCCTCTACAAGACTGCGATAGTGGGTTGGATCCTCGTATGGTGCGTCAGCCGTAGCACTAAACTTGAGCTTAGTATCAACTGGAGTGGAAGTGGACTTACAGGATGACATCCCAGCCCTCTCAATGATCTCAGTTGCATACTTACTTTGCGATAAGAACAACCCGCTTGCATGGCGAGTGACAGCAATCCCAAAAAAATAACTCAAGGGCCCCAAGTCTTTCATAGCAAACTCATAACTGAGCATTGTCATGAGAGATTAGCATAAAGCATCGGAAGAGGCAGTCAAGATAATATCATCCACATATAATAGTATATAAGCCAAGGAAGAACCACACCGATATATTAACAAGGAATTATCCGATTTGCTGTGAGTGAACCCAATAGTCGAAACATAGTCGGCAAACCTCTTATACTAGGCCCGTAGAGACTGTGTATGCCCATATAAGGACTTTTTCAACAAACATACATGATGACGATATTTGGGATCCCTAAACCCCAAGGGCTGATGCATATAAACTATTTCCTTGAGATCACCATGTAAG
This sequence comes from Anisodus tanguticus, assembly GCA_034509755.1. NCBI lineage: Eukaryota > Viridiplantae > Streptophyta > Magnoliopsida > Solanales > Solanaceae > Anisodus > Anisodus tanguticus. The sequence continues at coordinate 10,380,662 of CM067560.1, forward strand.
AAAGCATTCTTCACATCTAACTGATGAATGGGACATGCTTTCGAAAGAGCCAAGCTAAGCACAGTGCGAATGGTAGACGGCTTGACCACCGGAATAAACGTCTCACCACACTCCACACCAACCTATTGAGTCTTACCATCACCCACAAGCCGAGCCTTATGCCTTGCAAACGAACCGTTTGAATTGTCCTTATGAGAAAAAATCCTCATAATATTAACACCAGATGGACGGAGCACCAACTCCATGTCTTATTATCAATAAGAGCATTATATTCATCGGTCACAATAATTTTCCAATTTGGGTCATTTAACGCAGACACAATATTACGGGGTAATGGTGATTTAAGAACATTAGAATTTAAATTAAAATATCTTTTTTGGTTTAAAAACACCCTGTTGACTACGAGTGACCGGTCTATCACTCGGGGGAGAATTGAGTGAATTTTGGGAAATATTGGGACACGTGACAGACGGGCCAGCAGGAAATGGGCCTGCTGGCCCAGAACTGGGAACGGTAACACTGCTCCGAAACTGGACCAGTTTCTGGATTGGGCTGGACAACTGGCCCAATTACGGAAACTGGAACAGATGATGGCCTAAATACGGTACTGGAAACAGTGGTGGAAGACGAGACTGTAGATCCAGCAGGCAGTGGGCCCGCTGGTGGATTTGGGGTGTGGGACACGTCCGAAAAATGGTGAATAATATATGGGGATATATCATCATCCAAAAAATTATACGAACTAGGTACAGGATTACTAACCGTATAAAACGGAAATTGGGATTAATAAAAAATTACATGGCGACTAATGATGATTTTATTAGATGATAAGTCAAAACATTTGTAACCACGGTAATTTGACGAAAAAAACCAAAAACACACAAGGGGTAGACTGGGCCTGAAGTTTGTTAATTGTGGTGGACGAAAAGAGTGGATAACTCAAGCACCCAAAGACCCTAAGATGGGAATACGAAAGAGACTTATTATATAAAATTTGAAGAGGGGACGAATATGTCAAACCTTTGGAAGGAAGAACGTTAAGAAGATATGTAGCCATTTGTAGAGCATGATGCCAAAAATAAGAGGGTACGAAAGCATGAATCAATAGAGTTTGGACAATGTTATCAATGGTACGAATTTTTCGTTCGGCTTTCCCATTTTGTGAAGACGTATGAGGGCAAGAAAAATGAAAATTAATCCCATTATTAGCACAAAATTCCTGAAATACCCCATTATCATATTCTTTGTCATTATCACATTGGATATTCTTAATTTTTCGTTCGAATTGGGTTTTAATGAATGCTCTAAATTTTAAGAATGTGGAAAAAACTTGAGATTTTTTCGCTATTGAAAAAGTCCATAAAAATTAGAATAATCATCCAAAAAGAGAATATAATAACGATGACCCAAAGAACTGAGAACACGAGACTTCCATAGATCGCTATGAATAATATCGAATGGCATTAGAGTATGCGAATTAGAGTCTACAAATGACAATCTAACAATTTTTCCTAAAGAACAAGATTGACAATTCAGAGTACTATGCGTACCCTTACAAGAAATGAATTTATTTTTATCTAATGAAGACAAAATAGACGACCCCGGATGACCTAGACACGCATGCCACGAGGAAGGAGCAAGGGCGGCAAACATAGATGGCAAGACTTGACTTGAAATACCGAAACTTTGTGTGATCGGATAAAGATTTCCCCTACTATCACACCTCATGAGAGAACTCCCCGTCTTGAAATCCTTCACAGAAAACCCAAACGGATCAAATTCAACCGAAACAAAATTATCAGTTGTAAATTTATGGACAGACACTAAATTTTTAATCAATTTAGGGGCATGAAGGGTATTTTTCAGGATAAGTGGTGGATGGGATGAGGGAAAACTTTATGACCATAACCGCGAATCGGAATAGAATTACCATCACCAATAATTATACCCCGAGGGTTGCTCAAATTGGAATAAGACGAGAGAGTACCTTGGTCGGATGTCATGTGGGTAGTGGCTCTGGTGTCCATGTACCAATTTGGGTCCGAAGGATTTAATCCAAGCGTGTGCATCGTGGCTTCGATGTCAGTAGAAGTGGGGGCCACTGCGTGATGGGCCTGCGGGGCCGAGGCCCAAGCACCCTTGTATGCTGCCTCGGCCTAGAGGGATTACTAAAATTGGGCCATTGCATGTTGGGCCGAGATGGGGCTGGCCAGCCCACTGCCAGTGAGCTGGAAACGCTGGGCTGCTACTGTTTTGCCCAAACTGTGGGGCCCACTGCCACTGCATAGGGGCCCACTGTGGAGCCCAAAACTGTTGTTGCTGCTGACCGCCCCGAGGGCCACCTCCATTCCGCTAGTGTTGCCGCCGCGATTCTTGCCATTATTTTTTCTATTTTGTCCCTTTTTGCCGCCACCGTTATTGCGGTTTTGGCCCAAGTTGTTGGAACCGGTAGGATGAAAATTGGACTCGGTCATCATGACTACGGGACTAGCACCGGTAGCCGCATTTTTAGCCATGCCTGCTTCTTCAAGTGTAAGCATAGAACGAGCCTGATAAAATTGCGGAAGATAATTGCTTTGACCAAGAAGCGTGCCAATACCACTATAGGCCTCGGAGAGGCCTGAAAGCATTTGGAGGACCAAATGATCATTCGAAACCGGCACGCCAACGTTTATGGAGTTGGTCCGCCAATTCTTTTAATCTTTTACAATAAGCCGAAACGTTAGGGAAATCTTCCATGTTGACGTGGGAGAATTCCTGCTCAAGAGTAACAACTCTAGAATTTTGATTATCTTGGAATATATCACATAGTCTATCCCAAGTTGCTTGCGCCGTAGCGCCAGGCTCAATAATCATTTGCAAAAGGTCGGTAGAAATCGTGGAGTAAATCCACTGAAAGACAATGGCATCAAGAGTCGTCCACAACTTAGGATCATCCTCGCATTTTGGCACCTCCGTATCCTCAAGAGCCGCGGGGATTATGTGATGGATGACTTGATGTGAGCGTGCGTGAATTTTGAACAATTCAGTCCACGTCGCATATTGGACGTTTTCTATTTTAAGAACAAGAGGGATATTATTCTTGATGTTAGAAACTGCAAGGGCGGGATGAAACGTGTTTTTTGATGTAGACATACTGATAGAACAATATGTTATTGAGGGATTTGGAAGAAAAAGTTGGGAGAAAGGATGAACCTACGCACAAAACCTGAGAAGAAGGGCTCAGTTTTTTAGGCTTAGGACGGACGAAATTGCAAGAAATTTGGAGAGGATTTTAAGACCTAGACTTCTTATACCATGAAAGAAATAATCCCTTGATTATTTTCATTATTTGAAAGATTATATATACAATTTACATATTTCCATAATAGGAAAATCATATTCCTATTCTACTCCTAAAACCTTATTCTACTTGGACACTAACTATACAATTATGGTAATACAAATATTATGGTAAGTGTACAATACTAATTACACCACAACATTACCTAAACTAGAAGACTAAAACATTACCTAAAAGCTAGACCATATACACGGTCACATATACAAAACCGAGGCCCAATATACATAGGATATGTGTTTTTATATGAATACTTTTTAAGATTAAGACGTCTGAATCTGAATGCATATCTAAATTATTAAGATGTTGTCTTTAGCTTTGAACATTGAATGATTAAGATTGTTTGTTTTTCAACTTCTGAATATGCATAATGTATTATTTAAACATAATAAATATAAAATTCAAATAAAAAATAACTAACTATTAAAAAATAAATATAATTTTAATAAAAATAGTATTTGATAAAAAAGTGAAATATTTATGTTTGCTAGTGATGGTGGAGATGTTTTATAGCGGTAGTGTTGGTGATGGTTGATGCTAGTTGCTAGTAGTGGTGGTGGTGATAGTTGTGATGGTGGAGCTGGTTGGTGTTGCGACAACAATAGTGGTTGTGGTACACTACTAAAAAAATTGAATTTAGAGACGGACGAATTTCGTTGCTAAACACATTAACGATGGATTAGCGATAGATTTTCGCCCGTTACTATTTTGCTCATTGCTAACCCTTTGCGACGGAATTTGAATTCTGTAGCAAAACTTGTGACGGATTAGCGATAGATCTTATCCGTTGGTAAACTTGTTGGTTACAATGGTACAGAAAACGGAAATAAGTAACTGCTACGTATTACAACACAATGAAATTACAACAAACTAAAATTTCAATGAACTTGAACAAGAAACTGGAACAGTTTTGATATGCTGAGTCGAGTGATGGCACTCTGTCTTTAAGACAAGATTGCCCCGTATGTATCATTTCTACGTTCTGGACAATAGTCTCCCAAGATAAAACAGCAACTGAACAATTGAGCAAAGAAAACTCAAGTGCTACCTTGAAGAATTTTGAGTAATGAAATGATGCTAGAAGATAGTAGGAAGAATCTGATTCGTTTGTAAGTTTCTGTGTGTCTCAACAATTGTGCAAAGGCTCCATTATATAGTTAGAGGATAGGACTTACCAACTGCCCAAATAATTGTTGTTACTGGCCAAGTAATGGCAATTATGGAGGTAGTAATTCACCAAAATAAATGGTGAATTGATGTGCAACGGATTGGCCTTTAGGGAGAGTAAATCAGCCAAAATAAATTACTGAATTGAGTGCATATTAAGGCTGACGTTCCAAAACCAACAGCAAAGTTCTCTGCCCAATTTTGACTTAGTTGAAACTTCAGGGACCAAACTGTAAATATGAAACAATTCTGGTCCAAAAAGATAATATCAACAGCCCACGACCCGAGACCGGACCGGACGGCGGAGGCGCGCATGTGGGCTTATCCTCGAACCGAAGCACATCTAGGTCCTCCCTCCTTTAAATACATGGGATACCCCTTGGGGTCCCAAACCCCAAGCCAACTTTGAGACTTATAAACTAAACAAATATTTCTTCCCCCACCGATGAGTGAGGATTGGTCTTTACCACCTTTTTTCCATGCTTCAAACACCTTACTTCGTAGACCAATATCTCTTTCATTTCTCAACGAAATTTGACGATCCTTGGCCCTACGGTCATCTACTTACTTAGTAGATTATGCACGTGTGAAGAACCAAAGTTTCCAACATGCGGAACACTAGTGTTTAAGCCATTAAAGATGGTTGGACGCAACTCCCGCCAAAGGCAAATTTCCAACAAAACTTAGTGCTTGTATATTTGTAATGTGGGACATGAAGGAATATAAACTCCCAAGGAATATAAACTTCAAAAACAACGTAAGGATAAGTAAATAATATCATTGTTTCAGCATACCGCTGTCATTATAAATGAAAACTAGATATGAAATCACCACGGCATAAAAAAGATAGCATATCATGGAGTGATGGAGCACAATAAATTTATACACCTTTTCACTAATACTTTATCTTTTCTATAAAAAGAAACACCTACTCACTAATTCTTCCAACAGCTCTCACCCCCTAGAAAAAATTTAAAAGGGTTGAGGGAAAGAAGAAGATAGGAAAAGCAAAAGAGACTCAAAGGATAATCCAAAGATCACCAAATACAGAACTTTGCATGTTTTGATATGCAGCATCCTCTTGCTGACTAGTTATTAGTATTACTGAGCAACATTACATTTACTTGTTTTTTGACATTCACTAGTATCTTACTGTGTCAAGGTGGGCTGAAATATCAAGCCTTACATATCAAGGACATGACTTTCGATTACTTATTCCCCGCAACAACAATATTTTAAGATAAACACAACAAAGAAGTGTCTTTCTGTAATTTCAACATAGGTGACTCCAACTTCGACAATTATAACCTAAACAAGTTTTAATAACACTGGCAAGAAAAGAAATAATTTTTGCCCAATTATCCTATACAAAATGGAAAATATAAAATCCTAACATATAGTTAAGGGTACTAAATCATCCATTGCTTCAAGAGTATGTGGTGATTTATTGAGCTATAATAATCCAAATGGAAAAGAATTATATACAATCCTACTTTTTAACTACCAAATGAAGGTTCTTAATGTGGTTACTGATATAAAAATGGATCAGTGTTCAAATTTCTGCAACAATGCTTAGGGAGTACGAAGATTGTTTTAAAAGAATCATGAGCCAATGGAAGGTTAAAGTCAGAAATCAGAATCCAAGATAATCAGAATTATACAAAGTATCTGTCAGTATCCATTCACATACACCAAAGTAATCATTGCCTACCTAATTGAATCCTTGTTGGCACAACCAACTTCATCCTACTTTTACTCTATTCTTTCCATTTCAACCTAGATTGGTGGTAACCACGCAGTGCTGAAGTTGTGGATCTATTCATACCAAGATCGTACCAACTTGATACCAGTACAAGATTACAATTCATAGTTTTCAGATCACACATACATTGACAAAATAATATTCGTAAATTATTTATTTCATGCATTCCTTGATCCCGTATGAGGACCAAACACTCAATTCAAAAAATTTCTTGCCTCTCCTTCATTGATGTTGTCTCAATTTTGAGACACCCAATTTCTATGTATCTATGGAAAATTTTCTCAATGCCAAGAAGCATAACTCTTTAAGATAATTTCTGTCAGGTAAGGATGCAAACGATCTAGAATTTAGATTGTTTAAGCTTTCACCATCAACTCCTATCCCTATTCTTGTCTATACTATCAATAAAATATTGAAATTAAAAAGTTTAGGGTACAGTTTCTACGCTTAGTAACAACATCATTGCTATAAGAAAGCACTAAATTAATAAATGTAAGGTACAAACTTTCAGCTGACAACAAATTACTTATTAATGTCGAGAAAACAAGCAAATTTATTTTATTAACAAGACATCACATTGATTGAATTTTTTACACAATTCAACAAAACAAAGATCCTCCTCCTTTTGAATTTCAATGAGGATTGTATTATATTGTTTATTCGTTATCAACTTCTGCAAGAAGATTGTATTCTAAACAGTTGAAGACAATTGTACAAGTTACCAAAAAAAGGACATCGTATAAAATTTGCATTCCTGTGTTAAACAATATAAATTTTCAGTGCAAGGAGAATTATAACAAAGGAAATCAAAAACGGACAACACCTCTAATACATATCAGATATATCCTGGCCTCTGTATACAATTACACATAAAATGATTCTCATGTTGAAACGGGTAACTTTAAATCAAATCAAAGAAAGAATTTTCTTACCGTAGATATTTAATCACATATTTCACAAACACTTGCGAAAATTAAAGATGCACCCACATCCATCTTTTCTACTTCATGAATCCAAAATACAAAATCGAGAAAAGAACAAAAGCAAATTAACAAGTGAGATGGATGACCTGAATCTTTAACCAGCCAAACTCAGCAGAGAGAAGAGCTATGACGATTGGCAAAATCACTAAAAATTTAGACTCTTGAACTGACCAGACTACTATTTGTGTGCCTTAAATAGAAAGCGATCAACAATCCAATTGCGCAGTCTGTCGTAGAAATCATAGCGATAGTAATTGAGAAAGACTGAGCTAAAATCACTCATCGGTGAATAAATCAGTCATCAAACCATTCTCCATTTTCCCTATTTAATGTTGAAACAAACAAGACAAGGGGTATATGAAACAGGGGAGAGGTGCGATGACAAAATCTGCGAACTGCCGTAGTGGCGGCTATGATTGGAAGCCCCAGATGATCTTTTATCAGACTTTGTTATCCGCTAGGAAAAGACTTAAATTATGTTTGGCTACGAAATTAAGGACGGATAACATTCCGTAGTTTCTAATAACTATAAGTTCTTTTTAAAATATTAAATTAGCATATGTAACAACAATTTTTAAAATATTGTGATAAATGAAATATATCTAGAGGCGGATAAGTCGTCGCCAATTCCGTCGCTAAGATTTAATAAATCTTGTTGTCAAAATTTGTAGCTGATTTTGTAGCTAAATTGAAGGCGCGTAAATTTAGCGACAGATTTGGCATTCTGTCGCTAATCCGTCACTACATTATATATGAAATTCTAGTTTCGTAGGTAAATTCGTCGTTACTTAGCGGCGGAATTTGGTTTCTCGCTAAAAATCCGTCGCTATTCACTATATTTTAAGTAGCGATGGTTGTTGATATAAGTTAATGAGGAGGTGGTAGGTGTGGTAGAGACTGACGATAGTGATTGTTAGTAGTAGTGGTTGTCAATGGTAGTTGTGATGGCAGATGTGGCTAGCCAGTTGTAGTGGTGGTTGAATTGGCAATGATGGTGGTTGTGTCACGATCCAATATCAGGTTGCGATGGCACTGACTTTCTCATGTCAGTAAGCTAAGACAACCCATTTAACCCATATTTGATTAAGTAAAAATAATGCATAAAAGAAAATTCAACCCCCAAAACTTGATGTCACTAGTACAAGAACAAACTAAGAAATACAAGCCTGAGAATACGTCTCTAACACACACACACACACACACACACACACACACACATATATATATATATATATATATATATATATATATATATATATATATATATATATATATGTCTGGAAATAAAATGACAGAAAAATGATAAATGAGAGAAGATCTGGTGCCATGGATCTAAACATGTAGCTCACATGAATCCTTCACAAGTCTTTCTCAACAGGTAGAGAAGTTTTGTGCACCGCTAGAATTAGGAACCAAATTTGCACGCAAAAAGAGTGCAGCAAGTGTAGCATGAGTACGGGAAACACGTGTACTCAGTAGCATCGTCGACCGACCCTAAATAAAATGAAAACGAGGGTTGGCCGTTCGAATACCACTTTCGCACTAAACCAATATATTTCAATATTAATAATACAGTCCACCTTATGAATTCAAGTCTAAATCTAAGTAATTTTTTCAACTGTCACTTATTTCACAAAACCACCTAGCGGTTCATGAGAATAGACAACCAAAAATCTGTATTTCTCCACACAGACATAATTATCACAATTCCAAGTCATTGAATAAAACAACAGAAAATCACTCAATGATCAAGTCAATATCACCAATATGAAATGTATGATGTGAAATGTTATGCTGATGCAATGCAAGGCCTGTCTATACCAGTATACACATACTTAGGATGATGTTCACTGAGTCATGACCCATGGGGACTCGCGAGGTCTGTATACCATCTGTAACCATTTTCCATCGGACATCAAAATATATCATATCTATGCATCACTCCGCCCGGAACAATTTCCCATCGGGCCATAAAAGCAACCATCCGAAATCATTTTCCATAGGACGTCAAAAGTAACCGTCCGAAACCATTTTGCATCGGACATCAAAGTAATTCAAATATGTGCGATGTCAAGTTCGAAATAATTTCTCATTGGACTGCATATGTATCATCAAGTAACATATGCATGTGATATTATGTGAAAATGAATGTAGCAAGCACAGCAAATCAGAAGCCAAAGAAACAACACAGAATTTTCACATTAAATCATTTTATGTCATAATAAATATTTGCTTCTTTTCTCATTTTCAAACGAGTATACCGAAGTGATGAAATTATATGCACAGATAAAGAAGTCATTTAATAAATAAAAATAAAATACAGACATCATACCCCAATCATAGATCTGTATGATAATACCAATCTATCAGCTTCATGACATTCAAACCATCTATACAATTTAAATTTCACAAGTACCCACAGTATGACACCAGTACCCGATACAAGTGCTCGTCACCTCACTTATATCGGTACCCCCTTATTATTCTCATTTCACCCTTTTAATTAGTTTATTTGACCAACCACAACGCTTTAAATAAGGTACAAGATCTCAACATGCCTGATTTAGAAGTCCGACGGTCCTTGTAAAGATTTTCCTTTCTGTAGCGTCTCTGAACGATCAAAGTCTATCAAATATGAATTCTATGTCAAAATACGATTTCATAGACATCCATATTTATATAATAAATTTAGAACCAAAATTCATCTGAAAAGCTATTTTTCGGACCTCGGGAGCAAAACAGTAATTTATAAAATTTATGAGTTCAATGACACCCATATTGCCATATAAATTTTCGGACTCAAATTACGCAACTCGGATAGTGATCCGGGGCTTCCATAGGCGAATCTGAAATTTTATTTCAGAAAAATGTTATCCATGATCTCAAAATGCTATATTCCAAATTTTAGAAAAAATCATCCATGATTCAATGTGGTCTTTCCCTTTCTTATTGGATGACTACTATGGATAAAGATGACGACTACCTTCGAATCTAAGAAATACTAAAATTTCAAAATTTTCAATTTTTCATCTTAAATCATGATTTATACCATGAAATCTCAATGTAATCGAAGATATAACTGTACTAGGGTGATTAGAGGCTTACCCCCTTGAATAATCTTGAAGAACCCTGCAAAAATTGCCCAAATCCGAGCTCCCAAAATAAGAAAATGAAGAAATGAAGAAGAAAACCAAATATATATTCCAGATCCGGTCGCTATAGATCAAATCTGGTCGCGAAAAGTAAGCAATCTGGTCGCTAAAAGTCGCACCAGAAAACTCTTTGCACTAGTCTTCTAATTTGGTATTTTGACCAAAACTCCGTCATACGATCTCGAAATTGAGTGATTCTTGTTCCTATAATTCCGAAATTACGATACGGATCTAACGGTTCAATCAAAACACAAATCAAATATTGTTTGCTCAATATGATACCCTTACTTCCCAAAGAAACGACACTTAAACATCAAATACGAGTGTGCCATAACCCAAATCTATCCGAAACTCATTGGAATCTCACCAAAACTTGTGAACAAGTCAAAACGCATCATACAAACCTACTCGAACTCTCAAAACACCAATCTAATAATGTTAAGATATATTTTTACCCAGAAATCTCTTAACTTTCTCAAATTCTAAGTTTATGCAATTTGCGTTCCAAAACACACCTGAATGCCTCGAGACCCGAACCAAAGGCTCAACTAAGTCATAAATGAATTTCCGAACCTCATAAAACTCACCCAAATCATTTGTTACCTGTTCCAACCATTTATTTAGGTCAAAAATCACGATCCGAATCTAACGAAATCATCAGAAATTAATTCCGGACGCATTAACTCAAAAGCCAATTCTCAGTCAAACTTCTCAACTTATAACTTTTAATTTTTCAAAACTTAGATTTTTTTCCACGATTTTCATTTGATTGCCTCGAGAATTGTGCCACCTATCCCCGCAAGTTATAACTTCAATACGAAGCTAACAGAATCAATAATTTTCCAATCTCATTCTTATTCCTTCCATTGACCATATTTTCACCATAAATGGGAATATTAAATACCAAAATTGACTTAATTATGAAAAACTAACCAAACGAACTCGAAATTTAGTTCCGTAAATTATTACAAGTCACAAATATTATTACAAATACAACAAAAACTTCATATTGTCAATTAGAGCACGTTTTCCCCAAACTATAAATTTCTCTAGATAATTAAATATCGGGATTTTCAAAATGAAATCTTCTCCCATAGTAGATCAAATGCTATACGTTTGAATCAAAATTTATAAGCAAGTTAAAATAATTATTCCGGAGCTTCTGGAATAGATGACACATAAAATGTAACATCAATTCTCAAAATGACTGATTGGGTCGTTATAGGTTATGGTGGAAAAAATGGTTAGTGGGTATGGGGTGAGAATGTGGTGGTGGGTAGGGTGGTGGTGGTGTGTGGGGGAAGAGGCAATGTGGTGTTGGGTGGGAGTGTGGTGGGGGTGGGAGTTAGTGGTGGGGTGGGGGTTGATAGTGGTTGGGGTGGTGGGGTGGTTGGGGTGGTGGGTGGGGTAAAGAGGTTGGTGGGTTGGTAGTTGTGGTGGGTTGTGATGGGGGTGGAGCTGGTGGTTATGGATAGAATAGTGGTAAAAATTATTCATACATAAATACCTCTTAATGATATTAAGACTTTGTTCAAGATCTTAATAATTAAGACTTATTCAGACCAAATAAGTGTTTAAATCTTAATGTAAACAAATGCACTTAATGACCTAAGGTTTGAACCATTCAGATTCAGACCTCCATCAAGTGTAACAAATGAGGTCTAGATTTTAAACAAAGTCTTAATTAGAGGTATTTTTTATGGATAATTTTTACCAACACTCTGTTCACAACCATCAGCTCCACCCCAACCCCACACCAACCCTCTCTCCACCCCTCACTACACCACCACTAACCACTTCTGTCATCATAACTACCAACTACACCCCCACCCTCCCAACCGCACCACACACCCCTACCCACTCTTCACCATCACCCTACCACCTCTACTATCATAATCACCATCCTCACACCTCTACTAGCAGTTTATCAGAAGAGGAAGTCAATATAATATCATCCACATATAACAGAATGTATGTCAGAGAAGTACCACGATGATAGATGAACAGAGAATGATCAGACCTGATGTAAGAAAACCTAATAGTATACACATAGTCTTCAAACCTTTTATAACAAGTCTGAGGGGCCTGTTTAAGCCCATACAAGGACTTTTTCAGTAAATAGACATGGTTAGGATGATCGGAGTCCCTGAAACCCAAGGGTTGATGCATATATACTGTTTCCTTGAGATCATTGTGTAAGAAAGCATTTTTCACATCCAGCTGATGAATGGGCCATGATTTCAAGAGAGCCAGACTGAGAACCTTGTGAATGGTTGTCGGTTTGACCACCGAACTAAATATCTCTCCACAATACACACCAACATGTTGAGTTTTAACATCACCTATAAGACGGGCCTTATACCTCTCAAAACAACCGTCAGATTTATCCTTATGAGTAAAAATTCACATAGAATGAATAACATTGACACCAGGTGGATGGGGCACCAACTCCCACGTCTTATTTTCAATAAGAGCATTATAATCATCATCCATGACCATTTTCCAATTCGGGTCATGAAGGGCAGACATTGGGTTACGTGGTAGGGGTGATTTAGTGACATTAGAATTGAGATTAAAATGTCATTTTGGTTTAAAAATACCTCATTGGCTATGAGTAATGGGCCCTTGAATCGGAATAGAAGTGGACTGGACTTGGGATGGTGTCGGGTCATCTCGGGACTGGCCAGCAGGCAGTGGGCCTGTTGGCTGAAGAGCTGGACTAACAGACTGAAAAAATTAGGCCAGCAGGCAGTGGGCCTACTAGCTGAGAGCCTAGATCGGGAAGGGAATTACTTGGGCCAGCATGTAGTAGGCCTGTTAGCCGAGAAGCTGGACCGGGAGGAATATTAGATGGGATAACAAGCAGTGGGCCTGCTGGCTGAAAAATAGAAACTGGATTTTGGACAATTGGGCCACGGGGGGTCTGTTGGTGCAGATCCTAAGGTGGGGATCGGACTAAATGGTAGACCACATACGGTGAGAGCTCATCATCCAAAAAATTATAAGAATTAGACACTGAATTACACAATTTAGCAAACGAAAATTGGGTTTCATAAAAAATGACATGGCGACTAATTATGATTTTATTAGATGATAAATCAAAACATTTTTAACCATGATGATTAGACGGATAACCCAAAAACACACAAGCGGTAGAACGAACTTGAAGTTTGTTAATTATAGTATACGGGAAGAGATGATAGCACAAACACTCAAACACTCTAAGATGAGAATACGAAGGATCCTTATGATAAAGAATTTGTAGGAGAGATTGGTATGCTAATCATTTGCTAGGGAGTATATTAAGGAGGTAAATAGTCATTTGTAATGCATGATGCCAAAAGGAAGGTGGTAATGAAACATGTGCTAGTAAAGTCCGAACAATATTATTAATGGTACATATTTTTCTTTCGGCTTTCTCATTTTGTGAGGACGTATGAGGACAAGAAAACCGAAAAGATATGTCATTATTGTTACAAAATTTCCGAAACGGTCCATTATCAAATTTCCTTCCATTATCACATTAAATGTTTTTAATTTCCCATTCAAATTGGGTACGGATGAATGCTCTAAACGATAAGAATGTGGAAAAAACTTGAGACTTTTTAGACAACGAAAAAGTCCACAAAAAATTAGAGTAATCATCCAAAAATAACACATAATAACGATGGCCTAAAGAGCTCAAAACGGGAGATGTTCACATATCACTATGAATAATATCAAATGGCATTAAAGTACTAGAATTAGAGGCTACATGGTAATCTAACATGTTTTCCAAGCGGACAAGAAGGAAAAACATTAGTACTACGCGTACTATTACAAGCAATAAAATTATTATTTTTAAGAGAGGAAAGAACAGACTCTCCCGTATAACCCCAAATGCGCATGCCACAAGGAAGGTGCTAATGCGGCAAACGTTGACGGTGTGGCTTGATTAGTGGTAGTTGTGGTGGTGGTAGTGATTTGATAGAGCTCGCCCCGAGTATTACATCTCATTAGAGGTATCCCCGTCGTGAAATCCTTCACATAAAATCCAAAAGGGTCAAAGTCAACAGAAACTCAATTATTAGTTGTAAATTTACGGATGGACACAAAATTTTTAATTAAGTGAGGAGCATGAAGGACATTTTTCAAGGCTAAATGTGGGTTTGGGGGAGATAAATTTGTGTGACCATAACCATGAATTGAAATTAAATTTCCATTACCAACAATGATGTCATGATTATTGCTCAAATTGAAATAAGATAAAAGATTACCTGATATGGACGTCATGTGAGAAGTAGCACCGATGTCCATGTACCAATTTGAGTTCAGAGGAATTAATCCAAGTGTATATGTCGCTGCCTCGATATTTGTGGGAATCGGGGTCGGTGTTGGGCTCGCAGCAGCGAAGACCTGCTGGGGACGAGGCCCAAGCAGGCCAACCTGCTGCCAGGGCCCAGTCCGTGACTGCAGGGTCTGCTGGAACTACTGGAGGCCATTGGGCCACTGCCCACTGGACTAGCCCCACGGCCACTGTGCACTGGCCCAAGGATGCAGCCAGTGGTGCTGCAGCCCAGTCGGCTGGCCACTGCCACTACGTCCTCCGCCACCGCCACAGTTTTTGCCACCATTTTTCTGATTTGGGCTTTTTTAGCCGCCACCATTGTTATGGTTTTAGCTAGAATTGTCCGAGAATTAGTGAGAATCATCGGACATGGTCACCATCATGGCGGAATTGGCACCGGTTACCGCCTTTTAAGCCAAGTCTGCTTCTTCTAGGGTGAGCATGAAACATCTTGATAGAACAGCGGGAGGATTACTTTGACGAATAAGTGTCCCAATGCCATTATAAGCCTCGGAGAGGCTTGCAACCATCTGAAGAACAAGACGATCATTCGTGATGGGCGCGTCAACGTTCTTGAGTTGATCCGACAACTCCTTGAGCCTTTGACAATAGGCTGAAGCATTCGAAAAATCCTCCATATTGATGTGAGAGAATTCCTGCTCAAGGGTCACGGCACGGGAATTTTTGTTATCCTGGAATATATCACGCAACCTATTCCAAGCTTCCAGTGTCGTGGCATCGGGTTCAATAATAGTCTGCAAGAGGTCCGTAGAGATAGTGGAATAAATCCACTAGAGTACCGTAGTAACAAGAGTTGCCCACAACTCTATTTCATCATCGGTGGTAGGCACCTTCTCCTTGCCTTTTTCCGGGGGGGCGATGTGATGAAGGACTCGATTAGACCGTGCGTGAATTTTAAATAATTCTGCCCACGTCACGTATTGGACGTTGTCCATCTCAAGAACGATAGGGATGTTATTCTTGATATTGGAGACTACAAGGGTAAGATGAAAGGAGTTCTTTGAGGTAGACATAATGGAAGAACAAGAGAAGAATTAGGAATTTGGAAAAAAATATGTGAAGGGATGAGTGGTCGACCGGTGGCCGAGGTTCGGAATCCGAGAGGGAGGGCGGCGGAAGAGAGGTTTTGGAGAAGGAAATTTTCCCTATACTTCTGATACCATAAAAGAGAATAATCACTTGATTATTTTCATTAATGAAAAGGTATATATATACATGATGTACAATATTTAATTATGATATTAAATTTATTTTTTCCTAATACAAGACTACTAGCTTTTTCTAATACAAGACTATTACCATAATTATACATATACAAGAACTCTACTAATTAGATAAGGAATATACAAAATTTACACAAGACATCAAACCGTGTATATCGGTAGTCCTTCAGTTTGCATAGACATGAGAAAAGACCTTACCTTAGACAATGTATATTCATTTCTCTAGTGATAACTCATCAACCTGCACATTACATAGTTTAAATGTTAAAACACCAAAAATGCAATCACGAAAAAAGAAATATTGAAAGTTATAATCATAGCAACTTTAAATTACATAGAGGCATATCATAGAAAAATAGTAAATATTCAATTTCAGTGTTGCTTGGCATAAAGTCAAGAAAGGCAACTATTTAAAGTTCAAACTGACATGGTTAACTTCTCAATTCTCGTTTCTAATTCCCTTTCAAGAACTTTCCTTCGTAAGAAAATATGTTTCAAGGAAAAAATGTTAGCATCGAATTATTGAGTTAATTATTATAATATGTGAAGAAAATCATTCCATGATTTATTTCTTACCAATAATACAATATATATACAAGCATATAAGATCAATTTATGGCTATGAATTTGAAAGACTAACTCAATCATATCCTATCTATAGGCTAATTATCTAATCATACTAATTACATAATATCCTTCTTAATTACATAGATGATTTTACATAATGGAGATAATTAAGGATAATGATATCCATAATTATCCTTAACAGACCCCGCAGTCTTAGCTGGAGGTGCGCAGATGCTCAGATTGTCCCTGAAATCATCAAATAGTATGCGCGGAAGCCCTTTTGTGAAGATGTCTGCAATCTGATAACGGGACGGAACATGAAGAACCCGGACTTGTCCATGTGCAACCTTTTCACGGACAAACAAGATATCCATTTCTTTGTGCTTTGTGTGTTGATGTTGTACAGGGTTACCTGATAAGTATATTGCGCTCACAATATCACAATAAACCACGGTTGCTTTTTCTATCGGACAATGTAGTTCTAAAAGAAGATTACGGAGCCAACATGATTCAGAGACCACATTAACTACCCCTCGGTATTCTTCCTTAGCAGTTGACCGAGACAATGTCAGCTGGCATTTCAATGACCAGGAAAAGAGGTTGTCTCCTAAAAATACATAATAGCCGGAGGTGGAGCGTCGTGTGTCTGGGCAGCCACCCCAATCAACATCTGTATAAGATGTAATGCCAGTCACAGTGGACTTATACAGATGCAAGCCAAAGTCAAGAGTACCCTTAATATACCACCGAATTCGTTTCAGAGCCCCCGTACGTGCTTCTTTCGAATCATGCATATGTAAACAAACTACTGAACCGCGAAGGAGATATCATGTATCGTGAAGGTGAGGTACTGCAATTCCCTGCTAGGCTACGGTAATATATTGGGTCACTGTATGGGGAACCTACCGTGTTACTCAATTTTCCTTTTGTATCGACTGGCGTATGGGACGATTTACACGAAGAAATACCGATTTTTTCTATGATCTCCTCGACATATTTCCTTTGACTGAGGAACTGACGACCTGCATATTGAGTAACTGCAATGCCCAAAAAATAGTTTAAACGACACAAATCCTTCATAGAAAATTTTGACTCAAGGAAGGACATAATAGACTGGCGAAGTGAGGCAGATAATGCTGTGAGAATAATGTCATCCACATATAGAAGAAGATAAGCCATGTGATGTCCCTTATTGTAAATGAACAAAGACTTATCAGACTTGCTATAGGAGAATCCCATTGTGGATACGAACCCTGCAAACCTGTTGTATCATGCCCTGTGGGCCTGTTTCAAACCATATAATTAGAGATGGCGGTGGATCCTGAATCCGGTACGGATCCGGTGGATCCAGATCTGTTTTATATGATATGGATCTTTAAAATTTGGACCCGACGGATCCGGATCGGACCCGGATCAGTTTCTGACGGATCGGATCTGGATCTGGATCTTGTATTTGAGATCCGTATCCGATCCGTGGATCCATTTTTTATTAAATATATTCATAACCTAGAATGTAATTTTATAAGTATTTTCTTAAAATTGCTAAGCACATCCTTGCAAGTTTAATTCTCAAAACAAGTTTAATTTATCCCCGCGTTAACTCAAAAATAAAAAAATAAAGAGGTAACTTCGATAATAAAATCAATGTTATATTAATGAATGACTAACATCTCCATAGACAAGTAGTTAAAATTATATTCACTTCATTTGTGAAGATTTCAAGCACATGCAAGTTCTGCATTGTGGAAATACTAGTTAGCATTTTCCACAACTATTGTCATTGTCCAATATTTTCAATTAATAGCTCACAATCAAAACGAGACAACGAACAAAATATCTCATATGAAAATTTGAAACACAGTAAATTGTTAGTTAAGTAAAATCGTTTGTCAGTTCAAAAAAAATTCTTAGCAAGATAAAAAAAAATTTACATGTGGATCCAGATCCGATCCGTGGATCCGATGGATCCGGATTTGGATCTGATTTTTATGGACCCGACGGATCTGGATCCGGATCTGGATTTAGGTATGAAAAACGGATCTGGATTTGGATCTAGTAGGATCCGGTCTAGATCCGATCCGTTGCCATCCCTACATATAATGATATAAAGATTTTTTCAACAAGCAAACATAATCCGGATAGGTAGGATCTCGGAAACCCAACTGCTGGTGCATGTAAA
Source organism: Anisodus tanguticus (assembly GCA_034509755.1). Lineage (NCBI taxonomy): Eukaryota > Viridiplantae > Streptophyta > Magnoliopsida > Solanales > Solanaceae > Anisodus > Anisodus tanguticus. The sequence continues at coordinate 10,399,383 of CM067560.1, forward strand.
ATGTTTCTTGTAGGTGACCATATAAAAATGCATTTTTGACATCCAACTGATGTATGGTCCATGACTTGGACAAGGCCAGACTTAGAACAGTCCTGATAGTGGCCGGCTTCACTACCGGACTAAATATTTCACTGCAATTCACGCCAACCTATTGAGACATGTCATCACCTACAAGACATTTTTGTGTCTCGTAAAAGAGTCATCATAATTCTTTTTATGATAAAAAAACCCACATAGATCATATGATATTCACATTATATGGATGGGGCACTAATTCTCACGTCTTATTTTTAATAAGAGCATCAATTTCGTCTAGCATGGCAGCTTTCTAATTTTTTGGGTCGGATATGGCTGCCTTAAGATTTTTTGGAAGTGGAGATGGTTGAGCGGAAGAAGTTAGGTAAAATGACGCTTATGCTGAAAAATCTCATGTATGGAATGGGTTTCAACGGTTCGATGTGAAACCGAGACAATGGGCTGGGTCATTGGGTTGGTTGGAGGCGGACTATTTGGTGAAGCATTTTGGGCCTGGAAGTGACAAGCATTGGATTGGGCCGATGATGACAAGGACGGAGCAGTGGGCTCCAAATCTCGGTATGGCCCAGTGTCGTCTCGGTGTTGGGCCAGCTGTGGTGTTTGTCCCTCTTGAGTCGGCCCAGCCGAGGCACCAACGGATTGGGTATTAAAATTGTGGTGCAAAATCGGATGTATTCCTACATCTAGAAATTCATATGAAGGCGGGAACACCACTTGAGATGTGGTAAACGGTAATGTGGACTCATAAAAAACAACGTGATAAGATAAGATAATTTGTCCATTAGACATATCATAACACTTGTAATCCCGATGATTTTGTGGATATCCCAAAAAAATACAAGGAGTGGACCGGCCTTGGAGCTTGTTTATGATAGTGGACGGAAACAAGGTTTAACATAAACACCCGATAACCCTTAAATGGTTGTATGATGGAATACGATGGTACAACATTTAGGTGGGTGATTTGTTTGATAGCAACTTGCTAGGAAGAATGTTCAAAAGATAGGTGGCCATTTGAAGAGCATGATGCCAAAAAGATGGTGGTGTGAACGAGTGTGTAAGTAGTGTACGAATCATATATTGATTGTTCGGATTTTTCTTTCGGTTTTTCCATTTTGAGGAGAAATATATGGACATGAGAGACGTAATGACACCCCATTTTGTTGACAAAAATCATTGAAAGTGTTATTTATGAATTTCCTCTCATTGTCACATTGAAAACATTTTATGGATCTCTCAAAGTGGGTTTAGATGAAAATACTAAATTGTTTAAATAGTGGGGAATTGTGATTTTTTCCCAATTGGAAATGTCCATAGAAAATTTGTATAATCATCAAAGATAAGCATAAAATACTTATGATCTACCGAACTCAAAACCGAGGATGTCCACACATCACAATGCATAATATCAAATGGCTTAATAGTTTGTGAAGTAGATAAAGAAAATAGAAATTTAACATGCTTCTAAAAAATGCAAGAACGACAAACATATGAGTCCATACGACGGTTACAAGCAATAAAATTATGTCTTTTAAGAAAATCAACACCGGTGCACCCGGGTGACCCAAACAGTTATGCCATAAATCAGGCAAAAAGGTAGTAAAGGCCGATGGAGAGTTGACTTGGTTGTTGGTGAGAGCGGTGATGGGATACAAATCCCCAGTGCTATTACATCTCATTAGAGGCTTTCCCGTCTGAAAATCTTTCACAGAAAACCCAAATGGATCAAAATTCACAGAAACATTGTTGCCAGTGGTAAACCAATGCACAGATACCAAATTCTTAATAATTTTAGGGGCGTGAAGGACATTTTTTAATTGTAGGGGTGGGTGGGGGTGGAATATTTGTTTGTCCAATACCACGAATCGGAATTTCCTATCCACTGCCAACAATAATATTTTTATTAGTGCTCATATTAAAATAAGACGAGAGATTACCTTGGGATGCTGTCATGTGTGATGTGGCCCCTGTGTCCATGTACCAAGAATCATCGGGAACATTAAGACTCATGTTGTTCATGGTGTGCTCAATATCTGTGGGGACATAACTTGACGTCGAGGGGACATGTGTCGTAAAGGCTTGCGGTGGTCGGTTTTCTAAAATTCTGGGCTGCCTGTTTTGGTTGTTAGGCCTGGTACACTGGGTCATCAGAAAAGAGTAAAGTGGGGCCCATTGTTGCGGGTTCCAGGCCCATGGTGGGACTGGGCCCCGCTGCCTCCATGCTGCTGTTGGCCCCTCCCTTTTCCACCATTATTTTTCCTTTATTGTTGTTGTAGTTTTGACCCCTTTTTGGTCCGCTATTATTACGATTTTGGTGTGTTGTCTGACCAAAATTTTGAGGTCCAAAAACCTCCTCCGTCGTGTTAGTGGAAATAAGGGCGGTGTCGGCGTTGTTTGTTGTGGTCGCTACTTATTTAGCCTTTCGGGTTTCTTCAAGAATCAACCTCGAACGAGCCACATAAAAAGGTGGTAATGGGTTACTTTGTTGAATGAACGTTGCAACACCATCATATTGTTCATTCAAATCTGCAATTAATTGAAGCACCAACCTTTAATTTGTCACCGGTGCACCAATGTTGGATAGTTGGTCGGCAAGTATTTTCAACTCTTGACAATAGGTGGAAACGTTTGAGAAATCATCAAATTTGACATTAGTGAATTGATTCTCAAGATATACTGCCCTAGAAAGTTTATTATCTTGAAAAATATTTTGCAAACGTTCCCACGTTTGTTGAGCCGTTGAATCCGGAATGGTATGCAAAAGGTCGTTAGAAATGGTGACGTAAATCCACTGAAGGACAATAGCATCTAAGCGAGATCATAACTTTTTGTCAACACTGGTGGTGTCCGATGAAGCTTCAGAAGGGATGATATGGTCTATAACTTCGTATGCTCGGCAATGGATTTTGAATTAACTCTGTCCAAGAGGAGTATTACCATTTTTCCATCTCAAGTGTAATTGAAATGAAGTTCTTGACGTTGTTTACGGCAAGAGCGAGATAGAATTTTTGTTTGTCAGCCATAGTTACCCACAAAATCACCAAAACAACAAGAATAAAGGAGGAAAAAGTACTTTGTGATTGGTGGAATTTGGTGGAGGAAACCCTAATGATGTCGGCTAGGGTTAGGATTAGAGAGAAAAGAAAGAAATAAAAAACTAAGTAGGGTTTGGATAGTAGATGAGTTGTTTAGGGTTTCTTGAGGGTGGTTTAGGTTTTCGGTTAGTGGTTTTCCGAGAAGAGAAAGAGGGTGGGCAACCGGCTTAGGAAGTAGGGCAAGAAAAAATTAAATCATACTAAGAAGCCATGATTTCTTTCATACCAATAATACAATATATATACAAGTCTATAAGATCAATCTATGGCTATGAATTTGGAAGACTAACCTAATCATATCCTAACTATAGGCTAATTATCTAATCATACTAATTAAATAATATCCTCCTTAATTACATAGATGATTTTACATAATGAAGATAATTAAGGATAATGATATCCATAATTATCCTTAACAATATGAAAATTAGATAACCTCATAGCTTCTTAGCTTCATAAAATCTCCTTATATGTCATTAAAAACAGGCTGCCCTTCCCATCTGCAAAAGATACATTTTTAGTCCTTTTCTCGGCTTTTCTTTCATAACCTGAAAAATTAAGAAATAAAAACTTATTGGAATGATGATGTTCAGTGACTTTCTGACTACACTATTCATGAAGCTACGAAGATCATCATCGCTAGATACCAGGCCTAAGAGGATTACATGTATCATGAATATCTCTTCATTGCTATTGCTTGTGATAGTTCATAAGTTGTTACAGGTACAGAGGGTCGATTACTTTGTGAAGGGGAAAGTCCCGAATGCGAAATCTCCCACCTGTACTAGAGGCCCCTTGGCCAGGTGGGATGTAAATCGAGGGATATGCGCGAGTGGCAGCCCTGCAAGGGAGAGGACCAACGGGACACGAACCCAGCAACAGCCCTTACAGAGGGTCGATTACTGAATATATAATCATGCCATCTTTCATATAATGGCAACTAAATAAGATTTCCAGTCATTTCTTACAAACAAAGGAAAATGATATTTATCAGAAGAAGTGATTAAGTACAAAAGAAGATAAAGAAAGCATCCTTTAGCAAATATGACCTTTCCGAATCTATACCTTAATTTAAACCATTCGTGATCTTTACATCCCAACTGCCATCATTTTGCGTTTCTGTACTCACGAAAGATTCATAAATCAACTAACTACAGCAGAAATGAGCCGAAACAGGATTTGCTCTTGCCACAGAACCAACAACACATTCCGTGTCTGGGTTCCCACATAATTTTCTTTTATATATATAATGAAATCCTTGCTATGGCTGTTCGTTATCTTGATTTACTTCAAATGTTAAACAATTCTTAATTGCATTCTTTAACAATTCTTAACTGCCTTCAAAACTCTTCATTTTCCTTCTTTACTACAATAAAATAACCAATAGAAGAGGGAGACATGAAATTGTAATTGAGAGAGACCTGATATTTATTGTTGGGAAGCCTAAACGCACTTATTTGGCTGTGAGTCTCGGAGAACAAGAGGATTACTTATTAAATAATTGAATAATTGCATTACAATGAATAAATAAACCAAAAAAATGAGAAAAAAAAATAAATAGGAATGGTGGTCATACAGAGAGGTGCTACATCACCTTGTCTATGTCTAACTTTATTATATAAATAGATAGATGCTCCAATCCTTTAAGGGACAAATAATCGCTACGTACCGAAGAGGGAATATCCAATGAAGATAACTATGACTACAACAACATACCAGTGAAATCTCACAATGTGGGGTTTGGAGAGGGTAGAGTGTACACAGACTTTACCTCTACCTTGGTAGGTAGAGCGGCTGTTTCCGAGAGACCCTCGGCTCAAGACAAAGCACAAGCACAAGCAAAGTAAGACAAACAAAGCGACTAAGCCATAATAGCGACTTCTGAAAAAGAAGCAATAACTAATGCAGGTAAATAAGACAAACAAAATACATATAGCAGCATAAATCAAACGAAAGTGGACTATAAAGTAATAATGTGCCTACTAGTATGATAGGCTAAGCGAGCCTACAATAATAACACTACAACTACCAGTTTGTAAGCTTAGGTAGGACTACGCTGGACTATCTACTACCCTAATCCGTGTCCATAACCCCCTATCTAAGGTCATGTCCTCAGTGAGTTGCACCTGCGCCATATCCCGTCTAATCACCTCTCCCCAATACTTCTTCGGCCTACCTTTACCTCTCATGTACCCGTCCATAATCAACCTCTCACACCTCCGCACTGGGGCATTTGTGTCTCTCCTCTACACGTTCCCGAACCATCTCAACCTCGCTTCCCGCATCTTATCCTCCACCGAGGTCACTCCCACTCTGTCCCGGATATTATCATTTCTAATTATATCCCTCCTTGTATGTCCACACATCCATCTTAGCATCCTCATCTCCGCAACTTTCATTTTTTGGGTGTGTGAAGTCTTGACCGACCAACACTCCGCCCCATACAACATAGTCGATCTAACCACCACCCTATAGAACTTGTCTTTATGTTTTGGTGGCACCTTTTTATCGCACAAGACTCCAGATGCGGGCCTCCATTTCATAGAATAAATAAACCAACAAAATGCAAAAAAAAATGAGAAAAAAGATAAATAGGAATGGTGGTCATAGAGAGGTGATACATCACCTTGTTTATGCCTATCTTTATTATATAAATACATAGATACCCCATTCCTTTAAGTGGACAAATAATCGCTACGTACCGAAGAGGGAATATCCAATGAAGACAACTGTGACTGTGTCTTAAATTCTCATGATTTTTCTGTAAATAAGTTGTTGCTGGATTTTGTACTGTTATTTCAAGCTAAGATCAAATGGTTTTGAGCTGCGTTTAGTATCTACAACAAATGTGTATTTGGTGAGGAAGATTCAGCACTGAAATAAGGAATCTGTAGATTCTAACTCAAAAAAACAAACTATAAGGATCAAGCGCTTACCATCGTGCCAAAAATTATATCTGATAGCAAAAGCTTAACTTTATTTCTTAACCAAGCACATCAGGCAAGCGTCATATTGGACCATGACTCCGATCCAAAAAAATCCTGATCCATCACTTGAGTTTCGCCATAGACAGTTCCGGCCGTTGCCCAATCTAAAATTACAAAAAGGAGCAATTATTGGTTAGTTAAGAATAACTATATACTTCATTTAAACTAAACAGTCTCTTTAAAAAATAAAAATAAAATATTATATTTGAGGCGCAAAAAATGGGAAGGAAATATTACCTATTGATGGTTTTACATCTTCCACTTTAACTATGGAAGGCCGGCAGCTCACTAAGTGAGTTAACCCTCAACTACAATTAATTTAACGTCTTTTACTATCACGCTAAGTGAACAAATTAACCATTTTTATAATAATTGGCACAACATATAATACGATATATGGGAAATTAAGTGATTTTTCTAAAAAGGATGTGACTTTTTCGCAACACATTTTCATAACACACATTTGTTGGCTATAAACACAGAGTCAATGCCTCAGTTTCTACATTGAATTTTTGAATTACTACTGCATAATTTCTTACAAACAAATATCGAGTATTTGTGTGATTTGTTGCCAAATTTACGTTCGACGAAATTGGTGGGGTTTGAGGTACCGCTACGACATCCTCAGATATATTCATTTTATATCCTGGGAGGGAGTAATCTGTTGGAGATTTCTAAGCAATGTCTCACATTGGTGAGGAAACACTATATTATTGTGTTTATAAGGGAAAGGTCTTCCTTATGGGTTAAGCTATATTAGGACAGAATTAATTAATTAATTAATTAATAAAATTATGAAAATGCATCATTCTTAACCATTAGTGTAATCTCAAGAGGCACGGGGCAACAAGAGGCAGTTAATGTTACTAATATGTATTCCAAAATAAAATAAAAATCAGTAAATAATAATAACTGAAAATAAACAGAATCAGTGTTGAAAAATAAGAATAATTTTTTCAGAATATAATCGAGCCCACTTAGTTTAAAGTGTGTCCTTAAGGAAATTATTCCCCTCACAGTACTCGAGGTTGATGGAATATTCCCTCCCAAGATAGAACGATTATCTTACCAGAATAGTAGTACTCCAAATTCAGATAGCGGCGAACCACTCAACGGCAGTATATCACACAAAATTTATTTGTACAGAAGAAGAAGAAGTTTGTGTTGTTCAGAAAATTAGTTAAAAAATTATCTAGATTCTGAGGAATCAAACGAATTTATAGCCATGGAAGTATTGTTTCTGAAGGTTTGCAACCCTTCTGAACAGCCACTAAAAACTGGTGGGAAATTTAAATATGGGAAAGAAACCGGGTCGCAGGTCAGACACGCGGATCCGGGTCACTAACGGGTAGGATTGGATAAGTTAATTAATTTAATTAAATAATTAAAATTAAAGAAAATTTGGTCCAAAAAGATTATCAATCAATCAGATCATTTGACCAAATCCAAATCCAAATCCAAATCCAAATCCAAATCCGAAGCCGAGCCGAGCGACGACGACGGCGCGAGGGGAGACCCTCTTCTTAACCCTTTAGCAACAAGAAGGAGTACTTCTACTTATAAGTAGAAGAGCTTTACTTTTCACTACCGATGAGGGACAAATGCTTATTTTATAAAGCAAGAGGGAACTTCCTCCATTTCCCATTCAATCTATCATTTAAACCCAACAATCCCCCACATGAATGGGGAATGGCTATAAGATAAAGGAATGCGTGGACAAGAGTGATATACAAGCGAGGATTGACGGCATCTGGATAAGTAGGTTTCCCTTTGAACTTTCCGTAGTGAACTTATATCGGATATATTCGATCAATTGGTAGATTTGATATCTTTGAACCGTCGAACTTTGTTGTATACCTAGACAACATAAGTCACACAATCAACCCTCAACCGTTTATGGTTCTCACGGTTGTGTTCGTTTCACCATGAACACCTTCCTGGTTTCATGAGTGCATAGAGAATGAGCCTTCACTGTCATTCCCCTTTAAAGCGGCTTACACTTAACACTCACATAGGTAATTTCTAAACATGTGGTCCTATAGCCACATTATCTGGTCATACACTGCCAGATTTAGATAATCATTAAAGAACCTTAATGCTTTATTAACTCATTAATAAGCCATAAGGTTTTATCCTTATTTCTGAACATTGTCTTCATCCGAGAATGGGTTGAGTTATTTGACAATGTTGAACCGTCAGTCACAACTTTGTTTGATCTCCTTGAACCTAGCTCTTGGGATCTCCATCCCGCTAGGTAGAGTTACCGCCATGATGACTTGTCCTCGGCCTTAACCCCATTCCCATTGATGATCTACTAACTCCCTCTCTAGATAAGCCTTTTGTAAGCGGATCCGCCACATTATCTCTTGACTTTACATAGTCAATCGTGATAACACCACTAGAGAGGAGTTGTCTAACGGTATTGTGTCTCCGTCGTATGTGACGAGATTTTTCGTTGTACATTACGCTCCCTGCCCTACCTATTGCTGCTTGACTGTCACAATGTATACATATAGGAGCCAAAGGTTTGGGCCAGAATGGAATATCTTCTAAGAAATTCCGGAGCCATTCAGCCTTCTTCACCGGCCTTGTCTAAAGCTATAAATTCAGATTCCATTGTAGAGCGGGCGATGCATGTCTGTTTTGATGATTTCCAAGACACTGCTCCTCCACCAACGGTGAAAATATATCCACTCGTGAATTTAACTTCAGATGATCCGGTGATCCAGTTTGCATCACTATATCCCTCAATTACTGCGGGATATTTATTATAATGCAAAGTATAGGTTTGGGTGTATTTTAAATACCCCAAGACTCGTTTCATTGCCATCCAATGAGTTTGATTGGGATTACTCGTGAATCGACTCAGCTTGCTTATAGCACATGCTATATTTGGTCGTGTACAATTCATAATATACATCAAACTTCCCAAAACTCGTGCATAGTCCACTTGTGAGTCACTTTCACCTTCATTCTTTTGAAGTGCAAAACTTACATCAATTGGAGTCTTTGCAACATTGAAATTTAAATACTTAAACTTGTCAAGTACTCTTTCAATATAATGAGACTGCGATAATGCTAGACCTTGTGGAGTTTTATGAATTCTGATGCCTAAGATCAAATCAGCAACTCCTAAGTTCTTCATATCAAATTTGCTAGCCAACATACGCTTCGTAGCATTTACATCGGTAATATCTCTACTCATTATCAATATGTCATCAATATATAAACAAACAATGACTTCATGATTTGGAGTATTTTTAATGTAAACACATTTGTCACACTCATTAATCTTAAATCCATTTGCCAACATTGTTTGGTCAAATTTCGCATGCCATTGTTTGGGTGCTTGTTTAAGTCCATAAAGTGACTTAACAAGTTTGCACACTTTCCTTTCTTCACCAGGAACCACAAAACCCTCAGGTTGTTCCATGTAAATTTCTTCCTCCAATTCTCCATTTAAGAAAGCTGTCTTGACATCCATTTGATGGATTTCAAGACCATATACGGCCGCCAGTGCCACTAACACCCGAATAGATGCTATTCTTGTTACCGGTGAGTATGTGTCAAAGTAATCAAGGCCTTCCTTTTGTCTATAACATTTGAACACAAGTCTTGCCTTATATTTGTCAACAGTGCCATCAACTTTCATTTTCCTTTTAAAAATCCATTTTGATCCTAAAGGTTTATTTTCAGGAGGAAGATCAACTAATTCCCATGTATGGTTGTTCAAAATTGATTCAATCTCACTATTGACTGTCTCTTTCCAAAATGATGAATCAGAAGATGACATTGCTGCTTTAAATGTTTGAGGCTCATTTTCAAGCAAGAATGTCACAAAATCTGGTCCAAAGGAAGTAGATGTCCTTTGACGTTTGCTACGCCTTGGATCCTCTTTACTTGGTGTACTTTCCTTTGGTTATTCCCGCGGTCATTTAGATCTTTCACTTGACGACTCACATTCAGTTTTATACGGATAAATGTTTTCAAAGAATTCAGCATTATCTGATTCAATTATCGTATTAACATGAATTTCGGAATTGTCCGATTTGTGAACCAAAAACCGACAAGCTTTGTTGTTTGTAGCATAGCCAATAAAAATACAATCCACAGTTTTTGGTCCGATTTTTACCCTTTTGGGCAAAGGAACTTGGACCTTTGCTAAACACCCCCACACTTTGAAATATTTCAAATTGGGTTTTCTTCCTTTCCATAGTTCATATGGAATAGATTGTGTTTTGTTGTGGGGCACCCTGTTGAGTATTCGGTTAGCTGTAAGGATAGCTTCCCCCCACAAGCTCTGCGGTAAACCGGAACTTATTAGTAAAGCATTCATCATTTCCTTTAATGTTCGATTTTTTCTTTACGTAATTCCATTTGATTGTGGTGTGTAAGGGGCAGTAGTTTGATGAATAATTCCATATTCTAAGCATATCTCTGCAAAAGAAGATTCGTATTCTCCACCCCTATCACTTCTAATCATTTTTATCTTTTTATTCAATTGATTTTCCACTTCGTTCTTGTATTGCTTAAATGCATCAATTGCTTCATCCTTACTATTAAGCAAATACACATAGCAATATCGAGTGCAATCGTCAATAAAGGTTATAAAATACTTTTTCCCACCGCGAGATGGTATTGACTTCATATCACATATATCTGTGTGGATTAAGTCTAAAGGATTTGAATTCCTATCAATAGACTTATATGTATGTTTAACAAACTTAGATTCAACACAGATTTCACATTTTGATTTATTACACGCGAATCTAGGCAATACTTCTAAATTAATCAATTTCCGCAAGGTTTTGTAGTTGACATGTCCTAAACGAACATGCCATAAATCATTTGACTCCAATAAGTAAGACGAAGCTGAATTCTTATTAATATTGTCAACAACCATTACATTGAGTTTGAAAAGGCCCTCGGTGAGGTAGCCCTTTCCTATGAACATATCATTCTTACTTATTACAATTTTCTCACTAACCAGCATGCGCTTAAACCCATTTTTGACGAGTAGTCCGGCGAAACTAAATTCTTCCCGATTGTGGGAACGTGCGTAACATTGTTGAGAGTCGCACTTGCCTAAGTCATTTTCGAAATATCTTCCCATATCCTTCAACCTTGGATGTTGCAGTATTTCCCATAAACAGTACCTCATCGGGTCTAGCGGGATCGTAGGTTGCAAATGTTTCTTTTACAGCGCAAACATGTCGAGTGACACCAGAATCAAGCCACCACTCCTTTGGGTTTCCAACCAAATTGCACTCCGATAGCATTGCACACAGATCATCCATATCATCATTCTTTTCCACCATATTGGCTTGTCCTTTTCCCTTGTTCTTTTTCGGGAGACGACAATCTGGGGCTTTGTGGCCAGCTTTTCCACAATTAAAGCAGTTGCCCTTGAACTTTTTCTTGGCTTGCTCCTTCTTTTGTCCAATGAACTTCTTTCTTTTCTTACTTTTTGCGGCAGCCTCTTCAACAATATTTGCTCCCATAATCGTTGAATTCCCCCGCAACTTCTTCTCGACTGTTTTGTTATCTTCCTCAATCTTGAGACGAATCACAAGATCTTCCAACTTCATTTCCTTGCGCTTATGCTTAAGATAATTCTTGAAATCTTTCCATGAGGGCGTCAACTTCTCAATCATTTCAGCCACTTGGAATGTTTCATTCACTACCATACCTTCAGCAATAAGGTCATGGAAGATAAGTTGAAGCTCTTGAACTTGGGTTCCAACGGTTTTTCCATCCACCCGGTCTTGCATTTGGCATTCCCGTTGTTGACGTCTCATCGAGTTAGCTAGTGTTGGGTGAAAGGGTTTTAGGAATGAATAGCAAGCAAAGTCCTTGCTAGGAATTCCGGGTAACTTTCTGTATTCCTTAAGGTTAGAGGTGAAGCTTACTTCCTTCTTTCCGTGAATAGCCGGGACATTGAGGAATATCCAGAAAGGCATTTCGGGAATCGGCCTGATTCTATCTCTTTTCGTTCCATTTGAAGAAAGGAAGGATCCCAAAGAATCGATCTTTCTTTTCGTTGTTGAATCTCTCTTTGATTAATCAATGAATTTTGTAGTCTAAGAATTTGGCAACCACAAACTTATTCAAGCAAGCATCTTCAGTTTTGTACTTCTTTTCAAGTGCACTCCATAGTTCCTTGGAGGTCTCTACTGCACTGTAGACGTTGTACAAGTCATCTTCTAAGGCACTCAAAATGTAGCCTTTGCACAAAAAATCAGCCTGTTTCCAAGCCTCATTAACCATGAACTTTTGGTTGTCAGGCATGTCGGCGGCAGGCACGGGAGGGTCCTCACTGGTGAACTTTTGCATACCAAGGGTGGTAAGCCAAAAGAACATTCTTTGCTGCCATCCTTTAAAGTTGGCACCGGTGAACTTCGCAGTTTCTCAGCCCGGTGGCACAATACGGATTGTAGGAGTAACCGCCGGTGCAATTCGCAGAGGTAGTTCCGGTCTCAATTGCCATTATTCATTTGTCACTCAAAATCGACAAACTGTTTTAGTTAATAAAACCAGAATAGAAATTCAATCACAGACTTAAACGATGAAGATTTTATTTCTTCAAATCGCAGTATAATTATGAAACTTTAGTATTCCAACGAAGTTTTTATATCTTCGTTGGAATACTAATATTCATATGGAGTAGAAAACTGCACAAGTTTTAATCTCCAAACCAGAATACAGCAACGATGAAGTTTTTATGTTCTTCAAATCGTTGTACAAGTATGAACTTTAATATTCCAACGAAGTTTTTATGTCTTCAAGTCAGAATATGAAATTTCATAAGGAGTAGAAAATCACACAGGTTTTAGTCTCCGAAACAGAATACAGATTAATCTAAAAAAATATAATTTCCTTAAGATTGTTACTAATCTGTATTCCAAAACAAAATAAAAACGAGTAAATAATAATAACTGAAAATAAACAGAATCAGTGTTGAAAAATAAGAATAATTTTTTCAGAATATAATCGAGCCCACTTAGTTCAAAGTGTGTCCTTAAGGAAATTATTCCCCTCACAGTACTCGAGGTTGATGGAATATCCCCTCCCAGGATAGAACGATTATCTTACCAGAATAGTAGTACTCCAAATTCAGGTAGCGGCGAACCACTCAACGGCAGTATATCACACAAAATTTATTTGTGCAGAAGAAGAAGAAGTTTGTGTTATTCAGAAAATTAGTTAAAAAAATTATCTAGATTCTGAGGAATCAAACGAATTTATAGCCATGGAAGTACTGTTTCTGAAGGTTTGCAACCCTTCTGAACATCCACTAAAAACTAGTGGGAAATTTAAATATGGGAAAGAAACTGGGTCGCGGGTCAGACACGCGGATCCGGGTCACTAACGGGTAGGATTGGATAAGTTAATTAATTTAATTAAATAATTAAAATTAAAGAAAATTTGGTCCAAAAAGATTATCAATCAATCAGATCATTTGACCAAATCCAAATCCAAATCCAAATCCGAAGCCGAGCCGAGCGACGACGACGGCGCGAGGGGAGACCCTCTTCTTAACCCTTTAGAAAAAGGAGTACTTCTACTTATTGTTGACACCCAATTTTGTCCCATCCTTTTTGATTTATTTGCAATTTTAAATATTTTTAACACCTCAAAATAATTTTAATCTATATACATACATGCGTATATATATATATTATTATTCTCTTATTATTATTATTATTCGCATTTTTTACTATCATTTGCATTTTTATCATAATCATAAGTTTTATCCGAAAATTCTATGTTATTTTATTCTCGCAAAATTGCATCGCATTTCCATTTTTTTATTAAGCATTAAACATTTCGCAAATATTATATTTTATTATTATCACATCGTTATGTTATTTTAAATAATTCACATCTTTTACAAAACAAAAATAATATTTTTTAATGTTAAACCCCTTTTATATTTTTAACCCAAAACCCAAAACAATTTCTAGCCCATTTCATTTTCCCAACCCAATACAAATTCTACCCAAACAAAATTCACAAGCCCAAACCCATTCCCCTTATTCCCTTCCCCTTTATTTCCCCCAATTCCCAGGCCCAACCGGTCGACCCACAAGCCCAAACCAAATTCCCCTTATTCCCTTCCCCTTTATTTCCCCCAATTCCCAAGCCCAACCGGCCAACAAAACCCAAAAACAATTCCCACAAGCCCAAAGTCCCTAAACAATTCCCCCCAACCCGCAGCCCACTCGACCAACCCGTCGGCCCAACTCCTTACCCGACCAATTCCCCTTACCCCTTTAAACCCCAAAACCCTAAACCAAAAACAAGACAAAAAAGAAAAAAACCAAACGAACCCTTCAACCGCCGCCACCCTACACCCCTACCCCCATGTCGCCTCCCCATACCCCTGCCACCACCAACTCCCTGCCACCAACCCTGACACCACCACACTCCTCCCATCACTTCACCATACCCATACCCCTAAAATCCGCTTCCAAAATTCAGATTTTTTTTGCCTTTAATTCAAATTTCAAACTCGTTCTTGGGGGGGAAATCCACCTATAAATATCCCCCTTGTTCTTCATTTTTTGAGAGGTTCGAAAATTCGTCTTTGGGGGTCCGAAAATCTGTCTTTGAAGGGGATTCTTAGAATTTTCGGGTCATTTTTAGGTCTGAAATTTAAGAAATCCGAAATCTCCTTAAGGGTTTGGCATTATATTTTGTTTGTGTTGTTCTTCACTAAAAAAAAAAACAATCCGAAATCTTTGTTTGTTCTTGCATGTGTTCTTCAACTTAAAGATTCCGAAATATAGGTCGAAATTTTTGGTTTTTTTTTGTGTTGAAGAATCTGGATTTTAGCTATTTTTTCACTGTTTTTCGGTTCAATTCGGGTCGGGTCACTGCCGGATCGGGTCGGGTCATTCCGGGTCGGGTCAAACATCCGAAAATTAGAAAACAGAGTCCTATTTCCAGAAAAAACAGAATTCAAAAAAATCTACAATAAAAATCAGAATTCTAACATTTCCAAGCGGATTCGACGATTCAAAACAACGCCTCGGTTCGCTACCCGGAAAAGTTGTTTCAGACTTGGCTTGGCGATTCAATACTCACAGGTTGTTTCTCTCCTTTTCAATTCTGATAAAACTATTTCCTTTGCCTCGTCGGTGTTTGTCATTGTGTATTCCTTTATTGACTTTCCTACTCTTTGTTACTATTGCTAGTTGCCACTTTCGCATCGCTGATTCCATATTATATTTATCTTTGGTGACCTTACCTGCCTTGTGTCTGTGGTTGTCTTAGCTGCTTTGCTCTGAAATCATGTCTATTTCTGTACAAGTTTTGCTTTGCCTTACACTAATTTGAACAGAACTACATTGCACTTGGTCTTGTCTTTCCCCTTTTATTTTTTGTTAGGAGAAATAATCATTACTATGGCTCACATTATTTGATTTACACTTCTGATGATAGTTTATTGGTGTAACTTTGGATATGAATACACTCATTGGTCCTTGTTAGTTATCTCTTGAGTTGATAATTTTGTGGGAATCTGAAACGAAGTTGACAGAATACAACTCAATAGATTTCATATGTAATGGTTATTGTACAAAGTGACTTGCTGTTAAAATGTCAATTACTGCTTTGAAGTGTTTTAGATTATGCAATTAGTAATGCTTGGGAAGTATATATATGAAGTGTAGAAAAATTATTATTTGATCACTGTAGTGCTAGTATCCTAACCTAAGGATTCAGGTCACATTATTTATTTACATTATTGAAAATTATTCCCAGAGCTTGTAGTATATTGTTCTTGCTGTTTTGTTGGAATTATTATATGAGCTTATTCTTAAAAGATGTAGCTTAGAAACAAAGTTTTGGTCATATTTCACACTTCATTGTCCTTACTTTGAGTATGTTAATACCATTTGATAATGAATCTATTTAAAAAAGCATCAAATTCATGGCATGACAAACTTTCCTTCTTTTGCTGATGTCTATTCTAGAATCTTGTCCAATGGAGTTCAGTAGACAACTAAATAGACTTTGCTCTTTGTCTAACTACTTATTTCTAATTCAGTCTCTTTATGAGTTTACTTCAATCAAAAGTAACTTTTCTTAAAGGAAACACATTAAAATTTACATATTTTTGATTTTATTTCCTTCACTCAAGTATTTAGAATGTACATACTCTCACCTCTTTGAATATTCTTTACATGTGCGCTGCAACGGAGTGACCTCGCTTGGAGTTCAATCACGGCAAGTGACACGAGTCCACGCGCAAAGTGGAGATTAAAGAGTAGTCATCACCCCAAACAGGGCCCCAGGTACGTGGGATATGATGCCAACGGCAGGCTAGCGACTTCTTGAATGAAGTACATAGCTTTACCAAAAGTAAAGCAATATTACTTCCTCATTTTTCAAACTTGATATGTCATTCTTTTAAACGTTCCAAGGACTTGACCATTTGCATTAATTTTCTTAAAAAAGGAAACACCTTCGACACACTTTACACTTCTTTAAAAATGGGAAACAAACCATTTTTTTTAGCTCTAACATCTCTTAAAAAATGAAGAACAAACCATTTTGGTTAGATTTGCACTTTCTTCAAATATGGGAGACAAATCATTTTAAAACTTCTTTTTCTTCTCGTCTTAAGAATGTTAAGAGAGTTGATCATACAAAATAAAATGAGGGAAAGTAACATCGCATTGGGCATGTTTTCGCCTCGCCTTTTCCTGATCCCCCATTCTCCTCTCTCTCTCTCGATATTCTATTCACTTATTGGTTGATTTCGTATTTATTTACTTGAGTCACTTTAATTACTACACTTTGACATCTCATTTCGAGAGTGATTTGCTGCTGCTACTTGCCTTACGATTGCCATACTTTATTGCAAATGGTTGCTACATTTTGGGGCTGAAAGATGCCACACATTGAGTAAAGTTGCTGCTGCGTTTCTACCAGTTTGCTGCTGCATTTTTGCCCACTTTGCTGCTGCATTTTGTCATTCTGCTGCTGTATTTTGGGCTGTTTGCTTCTGGGTTTTTGACCATTTTGCTGCCGCGTTTTGGCCCGTGAGCTGCTGCATGATGAAAATGCCAAAATAGTGGATAAATTTGAGGAGCTGATACTACATTTGATTAGTTTGTGGTTGTGTCCCCAGCTCTTGTTGAAAGCATATGTTGCCACTTTGTTTTATGGGCTGTTGTTTCCTCTGTTACAAGAACAGATTGCTACACTTGATCGATTATACTAATCCGAATATGATACTACACTTAGACCGATGAAATTGAATTCGAGGCCACGCTTTTCGTTTCTCTGTTCTCAGTTTACTGTTTTAAACATCTGTGCAACTGACAGATTATTGTTTTACTGTTTTTCTGTTTTGAACAAATACCGCATCTGTTCGAGCACTGTTTTTCTGTTTCAGTTTGCTGCCCGATTTCAGATTAATGTTTTACTGTTTTTACTGTTTTAAACTAAACACCACGTCTTTTCGAAAATATAATTTCTGGGCAATGATGAGACTTAAACCTTTTATTTCATCCGAGATCAACATGTTTAGTAGGCGAGGTGACTAAAATAACCAACAAGTTATATATTCGCAGCCACGACATGATTATAGTGATATTTTCTTTTTCATTCGAGAGACCAATACGTTTAGTAGGCGAGGCAATCAAAATAGCCACATTAGTCATATGTTTGCAGCCAAGACGCTATTGGAATGGTCTTTTCAAAATCTAAGTCTGAGCCCTTCGTGATCAGAACGCTCACTGTTTTGGATACGGATCCGAAGTTATGTTTTTTTTTTTTAATGTCTCTAACTGTTTGTTCTTGACAGCTTGCAAGGAACAAAGCCAATGAAGGCAGATATTTCTTCGGAGTTTATTTATTTTATTTACTTTTTTTAGTTCAGCTTTTATCCTGCTCTGTATTGTAATATTATTTACCGCGCACTTATGTAATTATTGAAATGCTTGGAATATGTAGACTTAGAATTAATTCATAGGATAGTCTAAGATTGGAAACCCGTCGCTAGCTTATTTATTTGTAGGCTCGGTTAATTCAAACTTAGAAACCCTCAGTTAGTTTATTTATTTTTTAGGCTCGTCATGCATATTTAAAATTTTCAAAACAAACTTTGATCATCTTCTATTTATTTTATTAATTGTAAAACTAAAAAATGATTTTCAAAAATTACTCCTTTGGCATTACAAATTAATTACTTTTCTCCTTATTATTGTAACAAATGCATACATGTACAAAATGCATCTCTTTCATTAATTATTTGCAAACATCTTTTCAACTTCATATTTTAAACATGCATTTTTCTTACTATAATATTAACCTGAGTTTGACCGGATAACCGCAAGTTAGCGGATCTTAAAGGATGCCTAACCCCTTTCCTTTAGGATAATAAAGAACCCTTACCTAGAATCTCATTAGTTTCGCAGACCTTAAAATCGGAGTTTACATTGCAGCATTTAGTTAATATTTAGGTGTCCTAATTCACCGTAAGAATAATTAGGTGGCGACTCCTCAATTCAATACCCAGGAATCACCGGATACGTCGTGCTCCGCTTTTGACCGAACAGGTCAAAAATAGGGCGCGACACTTATAAGTAGAAGAACTTTTCTTTCCACTACCGATGAGGGACAAATGTTTATTTTATAAAGCAAGAGAGAACTCCCTCCATTTTCCATTCAATCTATCATTAAACCCAACAGTTAATTGTGGTGAAACCTTCAGTCAAGTGGTTAAACCAGCCACTATTCGCACTGTTTTGAGCATTGCTATGGGAAAGAACTGGCCGATTCATCAGCTTGATGTGAAAAATAAGTTCTTACATGGGGATTTGAAAGAAACAGTATACACGCATCAACCACCTGTCTTTGTGCATCCTTTGACGCCTCAGTATGTCTATTGGCTTCGAAAGTCACTTTATGGCTTGAAACGAGCCCTCAGGGCTTGGTATGACCGTTTTGCCACTTACATCTTGCAGATTGGGTTCATATACAACAAAAGTGATAACTCACTTTTTATTTTTCATCGAGGTAATGACACTACATATCTTTTGCTTTATATGGATGACATTGTCCTGATTGCCTCCTCAAATGTGCTGAAAAATGAGATCATTACCATGCTTAAATCCGAATTTTCCATGACAGACTTGGGAAAGTTTAGTTATTTCTCGGGAATTTTTGTGACCATATCCGAGAATGTCATGTTCCTGTGTCAGCGTAAGTATGCCGAAGAGATTGTTTAGATTGCTAAAATGGTGAACTGCAAGATCATGCCCACTCCAATCGACTCAAAATCGAAACTTAGCGCGGATGACGGAGGTCATGTGCTTGATCCTTTCCTTTATAGGAGTCTCGCTGGTGCACTTCGGTATCTTACTTTCACTAGGCTCGATATTGCCTACGCTGTTCAACAGGTGTATCTGTTCATGCATGCTCCCACGGAGTTCACTGCTCTTAAACGTATCATTTGATACGTTAGGGGTACTCTTGACTATGGATTACATATGTATCCATCTGCACCGACCAGGTTGATATCATATACGGACGCCGATTGTGGCAGTTGACTAGATACACGTCGATCTACTTTCGGCTATTGTGTATTTTTTGGTGATAACCTCTTCTCGTGGTCTGCCAAGTGGCAAGCCACGTTTTCTCGTTCGAGTGCAGAAGCAGAATATAGAGGCGTTGCGAACGTTGTTGCCGAGATTTGTTGGCTCATTAACCTTCTTCTAGAGCTCCATTGTCCCTTACGTAGAGCATCCATTATCTACTGTGATAACATATATGTTGTCTACTTGTCTCATAACCCGATTCAGCATCAGCGAACCAAACATATTGTGATGGATATTCATTTTGTTCGTTAGAAGGTTGCCATGGCCATGTTCGGGCGTTACATGTTCCTTCTTCATATCAGTATGCATATATATTTACTAAGGGACTTCCTCGGCAATTGTTTCTCGACTTCAGATCCAGTATGAGCGTCCGACCTCCTCCCGCTCCGAATGCAGGGGTGTGATAGAGAATACGTAAATATTCTCCATATATTCTGTAATCATTATTTTAGTATAATTATATAAAGTATATATTCTGGATTACAATTATAAACACTTATATATATTATATTAATGAAAAGACTTCAGACAAAGAGAATTACAATACTGGAAATGCATATTACTAATGCGAAAGTTGGGTCATCCAGTGCTAAAGCATAGCTACATGGTACAAAATAAAGTTGCGAATTTCCTCCAAGGAAGGA
Organism: Anisodus tanguticus; assembly: GCA_034509755.1. Taxonomy (NCBI): domain Eukaryota; kingdom Viridiplantae; phylum Streptophyta; class Magnoliopsida; order Solanales; family Solanaceae; genus Anisodus; species Anisodus tanguticus. Next base: position 10,419,755 of record CM067560.1, read on the forward strand.
ACAGTGAAGTCCGCTTGAACAGCTCAATTGGTTATCAATGGAGATATTTGGAAAAAAAGAAGGAACAACGAAGAAATGCTTTGATAGCATAAAACTTTAGATAATTCCTCTTGTGATTCCCAATGAAATAGTATGAATAGCCATCTTAGAAACTATATTTGAACGTCGAAGAATGTGATGGAATAATAATTTGATAGATGAAGTTACTGCACTATCACGAAGCTCAAACGATTAGTAAAGTTATTCAAAATCACGTACAAAATTACCTTTTTACTTTAAAATAAATTAAATTTTATTACGTACTATATAGTAAAGTTACTTAAATTTACCCTTTAAGATATTTTTTTAACTTTTTACAAACTTATTTTTAGTTTTATGAGAGGTCTTCATTTTTTTACTAATAAGAAATTTGAAAAAAATCATAAGAAATTTGAAAAGATATTTTCTTATTCAAATGGTAAAGGACAAGAGATCTCATTTCTTTTTTTTTTTAATGTCATAGTGGATAAAGAGAAAATGAGATCTCTTACCATTTAAAAAGAATTAAATGACTTTTTTAGTTTTCCTATGTATAAAAAAAATAAAAATATTTTATAAAAGAGTCATAAAATTAAAAAAAATTATAAAGGGTCAAAAAAACATTTCTGCGGAATAAAAGTTTACAACTTTATTTATTATGATTGGTATAGCAATATGACAAAAGAATAATAATTTCATAACTCTAACCGAATAGTGATTAAAATTATTTGATTGATACCTTTAAATTGCTTTATTGATTCAACTTGGCAAGCCAAACAGAGAACAGCTCGGAATTGCTTAGAGAAGAAGATGAAGATGACATGGAAGAATCAGAGCAAAAAGAAACCTACTAATAAGAGACCTATTTCCCACCTCCCTTTCGAAGATGAAATTCCTACTGACCATTCCACAGTTCCCAAGGAGAAACTTCCTAAGAACGATGTCGTATCGAAGAGTAGTGATGATGATACAATGAAGCTTGTGGAATCCTTTCAACAACAAGGAAATAACCTTGCTCAGGTATTTCCTCACATGGGTTTTACCCTCTTTTTTTTTATCTGTATGAGGACGTTATTCACTGTTTACAACTTAAAAATTGTTGTTTCTTCTTTTTATGATGTGACCATATTTAATTTGTTGAAGATGTGAAAGTTGAAATTTTTAGATAAGATTTTGTGAAAGAATTGAAAGTAAAAGTTTTTAAAATAGTTGTGATTAGTTTTTGTAAATTGCAGCTGGATGATATGGTTATCACTTGATAGTTGATATTGTTTACCTATGTCTATTTGAATATTAAAAGATTCTGTGATGATAGAGATGAGGTGTTTCTAGTGTTATTGTAATGGAGTATTAGTAATTTCAATAGTTCTAAGTTGGTTATCGCCCCTATTTAACCTTCATTTACTTCGTTGAATATACTTAATATTTAAGAATTAAATTGATATTCCGATCAGCTTGAGATAAAAGTGGTGTTTGAGCCAATTTGCATGCACCTCAACTATTCCATCTATGCATACTCCATGCCTAATAACTCTGTCCACCAAGGTTTAAGCAAATGAAAGAAAATAACCAAGCCTTTTGCGTTAGTTTCATTCAACCTGGTATTCCATGGTCCTCGTTAGCTCCTCGACTGCTAAGCGACACCGTTGGGTGCATTGTCGTCCTCTCTTTGTTCCCTTCTTCACATGTTTGTCTCTCTTCTTCTCGCTCTTTCTTTCTCTCTCTCTCATTATCTCTATCTCTTCATCACTCCCTCTTTCTCTTTCCTCTCTCACTATTCATCTTCCTTTTTCCTCTTCTTAGGTCAACTCCTTCCTATTTGTGCTGCAACAGTTGTAACTCTATACTCCGTCCGTTCAATTTATGTGGCACCGTTTGACTAGGTACAAAGTTTAAGAAAGAGAAGAAGACTTTTGAAATTTGTCGTCTAAAACAAAACTTGTACATTTGTGTGGCTAAATCATTTCATTAAGGGTAAAAGGGAGTTTTAAAGCTAAGTTGTGTTCTAATTATAGAAGTGACATTCTTTTTGGGACAGACTAAAAAGGAAAGTGTGCACATAAATTGGAACAGAAAGAGTATTTTCTTAGGAACTCCAGAGTAAGGCAGGGTGTGTTATTAATACTTGGGAAGTTTTCTATTTCATCTGAATACTGAACTTAATTAGAGTTGTTCAGCTGATAGACGTGTACTGGATGCACATATTGAACTGGATAGCTTTTTTTATTCTAGTTGCTTGTCCTTCTTTCCTCTTCTTTTTGGCTGAAGAAGGCTATATCGGTTATCCTTATTCACGGAACTAAACATATTACTTTTTGCTTCAGTAAGCTTATCTCACAAGGAAAGAGTCATTCTAAGTTGTGAATAAGTAATTGTCTGATAATGAGCAAGGAATAACTGTCTTTTTGCTAAAAGGGATGGATTGAACTAATCCATTAGATGCTATTTATGTATGTCAACTAAGTATCATAAGTAAATTGCTCCCGGTTGTTCAATTATTTGATAATCAGAGTCATTCTTTGATAACTGATCACTCTGAGTCAGACTCAATACTATTTGATCAATCCTATTTTCAGTCGTTAAAGTAGAGAACTGAAAGCAGGTAAGTAGTTTAATGTAGCATTTTATGTCTCCAAGTTAAATCGAGCATCTTATAGTTGCTTATGTGAAGTTTATACATTTAACTATAATCAAAAGATGCAAATAATGGTTGACCATTTGGTAAGATCGATTGTTTCACTTGCCTATGTTGTTTCCTGCTGCCAAGTCCATTTTCTGGGCATTTTATATATCCAGGGGCTCCTTGTAGAGGGGTGAGGCATGCCCTGACCCCAGATTTGGATCATCTCCTATTACCTAAACCTCATTACACCCTGAAAAAAACATTTAGGAGTCATTTGGTTCATGGGATAAAGAAAAATAATCCAGGGATAGAAATGCGGGATTATTTAACCCCCTGTTTGGTTGGATTTTTGTTTCCGGTATAAGCAATTCGGTATTAGTTATACCACAATTTGGGTATTAATATACGACATTCTGTGCGGGATAACAATCCGGAGATTAGTTATCCCGGGATAAAGCCGAGGCTAAACACAATGCTAAGTTTATTGTGTGGTGGCTCTGAAGTCAAAAGGAAGCCTTAAAAATAGCCTCCGCATTGAATAAAAAGTTAAGGTTATACAGATTTTTAGTACAAAAAGTTGCACTAACAATTACAGGTGAGCTTCAATACATTGGTAAGTAAGTATATGTTGCGGTGAGTTGGATGTCAGAAGTATTCAAACCCTCATTGAGTCCTTGAGGAATGTTTTTTTGGATAAGTGATTTCGAACACTTCATTGATTGCTGATATCATTAACCAACAGCATGATCCGGCAGCCGGGCTTAAGTCTCTTTTCTTTTCTTTTTTTTTGAAGGAAGGGAAATATAGTGAAGCACTTGGGAAGTGGGAATCTGCTCTACTTTTGATGCCAGATCGTGCCATTCTGCATGAACAGAAGGCTCAAATTTTGCTTGAGCTTGGAGAAACATGGAAGGCGCTAAAAGCTGCTACTCGTATGTATCGACACTTTTAATTCGAATGAATTATCCTCATTTGCTGAGCAAGTTATTCTGAGATAATGCGAATTCGCAAACATGTTTTATTTGGATTTATTTTCAATGTTATATCTCATCAAAGGTTGTGGACCTACTTTTAGGCTCTGAAGCTTCTTGATGCCTACTTTTGACACATCTTTGAGGTTATGAATAAATCTGACAAATGTATCATTTCAAATATGATCTTGATACCAGCCAAATGTGGGAACCTGGAGTAAGACAGTTTATTTTTTATTTTACTTTTCCTTAATATGAGGGAATTTTCTTTTCACATTCTTCCCGTTGTAAATCTATATATCTAGCATAGAGATATTCAAAGTTGAATTTTAGCCTATTTTCATGGTCACTAAATGCCCTTTAAGTCATCGATCTGCATTTGTGTATAAAATAACTTCTGATGATATAACTGCATGTCTCATATGTATCCTGCTTCCTGTTTGAGCAGGTGCAACTGAGTTGGAACCAAGCTGGGGTGAGGTGTGTGAAACTGTTATCATTCAGTTCTGCTGTTGTTTCACTTGTAGTAAAATATATCTGCTTTAGGGATTTAAATGCAACTCATAGTGCTCTGCGATAATTGGGAATCCACAACATTCTTGCTTAATATCATGGGGGATCCTTGTGAACAATGTAACATAATTTTTATCTGTGATCTCTTCAGTTTCAATACTTTTAAGACTAATTTTTCAAAATGGGCTAGTTTTGATATACAAAGTACTGACATTCTGATTCTTAGGCGACAGTCAAATTTCAACTATCTCTAGAATGGACACAACTTTATTCCAATGCTTATTGCTAGTTCTTTTGCCTGTTGCAGGCGTGGGTCACCCTTGGTAGAGCACAGCTGAATTATGGTGAGCCTGATAGTGCTATCGAAAGCTTAGACAGAGCACTAGCCATCAAGGTATAGATTAAATTTATCACTAAGGTCTTTCGGAAACAACCTCTCTACCTCCCAAGGTAGAGGTAAGGTCTGCGTACACCCTACCCTCCCCAGACCCCACCGTGTGGGATTACACTGGGTATGTTGTTGTTGTTGCTCATGCCTGCTTCCGCTAATGATCCTTTTTCCACTGAGATGTTTCCTTCAGCACTCCCTCATGAATAAATGGATATTAACTTTGTATCTGGAGAACAAACTGTCTTCTGAGATTTAAGCAATAGCCAAACTTTATTGATCTTTCTTTTGTCGCATCCTTGTTCTGAAATGTTCAGTGGAATATTATGCTTAGCATGTCATATGTTTAGTCTACCATTTATGCACCCAAGTGAATTGGACTTGTTTTGCAGCCAGATTCTGTTGAGGCTCGTAATGATCGACAAGCTGCCTTGCATCATATTCAGAGGAGAAAGCAGTTACAGACATCAGGTCTGAGCATGAACCAAAACCGCTTTGCTGTAGTGGACAAAACTGAGAGCGCTTGAAGGTTTGAAAACATAGGGGTAATCTCATTACAGATGCTGCTTTGTTCTGGTAAGCTGATAAAATCCTGAGGCTAGGAATATCTTCTGCAACATTTGACTTCGAGTCACCGTTTCTCAAAATGCGGGTGCAGCAATAGAAAGAGTTGTATGTGTGCATGTCAGTGAGGAGAGAGAGAATAGCCAGAAGGGTTGACAATGATAAAAACATGATGTCCGACACTGAAATGTCTACTTGTAATATAGATGATCCTCTATGACCTCAACCTAGAGATACTTAATGGTTCTGTTAGCTTGATAATTCAGATTAGTAAGATCTACAGTTTATGGTGTGCAAATCAAGTGAATGAAATTCAGTGTTAACCAGTGAAAAGATTTTGTTTTACAATGGTGATGGTAAATGAACATTTACTTTATCCTTTTTTACGTTCTCTACTTTGCTTTGGTGTGAATTACTTTTTCTTGAACCGAAGGTCTATCGAAAACAGTCTTTAAAGGTTAAAATATGCATATACTCTACCCTCCCCAAACCCCACTTGTGAAATTACATTGGGTATGTTGTTGTTGTTGTACTTTGCTTTGGTGTGAGTTGACAGATCACTTGTAACATGCACTTTTTTTAATGGATCAATTAGCCTACCATTCTTAAAACCTTTTTGACATGGACTTCAGTGAAGCATCAACATGAAAACAGACTGATAGCCCCACACGTAACTAGATATAAAACAACCCAAGTTAATGCTAACCATGATCCTATTTTTCATACAGTCAATGCAGCAAATGGCATATACAAAGATCAGGACAAAGTACTTCACTTTGATATTCAGAAAGTAGGCTGATCCTTGTGATCTTCCCTCATTTTACAACACATGGAACATCAGTTGCTGATAATCCCAAGAAAGAATATGTACTAGAAAATACAATCTGAAACACTACAGGCATGCTTGTTAGGACTCAGTTAGACAAGAAATTGTATGCTACCAAAATCTGCAAGTTCACCACTTGTATCTTTCTTGCAGGTCACAACGAACCAGTAACCAGGTCATGTACCACTGTCAACTGGACTGGAACCACATCCGTATACAGAGCTACCATGATTCATGCAATAATCGAGGCTTATTGGTCTTTTGATCCTAAAGCAGCTAAATCCTCCTGGTAGTTCAGAGTTTTGGCTGCATTTAAAAGCATTTCCACACCTCCAGATTTATTTAAAGCTTCCTCATTCTTACCTTTTGGTACACCCAATCCTGCACATTGTTCAGTTCTCTTCTTCACTTCATTTTGCGAAGTCTCAAATGTCCTTTTTGCTTTGTGTATACGCTGTATCTGCACATTACATTTTCTGCAAAACCATTTCCCTCTAGGAATTGAAGTGCGTTGTGGCTGCATGCAGAAAATATGATAAGCATGATCGCAGCCGTCACAAAGTACAATTTTGTCATCATCACAATCTTTCAGGCAAGCTCTACACAGACACGACGGGCAGTACCAGCAGGAGCCATAAATATCCAACTGCTTTCTAGTTAAGCACCTCTCATGATAAAATTTGTGAGGGCAGAAGGGATGACCACATTCTCTAAAAAATTCACTACTCTTCACCTCAGTTCTACATATGTTGCAACAGGGCGGCAAATCCGTAACCCCTTCAGATAGTTTAAATTCATCGTCCTCTAAACCGTTTGTGCTCTCCTCCAATTCCAGAAGCATGTCTTCAGATGTAAGGTCTTCAATCCCATCTTCAATAACCACTGATCTAGAGGCGCTGAGTCTTTCGCATACTACACAGTCATCATGGGGCGATTCAATTCCCTTTGCAGTACATTTGGCACAATACCAACTTCTCAGGGGAATTTCTTTAACAGTAGGCTCAACACAAGAGACATGGTAAATCTCCTCACATGAATCACAAGCTAAACTATCCCTGCCATCCGCTTTCTCCCCACAACATCGGCAAGCACATCTTTTATCTACACCATAGATCTCTGCTTGTTCCATTTTTGCAACTAACTGTCAAAATCAAAAATAGAAGATAGTCAACTTGAAGTTTCTAATACTTAAATATATCTAGCAGTTTCAAGTTGTAGAAACAATTAAAAATACGACGCCAAGGCAATCCCTTAGAATTTTGGTGATTTTTACGTGGTCGGTTTCATAAGTAGATATCAAATTGCAGTGCTGAGTCCGCCAAAAGCAAGAATATTTCACTTACTTTCATATTAAACTAAGAGAATAATTTCAAGGATGTGGACCTCAAGGATTGAAACCAAAAGCAAAATAAGTATACAGCGAGCTTTTTTTTCATATAGTGGTGTTCAGGCCAGTGGCACACACCTCGACTGTCCATCGGGTACCTGCTACCTTGCAGTCTTGCACTAGCACAGGTCCCAAGAAACTCAGCACCCAAGGATAACACATGGGAAGAAATCATCTACTGTAATTTTGTAATTTTGGCTCTGTTGTTATTTGAACCTTGGTCTCTAAGGTATGCAACCACTTCACTGACTGTAGGTCACACCCTCGGGTCCAATGAGCATTATATAAGGCAGGTGCCTATATCTCCCCATAAAGGACTTATTTTTAGATGGTATCTCCCCATAAAGGGCTTGCAACACCACTTCTAGGAGCTTTGGTAAAATTGTTTGCCTAAGTGGTTCCCCAAGAAATGTGGAATAACTGCAAGTACTTGGTTGGTGGCGGGGGCACATGCCACAACCAAATTTCCAGAATTGGGAGGTATTACATTAAGCGAGAAATTTTATGCTACAAGAACAGTGAAGGATTTGAAATTTTTGGGATGACAATTTTCACATGCTGTTTCTCCTCCAAGCAGCTAATTAGAGAACAATCAAAATGACCTGAAGAACAGTCTTACCACTAAAAATGGAAACACTAAAGCAATACAGAAAAGAAGACTTGCCTCCTCTTTTGCATCTTCAGTGTTTTCATGCATTGAACCGCTCACCTAAGGAGGTTAAAATCACAGTCAGTTTTACCAGCAGTGTGTGCAAAAGTCGGAAGCAGCTCAATGAACCAAGTGTTAGCAAGAAACCACATACCTGAGCTCGGAAAGAAGCCCTTGATATTTCTGAAAGGCTCTTTGAAAGAGTAATCATTTCACTGCCAACCTCATGAAGCTTTGTCCACATCTACAAATAATTCAGGATGAAGATACATGAGTTAGAAGAGATGACTATCTCCGGCACATAAAAATAGAAGGACAATCCATGCAAATTCAAGTCCGGCATTAGTCGTCCAAACCATCAATTGCTTAATTACATTATTGACCACTGACCAGGCGATAATTTCAGAAGTATGCATCAACTATTAAGAAATGCTTCATCATCAATTTGTTGCTTCAGATGAACGAGAGAACCATATTCCCATGCATCAACTATTAAGAAAACCTTATCCGTTCCGTAGTGCCTTACCAAATTCATTAGGCTTCCTAACATTCATAGCACAAGATATATCAGTACAAATATATCATCAGAAACTAAGTTCATTATACTAGTTCTGCCAAGGATGCATCCATGATGACATACCCTCTTGTCCTAAGACTTTGTCACAGCTCTGAATATGTCATTGTTGATGTTGGCACAATGAATTGCTAATCAAGTTTATTATGCCAATATCCCAGAATTTGATATAGCTCGAATATATATTCAGGGTTATATCCTCAAACTGATCTATGAATTTACCATGGTGTATCCACAGGAATACGTCCTACCAACTAAGAATATCCCACACCCCCAAATATATCGGTTACTGATACGGCAACACAAATCACGAATCCACTAATATAGTTTTAGCACTTAGTCTTATCAAAAGCGATATATCCTTTCGAACAAGATCATAAAGCTATGAGTGCAAATACATCATTAAGAACAGCTTGACTATGATATACCCTGTCAAACTGTCAGGGCCCCAATATATATTCTGGTGTAATAGCAGTAGGGTAGATAGCCTGGATAAGTACATGGATTTCTTAAGCTTGCTAGGAGGGATTACTTGATGTGCTGATGTTTCTTATGCTGTTCGTTTTTGTACTTTTCTGTAGCATCTTGATACTTTACTAGTAAAACTTGACCTTATCAACAAAAAAAGGGCCCCAATATAGAGGTAACGATCCAACAATACAAACTATGAAACCAACAATCTAAGTTTAGCAGGGGCATGCCAACAGTAACATATCTTCACCAACTAAGAACGTTGCAAAGCGTTAAATGAGTGCTTTTAAGTGTATTGATTTTCTGGAGGACCCTTTCCCAGGACTATATCAATCACGAATGTGTTTTGTAAGTATCTATTACAAGAGCATCTTATTTTAGACAGTACTTCCACATATCACTGAATTATAACGTTCCTTTAGGTAAAATGTCTGCATGATCGGATATCTCCACAACAATGAGGCGATCCTAAGGTATTACTATATGTTATACCCTATTACTACCTCAAAAAGACTAACCAATTCAGCAAGTACAAATAAAACTTTAATTAATCAAAGACCGAATTCCTTGAATCTGACAATCACCACAATGGTTGAGCAAAAGCCTATAAAACTGTCTAGGCTTTGCTGTTTGACTGCATTTCTGGTTTAAAGATAAACTGTGCAAGGAAACCAAGATATGATTGTGGTTAGTTGTGAGGACCATTGCATGGTTATAATGATAATATTGAATACTTACTAAGAAGCATTAGTCGAAAGCAGAGAGAAAAAACTATTACGGGTGAACCAGTCACTAATACACGTAAGACCATTCCTTCATGATTGAAGTGATGTAAAAATGATTCTTAATTATCTTTAACATTAGCTCATTGTTTCCTTTCTACTCTGTTAAGTGTCCCATATTGGTTGAAAGAATGGGTTGTTGTCCCCGTATATGGTTTTGAGAAATTTCACCGCATGAGCTACCTTTGCAGTTGCCTTAGGCCCAAATTCCATTTTCTAACATAGTATCAGAGCCAAAACAATCCCAATTTTTGGCTGTCCACGCTTCCAAAATGACCACTGTTGTTGTCCCCGTATATGGTTTTGAGAAACTTCACCGCATGAGCTACCTTTGCAGTTGGCTTAGGCCCAAATTCCATTTTCTAACATAGTATCAGAGCCAAAACAATCCTGATTCTCGGCTGTCCACGCTTCCAAAATGACCACTGCTGGACGTGCGGGGTGTGGGTGGGGGTACGGAGGGGGTGTTAACTGTTCCATATTGGTCGAAAGAATGGGTTGTTGTCTCCTTTATGGTCTTGGAAAATTGTCACCCCATAAACTAACTTTTGGCGCTAAGTTAGACACAGAATCAATAATCTTAACATACTAAAATAATGCAGATAGGTGCAGGCAGCATTGCAAAACATATTGAACTATACATGATGTCATGCCAGGAATCTCCTTTTTACCAATCTTTTAAAGTACATTTGAAGGAAGTAAGAACTCTAGAAAGGATGAATAGAGCTGAACTACTACACCCAATTCATTGGCAAATGAAAAATCTGTCATTTTACAACTCATAAAAGAACATTGGAAAGAGGAAGAACTACTAAGACGAGCTAAAAGTACTCAAGCAAATAGGATAGGTGAAACAACCTGGACCCAGATTTTTCCTTATTATAAAGATAACCCCTAAGCAAAAATAAGATCCACAACAACTAGAAGTCGATCTGGCACCTTCCTCGGGGTAGTTGAACCCATCAGATCCATATCTTAACTCCTTTTACAGAAAGGCAAAGTTCCCGATCACCAAAACTCATAGTGTTGAATAGCAATAAGCCATTACATTGGTGCACATCCATTAAACAGAATATTCTACTTGCACACTTTCCATCAAATATTATTAAAAATTGTACAATAATCTGACTTAAAAGATAACTATGTAGAGTTGTAGACAATCAAAACAGGTAAGTAAATTAAAACAGCGGGAGAACACACCGGGATCCCTTCCCCTGTTAATTTGGCAGAAGTAAGACAGCCTAGTTTCCTAGATTATAGAACTGTGTAATCTTCTCTAGTCAAGAATGTCCATGTCATCTTTCCCCGTAAAACCATCTCCTCAGATTATGAAGACCCAATTCCCGAAACAAGACATTATTTAACTGCTAAAATCAAACATAGCTTTCACTATTCACATGTATTATTCAGCAAGCCAAATGTACACACAAGCTAAAGCTCTTTCCCTCATTATGCTGCTCTCTAGACCATTTTACTAATCAAAGGATCCCACTTAAATCAAATTACAACTCATTTAACAGGAAACATTGACAGTATTTTCATAGCCAAAGACCAAAATATGCAATCATAAAACACCTACTTTTAACTACTACAATAGCATGCATGCAATACGATGATACATAGCAATGACTAAGCAAAAAAACCTAACAGATGAAACCGGAAAAAATAGCTGAACCTTCTATACAGCTAATATGGAATCCAAAATCCAAATATGTACTCCCAGTTTCCCACCTCAAAAAAAATGAATGATTAATTTGACTAGAAGATTTTGCCACCCATCATCAACCTTCCTAGACAAAGAACTCAGACCTTGTGAATTTTTCCTCAGAGATGTTTATGTTGCATCAAAGAATTTCACACCAAAAACGAATAATTCTCAGAGATACACGAAACAGTTTCTGCTCAAGAGTACCATATTGATTCGAATGGAATGCAGATGCAAGTTCTTTTAAGAAGGAATGCAGATGCAAGTCTTATACAACACTGAACAGGGTTCTAGGATTTGTAATGGAAATGGTCTTCTTTGGTTTTAGGAGGGATATCTAACAATATTCCCCAGTAACTAAGATTTATCATCAGGTACAGCTACTCAATTTCAATTCAGTATTAACGCTCTCTGTAGCTTTTGCAACTTTGCTGTATGTCTTAATAGGAGGAGAAATTTTATTTGGTGTGATACACAAGTACTATTAGTTGTATGAGATTCTCATTTAATGACAAGTGTAAATTGTGGAAGCCGTAATTTCCATATCAATTTCTCTTTCTCTCTCCTCTCCTCACCCTTAGTCGCTCAATCTACCCCTCTCCACATTTCTCACTCCTGGACATCCCCCATCCTTCTACTCTATCTTCATCAGAACAGCCCCCAAATCTCAATACAACCCAGCCCCGAGTTCAAAGTCAGAAATGGGGATGCCACAGTTCAATCCACAACTCTATCATCCGTATTTTCTCCCTTCCTCTCTATTTTGATTTGGGTAATGAATTATCAAAAAATTAGAGAAGTACAAGCATTTGCGAGGAATTGACAATATGGATAGTGAAAATGCGAAAAAGATTGAGAAAGTAAAACAAAGGATGGTGTTATCAAAAACTTTGGAAACTGCAAATGGGTATTTACGGAACTGAAAAGAAGGTTGCGAATGAGGAACATCTTGAAGGGTTATTGGTTCAAAATTGGTAGAGAGCAGAGAGATTCATTTCTTCTTTTCTGAAATTATGGGTTTTATTCAGTAACAATAAAGGAAGACTCCTAGGAATCTTACAATTACAAATATTTTGCTTTCAATATCTCTAAGCAAGATATGTTCTACCACCAAAAATACATACAAGGCAGGTAATACCATAAGAGGAAAAGTTTCTGCAATCCCCATTCAGGATGCTTCTTATAGTAACAACCTGCATTACCAGCAATCTCGGACACTTCTGCTATTGTAATAAGAGCTGCGGTTTCAAGTAGCAGGCAATTTTATCAGAGCTGCTATTGTAATAAGAGCTGCTATTTGTAATTTTAAGTTTTTATTAAAAAAATCATAAGTGTGTTTCCTATGTGCAATAAAGTTCCTGGATATGTTAGCTGTATGCTTCAACGTATGAAGTTAATGCAGCATAACAGCACAACATATGGAATCTGTAACAGATTGTACCAATCCTTTAAGAGTATATAGGAATTGAGACATGTGGGACCATGGAAGAACCATGAAGAATTGCAGTGAGGTTTGGAATAGAAGCTAACAGATTTTAGAATTCTTACCCAACACAACTACCATTCCGAGAAGTCAAAACATAAAAAAAATCACTGACCCGACGTGAAGATTCAAAGAACTTAACACATGCACAAGCTAAAGCAGACAATGAATAAATGCCAACAACAAGTATCTTAAAACTAAGCTCAGGATGAGAGTTCATTTTATCAGACCCAGAAAATGAGAAACTGAGCAGAGAGGATGAAAGATGGATCAAGTACATTACAGGAAAATCATTTTTTTTTATTAAGAACTTTACAGGAAAATCATACATTACAGGAAAATCATATTGCAGGAACTTAAGAGATTCTTCCAAGATTGTTAGCTAAGTCCAAGTTATGCACATCAAGGCTACTTTCCTGAATCCAAAGCGCAAACAGAAGATTCAAAACAGTACCTGTTGAATATCTGAGTGAAAAAGGAGGGATGAGCCCTCATAAGATCCATCTTTCATCCTTGAGTGGATAAGATTGATATCAAAAAATTTGTCAGCCTTCATTCCTTCAAAATTTTCAAAAAGCACATGACATAGTTGAGCAAACTTTTCTGATTTGACAATATCAAGAAATGTGTGCTGACAGAGCTCTGTCACAGAGTAACTTTTTGGCTCATCCACTAATCCATTAGACACTGCTTTTGTTCCATTCTGGAATCCTTGAGATACAGACTGTGATGACAGAGAACATCTGTTCCCATCTTCACAACATTTTCCAGATTCCTGTAAAAACAAGCAACGAGCTATCAAAGAACAGTTAACAAAAAATGAAATAGTGAATTACTATTGCATATTACGTTATCCAGATACTTGCAATAAACTACCTTAGCTTCAACAGCACAACCGGCTTCTGAATGTGATGACAGTGCCTCCTGAATACATCCTTTCAAACCACCATCACTTTCTAACGACTGAAACATCTGCTTCAGAACAGCACCCTTCCAATTTCTAACAAGCCAATTACTGGAATCCCATTCCCCGGACCCCGCGCATAGCGGGAGCTTAATGCACCGGGCTGCCCTTTGCCAATTACTGGAATCATTCAGAAGACCATGTGGTTTCATATGAGCTACACTAGCTTGCGTGCTAGAACTTTTGTTAAGAGCTGTATCTAGTGGTTCATTCATTGACTGCATAAAATAAAGCAAACCAGTTGTATATCAAAGAACAAGAAAATATAGTGTAAATGGATAAACAGGAGGAAGGAAGAAACAAGAAGAAAACCCACCACCAAGTACTTAAAGGGCGGGATTTCTTAATTGGAAGTACATCACTTATGAGTAACTGCGACATTGTCAAGAGTGTGGTCTAAGCCTTGAAGCAAGGTGTATTATAGGCAGCAAAGATAAGAAGCAATCTAAGCAAAAACCAGCAATAGCATTTTCGAAGAATCGGGAAAATAAACTAGGCCTGTGAGCTCTCGTTAAAAAGAAAAAGCAGTACTAAGCAGTTAGTACATAATTGTTATAAACTAGGTGAATATTTTATATAGGGAATTAGGAACTTGGAGTTAGAACTTGAAATTGCATCTTTGCATCTGAACCAAAATTTGAAATGGTTTTCAACTTGATTAAACATGGTTTTTGCTTCACAAATCCACTTGATCACAATATTTTAATTTCTCTATCAATATCATTGTTGTTGTATATATTGGTATCTTTTCTTGTGTCGTATATTCTTTCATCTTTTGATTCTGCACATTTCTGCACTAATTCCGTGATCTATTGAGCTTCGCAGTTGAAAGGTCAATAGACCATTGCCTTTCTGTGTTTTTAGTCTTTGACAACGCTAGGCTGTTAATCCTTTGTGTAGACCAGATCACTTGAAAGCAGGGTGGAACGCTAGACAATTAATAGCTATTGCAGTTACCCAAGAGAGATTGCATTTTGTACACAGCCGCTAACCCAACTGGCACATTACCAAAAAACGCAGTGCATTTTCTACTTTTCATGACATTTCCTTCAAATAAAAATCTGTACCGTAACAAGTTACTAACCCTCCCGATCTTGCTAACCGGGGACTCACTCTTTCAAAATTCAATCTTTCCCCTTCCGGTCTAGACAGACAGCATAGCTCACACTACTCCATGCTAAATTTTATCACATAATATTCTTAAAGAACATCTTTACGTGCTGAAATTGCAGACAACATGAACCAAAAGTAATGCTTCAATACAAAAGGACAAAAAGGAAAACAAGAAGGAAGTAACCCTAAAGAATAAAAAGAAAAACATGCCAGAAGACGCACATGGGGCATTCAAAATAAAGATCAGGGTCAATCACAAATCTCAAGAGCCAAAGGCGGATTCACCTAAATGAAGTGAGAGGAAGACAAGTTACTTCCAGAGGCGGGTCTAAAATTTAAACTTTATGGGTTCAACCTTTAAGGTTCTTTGTAAGTTATAGGTTCATATCTACTATTTGTTGTAATTCTATTGGGACTTCTACACATATATTTGTGTTCCGCGTCGAAAGTACTAGGTTCAGATGAACCCAGTAACATAATGTTGCATCCTCCCCTGGTTACTTTAATCCAAGCAACTAAGGGTCTTCCCGGGCAGCATCCAAATTATTTGATATGAAAATGAGTTGGGAAGAAAGTGTGCAGGGTTTAGGATTTACTTTATCAGAAAGAATGAGTAGGGAATGTAAGAAGATGCAGGGGCATGGGCATGGTTATTAGATCTTTCTAAAGACTGGCAGTTAGGTATTGAGTATAAACTTTTCTCCCATTGGGAAAGTCACGGGAAGTGGCACCACTTGTGCTCTAGGATCTTGAATATCTTTATGTATTAAGTAGTTTGTGGAGAAAATTGTTAGGAGGGTGTTTCTTGTGTAAAGAGAGCAGAGACAATTAGGGTTTTCTTCCTAGCAGTACATTAAAGGCACTAGAGCTTAATTTTTATACTTAGAAGTTAATCATATGATGACCGTCACAATAGATCTCCAGCTGGGAAATTGGTAGAATTTGGTGCTAATAAGATGATAGTATTATCGTACTTCAAGCTTGATATTGGTTCTAGGACCAGAAGCATAGAAGAAAAAGATACTAGTACACTTGATGGCAGAAGAATCAACCTTGGAGGATAAAACCACATTCTATTCTTTCTGTTTTCAAGATAAAAACAATGTATAAATTTGTGTTTTCTGGATTGTGTATGAACGACATCCCTAACATCTTGGTGCAAGTGGTCTATACTTCTGTTACCTGTTAAATTCATCCGCCATTGTTATTATATGTCAATGATCTCAAAGAGATAGAGGGGAGTTGGTTTACCAACAGGCAAGGAAGAGAGGTAATTATGTCAAGGCATAGTGCAGCAAGGAGACAATATACATCCAATGTAGTTTCAAAATTATTACTATTTATTAATAAAAAAAGTTTATTTGCAAATAAGCCATCCTCCACTGGATAACAATGTTTCATCTCTACCTTATTCTATATTTTTTAATTGGGGGGGGGGGGGGGGGGGGGGTACCCCAAGGGCCACCACCCCAACTCCCTTCTCAAGAAGCTCCACATGGGCACCCCTCATATCGAGTAGAACCAATTCTTTATTGAGAAGAGAAAAAAGATAGGTTTCCTACATTAGTATCCTTCCACGTAAATCTATAAATAACCTACGTTTCGAGAACGAACCAAGAAAAGAAATTACTACCTCATATAGAGATGATTGTGAAGAGAAAGAGCATTTATTTTTAATAAAGGAACAAGATAAACATATTATACAGTACTAGTTGTGGGGCCAGGGCATAACAATCAAAATACATCATTAGATTCAGAACTGATTATTGCATATCATTCCATGAAGGATAGAAAAGAGCATAAGACATTAAGCATAAGCAAAGGTAACAAACAGAAGACAAGAAAGTCATTTCAAGAGTTATGTAAAGATCACCAGACCTTGTTAGTACTTTGACCAGTAGCGTGCCCCAGAACATTGCCATCCTCTACTACTTTCGTACGCTTCCGCCTCTTGTAGGTCCGGCAAACATTACCGGATGACCCAGTATGGTTTGTATCACCATTCCCGACTTTAACTGGGTGGCCCTTTGATTTCGTTACAGTTGGACCATTTTCAGCCGCCAAACACAGTACAATATTAGCACCACCACTATTTTCTTTATCTTCACCAACCATTTCTGCCTCCTTGTCCAACCAACCAAAACCCTAATTCTAAAATCTTTAGAGCAAAAAGAACTAAATTTCCACTGCGAAACACCCACTTTGCAACATAAGATACTTCTAAATTCTCTGTCAATCGACAAAACATAATCCATTTCACTATTTTGACAATAAAATTAACCTATACCTTTAAACAACTCAAAATACTCAAAAAAAGTAAAAATCCAAAACCGAATATCAATAAAACATGTCAATAGCAAAGAAAGTAAAAACCATGTCAAGAAAAAATATATATTTTTACTTCAAATTAACCATTTCTACCTCCTCGGTAAATCAAGAAAAAAACCCTAATCCCTAAATCTCTACAGCAAAGAAAACTAAATTTCCACTGCAAAAAAAAACAATTTGCACCATATGATATTTCTAATTTCTCTGTCAATAAACAAAACATAATCCATTGTACTAGTCTGACAATAAAATTAAACCTCTATCTTTAAACAACTCAAAATACTCAAAAACAAAGGTAAATATTCAAAACCCAACCAACAAAAAACTGTCAATAACAAAGAAAGTAACAAAATCTTTAGAGCAAAGATAACTAAATTTCCACTGCAAAAAAAACAATTTGCACCATATGATATTTCTAATTTCTCTGTCAATAAACAAAACATAATCCATTTTACTAGTCTGACAATAAAATTAAACCTCTATCTTTAAACAACTCAAAATACTCAAAAACAAAGGTAAAAATTCAAAACCCAACCAACAAAAAACTGTCAATAACAAAGAAAGTAACAAAATCTTTAGAGCAAAGATAACTAAATTTCCACTGCAAAAGACCCCCCCCCCCCCCCCCCCCACTTTGCACCATATCAACTAAACATAATCCATTTCATTATTTTGACAATAAATTGACCTATACTGTTAAACAAATCAAAAAAGGTACAAATCCAAAATTGATTATCAACAAAACTCGGTCAATAGCAAAGAAAGCAACAACCTTGTCAAGAAAAGATATACATTTTTACTTCATCAACCATTTTTACCTCCTCAATAAATCAAGAAAAAACCCTAATCCCTAAATCTCTACAGCAAACAAAACTAAATTCCACATGAAAAATCCAATATGGTCCATCAAAAAACACTCTAATTTCTCAGTCAAGCAACAAAAATACCAAGAATTTCACGATATTCACACTATATAAACATCTTAATCCAAACAACTCAAAAAAGATAAGAATTCAAAACCAAATATCAACAGAACACTGTCAATAGCAAGAAAGTAACAACCTTGTCAAGAAAAATCATAGTACATTTTTACTTCATCAACCATTTTAACCTCCTCAGTAACAACAACATACCCAGTGTAATCACACAAGTGTGGTTTGGGGAGGGTAGGATGTACGCAGACCTTACCTCTACCTTTGTGGGGGTAGAGAGGCTATTTCCGATAGAGCTCGGGTTACCTCCTCAGTAAATCAAGCAAAAAAACCCTAATCCCTAAATCTCAACAGCAAAAAAAAAACTAAAATTCCACAAAATAAATGCCAATATAGTCCATCAAAAACATTCTAATTTTTCAATCAAGCAACAAAAATACCAAGCATTTCACTATATTCACACTAAATTAACCCTTCAAATCCAAACAACTCAAAACCAATACTTCAACTGCAAATATTTCAACAAAAAAACAAAACTTCAAGCAAAAAATTAACTTATAAAGAATGCATTCAAATAAATTATACAAATAATAAACATAAATATAGAATATTTAACTTCACCTGAGTATATGTATAGAGGTTTTTTGAGTGATTTGAGTATGAAAGAACTGGGTCTTATCCGAGAGCCTTGTTTTAAATTTTGAAAACTTAAGAGGGCTTTTTCCGCTTTTTGTGTAGTTTATTGAACTTAGTATATATGTGCAGTTACACTGTTGACCGGAAATTGACGGTAACGGTTATTTGTCTGCATTTAGGACGAACCGGCTAATGTCGGTACCCGGTTAGAACACAGTTTTGAACATATTCATAGCATCTGAAACTTCACTCTCAATTTGGATATTATATTTTTTTAAAATAAGGTATATATATTGAGTAATTCTTTATAAATATATCTTTGCAGTCATAACCAAGATTCCAGGTTTAATATTGTCATATAAAATTAAATAAATGGAATACTGTTATGAAGGAAGGGTAAGAGAGTTGTCTAAGAAAGGGAAGTAATTATGTAAATTTGTAGTAATATTTTACACGTGAAAATACAGGGTTTAGGGCTGGCAATGGATCGGAGATGGATCGGGTGGAGTTCAATCCGCCTCCACCCTCCAACGATCCATCCATCACCCTATTTTTTTTAATCCACATCCGATACACCCATCATCCACGGGGTGGATCGGGTGCTTCGCGGATGGAAGCGACGAAGACTTATCAAAATTGGTGGATACTCAAGTCTTGTAGGTAATTTATGACATTTAATAAATATGTCAGTTCAAATTTCACAAAAATGAACTTTACTTTCTTCATTTTATTGGAAGTAGAGAATTGTACGGAGTAATTCGAGAATGACAGGGTCTGGTAAACCCACAAAGTTGCATTTGATTATATCAACTGTTAAGATAAAATAAATATCATCAATCCTCCTAGTACTGTGAGTTCATATTTTTATGTGAAAACAACCAACATTTGTATTTTCCCTTTCTTATGTTGTTCAATGTACGTTTTACCTGATCAAATTTAGAGTGGTATAATTAGCAGATAAAAATATAATTTGTTCAATCTGTTTAAATTTGGACGAGTTAGCGACGCACATATTTCTTAACTCAAGTTATTTTGATTAGTCTAATTCAGTCAAATTAAAAATAGCATTTATTAAGCGTTTGGACATTCAATTTAATCTTATGAGATGAAATCATCGTTTGGACATGCGATTTCATCTCATGAGATGAAATTCCAAATCATCCAAAAAGGCATGATTTGAGATTTCAATTTTTAAATGTAAAAGTTGCCCACAAGTTTATATTTCTAAAAATAGATCCATAAATTGGTAGATATGATTAGCAATCATGTTTATCAATTATTTATATCAAATATTAAAATATCTACAAGAGGGGTGGATTGAAAATAATTAATTTATAACGGGTGGATGGGTGGGTCGGTTGGATGGGTGGGTCGGGTGTCCACTCGAATCCGACCCGATCCGTCACCCGATTAAAATCCATGTTTTGTCGGATTTCCGTCCATATAATCGAGTCGGGTGGATCGGATATCCATCGGGTTAGGGTGAAATTGACAGTCCTAGTAGGGTTTGATACTGTAAAGAATGTATTTTGAGCCTAACTCAACCTCAAAAGCTAGCTTGTAGGATGAGTATTGTCCAAGTCCATACAAGTAGTTCATATACGATGTGGGACTCTTAACACTCACGGCACGTCCAGATCTTATTAACGGGAGCGTGAATAATATAATTTGGGGCCAACATAATTGGAATGAGTCTGGCTCCTTCACAGAAAATTCAAAAGGGTCAAAGTTAACTGAAACACAATTATCAGTTCTGAATTTTCGGACAGATACCAAATTTTTAATTAAGTGAGAATTGTTCAAGTCCATGTTTCCATTTCATATTCGATGTAACACTCTTAACAATTTTATCTGAACCCAAATTAGATTTAGCAGAGTTTTTAGGCCTTTCAATCCTCAAAAATAATTGCACACTATTTGCCCTTCTTAAATGTGGATCCCAAGAAGTCTCAGCCATTCCATTGCTCATGCAACAATTTTGTTTTCGAACAATACAAAAGAACCATTAATGTTTTGCAGGATGTCTATTATCTACAGATGAGATATCTCCGAGAGCAGATTTTGGGGCTAATTTGAGGTCCTACGATAATAATCTCTTTCTAAATAGCTTGACACCATCAGAATCTAAAACCACTTAAAGCTTAATATAGGACAGAAGATTAATATCTAAGTTCCAATCTACCAATTTAGTCATTTCAGTATTAGAGCTTTACCTTCCTCAACTAATGAAACAACAGTAAACATCTGTACAATTGACGCAAAATATAAGAAAGCTTCATTTTAACAGCTTTTAGTTAGAAAAATACAGTAGAATTTATATATGTACCCCTGGAACCCCAAAAAACTGCAGTATTACTCATGTGAAGCTTCAAACTAAGTATCTATTTTTAAACATGCACGAGTAAATCAGAAAACTTCTTGATATGCGTGTAGAAAATCCAAAGGGAACAACCAAAAAATTTAACAAAAAGGATATAATTTTGGCCATGTTTTTTTAGGAGGATATAATTTTGGCAATGTTAAGAGAGACTGATAAATTTATAAGCTCCATCGCAGCCATATGCACTTAGCTCCCACTATGCGCAGAGTCCAAGGAAGGGCCAGACCACAATTTCGTAAATAGTAATTAGATCACCAAATTCAGCAATTTGACAAATTGTTGGTGATCAATTACAAAATGTATTATGTACAAAGACTAGGATATTCAGTAAACATAAATGCAGTACAAATAGCTTCTCATGAAGCTCGGATATATAAGATTCAGTGCAGAAAACGAAAATATGGTAAACTGTTTAGAAGCTCGAATAAGATAGACAACATTCTTGTTAGAAGATAGAGGATATAATGTTGGTAGTTTGATAAGTTAACAAAGATTGACTGCACCACTATAGATTGAATGCATACCTGTTAGATGCCTCACTAAGAGAGAATTTGAGCATCAACAATTACCTATTTCAACAAATTCTATCACCAGATTATCCACTAATAAATAGGAGATAGAGATAAGCGTAAGCTCCAGTTACTGAATGGATGCTGCCAATACAGAACAGATTTTTTTTGAAATCCTTCACATTCAAAACCAAAGCAAGATGATGCAAAACTTTAAGCAAACATAAATATCAACTAACGGATAGTACAACAGTGACAATAAGCAAAGCCACGGCAAAAACTAATAACATGCTAAATTGACAGAACATTTTTGGCATAATAGAAGTTTATTTTACATAATACAAGGCCTAGAATCTCCGTAGCTTCTCACAGTCAATAAGAAATTCTCCCATCACCCTCCGTGATCACATCTTTGAAAGCCCCGCCACTGGGAATCATGGGTAGAACATGCTCCTGATGAGGTATGATCACATCCAACAAGTACGGCCCAGGAGTCTCTAACATCTTTTGAATGGCAGCTCTAACATCATCCTTGTGTGTCACTCTTGCAGCAGGTACGCCACACGCCTCTGCGAATTTCAACATATTAGGAAAGATCTCTGCCTCGTTCGCAGGATTCCCCAAGAAAGTGTGTGCTCTGTTAGCCTTATAGAACCGATCCTCCCATTGAACCACCATTCCCAAGTGTTGATTATTCATCAACATAATCTTAACTGGAAGATTCTCCACCTTAATTGTTGCTAACTCCTGCACATTCATGATGAAACTCCCATCACCATCAATGTCAACCACAACCGCATCCGGTCTTCCAACAGCCGCACCTATAGCAGCGGGCAAACCAAATCCCATTGCTCCTAATCCACCAGACGTCAACCATTGGCGTGGCTTTTTGTACTTATAGTATTGGGCAGCCCACATCTGATGTTGCCCCACACCGGTGCTAATAATGGCATTTCCGTTCGTTAACTCGTCCAAAACCTGAATAGCATATTGCGGAGGGATGGCGTCACCAAAAGTTTTATAATTCAACGGGTACTTCACTTTCTGCTCATTTAACTCCTGCCTCCAAGCAGAAAAGTCCAACTTCAGCTTACCTTCTTTACCCTCCAATATCGAATTCAAACCCTGTAACGCCAACTTAATATCTGCACATATCGAAACATGAGGTATCTTGTTCTTTCCAATCTCAGCTGAATCAATATCAATGTGGACAATTTTCGCTCGGCTAGCAAACGTTTCCAATTTACCCGTAACCCTATCATCAAACCTCACCCCAAACGCAAGCAACAAATCACTACTATCCACAGCATAATTCGCATAAACAGTACCATGCATACCCAACATCGAAAGGGAAAGTCCATCCCCAGTCGGAAAAGCTCCAAGACCCATCAAAGTACTCGTCACGGGGATCCCCGTAAGCTCCACGAATTGTCTCAACTCCTCGCTCGAAAACGAACACCCACCACCCACATACAAAACAGGCTTTTTCGACTCGGAAATCAATCTAACAATCTGTTCTAAAAGCATCTCATTAGGCAATTTAGGCAACCTAGACAAGTAACCAGGTAACCTCATTGGTTGATACCAATTAGGTATCACTAATTGTTGCTGAATATCCTTAGGTACATCAATCAAAACCGGGCCAGGTCGACCCGATTTCGCTAGAAAAAACGCCTCCCTTACAACCCTAGGAATATCCTCAACATCCATAACGAGATAGTTATGCTTGGTAATGGATCTAGTTACCTCAACAATAGGTGTTTCTTGAAATGCATCAGTACCAATCATCCTACGTGGCACTTGACCTGTAATAGCAACAATAGGAATACTATCTAATAAAGCATCAGCGAGGCCGGAAACCAGGTTGGTGGCGCCGGGGCCGGAGGTTGCAATGCAAACACCGGGGAAACCGGTGGCGCGTGCGTAACCCTCGG
Organism: Anisodus tanguticus; assembly: GCA_034509755.1. Taxonomy (NCBI): domain Eukaryota; kingdom Viridiplantae; phylum Streptophyta; class Magnoliopsida; order Solanales; family Solanaceae; genus Anisodus; species Anisodus tanguticus. The sequence goes on from CM067560.1 coordinate 10,443,505, forward strand.
CGGCGAAGACACCGCCTTGTTCGTGACGCGGCAGGACATTGCGAATGATTTTGGAGCGGGTTAGGGCTTGGTGGATCTCCATTGAAGCGCCACCTGGGTATGCGAATACGTTTGTTACTCCTTCACGTTCGAGTGCTTCTACTAGGACGTCGCAGCCTTTTCTGGGTTCGTTAGGGGCAAAACGGGAAATGAAGGTTGTTGTTTCGGGTTCGGGTTGGGAGACTTTTTGGGGGGTTGTGGAGATGACATTGGAGAGGGTGAAACGATGGCGTTGGGTGTGGGTGAGGTGAAGGGGGGAGGGGTTTTTGTGGGGGTGGTGAGGGAAAGGGAAGGTGGATCTAGGGAGGATGGTGGAAGGTTTGGAGGAAGGAGATAGGGTTTTGGAGAAAGAAGGAGATGGAGCCGCCGGAGCCGCCATTATTGATTGATCGAGAGAGGGGGCAATGAAGATGGGGGAGAGAGTAATTATATATAAGTTGATTGACAAGAGGTGCTAGAACCACAAAATTTAATTTGATTAGATGCAAACGTGAACTGCACACTCTTTAACAAACAAGGATATTATTGTTAATTTTTTTTTCCTATCAAAAGTATTGGGATATTACGGGATGCTCCGTCATTGACCCTTGTCACTAGGATTTTAATAATAGTGTTACTTCTCTTGAAATAAACATGATATATATCTACATCCCCAAAATGCAAAAATGTTACTTTTTACGTTTCAAAACGTTTGTCTGATTTTAATTTAATATAAAAGTTTGAAAAAGTAGAGAATTTTTAAATTTTGTGATCTTAAGTTAAAGATGTGTAGAATGTGTCACAATGTTCTTTAATCCTGTGGTCTTAAACTGTCGTTTGGAAAGTTGAAATTAAAGATTTATCAAAAAAGAAAAGAGATATTCTTTTTTAGATAGATTAAAAAGAAAAGTTAGAAAAACATTTCAAAACGGATGAAATAGTTCTGTAACAAACATTAGGGACCTACTGGCTTATGCAATACTATTATTTATAAGATTATCACAAAGACAATTATCAAACTACTCCCGCATAAGATTATTGGGCCTTTTCAATCTAGTTTATCCAAAAGAGGCAGTTTCCTCTGAGATTTTCTCCCAATATACATGAAGTTACGGGTGATCCACCCACCAAATCGAAGGTCTGTGAGTCTAGTTTCTAGCGCATTAAATCATTCGTTAATATGACGTTGGAGTAGGAAGTTATGAGCGTTTTACGACGAACTGTCCGGGCAGAAGTTGGACCTCGCCGAGCGAGCTCCAAAGCGAGGTTGTTGCACGCCTTGAAGCTCGCTCAACGAGCAAAAATGAGGCGGTAGGTTTATTTGTATTCGTTTGTACATCAGTTGCATACATCAGGCCATCGACCACATTTGTATAATGAGATCATTGTAGTTCTCATTGTCATTCAAAGTTATGTCATGTAACATGTTACATGTTCATAGTAGTTGCATATAGAACATGGTCCTCCCTATTCAGATTTGGGGCGTGATAGGGATATTATATAATGCTCCGTCATAATTGACCTATGTCCTTAGACTTTTAATAATCACGTTATTTCTCTTGAAATAAACAAGATATATCTTTGTTTCATTCTAAATGCAAAAACATTACTCCCCCGTCTCAATTTATGCGACACTCTTTCCTTTTTAGTCAGTCGTAAAAAGAATGACACATTTCTATATTTAGTAACAATTCAACTTTAAATTTACCTTTTACCCTTAATGAAATAATCTCTAGTCACACAAATTTCTATGATTTATTTTAGAACACAAGTTTGAAAAGTCTTCTTTTCATTTCTTAAACTTCGTGCCCAGTCAAATACTCTTATATAGTAGTCCTTCCATAGTTTTACCCTGAAAGTATAGGTTATAACATCTTTGATTCGTTTAACCCCAAAACATTTGGTACATGCTTAACACTTGTTTAATATCTCCCTTAGCCTTGTGGGGGTTTCATGGATTCCCCGAAGTCACATGAGTTTACTTACGATATGAAAGATGCATAAATTTTGAGGTGTAACATCCCCCCTTAAGAACATCCATGCTCTAATGTAGGGGTGTATAGGGTATCTATTGATCCTTAGGGTTCGATAGGATTTCCTTTATAAATATGATCAACCAAATCTCGATGCAAACAGAAAGGTCCCGAACTTGTTTTATATAACCATATAACGTTGCATAACAAGTCGTTTGGTTATTTACATACAGACTTACTTCCTCTCCTTGATTAGGTCGTGTTCATCTCTTGAACACTGTCTTTAATTCGAAATAGATAAGAATACTTAAACCTTTGCTTTCGAACTTGTTAATTCACTTATAGTTAGCGAAATTTTCTCATACGATCTACTCTCCATTACTTGGACATCATCTAATGCATTTCCGTAGCAGGGTAAATGGATCTTCATTCCAAGAACACCCCAACTTACAAGCCACCCAGTCCGTGCTGCAAGTGATTTAGACGGGCTGCATATATATATTTTGGTCAACTTATCCCCCTATGTCATTACATCCGTCATGAGCGAGTATATTTAGGAGACATTGTCATTGACTCAAAAAAAATTAAGTCTCATCGTCACGGGTTGGCGTTTGAGTCTTAGTGCTTTTAAACATAGAAATCCTTGGATAACCTTCTCTTTAGATTGATACATTTAATCACATTCCATCTTTCAAACTATCTTATGGGAAATCTTTCGCATCCTGCTTTATAATAAGTTATTCTGTAATCCTCATGATACTATGATGTTCATTGTTGCGCTCTAACTTGATAGGCGATAATTGATCAATTTCTTCGTGAATTCTAGAATCTTTGCTCGCAATATATTTTCTTTAACCGCCTAATTTATATGCTTCCCTTAACTATCCATCTGTGAAACTATGCTAGGAGTAACTTATACATCCATTCTTTCTTGAGAGGCTTGCAGAAGTTTTCTGTAGCTGGGTACTTTTAGAGTATGTAATAAGGGTGGAAACATTATATGTCCAAACTACTTCCAGCACCTTATCACTTTGCATTACCTTTTGTTACATTAAAAAGGAAGAGAAGTAGTCTTTTTTACCTTAGTTTAAACAAGTTGTCTTATGTGAAAGAATACTTTTGCCCACGACTTCTTATTTTAGACTTATCCTATTACATTTTTCTTGAAACTCGACTCTAGTCCCCTCATATTCTGGATTTCTTTTTGCACGCAGAATTCGGGACATCATATTTTGACTGCTGCCTTCAAGTTTCCATACATGTTTTTCATATTCAATCATAGTTTATTCCTTATTATTGAAGAACTATTGTCATATAACAACTTACACTTATACTAACCCTTTCTACTTTCATCCTTCTCTTATTGTCAATCCCAAATCCTATCCTCAATGTCAACTTTATTGTTTTCATTTTGATGGTTTCTCTTCTTTAGGCTTTCTTTGAAATATTGTACTAACTCTTTTTTTTTCATCACTACCATTTCGGTTATTTGCAACTTTATAACGGTAAAAATAATTCGGAGTGACTATACCATTTGGGTATTCCCAAAGTCTATCTTTAACTTCAAGTGTAATCGTAACCAGGTCTCTCTCAAATTTTGTATCGAGCGTTCAGCCATTCTATCTTCATATCTCAACCTCAAACAATTTCTTTTGAAATCAAATTTTCAGCTTTAACTCATTCTTTGGGCTAACATGCTTCTGTACAAAGTGTCCAACTATGCTCATCATCACATTGTAGATCAATATTGTCTCATCCCATATCAATTGCTTTCCATGTCATTTTGAAACTACTTCTATTCTAATTTTCCACAATTCTTCAGTCCTCTTTAACAAGATGTGCATTCCCAACTTAATACTTTACGATCTCATTTCCTCCCTTAGGGAAATGACTCGATACTCTATGGTTAAAATCATGTTCGTCCTTCTATCCTTCATGGACTATATCCTATCAGCTTACGGTTAATCTTAGAACGACCTCACTGCATCTGAGACATTTTTAAAAAAAGACCTATACTAGTAGAGAGTCGTACACTCTTGTTATCATACCTTCTTTCGACAAACTTAAATTTGCTTCACGTAGCTTTTCAAGGAGTTCTCTATAAGTCATTTTCATCCTTCTACCCATTCACTCATCCAATCACTGCAATGCTAGCTAGTGATAATCCTTTGACTTTCTGATCGGTGCCTTGATTCAAGTCCATCCTAAGTCATCTTCTGATATTAGTGTCTCTCGGTTACATGGTTAAATTGATCTTCTAATAGTCCCCATTTAGAGTTGCTAATTCACTTTTGATAAGAACGTGACCTGTGTTGCTTCTTAAATTCAAGGCTCTCTCCTTCTTTATCCTTTCTTGCCTACGAATCTTATCGCATTTCCTTACATTAACTTATGTCTTCTAGTGATCTCCCAATCTAAATACTTATCACTTTACTCGATTTCATATCAATCTTTCACAACCCTTCACTCCTTATCTTAATCAGAATTAGTCTCAACAAAACATATTCTTGCTTTTGACCTTCCTTACTTTAACCGGCCTCATTCTCTTAATCCTTGATATTGTTTTACTTACTCGTTACCCCACAACTGTAGAACTTCCTTAGAGATATCGTTTACATCCAGGTCTTACCGTCCACGTTTAATACATTAACGTATATTGTGACTTATTCATAAGGACCGAAAATCGTCCACTTGAACCTTCCCGCACATTCAGCTAACATTTTACTAACTAACGTAGCATCATAAAGGGAAAATTGAGCCTTATATCCATTCCAACATTAGTAAAGGTTCATAGCTCATTAACTTGACGAAACTTAAATATGGCCCTCATTATCATTCAAATATAAGAACTCTACCTTGATCTTTATTTTATACTTGTAACTTATTACCATGGGGATTCCTTAAATTCTTAATAATACGATGAAATTCAAACTTTACGATCGAAATATCAGTAATACAGAACACGCAGTACCTTTCCATCAACTTATAAAAGACGGGTCCCATAAAATATAATTTACACATATACTAAAAAACTAAGCTCACATTGCACCGGAGCCCAACGCTCTATCCCCACTCCTATCCTGGTATTTATGCTTAAGCATCAGACATTTTCCATATCTTGTGGCTCTTGCTACTACACCAAAAACAAACCCTCATACCTACACGACATTGGCTGGCATGCACCAAACCGTACTGATAACACAATGGTCGGGGCAACTCCACTCTATCTGTACTAGCACAATCCTGGCATACTGACGCTTGTGAACCCAACCTTGGTCTCACCTAAGAACTTTGATCACATATAAATCACTGCACAAACCCAGTCTGCTGCAACCTACCACCACCCGACAATTCTCTATATTCACCAACTGTCCTAGCCCTCTTGGTAAATCCCTTAGCCTCGTCGGAATTGTCTCTTGAAAATATAAACGCTATCGCTCTCTAAACTCCTTAGGTTGCAAACTCTCTGACCCCTCGAGGGCTTTATCACAATTAGGGTCTCTCGGGTGACGCCAAGCATATGAGGCAACAAACTGCGTTAATACATATACCGCTTTCCTCATATCCTGATCAGACGAAGTCGGTGGTGGAACTGGTAGAGCTAATGATGCTGGAGCTTCTCTTGGTTCCTCTAATATTGGTGGAATCGGGGCTATCTGAAGAAGTGGCTCACTTCGGTCCTCAGACAGATCTGTCTTAATAAAGGGCATATATCTCATACCCTTTACCAATCATTTTCTAACATTAACGTATATGTCAGACTCATTTCCCTACAACTCAGCTCTATCGCACGATCTAGAACATGAAAGGAATCTAACCATCCTAAATGTCCCATAACCTCATGTTTATAAGTGTGGCGTGCGACATACCCATAAATAAGACTATACTAGATACGACTTGTAGACATCCCTAGGACAGACATGTTCTGATACCAAGTTTGTCACACCCAGCTTTAGGGGTGTGGCCGACACCTGGTGCCTGGATGGCTCGAGCGTAACACATGTATATCATCACCTAACTACAAACAGTCTAGGCCGACAAGGCCTCGGGATAACAGCCACAAGGGGGAAAAATAAAATATGATGACCTGATAAACTGACAACAGAACCAATATGTAGATATACAACAAGGACAACAAAGCTATAATTAACATCAGAATGCCGATAAGGCCAAACAGTTATACCAACCGACTGACAAGAGGATGGTAAGGCCATATAAAATGATATATACATAAACCACTAGTCTATAAGTCTCTAAAAGTAACGCAACATAACATCAGGTTGGGACAAGGACCTGTCGTACCTATAGATGCATAACATAAACATACTGACCCAAAAGGCAACTCTGGAACAAGTGGAGTGCAACACACCCTCCGTTGAACTGATATCCTACTGGGAGGACCGTCAACCTATCTACTGGGACCTGTGGGCGTGAAATACAACGTCCCCAGGCAAATGGGACGTCAATACAAATAAATGTACTGAGTATGTAAGACATGTAAATATGTATATGAATGAAATACAAGAGAAGGGTATAGAAACTAACATGTAACTCATAAATAGGCGGTTGAGGGCATACAATTGATATAACTATGCATATATGCATGTCTACAAAAATTTAGCCACTCAATGGGGCAAATCATATCATATCATACCGTACCCGGCCTCGAAAAGACTCGGTCATACCCGACCTTAATAGGACTTAGTAATGTCAAAATCAACTGCAGTGGTGTTCATGTATAAGTGTCATACCCGACCGACTATAGCACGACTCCATAAGAAAACAGATACATATATATAAGTGCAATGCAATATAGACCCCAGGGGACATTATAAACACAATCGGAGTTCCCTATGATCGTTATCCTCTAAGTATCATTATTGTCGCTACGTTCCTCAACATACCTTTCATTATGAGTCAATAATACAAGATATACATGAACCAATAAACTTCTTCAATGGAATGAAGGACATAGATATTTCTTGCTTTCAAGAGTAGAGTCACTTTGGATAGACATTCGTTTACGTTTGTTTCATACGGATCATTCCAAAGAAGGAAATGATAGCCTTAACATACCTATATGATCTCTTCCTTATTCCTCAACCAAGCTCAACACAACTTCTTACAGCTACAACAAGTGAAATGATATCGTTGTTACATATAATATCGTAACCATCGTATTTTGCTAGTCATATAACTTACGGAAAATCGAGCAACATCTCCCCTATTTTTATTACTTTCCAAAGACCACTAAGGGTCATAAACAATCCAAAAACAACAGCAATAACCAACAATAGCAACAACGATAACTGCACAAATATCACCAATGAAACTACAATTTATCACGACGAGCGGCAAGCTCAGATTGGATCCCTTTAGAACCCTTCAACCCCATTATCATTTATCCTTCAAATTAACAATATGTCCAGCATGTAAAAATATATTCAGAGGATTTTCAACTTCCTACTTATCTTCAAAGCCACACAAAACAGTCCAACATAAGATAACGATACTATGAACCATCTCCAAGTGTTACATAACAATTTTATTTTCTAGTTAATAATTTCTTCAACAAGCTTAATATGTAAACAAACATAAACCATATTAAAAACATCATAGCCAAGTTATTGCATCCAGAACCAACCAAAACACAGACTAAAGCCCTTTCAAAATAGTCCACACGTACAACACCTTAATCTTCACTTTCAATCTCAAGTTTTATATGTTTATTTCATCAATTCACTTGATAAACATATAGACATGCATAAAAACAACAATCATATCATAATCAAGTTGTTTTCCATAATTTCCAGCCATAACAACTTATATATATATATAGCCTTAAAACAGTCCAACTGTAAGGACCCGTTCGGTTATTTTTTACTAAAGACCCGTATTTACTTATTTGACCCTTCCCGTAGTCTCTATGTGAGGTTTGTGATGTGTGGTAATGGGTGGCATGGATCCCGAGGTCCATCTTCATGAATTTCAGATGGAAAAGCCCAAGTGTGGAAACTTAGAGTTTGTTAGTTTGACTCAAAGTTGACTTTTTGCTAGATGAGTTTGTTTTTGAGTTCCGTAACTTTCGATAATTCCGGAGGGTCATTTATGACTTGGTCGGGTTATTAGTTTACTTCTCGAGATAATCAGATGTGTTGTGTGGTCTTTTTTGTAAAATTTGGTTAATTAGTTTTCCCGGGTGATTCTTTAGAAAAGTATGTCTTAGTTTGGTTATTTGTGAAATATGAGGGTATGAGCGAATTCATAGCACTGTTTACCTTAGATGATCATATATGGTTTGTGTTCGGGGGGCCCTAGGAGTATTTCAGATATTTGAGAGAGGTGTTGGGTGATTTTTCCTTTGCTTGTGTTTGGTGTCCGCCACGGTAGCATCAGTTCCACTCCGACAGGTCTACCCCAGTGGGAGTTTGGCTCGCCAAAATTGAGGTTGGGGATTTGGGGTTTTGTCACCGCGGAATCGGGTCCGTCGTGGTGATGGGTGATGTGTCAAGTGAATCTCTACTCATCGAAAGGTTTTCCGTCGTAGGAAGTCTGCTCCAGCGGAGTCAATTCTGTTGGGGCGGAAATACTGTACTAAATCCCTATATAATCCTCGTGTGGGAGATTTGACTAGGTTGATTTTGAAGGAGGCCCACAACTCTAGGTATTCGATTCATTTGGGTGCTACTAAGATGTACCGTGTTCGTTGCGGCAGAAATACTATACTAGATCCCTATATAATCCTTGTGTGGGAGATTTGACTAGGTTGATTTTGGAGGAGGCCCACAGCTCTAGGTATTCGATTCATCCGGGTGCTACTAAGATGTACCGCGATTTGAGCAACACTATTGGTGGGGGAGGATAAGAGAGACATTGCTGATTTTTTTGTCTCGATTTCAAAATTGCAAGCAAGTCAAGTATGAGCACCAGCGTCCTGGTGGTGTGTCTCAAAGAATGCCCATTCCCGAGTGGAAGTGAGAGAGGATCGCTATGGACTTTGTTGTGGAATTGACTAAGATTTTGGGCAAATTTGATTCTATTTGGGTCATTGTTGATAGACTGACCAAGTTCACACATTTCATTCCAGTTCAACGACTTATAATGTAGAAAAGTTGGTTAAGATCTACATCCGAGAGATTGTTCATCTTCATGGGGTTTCTATTTCTATCATCTTCGATCGGGGGTACTCAGTTCACTTTGCATTTCTAGCAGACTTTGCAGAGAGAGTTGGGTACTCGCTTGGATCTCAGTACAACGTTTCACCCTTAGATTGATGGACAATCCAAGTGGATTATTCAGGTTAGAAGACATATTACGAGCCTGTGTGATTGACTTTGGGGGTCATTTAGACCAGCACTTACCTTTGCCAGAGTTTGCGTACAACAACATTTATCACTCCAGTATCGATATGGAACCGTTCGACGCATTGTATGGTAGGAGATGTCGATCTCCGATTGGTTGGTTTTATGCATTTGAGGTTCGTCCTTGGGTACTGATTTGTTAAGAGACTCTTTAGAGAGAGTGGAGGTGATCCAGGACAAGTTCTTGGCAGCGCAGAGCAGGCAGAAGGAATATGCAGATTGGAAGGTCTGAGATTTAGAGTTCATGGTTGGTGACAAAGTTCTTCTAAAGGTTTCACCCATGAAGGGTGTGATGAAATTTTGCAAGAGAGGAAAGTTGAGTATGAGGTATATCAGACCATTTGAGGTTCTTCAGAGAGTATGAGATGTGGCATATGAGTTGGCTCTACAATCGGGTCTTTTAGGTATTCATCCAATCTTCCATATGTCTATGCCGAAGAAATATCATGTTGATGGTTCTTATATTATCTAGTGGGTCTCCATATTGCTTGATCAAAATTTGGAGTTCGAGGAGGGGCTTAGGGCTATTTTAGACAGGTATGTGAAGAAGTTGAGATCAAATGAGATTGGTTTAGTGAAGGTTTAGTGGAGGGATCGTCCTATCGAGGAGGCGACTTAGGAGACCGAGTCCGATATGCGGAACATATATCCTAGCTTGTTCACTTCTTTCTGTATGTTTCCTTAGTTTGTTTCTCTCCATTTTTGGACGAACAATTGTTTAATTGGTATCTGATATAATGACCCGTTCGGTTGTTTTTAGCTAAAAACCCTTATTTGCTTATTTGATCGTTCATGTAGTCTCTATGTAGGGTTTGTGATGTGCGGGGATGGGTGGCACAGATCCCGAGGTCTATCTTCATGAAATTCGAATGGAAAAGCCTAAGTTTGGAAACTTAGAGTTGGTTAGTTTGACTCAAAGTTGACTTTTAGCTAGATGAGTTTGTTTCAGGGTTCCGTCAATTCCGGTAGTTCTGGAGGGTCATTTATGAATTGGTCGAGTAATTGGTTTGCTTCTCGAGGCAATCAGATGTGTTGTGTGACCTTATTTGTAAAATTTGGTTAATTGGTTTTCTCGGGCAATTCTTTAGAAAGGTATTCCTTAGCTCGGTTATTTGTGAAATCTGAGGGTATGAGCGAGTTCGTAGCATTGTTTACCTTAGACGAGCATATTTTTGGTGTTCGGGGGCCCCAGGGAGCGTTTCAAATGTTTGAGAGAGGTGTTGGGTGATTTTTCCTTTCCTGGTGACTGGTGTCTGCCACGGTAGCACCAGTATCCGCTTCGACGGGTCTGCCTCGAAGTGGAGGTTGGGGATTTGGGGTTTCTGCTGTCGCAGAATCGGGTCCGCCGTGGTGAGGGGTGCAGTGTTAAGTGAACCTCGCCTCAACGAAGGATTTTCCACTGTAGCGGGTTCGCTCCAGCGGAGTCGATTCCGCTGGGGTGTAAATAATGTACCAGATCCCTATATAATCCCTAGATCAGAAAATTCTTTACCCAAATTAGAAAATCTCGAAACCAGCGGCGCCCTTGGAGGAAATTCAGAACCCTAGGAGCATTTTGTCCTTGAGGTAATAAATTTTTTCCCTTTTATGGTTTAAGTGATGTTTATAAATACTTTAATGGTGGTTTAACATATTATTATGTTAGGGAAAGTAGATTCCATGTGTTTATGAGAATAACAGAGTTATATGGTTGATTTAATGGAGGTTTGTTGATTTAAAAGTGATATTTTTATGAATTTGGATTAGGGAATGATACATAATCACGTTTCTAGGCTTAGTTTGATTTTAGAAGCCTATTTCTAAAAGGGGAAAAATCTAGGGTTTCAAATTGAGGTTTTTTAATTATTGTTCAATTGAAGGTTCAAATGTGTATAGATTTCCAATTAATTTAAGGATATGATTACTTAGTATGTAAAAATGATTTTTGAATATTAAAGTTCGAGCCTTGGTGATGTGGGCCCGGGTCGATTTTTTAAGGTTGTGTTTGTAAAGTCTTTATCCTTGTATAATATGAAAGCTTTGTATTAACGAATAGAATATATACGTGGATAGACTTCGATCGTCGCAAGGTGCAAAGGAGGGGCAAGGCTGTCATTGAGGCTTGATTGTGTAGCATACCTATTCGGCTTTGAGGTAGGCTACATTTTAGCTTTTCGAGACTCCGATAGAAGTACGTAATTTTATAAGTATTGAGAGGTATTGGACGTATTTTGTACTCATGCGACACTTGCTGCATTCTTTTTGGATGCAGATTCAGTACCTTCCACCTCCACAAGATCACGTGGTTGAGTCAGAGCTGTGATCCTCAGTATACAGGGTGAGGATGCTCCTTCCAGCATGCCCTTGGACACTCTATCTCTACTTATTGTCTTTTGTTCGTATTTGAGAGACATATTCAGACTATGTATTCGATTTTGGCCTGCGTGCCCATTTACTCAGACTTGTATTGCTTGATTAGTGCTTTTGTATACCCAGACTAGATCACTTGGGGGGTGTTATTGAATGTTTCAGACTATCATTTTCTTCCGCATTAAATTATGAGACAAGGATTATAGTATTGGTATTCTTCTGCTTTTGTTTATATCATATTTTGTTAAATATTTGGGAAGTGGTTCGCCTACTGGTGAGATTATGTAGGTGGTACCACGATTCCTGAAAAGGGGTCGTGACACCAACAAAAATATAACATCTCTTCGCCTTTCAAATGCTATCTTGTAATCTTTCACTCAAACACCACAACCAACATGTAATTAACCTTAAACACAACCAAAAAGATGTTAAACACCCCTTAGGCATTAGATAAAATTTTAACCCTAAGCTTAACTTAGTTCATCATCATCCTTATTCACATCACAACACCATAGAGGGGTTATTCTTCACCTTTGACTAACTTTGATGTTGAGTCTAAATTAAATCACCTTAGATTCACCTTGAAGCCTTAAGAATTTGTAGGAGGTTTTTTGAGGAGTGTGGGGATGAAATTTGGTTAAAAAATGATGATAAATGAATCCCCAAATCGTGTTATAGTAAAGTCATCCACCACACAGTTTCACAAAAATGCGAATATCTCTCTACTCCGATGTTGTATCAACAAACGGTTTAATGCATTGGAAACTAGACTCGTAGATCTTCAATTTCGTGGGTAGATCACTCCGTAATTCCAAATATTGAAAGAAAAGCTCTGCAACATTTGACCCAAATTTCAGTAAAAACATGAACGTAACTTGCATTAATTTTTGCCGACTTTTGTTTTACAACTTGTTTGACTTCAAACATTAACATACGGATATTATATGATTCAAATACCTTATAACACGACCTCCTTAACATATTAATCACTCCTAGTTTTACCCTGAAAGTACGAGTTATAACATCTTTGATTCGTTTAACCCCGAAACCTTTTGGTACATGCTTAACACTTGTTTAATATCTCCCTTAGCCTTGTAGGAGTTTCATGACTTCTCCGAACTCACATTAGCTTACTTACAATACGAACGACGTGAAAATTTCTAAGTGTAACATAAACTATCACCAACTAATTAAACAAAACATACCTAAACTATCATTTGTATACCTTTTTTTTTTACCGGTGGTTGGTTTTGAAATTAAAATTATTGCACGGGCGAATCACAGTTTAAAAGCAAGCAGTTGACATTCTAGAGAGACAACGTGTGTCCACTCTCTCAACTTTCTCCTCTTCATGTTTTTTGCCGACAACGATCATATTGTCACTCAAATGTCCACTATTGATCTCGGCGGTGTCTCCAACCCCCAGTCCACTATTCACTTCCCTTGAAACCAACTGGCCGTAATGATGATCCGGGTATCTCTGTGGAAGACAACTCCCGAAATTTCGCAGCAGCCCTGGAAGGTAGAAATTCAAAGAATAAAGTGCGGCTAGATTACAAGGGTTACGATCTTATCAATGGAAAATCAGTGGTTAGTTTCTCAAAGAAAGAACAAGATCTTCTAGCAGATGCATGCAAACTGAAATCCATCGGTAAGTTCCAGAAAATTAGGCCCTCAATTGAAAAAAATCGTAATGAATTTCTAAAATTCTATCATACCAAAGGAGTGGTTCTGATATGCGTTATTTATTTATACCATGTTTTTATGGATTTCACTTAGGAAGAGGATCAAAGGAACATTTACGGCAGAGATTTCTCAACAATTGGGGGTATGTAAATAAAGCTACAAAAATGGACCAACAATTGGTGGTTCTGACTCTGTTGGTTTCCAATGATGAATTGCATGTCTTGGAACATCAGGAGTGTTAGGACACTTTGTGCCTACGAAAAGCTCAAAACTTTGAAAAATCAATACAACATCTCTATGATCTACCTTCAAGAGCCTATTGTTGGGGTTGATCACATGCCAAATTACATGAGAGGATTGGGGATGCAAGGTTGTTATGCCAACATTAACAACAAGATTTGGATCCTTTGGAATTCTGACTTAACTGTAACCATTGTTAAAGACACTGAACAACATATCACTTGCAAAGTTAACCATGTTGAATCTCATTCTGTCTTTCATATTTCTACCAGTGTATGCAAAGTGTAGATACAACCTGAGGATGCAAGATGTAGGTTACTTGGGCAATACTGTCACCTGGTGTAATAACAGAAGTGGCACTGATACCATTTGTAAAAGATTGGACATGATGGTTTACAATTCTGACTGGTTTGATTCCTTCAGTTACACTGTAGTTCCTCACTTGGCAAATGCTTGCTCAGACCAAGTTCCTCTTCTTATTCAATTTAAGGGTGAAGATGTCGACTTTATCAGGTATTTCAAATTTCAGAACTTCTAGGCCGATCATGCTAGCTTTCTGAATACAGTCAGAGATACTTGGAATATTCAGCACCAAGGTGATCCCTTGTGGTCTCTCCATCTCAAGTTAAAAATTACTACTTCAAAGCTTAGTTCTTGGTCAAAAGAAACTTTTGGGGATGCTCACGAGGAAACCAAGATACTAGAGATGGAAATTGCTAACCTTGAATCTGCCTTGATTGTGGACAACAATGCCCTCAATAGGACTAATTTAAATAATTCCATGACTGAGTATATGAGATTTCTTAAGATTCAGGATTCTATCCTCAAACAGAAGGCCATGATTAAATGGCTCTCTAAAGGGAATTCCAACCTCTGCTTACTTCCACAGTGTGATCAAAGACAGGATAAGAAATATGGGGTTACATAAAATTCTTGATGATAACAACCAATGGGTAGAAGGTACCCAAGAGGTGGTCATCAAGGCTGTTGTTTCTTACTTCAAGGGTATTTTTTGCAAGATTCCTAACTTTGATGACTATAAGGATCTCCACATTATTGATCTCATAATTTCAAAAGAAACTAATAAGTTTTTGACAAGTATTATCACTATTTAGGAGGTCAAGACGTGTTTTCTCCATGGACCCAGATAGTTCTCTAGGGCCAAATGGGTTCACTACTAAATTTTTTCAAGAGTGTTGAGACATTGTTGGGACTGATATCACCCAAACATTGGTTGCTTTCTTTTGTGGAGCCAATCTTCCTAAGTGGTTCACTCACACTTGTCTTGTGATGCTTCCTAAAGTATCCTCTCCTCAAAATTTCAATGACATCAGACCAATAAGCTTGTGTAATGTGATTAGAAAGATCTCTGCTAAGGTTCTCAATGACAGATTATCTACCATTCTTCCTGACTTGATTAGTAGTAATATCAGAGTGATTTTATCAAAGGTAGGTTTATTACTGAGAACATCCTATTGGCCCAAGAAATTACTCACAACAGTCCATGCCCAATATCCAGGGAAATGTGATTATATAGCTTGACATGGCCAAGGCTTATGATAGGCTCTTGGCCTTATTTGTGTATTTTGATGAGGAAGATGGGCTTCTGTGAAGTCTGGATTGATCTTATATTCAGACATGTTTCAAGAAACTGTCATTCTCTTTTGATCAATGGTACAAGAAAAGGTTCCTTCAAGTCTGAAAGAGGCTTAAGATAGGGAGATCCTCCATCCCCTTATCTTTTTGTTTTAAGTGCTGAATTTATTTCTAAAAAAATGTTTAATGTTTCTAATGATAATGATTTTACTCCTTTCTTTATGAATAAGAAAGGACCTCTCATAAATCACCTGGCATTTGCTGATGATGTGATTCTTTTTCCAGTGGATGCAAGAAATCTTTAGGACTGATCATGGATGCACTAGTGGTGTATGAGAAGGTCTCCGGCCAGATGATCAACAAATCTAAGTCCTGCATTATTCTGACTCCCAATGCTGTCCCAGAAAAGATTATTAGAGTCCAGAACATCACTGATATGGTTCACAAAGAGCTCCCTGTAAAGTATTTGGATTGTCCCCTTTATGTAGTCCGAAAAAGATCTCTATTTTCTCAGATATGATCAACAATATTATTCATAAGATTTCAAGGTGGCATGCAAAGCTTCTATCAAAGGATGGAATAGCCGTCTTAATCAAACATGTGGTTCTTGCCCTTCCCATTCACTTGTTAACTGTTGTTCACCCTCCTAAAGGGGTCATACAACAAATTGAAAAAGTCATGAATAGATTTTTTTGGGGTGGCTCTGTTGCTAAAACAAGACATCACTGGGCTTCCTGGGAAACATTATGTTTTCCTTGTGATGATGGAGGTGATTAGAGGACACCTGTAATGCTTTTACTGCAAAGCTGTGATGAAATCTCAGGACCTCTAATTCTCTCTGGAAGGAGTTTCTTATGTTCAAATATTGTCAAAGATTCCATCCTCTTATTAAAAGATGGTATTCTGGGCATTCTTACTCTTGGAATGCCATGTGCAAGATAAAGAGAAATGTTGATAAGAGCATTCTTTGGAAGGTGGGGAAAAGTGAAGTTTCCTTCTGGTTTGACAAATGGTGTAACTTAGGACCCCTTTGTGACTATCTACCAGAAGGTTTTAATTCTGGCAAGTTGAAACTTAATGAAGTTCTTATTGATGAGGAGTGGAATTGGTATGACTGGGATACCATTATTCCTCAACATGTGATGGTGGATATTGAGGGGATGGGTATTAATATCAACCCAAGCATCCCTGATAAACCTATTTGGATGCTTGATAACTCAGGAAAATTCTCTATGGCAAGTGCTTGGCAACTACTCAGGCAAAAGCAACCTAAGACTTGGATAAATTCATCAACTTGCCAAAAAGAATTGCCCTTCAAGATGTGTTTTATTGTGTGGAGATCCTTAAGGGACAGAGTGCCCACTGATCAGAGAGTTCCCAGAATGGGTTTTGCTGTTCCCTCAAGATGTTGCAAAGAATCAAATATTGAAACCATTGGTCACTTGATGTATTTTGGGACCTATGTTCAAAGTTTGTGGAAGATTGTTTGTGGTCCTTTAGGTATTACCTTCAAGGATATTTTATACAGGCTTCTCTTGATTAAATGGTGGTCTTGGAAAAATCACAATCCTGTTTATGATCTTATTTGCAAATGCCTTCCAATCATTACTTCTTGGGAGATTTTGAGGAACAGTTGTAGCATTAAATATGGCAATGAAAGGACTAACTTAAGGAGATCTCTATCCATAATCTCCTTCTCTATGGCTCATATTCTCAATACTCATTTCAGAAAGTTGGAGGTCGATGATAATTGGGGACAGCATACCTCAGGTTTTGAGGAGCTCTTTCCTATTAAAAAAAGTCACTATTGTTAAATGACTTAAAACCTCCTCAATTGACTGCCAAAATTAACTCAGATGGGAGTTGTAAGGAGGGTCTATGCAGTGCTGGAGGGGTTGATCAGAGATGCTAGTGTGAAGCTCATCTTTGCCTACTGCTTTCCAAGCTGAGAGCGACTCCAAGCTACTGGTGGATTGTGTGACAAATAATTTTTGTGTTCCATGGAGAATCAGCAAGGAGGTCCAGAAGGAGAAATTCAGCAGCACAAATATCTCTTTGAAGCATTGCTTTAGGGATGCAAACCAAGCAGCCGATAAGCTAATAGTCCTTGGCTATGAGAAAAATCTTTTTCGATACTTCTCTAGCTATGGTGAGCTCAAAGGCATCATCAACATGGATAGATGGTATCTTCCGGCACTAAGAATTGGAAACAGAAAGAGAATTAACATTTCATTCGACCTCTCCTGAATTGGTTATGTGTTGTACAATTCTTAGTTTTAGCTCTAACATAGGTAGTATACTCACTTTGTATAGGATGAATATTCACAAGATGAGAGATAGTCTACTCTTTTACTCACCAAATGCCATTTACCTCATCTCTTTTGTAATAGAGATACCTATGTCTTATCTATCAAATCTGGTTGGGGAGTTTTGTCCCACAACAACATTGTTCTCCTTTTTGCTGGAAGATGAATAAAATGCTAGTTTGGCGTTAAAAAAAAAAATTGTTGCACGGCCGTTTCATCTAGTCTCTCGGAAGTCAGAAGACACCCGAGCAATTTGCTGGGCTTTTTTGTTCCTTTTCTCCGGGAGCGTACGGGTCGGACACGTGGTTTCCGTAGACCAACTTGACCCACTTGCCAATTAGGATTATGCAAAATTAGAAAACGTGGGACCCACAAAATATACACTCCTTAGTTCAGTTCACTTACCTTATATTTTCTGCCATCATTCAAACTTTACAATTCATCATTTCTTGAAAATAGGAGATATAATACATACTTTCTATGTTGGTATTTCCCCTTCTCCCACCGTCACGTTCACGGCTTTGAACTCCCAAAAGTCCACCGTTTCATTACATCTAAAACCAGCAAAGTATCTCTTCAAAATCCACTAAAAACTCAACCCCATCACCCATTTTTGAACCCCAAGTTCAGTTCTTGAATTTTCTTGAAAAAAATGAAGGGTTCTTGAAAATCCAATAAAAACTCAACCCCACAAGCCCAAAAGTTCAGTTCTTGAATTTTCTTGAAAGAAAATGAAGGGTTCTTGAAAATCCAATAAAAACTCAACCCATAAGCCCAAAAGTTCAGTTCTTGAATTTTCTTGAAAAATAAATGAAGGGGTTCTTAAAAATCCAATAATAGCTCAACCCCATCACCCCAGAAGTTCTGTACTTGAATTTTCTTGAAAAGTAAATGAAGAGGTTCTTGAAAATCCAATAATAGCTCAACCCCATCACCCTAAAAGTTCTGTTCTTGAATTTTCTTGAAAAAAAACTGAAGGGGTTCTTGGAAATCCAATAAAAACTCAACCCCATCACCCCAAAGTTCAGTTCTTGAATTTTCTTGTTGAAAAAAGAATGAAGGGAATAATTACTAGCTTGTCATGTTCAGATAATCATCATGTTTCACTTACAAAGACTACTTTCCTCAAAATTATCGTCCTATCTTTCATTTCCTTGTTCCTTTTCATCCTTGTTAGACGTTTTTCATCAGATATCACTACTGTAGTGGCCCCCACAACCCCTTCTAGGAAATTTCCAATGTCTTTCAACCAAACAACCATAGTAGCCGGAAAAAACCCACCTCCGCTGCCGCCTCTCCGGCAGCAGGCGGTGGTGGAGAGGACGGGGATAATTGATGAGAATGGTGCAATGACGAATGACTTTATAGTGGGGGAGTTTGATGAGGAGATGATTGATAGTGTGGTAAATGGGAAAAATGGGAGTGATAATGAGGGATTGAAGAGTGATGAGAATAGAGGAGTTTTGAGGGGTAAAATTGGGAAATTTAGCGTTTGTGATGAGAGTATGAGGGATTATGTTCCCTGTTTGGGTAATTTGAAGGAGAAAGGAGAAAATTTTGAAAGGGATTGCCCAGCAAAGGGAAAAGGATTGGATTGTTTGGTGCCAAGGCCTAAAGATTACAAACTAAGAATACCATGGCCAAAGAGCAGGGATGAGGTATTCAATTTATGTTTTTATTCATTATTACAGTGTAGTTCTAGTTAATTTACTTTCATGTTTGGTTTTTGCTCCTTCTTCGCTTAGCATACTGTTTTGTTGTAGTTAATGTTTCCTTTTTCCTATTTGACCTGCTTTGTTATTGCTTTATTCTGAGCCGAGGGTCTATCGGAAACAACCTCTCTACCCCCAAGGTAGGGGTAAGGTCTGCGACGTGGTGGGGTTACACTGGGTATGTTGTAGTTGTTGTCTTTAATTAATGGTGAAGGTGAATTGGACATAACTGAATTACTAACATGCTTTTAGTTAATTAAGTTTCTTTTTTGGTTTTGCTTCATCTTTAATTAATGGTGATGGTGAATTTGACCTGTTGAATTACGAATATTAGTTTTCGTCGATGCTCATTTGCAGGAAGTCCATATGGAATTTGGTTGATGATATATAGTTGCAGCTCCCTATCTAGTTTAGATTTTAGGGGAATAGTTGAAAATGACTTGTCTAGGACTTTTGGTGCTTGCTTAGGTTATGGTCAGGTTTGGGGGAGTTATAAGTTATGGGTAAAGTTGGTCCTACTGACCTCTCTAAGGTTAGGTATTAGCTCTCCTAGAATCTAACTAACTCAATAACTACTTAGTACTAAGAATGTGGCAGCTGCTACTTAATAGGCACACACCCCATGTTTTCATCACCTAATTTTGCCAATGTAATCTAACCATGCCTATGTAAATTGATCTTGCGTTTGCACTAGCTATTCTTGGATAACTATCATTATTGTTTCTCTGTTCAATGTCATCGTTAATGAACTCGTCACGTATGTCAGTCATCCAATTAATTAAAAACTGGCCTAATTACTTACTGTAGAAAATTGTGGTATTTCTCTAACCATTGTCGGTCACTATCTTCTGTTTTTGTCTTTTCATTTTCATGTTAGAGGAAAAATGCCACAACAGTTCCTCTATTGGTTCAATAAGTGATCATTTATTCTCTAGTTTGAGCTGTGATGACACTCATTAATCCACAATATTTTTCTTCACATTTCAGAACACAGTCTATCAAGATGTATGAGCATTTCTAAGTTTTAAAAACGACCGAGAGAACCATATTAAAACTTAGGTTCATATCCACCATTACTATTGATATTAAAAATAAAAAGAGTGCGGTCTTTTTTTCTTTGTTTAAAGATTCAAGGCATTACTTTTAAAGCTGTAACTTTAAACAGATCTGGTTATCGAATGTACCCCATACACCCTTTGCCAAAGGCAAAGCAGGCAATAAGTGGGTAAAAAAGAAGGGTGACAAGTACATATTTCAAGGAGATGGGACACAATCTGCCCAGGGTGCAAATCAATATTTGGATCAGATTTCTAAGGTACTCTGCTTTCTCCACTTCCTACTTCGTTTATCTTTCATCATATTACTTGACTATGCTACTATTTTCCTGCAACTATAGATGGTTTCAGAAATTGCTTTTGGACAACGAACAAGAGTTGCCATGGATATTAATTGTGGAATAGCGAGTTTTGGTGCATATCTGATGGACCGCAATGTCAGCACATTGTCCGTTGCAACAAACGACGTGCATAAGAATCAGATTCAATTTGCACTGGAACGTGGAGTGCCTGCTATGTTAGCAACATTTACTACACACCGTCTGTTGTACCCTAGCCAGGCATTTGACTTGTTACATTGTTCCAGATGTAGCATAAATTGGACCCATCGTGGTATATCTTGTTTGTTTCACTATAGATTGCTATTCATCCTCAAGTTTTTGCCCAAGAAATTGTTTAGAATTCTGTTACGTTCAAGACAAAGCTGAAGTGTTTTTTTTATGGTACAAATTATCTGGTCTAAACCTAATCTTTCACTTCTCATCTATTTGTCTTTGATTTCCGGTGAAGATGGCATATTGCTTTTGGAGGTAAACAGGGTGCTTAGGGCAGGAGGATATTTTATCTGGGCAGCAGAACCTGTTTACAGTCATGAAGAAAACTCGTCTGCACCATTTAAAGGTAACAACTTTATCATTATCTAGCAATAGGGCACCATCAAATAGAGGCTGATGCAGTTAAAAATGTAGGCATGAATCTTCAGGATTTGTTTCTGTTAGCGAATTGCACAAAGCATCCATCTTTAGCTTTCTCTTTATGTAGTACGAGAGTCAGAGATGTTAATGAGTTAGGAATCTTCTTGTAAATTAAATGCTATGTCCATCGTTTGGTCACTTTCCTTTAGGGCTCGTTTGGTATGAGGGACAAGGGATAATTATTCCCGGGATTAAATTTGAGATGAGTTTATCCCATGTTTGGTTGGGATAAAATCGCAGTATAACTAGTCCCGGGGTTAGTTATCTCGAGATTTTAGTGTTATTTTTATCCTTGGGGGAGGGTGGAATAACTAATCCGGGGATAGCTTGTTCCCAACCAAACGACCCCTTACAGTTATATCATTACTGTGAGCTCTTCTAACCGAGGTAAGACGAAATGTTGCTTGTGCTTTATGTTCCTTACTGTTATGCAGAAATGGAGGATCTTACTCGACGCCTATGTTGGGAATTACTAAAGAAGGAGGGTGACATTTCTATTTGGAGGAAGCCATTGAATAACAGTTGCTATCTCAGTCGCGCTCCAGCAGTTCAACCTTCTCTATGTGATGCCGATCATGATCCAGATAATGTCTGGTATTTCCTACTCTCTTTTGCCAACATAGTGTAGCACGCTGTAATTTCACCAATATCTATGCTTGTCTAACATTTTCCTTGGGCTCCTGTTGAGTCATTTACTCATATCTACTAGTCCTTTTTTGCTGTTTGTTTTCTGAAAGAATTTATCTGAAGACAGTATGTCTATATATATTCGTTTTTCCTTCCAAATGTTCACTGGTCCATGTAATTGAGTTCCTAATTTATGTACGGCTGATGCTCATTTTACTTATTCTTTGTGGCAGGAATGTAAACCTAAAGAAATGTATTACGCAATTACCTGAGAATGGCTATGGAGCTAACGTGACTGCTTGGCCTGCACGCCTTCACTCTCCACCAGACAGGCTGTTTAGTATAAAAATGGATGCTGAATTATCGAGGAGGGAAATTTTTAAAGCAGAGTCAAAATTTTGGAATGACATAATAAGTGGATATATTGGTGCTTTCCATTGGAAAACATTAAACCTACGAAACGTGCTGGACATGAGAGCTGTATATGGAGGGTACATTTCATTTAAAATAATTGGTTCTATTCATTCGATTTATGTGCTCTGCTGACATTTAAAGCTTTTGCTGTTAGTAGAAGAAAGTTTTAGCTGCAGTGCTCCTAACTGTTGGATGTTTTGGTAGGTTTGCAGCTGCTTTGCATGATTTCGGCATCGATTGCTGGGTTATGAATGTTGTTCCCGTTAGTGGTTCTAATACATTGCCTGTTCTATATGACCGGGGTTTCATTGGAGTCATGCATGACTGGTAAAGGATACTCCGATACTCCTCTTTCTCTGGATGTTATTTTACATCAAATGTTTATAAGCTATTTTTGAAGTCAAATAATCTGAGTTGGCGACAGATAATACTAAATCATCACAAATCATAATTTACATGTACGGCCACAGAACATCTTAGTTTGCACTCTAGTTGATCATGTGTCAAACGCATAACGGGGTTGGCTTATATACCAAAATCGATTAGTGGTTTGAAGAAAAATCTCTTACCAGCAAATTAGAATGTGGACACGAAATGCTTGACTTGTTTCAATTTTATTAATTTTTGAACTCCAGGTGTGAGCCATTTGATACTTTTCCAAGAACATACGATTTAATCCATGCAGCTGCTCTTTTCTCAGTAGAAAGAAACAGGTATCATGCTTCTTTCTAAGCAGTTCATTTTATGTGAAGGTGATTATATATTCTCAAATCGTATTCTCACATTCATGCAGATGCAATGTGACATCTATCATGCTAGAAATGGACAGAATTCTTCGACCTGGGGGACGGGTTTATATACGTGACACCACATCTGTTATCGAAGAGCTCGAAGAAATTGCACATGCCTTAGGATGGGTGCCATTTAAGTATGATAGCAGTGAGGGCCCTCATTCCAATTGGAAGCTTTTGATTGGCGAAAAGCGTCTATGATATGGTTGCATTTCCCTCCCTGTCGCCCCTGCGAAGTTTTGGGGCAACGGGGAGCAAATATATATTTTTTTTCTAAAGAAGAAAGACGGTGTAATACAAAAATGAAAAAGCCTCATATTGATTATACTCGATAAACTAGTTCAAAATTTGTATGCTACTATTAAATATTCAAGGGAACAGACTGAACCATATTATTGACACCACTAGTTTCATTTGTCACCACTCACCAGATAGAAATATTTTTCTTTTTTTCTTCTTTTTTGTAAGTACTTTAGCAATTTGGTTACTTTGAATTTAGTTTGTATTGATTCTAACGTTATAAGTAATCTTTTGTTACACAGTTCAAGAAAACTTAAGAGAAAAGAAACATCAGATTACACATTATTATTTTCATTGTTGGTTAAATTGTTCCCCCAGTTAGTTAAAGCCTTCAGATTTTCATGAAAGGAGGAAAGGTAAACAACAACATATGTCGTGTAATTTTATAAGTGTAGTTTGGGAAAGGTAGGATGTATGCAAATTTTACCCCTACTTTGTGGGGTAGAGAGATTGTTTCCGATAAATCTTTGGCTCAAAGGAAAAGCTTCTGAAGCAGGGTTGCAAGAAAAATATAACAAAATAGTCAGATACGAAACAAATAGTAATGCACATTAAAGAGCGATTACTAACTAATACTTCTAATAAGGAGAAGAGGAGAGGAGGCTAGCCCCTCCTCTCTCATGTAAAGTGCGATAACACTCGGCTGCGTACTAACCTTCTATTTTAATCCTCGACCTCCTTAGCTTCCTATCTAGGGTCATGTCCTTAGTAAGCTGAAGTTACATTGTATTCTGTTTAATCACCTCCCCGGTTCTTCTTCCACCTACCTCTAACTACTTCTCCTAACTCCTTCTACAACCAACCTCTCACACCTCCTTATTGACGCATCTGCACACCTCCTCTTCACATACCTTTACCATCTCAGCCTTCTCTCATTTTGTCCGCCATTGAGGCTATTCCCACTCTTACCCCGTATAACTTCATTTCTAATCTATGTAAACATCCTCATCTTCGCTGACAATATTGTATTTTTGGCAATAGCGTCTGTAAGTGTAAAAGTGGCCGAAATTTGAAAAATAAATGGGTGGAATCCATGCCAAAAGAAATATGCATCTGATACTATTCGTTAAAAATTTATGCGAATTCGATACTTACATCAAGCAATATTAATTTATCATAATTAAGACATAAAATATGATGAGAATATATACTAAATATATACTAATTAACTAGGATTTAGTGATAAGGGTGGGTGTGAAGACATGTGTATTAAATAATATATATCTTCCCCTTTTTTATAACTTGATCATGATAAATTAGAATAATTTGATATAAACATGAGTAAGTTTTTACCTATTACCTATTTGATATTTAATAGATAACTTTAACAATATTTATCTTAAAACTGTCAATTAAGGCTGCTGATATTGTTAAATTTCGCACATGACTACTGAACTTTATCCGTTGTATTAATAAAGTCATAGAACCATGTGTTGTACAATATGTTAATTTCTCAGAAAATACTATATGGTTGAAAAAACAAAGTCCTCAAATATGATTCGATGTTTTTGGAATTCCAATTATTAAATATAAACATTTCTCCGATCAAAGTTGTACGAAATTATGAACAAAAGTCAGACATGTATCGTCAGCTAAATACATCTAGAGTATTAAAAGTCTATTACGTAATAAAGTTCAACAAGATTACAAAATCCCCAGCAAACCAAAACATCATTCCAAATGCATAGAACTAAAACATTTTTTCAAATGCATAGAACTAAAACGTTTTTATGGTAGATTGGAAGCGGGATTGCTCTCTAATTCTAATTACAGTTCCTTAATTAGCAAACATCATGTCCTTAAACTCCTCGAAATCAAGCATCCCATCTGAATTTTTGTCATAAACATTAATCATGCTCTTGCAATCTTTCCCACATTGCTCATCCCACAATCCTAATCTTGACAATGCTCTCTGCAGCTCCTCGCAACATATGAGTCCGTCCCCATTCGAATCGAAAACTCTGAAGACTTTCCGAAGGTCATTTTCCAGGAAAATATTTTCGCGATGATTGTGCTTATTGCTTTCTTTAATATTTGCTTTTGTTATGGTGTCATAGAAGAGGAAAAAATCAATGGAGTCTAGGCTTGTTTTCCCAACTAGCAACTCTAGCTCCTCTTGGCTTGCAATAATTCCCATGGTATCAAGAAATTCCTTTAGCTCATCAAGGCTCACAAGATCATCACCATTCTTGTCAAGCTTTGAGAAGATTCTTGGCAAATTAATTGAGTTGATTGGAGACATCTTAATTGGTCCAATTGAACAATAAAGCTGCTATCAGGTCTTTCAGCAACGCGAATTTGAATTAATCAAGCCAGTAAATTTCCGATGCCAAATGCTTGAAAAGAATAGAACAATAAATTTATCAGGACTTTTAGCAACACGAATCTAAATTAATCATCCAGTGAATTTCTGACGCTAAATGCTTGAAATGAAAAGATTAATAAAGCTATCAGGATTTTCAGCAACGCGAATCTGGATTAATCAGGCCAGTGAATTTCTAACGTGAAATTATGCTTGGAGAAAGACTTCAAGAAGATGTGTTATATTATATCAATGATTCAAGTCTTCTTGAGGTATGCCTGGATGTGGGAACTGTCCTATATATATAAAGATGGAACTAGGAGAGAATAATATTGGAGAGAATTGAGAAGAAATATCCATATATTGTCCTTTACTTGTACGGATTATATACCTAAAAAATAACAATCACACTTGTGGTTGAAATTGGAGGCATATAATATAGGAAATTTCTTGGAAGAAGGGGGTTTATAAGAAAATAAGCAGACCTTTTAGATTCAATCCAAATCAAAATAGTATTAGTAGTAGTTTCTGTGTTTTTTCGTTAACTAGAAGAGATGCATTCATCCTTGACCTTACGTATATAAATAAACCTTCGAGAAGTTTCCTTTGTCTTTATCAACTTCCGAAAGGAGAATAACAGAAATATGGAACACAAATTTCAAGAGTTGCAGATACGATGTATAGCTGGTAATACTCCTCAGGTTCAAAATAAGTGTCCACTTAGTCTTTAACATACTCCTTAAGAAAATATTAACTCTTAAAAAAATTGCTCTTTTGACTACACTACCCAGAATTAAAACTAACTAGTTAATATAATTTCTTGATTACATAAAAACTCACTTATTCAAATTGGGTAAACTTGGAAGAAAAAAATGAATTCCTTTTTAATTATGTAAATAAACACTTATTTTTGTTAAATATCCATAGGATATACACGATATACACGTGTTTATCCTATGTTTATTGATCTCGGTTTTTGTATATAATTTAGGTAATATTTTAGTCTCCTAGTTTAGGTAATGTTGTGGTGTAATTCGTCTTGTACACTTATCATAATATGTGTATTACCATAGTTGTATAGTTAGTGTCCAAGTAGAATAAGGTTTTAGGAGTAGAATAAGAATATGATTCTCCTATTATGGAAATATGTTAATTGTTTATATACTATTTCAATTAATGAAAATAATCAAGTGATTATTTCTTTCATGATATCAGAAGTAGGTCTTAAAATCCTCTCTCAAAATCCCTCTTAATTTCTGTCCAACTGTCTCGTTTTCCGAGCCTCTTCTCCTCAGAATTCGTGCCTACAGTCTATCATCTCTTCCCAAAATTTCCTTCCAAATCCCTCAATCACATATTGTTCTATCAATATGTCTACATCACATAACACGTTTCATCCTGCCATTACATTTTCTAACATCAAGAATAACATCCCTCTTGTTCTTGAAATAGAAAACGTCCAATATGCGACGTAGGCCAAACTGTTCAAAATTCACTCACGCTCGCATCAAGTCATCCATCACATAATCACCGCGGCTCCTGAGGATACGGAGGTGCCACGACGCGAGGATGATCCTAAGTTATGGATGACTCTTGATGCCATCGTCCTTCAGTGGATATATTCCACAATTTCTACCGACCTTTTGCAAATGATTATTGAACCCGACGCTACGGCGCAGTCAACTTGGGATAGACTACGTCATATATTCCAAGATAATCAAAATTCTAGGAGTGTTACTCTTGAGCAGGATTTCTCCCACGTCAATATGAAAGATTTCCATAATGTTTTGACTTATTGCAAAAGATTGAAGGAATTGGCAGAACAACTCCGCAACGTTGGCGCGCCGGTTTCGAATGATCGTTTGGTCCTCCAAATGGTTTCAGGCCTCTCTGAGGCCTATTGTGGTGTTGGCATTCTTCTTCGTCAAAGCAATCCTCTTTCACAATTTTATCAGGCTCATTCTATGCTTACACTCGAAGAAGCATGCATGGCTAAAAAGGCGGCTACCGGTGCTAGTCCCGTGGTCATGATGATCGAGTCCACTGTTCATCCTACCGGTTCCAACAACTCGGGCCAAAACCACTACAACGGTGGCAGCAAAAAGGGAGGAAATAAGAAAAATAATGACAAGAATCGCGGCGGCAACAATGGCGGCAGCCGGAACAGTGGTGGTGGCGGTGGTGCCCCTCGGGGTAGTCAGCAACAGCAGTTTTGGGCCCCGCAGCGGACCCTATGCGGTATCAATGGGCCCCACAGTTTGGGCCAAACAGTGGCAACCCATCGATGCAGCCTCACTGGCAGTGGGCTGGCCAGCAACAACAGAGGCCTAACATGCAGTGGCCCACTTTCGGTAATCTCTTTAGGCCGAGGCTGTAAGTAGGGGTACTTGGGCCTCGGCCCCCACCAGACCCATCACGCAGTGGCCCCCACTTCTACTGACATCGAAGCCGCAATGCACACGCTTGGTTTAAATTCTCCCGACCCAAATTGGTATATGGACATCGGTGCCACTACCCATATGACATCCGATTCAGGTACGCTCTCATCTTATTCCAATTTGAGCAACCCTCGTGGCATAATTGTTGGTAATGATAATTCTATTCCAATTCGTGGTTATGGTCATAAAACGCTGTCTCCCCCCAATCCACCCCTTATCTTGAAAAATATCCTACATGCCCCCAAATTGATTAAAAACTTAGTGTCTGTCCGTAAATTCACCACTGACAATTTCGTTTCTATTGAATTTGATCCATTTGGTTTCTTTGTGAAGGATTTCAAGACGAGGAGTCCTCTAATAAGGTGTGATAGTAGGGGAGATCTTTAACCTATCACATCAAGTTCTGGTCTATCGAGTCAAGCCTTGCCGTTAGCGTTTGCAGCCCTTGCTCCTTCCTTGTGGCATGCTCGTCTTGGTCATTCGGGGTCGTCTATTTTGTCTTCCTTAGATAAAAATAATTTTATTTCATGTAATACACGTAGTACTCCAAATTGTCATTCTTGTTCTTTAGAAAAAATTGTTAGATTGCAGTTTGTAGACTCTAATTCTCATACTTTAATGCCATTTAATATTATTCATAGCGACTTATGGACATCTCCTGTTCTTAGTTCTTTGGGTCATCGATATTATGTTCTCTTTTTGGATGATTATTCTAATTTTTTATGGACTTTTCCGATAGCGAAAAAATCTCAAGCTTTTTCCATCTTCTTAAAATTTAGAGCTTTCATTAGAACCCAATTCGAACGAGAAATAAAAAATATTCAATGTGATAATGGCAGAGAATATGACAACGGGGTATTTCAGGAATTTTGTGCAACTAATGGGATCAATTTTCATTTTTCTTGCCCTCATATGTCTTCACAAAATGGGAAAGCCGAACGCAAAATTCGTACCATTAATAACATTGTCCGCACTTTATTGATTCATGCTTCCGTACCCCCGTCTTTTTGGCATCATGCTCTACAAATGACTACATATCTCCTAAACATTCTTCCTTACAAAGGTTTGACATATTCCTTCCCCCTTCAAATTTTATATAATAAGATTCCTTCGTATTCACATCTTAGGGTCTTTGGGTGCTTATGTTATCCATTATTTCTGTCCACCACAATTAACAAACTTCAGGCCCGGTCTACTCCGTGTGTGTTTTTGGGGTTTCCGTCTAATCATCTTGGTTACAAATATTTTGATTTATCCTCTAAAAAAATCATCATTAGTCGCCATGTAATTTTTTATGAATCCCAATTTCCGTTTTCTAAGGTTAGTAATCCCGTTCCCAATTCGTATAATTTTTTGGATGATGGTATATCCCCGTATATTATTCACTATTTTTCGGACATATCCCGCACCCTAAATCCTCCAGTGGGCCCACTACCCGCTGGTCCCACTGGACTGTCGCAGCCCTCTGTGCCCAGTTTCGTCACTGGGTCGGCCGACAATTGGGCCAGTCCAGTCCAATACTGGAACTGGTCCAGTTCCTGCATCCGCCACTGTTTCTGCTTACAGAGTTGGGCCAGCATGTCCACTGTCTGCTGGCCAGTCCGCCCCGAGTCCAGAAAATTCCAAAAATCTGCCTAGTTCTTCCCCGAGTCATAGACAAGTCACTCGTAGTCAACGGGGTATTTTTAAACCAAAAGACATTTTAATTTACATTCTAATGCTCTTAAATCACCCTTACCCCGTAATCTTGTCTCTGCATTAAATGACATGAATTAGAAAATTGCTATGACCGATGAATATAATGCTCTTATTGATAATAAGACATGGGAGTTGGTGCCCCACCCATATGGTATTAATATTATTAGGTCTATGTGGATTTTTCTCATAAGCATAATTCAGACGGTTCATTTGCAAGGCATAAGGCGCGACTTGTAGGTGATGGTAAGACTCAGCAGGTTGGTGTAGATTGTGGAGAGACGTTTAGTCCGGTGGTCAAACTAGCTACCATTCGTACAGTGCTCAGCTTGGCTCTTTCGAAAGCATGGCCCATTCATCAATTAGATGTGAAGAATGCTTTCTTACATAGTGATCTCAAGGAAACAGTCCATATGCATCAGCCCTTGGGGTTTAGGGATCCCCCAATATCCTCATCATGTCTGTTTGTTAAAAAAGTCCTTATATGAGCTTAAGCAGTCTCCACGGGCTTGGTATATGAGATTTGCCGACTATGTTTCGACTATTGGGTTTACTCACATCAAGTCGAATAATTTCTTGTTCATATATCATCGTGGTTCTTCCTTGGCTTATATACTATTATATGTGAATGATATTATCTTGACTGCTTCTTCCGATGTATTACGTCAGTCTATCATGACAATGCTCAGTTCTGAGTTTGCTATGAAAGACTTGGGGCCCTTGAGCTATTTTTTAGGGATTGCTGTCACTCGTCATGCAGGTGTGTTGTTCTTATCTCAAAGGAAGTATGCAGTTGAGATCATTGAGAGGGCTGGGATGTCATCCTGTAAGTCCTCTTCCACTCCAGTTGATACTAAGCCCAAGCTTAGTGCCGCGGTCGACGCCCCATACGAGGATCCGACCCGCTATCGCAGTCTTGCAGGGGCCCTTCAGTATCTTACATTCACGAGACCAGATATTACGTATTCTATCCAGCAGGTGTGTTTGTTTATGCATGATCCCAGAGTTGAGCACATGAATGCACTCAAACGCATCATTCAGTATATTCAGGGTACACTTGACTATGGCTTGCATTTATATCCTTCTTCAACGTCCACACTTATCTCATATACGAATGTTGATTTGGGAGGCTATCCGGACACCAGACGGTCTACGTCTGACTATTTAATGTTTCTTGGTAATAACTTGGTCTCATGGTCTGCAAAGCGTCAGTCGACTTTATCCCGTTTATCGAGGGGTAGCTAATGTGGTCTTTGAATCATGTTGGTTACATAATTTGCTGTTAGAGCTTCATTGTCCTATCCAGAAAGCAACATTGGTCTATTGTGATAATGTTAGTGCCATCTACCTTTCTGGTAAATCGGTTCAGCATGAGCGCACTAAACATATCGAGATGGACATTCACTTTGTTCGCGAAAAGGTTGCTCGTGGTCAAGTACGCGTCTGCCATGTCCCTTCCAGGTATCAAATTGCAGACATCTTTACAAAGGGTCTTCCCTCGGTCATTTTTGAAGATTTTAGGGTCAGTCTCAACGTTCGAAGACCGCCCGCTATGACTGCGGGTGTGTGTTAAATATCCATACGATATACACGATATACACGTGTATATCCTATGTATATTGGTCTCGGTTTTTGTATATAATTTAGGTAATATTTTAGTCTCCTAGTTTAGGTAATGTTGTGGTGTAATTAGTACTGTACACTTACATAATATTTGTATTACCATAATTGTATAGTTAGTGTTTAAGTAGAATAAGGTTTTAGGAGTAGAATAGGAATATGATTCTCCTATTATGGAAATATGTAAATTGTATATATACTCTTTCAATTAATGAAAATAATCAAGGGATTATTTCTTTCAATTTTGACCAAAATAAAAAGAATAAATGGACACCTATTATGAATACATGGAAGTATTAGATAGGAAAAGGTTCAAATTTGACGCTAAATTGTGAGAAATTGCCTATGTTTGCCGATGTTTGCCTATGTTAAGTTGGGGTTAAAACTACTCCGGCCGTAATTAAACTGGCTTACATTTTTTCCTTTTGACTAACAAAAAATTGAGAGCACCAAAATCGATTGATTTTGATTGAAGAAGGGCATAAATAATCATTTCACATAGTTTAGGTGTATATTGACCTTTTCCTAACAAAAAAGAAAGAGAAAACATATTAGTAACCCATAACTTATTTTTCTCCTTCATCAATAATTTTACCACACTAAAACATGTCATTTCTCGCAGTGAAAGAGAAATAAATTCTATATATTAATGGTTTTAAAAGTATTTCGAAAGACAAGTTATTATTTATATTTTTTATATAAAAGAATCTTTGAGATTAATTGGTGAGTTGAAAAGAGAGTTTTATACTATCATATTAGGAGTATATAACTTTGTTGAAGTGTGTGATAATTTCATCTAAAAGTTTAAATTGTTAGAAAGAGTAGACTTTTAATATTTAATTACATTCTCAACACGCTCCCTCACGTAAGAGCCTGATTTTTTTTTCACGGATCAAACACGTGAAAATTCTTTTTGATAGAGTGTGGCGGTGAGATTCGATTTCAGGACCTTTGACCTACTCTGATACCATGTTGAATTGTGTGACTGTCTAATCTAAAAGCTTAAGCTGTTAGAGAGAGATGACACTTTTTTTTTTAATATTTAGTTATATTCTCAATAAACTTAAATCAAAATATAATAACAATATGATATGAATGTCCAAAACTACCCTAAACTGATGAATTCTACAGTTAATGTGACGACCCGTCTGGTCATTTTTAGCTAAAGACCCTTATTTGACTAAATTACTCTTTTCGTAGACTGTGTGTGGGGTTCGTAATGCATGGGAATGGGTAGCATGGATACCGAGGTAGCTTTATGTGATTTTTGAAAGAAAAACCCAAAATGAATAGTTTAGAAGTGATAAGTTTGATCCAAAGTTGACTTTTGGGTATATGGGTTCGTTTTCAAGTTCTGTCACTTCCGGAGGATCATTTATGACTTAGTTGAGTCATTGGTTCGCTTCCCGAAGCATCCAGATGTGTTTTATGACTCTTTTTGTATATTTGTGAAATTTGGATGTTTTGAGTGATTTCGTAGAAAAGTATGTCTTAGCTTGGTCGTATGAGAAATCCGAGTGCACGAGCGAGTTTGTAGCACCGTTTACCTTGGGGTAGCATGTTTGGTTTGTATTCGGGGGGTCTCGAGAGCATTTCGGGTGTATGGTAGAGAATTGGTCAATTTACTAAGTTGTTTCTGGTGTGCCGCACCAGCGGGGTTCTTGCCGCTTCTGCGGCCGCCTCTGCAGAGATTGTCTCGCAGATGCGGGCTTATATGATTATGATATCTCCGCTTTTGTGGGCCTTTCCTCGCAGAGGCAATCCGCCTCTGCGGAGTCAATTCCACTTCTGCGCCCATCCGAAACTTGAGTTGGGCCGCTTCGACGGTCGATCTTTCGCCAGACGCGATCCGCCTTGGCTATGTCGATTCTGTTGAGGCAGAATCATTGTTTTCCATAACCTAATTTAATGCCAAAATGATTTCACTTTTTCCAAAATATTTTCTTGGGATGAGAGCTCGGTAGAGAGGGGTTTCTTATGCCTTCCATCATCTCTATCTGAAACTTAAGTTGGGCCGCTTCAGCGGTGGTTCTTCCGTCGATGTGATCTTCCTTTGCGGTGTCAATTCTGCCGAGCCAGAATCATTGTTTTCCAGAACCTAATTTAATTCCAAAATAATTTCACTTTTCCCAAAACATTTTCTTGGGATTAGAACTCGGTACAGAGGGGTTTCTTGTGCCTTTCATCATCATCCTTTTTGGAGGTAAGGTTTTCCATCCCTTTTCAGTTATTAATTATTAGTTGGGTATTTTAATCTTAGTATGAATCTTGAATTGGGGAAGAATATAACATAGGTTTCCATGCTAGAATATGAGGCTATAAATCATGATTTGAGGATTAATTAGTGATTATATTATTATAATATTATAAACTAGTGTTGAATAATGATAGATGATGGTATCAGATTGGTTAATTTGGTGTTTGAAAATGGGGAAAACCTAGGGTTTAAGTTGGGACTTTTGCTAAATCAAGAAATTGAGGGTCCAAACGTGATTAATTTTTAAATTAATTTAAGGATATGATTCTATAGTATGTTACCATGCCTTTTGAGTAATAACGTTTTGATTTTTGCTACCGTAGGCCCGAGGTCAATTTTGGGGTGAATCTTTGGTTTGTTTTAAGGACTAAGTTCTTGTGTTTGTGTTGAATTACTTATCAACGTAAAACATATGTGATAGACTACGAGTATTATGAGTCGCTTCAAAAGGGCAAGGCATGTGTCGAGGATTGAGGTTCGTGGAACCTGCTCGGCTTTGAGGTAGGTTACAGTTTATCTTTTAGACTCCGGTATGTAGTCATTATAAATTTTGAGGGGTATTGGACGTGTTTGGGGATCCCACCTTAGCGGTTGTGATGAACGCTTGGGTGGATACTAGTATTGAACTGTGTTGATGGGTGATTTGGAGAATCGGCCTTAGGCTGATTCCGACTGCAGTATTTGGGCTTGTCGCCATTATGTGGGCTTGTAGGCATTGTTGATAATTATTGTGTTTATTCATCACATTGCTTTTGATATGAAAATCTATTTACGTAGAATCATGTGTTATTGAGTTTTTGAAGCATGTGATATTCATCTCTTATACTTGATTGCATCTCATGCATCCTGATTACTTGCCTTGATATTGTTATTGCATTCATACATTCATGGTTATGATGATATTGAAAGTGGAGTGGTATTAAAATGCTATGGATCCAATGAGAACGAAAAATATAAGGATATACTTATGAGATGGATGAAAACATTGAGATAATGGAAATGATTGATATGGCTCCAAAGGAGTATTGGGCTCTAGTCAGATACGTGTATTGAATTTCGGTTGGCTAGGAGAGGTATATGGACGGAGCGACTCCCCATGTATCATTGTTCATAGAAATTGAACGTGTGTATACCAGATTGTGAAAGGTACCTTGCATTTGCATTCATATCATACATTCACTTATACATTGATTACTTGTTGATTGGTAACGTAATTTGGACTGGTTATTGAAATTTGGGTAACTTTCATGATTAATGGATCTTGTTGATTAACTCCATAATATCCAGATGAGTGGTTATTAAACTCTTAGGTGAACAAGGTGACTTACGTGATTCATTGAACTACTTAGAATAGGACCTAATTGAGGGTCAACTTGATGTTTATTTCTATTACGTATCTTCCGTCGTTGTCGGCCTATGATGCCTACGGGGGTACGTTGTGTACTCATGCTACACTTGCTGCATTCTTTTTGGATGCAGATACATCGCCTTCCACCAGTTCAGGACCACATGGCTGAGTCCCGAGTTGGAGGATTAAAGTGTTCGTGGTGGGCATGTCATCTTCCAGCATGCCCCTGAATGCTACTCTTGTTATCCCGTCTTTCATTTGTATTCATGAGACAATTATCATACTTTCAGATTATTTCACTCTTATTCTAATGCTCTTGTATTGCAAACTAGATCTTTGGGGTTGTAATAAATATATTTTCGAATTTGGTTCTTTATTTTATGATATGATCAGATAGCCTTTATAGTTATTTTCTTACTTTCGCTTATACTTATATTGTATGTATTGATTGGGAAAGTGGTTCGCCTATCGGTAGAAAAAATATAGGTGTCATTACGATGCCCAAAAGAAATCGTCACAGTCAAAGAGTCACCAAAATCATCTTTATCATATATCAAAATACTTGTACAAAATGGCGTGAATACTATTATGACTATGTTCCATCTCTTATTGGATTTAATTTTTGAGCAAAGAGAAGGTGCAGCAAAACAAAGTTAAAAGTTATTATAAAGAAAATAAAATTGTTGACATGAAAAGAAAAATTTTGGCGTAAAAAGTACTTCAAGATTATAGAACATCAGATCACTATATAGAGCCGGTTTGGATTGATTTATTTTATAAGTGCTTTTCAATTAAAATAGCTTATAATCATTTTTGTAGTGCTTGAATAAAATAAAAAAAATAATTTTAAGCACTTATTTAAGCTAAAACAACAAAAATAAGTCAAAAGTCATATGCTACCATTCCTAACTTATGCCTTCCAAACGGGCTCATAGTACCAACAATAAATTCCTTGTAAGAGAGAATAATTTTATGTTACTATTTTTTATTTAAAAATTTTGTACTTTAATTAATTAAATTAATAAAAGATAGGAGATCAGCAAACACCTATCAACATCATTCAAGATAGGTCCACAATATGATCATAGGACCATATAATAAATCTTTCTTTCTACCTTTCAATCTAAACCTTGCCTTCCATTCTTTATTTTGTTTAATTATCTTTTGGTTCTTTGTCCTTTGGGTGAATTGAGGGACCTTGGCCTCCCTAGAGATTCATTGCAATTTCATTTAACTATTTTTTTTCCAATTAATGAAGAAAAACAAATGATTATACTGAGTTGCTCCATATTCTTTATATTTTGTGGTATTATTTCTTTATTAGTATATTTAGTATCATATATTTGTATAACAATTTAAATTTGAATTTCCTTTTATCCTTAATAACCTTTTATAACCACAAAAAACTCATGATATGTTTTAGATCACAAACATCAAAATTCTTTTTTAAAATTCATGTCCAATTAAATACCGTCACATAAATTGAAACGAAGAGACACAACCATTTAACTAATTAATCTCAAACAATATGAACAGATATTGAGAGAGGATCAATTGTTCAAAATAAAAAAATATTTTTTTTCAAAAATTGTGCGGGAAACCTTAACAGACTAATATTCGTTGTTTATGGAAATAGCGGATCTCTGAGAAATTAAGGGCAGCCAAAGACTTAGAAAATATGCACTCATTCCAATTGGAAACTTCCTTTTTATTATCCAACTAAAGTCCAATTCTCTAAATTTCAGAACAATCAACTTCTTGCTTATTTATTTTTCACTACTTTGGTAATTGGATATGACATTACAGTTTTGCGTGTATTACGTGTGCCCATAGAATAATAGATTAGACTGGCTGTAGCTGGCACATGTAATACAAGTCCTTTTTCTTAATGGAAAATCCTTTCTGGATGTAGTACTCCTCAAGTCTAGCTAAAAATCAGATTTCTAATCCCTGATTATTTTTATTAATTGAAAGGTATATATACAAATTATATATTTTTATAATAGGAGAATTCTATTCCTATTCTACTCCTAAAACCTTATTCTACCAT
Source organism: Anisodus tanguticus (assembly GCA_034509755.1). NCBI lineage: Eukaryota > Viridiplantae > Streptophyta > Magnoliopsida > Solanales > Solanaceae > Anisodus > Anisodus tanguticus. The sequence continues at coordinate 10,480,617 of CM067560.1, forward strand.
AATTCTAACTATACAATTATGGTAAGTGTACAAGACTAATTAAGGTAACCTTTACACTATAATATTACAACAATATACATACCAAATATACACCAACCCGTGATGGGCCAACCCGAGATGGGCTTGCTGCCTTTCCGTGTTGGGCTGTTTACCGAGAGCACCCGTGATATACATTTATGTATATCAAGTGTATATCACGGGCATATACCTTTGTTTAACACACCCCCACAATCATAGCGGGCGGTCTTCGAACGCTGAGATTGTCCCTAAAATCTTCAAACAGGACCGAGGGAAGACCCTTTGTAAAGATGTCTGCAATTTGATATCTTGACGGGACATGACAGACGCGTACCTGACCTCGAGCAACCTTTTTGCGGTCAAAGTGTATGTCCATCTCAATATGCTTAGTGCATTGGTGCTGAACCGGATTACCAGACAGGTAAATGGCACTAATATTATCGCAATAAACCAAGGTTGCCTTTTGAATTGGACAATGAAGCTCTAAAAGAAAATTACGTAACCAGCATAATTCCGAGACCACATTGGCTACCCCTCGATATTCAGCCTCGGCACTTGAGCGGGATAGAGTCGCCTGACGCTTCGCAGACCAGGAGACCAAGTTGTTGCCAAGGAACATACAATAGCCAGACGTAGACCGTCTGGTGTCTGGACAACCACCCCAAGCAACATCTGTGTATGAGACAAGTGTGGATGTCGAGGAAGGATATAAATGCAAACCATAGTCTAGTGTACCCTGAATATACCGAATGATGCGTTTGAGTGCATTCATGTGCTCAATTCTGGGATCATGCATGAATAAACACACATGCTGGACAACATACGTAATATCCAGTCTTGTAAAGGTAAGATACTAAAGGGCCCCTGCAAGACTGCGATAACGGGTCGGATCCTCGTAAGGTACGCCGGCCGCGACACCAAGTTTGGGCTTAGTATCAACTGGAGTGGAAGTGGACTTACAGGATGACATCCCAACCCTCTCGATGATCTCGGCTGCATATTTCAGTTGTGACAAGAACAACCCATCGGAATGACGAGTGACAACAATCCCCAAAAAAATAACTCAAGAGCCCCAAGTCTTTCATCGCAAACTCGGAGCTGAGCATGGTCATGATAGACTGGCGCAAGGCATCTGAAGAGGCAGTCAAGATAATATTGTCCACATATAACAGAATGTAGGCGAAGGACGGACCACGATGGTAGATGAACAAGGAATTATCCAACCTGCTGTGAGTGAACCCAATAGTCGAAACATAGTCAGCAAACCTTGTATACCAGGCCCGGGGAGATTGCTTAAGCCCATATAAGGACTTCTTCAATAAACAGACATGATGAGGATGATTGGGATCCCTGAATTCCAAAGGCTGATGCATATAGACTGTTTCCTTAAGATCCCTATGCAGGGAAGCATTCTTTACATCTAATTGATGAATAAGCCATGCCTTCGAAAGAGCCAAGCTAAGCACAATGCGAATGGTAGCCGGCTTGACCACCGTGGGCCCGCTGGAGAATTCTGGGTGCGGAAGATGTCCGAAAAATGCTGAATAATATATGGAGATATTTGTTCATCCAAAATATTATACGAACTAGGCACGGGAGTATGCCTTTTAGCAAATGGAAATTGGGATTCATCAAAAATGATATGATGATTAATGATGATTTTATTTGAGGATAAATCAAAGCATTTGTAGCTACGATGATTAGATGGAAAACCCAAAATCACACACGGAGTCGACCGGACCTGAAGTTTGTTAATGGTGGTGGACGGGAATAACAGATAACACAAACACCCAAAAACCCGAAGATGTGAATATGAAGGAATTTTATTATATAAAATTTGAAGGGGGGGGGGGAGAATATGTCAAACCTTTAGAAGGAGTTATGTTAAGTAGATATGTAGCCATTTGAAGAGCATGATGCCAAAAATATGGGGGTACGGAAGCATGAATTAATAGAGTGCGGATAATGTTATTTATGGAACGAATTTAACGTTCGGCTTTCCCATTTTGTGAAGATGTATGAGGACAAGAGAAACAAAAATTTATCCCATTATTAGCACAGAATTTCCGAAATACCCCATTGTCATATTCTTTGCCATTATCACACTGAATATTTTTGATTTCACGGTCGAATTGGGTTCTGATGAATGCTCTAAATTTTAGGAAGTTGGAAAAAACTTGAGATTTCTTCGCTATTGGAAACGTCCATAGAATTTTAGAATAATCATCCAGAAAGAGAACATAATACCGATGATCCACAGAACTAGGAACAAGAGACGTCCATAAGTCGGTATGAATAATATCAAATGGCATTAAAGTATGAGATTTTAATTCTACAAACGGCAACTTAACAATTTTTCCTAAAGAACAAGAGTGACAAATTGGAGTACGACTCGTACCCTTACATGAAATAAAACTATTTTTATCTAAAGCTGACAAAATAGAGGATCCCGGATGACCAAGACGAGTATGCCACAAGGAAGGAGAAATGGCTGCAAAGGCTGATGGCAGGGCTTGACTCGATGGACCGGAACTGGGTGTGATAGGATAAAGATCTCCCCTACTAACACACCTCATGAGAGGACTCCCCGTTTTGAAATCCTTCACAGAGAAACGAAATGGATCAAATTCAATAGAAACAGAATTGTTAGAAGGGAATTTACGGACAAAGACTAAGTTTTTAATCAATTTGGGGGCGTGTAGGGTATTTTTCAAGATAAGAGGTGGATGAGGGGGAGATAATGTTTTATGATCATAACCACGAATTAGAACAGAATTACCATTACCAACAATTAAACCGCGAGGGGTGCTCAAATTGGAATAAGACGCGAGAGTACTTGAGTCGGATGTCATGTGGGTAGTGGTACCGGTGTCCATATACCAATTTGGGTCCGGTTGAGTCAAACCAAGTGTGTACATTACGGCCTCGATATCGGTCTGAGTGGGGCCTATTGCGAGGTGAGCTTGCGGAGGCCGGGGGCCAAGAATTCAAGAACTGGGTTGTCCTGGGCCATAACTGCTGGAACTGGAATTACGGGCCAGTGGGCAGTGGGCCGTTGAGGCTGCTGGGAAGCCCACTGGCCAGATGCTGGAAACTGCTGTGGAATTGGGCAGTAGGGCCACTGTCCACTGGTCCAAGCCCACGGCCTAGAGGCCCAAGGTTGAGACTAGGGGGTCGGTGGCCCACTATAACTGGGATAGGGTCCACTGCCACTATTTTGGCCACCGTGACTGCTGCCTGTGCCACCGCGTTTGCCCCCGTAATTTTTTCCATTATTTTTCCGGCTATTCTTGCTGCCCCCGTGAGATCAGTTTTGTTTCGAATTGTTACCAAAATTTTAAGGACTAGTGGAGGAAGTCATCATGACCACGGGACTAGCATTAGTAGCTGCCTTTTTAGACAAACAGGCTTCTTCCAAGGTAAGCATGGATCGGGCTTGATAGAACCTTGGAAGAGGATTACTTTGACGAAGGAGAGTTCTAACGCCACTGTAGGCCTCGGATAGGCCAACAACCATCTGTAAAACAAGACGATCTTCACTAACTGGCGCACCAACGCTGCGGAGTTGGTCCGCCAATTCTTTCAACCTTTTGCAATATGCTGAAACGTTCATGAAATTTTCCATATTGACGTGGGAAAAATTCTGTTCAAGAGTAACAGGTCTGGAATTTTGATTATCCTGGAATATGTCACGCAGTCTATCCCATGCAGCCATCGCTGTAGTGTCTGGCTCAATAATCGTCTGCAATAGGCCGGTAGAGATAGTAGAATAAATCCACTGAAGGGCGGTGGCATCAAGTGTTGTCCATAACTTATGATCATCCTCGCGTTTAGGCACCTTCGTATCATCAGGAGCTGCGGGGATTATGTGATGGATAACTTGATGCGAACGAGCATGAATTTTGAACAACTCGGCCCATGTCGCGTATTGGACATTTTCTATTTCAAGAATTAGAGGGATATGATTCTTGACGTTAGAAACAACAAGGGCAGGGTGAAACGTGTTCTTTGACGTAGACATAACGAAAGAACAATAGGTGATAGAGGGATTTGGAAGAGAGATTTGGAGAGCGGAAGAATAAATGGCAAACCCGAGGGGGGGTCGGTCTTGGCCGAGAAAAGCAACAAGAATTTGAGAGAATTTTTTTGTTTGACCTAGACTTTTGATGAAAGAAATAATCCCTGATTATTTTCATTAATTGAAAGGTATATATACAAGTTACATATTTTCATAATAAGAGAATCCTATTCCTATTCTACTCCTAAAACCTTATTCTACCATAATTCTAACTATACAATTATGGTAAGTGTACAAGACTAATTAAGGTAACATTTACACTATAATATTACAACAATATACATACCAAATATACACCAACCCGTGATGGGCCAACCCGAGATGGGCTTGCTGCCTTTCCGTGTTGGGCTGTTTACCGAGAGCACCCGTGATATACACTTATGGATATCAAGTGTATATCACAGGTATATACCTTTGTTTAACAGTTATTTTAAGGAATATTGCGAATATCATATTTTAAAATGCTGTTTGACTTTATATGTCAATAGATTCATATAGAATGGTGCGATTAAAGTATAAGGAAAGTGGAATATCTAGACATGACTTGTTTAAAGCATTTTGATTATTAAGATCTAGCTTGATTGCACTACTTAGAGCAGAATTTCTTTTCCACACAATAATCATATTGCTAAACTAATATAGTTTGGTGTAAATATGTAATGTGATTAATTTTTCCCTTTTAGAGGAGTGTCATGGTCTGCTGAGGTGTTAAATGTTATGTTGTACCTGGTTGTTTAAATCACACATCTATTTCGATAAAATGAAAACGAGTTTAATATGGTTAATTAGTGGGCTGGTTAGTGCAGTGAAATTTGTGTAACTAATCATGCCTTTATGGCTATAGTCATAGAAGATGTTCTTAGGAAAGATTATGAATCTTGAGTATCTAGCCAATTAATACCACAAACTGTGGGTTCCAGTCCATACCCATGATTTAAGGAAACACGTTTCTTTCCTTTCAAAAATGGTGTGAAAGTGATATGCAACCATTTCCGTTTGCAGACACCATCTTTGAAGAACTGGCACCAGCCAATCAATGTCAAGAAGAAAAATTGGCACTCTTCATCTCTATAAATAAGGAGCCATCAATCAGTTTAAGACACATCATTCTCAAAGAAATATATCTGAGTATTAGAGAGCGAAGTGAGGCATACCATGGCATACCATAGACTGTGTAAGAAAATAGTATCTTTCACATTGAACACATGAATTCTCCATTTACTAGAAAAAAAATTCAATTATGTCGTTAGGTAAAAATATTGTCATCGCTAGTTATTAGTAGACTAATTAAATTGAGTATGTGAAGAAAAATAGAGTGTGAGTGATATTACGATGAAAAATTGAGTGTGAGTGATATTACGATGAAAAATTGAGTGTGTAGTGGTCTTTGGAGTATTTATACTCGTGACTGCACAGTGAAATTTCTTACTATAGTGATATCGGTTGCTCTTCTTGGCCCGTATTTTTTTCTTTATGCGTGAGGGTTTCCACATATATTTTGGTGTCATTATTTGTTCTTCTTTTTCTTGTTGATTTAACCATAGCTTAGTGTTTTGTGTTTATCACTACTACCGTGAATATTATTTTTGCGGGTCTATTTTATTCCCAATAAGTGGTATCAGAGTATTGGTTCAAAATATCTGTATTTCTGATAAATGATGGAAGCCAACACTAGTAAAATAGTTACTTTGAGTAGCGTCAATTATGTCATTTGGAAGGGCAAAATGAAAGATTTACTCTATGTCAAGAATTTTTATCAATCAGTCTTTGTCACTAAAAAACCTAATAATAAATCAGATGAAGAGTGAAATCAGTTACACAGACAAGTTTGTGGATTTATTAGATAGTGAGTTGATAATGTGTTGAACCATATTTCTGGGGAGACACGTGCTCGGACTCTATGGAAGCATCTTGAAAGTTTGTATACTCGTAAGATTGAAAACAACAAGATGTTCTTGATTAAGCAAATGTTGGGTTTAAAATTCCATGATGGTTCTCCGATGACAGATCATCTGAATAACTTTCAGGGGATCATGAACCAGTTATTTGCTATGGGCATTAAATTTGGCGAAGAAATTCAAGGTTTATTTCTACTTGGTTGCTAACCAGATTCTTGGGAAACTTTTAGATCTTCGTTGTCAAATTCTGCTCTGGATGATGTGATCTCTATAGATCTTGCCAAAAATAGTGTTTTAAAAGAAGAGATGAGAAGAAAATCTCAGGGTTCCTCCTCGTCAGATGTCTTGGTGACTGACTCTAGGGGGAGAAGCAAGAATTGTGGTTCTCATAATAGAAGTAAATCCAAAAGAAGACTTAAAGATATTGATGGCTATCATTGTGGGAAGAAAGGGCACACAAGGAAGTTCTGGCGGATATTAAAGAAGGGGAACAAATACAAGAAGAAAAAGAAAGAAGATGGCGATGAAAATTGCATAGCCACCGTCACCACTGAAGATCTTGTTACTGTCCTTGCTGCGAATCTTATAAATATTGCTTGTGATGAGTCAAACTGGGTTATGGACACATGTGCCGCATCTCTCGTGACATCAAGGAAGGATTTTATCATCCTATACTCTAGGTGATTTTGGAACTTTGAGTATGAGTAATGAGAATATATCTAATGTGGCTGGCATTGGAACAATTTATTTGGAAACTAGTATTGGAACTAAATTAGTTTTGAACAATGTAAAGCATGCACCAGATGTTCATTTGCACTTGATTTCTGTTAGTGTTCTGGATGATGAGGGATATGTAAGTACCAATGGTGCCGGAAAGTGGAAACTCACTAAGGGTTCCCTTATTGTAGCTCGTGGTAAAAAGTGTTGTGGTATCTACTGGACTACAACTTCTACTTGTGGTGATATGATGAATGTAGTTGAGAGCGATATCTCTTCAATATTATGGCATAAGAGGCTCAACCACATTAGTGAGAAAGGATTAAATATTCGGTCAAGAAAAAATTATTGTCAAATTTCGAAAGTTCTAAATTAGAAAAGTGTGAACACTATTTGGCTGGAAAATAAAATAAAGTTTCTTTCAAGTCTCATCCTTCTTCAAGAAAAATAGAGTTGCTTGAGTTGGTGTATTCATATTTATGTGGTCCAATGAAGACAAGGACTTTGGGTGGTGCACTTTACGTTGCTACTTTTATTAATGATTGTTCAAGGAATCTTTGGGTAGTCTTGAAGACTAAAGACCAAGTGTTGGGGTGTCTTTAAGCAGTTTCAGACTTCAGTTAAAAGAGAAACAGGAAAGAAGCTGAAGTGTATTCGTATTGTTAATGGTGGTGAATATTGTGGACCGTTTGACGAATACTGCAAGCAACAGAAAATCAGACACCAGAAGACTCCTTCTAAGACTCCTCAACTTAATGGTTTGGCGGAGAAGATGAGCAGGACATTAATGGAAAGAGTCAGATGTTTACTTTCTGAAGTAAAGTTGTCGAATTCTTTTTGGGGTGAGGCTTTATTGACTGCAACATATGTTATTAACCTATCTCCTGTTGTTGCTTTGCAAAGCGATGTTCCAAATAGAGTTTGGTATGTCAAGGATGTTTTCTATGACTATTTGAAAGTATTTGATTGCAAAACTTTTATGTGCCTAAAGATGAGAGGTCAAAGTTAGCTGCCAAGACAAAGCAGTGCATCTTTATTGATTATGGCCTTGATGAATTTGGTTACATGCTATATGATCCAATTGAGAAGAAGGTTGTGAGAAGCTGTGATGTTGTCTTCGTGGAGTATCAAATCATTAAAGATATTGACACATCAGAGAAGCTAAAATCTTCAAGTTCTGATGGATTAATTAATCTTGATCAAGTTCATCATACAAATATGGATGGCGTTAGTGGGTTCGATGATGACAGTGATTCCCATAATCATATTTCAGATCATCATATTGATGCTGATGATAACAACGACACCATTGATGAGGTAGATGCTCCTACTCATTAAGTTGTGGACGAGTCATAAATTCTATTCAGGAGGTCTACTAGACAACATATTCCTTCTCCTTGTTATTCTCCTAATGAGTATGTATTACTCATTGATAGGGGAGAACTTGAATGTTATGAGGAGGCCATGGAAGATGAGCACAAGGATCAATGGATTGAATCCATGCAAGGTGAGATGAAATTTCTGCATGAGAACCATACTTATGAGTTGGTGAAATTTTCTAAGGGCATGAGGGCTTTGAAGAATAAGTAGGTATTCAAAGTTAAACGTGAAGAACATAGCCCGAAGCCCAAGTACAAAGCTAGATTGGTCGTTAAGGAATTTGGTCAAAGGAACAATATTGACTTTGACAAAATATTTTCTCCCGTTGTGAAAATATCTTCTATTCGTACAGTTCTTGGTTTGACTGCTAGTGATTTGGAGATTGAGCAGATAGATGTGAAGACTGCTTTTATTCATGGTGACTCAAAAGAAGAGATTTATATAGAACAACATGAGGGCTTAAAGGCAAAATGTAAAGAAAATTATGTGTGCAAACTTAAGAAGAGTCTCTATGGATTGAAGAAAGCTCCCAAACAGTGGTAGAAGAAGTTTGAATCTGTTATGGGGGAACCTTCTTCATATCACTGTGTGTTTTCACAAAGATTTTCTGATGATGATTTTATCATACTCTTACTATATGTAGATGCTATGTTGATTGTGGGCAGGAATGCTTTCAAGATTGACAAGTTGAAGAAACGGTTGAGTAAATCTTTTGCTATAAAGGACTTGGGTCATGCTAAGCAGATTTTGACTCATTTTAGAGATGAAAGAAAACTTTATTTGTCACAAGAGAAGTACATTGAACGTGTACTAGAGCGCTTTAACATGAAAAATGCTAAGACGGTTAGCACACCTCTTGTTGGTCATATGAAATTGAGCAAGAAGATGTGTACTACAACAACGGAGGAGAAAAAGAGCATGGCCAAAATATCCTATTCCTCTACCGTCGGAAGTTTGATATGTAATGGTATGTACTAGACCAGATATTGCTCACACAGTCGTTGTTGTCAGCAGATTTCTCGAAATCTAGGGAAAGAGAATTGGGAAGTTGTGAAGTGGATACTCAGACATCTGAGAGAAAACTCGAATGAATGCTTGTGTTTTGGAAGATCAAATCCAATCTTTAAGGGCTATACAGATTTTGATATGATAGGTGACCTTGATAGTAGAAAATCCACTACTGGATATTTGTTTACTTTTTCAAAGGAAGCTATATCATGGCAGACGAAGTTGCAGAAGTGTGTCACAATGTCTACAGATGAAGCGAAATATTGCTGCTACTGAAGTTAGAAAAGAGATGATATGGCTCAAGAGATTTTTTCAAGAACTTGGATTACAACAAATGGAGTATGTTGTCTATTGCGACAGTCAGAGTGCAATAGACATGAGTAAGAACTTCATGTACCATGCGAGAACAAAACATATCAATGTCAAATATCGTTGGATTCGTGAGCAAGTGGAGAACGAATCTTTCCAGGTCAAGAAGATTCACACGAGTGAAAATCCTGCAGATATACTAACCAATGTGGTATCAAGAGACATGTTCGAATTGTGCAAAGAACTTGTCAGCATGCACTCAAACTAGAAGTCCGATATTGCCTCCTTAAATTGAATGTGTCCGGAGGGGGAGATTTGTGGGGTTCTGCCCATACCCATGATTTAAGGAAACATGTTCCTTTTCTTTGAAAAATGGTGTGAAAGTGATCTGCAACCATTTCCTTTTGCAGACTCCATCTTTGAAGAATTAGCATCGGTCAATCAATGCCAAGAAGAAAAATTGGCACTCTTCATCCCTATAAATAGGGAGTCCTCAATCAGTTTAAAACACACCATTCTCAGAGAATTATATTTGAGTATTAGAGAGCGGAATGAGCTATACCATAGACTGTGTAAGAAAATAGTATGTGAGAAAAGTAGAGTGTGAGCGATATTGTACTGAGGTGGGAAAATCAGAAGAGTGTTATTTCTTTTGAGTGTGTAGTGGTCTTAGGAGTATTTATACTCGTGACTACACAATGTAAAATTCTTTAATATAGTGATATATGTTGCTCCTCTTGGCCTATAATTTTTTCCTTATTCAGAAGGATTTTCACGTAAATTTTGGTGTCATTATTTGTTCTTCTTATTCTTATTGATTTAACCATAGCTTAATGTTCCGTGTTTATCACTAATACCATAAATATTATTTTTGCTGGTCTATTTTATTTCCAACACAAACAATAAAAGCTATCCACGTTTGATATTTAAACTAAACCAAACCAAACCAAACAATTTGATTTTAGCTGTGAAAACTTAAAATGTAAATATATATCACGATAAATGTGTATGAAAAATACATTTTTTTACCTGAAGGTAGAGTTGAAGATTCTTCACAAGATATTATCTATCAGGCATAGTATACAAGATATTGTATTAGACGTATTTCATTTGTGTTCATAACTTGTAAAAGCGTGGACCTTGCCATTGCATTATATTCTTAATTTTATCCCTCCATTTGTACCTTTAGGACCATTTGCTCCTTATCAATAGGATGCAAATGGTTCTTTTTTTGCTTTCCTTGTTTTATATATATATATATATATATATATATATATATATATTGACTTGTACTTTACTATTTATTATTTAATTAATGCAATGTACTATGTGTTCTTTGTTATTTGAAGTTTAATACGACTTCAATTATTATTTTAAACATAACTCGACGAAGTGAACAAATAGTCACTTTTAAGATGTTTTTTTTTATAAAAAATATAACCGAAATTTATAAAATATTTAAAAACTAGACGCCTCATAATCAAACTTCAAACCTTGGAGACTGAAGTTTCAAACTTCAGACCCAAACATTTGAAATTTGAATTATTAGAGCCTAATTAGTTCAGACCTGAAATTAAAGTTTGAAATTTAATTTTTACAGTTCAACAAGTCTGAAGTTAGGCTATAAAGCTTAAAAACTCCAGACTCAATAATCTAAATAATGGAGGTGGATTAGAAGATCGATATAAAATTTGCCAAATCTTACTACACTTTAAATAATTTTTAGAAACTAAATATGTTTCAAATAGTGCCCTTAACATCGGGTACTTGATGAAATTTCTACACAAGTATATATAAGGAAACACATAAGGAGCACTCTCACACATAACTTAAGAAGGTCCTAAATGCCTCAAAGAAGGAATTTCTAATAATCACACAAGAAGAGGAGTCATATTTTTATCCATTTCTTTGGCCCGAGCAGCTATAGGGGCGGATTTAGGTCTAAATTATGGTGCACCTGAATTTATGACCGTCCCGCAAAATTAGATATTTATGTATGTATTTTTTTAGAATTGATCTAATAATATATGTCGTCATCCATGTTCTAATGCAAAAGGTTGAATGGTGCACTTGGTTCAATGTTGAGTTATTTACCCCAAGGAATATGGATAGATTGCTAATACTAAATGCTTTTTTTAATCTTCTTTTATATTGGTGCACCCGTGTTCTAGAAATTCTAGTTCTACCTCTGAACCCACACACCTCTGCCATTTCCACAGATTGGGTACTTCACTCTATTCGAAGGAAAGCCATAAATTGAGAATATACAGTTCTTCCGGATTCTCTCTATTTGTTATTATTTTTATGTGTTCGAAAATATATATTCTGAAAATTGAAACTAAGTAAAATAGAAACAGAGAAGAAATCGGAAATTAATCTGAGCTGATTAAATTCACAGTGTTTTCTAAAGAAATCTCCTCCTTGTACTCGAGGATTAAGAGTCAAATTACACTTCGAACTTACTTTCAAATGGAGAAAGAAGGAGAGTGATAATAATATTAACAAATAAATTTGGTCCAAAAAGTCAATCAATCAGATCAATTTGATCGAATTCGAATTCGAATTTTGACTCCAAAGCCAAGCGATAACGAGAGCGCGGGGCACCACTTCTTCTCAACTCTGTAATAGCAAGAAGAAGTGCTTCTCTATTAAGCACAAAGGTTTTCTTTTTTACATTTTCTGATGACGGACAAAGCTCCTTTGTAAAGGATCTTTTCATTTCCCTCCATTTTTGAATTTGTCATTTCCCTTCAGTTTGAATTCTTCCATTTCTCATTCACCACATTCAAAACCCAACATTTATATCACTAGTCAATAATGTAATCACATGCTATAAACACGAATTATGCTATAAAAATTGACAATCTAAAATGTAGCTGAATTACAGAAAGAGTTTCAATAATTTGTTGAAGATTGCTTTTGTTATTCTCAGGAATCTCCCACATAAATTCATTACCAGAGGAAGAGCGTTATTTTTTGTTTTCTTATTTTATATTTTGAAATAAAGGAAGGAAACGTTCAGGAGGAGCAGTGAGAAATTCTATTGTTCAGAACTTTTATATTTCGTGAATAGGTACAATAAGGGGCGGATGTAGTATTATAGCACTAGGTTCATTTGAACTCTCAATACTTTTGATACTGAGAGTGTATATATATGTATATATATATATCCACAAATTGCAATATATAGTAGGTTTGAATAATTTTAAAATTTTAATAGATTCAATTTTACGAACCTTAAAAGTTGAACTTATAGAATTTAAATCATGAATCCGCTTCTCAGGATAACATAGAAGGACTTTCTCCAACAATTGTGTTGTTTCTCTCTTTTATTGTATACTAATCTCTATGAGCGTGCAGTTGCACGTTATTTACAGACAATCTAATCTCAATCATTATAAAAGAATATCAAATAATATTATTTGTAATTATATATATTTATTTTATGAGTTACAAAAATATTATTATAATATAGGTTTATCTCTACATAATACTTCTTTGAAATTGATGTTATTACATTAATGATCGCCAAGTATGTTGAATTAATTGACGCTTTATAAAAACCTTAGAAAGAATTATTAGATAGTACACTAACTTGACAAAAACCTACATATTAACCAACAATTCAATTATAAGAGGTTTTATCCTTAAAATTATTGCAAATTCAGTTTCTTAGATACTTCTCCCAATCTTAATGCAAAACACAATATTGAATGCATGCATAATATATTTTGTGTTATCCAACCATTCCAGTACCTGAAGTTTTTTTTTCCTGGTTTTTTTCTCCTAAAATTTGTTTGCAAGAATATATCCCAGTAGCTGTAAACTTATCTATGGTTGAAAATTGAAATCAAATAGTCCCCAATAAGTAATAATAATAACACCGACAGAGATTAGGATTAGAAGCTTAAGGATGAGGAACGTACATACTAATTGCACTAAGTTTTTGTTTTCCTAAACATGCTATTGTATATTACTTGGTTCAAAATAAAGGTAAACCTCCATATATAAACGTATGAGTCATTTTAAGGTGTTTTTTCCCTTGTAGAATTGGTATGACACTATATCTCAGTTCTAAAACAACTAAAAGGTTGGAAGTTGATTAAGATTAGAAGTTCACAAATTCACATTAGATAGAACTTTAAATATAACAATTTTATCCAATATAAAATTATTGTATTGAGATATAATTTATCTTTAAGGGGTATAAAAGTCGTTTAATATTTTAAAAATATTTTGATCAACCGACATTTATATTCATACTTTTATAATAAGTAGTCTCTCCGATGCCTCGCACGTTATTTCGTGTCAATCATAAGAAAAAAATGATACCCAACGACTTCAATAAAGCTTCTATGTGCACGTTATTCTCATATGACGATGTAACAATATTGGTCACATTTTACCAATCCATTTGAAACGTATCATGGAATATGTTAAGCATAATACAAAAAGAAGTTAATGGACCATAAAAGTCATGATAACAATGTTCACAAGAAAGTTTCAAAAAGATGAAAAAGTCAATAATTTACAAAGAAATACCCTCAGAATTAGAAACCAACATCATGTTCTTGAACTCCTCAAAATCAAGAACACCATCAAGGTTAGTGTCATACATATGAATCATGTTCTTACAATCACTTCCTTCTTTCTCATCCCACAACCCTAATCTTGACAACACTTTTTGAAGCTCCTCACATGAAATATAACCATCTCCATTCAAATCAAACACCTTGAAGGCTTCAACAAGATCATCTTCTAAATTATCGTCAATATTGTCCTCTTTTGATCTCTTTTCCTCATTATTTTTCTTCACCATAGCATCGTAAAAGAATAAGAAATCGTTGAAGTCAAGGCTCGTTTTACCTACCAAAGATTGGAGCTCGTCAAGGCCCGTGCAAGCTCCAATCTTATCAAGAAGGTCTTTGAGTTCATCTAAGCTCACTAATCCATCACCATCTTCATCAAGCTTGTCGAACATCCTTTGGATGTGTTTTTCGTTCAACGTAGACATTCTAACTCAAGAAAAAAACTTCTTATTAAATAAAGAACTGCAAACGAAAAAAGAGTAACAACAACAATGATGAGGATAGGCCTAATCTAGAAGCAGAGAGACTTTTCCACTATGAAAGAGAAGAAGTGTATAATACCATGAATCCCCAACTACAACCCCTATATATAGATCCCAAGTCGTCCCAAACCTATAAGAGAAAGGTTTTTCCAATCCTACAAGGACAATACGTTTTCCTTTCCCAAAACTATTAGAAGAATATGTTGGAAATTTGCCTTTGGTGGGGAGGTGCGTCCACCCGTATTTAATGACTTAAACACTAGGTTTCCGCATGTTGGAGGCTTTGTCTCTTCACACGTGCATAATCTACTAAGTGAGTAGATGACCGTAGTGCCAAAGATCGTCAAATTTAGTTAAGAAATGAAAGAGATATTGATCCACGAAGTAAGGTGTTTGAGGCATGGAAATATGGTGTGAGACAAATCTACCACATCGGTGGAAAAAGGAAGAATTATTCTCTTTATAAGTCTCAAAATTGGCTAAGGGTTTGGGACCCCAAGGGGTAATCCATGTGTTTGAAGGAGGGAGGACCTAGATGTGCTTGGGTTCAAGGCTAAGGCCACACGCGCGCCGCCGCCCGTCCGGGTCACGGGTCGTGGGTCTTGGGCTTTGGGTTTCTGATAGACCCTCAAATTGTTTAATATTTATAGTTTGGTTCCTGGAAAGATAAAATTGAGAACGACGGAAGGCAAAAAGTTTCTGCCTACCGTTTGGGTTAATTTTTGGAGCGTTATTGCACATTAACCAGCCATTACTTGGCTGATTAACTCCCTCCTTCAATGGCCATAAACAGCCATTACTTGGCAGTTGAAGAGTCCCTCCCCTTATGCTATATATTGGAGCCTTTTGGCTCAATTGTGGGTGACAGAAAATGAGACAACACCACATACAACACAGAGACAAACAGAAGAGAGAATAACTGAAATTCTGTCCAAAACAGAGGGCAAAAAGCTGAACAGAAAACTATTCCTTCCTTTTCCATTCTTCAGCAAGTCGTTTCGTGTTTTGTTTTCTTCGTCAGAATCAACCTATTTGCTTTGTAGTGTTGATTAGTTGGTATTTTATCTTGGGAGACTATTGCTCGTTAACGTAAAAGCATATATACGGGGCAATCTTGTCTTAAAGACAGAGAGCCATCTCTCGACTCAGCCACAGTTGTAACAATCCAGATTTAGTGTTTCTTGATTTCAGGTTATCAAGATTCAAGACTCAACAAGCTTGCGGCAGTTCTGAACATTGGCTTGTTTGTTTATCCTTTCGAACACTTGTAATATTTATTTACTTCCCGTACTGCTTTACATATCCAACAGAATATGGGTTTCCTAAACCTATAGGGATTATAGATTTTCTAAATATACAAGGGAAAAATTCAAGACATTATTAACAAACAATAACAATAACGTCTGAATCAACACACTATTACTGCAAGTAAATATATAAAAGTGCTTAGATCAAGTGTTTAAAAGAAAAAATTAAAGTAGAAGGAAACTTACATTGTCCTTAATTTGCTTGGAAATCCAAAATGAAGCTTTTAGCTAGGTTGAAAGAATGATGAGAAGACCACGAGGAGGAATTAAATTCTATAGTTTGTTCTTTTTATCCATAAACATGGGGAAAGGAGAATTTATTCCCTAAGTGGAACCCTCCTTTCTCCTCTTTTGATTAGATTCTACTATGTAACCAAGAATTTTGTTATGTCATTATATAGGAATAGAACCAAACCCTATAGCCACGGACCAAATCTTCGTCTTGTAATGTATTGGGCACACACTAACTAGAATTATTTTAATTTTAATTAGTGCATTACTCATGAAAAACATACTTTGTCAATTAAATAGGCCAAAAAAGTAAAACAATATTAGTAGAGGGGAAAGACGTGCTAAGAGTGAACAAGTATGTCAACGTTGATCAACTCCAGGAGAACAGTTTGCGGCTATCAGAGGGAATGTAACGATTCTACAATAGGGTTGACTTAATTAGAAGTGAAACTAATAGATGGAAATTAAATTAAAGATGAGTATTTCTTGAACGGGTGACCCTATTCTAGTTTTGGACCATAAGACAAGTTGAACAGTTGAAATCTTCAATTCCTTTTTCCAAAAAGGTGTAACTCCCACCCCAGGAGCCCTACACCCCGGTCCGACAGGTCAGTGAATGAGGTAAATCATGATGACTCAAATGATTTCAAAGGTTAGACCAGTACCATGCTGCGCACAAGGGGCCCTCCTTTATTTCAAGAAGTAATCCTCACACTGTCGCTGGCGGGATTCGATCATTGACCATTTTTCAAATATCCCCCTTGATAACCAGTTGAGCTGCCCAAGCGGACATAACTCCACGTATACGTGATATTAGGGGTGTTATGGGGAGGTTGAATTGAATTTGAACGAGGTTAAACTGAGCTAAATTATAAATGAATGAGTTACTAATCCATTTAAAAGGCATGAAATTACACCCAATGACCTTGGAAATGGACGTTGTTCATGAACTTTTAACCGACACTTGCCCCATAGGAAAACTTTAAGATTAAAAGGCAAAAATTCCTAACTTTGAAGTTTTCGCCATGGAACAAACGAGGTCAAAGTTCAAGTTCACCCACATCTAAGGTCATTCCTGTAAATCATCCGTTTAAAAATTATTTAGGCTGAAATGAGTTGGGTCAGAGTAGGTTAAATAGTGGGCTATAGCCCAACGCGCTTAACTCTTACTAAGTTTTAATTTTTTTTGTTTGTTTTTATATAATTTTTAAGTACCTAATAAAGACATATTCTTCATTTTAGCTATATATAACGCATATGAAACCAAAAAAGATCAGTATAATTTACATAATATTATGACAAGGTTTATTATCAGTCAATTTAAGTTACATGTTAGCCAATTTTAGATAAGTTAAATTAGACGTGTCAAAATAAATTGATCGTTAATAAATAAATTGATCATTATTTCCGCCGAAACTTAAACGAGTTGGACATATTATATTTTCATGATCTAATTTTATCACCCATACAATGTGATCATTTATTGTCCACATAAAGTTTTGATAACCAAGAAGAAAGTACAAAGTGAGAATTGATCCTCGTTTCTCTAAGTAAATAACTTAACATTTAACCAAGTGCACTATAAAAAAAAAAGATTAAATTTCCGTTACCGGGAATCGAACCCGGGTCTCCTGGGTGAAAGCCAGATATCCTAACCGCTGGACGATAACGGATTACTTGTTCTCTTAGTTCTAGCAGTTAGTTCTAGTATGTAAAACAAGAGGGATGTATGGTATGCTTATTATAGAACTAGGAAGTCTACACAAAAAAAAACTTTAATTGCTCAAAACCAGGCATGCTATATTTCTTGCAAATAAAGTATCTGAAAACAAAAGAAGACTTGTCTCCTCTTTTGTAGGGCATACTGCTTTGTTTGGATTTCATTATTAGAACAGTTTATGATTAGTTAAATAATTAATTGAAGATAATCAATTTCATTTACAGCTTGTTTGGATGGTTGTTATATATTGTATTGTGGTGTTAGTTTAAATGAAATATTTGTTTCGATTGTTACTTAAATTTTATTATATCGTATCGTTATATTTATCGTTCGGTAACGATGAAAAGTCTCATTTTGTGTAACGACCGATTTGATGTTATCGCGTCGTTACTTTTTTTTTCTCATTTTGTCTTTACTTGTTATCTAATAATTGTATTTTATCCTTTACCTCACTTTTTATAAGTGTGTTCAACGGGGCAGGGCGGGGCGGGGGAGGGTCGGGACTCGGGTTCCGGCGGGCCTGGCGGGACGGTGGGAGGTCCTGTCCCATCCCACATCCCGCCGGAACGGGGTCGGGTTGGGGCGGGTTGGGTTGGGTCGAGACGAGGACGGGTCGGGACTCGGTTTTTTTTCCACTTAATTTAAAAAAATAATATATACAAACACTTCAATAATTGAACAAGATAGTGTAATAAAAACATCACAATGCTGTTTTTGTACCTCTTATATTATTTTATAGAAATATGATTTATTTTTTGTAATACAATTTCAAAATTACAACTTTGTGGTGTTGTTCAAAAGTTGCAAATGACATAGAAAAATTACAATTAAAAAAATTACATATTCAACCATACTCTTTCGAATTTCCTCACAATGACTTGATGATCTTATGTTGAATTGGAATTTGTTTGTCAAATTCTTCAACGTCGCTTTCTGCTCCCTCGGACAAGATTTCGTTGTAGTTGTAGTCTTCTTCTTCATTGGTCTCCGGTTGGCCGCGCCTTCTACGCTCTGTACGAATCCTGTCTCTGAATAGAACTGCAATAGCCAATGTGTCTCCCGCCAATGAATGTCTGTGTTCAGACGATGTTGATGACACTTGAATGTTTTAACACATATCGGGTCATCTTTGTTACCGTCGGAAATGTCTTCTCATTCTTCCTCCTGTATTTCAGTAAGTTTTCTTGTCCTTCATTCTTGGCAATTAATTCGTATGGTACAACACCCTGCAAAACATAAACATCAAATTCATTAACTTGTGAAGAAGTTGAACCACTACACATTTTATTTCTAAGGCCTTTAATACTAGCAGCAAAAACCACATATTTGTTATAAGGTTGCAGCGAAGTAGTAGAAGATGGTACAAAAGCCGGTTGATTATTTGCACTTTGTTGTTGGTAATACGTATATTTTTTTTTGCATTCGATGTGTACGCTAGACGTAACTGCTTCTTTAGTTGGTGTGTCAGTTGGTTCTTCAGTTAGGTCTGTTGGAAGTACATATACACAATCATAAATCGTTTCTATAAGGATTTTACAACCGTCTACTTTAATAGTTGGATTTAATACAACACCAACAATATAAATAGCGGGGATAGGAAAAAATTATTTTTTTAATTTTTTAAATATTTGTTCAATAGCTTCCTTATAAGTTGGGTTTTGCATATATTAATTAAGTAACAAAAATATTAGATCTATATAAAATAACATTACCGTTAGTACTACGGCCTATGTTAGAAGTGATAGCCACTTTGCCAGTAAAATGATACAGTGCATAACGTAATTACTGTTGATATTCACTTGCAAATTTAAAAACATCCCTTCTAATAGTTGATCTAGGAAAACCATTAAAAGCAGGATTATATGTTTCTCGAATGTAATGAATAAAACCAGGAGAGGAAGGAAATGAAAAAGGCAAACCCTCCACCGCTATTAATTTTGCCATATTTTCCCTATCTTTGTTTTTATCATATTTAGCACCAAAAATTCCCTCCATCGTCGGGTTAATTTGACCCTGTCCTAGGTCGGGGACACTATGAGAACCTTGTTCCGACTCAGATGGCATTGACACACCCGATTTTTTAGCCTGGTATTGATTCCACCAAGATGTGTGCTCGCCTTGTACATGTCTCAATAATTTTCCTGTCCCACCTTGACCTTTACCGGTTTTAAATTTATAAACATTTTTACAAACTTTACATCTAGCTAGTTGATTCTCTTCGTCCCTATAAAAAATGCCATGCATCTGATTTTAATTTTCATTTTGTGGGGCCTCGATTCACACTAGGGGGAATAAGAGGCATTCCAGTTGCAGTTTTAGGCTGAGATTCAGTCTGAGCCTGAGGTTGAGGTGCACTAGTGGGTGTGTCATCTATATTATCGTCTAAATTAAATTCTGATTCATCTACTTCATCATCTACGGGTATATCATTAAAAAAATAGTTTCATCAATATGACTGAAATCAATCAAATCATCGGGAGTAGGAATAGGATTACTAGAAGAAGTACCCTTACCCTTATTACCTATACTAGAAGAAGCACCATTACTCTTACCTGTAATCATACGTTTCAATCATTCCATTTTAATTATACAAATAAATAATTAAAGTAAATAAAATTAAGTGCGATAACTAAAATTAAGTAACAATAATAATTTAAAGAAGGAACGAAGGTACCAAACGCCGACGTAACGTCGACGTGTAATCGAGGTTGAAAATTGAAACTTTGCTCGATAGATGATTCTCAAGCTAGTTGCCAACTTCACTCCCAATTTTTAACTTTGATATAATATTTAATAGTAGGAAGATTTGTAGAATTGTAGAGAGATAAATTGAGAGATTAGAGAGATGGTAGGAAGATTTGTGAGAAAAATGAAGAGGAAAATGAGTTATTTATAGTTGAGAAATAGGGTTAAAGTGTAAATATAGTAACTTAGGGGTTAAAAATAAATATTAAGGGGGTAGGGGGTTTATGGGATGGGGGGGGGGGCTAAAAATGGCCGTTATAGCCGTTGCACACCGGCCAAAATCAAAATTTGGTCGTTGGTGCAACAGTTATTTTTGCAAAGGGGGACGGGGACGGGTCGGGACGGGACCGAGATGGGGCGGGTAGGGATCGGGACGATCCCAGGCCCGTCCTGAGTTCGAGCCCCGACCCCCTACAATTTTTTTAACTTTGGAAACTCCTCGACCCAATTCCCTATATAATTACTCGAAACAACCACCGAACACCCCACTGCCCAGCAGTAACATCCCACCCGAGAACCACCTTTTGTGTCCAATTTAGGGTCAACCCGAATATAACCAAGACCCGACCAACTCACCCTCACTAACCCCTCCTTACATATATCATATTGGTATTAGAGCCAAGCTTTCTCGTCCCACGCATCAACAATATGGCTTACTCAAAACAAGAGTATTAGAGGACCGTAAGGGACATTTTGGCCCGACGTGCGCAAGCTTAAAAAATGAACTTGTGGAACCTACCATGAGCAACAACACCAATCCCGAGCCTCTACCAACCTACATGAGGCATGAGGGCTTGGTACTTCTATGTGAGTTGGAGGCCCCACGTGAAAAACCAAAAGAATCACAAAGAAATCAACTATTCTACATCCAGTGCAAAGTAAATGACAAGGTGTGCAAGTTGATTATTGACGGAGGGAGTTGTTCCAACCTAGCCTCCATAGTAATGGTGAGCAAGTTAAAGTTGCTTACCCGCAATCACCCTCAACCATATGATCTCTAATGGGTGAACGAAGACGGAGAGCTAAGAGTCACGACACAAGCTCTGGTTAATTTTCGGATTGGCAAGTCTGAGGATGAAATATGGCGTGATGTCCTACCCATGGATACATGCCATATTTTGCTCGGTCGACAGTGGCAATTTGATCGAAGGGCAAAACACGGTGGGGAAAAGAACACCTATTCTTTTCAAAAGAATGGCAAGAGATTCCGAGTGGTGCCACTACCACCTAGTGAAGTGAAGAAGTTAAATACTCAAGCGGCTGAAGCTCATGACGAACCCGAGACCATGCCACTTGATACCCGGAGAATCAAGAAAGAACTAAATAAGGGGAGTCTCTTATATGCTTTGAAACACAAGGCTAAGAAAGGCTTTTGGGGGAAAAGATCGAGGATACCGACTTGAAAGCCCTCATAAAGAGATTCGATGATGTGTTTCTAGATGACCTTACACCTGGATTACCACCAATTATGGGCATTGAACATGACATTGACTTCATTCTAGGAAGTTCACTACCTAATCGACTGGCCTATAGGTGTAACCCGGAGGCCAAGGAATTACAAAGGTAAGTGCAAGACTTGTTAGCCAAATACTTTGTCCGAGAAAGCCTTAGTCCATGTGCGGTACCCGCGTTGTTAGTACTAAAGAAGGATGGAACCTGGCGTATGTGCATTGACAATCGTGCGGTCAATAACATTACCATAAAGTACCAATTTCTCATGCCGAGATTAGATGACCTATTAGACGAATTGAGTAGATCCAAGTTGTTCTCCAAATCGACTTGAGAAGCGGCTACTACCAAATGAGAATCCGAGAAGGAGGCGAGTAGAAGACGACCTTCAAAATGAAGTATGGATTGTACGAATGGCTTGTGATGCCGTTTAGATTATGTAATGCATCAAGCTCCTTCATGAGGCTCATGTATGAGGTAACACGACCGTTCATGGGGAAGTTTGTCGTGGTCTACTTAGACGACATCTTGATTTATAGTCAAGACAAAGAGTCCCACTTATCACACTTAGAAGCCGTGTTTGGAAAGCTAAGGGAAGTGAAATTATATGGCAAGTTGGAGAACTGTGCCTTTATGATCACTAGTGTCCCATTTCTAAGATACATAGTGTCTTTCGAGGGCATTCATGTTGATCCGTCCAAAGTAAAAGCCATTCAAAGTTGGCCTGCACCCAAAAGTGCAAGTGAAGTAAGGAGTTTTCATGGATTGGCTTCTTTCTACTGTCGCTTCATCCGCAAGTTTAGTACCATCACTGCCCCTATCACGGAACTCACAAAAAGTGGTGAGTTTAACTGGTCCTCCGGGGCACAAAGGACCTTTGAAACTTTGAAGGCACGATTGTGTGAAGCCTCGGTCCTAGCCATCCCAAACTTTGACAAATTGTTTGAAGTAGAATGCGACGCGAGTGTTGTCGGTATTGGTGCCGTCTTGATCCAAGATAAACGAGCTCTTGCTTTCTTTAGTGAGAAGTTAAGTGGTGCACGACTCAACTATTCCACCCATGATAAAGAGTTCTATGCCATAGCGAAGGCCTTAACTCAATGAGAGCATTACTTGAGGCCGAAGCCTTTTGTTTTTTTATTCAGACCACGAGTCTTTGAAATGCTTGCACGAGCAAAGGAAGTTAAATCCGAGGCATGCCAAGTGGGTTGATATTTGCAAACATTCACATTTTCTACAAGGCACAAAGATGACAAGTCTAACATAGTAGCGGATGCCCTTTCGCGGAGACATGTCATGTTGACCGTACTTGAACAAAAGCTCGTGGGATTTGAGGTACTTAAAGAATTATATAATCAAGATCCCGAGTTTAATGGCGTGATAATTGAATGAAACAATGGGGCTCGTGATTCTTACTCCTTAGTCGAAGGGTTCCATTTCAAGAGGAACAAATTATGTGTTCCCAAATGTTCCACGAGGGAGTTGCTTGTACATTCGGGAGGTCTCGCCGGACACTTTGGGGTTACCAAGACTTTAGAGATCCTCCAAGAGCACTTTTATTGGCCTCGTATAGATAAGGATGTAAATGGGGTAGTGAGTAGATATGCCACTTGCCAAAGGGCCAAAAGCTTCTTCCATAAAGGATTGTATACGCCCCTATCGGTCCCGGAACGACCATGGAAAGGTGTGAGTTTGGATTTTATTCTCGGCTTGCCAAAGACCCAACGAAGTAAGGACTCCATCATGGTAGTCGTGGACCGATTCTCCAAGATGACTCATTTCATCGCTTGCCACAAAACCGACGATGCAACTCACATTGCGGATTTCTATTTTAGAGATGTGGTAACATTGCATGGGGTTCCCAAAACCATCGTGTCGGATAGGGATGTGAAGTTCCCAAGCTACTTTTGGAAGACACTGTGGAAGCTTCTCGGCACCAAATTTTTATTTAGTACCTCCCACTACCCTCAAATGAATGGTCAAACAGAAGTAATAAATAGAACACTTGGTACCTTTTAAAAAGGATTGGTGAGCAAAACCACCAAGGATTGGGACTTGAAGTTGGCACACACAGAATTCACATACAATAGGAGTTAATCCCGCACAACGGGAAAAGCTCCGTTCGAAGTTGTGTATGGCATTAATCCGTTCCTACCAATTGATCTAGTGCCAATTCTAAGAAAGGAGATCCTAAGCTTCACGACTAGGGACCGAATTGAGGCATTCAAGAAGTTGTGTGATCAAATTCAAGCACAAATCCAAAAGGCCAATGAAAAGTAGAAAATGGATGCTAACAAGTCAAGAACTCAACCACACTTCCAACCCGGAAACTTGGTTTGGCTCCCCCTACGGAAAGAGTAGTTCCCTAACCTAAGAAAGAACAAACTAATGCCTAGAGCAGACGGCCCCTTCAAAGTGTTGGCAAGGTTAGGAGAAAATGCATATAAGATCGAACTTCCGGATGAGTATGGAGGTGTTAATTCCATATTTAATGTTGGAGACTTGTCACCATATATACACGACGAGAATTTAAGGGCAAATTCCGTCAAAGAAAGGGAGAATGATGTAAGAAAGGAGGTGAACTTGATCTTTCAACAAGAGCCAAGAGGCGATTTACTAGGGGTGCTCAAGATTTCCAGCCACCCGAGGGTAACATGCCTAACATGGGTTGGAATATGGAGTGGGGCCGAGGACAAGACGTGAAGACTCCATAGTACAATAGCTTTATCGACCTTTATGTGGTCTTGGCCGAGACCTTGTTGTTTTCTTTTAGATTAGACTATTTCCTATATTAGTTAATAGTTCCCCTAGGACACAATAAAACCATGTTATGACCCTTAGCTCGCCTTAGGACATATTCAATGCAAGGGAAATGGTGACTAGGCCGAGAGCTCCTCTAAATGCGGCTTGACCATAAGTGAACAATATGGCAACGACAAGGAAGAATCTAGAACATGTGGCTCCCAAGAAGTTATCCCATTCATACACTTGAAGACATCAAGAAAGACCACACGGAAATTAAGGATATTGGCCGAGTATTCACATGCTCATTCAGCCCAAGGTTCATGCCCAAGGGGAATGATTCTCACCACTCTTCAAGAAGATCATTTATGGACTAACTAGTTCATATGTGAAAGCCATCAAGAAAGGTTCTATAACACATAGAAGAGAGACATTCATCCCCCTCCCCCCTCGGCCGAAGGCCCTTCCCATCCCCCGTTCCCACCTTGGCCGAATGGCCTGTGGTTGTGTCCCTTCTACTTCCATTTTAGAATGGTCCCTTTGCAACTATAAATAGGACATTTAGGACATTGTAATAGACAGTTATTGTTGATATATAAAACTTGAGTTTTTACTCACTTTTCTAAGTGTTTCAACCTGGGGTTGTAATTCTTAGTTGGTCCTCCGGGAGGATCGTTTATCTTGTTACTTTCTAAGGTTTCGGTCATCCTCACTTGGTTAGTATTGAGCATTGTAGTCAACAAACCCCAATCTAATCTTTGTCAAATTAACCACAATATACTTGGTGTCAACACTTTAAAAAATGACATGTGGGTACTGAATAGTGGGTGTTCCAGACATATGATGGGAAAAAGGAATAATTTCAAAAAAATTAAACAGATAGACGGAGGACATATCAGATTCAGTGATAATGCAAAATGTGATGTCGAAGGAGTTGGAACTATTACCCCAAGTCCAACATGTGATCTAGTGAAAGTATATCTAGTGAATGGCCTCAAATACAATATGTTGAGCATCAGTCAACTGTGCGATATGCGATTCAAAGTCTCATTCGGTGATGTAAAATACAAGTTCAAGTACAAAGCAATGAATCTGCTCATCATTGATGAAAGAGTAGAGAATATATATGTACTCAATAATGTTGATCTACCTACCTTTACTTGTCTCGCATCCATATCTAGTGATCCCTGGCTATGGTATAGAAAGGTAGGTCAGGCAAGCATGCATATTCTTGAAAAGCTATCCAAGTTAGGTCTAGTGGTAGGATTACCTAAACTGAATTTTTCAAAAGATCATATCTGTGATGCATGTCAAATAAGTAAACAAACACACTCCTCTTTCAAACCTAAAGATATTGGTAGCACATCCAACCCTCTTCAATTGTTGCATATGAACTTATTTGGCCCCACTAGAACTGCTAGTCTAGGCGGTAAGAAATATGATTTTGTTATTATTGATGACTATTCTCGCTTTACTTGGGTCATATTTCTAACTCACAAAAACGAAGCTTTCACTCAGTTTGAGACATTTTGTAGAAAAGTTCAAAGAGAAAAAGGATACTACATATCAACTATTCACAGTGATCATGGAAAAGAATCTGAATACAAATCATTTGAGGACTTCTGCGCCTAGCAAGGCTACACTCAAACCTTATCTTCGCCCCTATCTCCACAGTGAAATGGAGTTGCAGAAATAAAGAACCAATCCCTTTAGAATACTTCCCGTACAATGCTTTTAGAACAGGGCATGCCAGACCGATTTTGGGCTGAAGTTGTAAGTATTGTATGTCATCTACTAAACATATGTTTGATTAGGTCAATCTTGAAAAAGGCATCGTACGAACTCTGGAAAGGTAAGCGTACTAACATTAGCTACTTTCATCCTTTTGGATGTAAATGTTTTGTGCACAACAATGGCAGGGATAGTCTTAGTAAATTAGATCCACGCAGTGATGAATGCATATTTGTTGGATATGCTCCTTTTAGTAGATCATATAGAGTCTACAATAAAAGGACTATGACTATAGAAGAATGTCACGTCCCAAATTAGAAACACGCGGGCACCTACACTTTCTCTCACCCGGTAGGCAAATCTGTCTCTTAATCATAACTCAATAATAATAAAGTAGAACCCAACTATAAAATATACATAAATAAGTCTAGGATAGATAAATAAATAATGCAGAAGTAATACAAAAATCCCAAGGTGTCACGATCCGAAATCACCCAGTCGTGCGGGTACCTACCATTTCCTACCTCGGTAGATGAACCTGTCCCTAAATTCATAATTCAACAACCATGAACAATAAATCAATTATTAGGAATTCTAAATCATAAATAATGTGACTACGGAAATGCAACAACACCCCCAAAGAGTCTGGTCTAAGGCAGTACAAGAACTACTATCAAATGTAATACAAGTCTGAATATGAAATACATTTATACAAATACAATACTATCTCGGGACAAGTAATATAAGAGACACCAGGCTACGCTTCTTTCCATGAACTCACCCTAAATGCTTCACATCCAGTCACGAGAATCATCCATGAGAAGAAAGTAACCACCATCACAAAGACTCTGCATTTATAAAAGAATGCAACAGGGTAGTATCAGTACAAACACTATCTACTGGTAGATATTATAGGCCGACAATAGATAGCTAACATATATATAACAAAAAACTGAAAGATAGTCATGCTCGCAATCAAGTACACATAATATCACAGTCCAATAATAGCTACCCAAGTAAAGATAAACCAATAGCTGGATCATAGACTATAGTGAAGTACCTAAACCCATGTCTTCCAAGTTTCCCTCAACTCTTCAGAATAATCACAACATAAGTACAATCAACAGATCTGATCCATAGAAGTGAAATGAAATGATGAGAATGGATGCATATGCAATGTAATGCACTGGCCAAATATAATCTTCGTACACACATGATCCAAACGGAATATCTCTACGTCCCGGCAGTCATGATCCATGGAGGACCCGCGAAGTCCATGTACCAGTCACTCTGTATCACACAGCCTAGAGTGACATTTCCACCGAACACGCCGCTAGCCATTATGTATCACTCAACATAGAATGGATACACAATCAATATGCCAAAAGAATCACTATTTTTTCCTTCTCATTTATCACCATCACGCCAAACACAGATAATATCAATATGTCATGAAAATGAGGATGAATGCAATGCAATGACAATATCAAGTGTATCATATGAATTCCCAAATGTGCCATACATGGATACATATCACAATATCAGTACCCAGTTAGGTCCTTTTTCCACTATCCATGATAGTGTCAAAATAAGTGAGAGACAATTATATCACAAGCATGATATGGTAACTACGTACAAGTCTAGTAATCACAAAGTGGTAATAAGTCACATTTAGTCAAAAGTAACCAACCTAAGTAATCCATCCCAACTTCATACCCAAAGGCGTACATGTTTTCTCCAACAATATCTAGCCACACGTACACTTTCGCTAACCGAAGTCTAACCAGAAGGTAAGTCGTAACCTACCTGAATGCCGAGCGGGAGTCACAACGATCTCACATAAGCCTTGCCTTTCTGAGGATCGTGGCAGTACTCGAAGTCTATCCAATCATTGAAGATATAAGTTAGGACAGACACAACAAGACCCATACATTTAGACTATCCCTTGATTCCAACCCAACTATGGAAAAGGGTAAAACGGTAATTTATTAGAGAAATAGGTAATCCAACGTTTTAAAGATTCACATCTACTTTCCAAATGCTAATTTAGCTAAGGTATTGGTCAATCACATCATTCATTGTGAAACCCTAATTTAGGTCTAAACTCTAGCTTTCCATAATCAACTCCTTAACTAGACATGGAAGGTTCAAATCCTTAGGTTACTACCTAGAGAAATTTCAAGCTTACATTAGTCAAATCTACCCATAGTATCTATTTATAACCCGTAAAAAACAAGTAGTGAACTAACCATTTAAACACATCTTCCAACAATTATTCTTCTAGGTTTCCACCATTGATGAACACCTTAAGCTCAAGGTACTCTAATTCAACAAGTCATTAATAACCTTTCTCTCCCAACCTCCAAGTTCAAGATTTACCCTATTACCCCACATATGATTTTACACGCTAAGAACTTCCCATTAGTTAAACCCTAAAATCAAGCACTACTAACAAAGTAATTAATTAGAGGAAATGAATATTTTGAGGTATTTTGTTTTTACTAGTTGCATGTTTTCATGTATTATGTATTTTCTATATTTTTATAAATATATTATGTAATCGGCACCTTTTATGTACTAAATTATTTGTGTTTTCATTAAAAATTATAACTTGTTGAATTTTTTATGTATTATTAAATCTAAGACGCTTATATAAATTAATAATAGACTATAATAATCAAAGAAAAATTAAACATACTAATTTTCTTCAAATTTATGACTTCATCATAAATTAGAAATACAAATTAAATCATGAGTTCGGAACTTAAATGACCGAAAAACTAAGCAAGTGAACCAAAATAACCCCTAATCATCATCAGAATAGAAGTTCTCAATATCGTCCTCAAAACAATATTTTGGGTTTCTTAAGACATATCTTCTTTTTGTAGATGTTAGTTCTCTACCCGTTAATGATACTTGTTCTTCGACCAACTTTAGTATGAAAAATCTACAACGTCTTGCTAGCATTCTATTATTTCATTTTCTAATCCTTCGTACGACAACCTCGCAAGAATTTGATCAGTTCGAGGCATGATTATTGAGAACCTTATTGGGTTTTGAGCGTTGAGATTTTCCAAGTCACGAACAAGACGTTCTTATTCGGCATGCCGATATGCCCATTCTCGGCGTAACCCACAATAATATTCTCGTGGATTTGAATATTTAACATTGCCAAAATCATCGTTATGCTCTATAAGAAAGTGAAATTTCAAATCGTTTATCTTGAATTCATTGTTATCAAGATAACTCGAATCACCGGAATAACTGCTATAATTTGAGCTATCATCACCACTGCTAGTCAGATCATTTGGAAGGAATACCGACCAATCTACATTTTTACTACTCGACATTGAATATGTTGTAGTTTAATAACAAATGAAAAGGCTACTTATATAGTTGCAAACCTCAAGTACCCCTGGGGTCGTCATTATGACCCTACCTACCTACTTTATTATAAAAAAATATTAACAGGATCATAGGGAATCATATTCATCGGACATCTCACAGTCCAAATCCCACTTGGATATGAATCTAGCGTAACCATGTTGACCATATTCTACCCTGAGGCAACATATTTTCATCTGATTGTTCTCTTCGCGAAAATGGTTAAGAGCACAATTGAACTCTTGTGGTGTACCACGAGGCATTGACGTAGCATAACTTTTTGGATGATTGAGTCCGAGTGCCCTCATGTTTTATTCTAGCACTTAAGCCTCCCTAACAAGCCAGTTCCACTCAACTCTCATTGTATTCTTGATTGTAATTGTGGTTTGGGTTATTTGAATATTTAAAATCATCATCTAGTTCCCATGTCCTACCCATTTCTTCGAATATGTCTGCTGGGGTAAAACATGCAATGGAAGCAATATCAGAAATTCCAAATTGACATAATAACTCATTTTAATGTGAATGCTAGTTGTTCGTCGTTCATGTTAGATACTACTCCTTGATTTGACAACACTATACTCGCTTTTGACCGCTTTATATGACACACTTATATTGCACAACTTTTACATGCGCAAAATATGAGTTTTTGGAATGACATCCTTGATTTAACAACATTAAGCTCGCTTTGGACCACTTTATATGACACACTTATATTGTGCAACCTTTACATGAGAAAAATAAGAGTTTTTGGAATGACATCCTTAATTTGACAATATTATGCTGCTTTTGACCGCTTTATATGACACACTTATATTGTGCAACTTCTACATGAGAAAAATATGAGTTTTCGAAATGACATCCTTAATTTGACAATACTATGCTGCTTTTGACCGCTTTATATGACACACATATATTGCGCAACTTCTACATGCGTAAAATATGAGTTTTTGGAATGACATCCTTAATTTTACAATACTATGCTCGCTTTTGACCGCTTTATAAACACTTATATTGTGCAACTTTTACATGCGCAAAATATGAGTTTTCGGATGACATCCTCGATTTGACTATACTATGCTGCTTTTGATCGCTTTATATGACACACTTATATTGCGCAACTTTTACATGCGTAAAATATGACACACTTATATAACAGAACTTTTATATAACTCATTTGGTTAAGAACTTTTATATAACTCAGTCGGTTAAAAAACTCACATTTTAAAAATGACTAGAAAACTTACATTCAGTAGTTGGTTAAAAAATAGACAAAAAGGCGAGGGTAGCTCAAGAAGGCCTAATGGTAGGATAGAAACAAACACAAACACAAACACAATTGAATCATATTTTGTAAAAGAGATATTAGGATGTTACATGAATTTTATCTGATGAAAAATGGTATGGTGTTCTTCGTCCCTTTGAAAATCAACTAATTTATATCAATGTTGATTTAAAAGTTGATGGACACATAATTGAGGGTGACACACTCTCCTCAAAACCCGAAGGAGATATAATTTGGGGTGAAAAGCTTCAATGGGTTCAATTATATTCGAAAAGGTGTGATTATGAGGTATTATGTCGCTGACATAGTTTAGTTGTGCCACAAACATTGTCTGCTACATATCAGACCTCCAAATTCAAGGATGAACCATTGGTTATCCAACACATGATGAAAGAAATTTCAGAAATGCAGAAAGCACTAGATATGTATCATGCTTTGGAATATCTTAATTTTCGAGGAGCGGATGAAGAAGATCATTGAAAACTATTAGAAAATAAAAATCTTCATAAGACTCTTCTTATTCAGTTTATCTAATAATTCAAGAATGGATAGGTCTTTCAAAATATTTACCACAAACATTAAATTGTGAAGTGCCATATTGTTGTGCTAACCAAACGAGTGCTCCTAATGATGATAGTTAGGATCTAGACTACAACGAGAACGATGGAGAAAGAAATGAAGTGGAAGAAGATGAAGAAGAGAATGCAAGTAAGGAGGATGATGAAAATGAAGACGACGACGAGGTGGTTCCAGAAAGCAATGAAGATTAAATTACTTTTCTATTTTTGTATGTTACGAAAATTTTCAATAGAATTTTCTTGATGATAAGATGCATAATTCAAGATGCTTCATTAAAAAAATACATCATTCATTACAAGAAGAAAAATATTTAAGATTCATAATTCAAGACAATTCGAATACATCAAGAAGAATTAAAATACATTCATAAAATCATGAGGTTCTTCAACCACGAGAGGCTCTTCCACTATGAGAGGTTCTTCCACCAATTGCACCACCATGACCCCATAGATTACACAAACGCTTATCATGTCCAAACCCCTTACACGTCGAGCACCTTCGAGAGTGTCCTATTCGGAACATCTATTTGATTGGGAATTTGAGTTCGCGCATTAACACACAATTTATGGATATACTCCTTGTTAGCAATCATTAAAAATAACTCGTTTGGCCAATAATCCTGATCACCAAGTGGGTAGAAACGATCGGCATATGCTTTAAGATAACTTTTGATGTTGTATTCTAATGCCACATAATTTGATACCATATTTACAATTGCCTCAAAATACTTGATGTCATGAGAACATGACATGTGGTATGATTTGTTAACTACATGTTCTCGTCATCTCATAAACGGTATGAATGCTGCCTCCCTGATCTTGGTAAGAACCTGTCCTAACTTCAAACACACGCTAAGTATAGTTATACTCTTCCATCTTGTGTTGCTCACATTTTTGCAAGATTTGACATCTATTTCCCACCATCTGCTAATATAGCTTTGGCCTATTTTGTTCTAGCCACAAACTGCTCCACAACTTGCTTGTAAGTCATTCTCACCATTGCAGTAATGGGCAGCTGCCGTGCAGATTTTAGCAAATCATTGAATGACTCCGAGCTGTTTGTTGTTAGCATCCCCCATCTCCTGCCTTTATCCGCATGTAATATCCATTTGTCAACATCGATTGCCTTCAACCAATCATATGCTTCCAGCTTCACTGCCTTGATTATCTCCATCCGCACAAAAAACTTTTTTTTCTTGATGCTCTATTGTAGCCGCCCACATCAATTTATTTAATGTGCTATTTTTAAAGGCCATTTGAAAATTTATTTTTATGTGCCTTAAACAGTAGCGATGGTAATCAAAGGGAGGCCGACACCCCTCCAAACGAAACATATTGTTCTATATGTCATAATTTCGATCAGATAGCACGCATATGCCCATACGATCCTTAATAACATATTTCCTCAAATGTGTCAAAAACATTCCCCATGTCTCGTTGCTCTCACTAGAGGCAATCGCGAAAGCAAGAGGGAATATCGACCCATTGGCATCCATTCCTACTGCAATCAGTAGCTTGATGTCATATATCCCGTACACGTGTGTGCCATCTATGGATATGACTGACCGACAATGAGCAAAACCATCAATGCATGGTTTGAATGTCTAAAACACAAAATTGAAAATATTACGGCCACACCAGGTTGGGTGTTGAGCTTTTACACCATATACCTCGACAACTGCTGGAAAGAGCCCTCCCATGTATGATAAATCATCTCAAAAGCGCGCCTACGCCCGAGATATCCTTTTCTCTTGCTTATCATTTTACGATAAACTCTCGAAACCATTCTGACGCATTCTTTGATGGGGAATCTAGACAAGTTTAAATAAATAATATTTAGCAGTAATAATTTAATTGATGTTAAAATTATAATGAACTTGGTCAAATAGGGTACCTTAGGATTTCGACAATGTCAGCAAGTAACACTTGAGCAATCATATTTGTAACTAAATTAAGATGATCTGCTTGATTGTCATCCATATCACAAGTGTGACGTGAGCGAAATTTTGTGATAGTCCACATACTATCATGAGTAACAATACTCTGAAGCATATATTGAAAACCTTGATGCTCACGTCTGCAAACCAATCTCTACAGACTTCGGGTTGAATCATCAACTCTAAACTCCATCATTTCTTTGATGCTATAAATTTTGACGGCCCTTTGCATTGCATTTTTTAAAGGGAAAAACATGTCTTTTGCAAGGTGAACTTCATCATCTTCAAGATTGTCCGATTCTTTCCACATTTTTAATAAATTGGATCATCTTCTCTGATGAAGACAAAGGCATCATGACAACCTTGAAGATTTTTAAGATATGGAATCATGTCAGAATGCCATTGAATTGGACTTTCTGTCATCGATTCATGCTGGTGAATTGGACTTTCTGCTAGCGGTTCTTGCTGGTGTTGTCGAATTTGCATAATTTCTATTAACTGTTTTCCTGTCTATGAGAACGAATATCAACCTCATTATCTGATGTATTTACGTCATCATCATCATATACCTCTGCATTTGGTATATCATCGCTATCACTCAATGATGTTTCTATATGATTTGGATAATCATGACCATCTAGTAAAGGGCTTTTTCTACACTAAAAATAGGTAACATATTTTAAATACCAACATCAAAATATATATGGATTATTTAATATTAAGGTGACGAACCTATCGATAATGATCAATATTATCTGAGTTTGAAGAAAGATCAACTGCACCGTGGTACCACTGGCGATTTTTGTGAATAATTAGCACTACAGAGGCAGTTCAAGTTCAAACCACTTATATTATTTAATTATTAAAAAGTATACCTACCGATAATAATCAATTGTACTGAACTGAGAGGATTGCTCAATATTACTCATATCAGGTGTATAACCCCTAAAAAGATACAAAAAACATTACTATTACCATACATATAATAAACATGTGCTACTACACAAAATAATAAGAAAAATGGATATTTACCAATTGTTCCGTAATTTTGATTAAATTGTTGGCTTAGAGTTTCCAACGGCACTTGACCACTCAAAATGTCTCCATAAGAACTCATGTCTGTATAAGTGTTACCATGAGTAAGCTGGACTTGAGGTATTTGAGGATGAGGCGCAGTCGATATTTCTAGGACTTCCTGACGAGTCCTGGTCAAGACTTCACTACGACTGTGAGGTATCTTTTCAACATATATTTCAAGAATATTGAGGGTGATTAACCCCCTATATTATTCCGGCGCCCTCAAATATTTCCTCAAAGACTCATCATCAGTGATATTTCACTCGCCATAAAGCACTAAACCTTGCGGTGCAATGGATATTAGATATCTGCGTATTACAAATAATCCATACTCACGCTTATTTTTCAGTCTTTTGTGTATGTCATTGAGTAATGTTTCGTAATCCAAGGTAATTGGAAACTTAACATGGTCTTGTAGTGGTATACTATAACGAGCAGTATTATTATCATGAACAATCTTTCCATCCAAAAATAAAGAAACTTTAACAGTTGAAGGAGGAGAGACCATTTTTTTTACGAACTTCGGAGTTGGATATTTTTTTCAAGAATTTGAAAAAAAGATGACTTAACGTTGTGAAATGGATGAGTCTTTACCTCATCCAAAATTCATATTAAATAGAAAAACAGATGGCTTGTCATAGTGTCATGTCAAATTAAGTACAAATGGGTAGATGAATAATTGATTGTAAAACACAATAATTTATTGCGTAATTAAACTAAAAGTGAACATTTAAAAACGTGGGCTGCTAGGGTTTATAATAACTCTTTTTGAGCAGAAATTTTGTGCGTAAAAGGTAGTTATGTAACTTTTTTTATGGGGATTTTATATTCATCAACTCACAATGTGAATTATTTAAGTTGCGGACTCCCAAAACTAGTATCATGAAAAGCTACACGTGACTTTTTGTGATTTTTACGTTTAAGAGCAAAAGTTACATAGTTAATAACACAAATGACATAACTTTTGCATCTTAACCTAAATAGCAAATTTTATAGAAATAATTACATTGTATATTAATTAGGATAACAATACTATCAAATTTATCATATATTTTACCTTCTTACATTATTTGACCCACTTTGTATGTTACCTAAAATTTCTTTTTCATCCCTTAGCCCAACCAAGTGGATTTGATCAATGACAACGGGTAACTCTTGCTTTCTTCACCCACTTCTGAATCCTTGCAACTTCACCCCTCAATCTTCGTCTGCTTCCTTCTTATTCTTCTTCTACCTCCTCCTCCTCCTTCTTCAACTAAAAATATTCAGATCTTCTATTTCTAACCTAATGTAGACATATAATACACAGAACATCAAATTAAAGCTTCAATTTGGAGATTTAGTTCATTCGAGACTAGTTTGTAACTTGAGAACAAATTTGGTGAGGTGAACTCAAGAGAAGACAAACTGAATTGTTGAATTTTATTGAAGTTTTTTCGAGATTGAATCTTTGGATATGGTTTTGCTGAGATTTGATAAAAAAAAAAAAATGAGTGTTGATTAATATCGGTAAAATTGTTTGGATGATGCTCGTCCTAAAGTTTGAGATCCATTATGTGATGCTTTAGACCCATTTCAAATGAAATTTCGTGAGTTGAAGTTTGAAGGGTACGAAATTCAGTTTTTGTATATTTTTGTATAAAGTTGTATAATTTTGTATAACAATGTAAATGTGTGTATAAGTGTGTATATTTTTGTACAATTTTGTATAATTATTGAGCCGAGGGTCTTTAGAAAACAACCCTTACCTCGATAGGGATAAGGTCTGCATACACTACATCCTTCCCAAACCCCACGTTGTGGGATTTACATGTGTATGATGTTGTTGTATGTTGTATAATTATTATTATTTTCAGTGTATAAGGGTGTATATACATTGTCCTTGTATAAGAGGCCTCCATGAAAGTTTATCACTTTCTTTTCTTTTTTCTTATTTTTCTAATATACATTAGTATACATTTAATATAAGTTTATACAAAGTTATACATTATTATACACATATACATATAAAACTGAAATTTAAAATTTTAAGCTTTTATTTTTCTTGAACAATCTATGTATAAAGTTGATTTCGTTGTTGAATTCTTTGCTTAAATCATGAACATGCAGCAAAAAAAGTAATTTGTTATTTATGATTTCTGCTATTTGGAACTTGGGGAAGAACAAAGTTTATAATTTTCAAGTTGTATTGTGGCTGGTATACATTTTTAGCATGTATATATATAATTTCATACGGTTAAAATTAAATAGATTATAAACTAACATCCCACTAATTAAGGATTCACATTTATTCATGTCCTTATGGAAAGTTGTCTCTTCTATAATTGTCACTGATATCCATTCCTTATTTCCCCATAATTCTTCTCTTCCCCCTTTTTATGGGATTCTACCTATTAATCAAGTTTGCCTTTCTGGCATTTATGAGATTTTAATTGCTTGTACCGTTGAAGAAAATCTATTATCAAATACCAATTCTTCTAACAAATTACTAACTCAAAAGTTAAAATCAAATGCTTCTTTTCATTCTAGTCCTTCTTGTTTTCTAACGGAGTAGCATATTTGATATAATATTAATAGTATTTTCTGAGTATGCCACATATATAATGATTATATTTGGTATATTTATATATAAATAGAATTGTCACATATAATGCCTCTATATATATAAAATATATATTTTTATATACGTTTAATATTTTTTTCTGAAATTTTTCATCCTACTCTATCATTATTTTTTGCAATTATATACACTAGTATATGTATACTATAACAAATTGTATATGGACAATATATTATGTATCAAATCATAGGCATTTCATTGGTTTAGAAAACTATATTATACATATAAATAAACAAAATATATTATAAATAAATTATATATACATGTATTATATTTGATTTATACCAGTAATATATGATTTTATCACATACACTATACAAGCACCACCAACAATATCTGTAGTGTGTTAAAATAATGTGTAATATCAGAATTTGACTTTCAAAGAAAGAAAAAAAGAGATTTTTTTTTTTAAGATAAGAAGAAACTAAGAAAGGAAGAAAAATATTAGAAAATGAAAGAATTTTCATGCGTTATTTTAGGGATTAATTGAGAAAAACTAGGAGGGTTATGTTTCTTCAGCTAAAAAAAGTAAGTGTTTTTTGATATATCAATTTTTATGCTAAAAGTATATAATGTCTTTTCTAATATTATTTAGTTTTGTAAAGTTCTCAACTTTTTTCCCCTTAAAATGGAACTTATTTAATGTAGTATAAGTATAGGGACTCCTCACTCCTTAATGTTCAATTCGGGTGCTTTATATAAATTAGGGATAAAATTTGTCTTATTTATTCTCCATAGTTCATGTGGTGTCCTCTTCCCTTTATTTTATTATAACTCTGATTAGGAGACTCAATAGTTTTTGGAATCAGACCTTAAAGGTCATAAAATTGCGGGGATTACCATGGACTGGTCAAATTGCTGGTCTTTAATTTCTGTTCCTCATTTTCATTTAATGAAAATTTATGGGTCAAAGTACCCTTATTCACTTCTATAAAATCAAAGATTCTGGATTAGAAACCAGCAACATAAAAAAAAAATCAAGGCATAACTTTTGTAGATACTATACCTATTCGGGTAAACTATGTTGGAGAAGGCATAGTTTCTATACCTTAAGGCATAGTTCTGTAGTATAATTTAATTTCTATATAATTATGTCTTAAGGCATAACTTTACCCTGAATAGACATAATTTACTATGAAAACTTGACTTGTGATTCTCTCTTGACTCTTCTGGGATATTACAGAACTATGCCTTAAGGCATAACTTTTGCCCGAATAGACATAGTTTGTTATGAAATCTTACTTTGCGTTTTTTTTTTACTCTACTACGGTCCGAATCGAGAAACTCAAAAATATCTCCGGCCACTTAAAATAGCGAAAGCAAAAAAATTAAAGAACCCCCTAAAATAGGAGCAATAGTGCAAATTGTCCCTAAAAGATCTTACATAGGCTATGGGTGGGCTTATTGTAAAGTGGGTTGGTCCAAAGTACTCTCTAAATTCACAAAGGAATGGTAGTTCGAAACCCAAAAAATTCTTATATGATATTGGAGTAAAACTCGTGCAATTGGTATTCTGTCTATAAGTATATACGTTATACAATTAGTATTCCGTCCATATCTCATTAAAATTTACCCACTTAAATTGACACTCGTTCCTTTTTAATTCGTTTAAAGAAGAATAATACTTCTTTTTATACCTAAAAAAAATTAATTTTAAAATTTTAATTTACCCTTAATTAATCATGATTTTAAAGCTACAAAAATATTATGGCTTTGTTTAAGATCACAAGTGCAAAATATTATCTCTTTTTCTTATATGTTGTGTCAAATTAAATCAAATGGATTCACAAAATAATAGAGATGAGTATCTGAATGTTAATTTATACCAAATGATCGTAACTTATCATGATTAAGTGATTTAATAAAGTAAAAATATACATTAACTAACCATGATATTAAGTGATAAGACGGTATGTGCAAGAAGATGTCTATATCTCAAATTCATTAGTACTCACCACGATTGCAGTTAATAAAGACTATGGTGCGAAAGAAAAATGAGAGATTTCAGAGTCAATAAAGAAATTAAACAAACTTATATTGTATATATGATACGTTTCTGTTACAACCCCAAATCACATTACAGAAATATATCAGTTATGAGAAACAAACAGGAAAGACACGTCACACAAACCTAAGAACTGACGATGATATTGATCAGTTCCATCATCCATGGCAGTAGTCTTGTCATTATTATTACATAAAAAGCTTTTAAAACATAGTTTTAATACAGAGACACAATACAGGGATCTTTAGAATAATCTTAGCAATTGCAAGGGTTACAGGTGCAGTTAGATCCACACTTGCATCCATTTCCTCCTTCTGCTGCTGCTGATTCCTCAACCCTTCCGTAGCTGCAACATTAATCCAAGTTAATTAGCCTTCCAATTTCAAAATATTCTTTCATTCTTTTTCGAGCTTATTAAATTAAATATATATTTAAATAGTGGCAGAGTCAGGATTTTTATTAAGAAGTTCAAAAATATAAATAAGTAAACACATGAATAAGTCAAGTGAATTTAATATCTACTATATATTCATACAAAAATAGTTTTAACCTTATAGTTATATATACAATGTAATTTTTCGACGGATTGTTTGAACCCCTTACTTGCTCCGCCCCTGTTTAAACAAAAAAGCATCGGGAAAAGAAATTAAAGGTAAAAAGAGACGTACTTGGTCATGGGTGCAACACCTTCAATGATGGTAAAGGTAGTGGATTTCTCCAAGTCGGGGTACATTCCAC
The DNA here is from genome assembly GCA_034509755.1 of Anisodus tanguticus. Lineage (NCBI taxonomy): Eukaryota > Viridiplantae > Streptophyta > Magnoliopsida > Solanales > Solanaceae > Anisodus > Anisodus tanguticus. The sequence continues at coordinate 10,520,645 of CM067560.1, forward strand.
ATCTACAATATCATCAACAAACACAATCAACAACTTGTGACATCTTTATATTTTTCCTGGTGGGTGCGAAAAAGAAAAAATGAACGGTCAAGTAGATCTTAGAAGAATTAAACTAAGTAGTATTTCACTTTAAAACAAGGGCTAAAACAATTATATAACAAAGTCGGATAGACATATATTATTTGCAAAGATTAAGTGCAAATTCATATTTGCTTTTTAATTCTGTACTCTATTATTTCAACTTCATACTTGAAATAGAGAATTTGAACTTCAAAAATTCGTAAGGTGGTTTCCTGAGAATAATTTGTGTAAAGGATTTAAAACGAGTGGCCCTTAATTAATTTTTGCAGCATAACCATGAATTAGTCCTTTTAATATGTTGAGGAACAAAGATGATTTTGATTTTTGAAACATACTAATATTAGGGAATTCCGGACCCAAAAAATTATATTGGGAATTCAGTACTTTACCGTTAAGATCAGGAATTAGTCCTTTAACTACGTTTTGGAACATAGAAGAGAATTTTAATAGCATTATGTTCTATCCTTAAAGTTAATAAGTGCCTTTAAAAGAAAAATTGCACCGGTGTTAAGAACCGCGCAATGCACAGCCAGTAATAAAAACAACAATCATAAAATGGTATCTTATAATTTATTTGAAATAATAAAATGTTAAATATACACAATATATACTTGTCGCGGATTTGGACTGATTTGCTCTCGGTTTATTTGGACTGATTTGCTCTCGGTTTGTGGATTGATTTGTACCAAGTAATTTATGGTAATACACTAATTATGGTAATACACTACTAATTATATTATAACATTACCTAAACTAGGATACTAACTCGTCATTCCGATGGATTATTCTTGTCTCAACGGAAGTATGCAGCGGAGATCATCGAGAGGGCTGGGATGTCATCCTGTAAGTCCACTTCCACTCCAGTTGATACAAAGCCCAAGCTTAGTACCGCGGCAGGCGTTCCCTACGAGGATCCGACCCGCTATCGCAGTCTTGAAGTGGGCCTTCAGTATCTTACCTTTACCAGACCGGATATTACGTATGCAGTCCAGCAGGTGTGTTTATTCATGCATGATCCCAGAATTGAGCACATGAATGCACTCAAACACACCATTCGGTATATTCAGGGTACACTGGACTATGGTTTGCATTTGTATCCTTCATCGACATCCACACTTGTTTCATACACAGATGTTGATTGGGGTGGGTGTCCAGACACCAGACGGTCTACGTCCGGCTCCTGTATGTTCCTTGGCAACAACTTGGTCTCTTGGTCTGCGAAGCGTCAGACGACTCTATCCCGCTCAAGTGCCGAGACTGAATATCGAGGGGTCGCCAATGTGGTCTCAGAATCATGTTGGCTACGTAATTTCCTTTTAGAGCTTCATTGTCCGATTCAAAAGGCAACCTTGGTTTATTGCGATAATATTAGTGCCATTTACCTTTCTGGTAATCCGGTTCAGCACCAACGCACTAAACATATCGAGATGGACATTCACTTTGTCCGTGAAAAGGTTGCCCGGGGTCAGGTACGCGTCTGTCATGTCCCGTCAAGATATCAGGTTGCAGACATCTTTACAAAGGGTATTCCCTCGGTCCTTTTTGAAGATTTTAGGGACAGTCTCAGCGTTCGTAGACCACCCTCTATGACTGCGGGGTGTGTTAAATATATACAATATACACACAATATACATGTGTATATTGTGTATACTTGTCACAGATTTGGACTGATTTGCTCTCAGTTTATTTGGACTGATTTGCTCTCTGTTTGTGGACTGATTTGTACCAAGTAATTTATGATAAATATTTAGTATCCTAGTTTAGGTAATGTTGTAATATAATTAGTAGTGTATTACCATAATTAGTGTATTACCATAAATGTATAGAATAAGGTTTTAGGAATAGAATAGGAACATGATTCTCCTATTTTATAACTTATATATATAGCCTTTCAAGTAATGAAAATAATTAAGGGGATTATTTCTTTCATAAAATAATATATTTAATCATCTTCCATTGGCATATTTAAAAATAATAAATTTATAACGTCTTCGATGATTTAAACCTTAATTAGAATTGTAAATTAATACTTGATATTCTATTGCAATTGCAATTACTTAGAAGTTTCAATATAAAAACAACAATAATATTTTTATCGTATCCCATTGGCATATTTTAAAATAATATAGTAATGATAGTAAAATATAATTGCTAATAGTTTAGTTGACTTTATGTTTATCTTTTTATAATCGGTTAAGTGATGGGATATCGGTTTTTATTTTTCTAATTCAAATTCACAAATTTTATCTTTCAATTTCAATTCAAAAACTTTAATTAACTGTACGGAATAATTTACTGAACTGATGGCAGTGTTAGATTAAGCGTGCTTTAAGAGTTCGAGATAATTATCGTTTCAAAGAGTCGAAAAGTGCAAAGATAACTAAACTTCAAGGGCTATTACTGCAATTTATCCTTATGTATAACTAGCATTACTCCTAAGGGCAAAAATGTTTGGAAAATTTTCAACTCTTAACATTGACGTGACATTTGGGTTCGGCATAGATCTAGGATTTATAGACTTTTCTGTCTTTTTTTAATATATTAATAATACTCCAGTACATTATCCAATTGGCATCGTTATGTCGCGAGACTTGTGGAAAGTAATTGTATAACCAATTATAATGCTACTTGCGTTTGATTAATGTAGATCCTTTATTCTTGTTCAATTAAATAGTTGCTAAAAGCATTTACAAGATCATATCGACACAATCAATACAAGTAGGCTTATTTGGAATTTTAGATTCTTGGAAATTACACTAGAAACAACCACAAGAAAGCGTCTTTGTTAATTTCTCTATTGTTAGTGTCAAGATTTTAATGATGATAACTTTAACGGTGTAGAAAATAATTATGTTGATGGAAAAATCCAAAATAATTAGAAAAAGATTATTCTGCAACAGTCTTTTGAAAAAGAAAAATCAGAGAAATAAAGGGAGAATCCTGCTCAAGAAGGAAAGAAGAATATTCAACATTTAAGAAGATATTTTGACACAAGGAAAGAAGACATTTCACCATGTACCAACGACTAGCTATTTAAGGAGTCAAGTACCAAAGCCCTTCATTCAAAGAAAAATATCAAGACAATTAATGATGAGATTAATTACAGTCAAATAAGCATCACCTATATTGGAAGAAAATAAATCAAGTATCATCCATAAGATTGTTGTAACATCCCGTACTTTCGGGCTATGGTTTGAATCGCTAGACGTATGTAAATAATTATGAGCGTTGGAGGATTTTTGGTCATATTCACGTATGCAAATAAATAAGCTTAATATATAAAAGGAAGCAGTCCTTAAATAATTTAGGACTTAAGAAGTGTGACGACGGTAATTGAAAATAATGGTTGTATGTCCCAAAAGAGGTTATGGACTAGTGCTATATGGCATTACTATGACATTGAGTATATGAAGATTTTATAAGTCATTAAGATTTAAATGAATTGGGATCAAGAAATTAATTATGTGTACAATTTTAGGTCACAAAATCTTATGACTAATACAAGTGGTGTGCTAAGTAGTGTACTACGTGTACAAGTGGTGGCCTACGTGTTTCTCTAACAACTCGTGAGATCCACATTAGGCCAGCAATCACTTTGCTTAGGGAGTAATTCATTTAAAGGGCAGCATCCCACATTTTAATATTATAAAGACTACACATATGTTCCTTTTTTAGTTCTAGTATGTAGCAACCGATAATTCTAAGTCTAGATGTTGATTTATATTAGCTATTCTTATTTTAGCAGCCTATGAAGATTCCTAAAAATTTGCTACAAGTTACGCACATCTGCCAAACAATTTCAATCCATTTCTTGGCTTTTAATTCATTACATTTTTATTTTCAATTTTGGAATCTTTTCCATTTTAAAACTTAACAAAGCGTCCCATCAACCATTTTATACTTTGGACAATTCATTCTTCCACTTTGGAAATTTCTTTGAATACCAAATACGTGTAGTAACTCATGAAGCAGTGTTATGTTCCTTCTCAAATTGTCGTAGTCATGCGAAGGGTAAATGGAGGTATGTTAAGGCAAATTATTTCTTTCTTTTGACATGTTCTAAGTATGAAACGTAAATGTGATACCGTCTCATAAATGATTCTACTCTTAGTAGTTAAGGATGCTCATGTTATTCATTCATGTTGTCAAAGCATGTCTAAATATGTTCCTAAGTCCCTATTGAGGTATATGGGAAAGATGTTAGCATTCATAATGTTAATCGGAGGTGAAGCGATGTTACGTCACTCCGATAAGTTCAGAATGTTTTATTATCATTCATGCATTATATTCATGTATTACCCTGGACACATATGTGTTAGATACACTACTATATGGTATGCATTATATATATGTAGGGGATGAGAAAAAGGATACGACGTTATATACGCACACCACCTGATCAACTGGTATATGGGGATGATTATGTCCACAGAGGCCAAAATGATATGATGGGAGATGGTGTTATATATGCATATATATATATGTATGACCGCATTTGCATTGTGCATGATATTTAGGCATATTATGGCCATCAGAGGCATTCTACATAGACATGATACTTATGCATATTATGGCCATCAGAGGCATTCTACATAGACATGATACTTATGCATATTATGGCCCTCAGAGGCATTCTCCACTAGTTGGTTGTTTCTTGTCTCAGGTTACTTTCAAGTCTCTATTATGCTATTTTTCATGTCTGACATACTAGGTACATCAGTCATACCGACGTCCCTTTTGTCGGGGAACACTGCATTTCATGCTCGCAGGCTCAGGTAAAGAGGGTGATGGTTCACATTAGTAGGTTGCTGGTTCAGCTGATATTGGAGCACTCTACTAATTCCAGAGTTGCAGTCTAGTCGTGGTACGATATTCATGATATGCATGTGGGTATGTCGGGGCCCTGTCCCGACCTTATGATGTCACGTACTCTTTAGAGGCTTATAGACAGTTGTCCTGTGTATAATATTCATATATGGCATTGTCGGCCTTAGTATGTATATATGCATAGGTTGGGTCCTTCCGTTTGCAAGAGTTTACACAGTACCTTTCCATTTTATTATTTTCATATGTTAGCAGGGTATCTTGTGGCGGCCTCATAGGCCATGCGAAATTACGAATATATGCTAAATATGTGATAAGTGGTGCCTGACAGGTAGGGTCCGGGTGCCCATCATGGCCCTCTGGTTTGGGTCATGACAAACTTGGTATCAAAGCAGGTCTGTCCTAGGGAGTTTACAAGCCGTGTCTAGTAGAGTCTTGTTTATGGGTGTGTTGTGCACCACACTTATAGACAGGAGGCTACAAGAAATTTAGGATGATGGTTACCTTTATTCTTGATCTAGAATTGTGCTATAGAGCTGAGTTGTAAGAATCTCTCTGTAAATCTATGATTATAGTAATGCCTTCTTCTAATAAGGCTATGATTAGCAGGGAGATTGAGGTTGGATTAAGTGTAAATGCGAGCAGTATGCTCTCTATTGAGACATATCCTTCAGAGAATATGAGTAAGTTGCTTTCCCAGACACGACTTCAACCTAGAGCATCTGATAGAGATAGGCCCTTGAAGGGTCAAGGAGCTCATAACCCAGGAAGTTTATTAGTCATGGATCGCCGATATTTAAAGGGTTCAAAGATGCCAAATATCTCAGGGTCAAAGTTGTAAAGGTCGAGTGAGATCGCCCCGACCATCTTGTAATCAGTGTGGTCGAGCGCCTGCCAGATTATGCCGCAAAGTTACAAGGGGATGGTTTAGTGTGGAAGTCATGGCCCTAACATTCTAAAGTGTCCCAAGTTGATGCGCAAACGTAAGGATAAGATTATTATGAATTGTACAGATGAAATGCATAAGACATAATTGGAAGGTTTAGTAGGTTATGAAAATTTACACGTTTTACAGTGACTCATACTGATTAGAATGAGGGAATATGTTATGTACGTGCGATCTAAATTGTAATGTATTACCAAAAATAGATTGGGAATTGTCCCAGGATATCATTAACGAGAATGGATTGCCACAATCGAATCGTCTGAAGAGTGACCATCAGTAAATTTAAAAAAATCACGTAAAGTGACGTAGCCAGAATAGTGATCCCAAGTCATATATAAGGATTAAGTTATCCACGGTAGAGGAAGGGGGACATAAGCCTCTCATCCGTGCGTAAAGGGACATACCTCGTATTATTGAGATTTACATGTATCAATATTAGTAAGCTAAGACATGATATAGGTATTGGACTGGTAAGGTCTTCGGCTTTATTGTGCAGCATGTTACAATTCTAAATAACCTCTGAATAACAGTAGCTTGTTAGGGCAATTGAGGACGGAAACTATGAAACAATCAAAGAATGGTTGTAAGAGATATGAAAACAGTTAGTATGAATGGAACGGTATGATCAAGTATCAAGGAAGAAATGTTTTTCGTTTAATAACGAGTAGAATGAAGGATTACAACAAGAAGGATAAAGGTGAATAAGATTATAGTATGCAGGTTTCACAAGGGTATGATTACTCTAGAGGGCCAATGGTAAATGATGGACAGTAAGAACTCTTTGGCCAAAAGTGACGAACCTCTGATGTTCAGGAAGATAGTATGAGAAATATTTTGAGATAAGAGACCCCCCAAGGCAACTTAAAAATGGAAATGTAAAGATAAGACGAATGAGCACTCGGTCGATGGGAGATCTAATAATGATAAGAAAAGAAAGCTTGACAAGTCATTGGATCATGTAACACCATGAATTGGATCTAAACATACGAAGCATCGGTTTTATAACACATGCAGTCATTTCTTTCAGAAAGTATGTAAACAGAAGTAACAATGAGTAAAGTTTGAGATTAGCACCTAAACAAGTGAAAATGGACCAATGATGCCTATGGATATAAGGTAGACATTAAAGATATATGTCAAGAGATAATGACATTATAATGAAGATAAAATGTCAGGCAAATACAGATGTCTATGAGCATTTTTTTTAACTAACCAAAGGTTCCACGACATAGATAAAGTAATGGGTGTACAGCTTAACGAGATCAAGGAAATCATTTCCCAAAACGCCATTGACAAAATAAATTTGCCATGAGGCAAGTGAAGGAATTCAACCAAGTTTGGATAGTAGGTCAACGTCATATAATGCAAATTCTTCAGAATCTTTCACGTATAGAATAAGGAAATAAGTTAATAAATCATCTTTTAAGGGATAGTAATGCCAAAGATTGGAATCAGGAGCAATGTTTAAGATTAGTATGTATACCAGAATATTTTAGAATTAAGAAGAGTATGACCAATAAGAAAATGAGTGAATAAGTGTCAAAACAAGTAAAGAAATGAAGTTATAATTACGAGTAGCGAGAAAGTACAAAAAAAAATTCTTTTTAGACTATGAATGAGAGTTAATTGCGATGATACGCGTACTTCAGATTCGATGACATTGTCCATAAAGTGTTCATGGTTGAGATACTACAAATATAAGAGTTTTCAGCACACCAGTTAGTAAATAAAGCTAAGTTGACAATAGAATTATTCACCACAAGCGGCTTGACTAATGTGAGGACTAAGGATATAAGTTGACCTGAGGGAACGCATCAATTAGTTAAGTGGGAGTCTGATTGGAGGATTCAGATAGTGATAGCCCTATGACTCAAAATAAACAGGGTCATCCCTCATACTAGAAGAAAAGGAACGTCATGATGAAGATCTCATTTTTAGAAAATATCGGGAAAGATATTTAATAAAAGAGAACTACAACCTTCGAGTATAATGGGAGAGGGACCCTCAAGTGGAAGGTCCATTTGTGTATTCTCCATGTAGTAGGATTACAAGATAAGATTATGATGGAGGTCCACTGTTCACGATATTCCATTCACCCTGGATCTACTAAGATGTATCATGATCTTAAAGGTGTATTTGGTGGAATGACATGAGGAGAAACATTGCAGAGTTGGTAGTTCAGTGCCTTAATGGTTAGTAAGTAAAAGTAGAGCACCAAAATCCCGACGGCGTAACCCAGAACATTGAGGTCCCAATGTGGAAATAGGAAATAAGTAATATGGATTTCATTACGGGTTTACCTCGCTCTTATCATAAGTTTGATTCTATTCCGGTGATTGTTGATAGACTGACCAAATTAGCTCAATTCCTAACGGTCAAAACTACCTACATAGCCAAGGACTACGCAAAGTTGTACGTTAATTATATTGTTCGCCTTTATGGTATGCCTGTTTCTATTATATTTGATAGAGGTGCGTAATTCACAGCTAATTTCTGGAGATTATTTAAAAAAGGTTTGGACACCTAAGTTAATCTTAGCAAAACTTTCCAGTCTCAGACAGACGGGAAAGCTGAGCGTACGATTCAGACGCTCAAGGACATGTTACGAACTTGTGTGTTAGACTTTAAGGGAAGTTAGAATGATCATTTACCCCTTATGGTAGCATTAAATTGACTCCATACGAGGCTTTGTATGGATGAAAGTGTAGATCTCCTATTGGATGGTTCTAAGTAGGCGAATCAGAATTATTTGGGCCTGACCTAGTGCACCAAGACATAGAAAATGTAAAGCTTATCCAAGAACGACTGTTAACTGCTCAGAGTCGTCAGAAGTCTTATTTATATGTGCGGCGGCGGGACTTAGAGTTCCAAGTGGATGATTGTGTCTTTTTGAAGATCTCTCCTATGAAGGGTGTAATGAGGTTTGGAAGAAAGAGACAACTCAATCCAAGGTACATTGGGCTATATCGCATAATTCAATAAATCGGCCAAGTGACTTAATAATTGGACTTGCCGTTGGAGTTAGCGCATGTTCATCCAGTTTTCCATATGTTCTATGTTGAGAGCGTGTACTGGAGATCCTTCCCGAATTGTATCAATTGACGATGTGAAGGTTACATAGGACCTATCATATGAAGATATTTTCTATTGCTATCTTAGATCGATAAGTCCGCAAGTTTAGGACTAAGGAAGTAGCCTCCATGAAAGTTCTTTGGCAGAATAAGAATGTAGAAGAAATGACATGGGAGGCGGAAAAGGAGATGAAACACAAATATCCCTACCTATTTCAGACAACGCCGAGGTACCGAGAGAAGCATAAGGTGAGTTCTATTTCAGACTATTATTATTAATGCTTGATGACCATGTGAGGTCCGACATAAGGATAAATGTTATATTACATGGCACATGAAATGATGATGTGTTTTCTGACTACGTGATGGGAATTAGATATGTCACACCAACATTCGAGGACGAATGTTTCTAAGGAGGGAAAAAATGTAACATCCCGTACTTTCGGGCCATGGTTTGAATCACTAGACGTATGTAAATAGACCCGAGCGTTGGAGGATTTTTGGTCATATTTACGTATGCAAATAAAGAAGCTTAGTATATAAAAGGATGCAGACTCGAAATAATTTAGGACTTAAGAAGTGTGACAACGGGAATTGAAAATAATGGTTGTATGTCCCAAAAGAGGTTATGGACTAGTGCTATATCGCATGAGTATGACATTGAGTATATGAAGGTATTATAAGTCATTAAGATTTAAATGAATTGGGATCAAGAAATTAATTATGTGTACAATTTTGGGTCATAAAATCTTATGACTAATACAAGTGGTGTGCTAAATAGTGTACTACGTGTACAAGTGGTGGCCTACGTGTCTCTCTAACAACTCGTGAGATCCACATTAGGCCATCAATCACTTTTCTTAGGGAGTAATTCATTTAAAGGGCAGCATTCCACGTTTTAGTATGTATAAAGACTACACATATGTTCCTTTTTTAGTTCTAGTATGTAGCAAACGTCAATTCTAAGTTTAGATGTTGATTTATGTTAGCTATTCTTATTTTAGCAGCCTATGAAGATTCCTAAAAATTTGCTACAAGTTACACACATCTGCCAAACAATTTCAATCCATTTCTTGGCTTTTAATTCATTACATTTTCGTTTTTAATTTTAGAATCTTTTCCATTTTTAAACTTAACAAAGCGTCCCAGCAACCATTTTGTACTTTGGGCAATTCATTCTTCCACTTTGGAAATTTCTTTGAGTACCAAATACGTGCAGCAACTCATGAAGCGGTGTTATGTTTCTTCTCAAATTGTCGTAGTCATGCGAATGTTAAATGGAGGTATGTTAAGGCAAATTATTTCTTTCTTTTGGCATGTTCTAAGTACGAAAAGTAAACGTGATACTGTCCCATAAATGATTCTACTTTTAGTAGTTAAGGATGTTTATGTTATTCATTCATGTTGTCAAAGCATGTCTAAATATGTTCCTAAGTCCCTATTGAGGTATATGGGAAAGATGTTAGCATTCATAATGTTAATCGGAGGTGAAGTGATGTTACGTCACTCCGATAAGTTCAAAATATTTTATTATCATTCATGCATTATATTCATGTCTTACCCTGAACCCACATGTGTTATATAAAATACTATATGGTATGCATTATATATATGTAGGGAATGGAAAAAGGGATATGACGTTATACGCACACCACCTGATGAATTGGTAAATGAGGATGATTATGCCCACAGAGGTCGAAATGATATGATGGGAGATGGCGTTACACACACACACACACACACACACACACACACACACACACACACACACACACACATATATATATATATATATATATATATATATATATGTATGTATGACCGCATTTGCATTGTGCATGACATTTAGGCATATTATGGCCCTCAGAGGCATTCTGCACAAACATGATACTTATGCATACTATGGCCCTCAGAGGCATTCTACACATACACGATACTTATGCATATTATGGCCATTAGAAGCATTCTACACAGACATGATACTTATGCATATTATGACCCCCAGAGGCATTCTCCACTGGTTGGTTATTTCTTGTTTCAGGTTACTTTCAGGTCTCTATTATGCTATTTTTCATGTCTGACATACTTAGTACATTAGTCGTACTGACGTCCCTTTTGTAGGGGGACGCTGCGTTTAATGCCCGCAGGCTCAGGTAAAGAGGGTGACGGTCCGCACTAATAGGTTGCTGGTTCAGCTGATATTGGAGCACTCTACTTGTTTTAGAGTTACAGTCTAGTCGTGGTACGATATTCGTGATATGCATGTCGGTGTGGCGGGGCCCTATCCCGACCTTATGATGTCACGTACTCTTTAGAGGCTTGTAGACAATTGTCCTGTGTATAGTAGTCATGTATGGCCTTGTCGGCCTTAGTATGTATATATCCATAGGTTCGGTCCTTCCGTTTGCATGAGTTTACACAATACCTTTCTAGTTTATTATTTTCATATGTTAGCAGGGTATCTCGTGGCGGCCTCATGTGTCATGTGAAATTATGAATATATGCTAAATATGTGATGAGTGGTGCCCGACAAGTAGGGTCCGAGTGCCGGTTATGGCCCTCCGGTTTGGGTCGTGAAAATTATCTCTTATATTAAGGGAAGACAAAATCAAAATTCATACTCAACAATGAATTGGAATATCCTCGCATTAATCAAGCAAGGTCCAATATGGAAACTGTTATTTGTACAGATTCACTAGGCTCTGGATGACATCAATCAAGTACCCAAATAGATCTCGGCTTATCAATCAGCGACACCTCAATAAATGAATATAGTATCAAGCATTTTGGCGCATCAATCAACGGATACCAACAAGGAAACAAGTACCAAGCGGTTAAGGAAGTTGTGCAATCTTGAAGCATATAAGGAAGGAAGCATTAAAGAGCTTTATCTTCATTCCTGAAAAATAGGATTCATAATTCCTTTTTCCAAGGATCAAATCTATTGGGTTGCCATCAAAGCAAGAGCCTCATTCATCCCTACAATCTATAAAGGACGGCTCTGAAGACAAAAATAATATAGTTTTGTCTCAACTTCTCAAGCTCTCTACTTTACTTTTAACAAACATTGTAACTCTTAGTCGTTTATAGTGTATACAAAAAAGTGAGAAGATATTAGTATAGTTTGTGAGGCATTGTATCAAAATATTATGAGTGTTTGAGTGTAGACGTAGGAACTTCATTCAAACCATCTTTGTACCAAACTAAATTTCAAAAGAGTTGTAGAGAACACCCTTGCAATTCAAGGGTACTACACTAGGATTCACATTAAATCTAAATTAGTATAAAAATATTCGGTATCATTTACTTTCAGTTATTACCTATTGCACTAAGTCAACAGTCGACTAGCACCTTGAGGTAGTCGACTAAGGAACAAAAAATTACAATTCACCCTCTCTTGCACTTTCAATTGGTATCAAAGCAAGGTCTCACATTGTAATTGCTTAACAAGTGATAAAAGATCATGTCGAACCACTTTACTGGTGAAGCTTTATTTTAAGAAGGCACTTCCCAAACTAGACCACCTTACTTCAATGGGAAACACTTTTCTCATTGGAAAGTTAGAATGAAAACATACATCAAATCAGATGATGTTAAGATCTGGAGAGTCATCAAGTTAGGAGACATTCTTATGCCCAAAGCCAATACTGATGATAAGAAGAAGGAAGAAGCCACATCAACTGATGAGTTAGACTCCCTATCCAACTACACTGATGAACAAATTAAGGTGATGCAAATAAATTCAAAGGCTAGGAGCCTACTATACAATGCTATCAATGGAGAAGAATATGAAAAGATCTCCATCTGTGAAATTACTAAAGAAATGTGGGATAACTTGAAGTCACATATGAAGGTACTGATAAAGTTAAGAAAACTATTGTTAGTCTCCTTGTCTATGAATATGAAACCTTCAAGATGAAGGATAGAGAAACAATGGAGGACATGTTTGCAAGGTTTAACAAGATTCTAGGAAAACTTGAAACTTCAAGAAAAGTCTTCTCTTCTGTGGACAATACAAGAAAGATTCTCATATACCTTCCTTCACAGTGGCATGCAAAAGTTGTTTCTCTCGAGAGTATAAATATCAAGACACTTACCTATGATGAAGTAAGAGGAGATTTAATTGCATTGAAAATACTTATTTGAAAATGCCTGGACATGACAAGAACAAAAAGAAAGTTGTGGCATTCAAATCCCAGGTTGAGGAGTTTGATGATGATATTAGGTAAGATGAAGTTTCTATGATATCTAGATCTGGGGTGGAAGCCTTAAGAAGATCTAGAAATAATAGGAGAAATACTTCAAACTTTAGAAAAGGTAAATCTCAAAATGATCAATCAAGAAATGATGAGAATTGCTATGAATGTTGAAAGTATGTCCACATAGCCTCTAAGTGTCTGGAGTAAAAAAAGAAACCATCTCAAGGACAATAAAATAAAATAGCATGCAATAGCTAGAGTGAAGATGAAATCTTAGAGGATGAAAAGGAGAAGCTGACAATATCTGCTTTATGGCAATTGGTTAAACTAGCGAGGAACACCACAAGAAAAAATCAAGAGGTAAATGGAATTTAGACAGTGCATGTTTAAGTCACATGGCCGATGATAAAAGCTTATTCAAATCAATTGTGGATTTTGATGAAGGACTGATAACTTTTGAAGACAACTCCGCTAGAACTGTAATTGGTATATGGACTATTTTTTTTATAATTTCCGTGATATCACTAATGTTTACTTAGTGAAGGGTCTTAGATATAACATGTTGAGCATAAGTCAACTATGTGATTCCGACCTAGAAGTTAGATTTAGAAAAATAGGATGTATCATTGAAGATCACTCTGAAAAATCTGTGCTACCTGGGAGCAGGAACAAAAATGTATACATACTTGATTCACTGAAAAGTCCAGTAGGGCATATCTGCTTGATATCAATGTGAGAAGATCTATAGATATGACACAAAAAGCTTGGACATGAAAGTATGTGCTTGATAGAAAAACTTGCAAAGCATGAATTAGTTCTAGGACTGCCCAAGCTGAACTATATCAAGGATCATATCTGTGATGCATGCCATAAAGGTAAGCAAATAAGAAACTCTTTCAATTCAAAAGATATTGTGTCTAGCTCTAAACCATTGCAACTGCATCATATGGACCTAGTGTGTCCCACTAGAACGGCTAGTATTGGAGGAAATAGGTATGCTTTTGTTATAATAGATGATTATTCTCGCTTTACATGGATTATATTTCTTGCTCATAAAGATGATACTTTAAAGAATTTTAAGTTTTTCTGTGAGAAAGTATAGCATGAAAAGGGATACTACATCTTTTCTATTAGAAGTGATCATAGAGGAGAATTTGAAAACAAGGCCTTTGAAGAGTTCTATAATGAACATGAATATACTCATAACTTCTCTTCGCCATGCTTTCACCAACAAAATGGTGTCGTTGAACGAAAAAACAGGACCCTACAAGATATGGCTAGAACAATGATAGTGGAAAACAATCTACCACATCACTTTTGGCTGAGGCTGTAAGCACAATATGTCATGTCTTAAATAGATGTTTGATTAGACCAATCTTGAAGAAAGCTTTATATGAGCTATAGACAGGAAATAATCCTAACATAAGTTACTTTCATCCGTTTGGGTGTAAGTGCTTTGTCCATAATAATGAGAAGGACAATCTTGGTAAGTTTGATCCACACATCGATGAAGGTATTTTTCTTGGTTACTCAATTAATAGTAGATCATTTAGAGTATTTAATAAACGTACTTTAACTGTTGAAGAATCTATTCATGTGATCTTTGATGATACTAATAGCTTGGCCGAGAAAGGTAATTATGTAGATGATGAAGATAGTCAACTACCAACTATAGCTATCACTTTCACTGTTGAGCAAAACAACGTTAAAGAGTCGATTGCTGAATCTGATAAGTCGACTAACTTAACAGTTGGAACTGTTCCAAATGAATAGTGGAGCGATCCTGACTATCCAAAGAAGTTTGTTATAGGAGATGTAAATGAAAAAATGAAGACTAGATCTTCAACAAAAAATAATGTAAATTTGGCTCTTATTTCACAACTAGAGTCAAAGAAAGTTGATGAAGCTTAGAAAGATGATCATTGGATTAAGGCTATGAAGGAAGAACTCGATCAATTTGAGAAAAATAAAGTATGGAGTCTGGTTCCTAAGCCTAAAAATGCTTCAGTTGTTGGAACAAAATCGGTTTTTAAATAAGCTGAATGAAGTAGGGAAAATTAGAAGAAAGCTCGACTTGTTGCACAAGGATACTCTCAACAAGAAGGAGTTGAATAAGATGAAACATTTATCTCAGTTTCTCGGTTAGAATCAATTCGAATGTTGCTTGCTTATGTTGCTTTTAAAGGTTTTAAACTCTTTCAAATAAATGTCAAAAATGCATTTCTAAATGGTTTTATCGATGAAGAAGTTTTTGTTAAACAATCACCTGATTTTCAAAACTCCAAATATCCTTACCATGTGTTCAAATTATCAAAAGCTTTATATGGCCTTAAATAAGTCTCAAAAGCTTGGTATGATAGGCTTAGTGCTTTCTTAGTTTAACATGATTTTTCTAGAGGGAAAATTGATTCAACTCTTTTTATTAAAAGAACCTCTTCTAAAATCTTATTATTCAAAGCTATATTGATGATATTATCTTTGGAAGTTCTAACCCCTCTTTATGCAAGAAATTTTCTAATCTTATGCAAAGTGAATTTGAGATAAGAATGATGGGAGAATTGACATTCTTCTTGTGCCACCAAACTGACAAGAGGATATTAATTTGTCAAAGTAAATATACCAAAGAGCTTATTCAAAAGTTTGGTATGAATGATGCAAAAATCATGAGAACTCCAATGAGCCATACTTGTTCAATTAACAAAGATGATGAAGGTAAACCTGTTGATGAAACCAAGTACAAAGGAATGATTGGTTCACTACTTTATCTTACTGCTAGTCGATCAGATATCATGTTTAGTATTTACAGGTGTGCCAGGTATCAGTCAACTCCTAAAGAATATCATCTTAGTGTTGTCAAAAGAATCATGAGATACTTAATTAGAACAATCCCTGATGGTTTATGGTACCCAAAAACTAACTCCTTCAAATTAGAAGGTTTTTGTGATATTGATTTCGCAGAGGATAAAGATGACCGTAAAAGTACCAGTGGTACTTGTCAACTACTTGGACAATTCCTAATCTCTTGGAATAACAAAAAATAAGGAACTGTATCAATATCTACCACTGAAGTAGAATATATTGCTATTGGGCAATGTTGTGCTCAACTACTATGGATGATTCATCAATTATGTGATTATGATTTGCTATTTAAACTTGTCAAAATTTATTTTGATAATTCTAGTTATATTTGCTTGACCAAAAATCATGTGCATTATTCTAGAAAAAGCATACAGATATTAAACATCATTTTATTAGAGATCACATTCTTAGGGGAGCTATTGAACTGCAATATGTGTGCACTGAGAAACAACTTGCTGATATTTTTATCAAGCCTTTGCTTGAAGAAAGATTTTGTATGCTTAGAGAATGTCTAGGAATTATTGCATATCGCATGTAATCTCTAAAAATATTTTGCCTTCTTAAAAATGTATCTGTGATTTTTCTCGTTTAGTTTTTTTCTTCATATAAGGTATATTGTGTGGACACCTACTTTTCAATCGGTTCCTCTCTCAAAATTTCTAAAATTATTTGTGTCACTTTCTTCATTAAATTACTTTTGGGATGTTAATTTCAAACATTGTTTTGCATGAACATAAGTTTAGTTGACCGTTGTTATGCTGCTGCTATGTTACTTTTGCTCTATGTAGTGCTTATGGTTATTTATCTTTGTGTGTGTGCTTCATACTTGATCTTGTATTTTCTGTTTATATGTGTTGTTTTCTTGTTTGCGTTCTCTTCATTTTGTTGATGTCAAAGGGAGAAAATATGTAAATAGGGGGAGCAATTTTTAATTCAACCATGAAGAAAATAAAATAAGGAAGTCAACTACTTTGTTCTTAAATTGTCATCATCAAAAAGGAGGAGATTGTTAGTGTCAAGATTTTAACGCCGATAACTTTAACTGTGTAGAAAATAATTATGTTGGTGGAAAGACCCAAAGCAATTAGAAAGAGATTATTCTGCAAAACTTTTCAAGAAGAAAAATCAGAGAAATAAATGGAGAATTCGGCTCAACAAGGAAAGGAGAATATTCAGCATTTAAGAAAACCTTTTGACACAAGGAAAGAAGATATTTCTCGATGTACCAACGACTATCTGTTTAAGGAGTCAAGTATCAAAGCCCTTCATTCAAGGAAAAAATATCAAGACAATTAATGAGGAGATTAATTACAAGTCAAATAAGCAGTCACTATCTTGGGAAAAAATAAATCAAGTACCATCAAGAAGATTGTCCCTTATATTAAGGGAGGAAAAAATCACAATTCATTACTAAGCAATGAGTTGGAATATCCTCGCGTCAATCAAGCAAGCTCCAACATGAAAACTGTTATTTGCACATATTCACTAGGCTATGGAAGACAATCAAGTACCTAAAAAGATCTCGGCTTATCAATCAACAACACCTCAACAAAGAAATTTAGTATTAAGCATCTTGGCGCATCAATCAACGGATACCAATAAGGAAACAAGTATCAAGCGATTAAGGAAGCTGTGTAATCTTAAAGCACATAAATAATGAAGCATTAAAGAGCTCTAGCTTTATTCTTGGAAAATAGAATTCATAATTCCTTCTTCCAAGGATCAAATCTCTTGGGTTGCCATATCTGCAAGAGCCTCGTCCATCCCTACAAACTAAAAGGACGGCTCAGAAGACAAAGATAATATACTTTTGTCTCAAGCTCTCTACTTTACTTTTAACAAACGTTGTAACTCTGAGTGATTTATAGTGTATACAAAAAAGTGAGAAAACATATTAATATAGTTGGTGAGGCATTGTATCAAAAGATTACGAGTGTTTGAGTGTAGATGTAGGAACTTCATTCAAACCATCTTTGTACCAAATTAAATTTCAAAAGAGTTGTAGAGAACATCCTTCCAATCCAAGGGGACTGGACTAAGATTCACATTGAATCTGAATCAGTATAAAAATATTTGATGTCATTTACTTTCAGTTATTACCTACTGCACTATATCTGTCAACAGTCGACTAGCACCTTGAGGTAGTCGTCTAAGGAACGAAAAATTACAATCCCCCCTTGCACTTCCATCTATATCATCTAATTAATTTATAGTTGTATGATCTTGACAAAGAGTTTCTCAGTTTTTAACTATATCATTTTTAGTTTTGATACAATTGTTTGGTGATCACTTTTAGGATCAAGTACTTGAAAAGTTGTAGAATGGCCTTGTTGGGACGATTCACGAAAATATAACCCTTTTATCACTTCAATTCGTTAAATATGTACGTATAAGAATTTGAATACAAGCGTTGAAAGAGAGGTAAAAACGAGAGATATTTATAAATAAGCTATTTTAGCATCGTTTAGATATTTACCAAAAATAACATGCAGGTCAAAATTGGCGGTAAGTCCTGGTGACTGGTTGGAAGTTCTGGTGGATGCACAAACTTGCCTTACAGATCTTCATTACTTTAGTATAAATATTGTCGTAACTCTGGAACTAATTGTTATCAAGTCATGGCGGATCTCTAAAAGTTTTGATGGATGGGCCTTGCTACGAGTCTTGGTGATTGTCAAAACTCCAGTACATGTATCACAACTTCGGCACAAATTGCTTACAAATCTTGACGATCATCAGAAATTCTTATGAAAAAATATAATGATGGTTTTCATAAACAGTAGCTGATAAAATAATAACGGAGTGAAATATTGTTAAAGTAGGCGTATTATATTTCACTCAGGGTTCTGAAATTAATTCTTTAAATTCATAACAAAGCACAAAGTAAAACTTGTCTGGCCTGCACGAGTCCTGAGGGATCATGGTACAAATTATATAAGAACATTAGAACAAATTGTGGTGAATGTCTATATTTGCACTATTTTATTAACCCCAACAAAAGTTTAAAACATTTTAAGGACACCCAATGAAGAAATAACACTCTTTAAGATGACTATGACATGCCAATAAAAAGTTCCTTAATACTTTTATTTCCGGCCGTTCAAGATGGTGTTTTTTATCAATCATTAATCCCTTTTGCTTTTGAAGAATACATACCACGTATCTTTTACGAAAAGAGAAGCATATCACTATTTCTTACAAGATTCCACTTTTACTACTACTACTACAATTTGCTAATCTGATTGGTTTCATGACATCAGGGACTATAATATAAATCATATACAATATTAAGTTATTTCAATATAATTTATACATTTCGAAGTGTCATTGCGTACGTATAACCAGCCGTCTTTCCTATAGTTTAAATTCATTTGAGAGATCTGAAAATGAAACTAACAATTGGTTATTCATAACGTGCTAAACAATTATGCAACTTTATTCCTAAGTCAACAAAATTTGCCATGGTATGTGGTCAAAAGGTGTTACATTCAAGACTAGATGCTCACAAAATCAGCATCCTGGTGAAGAACTATACCATCTAATTTTAGCCTGTGTGTTTGTTCACCACTGATAAGCATCCTTAAACCATCTTTCAGTTCTGGTACTCCTTCCTCTAGGACTGCACTAACTGGGAAAACGGGCACACCAGATACACGGCGTTTTAGTTCTTTATTCAGCCCCATCTTCATCGAGTTTGTTAGCCACCACTAAGGATGGTCGATCAGATAAACCCTCACAATAGTACTCGAGTTCCAAAATCAGGTCATTTAGCTGCTTCCATGGTGGTATTCCCTTGTTATCACCCAGTGCTGCAGCCAAGTCTACCACATATGATAGAACTTTTGTACATTCTATGTGCCGAAGGAAAGCATGCCCAAGCCCACGATTTTCATGAGCTCCTCTTATGAGTCCTGGGATGTCAGCTACAGTTAAAGAAAAATCGTAATAATTTACGTTACCTAAGTTAGGCCTCAATGTTGTGAACGCATAAGCGCCTACAACAGGTTTAGCCTTTGATAATGCCCCAAGAAGGGTACTTTTGCCAGCATTAGGCATTCCAATAAGACCCACATCAGCAATGCTCTTTAGTTCTAGCACAAGAATTACCTCTGAGCCAGGCAAGCCAACACTTGGTGATGCATGATCATAATCATCATCAGATACTTCATCATCAAAATCGGCCCGTCATCCTTGACGCTTTCCTCATGGACAGATTGCCTGAGCCACCCTCCCCTCCACGAGCAACAACTATTCGTTGGCCTTGTTCTGTTAACTCTGCCACATTGTATTCTATATGTTCAGTTTCTTCCAACTCATCTTCACATTCTGTTCCCATAACATCATCACCAATCGCTCAAATAATCATCACTTCTTTCGAATTTGTCTCTCGAAATAGAGGTCGGCAAACCAAAAGTCCGTCTCCTAGCTGTAGTGCATTCTTCACCACCAGAAGCTCGACGTCCACTTGATTTGACTTTCTTCTCAACTTTTGACCTGGTTTGGTCGGCCGAAATTGATTGTGTAGAAAACTCTGACGAATCAACATCAACTGTTCCTGGAATCTCCCAAGGGTCCAACTTAGAACTTGAACTTTTCTCTACTGCAGATGGAAGTTCACCCTCTACTAGATGAATTACGGTACCAACAAGAACTTGGATCACCTACCACACAAGCAAGCCGTCCTTAGTTTAGGTTCGATTAAAAGACGAACAATATACATATATGCCAAAGACTCTGAAGATCAATAGAGAGATAAACATTAACCTTGTCGGCTCCTCTGCTTCCTATCATATTTTTGGAAGACCCATTCCCCCCTCTTTGCATTCTGAAACATGTCACAAACAATTAGGCAAGCAAGATACAAAGTGTCACACGTATACTAATCAAATGACAGGGCAAATTCAATTAATAATTAATTTTGCAACAGATATCATGCAGTGAGGAAGAAAACACACAATGTGATGCTGCGGAGCACTCAAATCCCACATTGTAGGGGAACATTCTAATATCATTCACCTCCCCGTCCACCATTCCCACCTGCATTCAGTCCAAAAAGGAGGTAAAGAAAAGAGGAAACCCTACAACTGGTCACTATAGCAAATCAAGCTCGACTACATATCTTAAAATGAGTTATATGGGTAAAACAAAATGTATGAAGAAAATTATAGAAAAGAAGAAACAATGAAATTATTAAGGTAAAAAGAAAAGGACAGACTTGGAAGATATACAGATACTAAACTTTTTTTTTGGAAGTTCTCTGGTTAAAATAAGTGAACTTTAGTAGGAGGTCAAGAATGAAAAGCCATTCTTTAGGTCAGTGTTATTAATAGCCATCGTTTTTTCACTCAAGGGGACGAACCAATGCGAAACGGGGGAAACCATTTCAGGAGTGAAGCATGTGCTTCAAAGAAGTACACGCTTAAAGCCGTGATGCACAAAGTGATCCCAGCAAGAAGTGGTCGGTTTTTGAATCTCAAACTTGAAGAGTTGGATTAGATCAGTATTATTGTATATTGGATGCTGAAATAAGTACTTTAATTGCAATTTGATCGTTATAGTAATAAGTTCATGTATGTTTGGAGTTTTTAAGTAGGTTAATTGTGCGCTTCACTTCTCGCTGGAAAACCCATGGACCTTGACGTTTTTGTATGTTTTGCTTTTTGCTTAATTTTTATCATACATGGGGTGGGGGACGGGGGGGGGGGGGGAGGGATTACAAGGTGAGGAATCAAACCCCCACCAACAAGGTGTAATTCAGTTTTTACTGTACATCTGTCTGCTGTGATATTCGTGATTTCATTTAGATATCCAGTGACCTGATAACTTCAATAACGATGATACTAAAAGCTTCAAATTTTTTTAGTAGCATCTTCTAGTTTCTGCAACTTCTGCATGCAGAAGGCCCTCAAAAATAAAGAGAGAAACTCTCAACACAAAGTATCAAACTATCAAAGTTGAACTATACAACAAGTGCAAGATTTTAGAGGACATTTCAGTTGCATACCATGTAGGTTTGCTAGTAAGACACGAATTGCAATTTTCAGCTCATTATAAACCTACAGCTTTCTCAATCCCTGTCCTCATAAAAGTTGAATTGCAACAACTTGCTTAAAGCAGATCAAACTAAATTACATTTCTCCTTCTTTCTCAGGTTAACATTCCTCTCCCAAGGCAAGTGAACAAACTACAAAGTACAGCTATCTTTTCCATTATGGTGTATGAATTTCTTGTTTATTTTCTTTCACTCTTGTATTTCTCTTTCTGTAATTGAGGTTCTGGAGAATTCTAACTCTACAAATAATTGGTTTTCTGTTTACTGAGTTCTCAGTCCAACCAACTACTTCAGGTATCCAACCAACCAATGAAGTTGTCAGTCTTGGGGCTAAAGCCTCAGGAATAGTTGGTTTTTGGTTAAAACATTACCAGTAAAGAAGTTGATCTGTTGAATTCAGGATACATATATGACATATTGGTGGTCTAACTTTTATAACTTACCATGGGTTCATAACTTGGTGTGTACCTTGATTTGGTTAACAGTATCTTAATAGTTTATTCAGTAAGTGAGCAGGTGCTTTATATTTCTATCATGTCAAGTAAAAGAGAATAGTTAACCAAAAGATCTTGGGAGAACAAACAGACCAAATGCGCAGCCAATCAATGTTTTAACAGAAAGAAAATTGATGGAGAAAAAAGGATTCAAAGATGGAAGATGGAAGTCAACTAGTTACATATTTCCTCCCCACCACCCCTGAGATATAAAGTGATTAGAGAACGTACCATCAGGTCTTCCACGGCGATCATGTCGACTACGACGAATACTAGTACAACCATTGCCACCATCACCTCCTTTGGCCCAGATGCGAAAGCGGTCAATCATTCTTCTTTCCTGTATGGAAACTTGTATAAACGGACAAATATGGACTGGGGTATAAAAGTGAGTATATTGAAAGCACTGCTCGTAGAGGGAGAGAACTGGAAGCATCAAGGACCTGTAGAGGAGCAAGCTTCATTTTCTTGTGGACAATGTCTGAGAAAGAATAGGTTTGGATCAGCCATGGAGACCGCAAGTATCTTCTCGCAGCCTTCAAGTAGAGGACTTTCTGACAAAATGACATATCCCTATTCTACTCTGTAATCTTCCAAGTCTCTGAGGTTCCAAACTAGGAAAAGATCAGTTCTGATTCTAAGATATCATCACCTGCTAGCATGAGTGACAGAAAAAGGAAAGACATATTTAAAATTTATGCAAGTGATACGTTTGGCCTTCGAGCAAAGAAAAATTAAGGCAGCTCAGTTCAGGTATTCAAAATAGATCAAATAGTTCATCCAAAAAATTAAAAAAAAATTATGGGAGAAAGCAACTCACACAAACTTTGGCAAAAAAGAATGTCTTCAATGAATCAACTATTGCTGTATTTCTTTTTTAAACTGGTAACTTGACTATTGCTGTATCTTTTTCAAGCCGCCAAATGGACACAAAGGATAATTAGCAAATGAATGACACCCCGATACTTTGGCATGAGAGCTGTTAAACATGCAGTTCCAAATGAATGTATGACAATAATTAATTGCGTCAAATGCAACAAGTTCGAGCCAACAACAACAACATACCCAGTGAAATCCCACAACGTGGGGTCTGGGAGGGTAGAGTGTACGCAGACCTTACCTCTACCTTGGTAGGTAGAGCGGCTATTTCCGATAGACCCTCGGCTCAAGCAAAAGCAAAAGCAAAAGCAAAGCAAGAGCAACGGTCAGACCCGGTCAAAAAAGTTTAAAGCAATATGAAATTGCTGGTATCAAAGCGAATAAGTCATGATAGAGCATTCTGAAAAAGTGAGCTCTAACTAGCGCGGGTAAATAAGCTAAACAAAGTACACTAAAGAACACATAGCAGCACAAATCAAATTACCGGGGACTATAAAACAATATTGCGCCTATATGTATGATAGGCTAAGCGGGCCTACAGTAATAACACTACAACCATCATTTTGTAAGCGTAAGTAGGACTACGCTCGACTACCTACTACCATTCTACCCTAATTTGTGTCCTCCACACTCCCTATCTAAGGTCATGTCCTCAGTAAGTTGCATCTGCGTCATATCCCGTCTAATCACCTCTCCCCAATACTTCTTCGTCTTACCTCTACCCCACCTGAACCACTCCATAGCCAACCTCCGCACTAGGGGTATTTGTGTCTCTCCTCTGCATATGCCCAAACCATCTCAACCTCGCTTCCCGCATCTTATCCTCTACCGAGGTCACTCTGTCCCAGATATCATCATTTCTAATCCTATACCTCCTTGTATGCCCGCACATCCATCTCAGCATCCTCATCTCCGCAACTTTCATCTTTTGGATGTACGAAGTCTTGACTGGCCAACACTCTGCCCCATATAGCATAGTCGGTTTAACTACCACCCTATAGAACTTGCCTTGAAGTTTTGGTGGCACCTTTCTGTCACGCAAGACTCCAGATGCGAGCCTCCATTTCATCTATCCTGCCCAATATGATGCGTGACATTGTCATCAATCTCTCCATTTCGTTGGATAATAGACTTGAGGTACGTGAAGCTTTCTTTCTTTGGAATGACCTGAGTACCAAGCCTCACCTCCCCGCGTGTCTCAAGGTGTTTCCCATTACTGAACTTGCACTCTAAGTATTCTGTCTTGGTCCTACTCAGCCTAAACCCTTTAGATTCCAGAGTCTGTCTCCAAACCTCCAGCTTAGCGTTCACTCCGCTGCAAGTCTCATCAATCAGGACTATGTCGTCTGCGAATAACATACACCATGGCACCTCCCCTTAGATTTGTCGCGTCAGTCCATCCATTACCAAGGAAAATAAGAATAGGGTAAGAGCTGATCCCTGGTGCAGCCCCATCATTACTGGAAAGTGATCCGAGTCTCCTCCTACTGTCCGTAACCTGGTCTTGGCTACACCTCTAACTTCTAAACATCTCCATAGAACCTCCCTAGTGACTTTGTTGTATGCCTTCTCGAGGTCGATAAAAACCATATGAAAGTCTCTCTTCCTTTCCCTATACTGCTCCACCAAACTCCTAATAACATGCATAGCTTTTGTAGTCAAACTCCCCGGCATGAATCCAAATTGGTTCTCGGAGTTAGACACGCCTCTTCTCACCTTCATCTCCACGATCCTTTCCCAAACTTTCATAGTGTGGCTTAGCAGCTTGATACCCTATAGTTGTTGCAACTCTGGATATCACTTTTGTTCTTGTACAAAGGAATTGTTGTACTCCACCTCCATTCCTCGGGCATTCTCGCCGTCTTAAAAATGACGTTAAACAACACAGTCAGCCACTCCAAACCTGTCATGCCTGCGTTTTTCCAAAATTCAACTGGAATCTCATCAGGCCCGGTTGCTCGTCCCCTGTGTATCCTACGAACAACACCCTTAACCTCCTCAACCTTAATGCTTCTACAATACCCAAAAATCTGGTACCTACCAGATTGCTCCAGATCTCCCAGCACAATGTCTCTGTCTCCTTTTTCGTTCAAGAGTTTATGGAAATAAGACTGCCACCTCCGCCTAATATGCGCGTCCTCCACCAGTACTTTATCGTCCTCTTCCTTGATGCACCTCACGTGATCCAAGTCACGGACCCTCCTCTCACTCGTCTTGGCTAGTCTGTACAACTTCCTATCCCCATATTTTTCCTCTAATTCCACATATATGCGTTCAAAAGCCGCCGTTTTCGCCGTCGTAACCGCAAGCTTTGTCTCCTTTCTCGCCATATTAAACAGTTCCACATTCGTCCACTTCTCCACCTCATCCTTGCTTTCTACCAATTTTGCATACCTCGCTTTCTTCGCTTCCACCTTCTCTTGAACTTTACCATTCCACCACCAGTCTCCTCGATGCCCACCACGGCTACCTCTCGAGACCCCAAGCACTTCTCTAGCTACCTCTCGAATGCAACTGGTCGTCGTGTCCTACATACCAGTCGCATCCCCACTACTCTCCCAAACCCCCTTGGCCATCAACCTCTCTCCATCTCCTTTGCACTAGCCATGGTCAAACTCCCCCATTTGATTCTTAACTTGTCATCCACAACCCTCATCTTCTTCTCCACCTTAATCTTTTAATCCATCACCAAAAGCTTATGTCGGGTTGTAAGATACTCTCTCGAAATAACCTTACAGTCTGGACAAAGACCGTTGTCAACCATCCTAAGGAGCAAAAAGTCTATCTGAGTCTTAGCCACCGAACTACGGAAAGTCACCAAGTGCTCATCCTTCTTCAGGAACCTCTAATTGGCTATCACCATCCCAAAAGCTCTAGCGAACTCCAAAAGTAAGACGCCTCCCCCATTCATGTCCCCTAGGCCAAAGCCTCCATGCACGTCGCCATAACCCCCTGGAAGTGACCCGATATGTCCATTGAAATCCCCTCCTACAAATAACTTCTCAGTAGGTGGTATACCACCCACTACCTCGTCCAAATCCTCCTAAAAAAACCTCTTCTCCTCCTCGTCCAATCCTGCCCGCGGCGCGTAAGCACTAACGATGTTCATAGTGGAACCTCCAACTACCAACTTATTCATCATCATCCTGTCATTGACTCTCCTAACCTCTACTACCTAATCCCTTAGCTCGCTGTCTACTAAAATGCCTACCCCGTTCATATACCTCGACCTACCCGAGAACCATAACTTATACCCGTCCACATCCTTAGCCTTAGGTCCTACCCATTTAGTCTCCTGGACACAGGCTATATTAATCTTCCTCTTCTTAAGAATCTTAAATAGCTCTATGGACTTCCCCGTTAAAGTCTCAATGTTCCAAGATCCTATTCTCAGCCTAGCATCTTCCTTACCCCACTTACCCCCCTAACCCTCGCCCCCGTCCCCGACCGAGAACATGACCCTAGTCTACCATCAGTTACCAAATCCACTAAAACAAATATAAAATAATAAACTAATCAAATGTTTACCCTAAAACAGGAAGGGATCAAAGTGAAAGCACAAGTTAACAAGAATCTAGAGGCAAGTAAAACCACTACGCCAAGAATGCTATAACTAAAGATAAGAAAAAAAAAAGTTTCTAAACTATTCTAGAGCTAAGTGCTACATCTATCATATATTTGGAAAAATTTATGCCATAGTTATATTTATATACTTAAAAGTAGTTAATTCAATTACATGAATAGTTCAACAATAATAAACTTTTTTTTTTTAGTTTCAAATAGAAGAATCTGTTTCGTTTCTACAACCACATGGACCTGAAACATAGAGACACACTTCAAGTACTACAAACGACCAACCTTCTTCCTTGATTCTATGCCACCCAGAAAATGGGGGACCTAGAATATTAAGCTAGCGCTTGGCCATAGAATCCCAATTTATTTTTGGAAAACCTGATTTGGGTGAAGTTTGGATTGAAGTTGCAGATGTTTGACCATAGGTTTTCAAAACATATTTTACCTTTTTTAGAAAATATGAAACATGACTTATACTCATAAGCTCTAAAAACTATCAAGAATAACCAACCGTACCAAACAAATATACTTGCTAATCCCAAATCATGCAGAACCTTCACTGATTACGTTCATTATCATTATCACAAACCCTAATCTTGTATATACAGATAAGTTTGGCACAAACTCATTTTTATAATGAACTAGATAATACATTATTCTAAAATCATAACACGGTATTTTAAAAACTGGTAATAACACAATTACTAGCTACTACTACAATTCATTCATTTATAGAGAAGACGTACGTTCAATGGGGAAAAGGGTGTATAGGGATTAGTTGGGGTCATAAA
This sequence comes from Anisodus tanguticus, assembly GCA_034509755.1. Taxonomy (NCBI): domain Eukaryota; kingdom Viridiplantae; phylum Streptophyta; class Magnoliopsida; order Solanales; family Solanaceae; genus Anisodus; species Anisodus tanguticus. The sequence goes on from CM067560.1 coordinate 10,548,414, forward strand.
TAGATGAGGGACTTTTTTATAAAATACAAAAGTTTGAGGCGTGTTTTAAAATTTTAAAATAAGCCAACGGTATATCTTGGGCCAAAAAGAGGTCTGAAGCACATTTTGGGATCTGAAGATTTGGTTTCGAAATCTCCCAAATTCTATGGCCAAACAGATAATTGAAAAAATATTTTGATAAAAATGCTTCCAAACTCTATGGCCAAACGAGAGCTAAGAGAAAATCCCATGTTCTTCAGAGAATTTTATCAAACAGCTACCAGACAATGTAGTTTTAGCTTTAAATTACTAACGGGAGCTAAGAGGAAATCCCAAGTTCTTTCGAGAATTTTATCAAACAGCTACACATAATGTAATTTTAACTTTAAATTACTACCCAAAAAGAAGTGTTCAGTGATGAAACCAGCACTCTTAACCATTAACTCAGAATTCCACTAACGGAAAATTCACAACAGCATGTACACAAAAGTTCCAATCTCCTCCCCGCATCTTCGATTATTAATTTGATGAAATAGCCACAAATCAGTCAAGCTCCGATAAAAATGTAATACTAGAAGCCAAAGTGAACTATTCTAACCATACTGAATCAAATTTCAGTGAAAGAACATTCAGCATATTTAATTCATAGACACCAATGCTAAAGAACTCAGAAACCACACTTGCCATTGCATTGCATTCTCTTCATGTTTAAGTTCTAGTGAGGTGTCCGAACTCCCTCATGTACTCGAACCACACACCAAAACTTACTTATACGCATCTCTTAATGTTGCTGGGTTACTCAAGACTTCACCATCGAATTAAATTTCCCTCTCGGACAATTTGTCGAACAGGTTGAGTGCATGATTGAAGTTCTTTATAACAACAACAACATACCCGGTGAAATCCCACAATGTGTGATCTGGGGAGAGTAGAGTGTAATGTTGTTTTCGAGATAGCCTCGGCTCAAGACAAAGCATAAGCATACGCAAGGCAAGCACAAAAAGGCAAGGCAAGACAAGAGAACCACTCAGACCCGGACAAGAAATTTAAAGCAGTATGAAAATGCTGGTATAAAAGTGAATAAGCTATGATAGTGCATTCTAAAAAATAAGCAGTAACTACCGCAGATAAATTAGATAAAAAAAGTATACCAAAGAACACATAGCAGCAGAAATCAAACTACGAGGAACTATAAAGTAATACAACGCATATTAGTATGATAGGCGAAACGGGCCTACAATAACAAACTACACTACCAGTTTGTAAGCGTACGTAGAACTACGCTCGATTACCTACTACCCTTCTATCATAATTCGCGTACTCTACGGCCCCCTATCTAAGGTTATGTCCTCAGTAAGTTGCACTTGCACCAGATCTCGTCTAATCACCTCTTCCCAATACTTCTACGGCCTACCTCTACCCCCGCCTAAACCCGTCCATAGCCAACCTCCGCACTGGGGGTATTTGTGTCTCTCCTCTACACATGCATAAACCATCCCAACCTCGCTTCCCACATCTTATCCTCCACCGAGGTCACTCCCACTCTGTCTCAGATAACATCATTTCTAATATTATCCCTCCTTGTATGCCCGCACATCCATCTCAGCATCCCCACCTCCGCAACTTTCATCTTTTGGATGTGCAAAGTTTTGACTGGCTAATACTCCACCCCATACAACATAGTTGGTCTAACCACCACCGTATAGAACTTGCCTTTAAGTTTTGGTGGCACCTTTTTGTCACGCAAGACTGTAGATGCGAGCCTTCATTTCATCCATCCTGCCCCAATAAGATGCGTGACATCGTCATCAATCTCTCTATTTCGTTAGATAATAGACCCGGGGTACTTGAAGCTTTCTTTCTTTGGAATGACCTAAGTACCAAGTCTCACCTCCCCACGTGTCTCAAGGTCTCTCCCATTACTGAACTTGCACTCTAAGTATTCTGTCTTGGTCCTACTCAGCCTGAACCCTTTAGATTCCAGAGTCTGTATCCAAACCTCCAGCTTAGCGTTCACTCCGCTGAAGTCTCATTAATCAGGACTATGTCGTCTACGAATAACATGCACCATGGCACCTCTCATTGGATTTGTCGCGTCAGTCCATCCATTACCAAAGCAAATAAGAATGGGCTAAAAGTTGATCCCTGGTGCAGCCCCATCATTACTGGAAAGTGCTTTGAGTCTCCTCCTACTGTCCGTAACCTGGTCTTGGCTCCATCATACATAGCCTTGATCCCCTAGTGTACGCCACATGTACACCTCTAACCTCCAAACATCTCCATAGAACCTCCCTAGGGACTTTGTCGTATGCCTTCTTGAGGTCGATAAAAATCATATGTAAGTCTCTCTTCCTTTCCCTATACTTCACCACCAACTCCTAATAACATGTATGGCTTATGTAATCGAACGCCCTGACATGAATCCAAACTGGTTCTCGGAGATAGACACGTCTTTTCTCGCCCTCATCTTCATGACCATTTCCCAAACTTTCATAATATGGCTTAGCAGCTTGATACCCCTATAGTTGTTGCAACTCTGGATATCACATTTGTTCTTGTACAAAGGAATTATTGTACTCCACCTCCATTCTCGTCGTCTTAAAAATGACGTTAAACAACTCAGTCAGCCACTCCAAACCTGTCATGCCTGAGTTTTCCAAAATTCAACTGAAATCTCATTAGGCCCAGTCGCTTGTCCCCTACGCATTCTGCGAACATCACCCTTAACCTCATCATCCTTAATGCTTCTACAATACTCAAAATCCCGGTACCTACCAGATTGCTCCAGATCTCCCAGCACAATGTCTCTATTACCTTTCTCGTTCAAGAGTTTATGAAAGTAAGACTGCCACATCCGCCTAATATGCGCGTCCTTCACTAGTACTTTGATGTCCTCGTCCTTGATGCACCTCACGTGATCCAAGTCACGGGCCCTCACCTCACTCACCTTGACTAGTCTGTACAACATCTTATCTCCGCCTTTTTCCTCTAATTCCACATACATGCGTTCAAAAGCCGTCGTTTTCGCTACCGTAACCGCAAGTTTTGCCTCCTTCCTCGCCATCTTATACAGTTCCCTATTCGTCCACTTCTCCACCTCATCTTTGCTTTCTACCAATTTCGCATACGCCGTTTTCTTCGCTTGTACTTTCTCTTTAACTTTACCATTCCACCACCAGTCCCCTCGATGCCCACTACGGCTACCCCGCGAGAACCCTAGCACTTCCCTAGATACCTCTCGAATGCAGCTGGCCGTCTTGAATTAGCCTCCCAAAAAGTGGGAATTATAGTTCAATCAAAGCTTTATCTCAAACAACAGCACATGATTTCATAATTGTGCTCTAGATACACACCAAAAGAATCACATGGAAAAAGAAGAAAAATAAAAAATTATGTAACATAAAGAAAGTGAGGGAGAGAAAGAGAGACCTTATCTGAGCGCCACCGAAAACTCGACTGACTATGGACTTGTAGTGGAGCTGTGTAATGGTGTGGTGTTGAGTTTGAGGGGACTTAACACAGGGGAAATGGGTCAACTATCCGGTGAAAGTATATTTATGTCCTAGAAACAATTTTTATTAGAACAAATGTACTTTATACACATTCATATTATTATTAATGGAGATTAATATTTTGGCATTTGCAATTATTGAATTATTAGTTAATTATTTATAATATTCTATAATATGCATCTCTAGAGGTTACGTTGTTATTAATAATGTGAGATATTAATATTATAACGTAACTCTTAAAATAGTCTCGACTAATGATCATCGAGAATGGGATATCGATGATATGTGATAAGTTGACATGTGGTCTGCATCACATCCTTAGAGGATGTAGTATGTCTCACCTGCTACGAGTAATAGTTACTCGTGATGCACACATGGATACATTGGAAGTATTGGTATACCCTACTGATATACTGTTTGTTATACTTGTCTAAAGTATGATCAGCGTGTGGGAGATAGAAGTCCTTAGACTTGAGGTCAATGTGCACCTTGTCTACAAAGTAATATACTTTGATCCTGTCCTAAGCTCAAATGTCTTATTTATTGAGATACGGCTTGCATTGGGTACATTACGATGTGGATTAAAGGTGGTAGTCATTCTTTTGCAGCTTCGTTCCAATTGAAGCAAGTCTCTCTATCAGCCCTATCATCTTCAACACATGTTGCGAGACCTGGCCCCCTTCATTGATCTTACACTTAAAAAGTTCTATCGGTAACTCATATTCCACAGTCTGGGATTGTGAGTTATAGAGACTCTTCAAGTATTCGATCATCTCATTAGGACCCATGTTCTCATGTTGTCTCTGAAGTTCCGTAGACATGGAAAACAACATCACACACTGTGCTGAAATGGCATCATCTAGGTGTTTTTGGTAAGTATCCTTATCAAAAGAGGCATATTCAGCAGAGTCTGTCGCAGGGACTGTTGGGAACACCGTGTCCAACACGTATTCTAATTTCTCTTATCTCAGCACTATTCACAAATTTCTTAGCCAATCAAGGTAGTTAGGTCCAGTAAGTTTGTTTATTTCAATCAACATTTTCAATGATAAGCTCGACATCTTTGATAATCTGAAGAATTAGATAGACTGGAAATCAAACTCAAAATTTATTTCCTATTATACACATTCGTTTAGGCTAATCAACATGGTCTTTTGTTTAATTAGCTCCCACTATTTTAACATACTTCTACTACCACATGGTAGAATATGGACCTATATTAATTGAGGTCATAATGGGCCAAGATCCAAGCTTATGCTATCTCCGCGTTTGCTTTGGTTGATAACTTCAATAACACATCTTGGTAGGTTCTAAACCAATTGCAAAACTTATTTGCAACTCTTGGTTGATCAAATATTATATTTAATCTTGCGTCCTTAGATTAGTCTGACACTTTGGCACCAAGATTTGTCTAAGGAAGTCAACCCCATTACACGACTGCGTTTATGTATCTAAGTAAATTTGACATTTGTGAGCAAACACTTTGGTGTAAATACCCATAAAAGTTTATCGTTTACCTTTACATTTAAAACACATCTATGAAAGATTCTGGGTCCTCGTAGACTTAGAACAAATATTTTGGTATAAATACTCGTATCGCCGAAAAGGATTTTGCACTCTAACAATTATAAAGGATGAAGCGTTTTAATTTAGACTTGTATTTAAAATTTTGGGAAACATTTTAATTTAGGATTTTAACCAAGATCAACTATTTTACGTCATATCCAATATGACATCTTAATATCATGCAAAACTAATGACACATATAGTTGGGAACCGTCAACACAATATGCATGATATAAGATGGTTTAATCAAATACTGGGCGACGCCTGCCCAGACAGTTATATCGGACACTATGCTAATTATTAAATTAAAGCATTTGAACATTTAGCATATAGTTCGTATATTATTCAATAATATACAATTAATAATAATCATAGGTTAACTTGTCTAAACTCTAAAATTTAAGTCTAATCCAAACAGTCCCTTAAACATTTTCTGATTTTAAAAATAGATTTTCAAGATATTTCTGTTAGTTCCAGATTTTCAGAATTTACAGTTTAGTCCCTCAAAAATTTAAAATTTCAATTTTGAACCCCTTTAAATTCAGAAAATCCAATTTCAATTTTCAGAAAATATTTTCAGATTTCATGGACCTATCTGTAATTTTCAGAATTTTAAATTAATTAAATCTGCTTTTCTGAAATTTACAGATTTACTCCAAAGACCAAATCTAATGATTTTAAAAACTTTTCCAGGGACCAGATTGCAATTCCAGAAACTTCTAAAATTTTCAGATTTGTCCCGAGGGCTAAATTGTAATTTCAAAAACCGCCACTGCCCCGACGGAATAGTGACTGCCGCCACTATTCACGCCGGAACAGTGTTCGGTACTGTTCAATGCTCCGGAAAAAAATATTTTTTTTAAAACGCCGGAACAGTGTTCAGTTCCTGTTCACTGTTCTGAATATATATATATATATATATATATATATATATATATTAATTGGAGCCTCAGTGCCCCGGCGCTTCATCGTGCAGTTGCGGCACCTCCGTCTTAGAAGCACAAAATCCGCATTTCTGAAACCCTAAAATTGGTTCAGGGTTAGATTTGCATATTCATCTTCGTTACCCTTTACTATCAAACAACACGTTCATCGACCATCATCTAATCCCTTCTCGTTCTTCGCTTTAGTACACCATGTTCGCAATGAACCGGTTACGCACATTGACTTTGAAGAGTTAGATCAGAATGACTTCCTCGATTACATCATTGTTTAATAGTTTGGGAGACAAAGATGATGTGCTTTTAAGATATTAGGTTTTCAAGCTTTAAACGACATAAATTTCAGATTTAAACAAATTCTAACCCATAATATTATTAACTAATTACCTTATAATCATACAAAACAGGCCTGACTCTTGATACCACTGTAGGGTTTTTGTACGCAGTGGATATTGAAAACTTATTTCAAACCCAACAAACGTAGAACTGTTTGACTATAGGGTAATTTAAAATCGTAAACATAAGACTTGAATGGTACTTACATGTTTACAATATCTGGAATCTTTATCAATTGTGGGTGCGCACGCGAATGCCCTTTCGATTGCAAGCTCCAAGCTTCAATGTATTACTCATTTGGAAAGTTAGGAAATTCGGCAGAGGTTCGAGAGAGTGTTTTGATTCTGAGTCTCTAAGACTTAGAATAATGATATGAAAATCAAGTGTAATGAATAATGAAATGTAGGTCTGTATTTATAGGTGAAAAATTAGGTCAAACCGGATTAGGGTTTGACCTTGGGCCTGACCCAAAAAATTTCAACACATTCTTAATTAAATCCAAAATTCAATTTTGACTTAATTAAAACAATCATCATTAATTTAAATATCTCGATTCTAAATCGAATATTTAATACTCTCTCAATACATCCTTAGATCGAAAGGACAATCGACATAGTGTGACCTTACAGGCCTTCTCATATCGACACTAATCAAATTAAGGTCTACGCGAAACTCCTAGATGGCGCCGCAAGACGAACTCAATATATGAAGTACGTTTACATGAATCCAATAAACTTAACTTCTATGTGGTAAGATAAAATCCTTTCATTCACGACATACCCGATCAAGATTAGGATTTGTCAAGTGTCTATCCAAATGGCTTAATCATTGTATCTCATCTATATTAGTTGAAAACTAGACCATATTCTAAATATGTCTATTGCATTGGCCAACGACTTAGTCAACCTAATATCACAGAGAAGCTGAGTGGTCTCTCGAATATACATTGGAGGAATGAATCCTAAGAGGTACGATTTGATTTCCTTACTCATATTAACACTAGTGAGTGGGTAATCATTTGAATACACCGAATGTGTGTTAGAACCCAAAGAGTTGAAGTTAAACTCGAAGTACGATGACAGTGAAAGAAGCAACCAACTAAGCAGTTAGAGAGAAAACTACAGAAGAATAGTCTATGAGAGTTATCAAAAAGAGGTTTTCCATAATACTGACATAGGTGCAAAGTTAAGTCATTAAGACAGAGTACGCCAGTTAAAATTCAGTTTTCCCCTAGTAAGGAAGATTGCTCAGAAGTTAATCAAAAGATGAGTCGTCGGTAACGTAAAGTGCAAAGAATTGCAGAAGATGAGGAAAGTTAGTTTAATTACAACGAGAGAGAATAGGGAGTAGAGGTGATCCGCTTGATGTTCAACTCATCAAGAAAATTCGTAACCTTGGCTCCAATGAAATTCTGGCCATTGCCACAAGTTATCTCCTTATCGATGCCGAAATGACAAATAATATGTTTCCAGATGAAATTCTTTACCTTTTTTCCCATATCTTTACGTAAGCTGCAACTTCAACCCATTTAGAAAAATAGTCAGTCATAAAAATAATTTGAGATACCTGTCTTGGAGCCGCTAGTAAGGGTCCGACGATGTCTATCCCCCACTTCATAAATGGCTACGGTGATACTACCGGTTGCAGCTCCTCTCCCGGTTGGTGTAACAGTCTATGACGCTGTCACTTATCGCATTTCCATATGAATGCCTTTGTATCTTTTTCGATCCGGGGCTAATAGTAACCGATCCTCATAAGCTTTCTCATTAGGGATTTCGCTCTCGTATGATTTCCACAAATGCCTTCATGGAATTTTCTCATCACGTAATTCTCTTCATCGGGGCCTATACACTGGGCTAGGGAACCATAAAAACACCTTCAGTAAAGATTTCCATCTACAACACTGTACCGGCTAGCCTTAATCCTCAGAGCTCTAGATGATTTTGGGTCCTCTATGAGCTTTCCGTTCAAAGATAATCCAAGAATTCATCCCTCCAATCCCAAGTTAGGCTGGTTGAATCTACTTTATCATATCCAATGGGTCTAGCGTCGAATGCAACAACTGAACAACCGAATCGATTTTAGAGCCCTTGGACTCCATGTTGGAACCTAAGTTTGCAAGTGCATCCGCCTATATGTTTTCCTCACGAGGTTTATATACCACCATCCATTCTTGGAAATTGGACAACAACTTTAACGTCTCTTTAAGATATCTTGACATCCTCTCTTCTTTGTCCTCGAACACTCTGTGGACTTGGTTTACTACTAGCAGTGAGTTGCATTTGACTTCGATGACTTGTGATCCCAGTCCCCGAACTAGTACTAAACCTACAATCAAAGCCTCATACTCTGATTCATTGTTAGTCAACTGAACACTATGTTTTTCTTGCCTTAAAACCTCACAGGTGGGAGTTCGCAATACAATACCCAAGCCAGTCCCATTGACGTTAGAGGCACCATTTGTATGAAGCATCCAGATCCAGGGGCAATCCCCGAGATTAGGATAACCTCTTTTTCCGCCTGTGGGTTACTCTCGGACTAAAGTCAACCACAAAGTCTAAAAGGACTTGCGACTTTATTGCAATCCGGGGCTTGTATTCAATGTCGAATTCACTTAATTCTATCGCCCATTTAGCCAAGCACCCGAATAGTTCGGGCTTATGCAACACATTTTTAAAGGATAAGTAATCACAACGGCAATAGGAAGTCATTGAAAATAAGGTCGAAGCTTTCGCGAAGACATTACTAAGGCAAAATCCAATCTTTCAAGTAACGGGTACTAGGTCTCGGCCCTTGACATTACTCTACTTACGTAATAGACTGGAAATTATGTACCATTTTCCTCTCGTACCAACATTGCACTTACCGCTACCTCTGAGACTGCTAAGTATATGAGTAGTTATTCTCCGTCCTTTGGCTTTGACTTGAGCGGAGGACTGGATAGGTAAGTCTTCAGGTCCCTTAGGGCCTGCTGGCACTCGGGTGTCCATATAGAGTAATTCTTCTTCTTTAGAAGTGAGAATCACCTATGGTATTTTTTCGAGGACCGAGATATGAATCTACTTAAGGTTGCCACACGACCGATCAACCACTGCACTGCTTTAACATCTTCCAGTACATCTGGTATGTCTTCAATAGCCTTTATTTTGTCTGGGTTTATCTCGATTGCCCTCTGGAAAACCAAAAAACCCAAGAATTTATTGAAACCGACCCCAAAGGCACACTTTTCAGGGTTCAACTTCATATTATACTTCCTCAATACCTCAAAGGTTTCCTCCAAATGACTTAAATGGTCTTCTGCATAAAGACTCTTAACAAGCATATCGTCTATATACACTTCCATTATATTACCTATTTGCTTTTCAAACATTTTATTTACTAACCTTTGATACGTGGCCCCGACATTCTTTAGTCCAAAAGGCATAACTTTATAACAATAAGTACCAAAAGTAGTTAAAAAGATATTTTTTCTTGATATTTCGAGTGCATCCTTATTTGGTTATACCCAGAATACGCATCAAGAAAACTCATTATCTCATGCCCGGCCGTAGCATCGATCATCTAATCAATGTTCGGTAGCGGAAATAAATATCTAGGACATGCCTTATTTAAAATTTTGTAATCAATGTACATTCTAAATTTATTTCTCTTTTTAGGTACTACAACTACGTTTGCTAACCAATCCGAGTATTTTATCTCCCGGGTTGATCTTACATTAAGTAGTCTAGCTACCTCTTCCTTAACAAACCTATTGTGGAGTTCGGCTATCAGCCGTTTCTTCTGTCATACTGGTGGAAAATTGAGATCCAGGCTCACCTTATGAGTTGTGACTTCTGGAGGAATGTCTGTCATATCTTCATGAGACCATGCAAAGCAATCACTGTTAGATATTAAATATTTAAGAATTAAATCCCTAAGCTCTGGGTTAATTCGGTGCCCATGTATACATTCCTATTGGAAATTTCCAGATATAATGCAATCTGCTCCAACTCCTCTACAGTGGACTTAGTGGTATCTGATTCATCTAATACCTGAAAGCATCTGGGTACTTGATACCAGTCTGAAAACTCTTCATCCTGATAGGTGGCTACTGATTCTACTGGCGGGACCTGGTTAACCTCTTCGGCTACAGGCTCTGCTTTCTGTAATTTCTATTTGAGGTCTGTTGCCATCTCTGATTCCTTTATAGAAAACATTTCCCTTATAGCAGGTTGTTCACCCCGAATTTGTTGAATTCCTTCCGGTGTCAAAAACTTCACCAACCGATGCAAGGTTGATGGGACCGCCTTCATATCATGTATCCACAATCTTTCAAATATTACGTTGTACCTCATATCCCTATCGAGGACATAAAACCTTGTCAACTTAATAACCCACATCGTGTCCACCGGTAGGTCTACTTCCCCCTTCGTAGTTTCACTTGACATATTGAAACCTGAAAGAGTTCTGGCAGCCAGAACTATTTTATCTGCCATATTCATTTCTCCCACCACCTTCAATCTAACTATGTTAGCTAAACTTCCATGATCAATTAGAACCATTTCGACCTGGTAGAAATCAATAGGCACCGTGATTACCAATACATCATTATGATGGAAGATTACTCTGGCCGCACCTTCTTCAGTGAACGTGATAGTATGTTCGTCAGGTATCTCCCGGAATCTCTTTTCCAGGGTCATAGAGATTTTCATCTTTTTAGCCATCGTGAATGATGTAGCGGCAATCGTTGATCCATCATAAATCATGTTTATAATATGAGGCGATGCAGTCGGATTAGACTTTCCTTCGGCGGGTGGTCCCCGCTCATAATTGTTCTGAGGTCTTTCACTTATATACTTTCGGAGATGGCCCCTGCTTAACATTTTTGCCATCTCTTCTCGTAGATGTCTACAATCCACTATTTTATGCCCGTGAGTTTCATAAAAATCACACTAGATAGACTGATCTCTTTTACTTGGATCAGACTGAAATGGTTTCGGAGGTCGAGACACCGGATGCGTCCTCAATACCGCCACCATCTACTCTTCATTGATGCTAAAGTTGTATTCAGATAATTTTGAATATCCGGTACCCTTCTCAAAATTCTCCGATCCCTAATTGTTTCATCCGGAACCTCATTTTTTATTGGATTTATCAGAAGAGCAGAAACGATGTCCCCCTCCTTGCTTTCCGGTGGGAAGATAAGGTTGATATCGGTTCTTCGAGGAATTCTTTTTCTTCACCTTTGTGAAGATACTACCGGTCTTAAGTCCAAGCATATCATCCTCAATTCATATCTTGGACTTATACAGGTTGTGCACGTATTCCCAAGAGGTTGCCTGGAACTCTATTAGGTTTTTTGAGCTTTTGGGAAGCATCCGAACCTACCGGATTCAACCCTTTCATGAAAGCCTCTGCAGCCCATTCATCCGGGACTGCTAGTAACAGTATTCGCTCCTTCTGGAACCGTGTAACAATGCCCCTAAGGTGTTTTGATTCTCCTTACGCAATGCGGAAGATGTTCGCTTACGTGGTTTCACCTTCCGAGCCCCTGTATGAGCCTTTATGAACATGTTTGCGAACTGGGTGAATGAATCGATTGAATGCTCGGGGAGTTGTGAATACCACGTCAGAGCTCCATTAGTAAGTGTCTCAACAGACTTTTTAATAAGAATCGATTCTATCTCATGTTCTCGTACACCATTCCCCTTTACGGCCGTAGTATAGGCTAGGATATGCTCATGGGGATCGGTAGTTCTATCATAACTGGCTGTAGTACCGATCCCCATGAGCATATCCTAGCCTATACTACGGCCGTAAAAGGGAATGATGTACGAGAACATGAGATAGAATCGATTCTGGCCACAAAAGTCATTTTGAACCTTTTGGGTATTAATTCAGGCGCAACCTTTGGCTTATACACCAATTGAATATACTTCTTCGCATTTGGGCTGTCAGCCACTGGTGGCCCCCTGGTATTTGACTGAATTGGCGCCAAAACTCTTGGGCAGTTTTATCTACCTTCTCTTCATTAGTATCAACTTTGCTCGTCATGTCCCTCATGAATTTCAAGACCTTCTCCTGGAATAAGTTTTCAGGGACCTCGCTCTCTCAACCACCATTTGTTGATCTTCCTTGGTTATCATCGGTTTTGCATTGATCACCACTGGTCTCTCTATGTGTGTTTAGTGGAGGGGTCGATTCTCATATCAGAGTACTGCCAGCATTTATAGACATGAACTCCTCCTGAAATCGCTTCATACGCTCCAACTATGCGTTTATTGCAGCATTCTGCACTCGAAGATTTTGTATGGCTTCCCCAGGTATTTCATCAGTGGGATCATCCCCATGTTGAGTTCATCCTCACGGGTGACACCATCTGTAAACATTGGGTCTCTAGGTGTCACACCATTTGGCCCCAGATTGCCAGTGTTTCCCCCGATGTTACAACTGTTTTCACCTAGTATTGTCATCCTATCTTATCTAAACAAACAAACAAAATTAAAGGAAAAAGTAAATTAATAGAGGGTTACTTGTGACACCACAAATGCCCAGGCCCCATAGTGGGCGTCAAACTATTTACCCGTAAAACAGTACAATTAGATTTGTATACGTGGTCAAGGACACGTGGATCTCAAGTGATACGTTAAATAAGAATTATACTTAAGACAAATAAAAATAAGACAAAGTAAGCAATAATTAGCCTGAGCCTTGGGATAGCTTCTGAGCAAAAGTGACGATAACTTGCATGAAAGCACATAAATCAAGAGAATATTAGTAAGTATATTGTGATAGCAAGAATCTGATGGGTTACAATGGAATAATGTGCCCTATTTATATATGAGCTACATGGGTACACAGCCCACAAAATATGCCCTCATAAATGCAGGAGAATGAATGATGTAATAATTGGACAATCAATCTCTCAATAAATGCTATTAAAAGGTTGTTGGGAGTCGTGTGATCGGATTTAGTAACGGTCGTCTATTATGGTGCAAAACGACTCTTAGCATTCTTTAATACCAGTATCGACTTTGCTCATGTCGCTCTTGGAACCATACATATCAAACTGGGAGTGCTATAAACTGACGTGGATCTGACTCAGCATTATACTCCACTTGTCTCACCATAATTCATCCAACCGTCTTAAACAAATTTTGCCCTATACAAACAGTAAATTAAAATAACACCTATATGATGAATTGAAGTTTGAATTTGCCTTCTCTGCAACTAAATAGACGAAATAAAATACGAAGAGTACTTACTGCAGCAGAGCAGCATTAGCTGAATTTTTTCAACAAAAATTAACGAAGATTGAGTTACATTCAACATATACCTTTGACATTTTGCAATCATGAGTAGCAACGACAAATTGAAAGATGTTACAAAATTACCCAAGTCATGTCTTACTTTGTACACTTGGTGTATCGGGGAAAACAAGGCCTGGGGAGAATGATCGGGCAAGCACATGAGGGCCCGGGAGTTCTTCACAACTTGCTCTCATTCCCACCAACCCACGTCACATCTGTCAGTCTCGATCTTCGTTCCTTAGTAAAGGGGCGCGTTAGTTTTGTGATAAACGCCATCACCCATTCACCCGTACTTTAGGGTTGAAAAGTCTAGTTTTATTTTGAATAAATGTAACTTCGAGGGGAAGGAATAGGAGATCTCACCTTCTACACTTGTAACCCTAGCAACATTTTTCTCTCTAAGCTTGAAATATACATTTTCATTCTTGAGTTCTTATTAACATATACTCGCGCAATTTTTACTAGTTTTCCATAGCATTATACTGGGTTCAACGAGAACCCCTTGTAGAGTTCGTGATCAGATATTATTAACGTGTACAATATCCTTACACCATAATTAGAATATATCACACATATATTGTGTAAATATTTAGTGATGTATAATTATGTTAAACCTATGATTCTTATTGTATTAGGATTCTACATTGTACACTATATATATTGTATCAATGAGAAAGACTCCCCAAGGGAGATTAATACAATTTCTACATGGTATAAAGAGCCAAAGCTCTAAAAACCTAGACTCTTCTCTTTCGGTTGCCGCCCCCTCCCCCCTCCTAAAAATTTTCCGGACGACGGTGTACCTCCCCCCTCTCTCAGTTTTTTTATCTTCTTTGTTTCACCTTCTTGAAAATAATCCACTTTAATGACCCCTCCCACAGCAACCTCAACCTCATCCGTCGTCACTAAATCACCATTCTCACCCTCTGTTCCAACACTACTAACCCACACCAACATCAAGAACTTCGTTTCTATAATTCTTGATCAAGAAAACGGTCAGTATTCTCCATGGGTTGAATTATTCCGTATCCACGCATGTGTCTATAACATGCTGGATCACATTGAAGACTCTCTCCCTCGCCCTATTGAGGTTGATGATATCACTTGGCGTTGTTTAGATGTCGTTGTCAAACAGTGGATCTATGGCACTATTTCTCAGGACCTTCTCCTAACTATTCTGAAAACTGGCGCCTCTGCACGCGAGTTATGGACTCGGTTAGAATAAATATTTCAGGACAATATGCACACGCGTGCTGTCTATCTGGAAGAACAATTTAACAACAAACGTCTCGAAAATTTCTCTAACATGTCCGAATACTGCAAGCAATTGAAACTCTTGGTGGACCAATTATCAAACGTGAAAACGCCCGTTTCCGAAACAAATATAGTTCTCCAACTAGTCACAGGTCTTCCAAAAGGTGAGTATGATACCCTAGTCACGATGATACAACAGGCCAATCCCTTACCCAGTATAAGGCCCTTTCACAATTATTGTTGGAGGAAACTCGACGTGCAAAACAGGACGAGCATAACCAAAAGGCATTAGCAGTTGAAACATCTGCGCAAAGTACCATTACCATCGGCCAGCCACCACTGTCTGAAAATAATCAGCCACGGAACAACAGCGGCGGCAGGGGACGAGGCAGCGGACGAGGAGGTAAATGACACGGGAAAGGGGGTCGCGGCCAGCAACCCAATCACCAGCCGCAGCAGCCCAATCATCCCTCCAGTGGACCGGCCCAGCGCCTTATTCTCAGTAGGGCAGTTGGGTCACCTATCCACGCAGTAATTCATCCCAGTTCTCTTTCCAGCAACAGGGCTTGCTATGCCCAATCCCTGGATATCGGTCAGCCCAATTACCGCAATATCAAGCTCATATCACACGGGCCCAGTACCCGCAACACTCCACAGGTCTGTCCCCCACTGATTTGGGCCAGACGTTCAGCAGCTTGAACTTGCAGCAACCCGATGAAAATTGGTACATGGATTCGAGAGCCATATCTCATCTCACCCCGTCTGCAGGTAATCTCTCCCAACTATTTCGTTTAAAGTCTCCTCAATTTAGTACGGTTGGAAATGGTCACCGCATTCCAATTCGGGGTTATGGTACCGCATATACTCAACTGCCTCACCCACCCTTCTCCCTAAACAATGTCCTTTATGCCCCAAACATCATAAAAAGTTTAATATCCATTAGGAAATTTACTCGTAACAATTCTGTGTCTGTTGATTTTGATCCATTTGGTTTTACTGTGAATGATCTACGTACGGGAACACCTCTTACGAGATGCAATAGCACATGGGACCTATATCCATTCCCGCCCTCTTCCGCTGAAAGCTCCTGCTCACACACCTCCCTAGCTACTCTGTCTCCGTCAACTTGGCACAATAGACTTGGACACCCAGGAGCTAATATTTTTAATTTTCTTTGAAGTAATAATTTCATTCATTGTAATGGGAAACTTGCCCAAAACTTCGTTTCTCGTCAATTAGGCAAACATGTTCGTCTTCCGTTTAAAAATTCTTTTAGAGTTATGTTTGCTCTGTTTGATATTGTTCATGTTGATTTGTGGATATCCCCCCATTACTAGCTCTCTGGGTCATAAATACTATCTAGTCTTATTAGATGATTACTCTCACTATATCTGGATTTACCCACTAAAATTCAAGTCGGAAGTCTTGGCCAAATTCCTTGAATTTTGCACTTTTATCAAAACGCAATTTGAAAGAGCCATAAAGTATTTTCAATGTTATAATGGCCGCGAATTTAATAATTCTGCATTTCAAAAAATTTGCAAAAATAATGGCATGGTTTTTCTATTTTCGTTTCCTCACACGTCTCCTCAAAATGGCAAAGCAGAATGAATTATCCGCACCATAAATAACATGGTTCGTACTTTCCTATTTCATGCCTCGCTCTCTCCCGCATTTTGGGTCTATGCAGTCAAAATGGTAGAATATATCCTCAATATTTTACCCACTAGTACTCTTCATAACATGACCCTAACCAAAATTTTATAGTGTAGGATCCCCTCCTATGATCACCTTCGGATATTCGGTTGTCTTTGTTACCCAAATCTCGCTTCCACCGCCCCTCACAAATTAGCAGCCCGCACCACCCTGTGTGTCTTTGTAGGATTTTCGTTGAATCATAGGGGATATTTGTGCTACGACTTGTCCACTCGTCAAATTCAAGTATCTCATCACGTCACATTTGATGAGACCACATTCCGATTTTCGAACGTTCAAAACTTCTGAAAATCGGACTATACTTTCCTTGACGAGTCTGACCTCTCTCCCGTCACCCTCCGTGAATTGTGTCAGTCCACCACCATCAACTAATATCTGCCACCTGCTACCGCTGCCACAGACCACACTTCGGCGTCTCTGCCACCTGTCATCTCTCTGTCACTGTCACCACCGATTGCCACCGCCATCGGCCCACTATCTCACTACCATCACCGGTCACCATCCCTGCACTTGCGTCATCACAGCATCCCCAACACCACCCCGCTACCACACCAAACATCGGAAACCTACCTAGTACAACTAGCTTACCACCACTAAAATAGAATACCGGTCCCGTCCCACCTCTGACACCGTACCCCATATCATCAACCTCAGCCAACCTCGATCTACCAAGATTGGCGACACCACACAACCCAACAACTGCTCCCGGTCATGACCCACCCAGATCAGAGACCACACCACCATCCACCACTGTTCCTAGTCACCAGACAAACATACCACCACAACACCCAACTCTGAACCCACGCAGTGAACCCAACCCATCTTCTAACCAGAATAGTGCACCCAACCCGACACCCAATGATCATACTCAGCCAGCACCCTCGCACCCTATGGAAACCTGTGCCCAACACGTAATTTTCAAAATCAAAGTCCAATTTAACCTGTCTACACAAACCATATCCCCAATTCCCCAAAGCCCAAAATTTTCCAACCTAGACCCAAATTGGAATGCGGCCATGTGTGAGAAGTTTAATACTTTAACGAAACAGCGTACTTGGGATTTTGTTCCTAGACTGGAGGAGGTGAATGTGATTCGTTGCATGTGGTTATTTCGTCACAAATACAGAGACAATGGTGATCTTGAGAGGTATAAGCGAGACTTGTTGCTAATGGCACTAATCAGCAGGAGAGTATTAATTGTGGTGAGACGTTCAGTCCGGTTGTTAAATCGGTTACCATTCGCATAATTCTGAGTATAGCTATGGGCAAACATTGACTTATTCATCATCTTGATGTGAAAAATGTGTTTCTATAAGGGGACCTGAAAGAAACGGTTTACATGCACCAACCACTTGGATTTGTCCACCCAGTAGTTGCTCAGTATGTATGTCATCTCCGCAAGTCACTTTATGATTTAAAACAGGCCCCTAGAGCGTGGTATGATCGTTTTGCACAGTTCATTATGCGTATTGGGTTTACATGCAGCAAGTGTGATAACTCTCTCTTTACTTTTCATAGAGGCCGTGACATTACTTATTTATTATTATATATGGATGACATTGTTCTTACTGCTTCTACCGCTATGTTGAAAAATAAGATTATTGCAATGCTCAAAACTGAATTTGCTATGACTGGTTTGGGAAAGTTGAGTTATTTTTTGGGAATCTCAGTGACTAGTTTTGTAGACACTATGTTTCTGTGCCAGCGTAAGTATGCAGAAGAGATAGTGCACAGAGCTAAGATGGATAATTGCAAAATCATATCCACTCCGGTTGATTCTAAATCCAAACTTAGTGTCGTAGATGGTAATCCAGTGACAGATCCTACTCTGTATAGGAGTCTAGCATGTGCACTTCAGTATCTCACTTTCACCAAGCCTGCCATTATCTATGTTGTTCAGCAGGTATGTTTGTTTATGCATGCCCCCAGGGAGCCTCGTTTTACTGCCCTTAAACATATCATTCGATATGTTAAAGGCACACTTGATTATGGACTACACATATACCCCTTCGCACCTAACAAGTTATTATCATATACAAATGCAGATTGGGCGGGATGTCCGGACACACGCTGCTCTACATCCGGCTACTGTGTATTTTTTGGGGATAATCTCATATCTTGGTCTGCCAAGCGGCAAGCCACATTATCCCGTTCGAGTGCCGAAGCAGAGTATAGAGGAGTTGCTAATGCTATTGTTGAGATATGTTGGCTCTGTAACCTTCTTTTGGAGCTTCGGTGTCCTTTACATAAAACGTCTCTGGTGTACTGTGATAACATATCCGCTATATACCTGTCTCACAATCTAGTTTAGCGTCAGCGAACCAAGCATATTGAGATGGACATCCACTTTGTTCGTGAGAAGGTTGCTCTCGACTATGTTAGAATATTGCATGTGCCTTCTTCATATCAGTACGCGGATACCTTCACGAAGGGCCTCCCGAGACAACTGTTCATTGACTTCAGATCCAGTTTCAGCGTCCGACCTCCTCCCGCTCCGACTGAGGGGGTGTATTGATGTGTATAATATCGCTACACCATAATTAGAATATATCACATATATTGTGTAAATATTTAGTGATGTATAATTATGGTAAACCTAGGATTCTTATTGTATTATGATTCTAAATTGTACACTATATTTATTGCATTAATGAGAAAGATTCCCCAAGGGAGATTAATACAATTCTACAGATGCGACTCACTTATCTTTAACCCTAATCTCCTAACAAATTTAACTGAGCATCCTTAAATCATTTTAAGAGGTAAAGACTTATTAGTTGTGCTATGTTATATAATACATGCATATATTAACAAAAATCTTCATAGTCAAGTTCACACCACTTCTTTTAGCCAATCCAAAACGTTGGGAAGTTGTCATCTATCCAAATTCATAACGCCCTTGACCTTATTAGAAGGGCCTGAAAGTCCATATAATTAAGTTGTTGCCTGTCGACTGACTTAGAGAAGTTAGTTTGTCTGCCACTTGTGAGATTTCTACTTCAAAGTTGTTTTACTTGTGTTTCTTTTTAGCAAGAATCATCACTTGCCCATCTGAATGAAAATTATATTTAAAGCTTTTTGGTGGTCGAAGGACTTCAAAATTTATTCTTATTTTGGATGCCTTTAATTAATGCTTAATTAAAGTTCTAGATGATGATGCTCTGTTTGTGTTTGCACTTTGAAGTGTGTCATTGGGTGCTTAAATTTCAAAATATAGCATGCACCTTATTGGTGTCCGATGTGCACAGATAGAAATTAAGGTGTGAAAGAAAAATTTCAGAGGCAATAAAGGAATTAACAAACTTATAAGTAACTGTATATTAGGTGATATGTTTCTATTACACCCCAAATCCAAATCACACTACAGAAATATATCAGATAGGAAATCAAAGGAACGTTATCGAGCAGAAAGCTTTATTATTATTACAGAAAGAAAGCTTTAATAACAACGTCACACACAGTTGAGAATAATATTCTCAGCAATTGCAAGGGTCACAGGTGCAGCTTGATCCACACTTGCATCCATTTCCCCCTTCTGCTGCTGCTGATTCCTCAACCCTACCGTAGCTGCAAATTAATTCAACATAATTAGCGTTCCAATTTCTATATATTCTTTTCCGATTTTAATAAATATATGTTTAAACAAAAAAAAAAGGCGAAAACAAGAATAAAAATTAGACGTACTTGTTCATGGGTGCAACACCTTGAACGATGGTAAAGGTAATGGACTTCTCCACGTCGGGGTACATTCCACATCTACAACATATCATCAACACACACAATTAGTAACAAGTTAAATCTTCCTTGTTTTTTACGTGGGTGGAAAAAAAAGGAGTGATGCACATAGGCGGCTTTAGGGTGAATTCTGTATAAATTCATTGCATTTGACTCTATTAACTATATACACACAAGCAAACACAAAATGAAATTTATATGGCACTCAAGGGCGGAGGGAGAGTATTAGCTACATGTCATTTAATGACAAGTTCAGAATTCATAAACTTTAAATTCTGACACCGCTTCTGATTCCACTCATCCAAACCTATAGATTCTAAATCTTGAAATCGTCTGGTCAAGAACTCAAGAAGATTAATAATTTCACGGGATGATCAAATTAAACTTACCCTCCACAGCCGCTGCCACACTTGGAGCCAGATCCACAGCCACAGCTTCCTCCACAGCAAGACATGTTTTCCTAATTTGTTGTTTGAGATAAGAGAGATTTGTTGTAATTGAAAGTTTATTCACTAATGCAAGTTGTAGTTGTGATGAAATGTGAAGCATAGAGTGGGCTTTTTATAGGAGAAAAGAGGATAAAATTGGTGATTGAGTGTGTGACACGTTGACAATTAAATGGGAATTTGTATACTAGTGTTTAATAATTTATGTCAGAAATATCTTTTTAGAGAAGAAAAGGCATGAAACTTGCTCCCATAGAGAGTTTGAGAATGAGAGTTTCATTTATTTAATTTTCTTGTCTAACGAAAATAGAATTGTTCAGCCGACAATGTTTGACATTCGTGTGGTGGGTCCTTGAGATTAAATTATGAGAAAGAAAAAGTACGCTATTGGCCCTAAAATATTCGCTGCACAACTATTTAGTCCTTAACTACGTTTAGGAGAAAAAATGACTTTGAGCTTCTTAAACATTTTCCCTCTATTTTATATTGATGTATGTGATATTATTTTTTTATCATATCATCCAAAAAAATGTTAAATCTGATGATAATTTAACTTTAAACTTTTATTTTATTTTTAATGATTTTTTTATAATCATACAAATGTTATAACCACAAAACTTTATAATACGACAATTTTTTTTTAAAAAAAAATTATCTTTCTTAAACTCCATGGCGAATCAAAGAACCTAACAAAAATTGAAAGAAAGGACGTAGTAATTTTAGCACTTTATTTAAGTATCATTAAATATTTCTTTACGTTCATTAAATACGGGCAATTTAGAGAATATTTTGAAGAGCACATTGGAATTCACTTATAAGACGGTGATTTCTAAAGAAAGGCTCTGTCTTCGAACATTGGTTGATCCAAATTTAGTGTGATAGCTATTGCTTTGTATAAGGCTTTCTCTTTCTTAGCATTTCACCCCACTTTTGTGTCACGACTCTTAGGCCTCATTTATATGCATTTAATGAAGGTTTGAATCTTAATCATTCAAATTCAGCTCATTAAATACATTTGTTTTTAAGGTTTGAATCTTAACCATTCAGATTCAGTCCATTTGTTTTCTTTTCTTATGGAGCCTCTTAATGGGCCTGAATGTATCCGAATGAATTAGATTTGTAATAGAGTCTTAACACCATTCAAACTCATTTAAAATATCTTTTTTTTACAATTCTTTCACGACTTCTCTTCTCAACAAAAATTTCATGCCTCTAGTTATCTTTTTTCAACCATATATTATCAAGAACTTTTGTTGCTGCAAATATTAATTGATTAACTATAACAACAAAAATATTTCTTGAAGTTTTTTTTCACTCGGTCAAAAAAATTATTTGAAATCATATGTATCTTACCCAGTTCATGATCTATTTTGCACCAGAAAAATTAAATTCGAGTGAATCCATCTTTTCAATAAAATCCCTACCTTCATCTCTCATTTTTTGAAAGATCGCAGTGACTCTATAATTTAATGTTTCTCGAGACAATAACAATGAATTGAAAAAGAAAAAAAAAGCTTGAATACTACATAACCCTCTAATCAAATTTGGAACTAAATTCATAATACCAAGCTTCAAGAATCAACAGAGAATGCTTAAAACTTGTGTCAAGCATTAAAAGTTTCCTCCTTTTAATCTTATTTGAACAAAGTCTCTTAATAGAAAACATCTTGTAAGATTCGGCCATAACAACTCTCTTTGAATGACTTTCAGTTGATTGAGAAAGGTTTACCATTTTAATAATAAGCACAAATTCTTAGAAAATTCATGTTACCTTGTTACAATAATTTTTTATATTGATGCATAAATTTTATTTGCATTTCATATAGTTCAAATTTTATATTTATAGAAAATAAAAAAGGAGATAATTTAAATTTTTAATCAAATATAAATATTCAAAATACTATTTTCTATCAAAAAGTAAATTTATTTTGCTGAAATGAGATTTTATAATATTTTATAGATATTGTGGTTAATTTCATATGCACATTCAGATATTGAAAACAAATTGTCTTCATCATTCAGTATTCAAATCCAGAGACAACATCTTAATATTCAGATGTGTATTCAGATTCATACATCTAGATCTTAATAATGCACATCTTAATATTCATATGTGTATTCAGATTCAGACGTCTTAATCTTAATGAAAACAAATGAGGTCTTAGTCATTTAACTAAAAATAGAAGGATTTATAGACTCTTTCTCGCTTTAACATACTAAATAACATTATCCAATTGGTATCGAATTGTTGGTATCTTGTCGAAGGCGACATTAATTTCTTACCTATATAATTTTATTCCACTTGCTTTTGATAAATGTAGACCTTTTATTTGTTCGAATAAATAATTTCTAAAAGCATCGACAGGACCATATTCATTTTCCGTCTCAATCAATCCAAGTAGGCACATTTGGAGTTTTATATTCTTGAAAATCTCGCAACATAACAACCAAAGAAAATGGTCTTTGTTAAATTCTCCATATCAACTTATTTGATAGTAGTAGGAGCTTGTCTTAGATTTTAACAATTATGAAAACTTGCGCCACCAAGTAGGCGTTAAAAAGAGGGGCACAAGACCCATAAAATAAGCATTGATTTTGTATTCGGTACGATGCAAAAGATTAAAAAGGTTTGCAGTCTTTCAAAAGCAATGTTGCTTAAATCTGTCAGGAAAAGGAGAAGAAATTCCATATCTTTGAGTGTGATTATCAAATCTTCATCGTGTTTGTGCCCTTCATTTGCGAGAAAGTCGACACATTGGTTCGCCTCTCTTCGTACTACTAATAAAATTAAAATTAACGACGAACAAATTCTGTAGCTAAATGAAAATTCGTCGCCAATCCTATTTAGCGGCGGATCAACGACATATTATAAAAAAAATGGTTAGCCACAAGAAATTTAGCGATAGATTAGCAATGAATCAGTAGCTAATATAATTCTATTTTTTTGTTTTTTTTTGTAATGTGAGATGTGTTTGATAGAGGTCTTGTTAACATTCAATGAATATCTGCAATCTTCAATAATGGTCTTAAGAGAATCATCGATGTTGTATGTCCTCATTCTTAATTAATTTGTTTCCTAAAATGAGCATGAATACTCGTACTACTAAAGGATGTGATGGAATAGTAAAAAGAAATCGTCCTTAACGAGATATTTCAGGTTCGATAATAAAAATTAAGTCCTCTTTAATAAAGAGTGTTAAAACCTTCATATTGAATTTTCCATTGTGCCAATTTAGACAAGTAAAGCTAGTGAGTTTCGGATAATAAGAAACTAGGAAATGCTCATAGAAAGTCCTTTTCATACTTGTATTTTCAACATTAATTTATTTATATATTAATATAAGCATTATGAAACACTGCTTATGTATAAGAAACCGTCTTTCGCTAGTTTCAACTCTTTTGAGAGCTCTGAAAATGAAACTAATTTGTTTACTCATAACGTGCTAAACAATAAATACGAATCTAATACCAAAGTCAAGAAGAAATGTTCTTTTTTATAACAGTAGTAGTAGGATAAAGATTGGGTGCGCACACTTCGACTATTTCATCTGGTACTTGTTATCTCCCATAACACAGGTAGAAGGTAGCTTTCTCTACCAAAGATCAAGTAGATGCGAGAAATCATCTAGTGTTCTTTTTAATAAGAAAAGACCTAGTGTTTTCTTACTTTGAAGAAGTGGGGTCCAGTGGGGTTCAACAGTTAATTTAAAATAGTTAGTTAGTTCAGGTTGTTATAAATTAGTTATTAGTCAAATCTTGATTGGTTAACAATAATAACATAGCTAGTGAAATTCATAATGTGGGTCTCGAAAAGCTTAATTAGTTAGTTAAGTGTAATTAGTAGACAAGGTCGATTAAGTGTGTCTATATTCATTGTAATCTCTCATTGTTAGTTAGAGTTGTACATTCAAATATTTTATTGACTCAATGAAAGCTACAATTCTCCCATTTCAGTTTTCCTTCTTCATCATCATCTTTAACCACCATTGATGCTCATAGTTGTGCTCTTTCTTCATGGTATTAGAGATTCTCTGTTAGATCCGACTAAGCTCAGGTACGAGTAGTGTTTTCAATATCGCAGCGATCGTAATTTGTGATATTGCAGTTGCGATTTGAGTTTTCGTTGAAATCGTGGTCGAGTGCTTGTTTTTATATCAATCGCGATTTCTGTGTGTATTTTTTGATCAATTGCATGTGTTAATCACTGATAGATGAAATATATATCAATCTTTAAAAATTAGGGTTGAATTTCAAAGTTTTGATAACGAATTGAAGATGTTGATTATCTGCGAGTGCGATTCCAACTCGAATCAATCTAGGTCATTATTACAATGTTGAACGGTGAAGAAACTCCTCCCAATGGTGATAATGTTGCAAATGCAAGCTCACAACAAGTTGAAGATGTTCATCACAATCATCCACTGTATGTTCATCTTTCAGATACACAAGGTTCGGTACTCATCTCTGTGCAACTTCAAGGTACTGAAAATTACTCTCTGGAGCAAATCACTTATGATTGTGTTACGTGGTAAAAATAAGCTAGGTTTTGTGCTAGGAACCTGTAAAACGAAAATGTATGAATCTAAGTTTCATGAGTTATAGGATAGATGCAATGTTATAGTCTTAGCCTGGATAATGAATACAGCGTCAAAAAATCTAATCAGTATTGGGATTCATGCAACTGATGCTCATAAGTTGTGGGAAGACTTTAGAGAAAGATTTGATAAGGTGAATGCCTCTAGGACCCTTTACTTGCATAAGGATATTGCAACCCTAACACATGACACTTCATCAGTTTCTGTTATTTCTCAAGGCTAAGGGAATTGTGGGATGAATTTCAAGCCCTAATTCCACCTCTATCATATACATGCCCTGAGTCAAAGCAATACAAGGATCACTTTAACTTGCAAAGGTTGTGGCAGTTTCTCATGGGCTTAAATGAGTCCTATGATCATGCTAAGAGTCTAAGTGTTGATGACTGTTCAATTACCAAATGTGAACCAAGCTTATGCTATGATAGTCAATGTTGAGATTCAAAGGAGAAACAGTTTTAGTGGCTCATCTTCTGTCACAGTGGCTGAGAGCAGTGATACAATTGCATTGATGAACAACAGATGAAATACATCCTCTGCTCATATGAATAATAGAATAAACAATAATGGAAGAAGTAGTGGTTTCAGATCTAGAAGCAATTTTAGGAATCAGAACTATGGGAACAAGTCTTTTCTTGTGTGTGAGTATTGCAACTACAAAGGACATACTAAAGACACTTGCTACAAGCATCATGGCTATCCAACAGACTTTAAGTATATGAAGAAAGGATCACCTTCTTCTAATTCCTATGTTAATAATGTGGTTGATACAGGAAGTCAACAAGTTGATCTGCAGGGTAATGCCAAAGAAAGCTCCTCATCCAGCAACTCTTCTGCACCTTTTTTCACTCAAGATCAGTACAACTAGATTTTGCAGATGCTCAGTAAGGGAAAAGGCATAGATCCTGTTGCAAACTCTGCTAATGTTGGTGCAGCAGGTAATGTGGTTGCGCGTATGTCAAAAACTACTGAGTGTGATTGGGTAGTGGATATTGGAGCATCCAATCATATGGTGCATACCTTAAACTTGCTAAGTAAGTGGGAAGAACTAGCAAGTACGCATAAAAATCAAGTCAATTTTCATAATGAAGGAAAAATATCTATTAGTCATAAAGGTGTAGCTTCAGTAGTTGAGAATAAGTCTGTGCAAAATGTCTTATACATATCAGACTTCAAATTCAACTTGCATCTGTTTCTCAGATTACAAAAGAGTGGCAATATTTTATTGAATTGTTTCCTGATTTTTGTGTGTTTTAGAAACTCTCAAATGGGAAGGTGATAGGGATTGGTAGAGAGGATCATGGATTGTACATAATCAAGGCTGGTTCTACAGAAGGCTCCTTGAATAAATCAGCAGTTGTGCCCACTACTCTGCTGAGTTCTACTACTAGTACTATTACTGCTGTAAATACAAATAATGTTGCTTGTAAGTCTGTTGACAGTAAGTCTTGCAGTGGAAATTTCATTTGGCATAGAAGGCTAGGTCATGCTCCCCTAGTTGTGTTGAGAAAGATAAGTAGTATTCAAGGTTCTTCATTGCAAGATCATGTTTGTACAGTTTGCCCACTTGCTAAACAAATAAGGTTGCCTTTCTCTCTCAGTACTACCTCTATTGTTCACTCTTTTGATTTGGTGCATGTTGATGTATGGGGTCCCTACAGGGTACCTTCTCACAATGGTAAAAGATATTTCATGACACTAGTAGATGATCATTCTAGGTACACATGGATTTTTCTTATGCATACTAAGGCAGACTCCATAGTAGTACGTAGATAGTTTCTTATGTTTGTCAAGACTCAGTTTAACTGTACTAGTAAGTGTCTTAGGTCTGACAATGGTACATAGTTTCTAAATGAACAAGTAACTAGTATGTTGAATGAATTAGGAGTGATTCATCAAAGTTCTTGTGTATACACTCCTCAACAAAATTGAGTTGTTGATAGGAGACACAGATATATTCTTGATATGGCTAGAGCTCTTATTTTTCAAGCACACCTGCCTTTAAAGTTTTGGAGTGAGTGTGTCTTAACTGCAGTATACATCCTAAATAGACCGCCTTCTATTCTACCAAAAATAAGTTCCATTTGAAGTGTTCTTCCATAGATCACCTTGTCTTCAAAATCTAAGAGTCTTTGGTAGCTTGTGTTATGCTACTAATGTTAAGAAAATTGATAAGTTTTGTCACATAGCTATTCCAACTGTCCATTTTGGTTATGCTTCCTCTCAAAAGGGTTATGTTCTATATGATATCACCTCCAAATTGTTATTTGTAAGTAGAGATGTTATCTTCAAGAGACACATATTCCCCTTTAAAGAAATGACTTCAGAATGTTCTCCTATATTTCTAGTTCTTGAGTTCAATCACTCAGATTCATCCTCCTTCTAGCCCTAATTCTTCTATAGCAACTGAGTCTGACCATAATATGGTTGGATCATCTATCACCACCTCTCATTCTGAACCTTCTATTGAGATTAATGATCTGCCTAATAGTCATAACTTACAAGTTGCTCCTGCAGTTCCTCCTCCAACTATCTCTGATGTCAGAAAATCCAGCAGACCATTTAAATCTCCTATTTGGATGAACGATTACATTGTTAAATCTAATAGTTCTACTTGTCCATATCCTATTTCAAGCTCTGTGTGCTATGATCATCTATCCCTTCCTATAAAATCTCTTTGGCTGTTTATTCTGCTATTCAAGAACCTAGATCCTATGCAGAAGCTTGTAAAGATTCTCATTGGGTAGATGCTATGAAAGCTGAAATTACAGCTCTTGAAGAGAATAAGACTTGGTCTCTTGTACCATTACCTCCCAACAAAACTGCTAGTGCAAGTGAGTGTACAGAGTCAAGTATAAGTCCTCTGGTGAAATTGAAAGATACAAAGCTAGGTTGGTTGCAAAAGGGTATTCTCAGTAAGAAGGCTTGGATTACAAAGAGAATTCCAGTCCTATTGCCAAGATGGTAACAATGAGATCAGTAGTGGCCTTCACTACAACTTCTCAGTGGTTCATCTTCCAAATGGATGTCCACAATGCCTTTCTTCAAGGCGGTATCTTATAAGAAGTTTTCATGACTTTTCCTGATGGCTTTTCAAGACAGGGGGTGTAAGCTAGTGTGCAAACTTCACAAGTCACTTTATGGGCTCAAACAGGCCCCCGGGTAGTGGAATCTCAATCTTACTCAAGCTTTACTTGATCTTGGCTTTCAACAGTCACACTATGATTACTCCTTATTTACTCAAATAGTTGGTACTGATATTA
The DNA here is from genome assembly GCA_034509755.1 of Anisodus tanguticus. Lineage (NCBI taxonomy): Eukaryota > Viridiplantae > Streptophyta > Magnoliopsida > Solanales > Solanaceae > Anisodus > Anisodus tanguticus. The sequence goes on from CM067560.1 coordinate 10,577,043, forward strand.
TTATAGTACTGATTTATGTTGATGATTTGTTGGTAACTGGGAGCAATTTATCTCTTATTCAAAAAGTGATACTGGATTTGCAGCTTAAATTCAAAATGAAGGACCTAGGAGAGTTGAAATACTTTCTTGGCATTGAATTCTCAAGGTCTGATAGGAGTATACACGTGTCAGAGGAAATATTCTTTGGAGCTGGTGTCTAAACTTGGTCTAGCAGAAAGCAAGCCTGCATTTACACCTCTAGAGTTCAATCACAAACTGACCTCTATAGAATATGACAATGTGGTTCAGGTAAAGGAAGAAGCTGATGCATCTGTCAAAGACAAGGTACCTATAATTGACTAACAACTTAATGACAAAGAGATTTATCAAAGAATAGTTGGAAGGCTACTATATCTAACCATGACAAGGCCTGATCTGGATTTTGTTGTTCAAGTATTGAGTCAATAAATGCATGATCCAAAACAGTCTCATCTTGAGGCAGCTCTCAGAGTTGTGAGATATATCAAGTATACAACAGGACTTAGCCTACTCATGCCATCTTAAGGAGATAGTATGCTAACTGCCTATTATGACTCTGACTGGAGTGATTGTGTGGAATCAAGAAAATCAGTCACATGCTATGTGGTAAAATTTGGTGAGGCATTGGTATCATGGAAATCAAAGAAGTAAGAAACTGTGTCTAGGAGCTCTGCTGAAGCTGAGTTCAGAGTATGGCTTCAACAGTAGATGATATTACTTGGTTATGTGGTCTATTTAAAGAGCTTGGATCTCATATTTCTACACCAGTTCAGGTTTTCCGTGATAGTAAAGCTACCATTCAAATTGCAGCTCATCCTATATTCAAAGAAATAATAAAACATATAGATATTGACTGTCATTTTATAAGGGAAAAGATACAAGTAGGGAACATTACAACTCATCATATTGGGACCAAAGAACAACTTGCAGATCTGCTCACTAAAGGATTATGCAGACCTCGGCATGATTATCTGGTTGACAAGCTTGGAATGAAGAATCCATTTTCATTCTTCAGTTTGAGGGAATCAAGAGAAAGCTTATGTTGGTGTTCCATGGGGAAACTAGCTGGCTTGTAACCTATGAGTCCACTCTCTGCTAAAATATCAAGCACATATTTGCGTTGGCTTAATACGATTTCTGCTGGTGACTTTTCCACTTCAATGCCAAGAAAATATTTGAGCTTTCCAAGATCTTTGATATGAAATTTTGCATTTAAATGATCTTTCATCTTGGATATGCAATCAGAATTATTTTCCGTGATGATAAGATTATCCACATATATATAAGAATGACAACAAAAGAACCTCCAGGGTAGGACAATTAAATAAGGAATAGTCCGCATTTGATTACTAGAAACCAATGGAAAGTAAAGAAGTGGTGAATTTATGATACCAATTTCGAGATACTTAAAGAAGGCCAAACAACGATTTTTGTAATCAGCAGACTCTTCACTCCCCTTGTTTGGAAAAAAACTTGAGGAATATTCATGTAGACTTCTCCATGCAAGTCTCCATGTAGAAAAGCATTGTTGACGTCTTATTGGTGAAGTTCCTAATTTTGTATCACAACAACCGCCAACAGACAACGAATAGTGACAAGTTTTGCAACAAGTACAAATGTTTCATGAAAATCAACCCCTTTAATCTGAGTGTATCCTTTTTCTACCAAGCGCACCTTGTAGCGCTTGATACTGCCATCGGGTTTATATTTGACTTTATAGACCCATTTCGAATCTATAGCTTGTTTACCTAGAGGTAAAATCTGTAAAGTCCAAGTATCATTTGCTTCTAATGCCGAAATTTTCTTTGCCATGGCTTCTCTCCAATGTGTGCTCTTAACTTTTTGAGTAAAATATTTTTGCTCATCGCCGCACGAGATGCTTGCCAGAAAATCAATGTGAGTAGATGACATTTTAGAATATGAAATAGAGTGAGATAGAGGATGTACTATTGAGTTGGCTGATGGGGTAGACGAGAGCGAATGATCATTCAACTGAACAAGAGAAGGGGCAAAACATAATCATATCCTGAAAGCTTTTTCGAGATGTGTCACGAGCGTTTACCAGATGCAAGACTAGTAGAATCAATGTTATCAGATGTATTAGTTGGAATGATAAGAGAAGAATCTTGAGAAGAAGGTGCATAAAGGCTTGGTGAATTACTGGTGATAGAGAAGTGCTTGTGGATGTGGCTTCTGGATTCTCAATTGTAGTACAATTTCCATTTGTGTCACAATGCTCTAGGCAATTGGGTTCTTGTCTAGATGGTTCATCATATGCAATCGGTTGATCCAAGTCAAAACGTGGCATAATCTTTGCATCTTGATATCCTTCAAAAGGATAAATATCTTCAAAAAATTGTACATCACGTGAAATATAAATCCTTTTATCCTCAAGATCATAAATTTTATATCCCTTATGACCACTGGGATATCCAACAAATATGCCAGGTTTTGCACGTGGAGCAAATTTATCTCGAGGCTTTCTATTCAGATGTCCATAACAAAGACATCTAAAATTTCTCAAATGGTCATATGCAGTACTTTTCCAAGTAACCTTTCATATGGGGTTGTATTTTGCAGATTAGAAAGAGATATTCGATTGATTAAATATGTCACAGTAAGGACACATTCTCCCCAAAACTTAATAGGCAGGTGCGATTGAAATTGCAATGCACGAGCCACTTCCAATAGGTGTCTATGCTTTCGTTCCACTACTCCATTTTATTGTGGAGTGTCTGTACAACTGCTTTGACGCTCCATGCGATAATCAAAATAATATGACGATAAATCCTCATGCTTAAATTCTAGCCCATTGTCTATTTGCAGGATTTTAACTCGCAAGTTGAATTGCATGTTTACCCAATTAAAAAATTATAACAAATAGGCTTTAGTTTCTGATTTATTCTTCATGAGAAAAACCCATGTTGCTCGACTAAAATCATCAACTATGGTGAGGAAGTAATGGGATCCAGAAAGAGATTGTGTCTTGTATGGTCCCCAAATATCACAATGTATTAAATCAAAAGCATGCTCTGTCTTAATCATACTAGTAGGGAAAGATAATCGTGTTTATTTTGCCTTACAACAAACATCACAAAATATAGTTTTCGTGCCATCAAAACTAATAGATAAATTAGGAACTAGAGAAAAATGATTCATTAGTAAATTCCCCAAGCGATGATGCCATAAACTTGCACTAACAGACTTCTTGACCATCAATGCTTTCCATGTCACGACCCAAAATCCCATTGTGTCGTGAGGTAACCTACCCTAATCCATAGACGAATCACAACCATTCAACATAATGAATACGGAAATAATGCGGAAAAATAAGGAAAAAGAAAGGAAAGAGATTAACAAGACTTATAATTTCATACATAATCTGAAATAAATTCCCTCCCCCCAAAACCTGGTTGTCATGAGTACAGAGCTACTAATCGAAATACAAGTCTGAAACTTAAATACAATCATTGTCTGAAGTATAGGACAGAAAAGTAAAACAACCAGATGAGGAGTTCAAGTGCCGGGATGGAATATACGGCTCACCTTGGACTCCCAAGATAAATCTACAAGCTTTGTGTCAAGCTCCTCCGCTGACGTCTGGCTCGGTACCTGCACATAGAGTGCAGTAAGTGTAGAATGAGTACGGGAAGCACGTGTATCCAGCAGCATCGTCGACCGACCCTAACTATAGCAGTGGCGAGAGTTGGTACTCTCAATACTTCTCTTCTTGCTTGGTTAGTCACATTATACAGTTTCTAAATAATTCAAGAATTTAAGTAAAGATTCTACAACCATACCGAGTCATAAAGTCCATTGCTATTCACATAACTTAATAAAGTTCTAGTTGTACCTCAAATAGGATAGATATAACCATAAGGTCCAAACTTACACCCAAGTGGGTATCTAAATCCTCAAATTTTGAATTAAGGCACAAACACTATCAAGATTCAGTCTTTTCTCCACATAAAAAGGTTTATCATTAAAGGTTAAATCTTTTAGTTCTACAGTTCAACAGTGGACAAGTATTATCACAGTCCTCAAAAGCATTGTCAACGGCCTAAACTCCATGATCGGGCATCTAGTTCCATCAAGTCTCACAACTCAATCTCATAGCAATTACAAGTCTCAAGTATCAGTATTACTCTCTATCAAGCCATAAGATCATACAATTCATCAGAAATCATCATCGAGTACACACAACAATAAATACATATAAAAGAATAAGAATGAATGCAATACAGATGATATCTATGTGTGCATTGGCCATATATACCAGGTATACACACGTTGTTGTAGTAGCTGTCCCGTGACCCATGGGGGACTCTTGAGGTCCATATAACCATCTGATCCCATCGAATATCAGCTCTATGGTTGTCATATCATAATATTCATCTGATCCCATCGGACCCAGCTCTGTGGCTGTACTATCATCATCAATCATCACTCTCTAATCATGTAGCATATTCAATAACCGGCTTTATAAGCCTCTTTCATCAGTATCTCAATAGTTTAATGCCAAATATTATATATATGAATGATATGGATATGTGTACACCATGAAAAAGAATAATCAATACAATCAGTATTACCAATTCCTTTTCAAGTATTTAGACGAGATGTAGAGTGATGAATGCATGACAAGTCAAATCAATAATAGAATATCAAATATGACAATGATCCCAGATAATCAGCAACCATACCAAACCTAAGCGGATTTATGCACCGCGCTCACAACCCGAAGGATAAACACATAATCTCCTTCAAATATATCCAATAGGTTCATTAATTACCCAAATTAAGCTCACCGGTACCCATACTAGCGCTCGTCATCTCACCAGTATGGGACCCCCAATACCTCGTTACTCCCATAAATTATTAAACCAACACATAAACACTATATTAAGGTCTAATACGTCTCAACTTGCCTGATTCAAAGCCGAAGAAGTCATGCAACATCTTTCCCCTTTCGTTGAGCCTCCTCGTGAGCCCACTCTGGTCAATCATATTGATTATATGAGATTAGGGATCTAACGGTACCCATAATGACAAATAAATCTAGACTCTCATATTGGACTTACAAAGAAACCTCGGGCCCCACATTATCAAGACACGAACTTTATTACCCAAATAGTATCATAACATGTTAGATAGTCATAATCTCAAGTTAATTTAATAACAAAGCCCAATAGGATTCTTAAATCAAGAATAGGCAAAACCCCTAATTCTAACCCTAGAATTTCCTTCAATTTTCAAAAGGATTTATAACATGAAATTGGTCACATGATCATCATCTACTAGGTAAATACAACACTAGTTTATAAAAGAAGCATCAATAAATTCATAAACAACCCCAATCCTTAATTACAACCCTCTTATTCTCAACAAGCATTTCTACCCTTTCCCTCCATTTAATACACATGCTTAAGACGTAATACATTAGTACTCATAAATGGAAGGGAGAATGATTACCTTAATGGTGAAAATCTCTTTATTTTATCCCTATCTTGCTGCCCAAGCTCGAGTCTCAAGAAGGTATCATTATTGGGGAATGAAATAAATGCTAGGTCTAATCCCACTTAAACACTACCCAGTGACCCGCTTTGGCGGACCCGATTCCTCTGGGGTGAACCCGCTCCAGCGAAAACCCTGTCCACTGGGGCGGAAACTATTAATTTTATAAACCTCCGCTAGGGCGGAAGCCACCGCTACTGAGGCAGACGCGCCCTGACTAGGAAATTATCCATTTTGGCGGATCTCAGACTGATGAGAGATTTCCGTTTCGGCGAGCCAGACCTCCGCTGAGGCAGACCCGCAAGGCGTACACCTGGTCTCTGGGGCGAACACCGGCAACCAACAGTAGCCCAAAGTTCTCAAACTCTCTGTCAACCACCCGAAACACTCTCGGGACCTCCCGGACCCAAACCAAACATGCTACCCTTAGAAAACACATTCCAGACCTATTCACGCACTCGGATTTCAATAAAACAGTCTCTAAGGCTTGGGTTTGACTAAAGTCAACACTTAAGTTCTAAATCCACAATTTTACAAACTAATCTCCAAAACACACTGGGCTGCTCCGGAGCCTTAACCAAAGGCTCGACTAAGTCATAAACGTCGTTCAGGAGCTGATAGAACCGACAAAACTACCAACGGAGCATTTTTACCCAAAAGTCAACCATGAGTCAAACCTCCCTATTCTCTTGACTTAGAAATTTCTCAAACCTACTAAAAAGAATCTGAAACCTATCCGAACTCCTCGGGAGCCGTACCACCCATCCCCACAAGTCATAAACACAGAGTTAAAGCTACAAGAAGGGTATTCTTGGGAGAATAAGTCCAAAACGACCAAACAGGTCGTTACAAGACCACTACGATTCTGGAGTAAAGATTATTGTTTTACTAAGTGAAGGTTTAATAATCTTCCTTCAGCTGGTATACTCTCTTATTTTAATATTATAAATTAGTATATTAAAGTGTCTCTTTGGCTTCCTTTGTCCATTCACGTTGGCGGCTTAGTTGGCTGAAAGTGGCCATTAAGGTTTCTTAAGTTTTGTGTTACCACTAACCCATTTATTCACCCACTTTCTTCCGCATTATATCTTGTAACTTATGTAACCTCTGAGCCATAATTCTTCCATTATCTACTCACTTTACTACCGTCATTTCAAGGATGAATTTCTTCAATCTATAAATAGAAGTCATCCTTAGCTTTTGGTGGGTAGAGAAAATTATAGAGTGCACGAGAAAAGTAAGTGAAAACAAATAGAGTTTTATTTAGTTGAAGGAAGGTGTTCTTTTGGTGAAGCTTTGGACTCTACATCTTGTCCAGAGTTTTTTGAGTTGTACGATGTTGTCGGACTGTTGTATCCTGGAGGGGACAAGTCAGGAAAATTACTGCTCGACCGGTAAACAATTGTTGCAATGAACTTGAATTTCCTTAAAGAGAGCGAGATATTCGCGCCTCAGACTAAAGATATTATTTTCTTCATTTTTAATTTTTCAATTGTAATTGTATTTTTCATTGTATTTTCACCAACACATACCTATCTCAAGGCAAGTGAACTAGAACATCTACTTTGTTTACATGGTTTATGAGTTGGTCCTTTATTTTTTCTTTCTATATTTTTTCAAGCCGTGGAAACATCATCTTGCAAAAATGTGAGGTAAAGTTGCATACAATAGACCCTTGTGATTCGGCCCTTCCCCGGACCCCGCGCATAGCGGGAGCTTAGTGCATCGAGCTGCCCTTTTGTTTTTTATTTGGGTGGGGCATGTGGAGAATTCTTTCTGTACAAATAACTGGTCTCTTTCTTTATTGAGTTTTTGCTCTTAAAAAGCATGTTAGGTATCCATGCAACCAATGAAGCATCTTTTGTCCCGGGCTAAAGCCTTAGGTGTTGTAGGTTTTTGGTTCAAATTCTACTGATGAGTAGTTGATAGTTGATATCTTAACTTCAGGACAAATATCTGATGGATTGATGCTTTATCATTTACCATGTGTTGGTAACTTTATGTGTATCTCGATTTGGTTCTACTTTATCTTAGTTGTTTATTTTTGGTGCACCCACGAGGTCCTATATGTACAGGTGATTTTGTAGAAACCCATGGTTTTGCTGAGAGATTTGCTACTTCTTGTGTACAACGTGTACTAACTTATGCTAAATAGTACTAGTCTATTGAATGACATGAATAACTTCAATAGACAGTTAGGAGGACCTGTGTTTTATTTCTAAAACTACATGAAATGAAACTTTTTAGAAACAAAGAGATAGCATATACTACTACATACCTCAAGTTCTCAACCTTGTAAATTTCTATTCCTTCCAGGAAAAAGGGGAACCTATAATATTAAGAGAAAGTTTGGTTTCTCGCAGGAAATTTATCCAACATCTACAGAACAATGTAGTGCTAACTCAGGTTTCAACTTTCAACATGTCGAAAGATTTACATTAAAATGTAACAGTGCACAAAGCATCCCGCATTAGCAGGATCACGCCCTCAAGGAGTGATGTTTATGCAACCATTTCATATTATCCTGTTAAACAACTGCTTCTACAACTTGAACCTAGTAAAAAGTATGCTCGGAAAGAAAAGAACATCCAACTTCATATTATTACATATTTTCTGACCTCATGCTTATATTATTTTCCTCCTTGGTCTCGCTGTCTCCTTGTAAAAACCATAAAATAAAGGACATGATTATTCATGCAATCTAAATTAATTTTTATATTTAGATTATTAGATAGCCTTTACCCTTGACAACCTAAGCCCCTGGAAGTGTCATGTGAATATTTTCTTGTTATCGTGTTATTTGTCAATAGGGTTGTAGGACGTGTTGATAAGTATTTTAAATGCCAAGATCTTGCTTACATTTTAGGACCTATTTTATATTATTGCTGAACTCCCGACGCCAGCGACATATTTACCATGTTTTAAACTCATTTCAAGATTCCATTTTGGAATTTAAAAGTGTTAAATTTGATGCCTCTCACTAGTCTACAATAATTATTTTATTTTCTCTTCGTTGTAAGATAGTGGGCACCTGTCATGGCATTCCAAATGCAAAAAGTCACCACTATAGCACTAAATCTTACCTTTGAAGTCTCCATTAATAATAATACGAACCTTCACCAATAGATATCAGTCATGATAGCAAATTCTACCATGAAATTGTTTCTACATTAAATAAAAATATATGTGGGTTCATGTCACCGGCCTCGTCGGTTGATGACAACAATAGTTCTAATTGGAGGTTCAGAAACAGGTTATCTTTTCAGTTCAGAATTAGAAATAATATAAAATAGGTCCTAAAATGCAAGCATGATCTTAGCCTTTTTTGTTATCATGTTATTTTTCAATAAAAAAATACTCCCTCCGTTCCATTTTAAGCGTCTTATTTTGATTTGACACAAAGTTTAAAAAATAAAAGAAGACTTTTAAATTTTGTGGTCTTAAATTAAAGATGTGTGAGTTCCTTTAAATCTTGTGGTCTCAAAATTGCATTGAGATTGAAAAATTTACTAAATATAGAAAGAAATATTTTTTTTAAACAGATCAAAAAGAAAAGTAAGACACTTAAATTGAGACGGAGAGAGTATTTTTTATCTTCTTAACTGTATATAAATTATAGATAGAGAACTAATTCACGAAGCTCTCACTATGCGTGAGGTTTATAGATTGTTTTCTTGATTTGAACCCGTAATCTTTTAATCACGTGACAACAACTTTTCTAGTTAAGCCAACATTCCTCTTCATGAAACTAAGTCTGAACTTTTCATATAAAAAAATTATATAAATTTTAAAAAGAAGAAGTTAAATAAGTGATAGGGGTTCACTTGTAATATTGAAAAGAAGTAAGGGGAAAATTGTAATTAACCAAATGCTAAAGGGTTTAGGGCAGAAGGTTCCATGTTACAACCCACCACTGTGCTCAAATTTTCCTAAACTTCTCCTTTACTACTATACTTGTCCATCCCTACTCAAGTCTTCAGCAACATACGCACAAGAATTTTCTCCAGCCACCATTCTCAGGTATTTCTCCCATTCCCGCCACCCAAAATCTTGAATATTACTCCCTCCGTCCCAAAAAAATTATCTTAATTTGACTTGTCACGGAATTTAAGAAATAAATAAAACTTTTAATATGTGTGGTCTAAAATAAATTTTAGATATTTTTGTGGCCGTAAATCATTTCACAAAGTTAAATTATTTCTGAATATAGAAATTTGTAAGAAAAGTTAGACAATTTTTTTTGGAGGGAGTGAGTATATGTAATGTTGGTTGTAGCTTATATAAATTAAAATTCATGCCATGGGTGAAGTCTTGAGTAGCCTATTGTTGATTATACCATTGTTTCTTTGATGCTAAAGGATATTTAAATTCCTTCTTTGAAAAAGAAGTTTGCACATAAGGTATTTGTGTTCTTGTCTACATGAATGTGGTCATGAATGAGTGTTTCAAGCTTCAATTGTGTTTAATAAATGATGATGTGGAACAGTCTATTCCATAGTAACTTCATAGTCACGTATACAAGTCAAAACTCAAAGTTCTTAGACTATCTTAGACCTGGCAAGAGCAGGTGTTTAGATTTTATTTTTTTGCTCTTACTAGTTAACTTTGTTGAGGTTCGAAATTGATTAATGTCGTACTCTCTCTGTCCCAATTTATGTGGCACCATTTCCTTTTTGGTCTGTCTCAAAAAGAATGTCACCTTTCTATATTTAAAAACAACTTAACTTTATGAAATGATTTACGATCACACATTTTAAAAGTCTTCCTTTCTTTCTTAAACTCTGTGCCAAGTCAAATGGTGCCACTTTAATTGGGACGGAGGGAGTATTAGTTATTACCTTTCTTAGTTTACTGTTGTTCTTGTGTCAAGTCTATTATTTAGACTTCCATATATTTGGAGCAAGAGAAATTCCATGTCTTTATTGTGAAATTATTTGTTTGAAGAGCTTACTATTATTGTAAAATTTCTTTAGTATATAACTATTTTTTGGTGGCAGGTGAAACATATAGATATATATATGTGAAAATTCACTAGAATTGCAAAAGTACTTGGTCCAACGATAAGAACCCTAACAAATTTAAATTTTGTAACGCCTCTGACTATGTTCTCTTTTCTCAGGTTATTTTAGTTTGTTGAGTTGCAAGTAACTTTTTCCTTGGGTTTGCCATGAACACGTCTTGTGGAGCAAATTTGGAGCTATCAAGGTGCATTGCTGCATCCCCTGTTTGTCGTTTAAAATCCGATATCTTTGAGTCAAAATCATGTGTACCCAAGTTCCGAGGCTTCTCAAAGAAGCTATTGCCTTTATGCAAAAATATTCATGCTAGAAGTAACAAAGAGAGAAACATTACATTATCGGTTACTGGTAGTGCCAGTCAGGTCGACACTGCTGCAGATGAACCAAGCAGTCTTACGTATAAGGATGCTGGTGTGGACATTGATGCGGGGTCAGAGCTTGTGAGGAGAATAGCCAAAATGGCACCTGGAATTGGGGGATTTGGAGGTCTCTTTCCATTAGGTATATTTTCCTTTGGCTTTCTTTTTGTTGGTTAATTCTGCTGCACGACATCTTCAATTGGAAGCACTGACTTATTTTTTTAGATGAAGCCATAATCGAACTTGGTTTGTTACAAAAATCAAATGACCAGTCGATCAATAAGCTGCTGCCATGATTCCAGTTCTTAGCGATGTCCCGTCATCCTCTCTTTATGTTGGTTAAATTACAGGCTTCACTTTTCGGCGTACTCTCTGTTGTTCTTATAAGAAAGCTACTGTATAACTTTGTACTTGTGATTAATTCACAAGCATATGCAAATTAGAACATAAAAATACAAGGAAGTTAAGATTTTCTTCTATAATAGATGATAATCAGGAGAAAGAACCTCCTTTCCTCCAATTTCTCTTAAACATGAGGCTGTCACTGATACAAGTACAACTTTCTGCACAAATATTGATAAGACTATAAAAATTTAGTCTGAGTGTTAAACTGTTCTAGCTCTAGTTTTGGCTGTCAAATATCACATTTGAGTGAAAAACAACTGAGTTTTCTTTAGTGAAGAAGGTTTGTTCATTTTGGTTAAAGTAAAGTTCACTTATATTGTAGTTGAGTAATACTTTATCAAAATGTCAAATGCCCACTCTTAGAACTAAAGAAACCTTAATGAAAATGATTTCTCAACCATTTCTGACATAAATAGGATGAGTTCTCTTTGCATGTCGGAAATAAGTGGTGCTACGTGAATTTCTATCATAGGAAATGTTAGGCAGGGAGAGTCTACCAGGATGTAGATAAGATGTGAATTTTCAAAGTTAACGAATAATTATCGATATAGCACGAAGATACAATGAAGATTGTAAAAATAACATGATCTCCCAGACTCAATTCAAGTGACAATGGAGTAAATGTTTTCTGGGATTAAAACAAGGAATGCTTCTCTGATGAAGATATGTCACCTGTCAAAATGATGTATTAATGTCTGGTTTGAGGAGTATAGGCCTTGTTGAACTCTCATTCATCCCAGGAAGTCATCAAGAGGTTTATAATATGTTGTTCACTTGAATATGTGATTAAGTTTAGCTGCCAAATGGACTCCACCTTGAGCTAGGTGCCATTGGACTATAAGGAAAGTGTGAGGAAATCGGCATCTACTTTCAATGTGATAGTGTTTCAACAATTTAAAGGTGGCACTTGAAGAAAATTATGTGCTACTAAAAGAAATAATCAAATCTGAAGAAAGTACCTTCCGATACTGAACCTTCACCGACTCCTTTTCATGCACATGCAGCTTTGATACCTTCAGTTGCATATCTGCAGGTAGCAAAAAATTCTAATTACTTTATGATGGACTTGGTGAAACTGTTGTCTTTATCAGTTACCAGAGTTAAACATACATATCTGGGCAGGCTTTCTTTTTACTGTAGTTTTCCCATGAATTTATTTGATCTGCGAAAAGTCTTCACAAATAGTGACAAAAGATAAAGCCTATTCAATTTTGGTCTCCTTTGGTCTCTCTAGTGATTACAGAGTATAAGTACCTATGTTCACATTCCCCATAAATTAGGAACAATTACTGAAATGTTCTTCTGAAGTGCATCACCCAGTTATCTACTTCAGAATCATAATATCATTCTTTGGTATCAAAACGCCGGTATGTCTGGATATCTTATCTGTCTCGCCAGGAAAATGGATATCTCCAGAAAAGATTTTAAGAAGTTCAGATTAATTATGATGTCATCCCAGACCTGTTTGGAGCATTAATTGAGAATATGTTGCATAGACGGAAATTGTTTTCAAGGCCATTTAACTAGGCAAGAAAAGCTTAGATGATGGAGAACTGTTTTCCTTGTGTACCAATGAACATATATTATATTGGCTCCCCTGTCTTTTGTAAATACTCATTTAGAGGCTACATTTGAAGCATAAACTATCCTCAAACTTTAAATCCAAAACATGCTTTCAGAAATACATGTGTATTCAACCTTCACCTAATGAAAGTCCCCCATAAAGTGAGAAAGGAAGAGAATTGCTTCTATCATCTTGCCAGCCCAAAGTATCGGTTATCTATATTCCAAACCTGTTTTGCTGATGCTGTCTATCATAAAACGTTGAAGTCACAGTGGAACCTACGCACAAACAAGTTTATTCAACTAAGTTAATGCAGTATAGTTGTTAAGGCTTGTAGGTTATGGAGTTCTAGAAACTTTAATACCACTAATCCTTAGCTTGCTCCTGTCCAAAGTCCCCCTTTATTTATCTCTGCTCTATTATTTTTCATGGCAGAATAGGCAATAGTCAAAGTATGCTTTTTTCCTTTTCTTTTTGATTTTTTGGTCTTTTTTATGTTGTTTCAGATCTTAATGTTGTAAATTCTTCTTTTTGGTTTTCCTCTTCTACTGAGCAGGGGATTCATACCTCGTAGCTGGTACTGATGGCGTGGGGACAAAACTTAAGTTGGCATTTGAAACGGGAATTCATGATACAATTGGGATTGATCTGGTAAGTTTGATTCATCTTTTTATGTATTTTGCAGATATGCAAGAAGTAATGGTGCTTTTCTTCCCAGGTTGCGATGAGTGTTAATGATATTGTCACTTCTGGAGCAAAACCTTTATTTTTTCTTGATTATTTTGCAACCAGCCGCCTTGATGTTGACCTTGCAGAGAAGGTACTTCTGGATACATAAATCTCTCTCATTTTTTCAAATTGGTGTGTTGTCTCCTTTTCCAGTAAACCGGAGTTGGCTTCTTGCATGTATGCAGGTCATAAAAGGTATTGTGGATGGTTGTCAGCAATCTGACTGTGCTCTTCTAGGGGGAGAGGTACCTTTCAATCCATGTTTTCTCTAAAAATCACTCCCTAGTAATTTTTTTTTGTGACACTCATTCTGCAGAAAAATAATCATATATGAATGACATATTGAGCAATGTTGTCAAAGGCGCGCTTAAGCCCTGAAGCGAGGCTCAAAACATGTTTTGTGCTTCGCCTCGCTTTATGCGCGCTTTAGTGTCGTCATCAAGACTCTAAGACATACTTTTCCTTGCCAATGAGCCTCTCTTGAAGAGGTGACACTAGATATATGATATTTCATTTTATCGTACTGTTTTTACAATTTCTTTGTCCATATATTTGTTATTCATGCTTATTATTATTAGTCTTGGTCTAAACAATATATATATATGTATTTTTGCACCATTGCACCTTTTTCCATTAAAGCCCACACTTTATTTGCGCTTAAAGCCCCAACTGACCTTAGAGCTTTTTTGCGCTTTTCGCTTTTGATAACACTGATATTGAGCTGCAGTTTTTAACAAAGATTTCAGTATAAAGTTAATTTTTTTTTTTGCTACATTTTTTTGTTGATGATGTGTGCATAGTGACTGTTTGAGACATTACGAATGTCACACAAAACTTGTAGTATGTCATTTTCCTGTTTCTTCATGACCTTCCTTTTTCTTGTGTTATTAGTGTGTGGGTTGGGAGGGTTGTATACTACAGCTTCTCTGTCACACTAACGAAGGTCCCAAATATTGGTTTTGTTTCATGACACGAAAATGTGTGCTGTAAGATGTGTTTTTTGACTGTAGAATTGGCTGTGATTTGATCCAGTATGAAGAACTGAATTTGTTAGTTTGAATAACGACATGCTTTTAATTATTATTATATGTTAGACTTGGTAAAACATGGTTTTGGTAGTAGAAACAATCTTCTTTTATGGCACTCAATTGATTCAATGTGCGTTTTAGACTGCAGAGATGCCAGATTTCTATGCCGAAGGCGAGTATGATCTCAGTGGATTTGCTGTCGGCATAGTGAAAAAGGATTCAGTTATTGATGGGAAAGGTATCAAGGTTGGAGACGTTCTTATTGGTTTACCATCTAGCGGAGTTCATTCGAATGGGTTTTCTCTTGTTAGAAGGTTTGTCTACCTTCAGTCAAATTATGTATTTAGCCTTTTAAAATTATTTTGATAATTTCATTTCCTTCTGACTTTACATACTTTTCCTCCCTTGAATGATGATAATATGCTTATGTGTGTAGGGTTCTGAAGCAAAGTGGCCTTTCTTTGAAAGACCAGCTTCCTGGTGAAGCTATTACACTTGGTGAAGCTTTGATCGCCCCTACTGTTATATATGTTAAACAGGTTTCACCTTTGGTTTCCTTTCCTCTACTTTTATTAAAGAAATTCCATTTTTTTATATTGGGTATGCAGTAATGTGTTTCACGGATTTGAAAAATGAAGGTTCTTGATATTATTAACAAAGGAGGGGTTAAAGGAATAGCCCACATTACAGGAGGCGGCTTCACTGACAATATCCCTAGAGTATTTCCTAAAGGCGTTGGAGCCAATATTTACGAGGGCTCTTGGGCAATTCCTCCTGTTTTTAAATGGATTCAAGAGGTGAGACACTTCTATCTATTACATGCCATATCGTTGAGAAATCAATTAACCTGCAAACTTTTTCAGTTTTTTGTTTCTATCTTTAATGTTTGCAATATGGTCATTGAAATGAAGGCGGGAAGAATAGAAGATGCTGAGATGATGCGGACTTTCAATATGGGAATCGGGATGGTCCTTGTAGTTAGTCCAGAAGCAGCTGATCGGATACTTGGAGAAGGACAGAACACGAGCATTGCATACCGGATTGGTGAGGTTGTAAAAGGTGATGGAGTAAGCTATAGCTAAAAGCTATGCAGGTGGTCGGATGATATATAACTCAAGAATGACATGAAGTGAGTTTTTAAGGAGTGATGAGAATTTTTTCTCCTACCTTAGATTAAGAGTTTGAAATTTTGGAGCTTTTCTCATCCATCATGTTTATGGATCTTTGCATCGTCTAACAACCCATCTATAGAGACTTAAAGATGTGTTATGTTATGTGTATTAGTGTTGTCATCAATTACATCTGTAAACATGGGGATGTAGACAACTTCAAGAGGTTTTGAAATGATTTTGCCTGGAGTGTAGGAAATAATTTCCGTTATATTCCATTTTGATCAAAAGTGTCTTCTGATAAGTGCTTCTGGTACCTGACTTTTATACTATGTCTTTCCATTATGGGACAGTCGGAATTGAGATTATTTTACAAATGCTTAATGTTTTATACTCTTTTTCAAGAATGTAGTCCTTTTTTTCTACAATTATGATATTATTTTCATATCTTACTTTTTGCAAATCTCTTCTCCCAAAATCTTTTAATGAAATTAAGGTTACAATTGAAAAATATAAAGCCTATCTTAAGCTAATCACTTTTACTTTATACCATGTATACGGTGACTGACAGAATCACCCTTTTTCAAGGGGTATTAATTGACGTCCTTTCGCTAGTGTTGAATTTCCTTGAATTCTTATATTTATTTTTTTATATTTTGGCTAGTAAATTTTTCTACTGTCACGCCCCATATATCTCATATTTAATATAATGAACCAAATATTTATCTATAAAAATATATTTAGTAAATAATTATGTTATTATTTAAATCTCACATTATAATTTTAGTATAACTTGGTCGCGAACCATATGATCCCAATGACTAAACTAGGAGTTAGCGTGGAGGTTTAAATTTCTCTCAAGTTTTACGTCTTTTTTACCGAAAAAATTCATTACTGAACAATTTGTTCTTTTTAAGCTTTACTGTGAGAATTTGAGTGATTAATGATGTTAGGTGTATTTATAGATTTATCCGTCGTATTTTATCATGTTTATATCTTGTTTAAAGGATTAATTGCACTAAATACACCTAATTTATATTGAATCTTGTGTAAGTTAATACGTTCCTTGCTATTGCATCTAGGTACTTTACGTGGAAAATGTGTCGATTCGAAGTGAAATTATACGAGACCTCGCCTCGCTATAGTGCTTGCACAGCGAGCTAAAAGATGCAACAAGGGGATGTTATGGAGAAATTTGAGTAAGTACGAAATGGAAGGAGGCCCTTGTTGAGCGAGAGCCCACCTCGCCATAGGCTTCGCTCAGTGAGCCTACGTGTCCCTAACGAAGACTGGAAAATTGGCTAAGTGTAAAACAAGAGCAGTACCTCGCTGAGCGAAGACCAGAGTGAGGTACCCCTCGCTAAGCGAGCCCATGGTGACGAAATGAAATATTTTTTCATTCTTGACCCATTTTGAATGAGCTTTGAAGGATTATTTCCCAACACTATAAAAAGACCTTTTGCACGATTCTTACATAACTTTGTATCTAGAGATAGCTAGGAGCTGTCGTAGCGGCCGGAGATTATTGAATTTTACCTTTTCTTCTTCATATTACTTGCTTTTATATTTTCTTTAAATGATTCGCTGTTTTTTCTCCATGTCTATTTTCACACCACCGCCCCAAGAGCGGAGTAGAAAATTTGATGCAAAATTAAGGGCGTAATAAATATCCTCAAAATGGAAGGAAAAGTGGTAAAGATGATGGCGCTGTGCATCGACATTAAATCAAGCGCTTGTTGGAAGGCAACCCAACTTGTACTTTATATCTATTTTTATAATGTTACATTCTGTTTTGCTTTTGTTTTACAGATTACGGGAGTCTGAGTACCCAAAGTTGAAGTCGAGAGTATGTTTGAGCTTAAGTGCGTGGTCGTGTCCTGATGTTGAAAATTATGTTGCTAGCTAGGCCGTTGACGGTCTCAGGGAGCATTTCTCACCCTTATATTGATTTTCTTTGCTACATGCATTGAGGACAACACATATTTTTAAGTATGGGGTGAAATACTTTTGATACTTTGAGGTCGAGGATAATTATTCTATAGGATTGTTCCTTTATTTCTTAGCCTTATATATTTTTAAAAAATAAAAAACCAAGAAAAATTCAAAAAAGATTTTACTTTGTTCTTTCTTTTATTTTTCTTTTGTAGCTTCTTTTTCCTCGTTAGCATAGATCATCCACCCCTTGGTTTTTCTTATGACCTCGGTTCTTTTTCAAAGGGGGGTCTTTGAACCGGGTAATTATTTTTAAAAAATTGTAGGATTAGTTTTAAGTTTTTATTACTTTTTTTAGGAGTAGTAAAAGAGAAAGAAGAAAGACATTATTGACTTGTTTGATACTAGCATATTTCGGCCTGATCTTGAGTAGTACTTTTCTGTGAGTGTTTGAGTAATGAAAAAAGATAGCAAATTTTCTGACACCTAGGCTCATGCTTATTTTTATTTTGTCGTTCGCTATGACTCAATCTGTCCTAGAGTAGAATTGTTCCATCTTGATTGAGACTTGTGACATGTGAGGTGAGGATTTCTTACATATATTTCATGTTTTGCATCTTAGTCTAGAACTTGCCATGCGTGTTATTGAAGCAAAATTAGAAGTGTTGCTCTTTTTAGGAGATGGTCATAGGCTTTCTTTGATATGTCTTATGAAATTTAGTCTTTTCAGATATTGTACCACTAGTTAGCCCTATGAGCATGTAGCCTTTCGTTTGTTAGCCATATGTTTGCCTTGACCCATGTTTTGAATCCCTAGTTTTTGCACCTTGCTTCCTTAACTATATCTTTGACTGTGATATAATTGATAAATCTGAAAAAAGAGATGGTCGAGTATAAAAGGTGACCAATGATAGCAGAAAAGTGATGAAAAGGCCCTCTTTGAGAGAACATGTAAAAAAAGGAGAATAATAAAATGCTGAAAAAAAATGATTGAAAAGTTCTTGATGAAAATACTTATGAAATAATTAATGAAGAGGGGGCTGAAAATTAAGAGTAGAAAATAATGGGTGATGAAGTCTAAAAGTGCAAAGTGCTTAGGGAAGTGTAACTCACTATTATATAGTTGTCTTGCCCGTTCGCTAGCCAACATTATAACCCGTTTAGTCCTATTTGATTCTATTTTAGCACACTTAATTAGTGGAGATGTACATAATGGACAAGCCTATGATTCTTTATACGTGTGAACTCTTTTGTGAGTGCGGGAGTTGTACTTTGATGCTAAGTCCTTACATTATATTCGTTCTTTGATAGGAGTGTATGGACTATTTTTTCTTGTGAGGGCACTTGTTTCATGATAGATAGGTGAAGTTATTAGCTTTCATTGACAGAGTAGGTGAGTGAACTTAAATTTGATGAGTTAGAGTCCATCTTTGAGATTAGGAGGTTAGAATTTTTGTTGTTCGTTTGTTGACTTGTATTATGAAGTGTATATTTAGTGTTTTGAGTTGCTATAAGGTCTGATTGTTGGTATCAACCAAAGTGGTGATGTTTCTAGGCTTGATTTATTTAGGGGTGTGTTTAGTATTTGTTCGAGGACTAACAAAGGTTTAAGTGTGGGGTGGTGATGTTATGTGTACTTATACGCTAGACTACCGTGTTTTACCCATATTTATATCTCATTTAGAGGACTAATTGCACTAAATACACCTAACTTATATTGAATCTTGCGTTATGAGCTAATACGTTTATTGTTGTTGCATCTAGGTACTTTATGTGAAAAATGCGTCGATTCGGAATGAAATTAGACGAAACCTCACCTCCCTATAGTACTCGCACATCGAGCTAAAAGATGCAACAAGGGGACGAGATGGAGAATTTGAGTAAGTATGATATGGAAGGAGGCCATTGTTGTGCAAAGGCCGTAGTGAGAGCCCACCTCGCCATAGGCCTCGCTCAGCGAGCCTATGTGTCCTAAACGAAGACTGAAAGATTGGCTAAGTGTAAAATGAGAGTAGTACCTCGCTGAGCGAAGGCCAGAGCGAGGTACCCCCTCGCTATAGGCTTCGCTCAGCGAGCCCATGGTGACGAAATGAAATGTTTTCTAATTCTTGACCTATTTCGAAAAGGCATTGGAGGATTATTTTCCGACACTATAAAAAGATCCTTTGCACATTTTTTACATAACTTTGGCCCTAGAGAGAGCTAGGAACTGCCGTGGAGGCCGGAGATTTTTGAGTTTTACCTTTTCTTTTCCATATTACTCATTTTTATATTTTCTTTAAATGATTCGTTGTTTTTCCTCCATGTCTATGTGGAGCTAAACTTTTTGTTCTAGGGTTGTGGTAAATCATGAATATTGACGTTCGATGATTATTTTTTATCTTAATATGAGTTGCTGATTTTGATTATTTATTTAATTATGTGCATAATTTCTTGATTGTTTGGCCAATAGTTAGGTTCTATCGATTATCTAATATACATACTTGGGAAAGATGTTAGATTAGAGAAGTTGTAAAGAGGACGTGATCTAATTATTCCTATAGTTGGGCAAAATTTGTGGCTAGGATAGGAATATACTTAGTCATCACGTTCAATTAAATACCGTAAACGAATTGCGTTCTTAACAGTTCAATTTCATAGGAATATAGGCGGCGAACTGTTTTGAATAGGCAAGTAGTGGTTCGGGAGAATACTATGAGTGTTAATAATCCGGTTAATTAGTGATCTTCGATATTTCATAGTAATGGGAAATAGTTCGATAACTCAATAGAATTGGTGAACCAACCGCAACCCTGGAACATTCATCTCACTGATAATATAAGACCCCGCTCTTTCTCGGTTGAAGTTCATTGTTTATTTTCTTTTTATTTTTGTTAGTTTGTAATTATAATCTTCAGATTTCATCTCTTGATAATTTGGATCGTTTAATTTAATAAATAGTTAATCACAAGTTCCTGTGGGTTCGACATCTGATTTCTAAACTTACTACTCCCTCTGTTTCAATATGTTTGGCTTGATTCGAAGTACGAGAGTCAAACTAACTAATGTTTGGCGTGAATTCGGACATAGAATTTGCAATTTTTTTGAAATAAAATTTACATATTTTGAAACTACATAAAAAACACTATAAGTCACAATAGTTACTAATTCAAAATATTTACACGACATTTGAAAAAAAATTGGTCAAAGAAAATATACTTTGACTGTCCAAATAGTAACTAAGACAACATTTAAAACGGATGAAGTATATTACTTGAACGACCACGTATGCTTGCGTGTGCATTTGAGAGCAACAATTAAGAGCATGTTTGGATTAGCTGAATAAAAGAACCTTTTAAGTATCAAGTGCTTAAAAGCAATTTTTAAGTGTTGGTGTTGATTTTATAAATAAGCAGTTACGTGTTTGGATAGAAGTGCTGAAATTGAAAATAGTTATGTGTTTAGTAAAAAAATGCTGGTAAGCACCTTTTTATGTTAAAATTACTGAAATGACCTTAAATCTATTAAATTAATGATATTTTTGGAGAATTACTAGATGTGACCCAACTTATTGCTTTTTATCTATTAAATTAATGGGATAAGCAAGTCTAAATTAATTCTCGAGGACCTTTGTATGAGACCCACACAAGAATAAAAATGTTGAAATTTAATATGAAGTCCACCAACAAGCTTAGCTTAAAGTAGGGGTGGTCAGTGGGACAGGCCGGGGCGGGACGGGAAGGGATTTGGGGGGACGGGATTTGAGGGGACAGGGTGGCTTGGTCGGGATCGGGATTTGGCAGGTCGGGATAGGGGGGACGGGAAGAGGTCCCGTCCCGTCCCGTCCCACATCCCGTAGGAAGAGGGGACGGGATTTGGGGGACAGGTCGGGTAGGGGGATTTGGGGGGATTTTTTTTTATAGACCCATAATTTTAAAAATATATATATTTAAACACTTAAATAATTGAACAAGATGGTGAATAAAAATATCACAAAACTGTTTATTTGCCTCTTATATTATTTAATAGAAATATATTTTTTTTGTAATATAATTTCAAAATTGCAACTTTATTTCGTAGTTCAAAAGTTGTGAATCACATAGTAAAATTGCCAATAAAAAATTACATATCCAACCATACGTTTTCTAATTTGCTCACAATCTCTTGAGGATCTTCTGTTGGAATTGGAAGTTGTTGGTCAAATTGTTCGACTTCGCTTCCTGCTCCCTCGGATAAAATTCCGTTGTAGTTATAGTCGTCTTCTTCGTTGATCTCTGGTTGACTGCACCTTCTACGCTCCGCTCTAACCCAATCTCTGAATAAAACTACAATCTCCAAGCTGTCTCCTGCCAATGAGTGTATGTGCTCTCCTATTTGAAACCTTCCAGCAGAAAAAGCGCCTTCAAAAGTTGTTGATGACGCTTGAATGTTCAACACATTTCGGGCCATCTTTGATAGTGTTGGAAATGTCTTCTCATTCTCCCTCTAGTATTTCAGCAAGTCTTCACGTCCATCTTCATTGACAATTGATTCGTACGGTACAACACCCTGCAAAACATAAACATCAAACTCGCTAATTTGTGAAGAACTTGAACCACTATACATTCTATTTCTAAGGCTTTGAATATTTGAAAAAGAAACCGCATATTTTTTATAAGGTTGCAGTGAAGTAGAAGAAGATGGTACAGAAGCCGATTGATTATTTGCACTTTGCTCTTGGTAATACATACATATATATATATATATATTTGTATTCAACGTGTATGTTAGACATAACTTCTTTAGTAGGTTCGTAAGTTGGTTCTGTTGGAGTTGGAGTTGGAAGTATTTATAAGCTTTCATAAATCGTTTTAACAAGAGCTTTACAACCATATACTTTAATAGTAGTATTTAATACAACACCAATAAAATAAATAGTGGAAATAGGAAAAAAAAATTAATTTTAAAAACATTTTTTTAATAGATGGAGCGTAAGTTGGTTTTTGCATATATTCATTAAGTAACAAAAATATTAGAGCTATATAAAATAACATAGATGAAATAGTAGGATAATAAATAGCAGAAAATTCCTTAGTAGCTAGAAAAAAATTCTCTAAGAATACATTAAGTTCCAAAATATTTTCCCGATCATCATCTACAAGCATATCCCTTGGATTTTGATTATGGGCGTTAAATAACAAAGTTATAGGTCTTCTATACTCGTGAGCAACAACTAATTGTTCATACAAAGAATTCCACCTAGTTGCAACTTCTTCTTGAATTTTTCTATAAGGTAATCCACGATCATGACATATTTTTTTACTCTTTGCATCTTTGTATTTTATTACATTTAAAAATAAAGTTGATAGCAAATTGTACTTTATCAAGAATAGAGCTAAAAAGTTTTAGGCCATCTTTTACAACTAAGTTATAAATATGACATGCACATCTAACATGAAAAATATCGGGAAAAGATGGAGTCAATCGAGTTTTAAAAATGTTTACAGCAAAATCATTAGAAGAAGCATTATCTAATGTAATAGTCATAATTTTATCGGTAATTCCATAATATTCACTAATTTCATAAATATTTCTTGAAATAAAAGCTCCAGTGTGCCTATCATCAATATATCTATATGCTAATATACACTTTTGCATAGATCAATTCTGATATATCCAATGACATGTAACAGTTAAATAATCATTACCATTAGTACTACGACCTATGTCAGAAGTGATATCCACTTTGCCATTAAAATGATACAATGCATAACGTAAATATTGTTGATATTCATGCGCAAATTTAAAAACATCTCTTCTAACAGTTGATCTAGGAAAACCGTTAAAAGCAGGATTATATGTTTCTCGAATGTAATGAATAAAATCAGGAGAGGAATGAAATGAAAAGGGCAAACCTTACACAACAACTAATTTTGCTAAATTTTCTCGATCTTTATGTTTATCATATTTAGGACCTATAACTTCCCCCGTCATCGGGTTAATTCGGCCTTGTACTTGGTCGGGGACACTATGTGAACCTTGTCCCGACTCAGAAGGCATTTGCACACCCGATTTTTCAGCCAAGTATTGGTTATACCTTATTTTGTGAGAGTTTTCTACATGTCTCATTAAACATCTCATCCCACCTTAACCTTTTCCGGTTTTAAATTTATAAAATTTGCGACAAATTTTACAAATAGCTAGTTGATTAGAAATGTATCTAACAAAAAAATCTCATGCATGTGATTTTAATTTTCATTGTTTCTGTCCTCGACTCATACTAGGGGGAATATGAGGCATTCCGTTTCAGTTTCAGCCTGAGACTCAGTATGAGCCTGAGGTGGAGGTGCACTAGTGGGTGTGCTATCTAAATTATCTTCTAATTCATTTTCTAAATTAAAGTTTGGTTCAGATGTAGAATATACCTCATGATCTAATGGTATATTAATATTAACATTAAAAAAAATTAGTTTAATCTACATGAGTGAAATCATCGTAATTAGGATTACTAGAAGATGCACCCTTACCCCTGTTACCCCTAGTACCTCTACGAGAAAAACGTTCATTTCGTTCAATTACAATTATGTAAATAAATAATTACAATTAATGAAATTAAGTATGATAATTAAAATTAAGTAACAACAATAATTTAAAGAAGGAACGAAGGTATCAAACGCCGACGTGTAATTGAGGTTGAAAATTGAAACTTTGCTCGATGATCCTCAAGCTAGTTGCCAACTTCACTCCCAAATTTTGAACTTTGATAGAAATTAGCAAATAAAATATAATATTTTGTGTGCAATGTAGACTTGTAGAGAGAGAGGGGATTAGAGAGATGGTAGGAAGATTTGCGAGAAAAATGATGTATTTATATATGAAAAATAGGGTTAAAGTGTAAATATACTAACTTAGGGGTTAAAAATAAATATTAATGGGGTATGAGGATTTATGGGGTATGGGGGGCCAAAATGGACGTTATTAGCCGTTGCCAACGGCTAAAATCAAAATTTGGTCGTTGTGCAACAGTAATTTCTGCAAGGGGGGGGACGGGATGGGCGGGACGAGCCCTAGTCCCATCCCGAGTTCGATCCCCTATACTGACGGTGGACATCCCGATTTTTTTTTGGGGCGGGGCGGGGTGGGTTGCGGGACGGTCCGGGGCGTTATCGGGCCGTCCCGACCCACTGGACACCCTTAGCTTAAAGTAGCTATTGTCAGCACAAGTACTTAGCTTCCTCAGTGTTCATTACTCACTACTATCAAAAGAGGAAAAAGGAAAAAAGAAAACACACATATAAAAATAAAAAGAAGGAAGAAAATTTCTCTTGAAGAAATGGTTTGATTCTTTAGTAGGTACTCTGCATTTAAAAGTGGCCATTATAACACTTACCTTTCGTTCATAAGTAAACACAAAGAGAAGAAAAAGAAGAGAAGAAGCTAGTTGTGCCATTTTTATTTACACTATGGCACTTAAAGATTGGATCTTTCTGAGCTTTTTGGTCATGAAATGTTTTGTAGGTAATGTTTCTTCTTTCCTTCAAGGCTTGCTATTTTTCATGTTCTAGTTTCTAAGACTACTACTTTCTTGATTATTGTGATGTTTTCTTTAGTGTTTAGGAAAGAAATGCTAATTTCAAGCTTATCCCATAGACTTGTTTTCTTCTATATCATTGTTGTTTTACCATTATGTGTAGGATAATGTTTTAAGCTTTTAATCTTTTTTTTGAAGCTCATACTCATTGTATGGGGATTTCTTGGCTTAATTTAATGAACATAGTTAATGATCTTGGGAATAGAACTATGAAATGGGTAGGTAAATGTACAGTTTAATGGAATAGTTTGTATCAATGCTAGTTGTTCTACAAGGGAAGAAAAGAATAAGGATAAAGGTCAAAAAATGAAAAAGAAGATTTGTTTATTGATACAATAAAATGGTTTCTTTCTGGTTGATACTGTGGTGTTTTAACTTTAACAAGAGAAGATAAAATTACTACTCACTTAAAAGAAAATATTGATGATAAAACATCAACACTCCTCTTTGTTATAAGTAGTACTTTCTCTTCAGTTTTTGATCATTCCCAATAGTCAAACAAATATGAGGAGAGACAAGTTTGACAAATAGCTTAAGTGAAAATTTTATATTATGAAACAGTCATTTTGATGTTGAAGTATATGAGATACAGATTTGGTTTACTATTAATACTACCCGAGCAGGGTCCTCTGACTCACAGCTCTCTAAGCAAAAGATGAACTCCTTTGCCTGATGAAAGCTTTTTACAGTGGGAACTAAAGAAAACATTCATTTTTGTTTTGGTTGTCCAAAGTACTAGTTCTTTAAGCTTTATCTCAAACAATATAATTGTCGTTAGTTTGATAATCTAGTAACACCAAAAGAGTGGGCTAGCAAAGAACTATGTTGCTCAAACTCTTTAAAATTGCTGCCAGAGTTCGTGTAGGGTCCTCCAAAGTAGTGCACATAAAAGAGGGTGCGCAACAACTTTGGAGAGTCCGACAACACAAGTAAGGAGTCCTAAAATGTAGAAAATGTATAGAGAAGGTTGTCTTTTTATCATTCTTTTCTAAGTGATCCAAGAGTTTATGGTGGATAGAATATTTTACCCTGTCAAAATTGTCCTACAATAGAAGGAAACTCTTGATAGCAAGTCTAATATGGGAACTTTAAAAATAGAGTATTAACATGAGATAGTGTCAGTATATATAACTTAAATCCTTGATCTAATAGTTTAGATTAGTTTTTCGCACAATAATGTGTTGTACAAAACAATTTTCCATAATTAGAGTTGGCAAACTTGTGTTTCTTATTCACTAAAGTTGTTTCTATGTTCTTACATTACTATAAAACATATATAGTGCTAAAAGTAGAGGGCATGGTGCAAGAGAAGGAGGATGCAACTATTCCAGTTTCAACTCTGTCACCTCCTGAAGGCAACACAACATTCCTTGGTGGCACAACATGGTGTGTGGCCCGGCCCGGGGCTCCGCAGTTTGATTTGCAGAATGCATTGGATTGGGCATGTGGATTGGGGATGGCGGATTGCAGGCCCATCCAAGCCGGTGGCCTGTGTTTCGAGCCCGATACGCTTTTATCCCATGCTTCATTTGCTTTCAATTTCTACTACCAGCAGAATGGAAATTCTGATATTGCATGCAATTTTGGAGGAACTGCTATATTGACTAAAAACAACCCAAGTAAGCATCTCATAAAATTGTTATTCTTCATAATTACATGAACGATAAAACCTATTTGTGAAAAATGCTTGATTTGTTGTTCAACAAAAGACATTGGTTAGCAGTAGTTGTTGCATTCTTGGGCTGCTCGTAGTGGCGGAGCGAGTATTTCACTAAGGGGATTCAAAATATAAAAAGTAAACATACGAAGAAGCCAAAATGATCAATTATATATACGATGTAATTTTTCGACAATCTCCTTTCAGTACCCTAGCTCCGCCCATGGTTGCCGGTCAATATGTCAAGTTCGAGATCTTATATCCAGAGTATCATTTTGTTGTTTAACTTATATACGTTAATATAGTAAAGAATTGTTACATTATCCATGTATTTTAACAATTGTATCATGTAACTTGTTTTATTTTCCTTTCAAAAGAAGATGAGGAGTAGAAAGGTTATTACTGTAATGACTAAGGGAGAAAAATTTATGTTATTAACTGTTTTTAACTTGTTTGAAAAGAAGTGATTGTTTTTGTTTGAAAAGGCATGGAAAACATAATGCTAATAACGTTTACATTGTTTATGTTTTAGGTCATGAAAAATGTATTTATGCTATATCCGGTCCCAGGTAATGTCGATTATTAATTGAAATTTCTCTGTTCGTGAAATATTATGTTGTTCGGATCCTCCAAAAACATCACCAGACATGGTGGATCCGAAAAAGGTAAAATGATATTTTTAAAGGATTCGAGCAACATAACATATGAAAAATACTTGAGCATCCCTATTAACTGGTCTCTTCTTTCTTCTTCTTTTTTTTTTTGGTCCAAAGGATTGAGGATATGAAGTCTGAGGCACCTCCATTTCCCAATAAAAGCTTAAGCATTATGTGGTGGAAAATAGCTATGATTCTTCTTCTCTTGTACTCAGGAAGCTGAGATGTAATTTTGCTAAAATGTCTAACTTTTTGTATCAACTTGTCCTAAAAAAGTAAGGGGGGTGGGGCGCATAATCAAGAAGAGATTACTCTAATTAATTAGCTCTCTGGGACATTCTTAGAGTGGTTTAATTTCTTAAGTATATTCCTTTCTCTCTTGTTGTATTAAGCATCTTAGCCATTGAGAAGCAATCTTTTTGTTCTTTACAAAGAAAAAACAGAATATTCAATTCTGATTTTGTAGAACTGTTGATTGCTTTAATATTAAGTGGTGGTTAGTAAGAAATTGGGAGTGAGTTTTCCAAAGGTAGATATATTATTCCACTTGAAACTTGTTTCAAGTTCTTAAGAAATGTGATTTGATTCTCTCTAGTAAAAACACGACTTACAACAACAATAATTATGTGTTAGTTCCAGAATAGTTTGGCTAGGCAACATAAATCTTCATTGATTATGTTTATTTATTTAAACTCATCTCAAAGTTCAAAATTTTTGCAAAACAAAAATAATACTAATAAAAGTATTCTCTCTATTTCATCACCTAAGTTGAAACAGAATGAGTAATTAATATTACCTATTCCCGTTTCAATTTATATGACACATTTTTTTATAATCATATGAATATCTTTAATTTATTTTAGATCATAAGGTTAAAAAGTTTTTTTTATTTCTTAAGTTTCGTAGTCAGTCAAACTATATCATATAAATTGAGACGAATAAAATATTATTTTTAAGTAACCTAAAAAAGGTGAGATGGATGAAAAAAATATTACAACTCAGGAGAAACACAACTCAAAAATTAGCTATTGAGATGAAAGCGTCCAAGGCTATATAAATCCCACATCTCCACAGTGGTACCGATGTGGGACTGGAATATGAAAAATTGAGCTCTATGAATCCAAATTTTTCGTTTTTGAAGTCCAAATCATGATATGCTTTTGTCCCTTTCTTTCATATTCAATATATGGTGAAGCTATCCAAAGAGGCCAGCGTTTTGGCAGAGAGTCAAATTTGTGACCTTCGGGTCGCAGGTTCGATTCTCAACTCTGTAGATATCGTCCTCCGGGGCATATACATGTGGTAAAGCCTGGGCGCTAAAAACCGCACGGGCATGTTGCAGTGTGGGTTCGTTCCCCGCCAAGCCTTTGAGGGGTCAACCTTGTAGCATTGATCCGTTGGACGCAAGTAGACACTGACGACGGGTGCACATCCCGCGATTTACCTGGTGGTGGGGTGCTGAAAGACCGGTCCCATCATCCTCAGGAGCCTAGTACCAGTACTTGTGCAGGTACTAGCGATATGGAGGTACAAGTCGCCTCGAGACCTGGATTATAAAAAAAAATATATATATGGTGAAGCTCAGCCAGTTTCTTGTTTGTCTAACTTTTTATTTCTCGGGCAGTGTCATCGGCAATGTCATCGAAGTGACGGCACATACAGTCCACCCCTTTGCTTTTATGCACGCCTTCTTTTGTTTTCTTCTTTTTATCTCTTTCTTTTCTTTTGAAGTTCTTGCACGGATTGGTCTTTAATTTTTCTTTTTTCATATTACTGATTTAATAAAAATATTCAAATTTGCTCAGCTTGGAATAATTTTAATTTTATAATATTTATGTAGAATTTGAGCTTTTACCTCACTCAGCATAAGTTTTGTAGGAATTAAGTTATGAGGTATAAGTTGTGTAGTTTTTCCAGAATATATTATAGTGTTCAGAAACTAGAGTTGTCTTTTGGGACATATGTTCTTAATCCTTTTTCATTTTTGCGGAGTTTGATGTGCTTTGGCAATTTTTATGTTGAGTTTTGAAAGTTTTACCGTGTAAGACATAACTTGTACGTCGGATCGAAATATAAACTATGCTAAGCGAAATCTAAACTTATGTCCTTTTTCAGATTATGTTTAGTGTTGAACGTTTTGTTGTGTCTGTCATAACTTATGAGATGTTATGATACATATGTCGAGCTAAATATAAATTTTACTGAGTGAAATCTAAATTTATGCTCGCCAAAAGTGCTGAAGGGTAAGAAATTAAAGACTACAAATTTGAAATGCACCCCAAAGTAGGTGCATTTGTGCGAATGATCCACTTCTTTTTCCTCTCTTTTTTTCAAACATTTTATTTTATTATATATAAATGAGGGGAAGGGAAATGGAGAAAAAAATACGAGGTGAGAACTGAAACTCCAAGGTGAAAATTTGAATAATCATCCAACTTTGTTATTATAAGTCACCTGTTTTGTGTGTTCAAAACTTTAAACGATGGTCATATGAAGAAAAATCTTTCTTTTTCATAATAGGATGTGAGAGTTTATAGTAGTTGGTTAAATTAACTCATAACCACTTTTTGACTTATTGTGTTTGGTAAACACCAACTTACTTATTAATAAGCCAGTATTCTATAGGTTCAAACATAAAATTAGTTAAAAATTTTAAGTTTGTCATCCTTAACTTATAATGACGTGTTACGGAACCTCCACCGTGTTAGGAGTGTTTTTTTAATTGAAACATTAAAGATTTGATCAAATTTCTTCTAACTTTATCCCTACTATCCTTCTGTAATTCGTGAAATACCATTCCGAAAATAAAATCCTAACTCTCTCCCCATGCTATTTCCCACATTCTTCCTTTTTCATATAAGGATCCTCTAAATTTATGAGTTTTTTAATAGAATTAAGGGAATTTAACATACACTTATCTTCAACTTCTATCTAAACATAAAATTATTTTCTTATAAAATTAATCTCAGCACTTTAAAGTACTTCCAACACTTAATACTTATTAGCTACTTTTAAGTTTTAATCAACTTACATAAAAGGGCTCTTAACATTTTTTATCAAACAATACTTGATGTTTTTAGTAAAACATTTATTAATGATCACTATTTTGAACATTTAACAAACTAGCAAAGCCATTGAGTGACTTCAACTTTTAATGAAACTCCACCAAAATTCAGAGTTTTGAAACTTATAGTACTGCAAGTCAATCTCAAAGTTCCTCTGTTTCAGCACTTTAAAGTATTTTTCAACAATTAGTAGACATTTTGTTAATTTCCAGAATCTGAGCTAAGTTTAGATTGCATGCAAGTAGTTTGAGCAATTGCACATGGAACTGTGCAATTGAAGATGCAGAAATAGTGAACAGAATCGAAAGTAGAGTATGATATTTGTGGAAGCTTTTCTTTTATTTTCTCTGACACTTACAATGAAAAAAGACCCTATATTTATAGTTACAATGTAGAATGAAAACCACACATAGTTAATAACTAACTCTAACCATCCTAACAACCTTCTAACTAACTTCTACACCTCTCGCACAATTTGTGAGTGTGTGAGCTGGTGCTACTGCTCTGTGTGCTGCTTCATATTGTTGTTGTGTGCTGCATGTAGGTGTTTTGTGCAGCTGGTGGTGGTGTTGCTCTGTGCTGCTGCTTCTACTCTCAACACCCCCTCAAGCTAGGTACTGAGAACAAGTTTTTCAGACCTAGCTTGGATAACAAATATACATGATGTCCCTGAGTTAACCCTTTGGTTAACACATATGCTGGCTGATCAGAGGTAGGTATGTCGAAGGTGGAAACCAACCCTTGTTGAACCTTTTCCCTGATGAAATGGTAATCAATATCAATGTGTTTTGTTCTCTCATGGAACACTGGATTGGCTGCAATCTGGATAGCAGATTTGCTATCACAATATAAAGGAACATACATGTCCAACTTCACATCCAGTTCAGCAAATAGACCAGATATCCATACTACTTCTGCTACAACAGAAGCCAAACTCTTATATTCTACCTCTGCATAACTCTTGGAAATGGTTGATTGTTTCTTGGACTTCCAGGAAATGAGAGAAGAACCAAAAACCACAAAATACCCAGTGACAGACTTCCTGGTGTTGAGGCATGATGCCCAATCAACATCATAGTATATAGACATATATTTAGACTCACCAACAGGCATGAAAATATCCAATCCTGGTGCCTGCTTGACATATCTAACCACTCTATTATCTGCCACCATATGAGACACCTTAGGTGCTTGCATGAACTGCTCAGACATTGAACAGAAAAAGCAATATCTGGTCCGGTGTTGGTTAAAAACAAAAGCCTACTAATTAGCCTTTGATAGCTAGCAGGATCATCTAGCAAGGGATCATTAATCACATTCCCCAATCCACTAGCAACTGCCTCATCATTCACTTATTTGTCATATACAACAAAAGTCAGTTTGGTATTCAGTTCCATTGGTGATCCAACTGGCTTAGCTCTTGATAATCCCATGGCAGTAATCAGTTCAATGACATATTTTCTCTAATGCATTACAATGCCACTCCCATTTCTGGCAAATTCAAAACCCAAGAAATATCTCAACTCTCTCAGATCCTTGATTTTGAAATATTGTTGTAATATAGCTTTGGCTTTCTTAATGATACTCTCATCATTTCCTGTGATGAGTAGACCATCTACATAAATGAGAACTACAATCATTCTGTCATTGTCCTTCTTTGTAAGAAGAGAATAATCTAAATGACTTTGCACAAAACCAGAAGATGTCAAGGCAGTGGTTAACTTAATATTCCACTGTCTTGAAGCCTGTTTGAGCCCATATAGTAACTTTAACAACCTCCACATCTTTCCTTGTTCATGTGCAAAACCTTGAGGCAGGCTCATATAGACCTCTTCATTAAGATATCCATGCAGAAAAGCATTAAACACATCCATATGATGTACAACCCATCATTTTGCTGCAACAACTGAAATTACTGATCTCACTGTCATCATTTTCACCACAGGTGAAAATGTGTCTTGATAATCAATGTCTTCCCTTTGGTTGTATCCTTTTGCCACCAGCCTTGCTTTGAATATTTCAACTTCACCAATTGCCTTATATTTGATCTTGTATACCAACTTACACCCTATTTCCTTCTTATGACTGGGTAAGTCAACTATCTCCCAAGTGTTATTTTCCTCCAAAGCTTGAATTTCATCCTTTATGGCTTCTATCCACCTCTTGTCCTTTGCTACCTCAAAATATGATTGTGGTTCATATTCTTCTATAATTTTGGCTATGAAACTCTGATAAGACACTGAAAGACCAGCATAGCTAACAGTATCAGACAATGGATATAAGCAGGTCTGTCCACTCTTTGATTCTGTAGTGGGCTGAATGAAGTCTTTCATCCATGTAGGAGGTCTTCTGCTTCTAACAGACTTCTTCACCTCCAATGGTGGTGCTTGACTGCTAGGCATGTCTTGTGGGGACACTATTATCTCAGGCTGATGAAGATTTGTATCATCAGTTGTTTCTTCAGCATTTTTATCATGAAGTGGCTCCCTTGCATCTTGCATGGCTGCATCATTAATTGTTACATGCGTGATATCTGTATCAGTGGGTTCATTTCCTATCATATGGTCAATCATGCTCCCATCCATCACATTACCAACATTTTCCTTATAAGAAGAAGAGACATGTGACTCAATATCACTTCTCCTGCATTGTCCAAAAGGAAATATTTCCTCATAAAATGACACATCCCTACTTACAAAGACAGACCTGTTAGTTAAATTCAACAATTTGTATCCCTTTTTCCTAATGGCATAGTCAAGCAATACTGACTTGATGGCTCTAACTTCAAACTTGTCCCCTTTTGTCAAATTAATAGCATAACAAGGACACCCAATAACCTTCATATGAGATAGATTAGGTGCTCTTTTGAATAACCTTTCATAAGGTGAAACATTCCCTATCACCACAGAAGGAATCCTGTTAATAACATATACAGTTGCTTCTACACAATCTCCTCAAAACCTTGTTGGTAAGTGGCTTTAAAACTTGATGGCTCTGGCAATCTCCAAGATGTGTCTGTGCCTCATTTCCTACTCCATTTTGTTGTGGAGTATATGGACAGGAGCTCTGATGTATTATCCAAAGCTGTGTAAACAATTCATTACAAGAGCTATTAAAAAAATTTGAATCATTATTTGATCTAACACATTTAACATCCGTATTAAAATGTGTTTTGATCATTGTATATAGGTTCTTAAGAACAGTAGCCACATCAGACTTTACATGCAACAAAAAAATCCAAGTCCACCTTGTGTAATCATCAACAATAGTAAGAAAATATCTCATACCAGTATAGATAGGGGTCCTACATGGTCTCCATACATCAAGATGTAACAGCTAAAAAACAAGATTAGTTTTGTTACTGCTAACAGAAAATGGTATCCTAGTTTGTCTTGCCATAGGACAAACTTCACAATGTTGTATTGTAAAACTAGACTTATCACCAAAACTATTTATCTTCCTGAGAACACTCATTGATACATGTCCCAGTCTCTTGTGCCAGAGTCCTGCTTTCAACTCAGCTGTTGTCACTGAAGTTGATGCATGTGCTAATGCATGTACTAGTTTTGAAGACTTTTCTTTTGACTCTAGCATGTACAATTCATCTTCCTCCTTACCAATCTCCTTCACCATCCCAGTGAAGAGATCCGGTAGGACAAGAAAATCAGGAAAGAATCTTGCACAATAATTTAACTCTCTTGTTAATTTTGAAACTGAAAGGAGATTAAATTTAAAGCTTGGTACACACAACACATATTTTATGAGATCACCTCCTGGTAACCTGCATTTTTCTGTTTGGGTGATTGTTGCTATATCTCCAGTAGGTAATTGAACTTGCCCTGCATTCTCTATTAAATCAACTTTTTCAATCATATTTTTATCATTAACCATGTGATTAGTTGCTCCAGAGTCAACTATCCAAGTAGGACTATCTTTCTTATTGTTATTGAATACAGGTTTACCTACCATGTGAGCCTTAGGAACTGTTGCATTATCATATTGCACACCAGTAGTTGTTGTATTCTGATTCAGCATTGTAAGTACCTTCTCATACTTCTCTGGAGTACATGATCTCAACAGAAGGTTAAGCTGGTGATGTTGCTCCTGAGACAGCTGCCTAAAACCTCTCATACTTCTCTGATTTGAGAATGCCACATATCCACCATTATCCTGAGGTTGTGAGTAATTTCTCTCATCATGTGTAACACATGTCATCACTGCATTTGCTTTCTTTTCTCATTTAAAGTCTGCAGGATAACCTATGAGTTTATAACATGTGTTTCTGACATGTCCCTTATTCTTGCAATAGTCACAGTACATCAATTTATAACATGTCTCCCTAGTATGCCTTTTCATTTGGCAGAAATCACAGAAAGCATTTGTGATATATGATTTCTTTTGTCTGTGTTGAGGAAATCTGCTAATTAAAGCCAAATTCTCAGTAGCCTCTCCCATAGTTGTGTATCCTCATGTTATCTATTTTTTGCTCTCATCTTGTGCAATCATTGCATATGCTTGGTTCATACTAGGTGTAGGAGACATAAGCAGGATATGGCTTCTTTCCTGATTGTATCCATCATTTAATCCCATCAAACACTCTATTAATCTTAGGTTAGCCAGATGTTCTATATACTCTCTAAGACTAGCACAATCCCATAGATCCTTCATCTTTGAATAGTAACTAGACACTGGTGACACACCTTGATTCAACATTGCAAGTTCCTTCTTCAATGGATATACTCTTGACAGATTTATTTTGTCAAATATCTCTCTCAGATCTTTCCATATTGCATATGCAGTAGATCTGTAAAGTATACCACTAAGTAGATTCTTATTAACATTCCTCATGATCCACGAAATAACTATTGCATTACATCAATCCCACTGCTTCATCTAATTGTGACCATATGTATCTTTTTTCAATTCCTTCAATAAATCCAATCTTATTCTTTGTAAACAAATTCAATTTTATAGCTCGACTCCATAATGTGTAATTCTCCATGCCTACTAACTGAATTTCTACTTGAACAACATTAGGTGTCTCTGAAGCACTCAGAAAAAGTGGATGATTGTGATCTACGATGTTCGAAGTAGAATTCGAACCTTCATCAACAACTATCGATCCAATTTGTGATGTGTTCTCCATGATTTCATAATTATATTGTATTATAACTTTTCAAAACAAAAATTAACCAACACAGTTCACAGAACTGAAAAATCAATTTAGAAATTGAATACAAAACCAGCTCAGACCTTCGCGGTGAATCTCTCGATTTCCTGCTGCGATATCGCCGGAAAACCCTCGATCCACTCTGCATGTGCTCTGATACCATGTTAATTTCCAGAATCTGAGCTAAGTTTAGATTGCATGCAAGTAGTTTGAGCAATTGCACATGGAACTGTGCAATTGAAGATGCAGAAATAGTGAACAGAATCGAAAGTAAAGTATGATATTTGTGGAAGCTTTTCTCTTATTTTCTCTGACACTTACAATGAAGAAATACCCTATATTTATAGTTACAATGTAGAATGAAAACCACACATAGTTAATAACTAACTCTAACCATCCTAACAACCTTCTAATTTTATCTCATGAGATGAAATCGGCATTTGGACATGTAATTATATCTCATGAGATGAAATCCCAAATCATCCAAAAGGGCAAGATTTGGGATTCCAAATCATGATTTCAAATTTTCTAAATGTAAAAGTTGACCCTTAAGTTTATATTTTGTAAAAATAGATCTATAAGTTGGTAGATATATTTACCAACCATTTATATCAAATATTAAAAGATCTACAAATTGGTAGTATATTTATTAACAAATTACTCTTAACAAGCATGTGGGAGGATTATATTAAAGAGTAGTTACACTACAACTCATCTTCAATTTTTCATTTTATTGAACTAAAGTCTGATCAATTGATGTTGTATTTTTTAGAAAGGCCTTCTAGTAGCGTATTAATTCTGTTATGAACTATGACTTGCTCATTTGGTAAGATTGTATAAGAATTGAAACAGTTTTGATGATTTTCACAACTTGTGAGGTTTTTATGTCTATAAAGAAAAATACAATTTAAGAAATTCAAATCGCATGTCCAAACAAAACTTCAACTTCAAATCATCATGATTTCATCTCATGATTTCAAATCAGCTCTGTAATCCTTATTATGTACTTTCTTAGCAATAGAAGGAATTGTAGCCAACTATATCAATTTCTCATAAATCAATTCATCTGGAAAAAGTAAGATT
The DNA here is from genome assembly GCA_034509755.1 of Anisodus tanguticus. Lineage (NCBI taxonomy): Eukaryota > Viridiplantae > Streptophyta > Magnoliopsida > Solanales > Solanaceae > Anisodus > Anisodus tanguticus. The sequence goes on from CM067560.1 coordinate 10,613,899, forward strand.
TACCATTCTAGATACACACACTGATCTGAATCCTTACTTGTATATTCCCCTCACAGAAATGAAGCTAAAGCTGTTGTAATCGTCTTGTCACTTAATAAATGGCCACCTACTGACCAGTTACTGATTGATATATGCAGGAAAAATGCCCTCATTGCAGCCATTTATTCGCAATGGAATTTTTTCTTGGCCAAGTCATAAAACAATTAACTAGCTGGTCACTATTATTCAAAAGATAAAATAATCTTTTCACTCCTAAATTTATACCGAAAACTCACTTTAATAATTAAACTTTACAGACATTTATATACCCTTATTCTAGTTTGAAGTAAATTAATACCCTCTTAACGAGTGACATGTCAAGAAAGTGTAATCACTTTTTTAAAAGAGCGTGGAAGGGAAAAAATAACACTAAAATAATCCCAAATATACATTTGTCATTGAAAGAGAATAATCTCTTACTGATTTCATTAATGAAAATATTATATACACGATATACAATAGTAATTCTAGGTTATAATTACGGAAATTAAATATTCACCTAACTAATATAAAATATTATTACAATAATTACAGATATACAAAATCACTAATTATACCAAAAGAATATATTTGCATATATTTTATCACACCCCCGCGATCGTAGCGGACGGTCGTCGTATGTTGAGAATGTCCCTAAAATCTTCAACCAGAACTAAGGGAAGGCCCATAGTAAATATGTCAGCTATTTGATAACGTGAGGAGACATGCAAGACACATACTTGTCCACGAGCTATCTTTTCGCGAACAAAGTGAATATCCATCTCGATATGTTTAGTGCGCTGATGTTGACAAGATTCCCCGAGAGATATATCGCACTAACATTATCGTAGTAGACCAAGGTAGCTTTCCAAATAGGAAAATGAAGCTCTAAGAAAAGGTTATGCAACCAACAGGACTCAGACACCACATTGGCTATCCCTCAATATTCGGCCTCCGCGCTGGAGCGCGATAAAGTAGCCTGGCTTTTAGCCGACCAAGTTATCACAAAAAAATATACAATAACCAGATGTCGAATGCCTGGTATCTGGACATCCACCCCAATTAGCATCTGTATTAGACATGAGAGTATATATCGATGATGGATATAAGTGTAAACTATAATTAAGAATGCCCTGAATGTAACACACAATGCGTTTGAGAGCGTGCATGTGTTATTTCCTCGGATCATGCATGAATAAACACACATGTTGCACTGCATAAGTAATATCGGGGCTCGTAAACGTGGATATTGAAGAGCCCTCGCAAGACTACGATAGTGGGAAGGATCCTCGTATGGTGTGCTAGAAGTAGCACTCAACTTCGGTTTACTGTCAACCGGAGTAGAAGATGACTTACAGGATGACATGCATGCACGCTCAATAATCTCTGCTGCATACTTCCTCTGAGATAGAAATAGACCACCTGCATGACGATTTACAATTATTCCCAAAAAATAATTCAAAGGCCCCAAGTCTTTCATAGCAAATTCGGAGCTGAGAAGAGATATGATAGACTTGCGCAGTTTATCAGAGGAAGCAGTCAATATAATATCATCCACATATAACAGAATGTATGTCATAGAAGTACTGTGATGGTAGATGAACAGAGAATGATCAGACATGCTGTGAGAAAACCCAAGAGTAGACATATAATCTGCAAATCTTTTGTACCAGACCCGAGTAGCTTGTTTTAGCTCATACAAGGACTTCTTCAGCAAGCACATATGATTAGCATGATTGGGGTCCCTGAAATCTAAGGGTTGATGCATGTATACAGTTTCCTTGAGTTCGCCGTGTAAGAATGTATTTTTCACGTCCAGCTGATGAATGGGTCATGCTTTTGAGTGACCTAGACTGAGAACAGTGCGAATAGTTGCCGATTTCACCACCGGACTAAATGTCTCTCCACAATCCATGCCAACCTGTTGAGTTTTGCCATCACCTACAAGACGGGCCTTATGCCTCTCAAAACAACCATCAGATTTTTCCTTATGAATAAAAATCCACATAGAACGAATCACATTGACACCAGGTGAACGGGGCACCAACTCCCACGTCTTATTTTCAATAAGAGCATTATATTCATCATTCGTGGCTGTTTTCCAATTCGGGTCACGAAGGACAGACACGGGGTTACATGGTAGGGGGATTTAGTTCCATTAGAGTTGAGATTAAAATGTCGCTTTAATCTAAAAATACCCCATTGGCTACGAGTAACGAGCCCTTGTCCTGGAATAGAAGCAGTGGGCTGGCCCAATGCCGATTGTGTGGCGTTAGACTGGATTCGGGTTGGGATTACCTAGGTTGATTGATAGTTGGATGGTGTTGGGCCAACAGGAAGTGGGCCTGCTGGCAGGAGCTCAGGGACGGCAGTAATTGGGCCTGCTGGCCGAATTTGTAGGATGTAGGACTGTTGGGCCATTAGGCATTAGGCATGTCAGCTCCTGTTAGTCCAGATGCTGAGAAGTTGGCTGGACCACATACGGTGAAAGCCCATTATCCGAAAAATCATACAGATTTGACCCGAAATTATGCAACTTAGCAAACGAAAATTGGGTTTCATAAAAAATGACATGACGACTAATGATGATTTTATTAGAGGATAAATCAAAACATTTGTAACCACGATGATTCGTTGGGTAACCTAGAAACACACAAGCGGTAGAGCGGGCTTGATGTTTGTTAATGGTAGTGGAGGGGAATAGAGGATAACATCAACACTCAAACACCCTAAGATGAGAATACGAATGGTCTTTTTGATAAATAATTTTGAGTAGGGATTGGTATGCTAATCCTTTGCTAGGGAGTATGTTAAGAAGGTAAGTTGTCATTTGTAAAGCATGATGCCAAAATGAAGGTGGTAATTATGCATGGGCTAGTAATGTACGAACAATATTATTAATGGTGCGGATTTTTCTTTCGGCTTTCCCATTTTGTGATGACGTATGTGGACATGAAAACTGAAAAGATATATCATTAATCTTACAAAATTCTCTAAATGACCCATTATCAAATTATCTTCCATTATCACATTGAACGTTCCCGTTCAAATTGAGTATGGATGAATGCTTTAAATGATATGAATGTTGAATAAACCTGAGACTTTTTAAATAACGGAAATGTCCACAAAAAATTAGAATAATCATCCAATAATAAAACATAATAACGGTGGCCTGAAGAGCTCAAAACGGGAGATGTTCAAAGATCGCTATGAATAATATCAAATGGCAACAAAGTACTAGAATTTGAGGCAACAAATGGCAATTTAACATGTTTCCCAAGCGGACAAGAAGGACAAACATTAGTGCTACGAGCACTATTACACTCAATAAATTTATTATTTTTAAGGGAGGAAAAAATAGACTCTCCCGGATGACCCAAACGCGCATGTCATAAGGAAGGTGCTAAAGCGGCAAACATTGACGGCGTGGCTTGTTTAGTGGTGATGGTGGTGGTGATTGGATAAAGCTCGCCCCGAATATCACATCTCATTAGATGTATCCCCATCCAGAAATCCTTCACAGAAAATTCAAAAGGATCAAATTCAACAAAAGCCAAGTTATCAGTTGTAAATTTTCGAACAAACACCAAATTTTTAATTAATTGAGGAGCATGAAGGACATTTTTTAAGGCTAAAGGTGGGTTCGGAGGAGACAAATTTGTGTGACTATAACCACGAATTGGAATTGAATTACCATTATCAATAATTATGCCACATTTTTTGCTAAAATTGAAAAAAGATGAGAGATTGCCTGGCGCAGATGTCATATAAGAAGTAGCACCAGTGTCCTTGTACCAATTTGCATCCGGAGGAATTAACCCAAGTGTATGCATTATCGCCTCAATATCCATGTGTGTCGGAGATACGGATGGGCCCGCAGCAGCGAAAGCCTATTGTGGCCAAGGCCCAAGAAGGCCAGGCTGCTGCCAGGTCGAGTGATTTCGAGGCCTAGGCCCATTATGGGCTTGTTGTTGTTGTTGTCGGCCACTGGGCCTGGCCCAGTTCTTTGATGGGTAAGGGCAGGGCGGCATGTGCCACTGCCCATTTGCCCAAGGCAGGCCCATGGCCACTGCCCACTGGCCCAGGCCTGCTGCCAGGGGTGTTGTGGCCCGGCCCCTACTGACCGCCACTGCCGTCGCGGCCACCACCCTTGCCACCGCCACTTTCGCCACTGCGGTTTTTTCCATAATTTTGACCCTTTTTGCCACCCCCGTTGTTACGATTTTGACCATAAGTTTTGGAGAATGAATTAGAGCCATCGGTTTCGCGAGACATGGCCACCATCATGGCGGAATTGGCTCCAGTTACAGCCTTTTTAGCCAACTCTGCTTCTTCTAAGGTGAGCATGAAACGTGATTGGTAGAACAGTGGGAGATGATTGCTTTGGCGAAGAAGAGTTCCAACCCCATTATATGCCTCGAAGAGGCCTGCAACCATCTGAAGAATGAGACTATCATTTGTGACGGCGCGCCAACGCTCTTGAATTGATCCGACAACTCCTTGAGCCTTTGACAATAGGCTGAGACACTCAGAAAATCCTCCATATTTATGTGACAGAATTCTTGCTCAAGGGTTACGGCACGAGAATTTTTGTTATCTTGAAATATATCACACAACCTATTCCAAGCTTCCATTGTCGTGGCGTCGGGTTCGATAATTGTCTGTTAGAGGTTCGTAGAGATGGTGGAATAAATCCATTGGAGGACCGTAGCATTAAGAGTTGCCCACAACTATATTTTATCATCGGTAAAAGGCAAGTTCTCCTTGCCTTTTTCCAGTTTGGCGATGTGATGGAGGACTCTATGAGACCTTGCGTGAATTTTAAAAAGTTCTGACCACGTCGCGTATTGGACGTTCTCAATTTCAAGGACAATAGGGATGTTGTTCTTGATATTGGAGACTGCAAGGGCATGATGAAAGGTATTATTTGTGTTAGACATGATTGAGAAACAAGAGGAGAATTGGGGTTTGGACCGAAAAATGAAGGGATTGCCGAGGGTTTAGAGGGCGGTAGAAGATTAGTGGAGAAGGAAAAATTTACGCTAAACTTCTGATGCCATAAAAGAAAATAATATTACATTGATGTAAATGATTTATATACATGATATACAATAGTAATTCTAGGTTATAATTACAAAAATTAAATATTCACCTAACTAATATAAAATATTGCTACAATAATTACAGATATACAAAATCACTAATTATACCAAAAGAATATATTTACATATATTCTATAAGTCATCTTCTAATTGGATGACAAGTTATTTTAATTAATTAAATAGGTTTTTTTCTTTTCTATTTCTTCTTCCATATTTTTCCGACTAGACACTCTTTCTTCTTCATAGATTTCCATAAGACACTGATTAGTTAGTACTTTTTAATTTTTATCGACGTGTGTGTGAATTTTAAGTACACGTAAGTGATTTTCTTGTGAAAAAGTTATTCAAGGTAGTGGGTGTGTTTGAATGATTGAAGGTTACATTTGCATATTCATGAACTGGGTTGCTGTTTTCTTCCTTTTGGGTGGGTTTGTTGGGTGAGTTTTGCATCGGAGCAAGTTGAACTGAATTTTAATGGTGATTTCAATGGGGTTGTGGAGCTGCCGGTGGAAGGAGAACGACCAACGGCGAACCACAAGCAAAATCGGATAAAATGGAGCAAAAAATCTGAATCGAGTGGAAAAAAACTAGGGCTGGCCAGTGGGCCGGGACGGCCCGACCCCGCCGCGGTCCCGCCACAACCCCGCTTAAAAAAAAAACGGGGGCGGGACTCGAACTCGGGACGGGACGATTTCTCGTCCCGCCAGACCCGAGCCTGCCCCAGGCCCGCCTGACCCGACCCCGCCCCGAGCCCGTCCCGACCCCGACCCCGCCCTTTTCCCCCCTTTGCAAAAATGACCATTGCACCAACTACCATTTTAGATTTTGGCCGTTGGCCAACGGCCATTTTAGGCCCCCCCTCCCCCAACCCCCCTACCCCTTAATATTTATTTTTAACCCACTTTAACCCAATTTTTCAACTATAAATAACTCATTTTCTCTTCATCTTTCTCACAAATCTTCCTACAATCTCTCTAATTTCTCAATATATCTCTCTACAAGTCTACATTGTTTGCTAAATATTCAATTTTATTAATTCATTTGGGAATTGGGAGTGAAGTTGGCAACTAGCTTGAGGATCTTCCATCGAGCAAAATTTCAATTTTCAACCTCTCGATTACACGTCGGCGTTTGGTACATTCGTTCCTTCATTAAATTATTATTGTCTGTTTATTTTATATTTTTATTTAGCGCACTTAATTTTATTGTCTTTAATTATTTATTATCATAATTAAAATGGAATGATTAAAAGGTATGTTTAAGGGTAAGGGTAAGGGTGCTTCTTCTAGTAGGGGCAACCAGGGCAAGGGTACTTCTTCTAGTCATCTTATTCCTACACAGGATAATTTTGTTGATACTCAACATTTTCCTACAATACCATTAGATTTAGACCAGGAGCTATTTTCTGAAACTCAAGAAGACTTTAATTTAGACGATGATCTAGATGAAATACCCACTAATGTTGATGACAACACACCCACTAGTGCACCTTCAACTGAAATACCTCCTATTCCCCTAGTATGAGACGAGGTCCAGTAAAACGACCATTAAAATCAGATGCATGGACATTTTTTGATAGGGACGTAGAGAATCAAGTAGCCATATGTAAAATTTGTAAAAATGTTTTAAAATTTAAAACTGGAAAAGGTCACGGTGGGACGGGGGGTTTAATTAGACACGTAGTAAGTGTTCATCCAGCTAGGTATGCCCAATACCAGGCTTCAAAACCGGGTGCGCAAACGCCCGCTCCATCGGGACATGGTTCACATACGATACTTGTCTCGGACCAAGTACGGGGTCAAATTAACCCTATGACGGGGGAATTGTAGGCTCTAAATACAATAAACATAGAGATAGGGAAGCAATATCAAAATTAGTTGTTTGTGGAGGGTTTGCCTTTTTCATTTCCTTCATCTCCCGTTTTATTCATTACATTAGAGATATATATAATCCTCGCTTTAAACGGTTTTCCTAGATCAACTGTTAAGAAAGATGTATTTAAATTCGCGCATGAATATCAACAATATTTACGTTTTTCATTATATCATTTTAATGGCAAAGTATCTATCACGTCGATATAGGTCGTAGTACTAACGGCCATGATTATTTAACCGGAACTTGTCATTGGATAGATTATAAATGGTCTATGCAAAAACGTATTTTAGCGTATAGATATATAGATGATAGGCACACCGGTATTTTTATTGCGTAAAAATATTTATCAAGTGTGCGATTATTACGGAATTACCGATAAAATTATGACTATTACATTAGATAACGCTTCTAATAACAATTACGCAATTACAATGTTAAAAAATAGTTTAACTCCATCTTTTCCAGACCATTTTCATATAAAATGTGCGTGCCATATATATAACTTAATTGTAAAGGATGGTCTATCACTTTTTGAAGACATTCTTAGTAAAATACAATTTGCTATAAACTTTATTTTTAAAAGTAATAAAGTACAACGTAGAAAAGAATATAAAAAAACTTGTCACGATTGTGGACTACCTTATAGAAGAATTCCACAAGAAGTATCCACTAGGCGGAATTCTTTATACGAGCAACTACTTGTTGCTTATGACTATAAATTACCTATAACTTTATTTGTTAACTCTCATAATAAAAAGCCAACTGATATGATTTTAGATAGTGATTGGGTAAAAATTTCCGAACTTATTGTATTTTTAGAGAATTTTTTTCAAGCAACAAAAGAATTTTCCGGTATATATTATCCTACTATTTCAATTATGTTATTTTATATAACTCTAATATTTTTATTACTTAGTGAATATATGGAAAAACCAGCTTATAAGGCAGCTATTAAAAAAATGTTTGTCAAAATTAAAAAATATTTTATTCCTATTCCCTCTATTTATATTATTGGTTCTCAGTATTAAATCCTACTATTAAAATAGACGGTACTAAATCACTAATTGAAACTATTTACGATTGTATAGAAGTACTACCACCTCCAAGTCCCAAAAATCTAAATCACCCACCACCTATTGAACAAACTAAAGAAGAAGCGGTGTCTAGCGTAGAACACCAATGCAAAAATATATATAGATTTTATCAACAAGAAAATGCTAGTAACTTACCGGCTTCCATACCATCTTCTTCATCTTCAACACAACCTCACAAAAGACATGTTGTTTCTGAGGCTAGTATTGAAAGCCTCAGAAATAGAATGTGCGGCCGTACCTCTACTACTAACCAAATTAGAGAGTTGAATATTTTTGTTTTGCAGGGTTCTGTACCGTATCAAGAAGTTATCAATGAAGATGGACAAGAAGACTTGTGCCGAAATACTTGGAGGGGAATGAGAAGACCTTTCCGACACTTTCATTGATGGCTCGAGATGTTTTGAACATTCAAGCGTCATCAATCGCGTCGAAAGCGCTTTTTGACGCAGCAGATATCAAATAGGAGACCACGACACTCATTGGTCGGAGACAGCTTGAAAATTGCAGTATTATTCAGAGATTGGATACGAGCGGAGCGGAGAAGGTGCGGTCAACCGGAGATCAACGAAGAAGATGAAAACTACAACGAAATCTTAACCGAAGGTAGTGGAAGCGACGTGGATCAATTTGACCAACAAATACCAATTCCAACCGAAGAACCACATGAAATCATCAAGCAATTAGAACAGATTTTTTTGAGAATGTAATTTTTTTAATTACAATTTTATTATGTAATTTGCAACTTTTGGACAACACCACAAAGTTACAATTTAGATTTTAAACAATTGTATTTGTATTACAAAAAAATCATATGTCTATTAAATAATATAAGAGGCACAAAAACAGCCTTGGGATGTTTTTATTACACTATCTTGTTTTGTTTATTGAGTTTTTTTTATACATATGTTATTTAAATAAAAAAAAAAGGAAAACCCGACCGTACCCCGCCCCGACCCCGACCGTACCCCGCCCCGACCCCGACCCGACCCCGCCCCGATACCGACGGGATCGGGATCGGACGGGACTGGAGCAGGTCCCGCCAGACCCGACCCCGCTAGGCCCCACTAGACCCGACCCCGACCCCCTGGCTCGTCCCGCCCCGACCCAGACCCGAGCCCGGCCCACTGGCCACCCTTAAAAAAAACAGACAACTTGAGGTGTGGAATAGTAGACTATTTCGTATGGCGGAGCTAGAAATTCCATAACCTAAGAGCAAATCCAATAGGTAAAATTTAACAAATGCACAAATTTGAACTCACCAACACAAACTCAGTTGGTAAGAATCAAATCTTTGAGCAAAAAGATTGGATTTTCATCAACTTCTTTCCTATAAAGGATTGCACAAAATATGCAAGAATTGAACTTACAGAGACAAACCCAATTGGGAAAAATCAAATCTTTGACCAAAAAGATCGAATTTTTATCGAGTTCTATAGGATAAAGTCGACAAATATGCAAGAATTGAGCAAACCCAATTGGGAAAATCCAATCTTTGAGTCAAGAATCGACAAATTTTCAAGAATTGAACAAACCCAGCTGGAAAAAATCAAATCTTTTGACCAAATTTTTTATCGAGATGAAGAGGGGTGGTGCACTGACGGAGACGAAATGGCTGGGTATCAATATTTGGGAATGGGGCGGGTTGGGATTTATTTATTTATGTTTTAGTTAGTTTTAATGAATTCAAAAAAAATCATTAAATGATTTGGATCAATCAGAGAGCGAGTGGTCCAACATGACGTAAGGTTATTTTAGGATAAAATTCAATTACTATAGTGACTTTTCGATGCAAGTTTAGGATTGAAAAGATATATTTTCTCATTTAAAAATGTACTACTAACTTCTTCTAAGTCAATAGCCACAAATTTCGAAAGGACTTATTACTAACCAAGCAACCTTATTCTGTTTCCAAGCTAAAAACCAAGAATTGTTTTCTAAATGTTTGAACTGTTAACTAAGTTACAAATGATTGGAGGCAAAAGAATAGCCATCACCTATGTCACAATGTTACAAGAAACTCTGAAACATAAAGTATCCAACAGGATCTGCTATAAATATCCACACTTCAGCCAAACTTAAACCTCGGAGCTCCAAAAATTCTGAGTATAGAATGTGTCAACCTTATGGCGTCAAAGAATATTTCCCGGGCTCGGTATATGTTTTCTCCAACTGCTCAACCTTGTTGAATCTGAAACCCCGGATTCTTATTTCTTCTGGTATTGAAGTATCCTTATAGTCAACATTTTCAATTGACCAACCCTTGTTCTGCACAGAACCTCCCACTTTGACCTGTGAAAACACAAATAATTACCAGTAAGTGTATCAAAGATCAAACTAATATTTTCATCAGAAAATTTGATTTCTGGGGCAGACAAGTTACAAACATATAGGCATGGTGCATCAATTAAAAGACATCATTGGTGTCGATACACTACTATAATTTCATCCAGATAATAAATTGATCAAGGACTTGAGACATACCTCGGCACCATCAACAACCTCTAAAATGAGAGCTCCATCCAGGGAAAGATCCTCGAGGGCAATACTACTCCCCTTGATCGCCACTGTAGACCTTTGTGAAATGGAGCAGTTTCCACTCACTTTACTTTTTACTTCTGAGAAAGTAAGCGCCCATTTCGGCTTCCACACAACTCGAGACCATACTTCCACCTCCTGTCCGTTAAATACTTGGATAGCTGGATCTTCTACCTTAACACCAGCCTGTAATAAAAAGAAATATAGTGTAATTGATGCCCACAACTAGATCGACACAGGTTTACCAACTCAACTAATGAAATTGTGGCAGTAGCTATTATGAAGGGGAAGTTAGTAAAGTGTTTCAAGAGTTGATAGTTATCTTCATACTATCGCAATTAGAAGTTTCAGTATCAAAACTTTTCCTTTTTGTCATAGATCAAGCCAAAAGGTGGTCTGAAAACAGTAGATTGCAGGACCAAAAATTGCTTTATTATGGAGCAAAGTAAGATGATCTTAAATATTTACCCAAGTTAATGGACATAACAATAACCTTATGTATGGCTTGCTACTCATTCATCATGTGACTAAATAAAATGTTCTGATTTACTTTTCTCTAACCAGTGATGAGCAGCAACTCTTCTTTTTAATTTCTGCTTTGTCTTTTTCCTCTATTGTCTTTCTGTTGGTTTAGACGTTACTAAAAAAGTAGGACATAGTAAAAGCCAAAAAGGCTTCTTTCAGATTCCAGCAATATTTTCCTTGTGTTGCCTCCTATAGAGGTTTCCACTGCAATTAGTGCATAATGTATCAATACCATAGGTCAGGAAAAAATACTCTGAAAAAGTTCAATTTTACAGTTGATTCCCAGAAGGAAAGAAATACCTTTCTTAGAATGAGGCTGTGAGAGCGATATATGGCCATTTCTCCTGAAGTGGCACTATGGTAGGGGTTTCCTTTTGGCACCTTTCATTGTAAAGGAAACAATTAAAAAACAGTAAAGTGAACCACAACAAATCACGTCAAGAGCAAAAACACCTATAAGTTATTTTTAGTAACTGTTCAGAAAGACTTAAGAATGCCAAGCCCAAGAAATAGAAGTCAAAACATAAGTCTTTAAGAACGCCAGTAAGCTGTTTCAACTTTCTTAGTTGGTAAAAGAGGGGTTAGGGCAGTGGCTATAAACTAAGAAGGATAAAGTAGACAAAATATGCCTCTGCATTTTTCACTTATAGGGTAATTTAGGGAAGCCTGTCAACTAATTATTAGCTTATGATTGCATATGCAAGAAAGAGATTCAACAATATTATCTCACAGACCACGGAGAAATGTTGCCTCCACAAACATGCTTTGGTTGTGATATTAAATACCTACACAACCAAATTACAGTATCTGACAAGTATGCACAAGATCTGAACAACTCAGCAAAAGAGCTTGAAGCCAAAATCATTCGAGAAAACATAATTGAAAATTTTCTGGTAACTATTTGATCCAAAATTAACCCTCCTGTCCTAAGAAAGAAAAACCCAGAAGCATCAATTCGTCAGTCCAATGGCCTGAGTATTGAAAATTTTCAGACTGGAGACAAGGAAGGGTCCATACCCAACCAGTAGGGACAAATAAAATTGACATATATAGTCAGAACTAAATCATCAGAGCTTTCGATGAGAAGCAAGAACTATAAGTAGGGGATGATGGATTTTGTCATGAAGATCAAAATTTTATGCCAGCCCCAATTTAAAGACATCTCCCAGATTTAGTGAAATTATTTCTCCCACATACGATTGCAGAAATTATTTCTGCAGAAAATTGCTCATCATACCTTGGCAGCATCTTCTGGGTTGTTTTTCACAGGTGCATAAGCAAGCCAAGCATCCATCACCTGAGTCATCGTAAGAAGCATTGTGATCCCCGCACTTGGATAACTTGACAGTAGATGACTCACAACGTATGTAACAGAATCAGAAGCCAAAAGCAGTACTGATATGAGATATCTTCTACTTACCGTGAATCCAACCCTAGCTGAAGGAGGTAGCGTTTTAGGATAATCTTGCATCATGCATTCAAGTCGAGTTGAGGACTTAAAAGCAGTTTTGGTAGCATCTTTATACCTAAAAAATGAAGCACAAATCAGTCAAAAAGAGGTAAAGCAGCTTCTGAAATCACAAAGATAGGACTTTAACAATCCATATGACCTGAAAATGTTGAGCTTAAATAAACATGTACAAAATGACAACAGAATAGCAAATGAATTATGAAATAGGAGCTTCTAATCAACCCCATTAATAGCAGTCTGAACAGCTTCACCACCACTTTTTTCTTCTATTTTTTGTTAACGGTGGTGTCCAAGCCAGTTAGCATGCAACTCGACTATTTCACCGAGTACCGGATACTTCCCACCAACACAAGTACCGGGTAATTCTACTACTAAGGCATAAGAAAATAGGAAGATTTCACCTAGTGTTTTCCACTCTGCTGGGATTTGAACCTTGTCTCCAAGATTTGCACCCACTTCATTGACCACTATGGCACATCCTTTTGGTGCATCACCTGAACATACAAGTCTTAAATGTAGAGACATAAGAGTAGATGCTTACTTCGGGTTAACAAACTCCTTTATCGCACCTCCTGTTTTTGTGAGCTCTTCGAGGTATGGGCCAATTTCAAAGATCAACTGCATTGCAATGTTGACAGCCTTAGGTGAGAAACAAGTCACTTTTCTACGTGAAAGTAACCAAAATAGGAAAGTTATCCTACAGAGGAACTTGGCCACTACAACATAATTTGCATGACTAGTCCAGCTAACATCCTCCAAAGTAAATTGTAACTACATGCTCGAAAAATTATAAACCACTGTCACGAAGAAGGGGCACTTCACCTCTGTTTCTTAGGAGATTCTCTGCCCAAACAACTATTTATATACTAATATATTTCCAATAAAGTCTGTACATTTAAAGAAGATGGTCATCCTTCTTAATTGCATTCACATCTAATATTTTTCATGTGTTTCCTTACATATCCTTCTAGGAATAAAATGCATTTTCTTTCTAAAATTTAGATTCTTATAATCTAGTAACAATCAGAAAGTTATCATTAGTTCCTTTACTGGAATCATTTTACATGTTAAAATCATGTCTGCCAACGTTGCAAAGCAATAATAGAGATATTAAGCCACTAGAAGCTCAGTGTAGGTAAGAACAAAGAGACTTTACCATCTTCTAGTATTAAAACGTCTTTGTAAAAGATCTAAAAACCAAATTGATTCAGGTGAATTGTGAATTTATATTTTGAACTATGATGGTAGAAGAGTCTCATCACCAAACATTGTTCTGAAGATTAATGACACAATCCCACACTGACGAATCAAGCCACTGCCTAAGATGATAGGACGCTTCAACCAAGTATGAAACTGATTTTAAAAATAGTATTTTGTTTCTTTTTCCTAAGAAGAAGTCTGCCTACTTATCTGGTTCTTAGTGGAACCTTTCCCATTTTATTTTGCTCTGTTTCTTACATACTGGAATATGGATCCCAACTTTTATATAATCATTCTTGAGGTTCTTATAGATTGTAAACTATGGAGCACAAAAAGAATCAAATATAAAATGCCTTTTTATGCTGAAGGGTCATAAGGAAAGGAAGTAGATCCAGCTGCTAATTGGTCGACTTATAGGTTATTAAGGAGTTTTTTTACCCAAAACTAATGGAGGTTTCCATTATGGGCCAAAAATTCCAGGAACTTGGGGAATGTCAGGGCTATTATACAAAGTGGAAAACTAATTTTATATGTAAAATAATACAGAAAACAACTTAAGTCGTTACAGGGAAAAAATGGAAAGAAATAAAAGAAGACAATTCAGCATTATAGACAAACACATACTTGATTTATATTTCCAGGAAAAGGTGAATAGCCTGTTTCAGAATTGACATCGCCATCAGGATACCCAGAAGCTCTAAGCAATGGATCGAGCTGGTTGTATTCCACATTAATCACCATTGTTCGCCCTAGAAAGGATTTTTTAATTATATCGTCAGATAGAAGCAAAAACGGCCACATGAATTTTCTCACATGCTCAACATCAATTATTTTCGCAGTACTAACCTAAGCACAAAAGAACATTAGAACCTGAATCCCAGAGAACTATAACTGATGGAGAATATCACAAATGAAACAGAAAAGACTCCAAAATAAACATTAACATACACATTAAAAGAGTTAGATGTTACCCTAGTTAAAAAATATAATATCTGTGCTCAGTGCGTTACTCTTGATAGGGTAAGTAGCCCAACTTTTTTTTAGCACAAAGGTCGTGCTAGGACAATACAGAGATGCAGATTAAAAAAATCCCCCTTTACAATGGATTCCATCTATGAAATATCCTATACCTGTAGTGTGTCAATAAAATCTATTATGCTATTTTCATCTTTGACATCCTGTAGGTTACAACAAAAGAAACGACGCAACTACTCCGAAGATATTTCCACTAACGGGGGCTTGGGTTTGTTCAGCTATAGGGGGAACATGATCCCATAAGGCTTGACCTACTGTCAAACTATTGCTATAGACCTGGCCCAAGTGTCCCACTTGCACCCATAGATGTATGTAAGAAAATGGTATCAGCAACCAGGTATGTTTCTTCCAAAAGACATGTCGTCCACAAATTTTGCAGGGCTATTTTATCTTAAATAAAAGTCCTCTCATCTTCACCTTTGTTAAATTGCATTGAGAGATCCATAGTTTTTGAAGATTCTCTATAATTATAGCACATCTGGAAGTATGTATACAGCAGGAACAGAAAGCAAACAGGCATGAAACAAACAGATCCTGATATTCCTTGTCTCAAGTTACCTTCACAAAAGATCAGCTTAAATGCTGTTGGAAATTTATAGGCAACCAACTAAAAGGAGCATAACCACCTGGACAGATTAAAGTATCCTAGTATTTGCGACCTTAAAGTTTTGGCTATAGATTTAGCCACCAACTCTGCGAAATTCAGCTTAAGGAAGCAGGAAACTGCCCATTCCTTATAACACTCTTTAGATGAAATATTTTCTGCCACTGAGATATAGTTGTGATAAACAACTGAACAACAAAGAAGCTCATATTATGACCCCATGCTTTCGTTTCTTTTCAGCATTTATTACTTCTTTTCTGACCTTTCCCATGGGCCACTACAAAATGCAAAGGTAGATGATGTAAGTTGCTCATCTACTCACCATCTTTATGAGTAAGCTTGGTAATGCCACCAATGGCTTCTTTTGCTTTCCGAGGAACAGCGAGAGAATTGACATGGTATTGTTTTGTGGCACTGACACCTAGCGCTGCTGGAATTGCCTGAAAGACAATGAGATGTACAGATTGATAAAATTGGCCTAACTTACATGAGCAGAATACAGAACAATTCAAAGAACACAAGAGACAAAAAAAGAAAAAGCGTCCAACAAACCTTGAAAAGTAGACCATTGGTGTCTTGGAAAAAGAGGACCCATCTTAAGCCTGCATCATGCCTAGATTGCATAGAATTTGGACCATCAAATCACAGAAATATGTTTAACTCTCTTTCTCTTTTTAAGTGAAATATGCACCTAAAAAATCAATTAAAACTGGATGCACTAGTGATGTAGATGCAGGCTATATTAAAAGGTTTTACATCAGCTTTTATTTCCAGAAAACGATGGGAAAAAAGCCTTGAAAGTATGAAGTTCAGTTTTTGACTCCAAATATGGACACACTACAAGGTAGGGTCCAGGAAATAATGATCATGGTAAAAGATTTCAGTTCAAGTTATAACAAGGGACTGAGACAAAAAGGTATCCATCTTTCTCTAACTGATTAACTTTTATGTAGGCTAAAAGGGGCTTGTTCATTGGTTAATCCAAAATCACATCAAAGTGGATGAGAATGGCAAAAGTTTAAACAAAAAGGGGGAGAAGGAGTGAAAACATACCAAACTTTAAGAAGGCCACTTGAGTAAAGAAGTGAGTGGACGTCGCCATGGCCATGAGGTTTTGTCTAGTAAAGCAGAGGCATGAGCAGAAATTAAATAAATAGAGGTACTTTCAGCTAAAAAAGTCACTGATATCAATTGAATACGAGAATATTCATATCTTTAATCTACGAAGAGTATTAAGCATGGAATTAGCCACCTGAATTTTATATTTATTATGGGGGTCCAGAGCAAGGTGTGCTTCATTATCATCTAAACAAACAACTTTTTCCTGCAAAAAATCAAGAAATATATAAATTCCGATACTATGACTTAATTCTTCAACAGCTTCTTGAGATCAGTTGCTGACCTGCTTAAGCAGTTTCACTTGTGTGGGTTTCATCCCAAAAAAAGAGTTTTTTTGTAAGAGCTCCAAAGTACGTAAATGTGTGTCATCTGACGTCATAATAGCCAAAGGAATCTCCGCTTGGCAGTCACCTAATTATAATGAAGCTGTTAGTTGTAAAGAAAGTCCTACATGTTTATTGTATTAAGGATATGTATCACACTTTTAGGTACCTTGAAACATGATATTTTAGCATGTATCTCTACGCAAAAAGATATTCTTTTCAGCCAATCCTTTTTAGCTTGTATGTCTTTTTTGCTAAGCCAAGGAAGATAATTCTTAATACCGTTTTTTATCCATAAGAAACATTTCTTTTGTTTCTACTGCTGTTACTATTTAAAATGCCTCAATCCCAAGCTAGTTTGGGATGGCTATATGAACCCTCTCTATCCAACATCTTTGTGCATAGGATATAAAATTTAAACTGTTCTTTACACTTTCTAAAAGGTTTCTAAATAATCAAAATTTTGGCAACTCACAAATAGAAACACTTGCCAATAACTCTTGGAAGCAGCTTCATAAATCTTAAGCTTGTGACTGGATTCCCTAGCTCAACAACCCCTCCCAACCTCCTTAAATTGAGTCCCTAACATAACAGTCGAGGGAGAGATGCCTCACGGACTCGAGATTGCCACCTTCTATAATTTGTCAGTTTACTTGGCTAATGGTGTCATGAAAAATTGGGATCAATCAAGAAGCAGTTTAACAGTAATCTGTGTCCCTGATGGAACAAATTTACAAAACCATAACATGCACGTCTACCAACCTCCGGCAAGGCTGCAACTGGCTTCCTGTAAAGCAAGAATAGATTCAATATAATGTTGTAAGAAGCATGTCCCTGTAGTTGTTTCTCTAGGAAGGGCCACCTGCAAATAATTAGAACAAATTGTCACAGAACTCAATCTTATGCAACCAGACATCCTTAGATTAATACTACATCTATTAATCAAGCTGCAAAAGATTCTGCATATTTTACCTTATGAAGGCAAAAATCAAAACAAGTTCTAGATCAACCAACCAAAAAAAATCTTTGAGCTCCAAAAATGGTCAAAGATGCTCCACATGAAAGTTTTATGTGCTCTACCTTTATCCCCTTGTACCCAAGACGTTCTCCAAGGCCTCCAGCAACAAGAACAAATGCAGCCTTCCGTGCTTCTTTGATGCCAGCCTCCTCAAATTGAACAAAATTATCATCACCATATGTCAGAACCTCTCCAGACGGAACCTGCAAAAGTTTACTTCCATCTTAGAATGAATCATTGATCTAGAGCAGAGCATCAATGTGTTCTAAGTTTTAACTGCATGTTATTTAAGTATTAATAAGGTGATCCATTATTTTCCGAATTTTGCAAGGTGATCAAGAGGAGCGAGCAAGGAAATATAATCAAAATCTGACCACATCGAACATCAGATATCATATTTCACAAGAAACAAAAGGAAACTTGTTGCTAGTTTATCCAGAATGCTAAAGAACATCAAAATGGTTTCTGATAAGAACCCAAGGCTGTTCGAAAAACCATAAGTAGTCAAATATTCTTCATACAAGCTACAACAAGTATGCTGAGAGGACAATTAATTCCAAAAGACTTGATAATCATAAACCACGTCCACTAATTGAATTGATGATCTCAGATTACACCAAATAAGACCAAATGGCCAGTTATATGGTTAGTCCTAAAACACCAGAAACTACTGTAATATGCCACTGCACCAGAGGTCATTGTACAGAACAACTATAGCTGTGTATTTTTTTATTGGACGATAACGTTTCTTATTGCTTCAACAGCACTAAGTCATCCAAACAAGCTCCTCCATCTGATCTCTTCTGTGCATACCATAGTAATAATGCAACATACAACGTACTAATTTAAGACACCTGCAGAGGTGTAGGAAAGTTGGGCTTCCCATGAGTTTAGTCGAGCAGCATTTTCATCACTCCTACCTTTACAGTCCCTCGGTTCTCATTTTCCATTTTATGTTCCAAAGAGTGATTCCATAATAAGTGACGTCACTTAGAACCTCATTTACATTAATACTTCGATGGGGAGTCTGCCCTCATGGAAGATGTGCCAAGTGCAAATAAGCTATGCACAACATAAAAGTTACAAGATCATAGTCTCCCAAAAAACTCATGTCGAGGAACTGCCAGGGATTTTGCTTCCAGCAAATTAAGCCGTCAACTTTGTGTAAGAGTTCAACAAGTTCCTTATTCCATGAAATAAATAGATTCATTACAATAACATTGTAATGGATTGGGGGTGTGGGGGTGGGGGTGGGGGGTGGGGGGGGGCATGACTCTATCTATGTGAGGAAGACTAACTCTTATAAGTAGCATGCTTGATAGCATTCCTACCTATTTCATGTCTTTGTTCCCTATTCCTACACAGGTGTTGAAGCAACTCGATAAAACCAGAAGGGACTTCCTCTGGGAAGCAAATAGCAGCTCTCATAAATTTCATACGATAAAATGGGACACAGTTATACAATCAAAATGCAAGGCCTGGGAATAAGAGATTTAGCCATTCACAACAAATGCTTCTTATGAAGTGGCTTTGGAAGTATGATTCAGGTGAACCAAGCCTCTGGAAGGAGGTGATCAATGCAAAATATGGGAAAATGGATAACTGGAGCACTAAAGTTGTCAGTGCCCCACATATGGATCCTTGGAAGTTTATTAGCAAACTGGGCACTGAATTCTTCCAGCAGGTTCATTTCAAACCTGGTAATGGAGCGCACATCAGTTTTTGGAAGGACAAATGGCTTAACAACACAGCACTCATGGATGTCTATCGTAGCATCTTCAGCATTGCCCAAGACAAAGACTCCACAATTGCTCAGAATAGGAGTAACAACAACTGGGATGTGTACTTAAGAAGGTATGTCCAAGACTGAGAAATGGGTAGTTTGATGGATTTGTTAGCAAAAGTGGAGAGCTGCAGCATAAATGAAGATCTTGAAGATACCATGTGCTGGGGCAGTAAGGGTATATTCACAGTCAAGGACTGTTACAAGCAGATGTGCAAGCAAAATCAGGTGCTGGATTCTTGGCCATGGAAATTGATTTGGAGGACCAAACTAGCAATTAAGGTCATATGCTTCAACTGGATTCCCTTGTAGACAACCTTAACAGGAAAGGATTTCAGCTGGTTAACAGATGTTACCTATGTAACAAGGTTCTGGAATCTGTTAATCACTTGTTTGCACTGTCCAGTAGCTACTGATGTTTGGAACATGTTTTGCACCCTTTTCGATCTGAGTTGGGTTATGCCAATGAACATGAGACAGGCAGATTTTTAGTGGGAGTTTATGGATAAGTTGATAAGGCCGTCAAGAAAATCTCGTTGATGATTCCTGCTACTACCTTTTGGTGCTCGCGGACAGAAAGAAATAGGAGATGTTTCGATGGCATCTCAACTCCAAATCACTCCCTTAAAGCTAAATGCTTATTTGACCTTTTTTGTTGGTTAAAGTTGACCCCAGTTCTTAGTGCTGGACATTTTCTAGACTTTGTTAGCACTCTAGTTATAGATTAACACTTTGTATAGGGGCTGAGCTACATACTCTCTTTTGTCATTCTGTTAATTGTACCTATGGCTCTTGTAACTTTGCATCTCCTTGATGCTTTTTTAATGAAACATATTACTTCATCAACAACAAACAAAAAAAAAGAATCTCAAACTCAAACACTTGATTTAATTTTTGGAAATAATGGGAAAAATTGCCTGGAGGTCCTACCGATACTTTCTCATGCACAGAAGTTGCAAGTTTGGTACATTAGTTACAAGGTAATTACAATTTTAGTCCCTAATTTACTGGAATTAACACATAAATGTTCATATTTTTTAACCTGGTTCTTTAGCTCATCGGTTAAGGAAACAGTCAACTTTTGACGTAATTTTATGTTCATATTTATGAAGAGTTAACTAGTTGTTTCTCTTTTATTTTCTAGTCTTTATTAATCATCAAAAACAGGCAATATCAATCGACGTATATACGTTTAGAGGAAAAGAAAGGGTTTCAATTGTGTTGTTTGAGGTGCTTGGAAAAGTGGTCACAAGGGCCTGAGTCATGGAGGCCACAGCAATCTGGGAAGAGAATAATGCAGAAGGAGGATAACTGGAAATGACAGGGGCTCAGAATCGATAAGAATAGGTGAGAGGATCAAAAGCTTACTTATTGTTCTGTTCAGTCAGCAGGCCAGTCAAATTGAAAGAAGAAATAATTTTAAATTATTTAGTTCCTAATTGTTCTAGTAACCCATCAACTAAAAGTCTAAAACTAATACTTACATAAACAAACTAAGACATCTGAGGGAATAAAATACAGGATCAATACTGCAATATTCCTACATTCAGTTTTTTAGTTGTTGCTGCTTCATTTAGGAAGAGTTGAAGTGTTTGGACCCACAGATGAGGCAACCTTTTAAATACTAATCCAAGAAAGAAAAAGAGCCAACCTTCTAAAAGCTACCCAATTCTAAAATCACAAAGAGAAATTCACCCTCACTTCTATCCATTTAAAGACTCTGGACGCGATTTTATTCTGATTCGGAATGGAAATTTCTGCTTCGTGAAACCGAATCAGAGTGAGTACTGCTTCAGTTACAAAGAGAAATGCAATAACATCTCAGTTTCACAAATCCCTGAAAGACTATTGACAGCACAGAATATTGTTGAAATAAGAAGTTTCAATTTCGAATTTGGAAAGGTATATCACAATATTCCGTAAAGGAGAAAGAAATAATCAGTTTCGGATTAAAAAGCATAAACTCGTTAGTTTGACCGTTAGCAAGGGATTGAACACCTAAAAATAGCCAAAATCTGCTAAACTTCACATTTCAGTGTCTACAGGACTAGTAGGCATGAAAACCTAACCAAAGTGAATAATGTGTTTTTCAAATCTTCTACTAGTGTAACATAAACCACTACTATCTGCCGCAAATGTAGCTTAGAAGCATTTAAGTGGCCATCACACTTTTCGCACAATGTCTAAACAATAAATTACTGTAGCATGCATAAGTACCAGGGAGATAAGTAGCTGCATAAACAATATTCATGAGATTTGCGAAGGATGGCCTTTTCTTTTATAAGCAGCACCTGCACTAACTTAACTGACATAAAAACCCAACCGAAACTTTAAGACACGCACCCAATCCAATAACTAAGATAAAAACACAAGTTGAGTTTCTGTGTAATGCTTGACGAAAGTAGTTAAAGTTACTTTCTACATAAAGATAATTAACGAAATAAGTTTTGCTGAAAAGTAACACATGATTCAGTTACTTACGGAAGGTGAAAACCCATCATACGGGTTTTTCCCAGTCTTTGAATCAGCTAAAAGCTCCCTAGCGGTGTTAATATATGCTGACAACCCCCCAGGATAACTTGAATTAAGTTTGGCAATCTGAAACAAACCATAACAATAACACTTCAGTGTTCATAAATATTACAATTAAACTAGGAAGTGAATATAAGCATAGAAGAGTTGGGAACAAAACAAGCCCAATCGGAAATGATAATATTTCTGGCACAACAACACTCAAAAAAAACAGCAGTACAATATTGAACAATGACAACAAACTCCAAATTTTGGCTACTTTAGTTTGATTGATTAAGCAAGAAGAAATATTTCACATAAGTTGTCATATAAGCTATTAACTACAAAATACAAACAATATCAAGTTTTTATTTTCCGAACTGCAAACTACAACCTTAAGGTCCTTATCACATCCCGAAATTCACCATGTAAGTTACCACAAGTCAACAACTACCTAATGGGAGATCAAAATTGCCAAATTTACCCCTATACTTTTGGATATTGTCTACATTTACCCTCCGTTATACTATCAGGACAAATCTATCCCTACCATTATACTATCCGGCTGAATTTACCCCTACCGCTAGCAAACTTTTAAAAATTACCCCCAATCCTAATGGTAACCCACAATCTCCCAAAAACAAATCGCGAGAGAAGCAAGTACCACACTTTTAGTTGCATATTTGTTCTCAATCCTTGCATTCATAAATTTGACAGCTTATTTATTCATTTTGATAAAAGCAGAACACCTTTTTTTCATCTTAACTAATGACAAAAAAGTGTAATTTTAATATCAGTGCAAATTTAACTCGTCAAATTAAGATATAAGAAATTTTCATATGGAGTCATTCCCTGTCATTTTCAAGGTCAAGTTTTATGCCATGGCATAGAGGACATTGAATTTCAACAAAAAAATAAATTGATAAACAAACAGAAATAAAACAAATTCAAATGTAAAACAGCCCCACAAATTTGTTTCCATTCCCGCATCCATGTTCATTTCTCCTCACATTCATTGACCTAACAAGAAGAAAACTTCTTATCCCATTAACTCAAATATAGAAGTCTTTATTCTTCTATATTTGACTTACTGGTAACTGGTAAAGTTGATGCCATGTGACCAGGAGGTCACGGGTTCAAGCCGTGGAAACAGACTCTTGCAGAAATGCAAGGTAAGGCTTCTTCGGTATTACCTAAGTTGCTCGGACTCGGGTGCAGGTATCCGATACGGGTATGGATCCGAGTGTCGGATTCGGCAAAACCTAAATTTTAAGATTTGCGGGTGCGTATCCAGGTAGGGATACAAGTGCGGGATTCGGCTAAGAAAATTCAAAATTATATGAAATAGAGCTATAAAGATATATCGTTGCTACTGTTTACTATACCAACTCAGAACATGACCTTAAATTCTTGGTTTCTCTGACACACGAAGCAACAAAAATGAGACAAAACTCAAAAGTACTATAATATTGAAGGTATGTCATTTTCCTTATCATAAATCAATTACCCCCCCCCCCAAATTTATCGATATACTCCGGTCAAAGTATCCGAAGTTGGTTGATTGTATCCGGGATGTATCACGCTCCCACACCTGTATCCCCCGTATCGAGACGGGAACAACACCAAAAACGGAGAGTCCGCACAACTTAGAGTATTACTATTCCCACTCAAACTATTAAGGATGAACCTTTTACGATTTCTTTCATTGTGGATACATTTCATATTCGACAATATGAAAGTGAAAGTCAAGAACGGAGAATTATAATTATGTGGGTCTGATCATTTAATTTTGGTTTTTCAAAGAAAAAAAAAACACTTCAAAACTAAAAGTTGATCATAGTCTAGCCAGTTTATACATACATAAGTTATAACATGGTGAAACCAGAACCCAATTTGTTAAAACAAATGTAACCGAAGTAAAAAAAAAAAGCGAACACACCTGATCAAAGAAGGCTCGCTTCTCATCATCATCAACTCCAGGCTCCGACCAATGCTGAAACAAGTGAGTTTGCCCCATCGCTAACAACATCTTCGCTAACTCTACCTAAACTCAAAAAACACAAACACACACACATCAATCTCAATTCAACTCCACACAAAAAAAAAACAATATCAATTCAACTACACACGAGTTTTAACTTTCACACACTGACAATAAAATTACAGTAATTAGCCTGTTTGCAATTGCACTGATATTTAGACAGTCATTGTACAAAGCTAAATCCTTTCCACAAAATTATAGTCCTATGTCCCAAATTATACGACACACTTCCCTTTTTAGACAATCCTAAAAAGAATGACAACAATTTAACTTTAAATTTACCTTTTATGTTTAACGAGAATACACAAATATCTTTGGCTTAATTTAGACTACAAGATTCAAAAGCTTCTTTTATTTCTTATACTCCGTTGACAGTCAAACCACATCATATAAATTAGGACTAAGGGAGTAAGAATTTGCATATTGACATTAACTCTTTCCCACATTGCTCTTGTCCCACGTTGGAAAAACACATTTGTATCTCATGTAATAGACCCTATATAAAGGGTTTTACTTGCTTTTCTTTACTTGCACTTTTAACTCTCAAGAATAGTATTATTTTATTATCTTGTTATTGCTTTGTAAGAATTCATGTTATGAATAAAATACTTTTATGAATTCTATCATGGTATCAAAGCCAATAGCGCAAGTTAATACTTTTAGCTCGATCGCGGATCCAACTCCGCGGTGAGTTAGTTGGGGGTTCACATGCAGCACGGCCCTGGTATCAGTTAAATTTTTTTTTGGCTTGTTTTGGAAGCTCGTGCTCGTTTTGGCTGCTCGTTCTCGTTCTGATCTTGGCTTCCACATCTGGGTTTCGTCTTCTTGGCTTCCGCATCTGATTGGTGAGATCGGCCCTTTATTATTTTGTTGTTTGTTATTTGGGATTGCTGCTTGTTATTTGGGATTTTTTTGTTTAAAATTCATAATGGCTGGAGGTGATGATTCTTTGCAAACTATTGGTGTTCGGTTAGATGGAAAAAATTATTCCTATTGGAGCTATGTCATGGTAAATTTTTTGAAGGGAAAGGGGCTTTGGGATTGATATGTCTGGAAAAACCAAATGCCCTAAAATTGGAGATGAAAAATTTGATGAATTATTTAGGACTTGGGAGACCAATAATTCAAAGATTATTACTTGGATTAATAACTCTGTTGAACAAAGAATTGGTGTTCAATTGGCTAAGTTCAAAAGCGCTAAAGAGATTTGAGATTATCTGTCAAGATTGTTTGTGCAGAATAATTTTGCTGTTAAGTATCAGTTACAATATGAAATTCGTGCACTAGTACAAAATGACTTGGGCATTCAAGATTATTTCTGTACAATGACCACTTTGTGGGATCGCTTAGCTATGACGGAATCTCTTCGAATTGCAAGCATGCGATGCTTATATTAAATGCGAGAGATGAAGATCGTCTTGTTCACTATTGATGGGTCTTCGGTCGAATTTGAGAATTGTCGTTCGGGCTTGTTGCACAAGAAACCCTTACCATCTGTTGAAGATGTGGTAAATGAACTTATGGTGAAGAAACATGTTTGAAGACTCTAAAAGGGGTACATAAGGCTTCTACTTTCGTCGGCGCTCCTTCATCCGCACCGGTCCTTGCGGCCCTACACACCAAGATATAGAACATCTATCATGGGTAATTGTAATTATTGCAAGAAACCAGGGACATCGGAAGAATCAATGTCTCGAGCTACGGAAGACGTCGGTTCTAAGCCTCCACATTCGGGACAAGGACAAAAGCCTTCTCAACGAAGCCATACAGGGGGGGTCAATTCCAGAACTCGTATCCACCGACTCAGCCGCCTTTGTGCCCTCTCTTGATCACCCGGCTTCGGGAGCCTCGCGAGTCACGGTCGATTCCTGGCGACCAATTTCGAAGTTCCTCGCCTTCCAACAGCTTTCAACAGAATTCTCAGTCTAATGCTCTTTATGTTCCTTCCGGCTCATCACCATCTATTGGTTCAGGTATCATTTCGTCTTCTTGGATCTTGGACTCTGGAGCTGGAAATCATATGTCTCCTGATTCTTCCGTCTTTGTATCTATGTCTTCTGACCCCCCTTCCACTTCTGTTGTGACTGCTGATGGCACACCTATGCCAAAGTCACATATTTGACCAGCAAAAGCAATATTCATATGTAATTTTGGAATGCAATAAACATCAGGTAATGATATAGTGGATGAATGAATGGTGTCAATGCTGTCGTCAATGGCATAGGTATGCCATCAACAAATACAACAACAAGTAAGTGGAAGGGGGGGGTCGAAGACATAGATACAAAGAAGGAAGAATCGGAGACATATGATTTCCACTCCGCAGTCCAAGATCCAAGAAGACGAAATGATACCCGAACCAATAGATGGTGACGAGCCTAAGGAACATAAAGAGCATAAGACCGAGAATTCTGTTGAAACTGTTGGAAGGCGAGGAACTTCGAAATTGGTCGCCAGAATCGCATCGTGACTCGCGCAGGCTCCCGAAGCCGGGTGATCAAGAGAGGGCACAAAGGCACTCGAGTCGGTGGATACGAGTTCGGAATTGACCCCCGAATATGGCTTCGTTGAGAAGGCTTTTGTCCTTGTCCCGAATGTGGAGGCTTAGAACCCGACGTCTTCCGTAGCTCAGACATTGATTCTTCCAAAGTGTCCCGGTTTCTTGCAATAATTACAATTACCCATGATAGATGTTCTATACTTGGTGTGTAGGGCCGCAAGGACCTGGTGCGACGAAGGAGTCGCCAAAGACGAAAGTAGAAGCCTTATGTACCCCTTTTAGAGTCTTCAAACATGTTTCTTCACCATAAGTTCATTTACCACATCTTCAACAGATGGTAAGGGTTTGCGGTGCAACAAGCCTGAACGACAATTCTCAAATTCTGACCGAAGACCCATCAATAGCTGAACAAGACGATCTTCATCTCTGGCATTTAATATAAGCATCGCATGCTTGCAATTCATAAGATTCCGTCATAGCTAACGATCCCACAAAGTGGTCATTGTACAGAAATAATCTTGAATGCCCAAGTCATTTTGTACTAGTGCACGAATTTCATATTGTAACTGATACTTAACAGCAAAATTATTCTGCACAAACAATCTTGACAGATAATCTCAAATCTCTTTAGCAGTTTTGAACTTAGCCAATTGAACACCAATTCTTTGTTCAACAGAGTTATTAATCCAAGTAATAATCTTTGAATTATTGGTCTCCCAAGTCCTAAATAATTCATCAAATTTTTCATCTCCAATTTTAGGGCATTTGGTTTTTCCAGACATATCAATCCCAAAGCCCCTTTCCCTTCAAAAAATTTACCATGACATAGCTCCAATAGGAATAATTTTTTCCATCTAACCGAACACCAATAGTTTGCAAAGAATCATCACCTCCAGCCATTATGAATTTTAAACAAAAAAATCCCAAATAACAAGCAGCAATCCCAAATAACAAGCAACAAAATAATAAAGGGCAGATCTCACCAATCAGATGCGGAAGCCAAGAAGACGAAACCCAGATGTGGAAGCCAAGATCAGAACGAGAACGAGCAGCCAAAACGAGCACGAGCTTCCAAAACAAGCCAAAAAAAAATTTAACTGATACCAGGGCCGTGCTGCATGCGAACCCCCAACTAACTCATCGCGGAGTTGGATCCGCGATCGAGCTAAAAATATTAACTTGCGCTCTTGGCTTTGATACCATGATAGAATTCACGAAAGTATTTTATTCATAACATGAATTCTTACAAAGCAATAACAAGATAATAAAATAATACTATTCTTGAGAGCTAAAAGTGCAAGTAAAAAAAAAAAGCAAGTAAAGCCCTTTATATAGGCTCTATTACATGAGATACAAATGTGTTTTTCCAATGTGGGACAAAAGCAATGTGGGAAAGAGTTAACGTCAATATTAATGACAATAAAATTAAGGTAATTAGACTGTTTGCAAAGCAATTGCACTGTTATTTAAAGTCATTGTACAAAGTTAAATCATTTATACAAAAAATTATATAAGAACCTGTTGAGGGGAGAGAAGAGAGAGGTTTTTCTGTAAATTCCGAGCAGTTGATAATTCATCGACCGTCGATGTCATGTTGCCGTCGCCAATTTCTTTTGTAAACTCCGAGGATTGTATTAAAAGAAATACTAGAAAAGTACAAATTCCGAGAATGATTTTGAATATGCCAAAAGAGAGAGATCTAGGTTGAACGGTGAGAATGATTGTTTGCAGTTAGTTACCTACCTGATAGAGATGGAGATTGTATTTTATTTCCAATATTTTTACATGTATAATTAAAATCTATTTAAGTCATAATTTTTTATTATATGAATATACATAATTCAAAATCTAATAAACGTCACCATACCAAATTAATTTGATATGATAATGGTATTATATTTTTAAAAAAATCGAAAACGTAATTACCATATTACAAAACTTTTAAAGGCTAGATTCATTTATTAACTTATTTTATTTATTTCTTTTTTTTCTCTTTTTCCTCATTACTCATGTTTGTTAGTGTTTTCACGTAAAATTAATAAATCTAATTTACTAGCTTAAGCCTTAAAGAATACTCCCATTTGTTTGTCCCTCGGATCTGATGAGAATGAACTAATATTTTTTGTATTTAAATGGTGTATATGTGGAGGCGAGACTGATGGGAAAAATAAAAAGTGCAAGCCGAGCGGTACACTCTTCTTCGTTTTGTTATTTTTTTTAAAAAAAATATCACTCAACTAATAAAAAATAATTCTGTCTCAGCACTATTTTTTTATTGATTTGTCCAAAAAAGAATGTCACATTTCTATATTTAGTAATAATTAAATTTTATTGGATGATTTTTATAGTCACACAAATATCTAAAATTTATTTTGAACTATAAATTTTAAAAGTTTTCCTTTTTTTTTTAAATTCCATGTCAAGTCAAATTGTGTGGCATAAATTGGGACAGATGGAGTAGTAAGTAACAAATTACTCATGAAAAGAGAATCTAGCCTTTAAAAGTTTTGTTCACCAATCCCAAAATTATGATAGGTACTGAAGCTAATATTAATGGAGTAGCTGAGCCAATCCCAAAATTATATTATTGTTATTTTGGGATTGTGTAATCTCAGAGAATTTTTGGAAATTTGAGCAGATGGGAGAAAACAAAAAAGAAAGAAAAAGAGAATGTGATGGAAGATCTCCTTTATTTTTTTTTATTAAGATTAAGACATTTCAATTTAAATATATAATTGAATATTATTAAGATGAAAATGTTTAAATTTAAATATACATCTAAATATTAAAATATTATATTATACCTAAATACTAAATAAATAAATTGTTTGATTTTGAATATTTGAATGTATAAATTTATTTTTATTTTATGTGTCTTAGTTTGAATGTGCATTGAGTTTAAGAAAGTAATTGAGACTCTTGAATCGTGTCGTATTAAATTAAAAATGTACGTAGTGTACCAAAATATTCTTTGAATCTTACGATCTTAAACATGACATGTACGATGTTAGAATTGAAAAGGTACTAAATATAGTGAGTGCATTTCTTTTAAAATAGTCTAAAAAAATAAGACACATAAATTGAAATAGTAGAAGTAATAAATATAGTATTCAAATAAAATAGTAATAAATCAATAAAATATTTTTTAATTTATATATATATATTGGTTGGTGGTGGTGACAACTAATGATGGTGGTTGTGTATGCCCATGGGAGGTGGATGGTGTTGACAGATGATGGCAATTGTGTGTAGTAGTCAGCGGTGATGGTAACTGATATTGATAGTAGTAGTAATAGTGGTGGTAGTGATTGATATACAATGGCCAATTCGCACAAATGCCATTATTTGGGGTGGTCTTTAAATTTTTCCCATTAAATTTAAAATATTTAATTTTTTCCCTTCGTCTAATACTCTGTGGTTCTGGGTTCGAACCCTGCTCACGCAAAAATTAAAAAAAATCACAAGGCAGAGGTTTTGTATCAAAATTAGGCCTATTCGGTAGAGGTTTGCCATAAGGCAAACTTTTACCCAAAATTAGGTCTTAAGACAAACCTCTGCCTTAAAGACAAACTTCTGTCGATATAGGCCTAATTTTGCCTGAATATGCCTAATTTTGCTACAAATCTCTTGCAAATTTATTTTTAATTTTTGCCTGAGCAAGGGTTCAAACCCAAAACTCATGGGTTATTAGGCGAAGAGCAAAAATTAAAAATTCCAAATTTTAGGGGGGGAAATTAAAGACCAGTGCCTTTGAAGGAATTCCGCACAAAAAATGATATATTTTTGTGGTAGACGATAGTGAAAACTAATAGTGGTAATATCTTACAACAGTGGTTGCTGATATGTAATGATGGTTGATGTTTTGACTACGTGTAGTGATTAATTATTGTGCTAATGGTGGTTGGTGGTGGTGATTGTAATTGGTGGCTGGTGACGGTGACAACTAACTATGGTGATTAGTGATGGTGGTTGTAGTTGATAACGTTGATAATGCTGAGCGGTGGTGATAGTAGTGGTGGTTAGTTGCGAAAGTAGATGGATCAGATAACATCTTAATGATATAAAGACTTTATTATGGATTCTAATCATTCGGATCCATTCAAGCCATTAAGTGATTATAAAATTTAAAAGCAAACACACTTAGAACCTGTTTGGCGGCTCTGGCCAAGTGATTTTGAGGTGTAACGACCCGTTTGGTCATTTTAAACTTTTGGACTTGTTTTCTCAAGAGTGTCATTCCCGCAGATTATTCTCGATTTTTATGACTTGTATGGATGGGTGCACAGTTTCTGAGGTAATCGGGTGGGTTTCAAATTGTTTTAGGAAAGTTTGGAAATCCTTAAGTTAAGAGAATAGGAGGTTTGACTCATAGTTGAATTTTGGGTAAACTCGCTCTTTTTGTAGTTTCGTTGATTCCATTAGCTTCAAAATGATATTTATGGCTTAGTCAAGCCTCGGTTTCCGAGGCAGCCGGATGTGTTTCGGAGATTTGGTTGTGAAATTGTGGAATTAGAACTTACGAGTTGACTTTAGTCAAACTCTAGCCTTAGAGACCTTTTTCGGAAATTTTGAGTACGCGAGCAGGTCTAGAATGTGCTTTCTGATAAGAATGCATGTTTGGTTTGTATCCAAGAGGTAACGGGAGTGTTTTAGGTGTTTGACGGAGAGTTGATGAGTTTGGGACTGTTGCTGGTGTCTGGTGTTCGCACCAGCGAACTTGTGTCCGCTCCAGCGGGTCCGTCTCTGCGGAGGTCTGGCTCATATAAGCGAGACTTGACAATGAGTTGTGAGTCCGCTGCTACTAATGATTTTCTTTCCATGGAGGGTGTGTCTCAGCGGAGTTTCCTTCTGCCCCAATATGGGTTCGGTATGTAAGTGACCTCGCCTCAGCGGATGGATTTTTCGGTAAAGCGAGTCCGCTCCAGCGGAATCGTTGTTCTTTTTAAAGTTAATATTTTCCCTAAAACGATTTCATTCCCCAAATATTCCTTTATTGGGACTAGAGCTCAGCCATTAGAGGATTTATTGGAGATTTTGATGGAGTTCTTCAACAGAGGTAGATTTCATTCCCCTTTTGTTAGTGATTGATCATTAAATGCTTATCTAAAGTAATCTTTTAACGAAGAAAATAGTGACTTAGTTCCATGATAAAGATAAGAGAGTGGGAATTGGGATTTGGGAATTGGATACTGATTTGTTGATGTTAATATCGTGAATTGGTGTTATATTATGCTAGATAATGATGTTTAATTGATTAATTCCATGATAGAAATTCTTTTGGAAATTGGGAGAAATTCTAGGGTTAGAATTGGGGCTTTTTGCCAAAACTTGAAATTGAGGATCCAATCGGGCTTAGTTATTAAATTAACTTAAGGATATGATTATCTAGCATGTTATAGTGCTAAGTGGTTAATAAAGTTCATATTTTGTTATTGAGGGCCCGTGGTTCCTTTATAGTTCGACTTGGGGATTCTAGTTGTAAATACCGATATGGATATCGTTAGACATGTAATCTCATTTAGTTACCGTGATTGATCAGAGTGGGCTCGTGAAGATGCTCAGAGGAAAGGCAAAGCTGTTGCGTGATTCTTCGGATCTGAAATAGGCAAGCTGAGACTTACCAGACTCTAGTGTAGCATTTATGTGTTGGTATGCTATTATTAAATTAAAGGGGAGTAATGGGAGAATTGGGAGTCCCGTATTAGTGAGGCGACGAGCACTAACACGAGCACTGATGAACTTAATTGGGTAATTAATGAATTAGCGGATATATGTGAAGGAGTTTATGTATTTAGCCTTCGGGCCACGGGCGCGGTACATAAATCCGCTTAGATTGGTATAATTGTTGTTTACTTGAGCTTGTAGCCATGTTGGCATGATATTCTTGATTTAATTTGTCATGCATTCATCACTCTATATCTCCTATAAACACTTGAATAGAAACAGATAAATACTGATTAAATTAATTATGTTTATTGCATGGTGTACACATATCCATATCATTCATACATTTCATATTAGACCTTCAAATTATTGATATATTGCTGAGAGCGGCTTGGGAAGTCGGTTATTGGATATGGTACATGATAAGAGATTGATAATTGTTTTTGACACTACATCCACAGTGTTGGGTCCGATGAGAAATCCAAAAGAAATTCTGGATGATTATGACACTTTAGGCACAGAGTTGGTATCCGATGGGATCATATGGGTACATAGACCTCATGCGTCTCTCATGGGTCACGTGACAGCTACTGTAGAATGTGTGTATACCAGGTACATATGACAATTGCATACATACATACATATCATATGCATTGCATTCATTCATATTACTGATATGTATTTGATGATGTGTGTACTCGATGATGATTTCTGGTGGACCTTATGGCCTTATGGTTTCTGATAGATGATATCCTGGCACCTTGTAACTTATTCTTGATGTAAGACAGATATATGAGACGGTATGGTAATTATATAGAGATAGGCTCTTTTATGACTTGATTTGTTAGGAATGATATAGAGATAGGATCTCTACGTGTTCCTTAGTATAAACACTAAAAGATTGAGCCTTTAACGGTAAACTTGTTGATTTGGGTAAAAGTTTGAATCTTAATAATGATTGTTACTTAATTCGTGAAAGGGTTGAACCCTTATCAATAGAACTTACTCTAATTAATAAAAGGATATAATCTTGAGGATTTAGATGCCCGTTTGAGTGTAAGTTGGAACCTTATGGCTATATCTATTCTAATCGAGGTAAAAGTAGAACTTTATTAAGTTTTGTGAAGAGTAATGAACTTTATGACTCGGTGTGGTTGTAGAATATTTTAGAAACTGTATAATTTGACTAACCAAGCAAGAAAAGAAGTATTGGAAATACCAACTCTCGCCACCGCTATAGTTAGGGTCGGTCGACGATGCTACTGGGTATACGTTCTTCTCGTACTCACTTTACACTTGTTGCACTCTATGTGCAAGCACTGATCTGGACGCCAACGGAGGAGCTTAGACGCGACGCTTGGAGATCTTTCTTGGGAGTGCAGGGTAAGCCGCAGACACTATCCCGACACTGAAACTCTTCATTTTGTTATTTTACCTTTCTGTCCTTTATATTTCAAACAATGATTTGTATGTCATTTCAGACTTGTATTACAGTTAGTATCTCTATACTCATGACAATCAGATATTGGGGTTCCTTCAAGATTTGTGTATTAAGTTCTAAGATTTGACAAGACTTATGTTGTTTTAAGATTTGGATGTTAGTGATTCGTCTACGGTTAGGGTAGGTGCCCTCACGTCACAATGGAATTTTGGGTCGACATGAGGCCTAACGAATTTAATTTTTTTTAGAAAAAAAAATACTTTTTTGTTATTTGAAGTGCTTGGCCAATTAGTAAAATTGTTTTTAAGATGAAGCAGAAGCAGTTTTTCTGCGGATGGAAAGAAGCTCGTCAATCTATTAATGTCTAATTAATAATCCTTTATTTTATTTTATGTTGAATTTATGTGTTGAATTTTAATTTATGGAATGATTTTAAATTTTATTTTAGTTGATGATTTTTAGTATATTCAAATCATCAAGTTGATATAATATCAATATTTAATATTTTATTGGTCTATTTATGTATTGTATTAATTAAAATATTTAATATGTACTTTAAATTTTAATTAACTTAAAGTAAAAACTTAATTAAAGTCTTTCATATAGATATTTAAAATAATTTCTCTCTATAAAATAATTTTAATAGTAAACGTTCATTGATATTTATCCTTTTTCATAATTTGACACTGAAAAGCACATTTTAAAGAAAATTAGTCAAATACAATCAGCTTATCAAAAGCATTTTTCAAATGAATTAGCCAAATACAAACTATTTCTAACCAAATGTATTTTTTCGAAAAGGACCTCTCAAAATAAGCAAGTTTTAGTAGCTTGACCAAAAAGACTCTTAATAATTAAGATCTTATTAAGTAGTGTCGGAGCCAAATTTTTCACTAATGAGTGTCAAAATATAAAGAATAAACTCACGAAGAATTCAAGAGAGTCAATATATAGTATATATACATAAAAATTCTTTTTTTATCTAATAACACATATTAATTTTGCAACAAAGGGGTACGTCAATTGACAACCCTCGAATATATATATGGCTCCGTCATTATTAAAAATTATTTAAATTATAAAAATAAACACATTTAATGATTTGATTTGAATGATTATATATATATATATATTTACTCCAGGGAAAATAGCATTTTTAGTCTTCGGGGTATTGCATTATTATTATTTTAATTTGTCTTATATTCGATTAAGCATATTTAAACTCTAAGTAACTTCTTTTTTATCCACAAACTCTGATTAACCACCTTGTGTATTTTTAGTCCTTATATTAACATACATCAAACAAAATTATGGAATATTAAATATTAAGAAGGGAAATTTTGGAAGGATCTCACCCATCACATCACATTCTTTTGATAATATGATGAGAATTATACAAAAAAATCTCATTCATTCCGTCATATTTTTTGGAAGTAATTGGCTTTTTTTTAAAGTAATTTTTCTATGTGTTGAAGTTGTTATTACTCTTTTTGTTTTTCGAAATGCTGAAACATATGAACTTGCTCCTTTATTAAACTTTAGTACATCAACTATCAAACAAAAGAAACACACACTTCTCTTTTCTTGTCAAAAGCGTTTGAGTCTCTATCTTTATTTGGTAAGCCGGGGCTAACCCTCCGGAAATGAAAAATGCCAAAATAGGAACAAGAATTGATATTAATGTTCCATTCTAACATGACATAATGAATATTCTATTAGCGAATATTCTCAGAATATTTGCCGTATATTTTGTAATTATGATAATGTATATTTAAGGTAACTTAGGATTCTAATTGTATTAGGAATCAACCTTTGTAAGGTAAGTTAGGATTCATACCATATTAGGAATCAACCTTGTACAGCTATATATATTGTGAATAATGAAAGAAATCTCTAAGGGAAATTATTCTGTCTATCATGGTATCAGGAGCCTAAAACCTAAACCCTACTCTTCTCCCTTCTCTTCATCAATTCGGCCAAACCAGAAAATCAGAAATCTGGTTTCTCTTCTCTCGGCCAACCAGAAATTCCCTTTCCTTGACCGGCGGCAATCATGTCTTCCCCCACAAATTCTAGTTCATCCACTGGCACACTTGACCACACATCTCCACGTTCAGTATCTTCTTTTCATCCGGCATTCGCCGTTAATAACATCAAGAATTTTATCCCTATAATTCTTGATCAAGAAGACTGTTAATATTCCATGTGGATGGAACTATTCTACATTCATGCATGTGCATACAACGTGCTCGATCACATTGACGAATCTGTTCCTCGTCCCACCGATGTTACAGACTCAATCTGGCGTCGTCTTGACGCCATCGTCAAACAATGGATCTACGGCACCATCTCTAAAGACCTGTTATGCACTATCATGAAAACAGGTGCTACGACACGTGAACTTTGGGTCCGGCTAGAAGAAATCTTTCAGGACAATAAAAATATTCGGGCTGTGTATTTGGAAGAGCAATTCAACAATACCCGCCTCGAGAATTTTAACAATATGTACGAATATTGTAAGCAACTGAAAATCATAACCGATCAACTATCCAACGTCGGGACTTCTGTTTCAGAAACCAAGATGGTGCTTCAACTTGTTGTGGGTTTACCGAAAGGTGAATATGACACGCTCGCAACAATGATTCAACAAGCCGACCCTCTCCCAAGTTTCAACAAAGCACGTTCACAACTATTGTTGGAAGAAACTAGACGTGCTAAACAAGAGGAACATAATCAAAAGGCGTTAGCCGTTAACGGGATGGCAACACCTGCGGCCAGCAGCAACCAGCAGTTCCAGCAGCAGCAGCAGCAGAGGCAAGGATCGCGGAAAGGGCCAACGCAACCAGTGGATCGGACAAGAAGCGGCGGCGGTCTAATGCGGTCCAAAGAAGAAGGGCCCAACCAGCGAACCGGGCCTCGCCCGCATGCCCGTACCCGACCGCAGGCCCCGGGCCCAAGCATCCTTGGTCGATCGGCCCCTCGGGCCCCGCCCCGGCCCACCAGCAGCCCACCAAAGCAGCAGCAGAATAGCCCACCTGATGGCGGTCCAAAGAAGAAGAAGAATCGCAATGCCCATTGCAGGTCCAAAGAAGAAGACTCTGCAGCAGCTTGGCCCCGACTGATTTGGGCCAGGCATACACCACCGTGAACCTTCAACAGCCCGACGACAATTAGTACACGGACACCGGAGCCACATCTCACCTCACCCGGTCGTCAGGTAACCTATCTCAACTACATCGGCTAAAGTGTCCTCAATTTATTACTGTCGGCAATGGTCATCGCATTCCAATTGAAGGTTACGGTAACACACACACCAAACATCCACACCCACCTTTCTCCCTAAACCACGTCCTATACACACCTAACATCATTAAAAACTTAATCTCTGTTAGAAAATTCACTAGCAATAATTCTGTGTCTGTCGAATTTGACCCTTTTGGCTTTTCTGTGAAGGAACTCAATACGGGGAAAATTCTTACACGCTGCAAGAGTGTGGGAGATCTCTACCCACTCACTCAATCTTCCGCTGACAGACCGCAAGCACCTATGTCCCTTGCAGCGATCTCTCCCTCCACTTGGCACAACAGACTCGGACATCCCGGAGACCCAGTTTTTACCTTTCTTAGGACTTCTAAGCGTATTCAATATAATAATGGGAAAATTTCCCAACACTGTTTTTCTTGTCCACTAGGCATAATACTCGTCTTCCATTTATGTCATCAAACAGTGTTACTTTTTCTCCCTTTGATATTGTTCATGCTGATTTGTGGACATCTCCGATTGTTAGCTCTTTGGGTCATAAATTCTATCTAGTATTCTTGGATGATTTTTCACATTTTGTCTGGATTTACCCACTGAAATTCAAATCTGAAGTTTTTGCCAAATTCCTCGAGTTTTAAAAAATTCATTAAGACACAATTTGAAAAATCTATTAAATCAT
Source organism: Anisodus tanguticus (assembly GCA_034509755.1). Classification (NCBI taxonomy): domain Eukaryota; kingdom Viridiplantae; phylum Streptophyta; class Magnoliopsida; order Solanales; family Solanaceae; genus Anisodus; species Anisodus tanguticus. The sequence goes on from CM067560.1 coordinate 10,651,698, forward strand.
TCCAATGTGATAATGGACGTGAATTTAATAACTCGGCATTTCACAATTTCTGTTCTAAACAAGGCATGGTTTTTCATTTTTCTTGTCCCTATACTTCTTCCCAAAACGGAAAGGCTGAAAGAATTATACGTACCATCAATAACATGGTCCGCACACTTCTGTTTCATGCCTGCCTACCACCGCCTTTTTGGGTCTATGCTGTCAAAATGGTAGAATCCCTCCTAAATATTTTACCAACTAGCACACTCCAAAACAAGACCCCTACCGAAATCTTATACCGTAGGCAACCATCTTATGATCACCTACGTATTTTTGGATGCTTATGCTACCCCAACATAGCCTCCACTACACCTCACAAACTTGCCCCTCGCACTCTGCCATGTGTCTTCCTTGGTCTGTCTCCTAATTATCGGGGCTATTTGTGCTATAACATTGCTACTCGCAAAATCATCGTCTCCCGTTACGTCACCTTTAACGAGACAACCTTTCCTTTTTCCAATCTCTGGAAATTTCAGACCACCGATTACTTCTTTCTCGATGAACCGAGTTTGTCTCCGGTCATCCAAAATCTGTACTAACATCAGCCCACTGTTCCGACACCACTGTTGCCTCTAGCAGTGTCATATGACCCTCCAGCAACAATGTTGCCACCCAGTCCAGCTCCCACACCACCCATACTGCACCCTGTCGAGTCTACTGCACCACCCACACTGCCTCCAGTCCGGCAGAATCCAAAGCAACCGGGCCGAGTCTCCCGCTTTCGCAAAGAACACTCGCGCAACCGGGGCCGGCAGCCCGCTTGCCTACCACCCGAGAACCGGGCCCCGACCTCCCACTGCTGCCCTCTCACCGCATGGAGACTCGTGCACAACACGGGATCTTACCCAAGGTTCACTTCAATCTCTCCACACAAACCTTATCACCCATTCCAAAGAATCCAAAACTAGCTAAACTGGACCCCAATTGGAATGCGGCCATGTGCGAGGAGTTTAATGCTTTAACCAAGCAGAACACTTGGGATTTGGTACCTAGACCAGCTGGTGTGAATGTTATCCGGTGTATGTGGCTATTTCGTCATAAGTTCAGAGACAGTGGTGACTTAGAGAGGTATAAGGCAAGACTAGTTGCAAATGGCACTAATCAGCAAGAGGGTATCGATTGTGGTGAGACATTCATTCCGGTTGTTAAACCGGCCACTATTCGGACTGTTCTCAGTATTGCTATGGGCATGCATTGGCCGATTCGTCAACTTGATGTCAAGAATGCGTTTCTTCATGGGGATTTGAAAGAGACTGTGTACATGCATCAACCTCCTGGTTTTGTTCATCCGGCAGCTCCGCAATTTGTGTGTCGTCTCAGGAAGTGATTATATGGATTGAAACAGGCCCCCCGCGCTTGGTATGATCGGTTCGCCAGGTATCTTCTGCAAATTGGCTTTGTATGTAGCAGGTGTGATACCTCTCTCTTCACTTTTCACCGAGGTAGCAGCACTGCATATTTGCTATTATATGTCGACGATATTGTTCTTACTGCCTCATCTGACGGGTTGAAGAATGAAATCATTGCTCTACTCAAAACTGAATTTGCTATGACTGACTTGGGCAAGCTAAGTTATTTTTTGGGTATATCGGTGACTAGATCTGCAGCCACTATGTTCATGTGTCAGCGAAAGTATGCAGAAGAGATAGTGTACAGGGCCAAGATGGCAAATTGTAAAATTATGCCAACTCTGGTGGACTCAAAATCCAAGCTTAGTGCCAATGACGGTGCGCCGCTTTCGATCCCACTCTATATCGGAGTCTAGCAGGTGCTCTTCGGTATCTTACATTCACTAGGCCTGATATTGCATATGCCGTTCAGCAGGTGTGTCTGCTCATGCATGACCCCCGAGAGTCCCATTTTGCCGCCCTCAAACGTATTATCAGATATGTTAAGGGCACACTTGACTTTGGTTTACATCTATACCCCTCTGCCCCAACCAAGTTGCTAGCCTACACGGATGCAGATTGGGCAGGATGCCCCGACACACGTCGCTCCACCTCAGGGTACTGTGTATTTCTTGGGGATAATCTTATCTCATGGTCCGCCAAGCGGCAGGCCACGTTGTCCCGTTCGAGTGCTGAAGCAGAATATCGCGGAGTTGCTAATGTCGTCGCTGAGATCTGTTGGCTCCGAAATCTTCTTTTGGAGATCCAGTGTCCATTACGCAAGGCGTCTATAGTCTATTGTGACAACATATCTGCTATCTATATGTCTCATAATCTAGTCCAACATCAGCGGACTAAGCATATTGAGATAGATATCCACTTTCTGCGAGAGAAGGTTGCTCGTGGTCAGGTCAAAATTTTACACGTGCCTTCCTCTTATTAGTATGCAGACATTTTCACAAAGGGACTACCGCGACAGCTCTTCACCGACTTCCAATCCAGACTTAGCATTCGGCCTCCTCCCGCTCCGTCTGAGGGGGAGTATTAGCGAATATTCTAAGAATATTCGCCGTATATTTTGTAATTATGATAAATGTATATTTAAGGTAACTTAGGATTCTAATTGTATTAGGAATCAACCTTTGTAAGGTAAGTTAGGATTCGTACCATATTAGGAATCAACCTTGTACAGCTATATATATTGTGAATAATGAAAGAAATCAGTAAGGGAAATTATTCTAATCTATCATATTCTCCACCATATAAGGGCATATGCTGACTCTAAAAATCAAATTCCAATAATTTTATTATTCAAATGACCGAATCTTGTATATTCCTCCACGGAACTACTTCTCAAAAAGAATGACATGAAGATCTAATTGTTACTTTGAGTCTGAAAAATAATCATTTAATCCACACCCCTAAAGAAAAAGGATACATTATGTTTTAAGTATGTTTGAGGTATTATAAACAGACAAAGCCTTAATAAAAATTATAGTCGAATGTTATAAAACATTCTAAAATGTAATTATTTTAAATAGACGACATACCTATAGAAAATTTTGAATATTTTAGTTGTCCTAAATTATTTATATACCTATAGAAAAATTTGAATATCTTTTGTTTTATGGCGTACCATTAATTGTGAAAACTAAAGTTAATTAGCACTAAACTCACACGGTGCAAGCACATGTTATTATCCTCATTAATTTGAATTTTATATAAGCATATTTTTTTTTCAATTCAACTATTATTTTACGTTTTATTCCTTATGTTCTTGTTACTAAAATTCAACTATTATTTTACGTTTAGTAAGAACATATATATTTGGGTATCATTCATATAACTTAACATTACTTAAAAAAAATATTCATTAAAGATGCAAATTAGAGATCTTGTAATTAAAGTTAAAAGTTTAGTATTCAAGTGATGTTTTACAAAATATAGAATGTAAAATTAAGACTTACCAAATTTCAAGGGAGATATACTACATACTAAATTCTAAAACAGGTTAGTGTTTGTATAAGTTTGTGAAATGCTTACCAATCACTCAATCTATGAAAGGAGAATTTGAAATACTCTCAGAAAAGAAATTGATATCTTTCCCTCTTTTGTTGTTATAATCATGGTGCAGAAAAAAATTTCAGATGAAATAAAAGTTAAAATGAAATACATTAAAGATAAAAGTGTTCGGAAAGTAATTCTCTCAAATAGGCAAAAATCACTTTGTAAGAAAGTAAATGAACTACTTCTATTTGGTGATCCAAATATTGAATCGATTGTTAACAAGTTTTAAAAGAAGAAAAACGAAAAAAGAATCGATCAAGTCGTTGCATATTATGTGATTGGCCTGATAGTCTTGAAACAAAAAAAAATTACATAAATGCAAAGAGTTAGAAGAAAATGACGGAAATTTTTTTAGTGAAGGCAATTCCAATTTTTCACGCAGACAAATATAATGCGGCTGCTTAATAAAGTTTTAAGCAGTTATATCAAAAGATTGAGAAAGTTAAAGATGATGTGGTCAAGACAGTTATTCTATTATAATTTGTGCTTGATTCAAAACATCCAAATTTTGTAATTGAAATGGATGTAGCACGTTCTTAACCATACCATCCAAAATTAATTTAGTTGTTAAAATAATGTCTCTTTGAGTGAAAAAAATCATTTTTACTTATTATGATCTTCTTAAATTATAAAATGTATATCAAGTCTTTTAAATGCATGTAAGAGATCTAAAAAAAATAATGATTACATAAATTGTTGTCGAATTTTAGCATTCAACGAGCACAAGAAGTGCACGTGTAATTATTCCCACCCTATATATGGCGAAGACCTTTTGATTAAGCTGAAGTCTTAGGGGTATGATTTTATATAGCTATTACATCACAGTTAAGACCTTTTGATGAAGTTGCAGTCTTAGGGGTATGATTTTATTAGCTATTACCTCACAGTTAAGAAATGAGCTACTCTTTCACGTACATTCTCTCTTTCAGTTCTCCCCCTCTACTTTATTTGAGATGGGCGGAGATACCACTCTATCAATAACAAGAAAAAAGTAATAATTTTCTTTCAAATGATTTGAGCTTGGAAGCAACCTGCTATTAATCTTTTTCACTTTTGCTAACTATTTTTACTTTTTCATGAAAAATAAAGATAGTTGATTCAATTTAAATCTTTCTTTAAACTAAAAGCGGGAAAATGTTATATTCCACATGAACTTTGAAGCCATTTCTACTAATACTTGATTTGATACCTTAGATTGTCTTCAATATGACAGAATCTGATGCATGAGATACTCGATATTAGTAGCTAGATTGTCAGAACTTGACACAAGAGAAGTTCATTAACTAATTAATCAAAAAAGAAAAAGTTCATTAACTATCATTTTCCATTATGATACATCTTTAAAGGTTGTATGGTGCTTTAAATAGAGAAAGTAGTCTTACATCTTTTATGTCTATTTTCCCTCTTTCCGCTATTTCTCTGCCCCATCTCTCTATCCGTATAAAAGAACTTTTAAAAAAACAAGGTAATAAAGAAATAGAGGAAGATATCATTGGTGATGCATGCAAGTGATTTTGTATCTAAGCTTCAGTAGCAGTTTTCCATCACCTTTTACTATTTTTCGTATCATTTTTATCAGACATTCCGATCATCTGCGTTCTTATCTTTAGTTGTGTATTACATTGGTGTATTTTTTATTCTATTTTATAAGTTATTTGATGTGCCATTTCTACCACAAATATTTCTAATCCTCGTATTTATAACACAACTTATTCTCCAATTTTTAATACTACTTATTGCTTCTTTTACGTCTTGTTATTCTGTTATTTCTATTTTCTTTTCAATCCTACTTTAATTTTACTTTTTGAGCCAATGACCTATCGAAAATAACCTTTCTACCCACAAAGATAGGGATAAGGTGTTCGTACACTTCACCATCTCCAAACCCACTTGTAGGATTACATTGCGTATGTTGTCGTCGTTGTTAGGTTGTTACTATTGATTTAGTAATGTTAGCAGTTAGATCACACGGTACATGCACGTGTTATCTTTCCCATTATTGAGTTTTTTATTAACATGTTTTTCTTCAATTCAACTATTAGTTCAGGTTTATTCCTAATGTTCTTGTTTTTTTTTAAAATCATAATAGATGCATCATCTCAAAGTGTACCAATTATCTAGTTATGCTTTTAGTAAAAAAGTATTTGGTATCATTCATATCAACTATTTCTATTTGGTGATCCATATGTTGAACTGGTTGTTAACAAATTTTCAAAAGAAGAAGATTGAAGAAGACATCAGTCAAGTTGTTGTATGTTATGTGATGAGGCTAGTAATTTTGAAAGAAAGAAAGAAATACATAATTGCAAAGAGTTAGATGATGAAAAAGAAAATTCTAGTGAAGGTAGTTTTAAAATTTTCACGGAGACAAATATAATGCGCCTGCTTTAGAAAGGTTTAAGAAGTTATATCAAAATATTGAGAAAGTTGAATATGATATGATCAAAACAGTTGTTTTCATACAATTTGTGATTGGTTCAAAGGATCCAAATCTTGTTATTGAAATGGATGTAACGGGTTCTGTTGGAAGATTTTTCTCTTTAGTACTTTATAAAGCAGTACGGGAAGTATTTAACTATTACAAGTATTCGAAAGGATAAATAAAGATTTCAATAATTCAACTAGAAATCTGAAAATTACAATATAACAACAAAACTGAAATTACGATTTTGTTGAAGACTGAAAAATGGAAACTGGTTTATGCTGAGTCGAGTGTAGCACTCTGTCCTTAAGACAATATTGCCCCGTATGTATCCTTTATACGTCCTGGACAATTTGTCTCCCAAGATAAAACAAAGAATGGAACCCTTGAGCAAAGGAAACTCAAGAGCTACCGTGAAGAATATTGAGTAACGAAATGATGCTTGGAAGTTGTAGGAAGAAAACTATTTCGGTTGTGTATTTTCGTGAGCTTTATGAACTGTTATTTTTCTGCTCTTTGTGGTACTCAACAATGGTGTAAGGGTGTGTTTATATAGGTGAAGGAGGGGCTGAAAAACTGCCTGAAAACTGCCTCCATAATAGCCAAATAATGGCCATTATGGAGGTAGTAAAGTCACCAACATAAATGGTGAAAGACCAACTGTTTTGGCCATTATAGGAGGAGTAATTCACCAAAATAAATGGCCGAATTGAGAGCTTGGACGTTTCTCGCTTTGACTGTCGAAATTCCAACTTTCTCGAAAACTTCGGGGACCAAACTCGTACATCTTGAAACTTCGGGGACCAAACTGTACATCCGAAAGAATTCGGTCCAAAGCGCACATCTGAAACTTCGGGATCAAACCGTACTTCCGGCAAAGTTTTCGGCCCAAAAAGATAATATCGAAGGCCCACGACCCACGACCCACGACCCCGCCGCCCACGCCCCCGGCCCGCCCACGACCCGTGACCCGTGACCCACGACCCGTGACCCGTGACCCGTGACCCGTGAACCCGAGAACCCGAGAACCCGGAACTCGGAACTCGGAACCCGAGAACCCGAGAACCCGGAACTCGGAACTCGGAACCGGACCGGACGAGCGGGCGGCGGCGGCGCGCGTGTGGTCTTTCCTCGAACCGAAGCACATCTAGGTCCTCCCTCCTTTAAACACATGGGATACCCCTTGGGGTCCCAAACCCCAAACCAATTTCGAGTCTTATATACACAACAATTCTTTCTTCCTCTACCGATGTGGGAGAATTACACACAATACCACACTTTTCATGCTTCAAACACCTTACTTCGTGAACCAATATCTCTTTCATTTCTCAATGAAATTTGACGATTCTTGGCCCTACGGTTATCTACGTAATTAGTAGATCATGCATGTGTGAAGAACCGGATTCTCCAACATACGTTACACTAGTGTTTAAGCCGTTAAAGTTGGTCGGTCGCAACTCCCGCCAAAGGCAAATTTCCAACAATCCCCTCTTGAAAGAGATTTTGGCGCACTCACATGGTGTCTTTTCATTTCCAAGAATATTTCAAATGACCGATGTTGCATAAGGAGAGGTAGCCTCGGCTTTGAACCTTCCATAGTTGAATACCATCGGACTTACTTACGCGCGGTGAACGTGATGTCTTGAACCGTCGTGTTTAGTGTAAGCCAAGACAACGGTACCAACACAACAAATTCCCTTACTCTCTTCTTCGTAATGTTTTGTCCGTTTTGGCCATGGACAACGTCTTGGATTCTTAAGTGCGTTCAATTTGAGGCGGCCGTCCTCGCACTTAAATAGGTGGTCTCCTACAAGGTATCCCGCTATACCCCACTTCACAAGTGTTAGGAACCATTAAAAGTTTCCCAAAGACCTAACCTCAACTGTTGAGGATCATTACGAGTTTTGAAAACTTAACCTTTACCCATACCGCGATAGCACTTAACGTCTATCGCGGGAACGGCTTTGGATTTGGTGTTTCTTTTCGAAATCACTATCCGAAGTGCTCATGCTTCCACCGAAGCGATCAACCGAACCTTTACAACTTAGTTTTCCCATTGAACCAAATTACGGGATCTCCGGTTCGTAAGGTTGGGTTTCCACCGTATTGGTCCGTATATTTTGGGTTTTAAGCCCATTCCCCTAGACAGCGAACGCTTGATCTCTCGGGTAGTCCCTTAGTTTGTAAACAAGGAAGTGACACCCGTGATGATCAACCGCCATACGGTCTTATGTCTCCGACGATCCCGACGATATGTCCGACGCCGTCATCCGTGTCCTTCCTAAAGCCGACCGGCTAGCCACGGTGTATAACTCGCTGAAGGCACGGGTTTCTCCCAATAAGGGACGTCCTCTAATGAGTCGTGAAGTTACTCAACTTCTTTCATGCTTTGTATAAAGCGATAAACTCCGATACCATCATGAATCGGTCGATGCAAGTTTGCTTAGAGGATTTTCCAAGAACCACCATACACATTTACTTGTGGCTTTGGTGTTCTTCGATCCGATGTCCGGTTGCATCACCGTGTTCTCTCGTAACCGCCGGACATCCGAATACTATAATCCGTAGATAAGCGAATAATTCGATATCGTCATATCCGACTTAACGCCTTTTATTGATCATGTATTAAGATCATCGGTGAACCTTAGTTCAACTAATATGTTTGTAGGACGATACCGGGTCGGTTGTAGTGTGTACAATACATTGAACTACACGTGACCCGTGCATATCACTCCTTGTCTATGGGTGCACCATGATTCCAATCGGTTCTATGATTCATATCCATTGGTGGCTTCAACGAGACCGTCAACTATCGACCGAGTCCGTTAGATGTCTTAGAAATCCAATTCCTAAGATGTCATCTCAGATACTCATATCTTTCATATCGAGACTTTGTTTCAATATGATTTTCACTCTAAGACCGTTGGTTTTCCAACCGTTGGCTTTCTAACTTCGTAGTCAATGTTTCGTGATCGATTCATTGTTTCGTTTTATCCGAGACTTTCGGGACCAAAATGTTAACATTTCGTGGACCAAAATGAAAGTTCGGGAAGAAGCCCAACAGTTCAAAACCAATTCGATCCTCTTCTTCCAACTCTCCGATTTGGAAGGTCGTTTCAACACCCATGCCATGTAAGATTACAATGGCCCCGGATGTGAAGCTACTCACAGGGGGAGCACTTTTTACAACCCAAAGGTTCTTTTCCGGAGGAAGATTAACTATTACACACGTATGGTTCTATATATGGAATCTATTTCTCCCTTTAGCTTCTTTCCAAAGCGGCGCTTTTGGAGATAACAATTATTTGTTAATTGTCCATGGTTCGTTCTCAACCATACAAGCTAGAAGGACCGGAACAAGTCTTTGTCCCCTCTTTGCTCCGTCTTGGTTCAACATCTAGAATCCCCGAGTTCAGGATCTGGAATATTAAGTTCGGATAAACAAAGAACTTTTGAGTCATGAAGATACGGAACGTCTAGTTCCGGACAATCGAGCCCTCGCGGGTTCTTGTTAACCTTGAGCAATTGCTCCTTTTTCCTTTTCCAAGGAAAGTTATCTCCAAAGAATTCAAATTCTTTGACGCCAAGAGGCGATCAACACTATCGTTATTTGCGGATCCGGTGGATATGCAATCTACGATCTTAGGTCGAACTTGACCTGTTTTTCGGTAGCCCATCTTTTACCAAGTTACCCCTCATAATTTGGGCGTACGACTTCGTGCTTGGCTAACACCGTTAGACTGAGGTGAGAAATGAACATTCGTTTAATGAACGATGCTTCACATTCTCCCCCTCTATCACTACGAATTTCTCAATCCGTAGGCTTAGTTGATTTTCAACTTCTGCTTTGTAGGCTTCAACAACTTCATCTTTGCTTTTCAATAAACAAAGGATTCCATACGTTGTACCATCATCAATGAAGATCACAACGTACTTGTCTCCCCCCTCTATTTTGTATAAACTTCAAATCACCAAGTAGGTGTGACTAAGTTCTAGAGGAGCGGTGTTTCTTTCGCTATTCCCTTGACGGAATTTGGAAAGGTGATTTTGCCTCTTCATCTACCTCACATTTATTTTGAGGGTTTATGTCGTCAGAAGGCAACAATCTCAACATCGTTAGCTTTTGAATGACTTGCTATTTAACGTGTCTTAATCTATGATGGCATAGATGCACGGATTACAAATATATCATTCATTTGGCTACAGACATACTGTACCATTCTTAGTTATTACAGACCTGTTGGACTAGTCTCAAACCAAATTGACCAACGGCGTCCCTTAAACCAAGTTAGGGATATGTATCACATCATCTTAGAGTGATCTCATTCCCCGAAGTCCTATTGAGGACAACCTCTCCAACCCCTTCTACTTTAGAGGTGGTGTTGCTTCACATGAACAACCTCTTACCCGTGGTTAGGGCGTAACCGATCATATATGATCCGATATACTCAGCCCACTCCGGTTGCTTTGGCGGACCGAGTGTCCAATTTCTTTATCGCCTTTCTTTAGGCCTTCGCATCATTAAGACTGAAACTCGGCCCACCTTACTAGGTGTCCATTACTTTTCCTATGAAATGAATTCTGGCACCACTCCAGTCGCCCGGAGGCTTTATATGACTGAGTGTCCAATATCATCATATCAAAGGAATTTTGGTCCACTCCAGTCGCCCGGAGGCTTTGTATGACTGAGTGTCCAATATCATCCTATCAAAGGAATTTTGGCCCACTCCAGTCGCCCGGAGGCTTTATGTGACTGAGTGTCCAATATCATCCTATGAATGATCTTCTGCCAAATAGTATGACAGGCTCAACGTCTTTAGCTTTTAGACTCCTTCCGTTAAGATTGGTGCCCAGATAATTCTTGGCGCTTACTTAAGAATGGTAAGAGTTTTCGCACAGTTAGTGGATCTTTCTCCATTGTATGTGCGACATACTTTACACACTTTGAATTATTACACTTAAAAGAACGGATCTTTTTAAGTCGTTTACCAAATCCAATCTTTAAACGGGAAAGAAGATGAGATTAAACTTCTGATTTTTAAAGCGTAAGGAATATAAATTAATTTCATATTCCTCCTTACTTTAATCCATTTTTAATCAGACATCATTTAATCTTTATTCTTGACAAGTAAGAAAAATACTTATCATTTAATCTTTATTCTTGACAAGTAAGAAAAATACTTATCCCAATTTCGGATTCTGGCTCACTTCAGTCACTACATCAGACCGAGTGTCCATTTCCTTCTCACCATTATTCGGATCCTTTGTCCGGGACATATATAGGCCCTTCTGCTACAAGATAGAATAACATCTTCACTCTTCTCCTCTTGTCCCGCTTGACATCCTCTGGCTCTCGTGAGCGCTTGTTTCCACCAGTCTTGGTAGCGGTGACACCATGAACACGTTCATCATCATCACTCTCTTCTACCAGAAAACCATTTCCATATCCAGATTTGGTCACACAATTTTTGACCGACATCTTTCGAATACTAATAGTAATACAATACAAATATTGTCTTAAGTTGTTGGGAGATTTTTCTCTTTAGTACTTTATAAAGCAGTACGGGAAGTATTTAACTATTACAAGTATTCGAAAGGATAAATAAAGATTTCAATAATTCAACTAGAAATCTGAAAATTACAATATAACAACAAAACTCGAAATTACGATTTTGTTGAAGACCGAAAAATGGAAACTCGGTTTATCTTTGAGTCGAGTGTAGCACTCGTCCTTAAGACAATATTGCCCCGTATGTATCCTTTATACGTCCTGGACAATTTGTCTCCCAAGATAAAACAGCAATGGAACCCTTGAGCAAAGGAAACTCAAGAGCTACCGTGAAGAATATTGAGTAACGAAATGATGCTTGGAAGTTGTAGGAAGAAAACTATTTCGGTTGTGTATTTTCGTGAGCTTTATGAACTGTTATTTTTCTCGCTCTTTGTGGTACTCAACAATGGTGTAAGGGTGTGTTTATATAGGTGTGAAGGAGGGGCTGAAAAACTGCCTGAAAACTGCCTCCATAATAGCCAAATAATGGCCATTATGGAGGTCTGGGATCAAACTGTACTTCTGGCAAAGTTTTCTGGCCCAAAAAGATAATATCAGAAGGCCCACAGCCCACAGCCCACAGCCCACGACCCACGACCCGTGACCCGTGACCCACGACCCGTGACCCGTGAACCCGTGAACCCGAGAACCCGAGAACCCGGAACCCGGAACTCGGAACCCGAGAACCCGGAACTCGGAACTCGGAACCGGACCGGACGGGCGGGCGGCGGCGGCGCGCGTGTGGTCTTTCCTCGAACCGAAGCACATCTAGGTCCTCCCTCCTTTAAACACATGGGATACCCCTTGGGGTCCCAAACCCCAAACCAATTTCGAGTCTTATATACACAACAATTCTTTCTTCCTCTACCGATGTGGGAGAATTACACACAATACCACACTTTTCATGCTTCAAACACCTTACTTCGTGAACCAATATCTCTTTCATTTCTCAATGAAATTTGACGATTCTTGGCCCTACGGTTATCTACGTAATTAGTAGATCATGCATGTGTGAAGAACCGGATTCTCCAACATACGTTACACTAGTGTTTAAGCCGTTAAAGTTGGTCGGTCGCAACTCCCGCCAAAGGCAAATTTCCAACAGGTTCTTCAACCATACCATCCAGATTTGATTTAGTCGTAAAATAATATATCTATGAGTGATAAAAAAATATTTTTTACTTACCATGATGTTTTTAAATTATAAAGTACATATCAAGGCTTTTAAACACATGTAAGTGATCTAAAAATAATAAAATGACAATGATTACAAGAATTGCTAAAGAATTTTAGCACTCACCGAGCACGACATGTTCATGTGTATTCATACACGGTATATAAGACGAAGATCGTTTGATGAAGCTGCAGTCTTAGGGGTATGATTTTACATAGCCATTGCTTCGCAATTGAGAAGGAGACTACTCTTTCACTTTCATTCATTTTGCTAACTACCTTTACTTTTTCATAAAAAATAAAGACACAATGATTCAATTTAAATCTCTCTTTTCATTAAAAGTAGGGAAAAGTTATATTTCACATGAATATTGAAGCCGTTACAATTGAGACTTTTCGTCATTTGATACCTTAACTTATCATCATTATGGCATAATATAATGCATGATATAGTCGATATAGTAACTAGATTGTCAGAACTCGACGCATGAGAAGTTCATTAACTAATTAATAAAAAAAGTAATAGTTCATTAGCTTTCATTTTCCATTATGATACATCTCTAAATATTGTTGTTACTGATCTCGCCCAAATTTCACTTTTAAAGATATAACATGACCATTGTCAAATATAGTAAACTAACATAGGTTGGGGCCGAATCTCACAAGGAATACGGTGAGAAACTAGTCTATTCGTACACGTATTATGACTTTACTAATTACTTTACTTCTATGGTAACCAAGTTGTTTGTTTGTTTATTTATTTTATCTACTTCAAATTATCAACTTAAATAAGGTTTAAATTATCAAGTAATTGGAATGTTAGGGTTGTGACTCAATTCATGAAAGTGGCATTGTGCTTAGGCTTAAGTAGGTGTATTAGTGTGGTATGGGTAATGGAGACTTGTGTCTAGGTGAGGATTTCTCAATTGACCCACCTAATTTCACTTTAGGCTTTCTCAAGCCGTAAAGTGTGACATTTATGAACACTCATTATGTACCCTTAGTTGATTCCCTAATAACTAAAGTTGAAAATCATTAAATGAGGTTTAAAGCCCAAGTCCTAATCAACATACTCCTTTCCTAGACTTTAGTCTCCTTTCTCAAGTTTGACTAAAGACAATAGGCAAGAAAGAGATGTTTGCAATCCACCCTTTAACATTAAATATGAGGGGTAGTTGAATCCCATATGAATACACTTTTTTCATTATTTATCAAATACCCCAACTTTTGACACCTAATTTTTACCCTCAAATAATTTTATTTAATTATTTAGAATCCCGGATCACAAACTGAGTGAAATATACTTTTCACAAAGCGAATATGATTTTACAAAATTATTCTGAGAGTATTTTGTCATTCCATTTGACAAAATATCACTTGGTGTATATATATATATATATATATATATATATTGTATCTCATGTCCTAATTTTACACAAGTTTTGATCATTAATCATAATTTCGAGATTCTAAAATAACAATTATAAATGTAATTGTTTAAAAGAATTCTCAAATATTGAAGGATTAATGTTTCGCTCCGTCAAAATCGGGAAATTATTCAATTAAATATGATAACGAAATTACACTTCAATAATGTTTCTGTATTTTCTCTCTGTTCTCTCTCTTCTTTCTCACGCACTAACGGTAACAAACACCCCCACCCACCCAACACAGACGCAGCACCACCAGCGATCGTCGAAACGACTCCGTCCTCCGTTCACCGGTGACTAGGTACGCAGATCTGTTCTCTGTTCCTTTCCCCATTGCTATTTTTCTCTATCACTTCACCCACCACCGGTGGCCAGGTTCTTCATATTACTACTGGCGACTATCAACCCTCTAGGGTTCCGACCACCCACTACCTCCGGCGAATAGATTTGGATAGAAAAGAACTTCAGAGACCACCACCACCCAACAACGAACTCCGGCAACCTCTGGCGGTCTTCAACGACGACGCAAATCAGGTTTTTGTGTTGTTCTCAAGTGCGAAATAGGTTCTCTCTCAGCCTTTAATGTATTTAAATTTTTGCACATCATTTACAGTAGAATTCTAGTTAGTTCCAATATTTGTTGTGCGATTCTTGTTCGTGGTTCACCTGTTGGTTTATTCTGTCATTACATGCTAGTGTATTCAGTTTTAGTACTCATATTTCTATTCACATCTTGATTCTTGCTTGCTGGTTTTTATTATGTTTTAGTACCCATATTTCTATTGGACTTTTTATTTTTCTCTCACGAAGAAGACCAGGTTCTTCGAGTTCTTAGGATCAAAACAGAAACCCTACAGTGGGTTTCGGGCAGGTTTACATAGTTACGCAGGTTTCCGGCAGTGAACGGTAACTTTCGGCGGTGAACAAGAATTTTCCAACAGAAGACAGACATTTGCACAGCTATACAATGATTTTTAGCAGCGAGCGGGTTAGATTCACCTGGAGTTGGTACCTCCAGGTGCCTATATTCATTCTTTGTCCTTACCTTCGCAGTCAATTTTGCCTGCTTTGTTGTATTGTATATTAACTTTACATTCTTGCCGTTACTAGTCTTCTTCTTAGCTAAATCAGTTTTTTGTAGTGGCTAGACTTGCACCTAGATTCTTGTTAATTTGTGTTTGTCGCGTTGATTTGTTTGTTTCACATTGATTTCTGCTTGTTTTAAGGTATATAGCCGAGTAGTCTATAGCTGCTTTAGTGTCTTTGACAACTGATGGTAGACTAGGGTCATTTTCTCGATTGGGGACGGGGGCGAGGGTTAGAGGGGGGGTAAGCAAGGTAGGAGAGATGCTAATCGAGAATAGGGTCTTGGAACATTGAAACTTTAACAGGGAAGTCCATAGAGCTACTTAAGATTCTTTAGAAGAGAATGATTAATATAGCATGTGTCTAGGAGATCAAATGGGTAGGACCTAAGGCTAAGGAGGTGGACGGGTATAAGTTATGATTCTCGGGTAGGTCGGGGTAGGCATTTTGATAGACAACGAGCTAAGGGACCAGGTGGTAGAGGTTAGGAAGGTCAACGATAGGATGATGGCGATTAAGTTGGTAGTTGTAGGGTCCACTATGAACATTATTAGCGCTTACGCACTGCAGGTGGGCTTGGCCAAGGAGGAGAAGAGGCGTTTTTGGGAGGATTTGGATGAGGTGGTGGCAAGTGTGCCACCTACTGAGAAGTTATTTGTGGGAGAAAATTTCAATGGACATATCGGGTCACTTACGGGGGGCTACGACGACGTGCATGGAGGCTTTGGCCCCGGGGACAGGAATGGGGGAGGCGTCTCACTTTTGGAGTTCGCTAGAGCTTTTGGGTTGGTGACAGCCAATTCGAGGTTCCTGAAGAAGGATGAGTACTTGGTGACTTTATGTAGTTCGGTGGCTAAGAATCAGATAGACTTTTTGCTCCTTAAGAAGGTTGACAATGGTCTTTGTAAAGACTGCAAGGTTATTCCAAATGAGTGTCTTACAACCCGACATAAGTTTTTAGTGATGGATTTGAAGATCAAGATGGAGAAGAAGTGAAGGGTTGTGGATGACAATTTGAGAATCAAATGGGGGAGTTTGACCATGGCTAGTGCAAAGGAGATGGGGGAGAGGTTGACGGCCAAGGGGGCTTGGAGGAGTAGTGGGGACGCGACCAATATGTTGGACAAAATGACTAGTTGCATCAGGGAGGTGGCTAGAGAAGTATTAGGGGTCTCACGGGGTAGTCGTGGTGGGCATCGATGGGACTGGTGGTGGAATGAAAAAGTTCAAGAGAAGGTGGATGCGAAGAAAGTGGCGTATGCAAAATTGGTATAAAGCAAAGACGAGGTGGAGAAGTGGACGAATAGAGAACTGTATAAGATAGCGAGGAATGAGGTAAAGCTAGTAGTCACGACGGCCAAAAACAACGACTTTTGAACGCCTATACACAGAATTCGAGGAAAAATATGGGGATAATAAGTTGTACAGACTTGCCAAGGCGAGGGAGAGGAGGGACCGTGACTTAGATCACGTGAGGTTCATCAAGGACGAGGACGTCAAAGTACTTGTGGATGAAGCACATATTAGGCAGATGTGGCAGTCTTACTTCCATAAACTCTTGAACGAAAAATGAGATAGAGGCATTGTGCTGGGAGATCTGGAGCCATGTAGTTGGTATCAGGATATTGGGTACTGTAGAAACATTAAGATTGAGGAGGTTAATGGTGTTGTTCGCAGGATGCGCGGGGGACGAGCGACCGGGCCTGATGAGATCCCAGTTGAATTTTGGAAGAGCGCAGGCAGGGCAGGCTTAAAGTGGCTGACTGAGTTGTTGAACGTCATTTTTAAGCCCGAAGAATGGAGGTGGAGTACAACGGTTCCTTTGTACAAGAACAAATATGATATCCAGAGTTGCAACAACTATAGGGGTATCAAGCTGCTGAGCCACACTATGAAAGTTCGGGAAAGGGACGTGGAGATGAGGGTTAGAAGAGGCGTGTTTATTTCTGAGAACCAGTTTGGATTTATGCTGGGACGTTCGACTACAAAATCCATTCATCTTATTAGGAGGTTGGTGGAGCTGTATAGGGAGAGGAAGAGAGACTTACATATAGTTTTTATCGACCTCGAGAAGATATACGATAAAGTCCCTAAGAGGTTCTTTGGAGATGTTTGGAGGCTAAAGGTGTACTTGTGGCGTACACTAGGGCGATCAAGGATATGTGTGATGGATCCAAGACTAGGGTACGGACAATGGGAGGAGACTCGGAGCACTTTTCTGTGACGATAGGGCTGCACCAGGGATCAGCTCTTAGCCCTTTCTTAGTTGCCTTGGTGATGGATGGACTGACGCGACCAATCCAATGGGAGATGACATGGTGTATGTTATTTGTAGATGACATAGTCTTAATTGATGAGACTCGTAGTGGGGTGAAAGCTAAGCTGGAGGTTTGGAGACAGACTTTGGAGTCTAACGGATTCAGGTTGAGTAGGACCAAGACATAATACTTGGAGTGCAAGTTCAGCAATGGGAGTGACCGTGAGACAGGCGTAAAGGTGAGGCTTGAGACTCAGGTCATTTCGAAAGAAAGGAAGCTTCAAGTACCTCGGGTCGATTATCCAAGGGAATGGAGAGATCGATGACGATGTCACACATCGTATTGGGGCAGGGTGGATAAAATGGAGGCTTGCATCTGGAGTCTTGTACGACAAAAAGGTACCACCAAAACTGAAAGGCAAGTTTTATAGGGCGGTGGTTAGACCGACTATGTTGTATTGGGCGGAGTGTTGGCCAGTCAAGACGTCGCATACTCAAAGGATGAGAGTGGCGGAGATGAGGATGTTGAGATGGATGTGTGGGCATACAAGGAGGGATATGATTAGAAATAATGATATCCGGGGCAGTGAGAGTGGCCTCGGTGGAATATAAGATGCGGAAAGCGAGGTTGAGATGGTTTAGACATGTGGGAGGAGAGATACAAATGGCCGAGTGTGGATGTGTGAGAGGTTGGCTATGGACGAGTTCAGGAGGGGTAGAGGTAGTCCGAAGAAATATTTGGGAGAGGTAATTAGACGGGATATGGAGCAGGCGTAACTTACTGAGGACATGACCTTAGATAGGGGGTTGTGGAGGACACATATTAGGATAGAGGGGTAGTAGGTAGTCGATCGTAGTCCTACTTACGCCTACAAATGGGTAGTTGTAGTGTTATTACTGTAGGCCCGCTTAGCATATCATAAGAATAGGCGTAGTATTGCTTTATAGCCTTCTGTAGATTTATTTCTATTGATATGCGTTCTTTAATATACTTGGTTTATCTCATTTATCTATGTTAGTTACTGCTTCTTGTTTCTTCTTTTTCTTTTCCTTTTCAGGATGCGCTGTTATGGCGTATGCGTGTTTGCTGTCAGCATTTTCATACTGCTTTAAATTTTTAAAATTTTTTATCGGGGTTGACTGTTTTTTCTGCTTTTCTTGTCCTGAGCCGAGGGTCTCTCGGAAACAACCGCTCTACCTACCAAGGTAGAGGTAAGGTCTGCGTACACTCTACCCTCCCCAGACCCCACGTTGAGGGATTGCACTGGTATGTTGTTGTTGTATTTTTAAATTAAAGAGACGTTTTCATTATTTCAAATTCCTAAATTTAGAATAGTGTCAACATAGGCTTAAAACGAAGCTATTGATTTAGTTAGATTATTTACGGATTTACTTGGCCCTTTTTTAATTTAAAATATGACCAGATTTGTAAAATATGGCCCCAATTGATTAAGGTCAATTAAATACATTTGAGCCTCTTTATTTTTTATTCAGCAGAGCCCAGATCAAAAGATTTGAGCAAAACGCCCAATGTTCAAGCGTGAAAGCCAAATAGGCCTAGCACATTTGGCCTTTAATCCCAAAGAATACCCCATATCGTCTCATTTCCCTTTCGGCCGTAAAAAAATATATCGAACCCTAGAGTTCCTCTACACGCCGCTCAAGGCTCTCCTGCATGAGCCCAGCTGGCTTAAAGCCATTTTTGGATACAATCCAAGCGAGCTTTATCGTCTCCTACTCTTGCTTTGGACATTTATAGCAAACGCTTTAGTGGAGGTTCGTCCTTTTCTCCCCCAGCTGGCTTCAACGGTCCAAAACAAGGTGAGGTTGCCCCTCTGTCTCCTCTCACTTTATCTGATATGCATTAATCGATTCTTTGTCCTATTCAAAGTTTGAATACTCGATTTTCATTGGCTATGAGCTTTGGGAGGGAATTTTACCCTAATTTCACTTGTCCCACATCTATTTATTGCTGGGACTGCTAGGGTTTCGACACCCTATAAATACATCCTTTTATTCTACATTTTAGGGTGTCCGAACTTGAATTTCTGACTTTGGCATTGCTAAGAGCCATTTCAAGTTATATTCGACTAATTATGCTTAAGTTGGGATCCAATCCCTTTGGTGGAACCCAGATCCAGTGTAATTAGTCTTCACAAACTAAAACTTTTCCTTTTTTGTGTGATTTGCGAGCTATCGAGGTCCCGGAGTAAAGACGAGCTCCCTTTCGACCTTTCGGATGCCTCCCCACAAGCCGAGGTACATCGAGACAAGATCTTTGGGAATGTCACATCCTTTTCCAGCCAGCTGGGCCAAGGCCCTGCTATACACATTCTTGATCGAGTCCGATTGAAAGAGAAGCTAATATTTGTATGAAGGCTCAACTATGGATAAAATAGCTAACTAGTGGGCTTCGGTAGGCCACCAGCCTAAACTCAAATCTCCATTTCAATTCCTATGATGAGTATATATATATATATATATATATATATATTGTGATAAAATACTTTCACTATTGGAACCTTATTATGGTTCTAAACTAAAATAGGCAAAACGATAAGTATGTCATTTAGTTAGAATTGCCTAAATGGTTTTAGGACTTGCATAAATTTGGAATAAAAAATGGATGGGTAAACAGACTGTTCTTAAAATATGGAAATAGAACTGGTTTTTACTATGTACAAATAATGGATTTGGACCTTTGAAAAAATTTGATTTTGGGCTTCAAAACCGACCTGGACCGAATTGAGGACCCTATTTTGGGCCTGAGTGACATTGTAAATGGACCATTGATAATTCGAATTCTGGATTTAGATACTAAGGATGAATTTTGAGTTTAAGTTATAGGTCGGGCTGAGCCCAATAGGACAAAAATGACTTTGGATGAATAAACACTTATCTTGGATTTGAAATAGGTTAAGAACTATGGAAAGTGGACTATGACATTGACTAATGGGCTTTATGCATGGTAAAGAATTAAAGAGGTTTATTTTTTCATGCTTTGATAAAATCAAACTCACCACTTTTGAGTGTTCTTAGTCCGTAAACTAAATTGATTAAACATTTGGTACATATCATTTGACAAAAGTTTTAAACCCTGTGCTTTTGAACAAAACCTTGAGTTTTGAATGCATAAAATGACAATTACTTTACGAATTTTAAACGTTAAACAATTATATCATTTTAAAAGCATGCTATAGAACTTGTAGGTTAATCGTATTCTATGAATCTTTAATATTGAGGTGCTAACACCTTCTCCGTGGATTACCAGAACCCTTACCTTGACTCTGGTTTAGATAGAATTTTTCAAACTTTTGAATAAACCCTTTCACATTGGTTTTTCTAATTTACCTATAAATTAGGTGACGACTCTAAACACATTATCTAATTTAGGACACCGTCCAAATTTTTAGTAGCTCTTTGTATGCTAACCAGTATGAAAAAGCGAACAGTAACACCAACTACCACATTTCATTATTTTATCACAACCCCAATCTAAATCTAGCCAATCATTGCAAGTAATAAATACACAACATAAAAATAAATGTAACAAGACATAATGAATATAAAAGGATGCTTACAATTATTAATGATGAATAATACTTGTCTTTACACAATGGATTAAAAATCCTTTCTTGGAATGATTAACTAAAAGATGAATAGTGAAAAATGGGACAAGGAATATTCAAAAGTGGCTATGATATGTTGAAATCTAGGTATCAAATTATATGTCCCATCACAAAATCCTAGGTACTATATATAGTGACCCAATTTTCTAACTACACAATATTACAAAAATGCCACCACCTGACCACTCTGCGACCGCAGAACAGGTCTGCGGTCCACAGAACGGACCTATGGTTCGCAGAGTGGTTCCTTGCTTGGACTGTCTTGAACTGCGACTGGAAGTGTGGTCCACAGAACTGAACTGCGGTCCGCAAAAGCGTCTTGAGTCTTCGCAATCTGAGTTGAACTCGAGTTGAAGCAGTGGCTCACAGATCGAATTGCGGTCCGCAAAACGAAAGTGCGGACCGCAGTTTGGGTCACACTTTGGAGCTCCGAAATTCTTCTTTCACTGCTTGATTCTGCGGCATAGCTACCATTCTGCGGTCCGCAGAAGTGACCTTCTCAACACTTCTTCCATTTTCTAGCATTTTTTACCATGTTCCAGCACATTTTCTCATTCTTGGTGTTCCATTATAAAAATCCTACAAAAATCAAAATAACATAAGAAAAAACTACTACAAATACACTAAGGACAACAATAATTCATGAAAATGATATCAAATGTGCCGTAATTTCTAAACACATCAGTCACGTATTGTCACTTTAAATTGTGAAACTAGTCTTACATTTTATGTGTCTATTTTCACTCTTTCCTCTTTGCCTCTGGCACTCTCTCTATCCATGTAAAATAATTTTCAAAGAAAAATAAATAAATGGAGGAATATATCAATAGTGATACATTCATGTGATTTTGTTTATAAGCTTCAGTAGCAGTACTTCATCACCTTTTACTATTTCTCGTATCATTTATGTCAAATAGTCGATCATCTTCTTTGTTATTCTTACTTGTGTATGTCATTGGTGTATTCTTTGATTCTATTCTATGGGTGATTTGATGTGATATTTCTATCACAAATACTTCTAACCAAAGGCGAATCTAGGATTTCAAAAGTATGGGTGCACCATCAAGGGCGGAAGAATGTTCATCCGAACCCCTTGGTAAAAAACAAGATATAATATTTTATTGTTTATGCACATATATAAATTTTGAATCCGCTTAACAGAAGGCTAGAAGTTGGTTCAGTGGTTTTAGAGGTTCAAAATTTACCTTGAGGTTCCAAGTTTAAATCTCAAGCACTACATTTTTATTTGCATTAGAAAAGGGCAAATGAAGAAATAAAATAAAGGAAAATAAAAGAAAGCAAGGACTCAAACCCTTGACCTCGAGATCTTAAGGTTGACAGCTAACCAATACTTCTTTAGGTCTTGTTTGACCATGTGTTCCTTCAGTTAATATTATATATATTTGTAAGAATTATACACATAATATATCGAGTTTAGTCGAGTGACCATGAGTTCACGTGACCCATTTTTACACATAAATTTGCCCATGCTTGTAACTCTCATATTTCTAACACAACTTATACTCCAATTTTTAATACTACTTAGTGCTTCTTTTTCTTTATTCGTCTTGTTATTTTGTTGTCTCTATTTTCTTTTTAATTCTGCTTTGATTTACTTTTTTTGAGCTGAGGTTTATCGAAGACAACCTCTCTACCCTACAAAGGTAGGGATAATGTTTGCGTACATCCTACCCTCTTCATACCACACTTATGGAATTACACTAGATATGTTTTTGTTGTAGTTGTTGGGTTATTACTATTGACTTGGTGATTGTTAGAGTAATTATGGGGATATCCCATAATTACCTCTCATCCACATTTATTATAATTGATAGTGTAATATATTGTAATTATTATGATTGTAATAGCATCTTATATATTAGGTAAAAGTAGATTAGACTTCCATCATTCAAGCATATGATGATTGTATATATATTGTACCTTTGTGAGAATATTAATCAAGGAATTACTTTCCTACATGGTATCAAGAGTCAAAGATCCTTTGCCCTAATTCTTCCCTCATCTTACACGATTTTCCTCTCTTCTTTCTCATCACTTTTTTTGCCAAACCCTAGCAAAACCCTAAACCACTTTGTTCCAAAAACAAAAACCCTAGCCAATTTTAACACTCCACCCCTTATACGACTACTTCTTCTCCGAAACCCTAAGGGTTTTTCCCATCCCACAACATCAAACACCACTTCTTTCATTCCCTCATTTGATTTCTTGTGGAACCTATGGCCGAAAAAAAACAAACATTTCATCCCGCTCTTGCCGTTAATAACTTCAAGAACTTTATCTCCATAACTCTTGAAATGGAGAAAGGGCAGTATACCTCTTGGGTAGAACTATTCAAAATTCATTGTCGTGCCTATGAGGTGATTGACCATATCATCATGTCCGAGTCACCGTCGGATACCACTACGGTGGACAAGAAATTATGGTCTCGGTTGGATGTTATAGTCCTTCAATGGATTTATGGCACAATTTTGAATGATCTTCTCCATACCATCTTAGAACCAAATTCTACGGCTCAACAGGCGTGGGAAAGGTTACAAAACATTTTTCAAGATAACAAAATTTCTAGCGTCGTTTATCTTGAACACCAATTTACAAATGTGAAATTTGATGACTTTTCCAACATCTCAGCCTATTGTCAAGAATCAAAGGTACTTGCGGACCAACTATCCAACGTTGGTTCGCCCATGATAAATCAAATGTGGTCCTTCAGTTGATTGCGGGGTTGAATGAATAATATGATGGTGTTGTTACGTTCATTTAGCAAAGCAATCTGTTGCCTCCCTTTTACGAGGCCCGTTCGAGGTTAATTCTCGAGGAAACACGGAAGGCAAAGCATACATCCTCGGCACCAACCACCACCGGAACCGCTCTCGTCTCCACTAACTCATCTTCCACAGATTTGGAGCCTCAAAATTCTAGTTCAGGAGGCCACGATAATCGCTATAATAATGGACAAAAAACGGGGTTCAAACCATAACAATAAAGGGAAAAAAATGGTGGAAAGGGACGGGGGAGGGGTGGTGGCCAGCCTCCGGCGGCAGTGGTCAGTCCGGGTAGTGGCGGCAATCAGTGGGGGAAGTACCCACCGTGGGCCTGGGCCCCACAGTGGGCTGCCCGCCATGACCATATCCGACCTCTTCGTGGGCCCAGCCTCCTCCCTCTTTAAATCGCCAACCCGGTATTCTCGGATCTCGTCCACAACATGCATTTGCGGCTCAGGCACCATCTTTGGTTGGTTATGCACCCACGGACATTGAACAAGCCATGAACAACATGCATCTAAATATTCCCGATGAATCATGGTACATGGACACAAGGGCTACGTCACATATGACGACATCTCAAGGTAATCTCTCGTCTTATTGTAATATGAGCAATAATGAAAATATTGTTGTCGGCAGTGGGTAGGAAATTCCAATTCGTGGTATTGGTCAGGTAACACTACCCTCTCCACACCCACCATTACACTTGAAAAACGTCTTACATGCACCGAATCTAATTAAAAACCTGATCTATGTTAGACGTTTTACAACTGACAATAATGTTTTTGTAAATTTTGATCCGTTTGGCTTTTTTGTGAAGGATTTTCATACGGGGATGCCACTTATGATATGCAATAGCACGGGGGACTTGTATCCTATCACATCTGTTTTTAAAAATAGCATGAACAAACCATCAACTTTTGCTGCCATTTTTCCTACTCTATGGCACAATCGATTGGGACACCCAGGAGCACAAGTTTTTACTAATTTTAGGAAGAATAATTTGGTTGTGTAATAAAACTTTAGACTCTTTTGTTTGCCAATCTTGCGTGTTTGGTAAACATGTTAAACTTCATTTTGCCTCTTCTACTTCCCATACTTTTATGCTGTTTGATATTGTGCATTGTGATTTGTGGACATCACCGGTTTTGAGTTCTGCACGTCATAAATACTATATGCTAATTATAGATGATTATTCGAATTTTTTGTGATCTTTTCCATTAGGACATAAATCTCAAACCTACACCATTTTAAAATAATTTAATGTTTTTTTTTTATCAAAACTCAATTTGGCAAAAGCATTAAAAGTTTTCAATGTGACAATGGGGGGGGGGGGGGGGGAGAGAGATTCATAAATACCCACTTTAATAATTTATGTCACCAAAATGGGATGTTTTTGCGTTTTTCGTGTCCACATACCTCACCACAAAATGGGAAAGCCGAAAGAAAAATTTGAACGATTAATAATATGATTCGCTATCTTCTTGTGCATTCTTCCACACCACCAAAGTTTTGGCACCATGCACTTCAAATGGCTACATACCTTTTAAATATTCTTCCTAGTAAACTGATATCCAATGTGTCTCCTACACAACTGCTATATTGTCGTGTCCCATCTTATACACACTTGAGGTTGTTTGTGTTATCCTTTGTTCCCATCTAATTCCATTAATAAGTTGCAGGCTCGTTCAACTCCTTGCGTGTTTTTGGGATACCCACAAAATCACAGGGGATATAAATGTTTTGATTTAACGCATGGGGAAATAATGGTATGTCGTCATGTGATTTTTTATGAGCCTCAATTCCCGTTTGCTAAGTCTCATGTGGCATCCTCACATTCATATGATTTTTGGACAATGGATTACATCCCATTTTACAACACCACCTTAATATCCAAACACATGTTGAACCACCTCAACAAAATGCCCAACAGCTTTCGGCTCAACCACTACATAGGACTGGACCGGAGACCACAACCATGTTACCACTGGTCACGACCCAGTCCTGTGTCCGTGGAGGTCCAGCCCAAGGAGGTCAGTCCACAACCACATCCTCAAGCCAAACCATTCTTGGAGCCCAGCCACAAAGCGCAACACCTAGTCACTTGGGCCAACATCCTTCCCCTCGGCCCAATAACATACACGAGCACCAAACTGCCCAACCGGTAACGTACCATCCTCGGACTATTGATGCACGTGCCATGCACGAAATATTTTGGCTCAAATGTCACTTGAACCTACTATCATCTGTTCAACCATCACCTCTACCAAAAAATCCCAAAGCTGCCTTATCCGACCCGAATTGGAAAGCTGTCATGTTAGACGAATTTAATGCTCTTATTACGAATAAGTCGTGGGAATTGGTACCACGTCCATTTAATATGAACATCATTCGGTTTATGTGGGTTTTTTGTCATAAGAAAAATTATGATGATTCTTTTGCGAGATACAAAGCCCGTCTTGTTGGTGATGGCAGGTCTCAGCAGGTTGGGGTAGATTGTGGTGAAACGTTCAGTCCAGTAGTTAAGCCAGCAACTATCCCGACGGTTTTCAGCTTGGCTCTTTTCAAATCTTTGACCATTCACCAGCTAGCTGTTAAAAATGCATTCTTGCATGGCAACTTACATGAGACAGTATACATGCATCAGCCGCTGGGTTTCCGAGATTATACCCGTCGAGATCATGTTTGCCTATTGAAGAAATCTTTATATGGTTTGAAACAAGCTCCTCGGGCATGGTATAACAGGTTTGCAGGATTTGTTTCCAAATTAGGATTCTCTCACAGCAAGTCTGATCAATCATTGTTCA
Organism: Anisodus tanguticus; assembly: GCA_034509755.1. NCBI lineage: Eukaryota > Viridiplantae > Streptophyta > Magnoliopsida > Solanales > Solanaceae > Anisodus > Anisodus tanguticus. Next base: position 10,678,330 of record CM067560.1, read on the forward strand.
TTTATCGGAAAGGCACTGACATGTCATATATCCTTTTGTATGTCGATGATACTATTCTCACAACATCATCCATTTCGCTTCGCCACTCCATTATGTCCCTTCTTGCAGCAGAATTTGCAATAAAGGACTTGGGTCCATTGAATTATTTTCTTGGCGTTGCTGTCTCCCAATATGCAGGTGGTCTGTTTCTCAGTCAAAAGAAATATGCCGAAGAAATAATTGATAAAGCAGGGATGTCATCCTGCAAACCCTCACATACTCCAGTGGATACAAAGGCGAAATTGAGTAATGATGTCGGAACTCCATACATCGATCCTACCCATTACCGGAGCCTAGCTGGGGCCTTACAATATCTGACTTTTACAAGACCAGAGTAATTATGGGGATATCCCATAATTACCTCTCATCCACATTTATTATAATTGATAGTGTAATATATTGTAATTATTATGATTGTAATTAGCATCTTATATTTTAGGTAAAAGTACAGTAGTCTTCCATCATTCAAGCATATGATGATTGTATATATATTGTACATTTGGGAGAATATTAATCAATGAATTACTTTCCTACAGTAATGTTAGCAGTTAGATCACATGGTATGTGCACGTGTTATCTTTTCCATTACTTTATCTTTTTCTTTTGACATGTTTTTCTTCAATCCAACTATTACTTCACGTTTTATTCCGAATGTTCTTGTTTTTAAAAAAAATTAGAATAGATGCTTCATTTCAAACTGTATCAAATATCTAGTTCTGCTTTTAGTAAAAAGGTATTTGATATCATTCCTATCAACTATTTCTATTTGGTGATCCAGATGTTGAATCGGTTGTTAACCGTAGCAGGATGAGTTTTTGGGTAGCAAAACCGAGAAGGGTGTAGTCAAGGAGAGAACTCCCGAGGAGAGTGATTTGACTCATAGAAGCAAGGATCTGAAAGAGATGGTCAACTATTGCAGTGACTGAGTGGGACTTGTTATGTGATAAACATTTAGTCTTAGTCCTACTTTTATCTTTACGACTTCTGTTACATTTCATGAAATTTCGTCTTCTAAGCAGAGCCAGACCAGTCTAAATAGAAGTAGACCAAGTAGTTTCATAGAAAATAAATGTGAAAGTTTTTAAAAGAAAAAGAACGAAAAAGCATCAGTCAAGTTATTGTACGTTATGTGACGGGGCTGGAAGTATGAAAGAAGACAAAATACATAAGTGCAAAGAGTTAGAAAAATGATTAAAAAGAAAATTCTAGTGAACGTAGCTTCGTATTTTCGTCGTAGACATTTAATCCGGCTGTTTTAGAAAGGTTTAAGTAGTTATATCAAAAGATTAAGAAAGTTGAAGATGATATAATCAAAACAATTATTCTATTACAATTTCTGATTGGTTCAAGAATCCAAAATTTGTTATTGAATTGGATGTAACAGATTCTTCCATAATACCATCCGAAATTGATTTAGTTGTTTAAATAATCTCTATGAATGATAAAAAAAAATGATGTTCGTAAATTATAAAATGCACATCAAGACTTTTAAATACATGTAAGAGATCTAAAAATAAAAAATGACAATAATTTCATGAATTGATATAAAATTTTAGCAATCAGCGAGCACGAAAAGTGCACGTGTATGTAAGGTGAAGACCTTTTGATGAAGTTGCAGTATTCGGAGTATGATTTAATATAATCATTACTTCGCATATGAGACGGGGCTACTCTTTCACCTCTTTCTAACTACTTATACTTTTTTCATGAAAAATAAAGATAGATGATTCAATTTAAATATCTCTTTCCATTAAAAGTAGAGAAAAGTTAAGCAGTTAGGACTGAGACTTGTCATCATTCACACCTTAACTTGTCTTTATTAAGACATAATTTAATATATGATATACTCGATATTAATAGCTAGATGGTTAGAACTCGACTCAAGATAAGTTCATTAACTAATTAATGAAAAAAGAAATAGTTCATTAACTATCATTTTCCATTTGATACATCTCTAAAGGGTGTTGTCATGTATGGTGGCTCTAAATAGAGAAAGTAGTCTTACATTTTATGTGTCTATTTTCCCTCTCTTCTCTATTCCGCCATCCCCTCTCTCTATCCGTGTAAAAGAACTTTCAAAGAAATAGGGTAAGAAAGAAATGGAGGAAGATATCAATGGTGATTTTATTTCTATGCTTCAGTACAAGTACTCCATCATCTTTTACTATTTCTCGTATCATTTTTGTCAGATATTTGATCATCTAATTTCTTATCATTACCTATGTATTACACTAATGTATTTTTTTTTATCTTAATTTGATGTGTTATTTCTACCACAAATATTTCTAACCCTTATATTTTTAGAACAACGTATTCTCCAATTTTTAATACTAGATGTTGCTTCTTTTGCTTTGTTCATCTTATTATTTTGCTGTTGCAATTTTCTTTTTAATCCTACTTTAATTTCACTTATTTTGTTTCGAGGGTCTATTGAAAATAACTTCTCTACCCCAGAAAGATAGGGATAAGATTTGTGTATATCTTACCCTTCCCAGAATTCACTTGTGAAATAATATTGGATATGTTGTCGTTAGGTTGTTACTACTGACTTAGTAATGTTTAGCTGTTACATTACACGATACGTGCACATGTTATATTTTCTATTAATTTGAGTAGTTTTATTAACATTTTTAAAAAACAAAATTCAACTATTATTTCATATTTTATTTAGAATATTCTTGTTTTTAGTTATAATAAATGCTCCATCTCAAATCGTACCAATTATCTAGTTCTGCTTTTAGTAAAAACATATTTGAGTGTTATTTATATCAACTATTTTTATTTGGTGATCCAAATGTTAAATCGGTTGTTAACAAGTTTTTAAAAGAAGAACAAAAAGATGCCAGTCAAGTTGTTGTGTGTTATGTGATGGAGCTGGTAATCTAGAGAGAAGAAAAAATACATAAGTGCAAAGAGTTAGAAGAAAATGATAAAATAGAAAATTCTAATGAAGGTAGTTCCAAAATTTTCACGTAGGCAAATTTAATGTGGCTTTTTTAGAAAGATTTAATTTGTTATATTAAATTATTGAGAAAGTTGAAGATGATGTGACCAAAATAATTATTCTATTACAATTTGTGATTAGTTCAAAGGATTCAAATTCTGTTATTACATGGATGTAATAATTTCTTCAATCATAACATCTCCATGAGTGACAAAAAATAATATTGTATTCACTTACTATGATGTTTTTAAATTATAAACAGCATATCAAGACTTTTAAATGCAGTAAGAGATCTAAAGACAAAAAATGACAATGATTACATGAATTGTTATCAAATTTTAGCATTCAATGAGCACGAGAAGTGCACGTATAATTATTCTCACTTCATATAAGGCGAAAATCTTTTGATGAAGCTGCAGTATTAGGGGTACTATTTTATATAGGCATTACTTCTCAATTGAGAAGGGGCTACTCTTTTACCTCCTTTCACTTTTGCTAACTACTTTAACTTTTTCACGAAAAATAAAGACATGATTCAATTTAAATCTTTCTTTCCATTAAAAGCATGAAAAGGTAATCTTGCACATGAACTTTGAAGCTGTTACAACTGGGTATTTTGGCCTTTCGTCACCTTAAGTTGTCTTCATTATGACATAATCTAATGCATGAAATACTCGATATTAGTAGCCAGGTTGTCCGAACTCCACTCAAGAGAAGTTCATTAACTAATTAATCGAAAAAAGATAGTTCATTAACCTTCATTTTCCATTATGATACATCTCTAAAGGTTGTTGTCATGTATGGTGGCTTTAAATAGAGAAAATAATCGTACATCTTATGTGTGTCTACTTTTCTTCTTTACTTTATTCCTCCGCCCCCTCTCTCTATCCGTGTAAAAGAACTTCCAAAGAAACAGCATAAGAAAGAAATGGAGGAAGATATCATCAGTGATGCATGCATGTGATTTTGTTTCTAAGCTTCAGTAACAGTACTCCATCTCCTTTTACTATTTCTCATATCTCACCACTATTACCAATAAATCACAGGATGTGACTGAATGATCAGAGTTTGAGAACAGAGCAACTGATATCACCTACAAGGTCCTACCCCAGAAGAGAGCAAATTGCTCCCACCAGGGTTCGAACTCATGCTACAGGTCTCCAGCTGAATTTTAAGTTCTCCGCCTTTGTCATCCAGCTATGCCCGGAGACTACGCACGGTGTGTTCTTTGATTCTATTCTATAAGTGATTTGATGTGCTATTTCTACAATAAATAATTCTAACCCTTTTATTTCTACCACAAATTATTCTTCAATATTTAATATTATTTACTTTTTTTTTGCTTTGTTCATCGATCTTGTTATTTTTCTGTCGCTATTTTATTTTCAATCCTACTTTAATTTTACTTTTTTTTTTTAGCGTCTATAGAAAATAATCTTTCCATCCCACAAAAGAGGGGTATCTTCCTCATACCCACTTATGGAATTAGAATGAATATTTTATTGTTGCCGGGTTGTTATTATTGACTTAGTAATATTAGCATGTAGATCGCACGGTATGTGCACGTGTTATCTTTCCCATTAATTTGAGTTTTTTTATTATCATTTTTTTTTCAATTCAACTATTACTTCACGTTTTATACCTAATTTACTTCTTTTTAAAAAAAAATATAATAGATGTTTCATCTCAAATCGTACAAATTATCTTGTTCTGATTTTATCGAAAACATATTTGGATATCATTCATTTCATTTACATTACTTTTAAAAAAATGTTTATTAGAGATGCCAATTAGAGATCTTGAAATCAAAATAAAAAAAATAGTATTCAAGCGATGTTTTAATAAATATAAAATATAAAATTAAGACTAATCAAATGTCAAGGAAGGTATTTTAAATACCAAAATCTAGAACCGTTAAGTATTTGTATAAGTTTGTGGATATGCTTACTAATCGTTCTCTGTGAAAGAAGCTTGAAATACTTTCTGTTAAATAATGCAATATACCTGTGATATACACCCAATATACATGCAGTGTATATCACAGTCAAATGGACCAAAAACGGCACAACAGGCTCGGCTGAGGCCCATGGCAAGGGCCCATCACGGACGAGAATCACCAACACGATTGGTGTATATATGGTATATATTGTTGAAATATTGTAATGTATTTGTTACCTAAATTAGGATTATACACTTACCATAATTGTAGAATTAGAATTATGGTAGAATAAGATTTTAGGAATAGAATAGGAATAGGATTCTCCTATTTTGTATCTTGTATATATACCTTGTCAATCAATGAAAATAATCAAGGGGGTTGTTTCTTTCATGGTATCAAGAGACTAGGTCTAAACAAAAGTTTTTCTCTCCCAACTTTTGTCCTCTCAATTTCGGCCGAGACACCCCCCCTCGGGTTTCTCTTCCAAAATTCATCTTCCGCTCTCAAAAACACCTCTCTTAAATTTCCCTTCCTTCTTTGTTCTTTCAATATGTCTAAGAACAATTATCATCCTGCCCTCATGGTTTCTAACGTCAAGAACAGTATCCCTATTGTCCTTGAGATGGAAAACGTCCAATATGCGACGTGGGGGGAGTTGTTTAAAATTCACGCTATCTCCCATCAAGTTCTTCATCACATCATTCCTCCCGCTAGACCTCTTCCCGCGGAGGATCATGAGTTATGGATTACTCTTGATGCTACCGTTCTCCGGTGGATCTATGCCACTATTTCGGTTGACCTTCTACAGACGATTATTGAGCCGGATACCAAGGCTATGGCTGTCTGGAATAGATTGCGTGACATATTCCAAGACAACCAACATTCACGTGTCGTCACACTCGAGCAGGAATTCTCTCTAGTTCGAATGGACGAATTTCCGAACGTTTCTGCATATTGCAAGAAACTAAAGGAGTTGGCGGATCAACTCCGGAATGTTGGCGCACCAATAACTAATAATCGTCTAGTTCTACAGTTGGTTACCGTTCTTTCGGAGGCCTATAATGGTGTTGGAACTCTCCTTCGCCAAAGTAACCCTCTTCCTGACTTCTATCAAGCACGCTCCATGCTTACGTTGGAAGAAGCCGGCTTGGCTAAAAAGGCAGCTACCGGAGCAAGCCCCGTCTTCATGGTGGCGTCCTCTCCTAGTTCTTCGGGTTTTGTTAATAATTCGAGCCAAAACCATAATCATGGTGGCGGCAAGAATAATCGCAAGAATAATAACAAAACCCGCAAGAAGGCGGTGGGTCCTATCTAGGGAACAGTGGCCCACCACCCTCCTGGGCCCAATAGTGGGGCTGGGGCAGTGGGACGTGGGCCAGCAGCCCTTACAATCCAGCAGCCAATTCCAGCGGCCAATGGGCTGGCCAACAGTTCAGGCCCAACACCCAGCAGTGGCGGCCCACCGGCCGGTGGCCCGGCGGCGGCGGCGGCGCCTACGGCCCAGCTCCATCACGGACAGGAATTCTTGGGCCCCGACCTCCGCAAGCCCATCATGCAGAAGTCCCAACTCAAACTGATATCGAGGCCGCGATGCACACATTGTGGTTAACTCAACCGGACCCAAATTGGTATATGGACACCGGTGCCACTACTCACATGACTTCCGAATCAGGTACTCTCTCATCTTATTCCAATTTGAGCACCCCTCGGGGGATAATTGTTGGTAATAGTAGTTCTATTCCAATTCTAGGGTATGGTCAGAAAACGTTGTCTCCCCCAATCCACCCCTTCTCTTGAAAAATACTTTACATGCTTCTAAATTGATTAAAAATTTAGTGTATGTCCGAAAGTTCACTACTGACAATTCTGTTTCCGTTGAATTTGATCATTTTGGTTTCTCTGTGAAGGATTTCAAGACGGGGAGTCATCTCATGAGGTGTGATAGTAGGGGGGATCTATATCCTATTATGCCTGGTTTCACTCCATCGAGTCAAGCCTTGCCATCAGCTTTTGCAGCCATCTCTCCTTCCATGTGGCATGCTCGTCGGGGTCATCCGGGATCTTCTATTTTATCAGTTTTAGATAAGAATAGCTTTATTTCTTGTAAGGGTACGAGTCGTACTCCACTTTGTCAGTCTTGTTCATTAGGGAAAATTGTTAAGTTGCCATTTGTAGACTCCAATTCTCATACTTTAATGCCATTTGATATTATTCATAGCGACTTATGGACGTCTCATGTTCTTAGTTCATTGGGTCATCGATATTATGTTCTCTTTTTAGATGATTATTCTAGATTTTTGTGGACGTTTTCAATTGCGAATAAATCACAAGTGTTTTCCGTCTTCATCAAATTTAGAACGTTCATTCGTACTCAATTCGAAAGAGAAATAAAAAATATTCAATGTGATAATGGGAAAGTGTATGACAATAGGGAGTTTCGGGAATTTTGTGCTAATAATGTGATCAATTTTCATTTTTCCTGTCCTCATACATCTTCACAAAATGGGAAAAGCCGAACGCAAAACTCGTTCCATAAATAACATTGTCTGAACTCTCTTAATTCATGCCTCCACACCTCCATATTTTTGGCATCATGCTCTACAAATGGCCACATATCTTCTTAACATAATTCCTTCTAAAGGTCTGACATATTCTTCCCCCCTCAAAATCCTATATAATAAGAACCCTTCTTATTCTCATCTTCAGATTTTTGGGTGCTTGTGTTATCCGTTATTCTCATCCACCACAATTAACAAACTTCAGGCTCGGTCTACCCCGTGTGTATTTTTGGGTTATCCGTCGAATCATTGTGGTTATAAATGTTTTGATTTATCCTCCAAGAAAATCATAATTAATCGCCATGTCATTTTTGATGAAACCTAATTTCCTTTTTCGAAAGTTCATACTCCCGAGCCTAGGTCGTATAATTTTTTGGATGACCAAATATCCCCGTATATTATTCGGATTTTTTCGGACATATCCCGCACCCAAAATCCTCCAGCGGGCCCACTGCCCGCTGGACCCACTGTATCGTGCACTATTCCAGTCACTGGATCAGTCCCAGCAATTGGGCCAGTCCAGCCCAATTCTGGAACTGGTCCAGATGTTGATTCCAATTACCGATTTGGGCCGGCGGGCCCACCGCCCGCCGGCCATCCGTCCCGAGCCCGTAAAAATTCCCAAAATTCCCTCAATTCTTCCTCGAGTCATAGACCGTTCACTCGTAGTCAGCGGGGTATTTTTACACCTAAAAGACATTTTAATTTACATTCTGATGTCTCTAAATCCCTCTTACCCCGCAATCCTGTGTCCGCATTAAATGACCCTAATTGGAAAATTGCTATGACTGATGAATATAATGCTCTTATTGATAATAAGACGTGGGAGTTGGTGCCCCATCCATATGGTATTAATGTTATCAGGTCTATGTGGATTTTTGCTCATAAGGAGAATTCAGATGGATCATTTGCTCGACATAAGGCGCGACTTGTTGGTGATGGTAAGACTTAGCAGGTTGGGATAGATTGTGGTGAGACGTTTAGTCTGGTGGTCAAACCGGCTACCATTCGCACTTTGCTTAGCTTGGCTCTTTCAAAGACTTGGCCAATTCATCAGTTGGATGTCAAGAATGCTTTCCTACATGGTGATCTCAAGGAAACAGTCTATATGCATCAGTCGTTGGGTTTCAGGGATCCCAACCGCCCTCATCATGTCTGTTTGTTGAAGAAATCCTTATATGGGCTTAAGCAGTCTCCAAGGGCCTGGTACACGAGGTTTGCAGACTTTGTTTCGACTATTGGGTTCACTCACAGCAGGTCAGATAATTCCTTGTTCATCTACCGCCGTGGTTCGTCCTTGGCCTACATTCTGTTGTGTGTGGATGATATCATTTTGATTGCTTCTTCCGATACCTTGCACCAGTCTATCATGACCATGCTCACTTCTGAGTTTGCTATGAAAGACTTAGGGCCTTTGAGTTATTTTTTGGGGATTGCCGTCAAGCGTCATTCAGGTGGCTTGTTTTTGTCTCAACGAAAGTATGCTGGTGAGATCATAGAGAGGGTTGGGATGTCATCCTGTAAGTCCACTTCCACTCCAGTTGATGCAAAACCCAAGCTGAGTACCGCAGCAGGTGCACCATACGAGGACCCGACTCGTTATATCAGTCTTGTAGGGGCCCTCCAGTAACTTACCTTTATCAGACCGGATATTACGTATGCGGTTCAGCAGGTGTGTTTATTCATGCATGATCCCATAGTTGAGCACATGAATGCAATCAAACGCATCATTCGGTATATTCAGGGGACACTAGACTATGGGTTGCACTTGTATCCCTCATCTACATCCACACTTGTTTCTTACACGGATGATAATTGGGGTGGTTGTGCCGACACCAGACGGTCGACTTCTGGCTAATGTATGTTCCTTGGCAACAACTTGGTCTCCTGGTCGGCAAAGCGTCAGGCAACTCTATCACGCTCAAGTGCAGAGGCAGAATATCGAGGGGTAGCTAATGTGGTCTCAGAATCATGTTGGTTACGTAATTTGCTTTTAGAGCTTCATTGCCCCATTCAGAAGGAAACCTTGGTATATTGTGATAATGTTAGTGCCATCTACCTCTCAGGTAATCCGGTTCAGCACCAACGCACTAAGCATATTGAAATGGACAGAAATTATTTCTTGATTTTCATAAAAAATTGTTCTCTGGACTTTTTATCAATATGAGGTGATCGTAACACAGTATATATTCACTTTGTCCGTGAAAAGGTTGCTCGGGGGCAGGTACGCGTATGTCATGTCCCGTAAAGATATCAAGTTGCAGACATCTTTACAAAAGGTCTTCCCTCGGTACTCTTTGAAGATTTTAGGGACAGTCTCAGCGTTCGAAAACCACCCGCTATGACTGCGGGGGTGTGTTAAATAATGCAATATACCCGTGATATACACCCAATATACAGACAATATATATCACGGGCAAATGGACCAAAAATGGCACAACAGGCTCGGCTGAGGCCCATGGCAGTGGCCCATCACGGACGAAATCACCCGGCCATCGATTGGGGTATATATGGTATATATTGTTGAAATATTGTAATGTATTTGTTACCTAAATTAGGATTATACACTTACCATAATTGTAGAATTAGAATTATGGTAGAATAAGATTTTAGGAATAGAATAGGAATAGGATTCTCCTATTTTGTATCTTGTATATATACCTTGTCAATCACTGAAAATAATCAAGGGGATTATTTCTTTCACTTTCAGTAATAAAAATTGATATTTTTCTCACTTTTGTTGTTGTATTCACGGCGAAAGTAAATTTCTAGATAAGAAAAAGTGTTAAAATGAAACTCATTCAAGATAAACGTGCTCGGGAAGATATGGTCTCAAATAGGCAAAAACCACTTTGTAAGAAAGTATTGAAGCTTTCTATCTTGTGTGGAATTCAAATTATTGTCCTGATCTTTATCGGAGATCAATCATTTATAATTGATGATGTTGAATTGGTTGTTAACAAGTTTTTTAAAAAAAGAGTAACAAAATAAACATCAGTCAAATTATTGATTGTTATGTGATGGGGCTAATAGTCTTGTCACTATCCAAAATCACTAAATCGTGTGGACATCTATTATTTTTTACTTCGGTAGACGAATCTGTCCCTTAATCAATAATTCAACAACGGATAAATGAATAGAACAAGATAAGCGGAAGTATAATTCATACATATCATAGGTGCGGAAGTATACTAGTACAACCCCAAGGAATGATCTAAAATAGTACAAGAGCCACTAATCATCAATACAAGTCTCAAAATACGATATTGTCTCTGAATAAAAGAAAAGACAAGTGATAGAGGAGGAGTCCCCGGACAACGGATCTATCAAGCAGAGCTCATCCTAGAAGACTCGACAGTAGCTTCGGGATCAATCTCGAGGTGTAGAAGTGGAACCGATCACGTACTCTGCACTCAAAATAATGCAACAAGGTAGTATCGGTACAAACACTATGTACTGGTAGATATCATAGTCCGACAACAGTTAGCTAACATATATACAGAAAGAAACTAAAGAATAGACATGCTCGAAATCAAGTACAAGTAATATCACAGTCCAAGAATAAACAATCCAAGTACAGAGTATCAAGTCAGAATCCAGGTAATATGTGAATGTAATGATGAGTAAAGATGCAATGCAATGCCCAAATGTAATCTCCGTACACACATACTCCGGGAGGAATATCTCTACATCCCGACAGTTATGAATCATGGGGGACCCGCGAAGTCCATGTACCAGCTACTCCGTATCACACAACATGGAGATAACTATACCATCGACCACATCGTTAGCCATTCCGCACACAGCTCAGAGATGGCTACGCAATCAATATGTCATAAGAATCATTGTTGTTTCCTTCTCACTTATCACCATCACGCCAATCACAGATAATATCAATATATCATAAAAATGAGGATGAATGCAACGCAATGACAACATCAAGTGTGTCATATCAAATTCCCAATCGTGCCACGCATGGACACACATCACAATATCAGTATCAAGTTAAGTCCCTTCCTCTATCCATGATAATATCAAGATAAGTGAGATACAATTATATCACAAGGACGATATGACAACTAAGTGCAATTCACTATCTAATACTAGGCAGCAAACCAATAAATCACAAGAGGCAACAACCACAATTCAGTCAACAGTACCAAACCTAGTAATCCATCCCAACTTCATACCCGAAAGCCTACATGCTTTCTCCGACAATAACTAATATATACGCTTCGTTAACCGAAGTCTAACTAGAAGGTAGGCCGTAACCTACATGGATGTTAAACGGGAGCCACACACGATCACAAAGCAGCCTTGCCTCTCTGTGGGTCTCGATAATACTCGAAGTATAATCATTATTGAAATCTAAGTTAGAACAGAAACTAACAATAACCATAACGCTAGACTATTTAACGAATCCAACCAACTATAACATTCTAGAAGTTCAATTCTAGTCTCCAATTGCTAAATTAGTTCACAAATACGTCAAATACATAAATCAAGTCAAAATTCCCAATTTGATATAAACCCTAGAATTTTCCCAAATCTCAAAAGGGTTTAAGCATGAAATTGATCAATAAATTAACATCTACTAGTCCATTACATCACTAATATACAATATCAAATGGCAAAATCAAATTCACAACCCCCAATTTTCCAATTAAAGCTCTCTTATCCTCCACAAGTCAAATCCTATTTTTCCACTCCCAAAACATGGATTAAAGTCTAAAATAAAGGAATATACTAATGGAAATAACTAGGTTTAGGATTCAGGAATTACATATGAGAAGAGCCTTGAAGGAACAACTTGAATCTCCCAAAAACCGAACTAAGAACTTGAAGGATGGAAAATGAGGCCTAAAACTCATCTAGGACTTTTTAAACCCACTGCTACAGTGCCTCATTCGCGTGACCCCACTTGCGATCGCGAAGGGCTAACTCGACCCGGCCCCGCTGGACTCACCGCGATCACGGACAAGACCACGCGGTCGTGAAGTGTCCCGATTTTGCCCTCCTCCAGGAGAGTGACAACGCGATTTGACCGTGGCCATCGCGATCGCGAGAGCCTGATTCCACCAAGGCTCGCGATCGCGGTCCCTCCCTCGCAAACGCGAAGAAGGAAATCAGAACAACTGAAATAAGATTATGATGTTTTCTCACCAACTTCAACTCGACCCTTGAAAATCATTAAGAAGCCAAATAACACAAACCAAACATGCATACACACGTAAAAACATGTGCGGACTCACTCATGGTCTCAAAATTTTCATCGGAGGTCTATTTTACCGAGTCAACCCCCAACTACTAAAAACTAATTTTCCAACCAAATATCAAAAATACTCCCGAGTGTCTCGGGAACCAAACCAACCATCCCACCAAGTCATAAACGACTCTCCGGACCTCACAGAATCGATGAAATTCTTAATAATGTCCATTTACTCGAAAGTCAATAATAGGTCAAACTGTCACACTTAAAGGTTCTACTTTCTCAACTTCTACTAGGATCGTCCGATAACTTCGAAAAATGAGTCAACAGGGATAAAATAGTCAAAACCCACCTAACGATCGAACAGGTCGTTACAATTCTGGAAAGTAAGAAAAAATGCATAAGAGACAAGAGTTAAAAGAAAATGATGAAAAAGAAAATTCTAGTGAAGGTGGTTCCAAATACTCCACGGCGATTAATTAATTGTAGCTGCTATTAAAAAGACTTAAGCAGCTATGTCAAAAGATTGAGAAAGTTGAAGCTGATGTGATCAACACAATTATCATGTTACAATTTGTGATTGGTTCAAAGAATTCAAACTTTGTAATTAAAATGAATGTAACAGGTTCTTCAGCCATACAATTCAATTGATTTAGTCATTAAAATAATATCTCCATGAGTGAGAGAAAATAAATTTTGTTTAGTATACTGTTTTAAATGATAAAATGCATGATTATCGTCTCAACACTTTAAAACACCTAAATACAAGTTTCAACAAGAATAAAAAAAAAAAATTGCACATCAAGACTTTATTTTGAACAACCCATCAAACTTTTAAATGCATGCAAGAGATCTAGAAACAAAAAAAAACGATGATTACAATTGAATTTTAGCATTCAGCAACCACGAGAAGCGGACGTGTAGTATCTTTTTCACTCAATATATATTCCCAGAGATGTTACTATTGCCTTAGTAATATTACGTGTAATCATTTTCATTAATTTTAAGTTTTTTCTATTAACATATTTTTTTCAATATAACTATTATTTCACGTTTTAGTTCTTATATTCTATTTTTTGAAATATAATAGATACTTCATTCCAAATTGTACCAATTATCTAGTTATGCTTTTAAGTAAGAATTTAGTTGGGTATCACACTATCATTCATATGATTTTGCATTACTTCACAAAAAGTTCATTAAAGATGCAAATTAGAGATCTTGAAATTAAATTCAAAACTTTAGTATTCAAACGAAATATTAAAAAATATAGGATGTAGCATTAAGACTTGTCAAATTTCAGCAAAAATATTTAAATACTAAACCCCGAAATCGAGTAGTATCAGTATAAATTTGTGAATTTTCTTACCAATCACTCATAAAAGAAATTGATATTTTCCCCTCTGTTGTTATTGTTATCATGCCGAGAAAAGTTTTCAGCTGAAAAATATTGAAATGAAACTCATTAAAGATAAACGTGTTCTAAAAGTTATACTCTCAAATAGGCTAAAACACTTTGTAATAAAGCATTAAAGCTTTCTATCTTGTTTGAAATTCAAATTGTGTATTCCAATGCTTATCGGAGATCAACTATTTCTATTTGTTGATCCAGATGTTGAATCAGTTGTTAACAATTTTTTAAAGGATGAAGAATGCAAAAGGCATCAATTAAGTTGTTGTATGTTACATGATAGAGTTGTTGGTAGTCTGGAAAGAAAGGAGAAAATGCATAAGAGAAAAGAGTTAAAAGGAAAATGATGAAGAAGCAATCCAAACTTTAGGGCTTCATTTTTAGTGTCTTGAAATTCAAGCGTGTGTCATGAAGTTCAATGTGGAGTTTGAAAATTTTAAAATATTGTGTGTTGTAGTTAAGTTTTTTCAATTCAAACTTCACAACTTCAGTTTCAGTATCCTGAAATTTAGGTCTGGTATTTTGAAATTCAGATCTTAGTATCATAAAGTTCAACATGAAGTTCGAAAACTCAAGAATATTGTGTCTTGAAGTTAACTTTTTTTGCAATTCAAAGTTTAAGACTTCACAAATTTAAGCATGTGTCATGAAGTTTCAACTTTTTTTTCTTTTTCTGTTTCATCTAGTTTCTGTCGATTTAATGCTTAAAGAACTTTTGTGTTGCTAGAACGTGACGTCTATTGCGTCTTCAGAATCCAAGTGGTGGCCCATGAAGTACTAAAAATCAAAGTTGAACAATCGGTAAGTCTGATGTGAAACAATTACTTTAATATAAATTAATCCATTCTAATCATGTTAACAAGAACCATTTGGAAAGCTTTGGCAGGTATAAATAATCTGTCATAAGACATTGTAGGAATTGCAATGACAACCTTGAGGTTGGAAGCTATGAAAGATCAACACATGTATACAATTATAGACCGTGTGGACTAGCTATAGTTATATAAAAGAAGGGAATAATTATCCCAATTTTATTTACTTATTAAAAAATAGATATATTTTAAATACTTATTAAACAAGTTGTGCTTTAAATAGCAGTCCTAAAAGTGGATGCCTCTGCACTTCGCCCTATTATTATAATATTAGTTTAGTATTCGTTTGTTATACGTGTGTATCGCATTGATCAATAAAATAATATATAAGAAGAATAAATTATTGACAAATAGTAATGGACATTAAAATAAATGTCATATCTATAAATGATAAAAAAAAAATTGTTATTATGTTGGCACAGTAGCTAATTTGGTATTTTCTGAACATGCAAGGATGATGGATTTAGTTAAACTAGTCTTAGTGTATGTGTATTACACGTGTGTATTGAGTCAATAAATAATAGAAGAATACATTCTTATTAAAGTAAATGTAATTGTCTAAATGATGAAAATGAACATTATTGCGTGGACATAATAGTTGAATTCAATATTTACTGAACATGCATACAATGTGAATTTAGTTAAATTAATTATATATTATTTGTAACTATAGATATTTTAGTATATGAGAGACAAATATATTATGTTGTTGTATCTTACCTAATATCTGTTACTGGCCAGAAATTGGGATACTGGCCATCCATTAGGACATGTGAAGTGGACCAGCTGGGCTGGTCCATTGAACATTAACATGGGCCAAGTTTTCCTGTTTTGAATTTGCTTAGGTTTTACTCTGACTCCTATATATACAACACATACCCCATAATTATGATGTTACAAAAAATTACTTCTCAATTTCTGAAGCAAGATTTCCTAGCTTTCTTGCAAAGGAAATACACTGGAGTTGGAACTTGCAGTCGAGGATTCAATTCGAGTGGATACCTTAGTATTGAATCCGGCGCTTGAAAACCTGTAAGTTTTCTTCTATTGTGTTTTGAACACTTTATATGATTATCGTATAAGTCATGCCAGGATCGTTGTTGGATAAGTAAATTTTTTAAACTTCCGTTGTGCTTACGAACCCAATAAACCCCTACAGTGGTATCAGAGCCCAGACTGGTTTAAATTATTATACGATAATCATAATAACGATTACGTGGAAAAATTAATTATCTCAATTTATTAAATTAATTTTTGAAAAAAAAACTCGAATAAAGAAACAAGAATAACTCCGAACACTATTCCTAGCGGCGTGAATAAAGGGGCATCGGGCCACTATTCGGCGGCGGGGCAGTGGCGGTTTCCAGCGGGTTTTCAGTAATTTGACGTGTTCTACAACCGTCTTCACTATTATCGAGAAATCCACTTTATAAGATGGTCGATAAAGGTGTTGAGAGGTGACGGGACGCTGCGTAGACGCCGGAAAAGCCGTCGAAAGGCCGCCGACAGCGGGGTTGTTTCCGGCCTCCACGGGCGTCGAAATGGTGTAGTAATACCACCACCGTGATCGTCTCAATGAGAGGAATCGAACGGTGATGGTGTTACACGGCGAAAGTCGCCGGAAAAGGGCCACCGCCGACGGTTTTGGCACAATCCGGCACGCGCTCGACCACACTGACTACAAGACGGTCGGGACAGTCTCACTCGACCTTTACAACTTTGACCCTGAGATATTGGCATCTTTGAACCCTTTAAATATCGACGAGCCCTGACAAATGAACTCCCTTGGATATGAGCTCCCTGACCCTTCAAGGCCCTATCTCTATGAGATGCTCTAGGATGAAATCGTGTCTGGGAAGCAACCAATTGATTCAATATCTGCACCACTCTCCTTACATTCTTATCAGACATAGCCGGTGGTATGACTGATGGTACGGGAGCTTCCCTCAACTCCTTTGGTACTATTAGATTCGTCGATACCTGGGAGATCAACTTACTCATACCCTCTGACGGATCTGTTTCAATAGAGAGCATATTGCTCGCATTTACACTCAATCCAACCTCAATTTCCCTGATAATCATAGCCCTATTAGAAGAAGGCATTGATGTAATCATAAACACGATAAAGTTTACAGAGAGAATTCTTACAACTTAGTTCTATAGCACGATTCCAGATCAAGAATGAAGGTAACCCTTGTCATAGATGCCCTGTAGCCTCTTGTCTATAAGTGTGGTGCACAACACACCCATAAATAAGACTCTACTAGACACGGCTTGTAGACTCTCTAGGACAGACCTGCTCTGATACCAAGTTTGTCACGACCCAAATCGGAGGACCGCGACGGGCACCCGGACCTTACCTGCCGAGTACCACTAATCATACAATCATCGTCTAATCATAATTAAACACGGGCCACAAGGGCCGTCACCCAGTACCCTACGGACACATAAAAATTATATACTGGAAGGTAGCCATGTAAAATCTTACCAAAAGGCCCAACTTATATATATACATACCAAGGCCGACAAGGCCATACAAGACTACTATATACATGACAACTATCTACAAGCCTCTAAAGAGTACATAACATCATAAGATCGGGACAGGGCCCCGCCATATCCCTATGCATATCAAAACAATATCATACCACGACTAGACTGCAACTCTGGAACAAATAGAGTGCTCCAATATCAACTGAACCAGCAACCTACTAATGCGAACTGCCCCTGTTTACCTGAGCCTACGGGCATGAAACGCAGCGTCCCCCGACAAAAGGGACGTCAGTACGACTGATGTACTGAGTATGTCAAGCATTAGAAACAACATAACATAGATACATAAATAAATCCGAAACGAAAAATGTACCGATAGCAACAAATGATCGTAATAGCCGACGATAGAGCGTGCAGATGACGAAACAACCGACCGAGAGAAACGCCTCTGAGGACTATAATATGCATAAATGTCATTCACAATGCAAATGCGGTATACATATATATATTGATCTCCTCGGGCATCTTCATTCCCATAACAGCCTTTGTGGGCATCATTTCATTTCAGCCTCTGTGGGCATAATCATTATCATATTGCTCTCATTGGGCATCTTGTTTTTCGTGATATCTGTACCAACTGCAGGTAGTTTTACGTATATAACATCATTTCCTTTTTCCATCCCCTACATATATATAATGTGTATCATATAGTAGTGTATATAACACATGTAGGTCTAGGGACACGAATATAATGCAAATGCATGAATGACAATAAAACATTCTGAACTTATCGGATGACATACCTTCGGCTAACATTGAGATTATTAACATCTTTCCCACATACCTCAATAATGATTTAGGAACATATTTAGACATGTTTTTAACATAGGAATCAATAACAGGAATATCCTTGACTACTAAGAGCAGAATAATTTATGGAGCAATACTATGTTTACGTTTCGTTCTTAGAACATGCCAAAAGAAATAAATAATTTATCTTAACATATCTTAGTCATTTTGTGTCCACAATACAACTAAAGCATTCTGTAATAAACTTCAATCTTATTTTGAGCCCATCCTGTCCATGACTCTGAATTTTCTTTATTCTGCTTCTCGACTTCCTCATGACTTTCCTTATAACTCACCAACACACACATAGATATCACCAATAACAACACACAAATTGACTTACTTGAAGCCATAATTATATACCCAACGTAACTATAAAGAATACTTTTTTTTTTTTGCAAAGCCTCACATGGTTGTATTGCTGCTACGTTATTCCTTTGTTGGCTTCCCCTCCAAAGATATCCAAATGAAATTGTATTATTTATTCATAAAGAAATAAACATATAAAAATGATCATTTATGTAGTAAGTGCCTAAGTGGGTTGTCCCCCTCCATTCTTATCTCAAGTTGTCACGTGGCTTGACACTACGCCCCCAAAATGAATCTTATCTTATTGTTATTAAATAGGCACTATCCTAATATAATAAATTCTCATAATTCATTTCTTGATCTCAATTCACTTAATTATTAATTAATTGTAACACATTTTATACACACATTATAATAATTATGTGGTGTAGCACTAGTTCATAATCTCTTTGACACACACCAAATATTATTATTAATCTCCGTCGTCACACTTGTTAAGTCCTAAATTATTTCGAGATTTCATCTTCTTATACGATGAGCCCTTTATTTATATGCTTGAATGTTAACCAAAATTCTTCGGGGCTCGGGTCTACTTTCATACGTCTAGCTGCTCAAATCATCGCCCGAAAGTACGGGGTGTTACATTGGGCCTAACTCAACCCCAAAAGCTAGCTTGTAGGGTACGGATTGTTCAAGTCCATATAAGGAATTCATATTCCCATTTCATTTCCGATGTTGGACTCTTAACACTCCCCGCACACCCAGACCTCGTTAACTGAAGCGTGGATAATATAATTTGGGGGCCCAACATCGGTGAACAAATAATTGAAATGGGTCTAGCTCTGATACCATATAAAGAATGAATCTTGGGTCTAACTCAACCCCAAAAGCTAGCTTATAGGGTGAGGATTGTCCAAGTCCATATAAGAAGTCAATGTTCCATTCCATTTTTCACGTGGTACTATTAAAAGAAATTTCTCCTAGCTTTCAAATAATGTAACAAAAGTTACTATAAACTTTCCGCTCATGTTTTCCATATATTTGGCTTAACTACGTGGTTGCCTTCTACTGGTTCAACAAACTTCTATTCCAGTTCATTTCTTCTTCTTTTCCTTTGTCCCTTTTTCAAATTCTTGTTACGTGCATATCCATTTTTTATTTTCTGTTGCATTCATCAAACTCACCGCTAATAGAATTTATAGAAAAAGAGAAGAAACGAACTATTATGGCAGCTAGCACTTCGTAGGAAAAAGAAGAGAAATAAATTTAAAATAAAATCAATAAAATTTCCTCCCGTGGGAAGAAAAATGATAGTAGTACATTATTTCTATCACAATCACATTGACTACACTATCCATAAGTAGGGGAAAGTAGGAAAATAAATAAGAGCCAATAAATATCCCATGTGAGGCGGAGTCTTAGTGTAACTGGTAAAGTTGTTGATGTGATCTGGAGATTACGGTCTTACGGGTTCAAGTCGTGGAAACAACCTCTTGCAGAAATGCAGGATAAGGCTGCGTACAATAAAAAAATATTTTTTATGTATGTATATTATATATTGACTCCCTTTGACTTCTTGTGGGTTTACTTCTTTATATTTTGACACCCTTGATGAAATTCTAGCTCCGCCATTGCACTAGACACTTGTGGTCCTGCCCTTCTCCCGATCTCGCGCATAGCGAGAGCTTATAATTCACCGAAATGCCTTTTTTTTTAAATATCGCATGCGCTTAAAAAGGAAAACGATATTAGTGCTCTCAAAACCACAATGAGTCCATAGTATGGAAGAAGAAAAAGTTAGAAATAAGTAAAAAGCAAAAAATTAGGGGCATGTATAGAAATGAAATAGCATTAATGTAATAAAACAGAATGGCTTTATAGATATACACCCTAATATATATGGTTCAGTCTGTCGTTCCTACTTTGTTTTTTTTTTTCCGTTGGAGAAATTTCTACTTAATAAAATGGTTAGCGTGAAGGATATATATATCGATTGTGACTTCATCTGATGAGCCAATTAGATTAAATTCCCAGGATATTTTTTAGCTATTCCTACAGCATAATATTTTGTTCTCTTGCATATTTTCAGCAAGTTGTGTTTATATATAAGTCTAATTGTCCAAAGAGAATTCTATGAGACTGAAAAGTACTCACCGTTCTTAGGAAGTTGTTGAAGAATCTTGATAGATAATTTTAGATTTATTTTGATGTTTAATCTGGACTAGTACAAGTTTCTCTTTAATTAAATGAAAATGTGAACCGTCTTACTTTGTGTAGAGCACTAGAATAATGTAACTTTAAGAGTAGTATATTTATATAAATGAGTTACGCTCAAGGGAAATATTTTCTTTTTCTTTTGGACATTTATAAATAGAATAATTATTCAGTTCTTTCATTAGTTAATTTGAGGTCTAATCTGTGGCGCAAAATAATTGATTTTGGAAGAAATGAACGCAGAAAAGAAAAATCATGAAGAGGTTTTTTTTCATGTAATTCATTCTGAGAACTAAAAGTTCATTTTGAAAGAAATATTACTATTAGCAAAAAATATTTACTAGTACTAGTATTAGAGAAAGAAAATGAAATGTGAAATGACAAAAGAGCGTACAAATTTATTATTGCTAGATTTTTCTGAAGCAGAAATAAAAAAAAAATTATGCTTTTTAGCAACAATACGATCTAAAGGGTTCTATCCTCCTAGGAACGAATTGCTTGTTCACATTTTAAAATTAATTATTAAAATAAGTGAACTGTGTTATTTATTTAATTAGAGATGCAAATTTAATTATATGGGATGAAGAATCCTGACAAAAGAAAAGCAACAATTACACAAATGAGGATTAATAATAGTTCACGCATAAAATAATACTGTGCGCATATCACGGAAAATCAATATTCCGATGAATGATAACTTTTTAACTACATTTTAATAATTTTATTTATAATTTTAATTTTATAAATACAGATGCAAATATGTAATTAAAAGACGATCAATTCGACCTGGCTTGATTTTTTTAAAATGTAATTAATATATACTGAAAAGCGTTTCATTTTGTTGGACAGTAGAAAATTAAATTTTATGGAATAATAGTTACTACTACTTGTTATCAGTGCATCAAAGTAATAATCTTGTTGTTATTATTATTTTTAATTCATTGAATTTTTAGCTGTTTGATTTATTAGAGTTGTTTTGCAGAATATTTTGCATGAGATTCTGAGAAATGAAAAGGTATAGATAAGGAATAGAAATTCAAAACAAGAGAGCTCTAGAGAAAATAATCACTGTTAATTTGGATGAAAATCTTGAAAATAACGATACAAAATTGGAAGAGAATTTGAATGGTGATTTTCAATGATGTGTAGGATACGCTATTTGAATACATTTGAAGATAGTAAAGTATTTATGACTTATCACCATCAGAAGGTTAAATAATTGGGTTCGATTGCCTTTTAAAATTGAGCATGTATTTATTAAATTAAAATAAAAAGGATTAAATTATAGAGTAAAAAATTACGACTCATTAGAAGGTTGGGTTTTTCAGCAATATTGACCTTTGTGTTAGTAAGACTTCGGTTAGAAAATATAATTATATTTCTTGTCCGAACTATCACCAACTATTTATCAAAACTCACCTTAAAGATGACTAGACCAATTGTTTGAATACAATCGCCAAAAGACGCGAGTCAGCTTAATTCTCCCATAAAATTTCGTCCACATGGCAACTGACTCATTAATTTCGATGTGTGTTTTTGATAAATAGAGGTGATATTTCAGGTAGGAAACGCAAAACTTGATAGTTCAGGTAGAAACTTGCAAAAAGGTGATACTTTCAGGTGTTTTTTTACAATTTAAATTCCTTTAATTATCGGTGTGGTGTGTCATTTGGCACCATTTTAAACAAAAAAAAAAAGAGTGTACACCACGCATCATCAGATACTAGTCGAAGTGTATTTTGATAAATAGTTGCTGATAATTCAAGTAGAAATGCAAATACCTGATAATTCATAAAGAAAACTCACAGAAAAATGATACTTCAGATTGGCTTTTTACCATTAACACTACTGTTTTTTAAATTACCCCCATATTTTGTTCTCTTGCTTATTTTCTGCAAGTTGTGTTTATAAGTTGAACATTCCATAGAGAATCCTACGAGACTGAAAATTACTTGCTATCATTCCTGAGAAGTTGTAGAAAAAACTTGATAGACAATTTTAGATTTTGTTTGAAATTAGGACTTAGGACTAGTACAAGTTTTATTTAATTATAACGATAATGTGAACCATCTTAGGATAATGTAACTTTGTAAATTGTAAGTGGTATATTTACATAAATAAGCAATGCTCACAGGAAATATTTTCTATTTCTTTTGGACATTTACAAATAAAATGATATTTAGTTCTTTTCATTAGTTAATTTGAGTTCTAAATTTTGTCTGGCAAAATAATTGCTTTTGGAAGAAATGAAAGTAGAAAAGAAAAAACACGGAAGAGGGTTTTTTAACTAGTGCGATAGTTTGACAGTTAAAATATTAATATACTTCTAAAAGGCAAAAGTTCATTTTTGAAGAGCTATTACTATTATAACAAAAAATATTTACTAGTACTAGTATTAGAGAAACAAAACGAAATGTGAAACGACAAAGAGAGTAGAAATTTATTATTGTTAGTTTATTCTGAAGCACAAATAGGAAAACATTATACTTTTTAGCAACAATACGGTCCTCCAAGGAGAACATATAGTAATACACATTGAAGAAAAGAAATTATGAGTTTACTAATTAATACTATTAATATGGAGAATGCTAGTTAGTAGATAGCCAAGTGTTCTCCTTATTAATAGTAGTAGTTTGTAATCCCGTGATTTTTTTCAATGTGTATTATTATCTGTTATTTCATTTATTTTTTATCTTGCAACTTTAATATCTTATTTTTCTTCATACCATACTTCAAATCATTTCCTTTTCTTTTCTTTCGAGCCGAGGGAATAGCAGAAACGGGAGATCGATCTCACAAAAATAGGAAAAAAATAGGTGCGTATTCTACCCTCCTCAGACCTTACTTGTGGAAATTTAGTGGGTACGCTGTTGTTGTTGTACAATCCTCCTAGGCTGATGAATTGCTCATTCACATTTAAAGTTAATTATTGATATAAGTGAACTACCTTACTTGTTTAATTTGAAATGCAAAGTTAATTATATAGGATGAAGTATCGTGACAAAAAAGTCGATCGAAGTTTAGAAGATATTATGGAGACATATTTAGGATTCAGATATATTGGTTTGATCATAATAAAGAGTGGAATTCTAACTACAAGTACACTGCCTAACATTATTGGCTCCTTCACTGGAATTTTTACAAATTCTCTAATCCTTTCAGTAGCTAAGCATTTCATACTCTTAAAAGCACCAACTTAGATGTCATTAGAAGTACCGCACAAAGCTTACAGGCAATAAGCACCAATATCTCTTTTCAACAAACGCTCATAATTATCTCAAAATTTTCAATTAAAAACCCTACTTAAAGTTGATGGAAACAAAAAAACAGAAAAAAGAAGCTACTTTACAGTAAAGAGACAACAATCACAAAATCAAAGTTTTCATCTTTGTCAACATATCAAACTCAATAAAAGAAACCGAGAACTTCTCCACCAACATTCGTTCTCCTGACCTCTTCATGGTCCATAATACCAGCAGACACAATGTTCTCGAATTGCAAGTTCAAAATAAATATTTGAGTTATTGGTCATATTATATATTGTTACTTTTCAGTAAATTTAGCAATTGTAATAAGTAGTAACAAAACATATAAGCTCAGGATTCACTAGATGAGTAATTTAGGCTGGTTGTTAACACATCCTACCCCATAGGCAGGAGTCCCTCCTTTATGAGGGCTCAATCTGTTTACATAAGTATTACAGAAGCTTGAATATATATATGTCAATTTGTATACGTGTATTTGGTCATAGAATAATAACATAGAATAACATCTCATGTATTCAACATGTAAACATCATAATGGAGCTCATATTATCAAACTATCTACATTAATTATTACTACTTGTTCCAATGCAACAAATCAGTTTGATGCAGGAAATAATTTCTAAACATGCATTTGAGAAATATAAGCTAAGGGAGAGTCACCACCACAACACTAGCTAGCTTTGTCTTGAGGTGCCAGTAGGCTAATTGTTTGATAATATCATTTATTTGAAACAATACGAAAACTATATGGAAACCTCCGACTTGTTCACCTTTTATAAATCTGAATAATACCAAGTGTCCCCAAGGTCACTGTTTATAGCGGCAAAGCATTTTGTTTTCAAAGTAAGGTTCTATAACATTTAAGACTAGACTCCGTAAGAGTACATAATAAAGTTTTTTGTTACCAACTTTCGGGAAAAAAATGAAGATTAGACTTTATCCACTAAAATTTCTCGACCTACGCTCCCTACTTTTCCTAAAGTGACAACTAATGTACTGTTAAAGAACTACTTTGTTTAGAGTATGCAGATTATAAACTAATGTAGTGTGGCAAAGAACAACAGTCAAGTAGGAAGATTATTGTCAAATATAAATCTCACGTAATGTTTCACCATGTAGGCAGATTCACTAACATTTTTACCATGTAATGTTCCTCGTGTTAAAGACTAGTATAAGAGCAATGTTTTCTCTGTCCAAATCAAACTCAAAAATTATTCGCTCAACTTTTTACAAACTTCTTCACACCATGACAATGAAATTATTCAATTTAGTATATTTTCTCTGTAAATGGAAAAAGGGGAGTACATCTCAAGAAACTTCAATGGAAAAACGTCCAATCTTAAATTTTAGAACCTAACTTTGAAAGAAAAAAAATCCGCAATAATATATAATAACTTTGGATGCACTAAATGGTATGAAGTGATGCCCCGACTTGCACAGCGAGTCATCTTCACATGATTTTTTTTATCATTCCATTGCACAGAGGCACCTTGAATTTAACGTCACAACAATGTATATTTGGTATTATGTGGCATTACAAGATGTAAATCCATAAGATACTACCCTATCTCTAAGAAACCTTATATGTAAAAAATTTAAATATAAAAACGATTATGGAAAACAGACAAGTTTCTTAAAAGGGAATAGATATAACTAAGGTTGCACACTTCATAATACTGCTGAAGTAGTTCTTTCCTAGACAATGAAAATTCGAATAATTCATAGGAAAAAAAAAACAATTGAGAAATTGTGATTTCTAGTAATACCTAAGTAGTAGAAGCAATTTAGTTTTACATTTCTAAGAAACATATTGACCTTACCAATTGGTATATCTCTGCGACGATCATCTTTCAAATGGTACACAAGAAACTTT
Source organism: Anisodus tanguticus (assembly GCA_034509755.1). Classification (NCBI taxonomy): domain Eukaryota; kingdom Viridiplantae; phylum Streptophyta; class Magnoliopsida; order Solanales; family Solanaceae; genus Anisodus; species Anisodus tanguticus. Next base: position 10,704,306 of record CM067560.1, read on the forward strand.
TTAAGATCATATCATCATCTGTCATAGACACCGTGTTCAGCATGTCTATCGGAATTTGCTACTCTTTCCAAGACTCCCTCTAATAGCCACGAGCCTGGCACAAAAAATAAGAAGAATATTAGGAGTAATAGGTGACGACACTTCCACGAGCACGAATTTCTCGGCCCTCAAATCAAAATAAAAATCTTATATACAGGTGATGATTTTTAACCCAACCAACCAATGTGTAGCCCCATTTACCAGCGCATAACTTTGAAGATAATGTAGATCAAGAGTATGCTCAAGGATTTTCCTTCAAACACCGATTTTCACTGAGTAGAAGTTGAAATATTTTCTAGCAAAATTAACACTAAGGACGATATAATCATGACTGTCAGAATTAAAAAATAGACCATATTTATCAGTGACCCTCCCAACCCAAACCAGAGATGGAATCCTATGATGCTTTAGGGTCAGAGGTGGCTTAAGGGTGAAACTAGTAAACCGTTTGCTTTAGGCCCCAAAATTTTTCAAGACCCAAAAAATTCTTATAGTGAATTGTATAATTTTATTTTCACGTAAAATAATATTGAATATTGTAAATAAAAAGGTACAAAATTATTATTAAAAAATCATCTACTTTTTACCAAAAATATTCAAGATTTTTGAATTAAACAAGTCAAATCTTCATATTAATAAATAAAGTTTTTTACAACAACATTCAAGATAATCTATTATAAACAAATGACTAACATCTTATTAACTAGAATTAATTCTTACTTTTATAAATAATCAATATTACTATGTGAAGTTAAAGGTTTTATGTCTTTTAAGAAAACTACACTAAAAATAAGTAATATGTACTCTACATTATTATTATTATTATTATTATTATTATTATTATTATTATTATTATTATTATTATTATTATTATTATTATTATTATTATTATTATTATTATTATTATTATTATTATGTGTATATATTTAAGGCCTCTTATTAAAATTTAGTTTTAGACCACTAATTTCATTGAGACGTCTTTGATGGGGTTTATTAAGAAGAGGGTAGATTCATCAATCATTTATTTTCTCTCCACTAATACCAATCTGTTACACGAGCATAACACCCTTCCCACCTATCTTGAAGCACTATAAATTGAGTTTGGTAGAAACAATATCAATTGCACTATCTAGGTTGTGGTCAAATGTGAGGGTGTTAAGAGGAGGGATGCACATAAGGACTTTTCCGTTTTGGTGCCTATGGAAATTGAGGTGCTCATAGATAAATTTTGATCTACCGGAAATAATTTTTCAACACGTCTGAATATAACAATGAACTTCACAGGGAGATGTAAAATATGGAATGAATGACATCTTCACTGAGAGTATCTACCAAAAACGCTTGGGACGCCATAGATTTATTGGACGTCATTACCACTCGCAAAAAAAAAAAATTTGCCCCTTCAATTTCTTTAGTAGGGTTACTGAATTTTTATATATTTGATTAGGAGAACGTTATTAGTTTGAGTCGAATTCAATTTATGTCTTATTTTTTAATTTGTTCTATTTACCAAAAAAATGTGCATTGCACTAGTGGCTAGTCTATGTATGTGAAAAGCCGCAATAACAATTGTTAACTTTAGAGAAACGTATCAAAAAATTTAATACTGGGGTATAGTTTTAACATTCAGTTTTTTTTGTTTTTTTAGTGTTTAGTTCTTTTTAGGCTTTAGTGAGGTAAGTTGTACATGATGACTTTCTTAATAGCACCCTTCAGAGTGATTTTCTCCACAATTAAACCCAAAATATTAGCTAAACTAGACGAGGATAGTGAACCTAAGGCAGAATATTCCCAGTACGCCAATACGAATAAAATGAAGAATAAGAGCAAATGATAGTTAAGAGATTACTTGTACAACAGACTCATATTCACAGGGGAATATATAACATGGGGCTTATAGTTTCACTAATACTGGACGAAGCATACCTTAGATAACTTAACACTAACAAAAAGAAAAAAGAACAAAAAAAGAGCAGTGAAAAGGGCTTATAGTTTCACTAATACTGGACGAAGCATACCCTTAGATAACACTAACAAAAAGAAAAAAGAAAAAAAGAGCAGTGAAACAACTAAAAAAAGCTAATAATATACATTATGACCTTGTTGCTAATTCCCCCAATATGTCGAACTACCATCAGAAAGACCTAAAGGCCGGAAACCCGAGCCAAGGACCACTAAGTTTACAGTGTGCCAACTGGATCGTACAATAAAACAAGTTAGCACACGCCTAGGGACTAAATATGCTAATAAAGCCTTCTGTTGATATACAAGAACACGGCAGCAAGCAGTGAAAAGGAATTCCAATTAGAGGTGAACCCGATCATTGGCTTCCACCAATAACTCTGCGTCGTCCTGAGCTGGAGTGTTGGTGAGCTTTGCTATCATTCTGTATCCTATCTGCATACATTGGTAGTCGAATGATCTCTGAGATCTCATTCAACAACACTTCTTCAGTGATGTTGTCAGTAATACTTCTCATCACCTGAATTTTGTTGTACAAGAACCATAAGTAGTCTAGTTAGGACCATCTCTCTGATTGAAGAGAAAATACAGAAAAAATGTTCTATTAAAGCACAAGTCTACGTATCAATAAATCAACTGCACAAATTTAGTATTTGCCATTAAAGCAAATACCTTTTCATAGGTTCTGTAATCATTTGGAGTTCCTTTATCAACTCTGGTCCTCATCCACACCCATGCTTTGTTATTGGCGTCCCAAGAACACTCTATTATTTTACCCGAGTAGTCTGACGGGTCAGAACCATCTGTGACCATGAAAGAAACCAATTTCAGGATATGCACCAGAGATACTATAACCAGAGAAGTGGGAAAATCAGAAATAAGAGCTCACGGGATACAAATGAAGCACAGAGAACTGCTCAGATATGGAATTTCACAGCAACATTTCCCTTGATGTTCCTATCCCATAAGTAATTCCAAGTGACAAGGACCAACCATTGGAAAGAATCTTAAAGAGCTTGTTAACAGAATTTTACACATAAATGACTAAAGTATACATGCCCACTCAATGGCGAATCAAGGATTTTTACTCCTTCGAAAAAAACAACAAAAGCTAAATATAAAAAATAACGTTATCCTTGAGAATCGAACCTGGGATGCTAGAGATAATTTTGAACACCCTGGACCACTTGAGCTAACCTTTTGCATTTGTTCAGGTGTTCAAAAGTTAATATATGTACATAAATACAGAAAATCTATCATATATATACACTGTAGTTTTTTGCCCAGGGTGTTCATTATATATACACTGTAGTTTTTTGCCGAGGGTGTTCCGAACACCCTGGCCCCCAACTAAATCCGCCCATGTACCCACTGTATTCCCATAAGTGGGGTCTGGGGAGGTAAGATGTACACAGCCTTACCCTACCTTTATGGGGTAGAGAGGTTGCTTCCGATACATAAAAGACTAAAGTGATACACTAAATGTAGAATATCTTGTTCAGAGTCCTGTGCAACAAGGAATTTCCATTTATGTACTTCCATGGTTACTATCATAAAATGCAAACAAGCTTCGACTACCCCCCTTGATTAATTGAGAACCTTATTAGCTTATTACTACACTCCAAATAGTCCCACTAACATGTCTGACCTTTTTTCAATTTTAGCAACCGATCCAATTTCCAGAAGTGGATGATCCACGCTCTAATTACTAAGCATCAACTATAAAACAACAAAAAGTTTTTCTAAAAAAAACCAAGAACTACATGTCTTGAAACTTAGTGGAGATTCCCAGGGGACAGTGGCGCCTTCTCCATTTTAATACCATTATTTTGCATGCAGCAGCGTTCGAATCCGTGACTTGCAACTCACCCACCATGGGCAATATTGCCTTCAGTTTTTAATCACAGTAGAAAGTAATTATAGAATTTTTATGCACAATCTTACCACTCTCTGAGTCCCAATTTATGTCACATACTTTCCTTTTTAGTCTGTCCCAAAAAGAATGACACATTTCTTTTTGGAAACAATTTAATTTTAGCATTGCCATTTTACCCTTAATGACATGACTTGTTGGGACCCACAACACCACTCATTTGACTGAAAAGACATGGACCCCACCACTCATTTAAAAGTACATAATTGGTACATTGCATATATTTGGCTTACACGTTATACGTCTTTTTAGTTTCTTGAACTCCGCGCCAGTCACATAAATTGGGACGGCGGCAGTACTACTTAGCACCCCAGCCGCACCAAAAAGGAATCTTGGCAATTGAAAGAGAGTAAGTCATGAAATAGTCTCTTTAACGTTCTACATAATGCAATGTATGCAGATTAACTCAACAATCAAATAGTAGCACTGCATCCAATTTCCCCACAAAACACAACTTTACTAAGAAATCACACCAGGTCGGTAAACAATACAATACAGCAATAAAAACTAAGGGACTACGTATGCAGATAATATTCACCTCTTCTATTCCCAACCAAACCCCTATTCAAGTTAACATTCCTGCATGATACCACAGGAGATATAAACTTAATATAACTAGGGACTTCTAACCTGGGAAAACAACTCTGGTCTGTTCCATTGGTGTCTTCACCCCTCGTTTATGTAGAGAGAGACGTTCTTTACCATCGGCCACCTGTCATAATGGTCAGAGATAACCACTTAATTCTAATACGAGACCACGAACCATGATCTGCTTCCACTCAAACTGTGGAAGAAACAATTGAAGTTTGACTGGTAGGGGAAAAACAAAAATAAGAAACAGAAAGGACGAAGAGGAAACAGAAACTGCTCAAATTCATTAGGAGAGAAGGGAAGACAAACCTCAAACAGAAAGTCAACCGAGTTCATTTCAGGGTATTTCCACTTCAAGAGACCCTCATGCGTGCGAGGAACATAAGGATCATCCCAACCCTAACACGGAAAAAAAACAGTAGCTGAGCATCCAGAACCAGAAACAATTACATTGTATGATTTTATATATCTCTACTTTTAGCCATAGACATGCCATTTGCAATTAAATGAATTAGGATGTGCCACCATCTCTAATACTTCTCGAAACATCAAAATAAACAAAGATAAGGTTGAAAACCTCTTCCAAATAAAAGAGTTTCCAGACATAGCAATCAAGAACGATATAGTTAATGAACAAAGAGTTTCGCTCTCTCTAAACGCTCTCAGCGCACGTTAGTGCCTTAACGTGCGCCGACGTCGGGATGGGGAAAGGGGGGCTTAGGAAGACGACGACCACGAATCCGATAGCTGACACCCGTGGTGTTAAGGGAAAAAACACAGAGAAGGTGACCCCAAACAGTCACCAAGAGCAAGGACTTGCAATTACACAATTGCCAGTGGCAGTGATTAAACCCCAAGTTTTTGCCAATGCCGGAGCTCGAAATATTCTGGTGGAGACTGAGAATGCTGCCGTAGGGGGGAAAATAACACCTACCAGGAGTGAAAGCCCTATGCTCACAGGGACGATTACGCCAAATAGGAGTTCAGATGTTAATGGAACAGACAGCGAAACCGGAGGATCCAATTATGCAGTCAGCGAAGGCGACGCGTGGCCGTTCACTTGGGCTAGTATAGCAGCCGGTAAGAAATTGGCAACTAGAGGTATGGATTTGGGGGTTATTGCACCTATTATCCAGGATGGTGAGAAAATAGCTTTCTTAGACCCGGATGAAATTGAAACAGAGAGTGCACTGTGGAGGAACTCAATTATTCTCTCTGTGATTGGAAACTCTCCCTCGATTGGGGCTGTTGAGCGATTTTTATTGTCTAATTGGAACTTCAAGGAGAAGCCACAAATCTATTATCATAACGAGGATCATTTTGTGGTTAAACTCAGCGGCAAAGATGAACAACAAGATGTGTTGTGTTCAGGGCCATACATGATCAACAATAGGTGAGTGATTGTCAAACCGTGGTCTAAGGAATTTAATTTCTACGAAGAAGTGCTGAGCATAATTCCTCTATGGGTTAAGCTGCCGAATTTACCTTTGAGTTGCTGCGGTAAGAAATCTTAGTAGCATTGGCAGTATCCTGGGCAATCCGTTATTTGCTGATGATTGTACCACAAGGTTCAAATTTCCTATGCTAGGGTGCTTGTGGAGATGGACATAACCAGGCCCTTACCCAAATCCATCAAAGTGAAAGATCCAACTGGGAACGTGTTCTCGCAAGAGGTATGGTATGATTGGGAGCCTGAATATTGTGAGACTTGTCTGATGATAGGGCATGATTGTCATAAAGCTAGAGAGAAACAAGCAACACAATTACCTACGGAAGGTCAGGACAAAACTCAACCAAATAAGGGGGTGAAGGAGGGCATTCCCATGAAGCAACAGAGACGAGGGGGTAATGCTAGACATCCCAAGAAGCTTTGGCAGAAACAGGATGCTGGAATTGCTGTGAAAGCCCAAGGAAATAACTCCAAACCATTGGAGCAGGAGCAATCTAGAGTGGGCACAGGGGGGCACCCTAATCCAACAGTTCCAAACTCACAAGATGATGGATGGCAAGCAGTCAAGAACAAATCTGCAGCAAAAAATACTAAATCCCCAGTAGGGGAGGAGGTAAATATCAATGTGAAGAATGGATTTCAACCGCTATCTATAACTAGTGGGGTCGTAGTTGGACATATGAATGTAGGGGGAGAACAATGTAGTACCAGTGGGGTGAATGATTTACCCAAAGAACCTGGTATATCCAAATGAACATTGTCACATGGAACGTGAGGGGTGCAAATAAAGCTCATAGAATGACGGAGCTAAGGGTGGCTATAAAGGAAGCAAAGATGAATTTGTTGGCTATTCTTGAACATAGAGTTAAGCCTCATAAAGAATCACAAATACTACCAAAAATAGTCCCGGGATGGAATTGGGTTTCAAATGTTAGTGCTAACACAAAAGGCAGGATATGGGTAATATGGGATCCCAGGGTGCTGGATTTCAGTGTTCTGGATATGGGATCTCAAGTAGTACATGGTCTAATTAGAGTGCATGCTTTGAATTTCTGTTTCAGCTTCTCTGCTATCTATGGATTACACACAATTCAGGATGGGATGGAATTATGGGGACATCTAAGATCTATTGAGGCCGCTGTACAAGGTCCATGGATTGCAATGGGAGATTTTAATGCAATTTTAACCCCCGAAGACAGGTTGATTGGTTCTCCAGTGCAAGATAGTGAAACCAAGGACTAAAGAATTCCTTGTGGATGTAGGGATGACTGAGATCAAAGCTTGTGGGCGAGACTTTACTTGGACGAATGATCACACATACAGTAGAATCGATAAGGCCATTGTAAATGCTGACTGGATGATTCTACTGCCTACTGTCCAAGTAAATGTAATGGAGCCAAAATTTTCAGATCATTCTCCACTGAAGATAGAGCTGCAAGGTAGACTAACTCATATTGCTAAACCATTTCGATTCCTTAATTGCTTAGCTGAGCATGAAAATTTCTTACCTCTAGTTGATGCAAACTGGGCAACACCCACTCACTTCATTTCTATACAAAGGGTGTGGACCAAACTGAAGAAGGCTAAGCAAGGATTGAAATCTTTGAACTCTGAACACTTTCAAGGAAGTACCGAGAAATTAAAGGATATCAGGAGCAAATTACAGGCTATACAGAAGGATATGGGAGACTGTGTACTTAATGATGAACTCATTGCTGAAGAGAAAGAGCTGAAGAATCAACTAGATAAATGGGGGAAAATAGAAGAAAGCATATATAGGCAAAAGTCAAGAGTCAAATGGTTACAATCAGGGGACTCAAATACTGCTTACTTTTTTGCTAGTATGAAGCATAGATGTTCCCAAAACCACATTACTTCACTAACTGATGATCATGGTACCCAACTGCAACATCCAGATGCAATTACTGAAGTAGTTGGGTTTTACAAGGGACTCCTAGGTCATAGTGGAGGTGGTAAGTCAGCAATTAATCCAGTGATCATTAAAGATGGACCTATACTAACTATTGCTCAACAGAGGGAATTGATCAAGCCAGTGAGTAGTGAGGAAGTATTCCAAGCCTTGAATGATATTGACAGCTTTAAGGCCCCAGGTTGTGATGGCCTGAATGCCTATTTCTTTAAAAAGGCTTGGCCCATAGTTGGATCAGAGGTAACAAGTGCTATTTTGGAGTTCTTTCGGACTGGTGAGATGTTTGCCCCAATTAACTGTACTCAAGTCACTCTCATACCAAAAGTTAAACATCCAGGGAATGTTAGAGAGTATAGACCCATATCTTGTTGTACAACCTTGTACAAGATGATATCCAAGATACTTACTAAAAGGCTTCAGGAAGTTATGGATGATTTGGTGGATGCTTGTCAGTCTGCTTTTGTGCCTGGACAAAATATTTCTGATAATATAATCATCAGTCATGAATTGGTAAAGAGTTATAGCAGGAAAGGTGCGTCTCCAAGGTGTATGATGAAACTTGATATGCAGAAAGCATACGATTCTCTAGATTGGTGTTTCCTGGAACAAGTGTTGAGAGGGCTGGCTTTCCCTGAAATATTTGTGAAAGTGGATTATGTGTTGCGTTAGGACAGTGTCTTACTCTATCCTAGTCAATGGTGTCCCAACTAAACCTTTTGCAGCAAAAAAAGGCTTAAGGCAAAGGGATCCTTTATCCCCGTACCTGTTTGTGCTGGCTATGGACTATCTAACTAGGTGCCTCAAGACTTTGAAGCAACAACCTGATTTTAACTTCCATCCCAGATGTGAGAAGATGGGAATTGTCCAACTGGGGTTTGCTGACGATTTGTTACTATTTTGCAGGGGTGATACCATGTCTGTACAATTACTTTATCAATGCTTTCAACAGTTTTCCCAAGCACCTGACTTGAATGTGAATACTGGAAAGAGCATTGTGTTCTTTGGTGGTGTTCCCCAAGATGTGAAACAAGAAATTTTGGAATTGCTTGAACTTCCAGAAGGGTTGTTGCCAGTTAGGTATTTAGGTGTGCCATTGAGTACTAAAAAGCTGTCTGTGGCTCAGTGTAAGCCTTTACTAGAAAAAATGGTAAGCAGGATCACCACATGGACTTAGAGGAGAAGAACCAGGATTGATGTGCAAGTTGGATATTGAAAAAGCCTATGATCATTTAAACTGGAATTTTCTTATCAACACTCTTAGACAGATGGGGTTTGACAGCAGATGACTAAAGTGGATGGAATTCTGCATTAAAACTACTAGGTTCTCTATTCTGGTAAATGGAGAAACCTGTGGTTTTTTTCCAGCAGAGAGGGGGCTTAGGCAAGGGGATCCTTTATCACCTTTCCTGTTCATTATAGCTATGGAGGGCCTGGACAGTATGATGAGAATTGCTTCTCAAAATAGCTGGATCAGAGGATTTACTGTGAGAAACAGGGCAAATGAGGTTATGGAAATCTCTCACCTATTGTATGCTGATGATACAATAGTTTTTTTGTGAGGCAAGTCAGGAACAGATTTGCTATTTGAGGGTGATACTAGTGGTTTTTGAAGCATGTTCTGGGCTCAAAGTTAACTGGAGAAAGAGCACTATCTTCCCAGTTAAAGAGGTGCAGCAGATTCAAGTGCTTGCAAGTATTCTAAATTGCAAGATTGAGAGCTTTCCTACTGTGTATCTTGGAATGCCTCTGGGGTCAAGGCACAATGCAGTGGAAATCTGGGATGGCATCATAGAGAAGACTGAAAAGAAACTAGATCTATGAAAATCTCAATACCTATCCTTGGGGGGAGACTCACTTTAATCAACTCAGTCTTGGATTCTTTGCCAACATATGTAATGTCCTTATTTCCTATTCCAAGCAAGGTGGTTAAGGCTTTGGATACTCTGAGGAGGAATTTTCTATGGCAAGGAAACAAGGTGGAAAAAAAGTTCAACTTGGTTAATTGGGAAGAAGTTCAACAAAGCAGAATGCATGGAGGACTGGGGGTAAAGAATCAAAAATTACAGAACAAGAGCTTACTCATGAAGTGGCTATGGAGATATAATCAGGAAGATCAGGCACTGTGGAAAGAGGTGATCCAACACAAGTATGGCCAAAATGGAAATTGGTGTACAAATGAGGTGACAGATACCTATGGTGTGGGGGTATGGAGGACCATCAGAGCTTTCTGGTTGGCTTTGAAAGCAAATGTTAACTACAAGGTGGGTAGGGGTGACAAGATTCTTTTTTGGAAGGAAAATTGGAGTGGACAGGGGACATTACAACTTCTATTCCCTGGTTTATTTTCAATAAGCACAAACCCAGATAGTACAATAGAGGAGATGTGGTCTCCCCAAGGATGGAATTTAGTCTTCAGAAGACTTTTGAATGATTGGGAAATAGTAGGGGTAGCAGAACTGTTGGCAGTAATTGGTGGATTACAAGGAATTAATTTTGAGCCAGATAAATTGACATGGAAGCATAATCAAGATGGACTGTTCTCGGTGAATAGAATGTACAACAAGGGACTGACTGAAATAGCAGGGAGGACACTAGGACCTTGGAAATCCATTTGGAAGAGTGTGGCACCAACTAAGGTGAAGTGTTTCACCTGGATGGTAGCTAGGAGAGCCTGATTGACTCATGAAGCACTGCAGAAAAGAGGAATCAACATTGCTTCAAGATGCATATTATGCAAGGAGGCCTCAGAGACAAATAATCACCTTTTTCTTCATTGTAAAGTTACAGCAAAAGTTTGGGCATTGTTCATTAACTTGGCTAAGGTGAACTGGATTATGCCTGAACACACTTCGGACCTGTTAAGTTTTTGGATAAGAAGGGGAGGGAGCAAGAGTCAGAAGATTTGGTGGAAAACAGTTCCTGCTTGCATCTGGTGGAACATCTGGAAGGAAAGAAGTGACAGAATTTTTTAAGGCAGAGAATGCTCACTGCAGAAAATCTTATGGAAAGTCATTACTTCATTAAGTTTTTGGTGTAAAGAACAATATGTAGAAGAGGAAATCCAGTTAGTGGACTTTTTAGGATTACTGTAAGTATCTTTACTTTCAGTAAAGTGTAAATTCTTGGAGGTGGCCAGCATACCCTTAATGCTGAGGAATACAAAGTTACCAGTTTCAAAAAAAAAAAAAAACACCACATGTACAGCTAGGATGCTCTCATATGCAGGGAGGTTGCAATTAATCAAGAGTGTGTTGTATGCCATGCAAACATTTTGGTCTCAGATATTCCTCATGCCTAAGAAGATTATAAAATTAGTGGAAGCAGTTTGCAGGAGTTTTCTCTGGACAGGAGGCAATGAGATTACAAAGAAAGCTCTAATTTCTTGGGATAGAGTATGTTATCCTAGGACTGCTGGAGGATTCAATGTGATAGATATGGAGTTGTGGAATAGAGCTGCAATTTGTAAACACTTATGGAGTCTTTGTCAAAAGAAGGATAAAATGTGGATTCAGTGGATTCATAGCTACTATATAAAGAAGGGAAATGTATGGGAGATTATTGTCAACCAAGCTTCATGGATGGTAAGGATCTCAAGGCTAAGAAGACTTTTGAGCAAGCTGGAAATACACTTACAGATGTGATGAACATGCCCTCATTCTCCATTAAGCTTATGTACCAAAAACTGAGGGATTCGTTTCAGAAAGTTTGCTGGAAGAAGATAGTTTGCAATAACCATGGATGTCCTCAGTGGCTTTTCAATCTGACTCTTGCGGCTAATGGGAGGATCTATACGAGAGATAGATTAGCAAAATGGGGTGTAACTAAAGAGACTATATGCCCGCCTGTGTGAAACTACTGCTGAGACTATCAACCACTTATTCTTTAGTTGTTGCTTCTCCAACAAGGTATGGAAGAAATTACTCACATGGTTAGGCATTCAGAGATCACCAACGCAATGGACAGAGGAACTAGACTGGGCAATAAAATTTGCAGCAGGTCATTCAATCAAGGCTCAACTCTACCGGATGACTTTAGCTGGTTGTGCTTACTTGGTGTGGCAGGAAAGAAATTAGAGGGTGTTCCAGGGGAAGAAGAGACAAGTTGATGAAATTAGTAAACAACTGGTGCAGGAGATTCATGTTCGAGGATGTAGCTTTAAGCACCTAACTAGAGGGTTAGAGATGCTGAATTTTTACCCTTAGAATGTTGTTTAATGGGTTGTGATCTAGTATAATGAGTTGTAAGCTAGTGAAAGTAGATGATAGGGGTTGAAATGTGTAGGTTGATCAGTACCACTTTGTAGGTTTTGCTTTGATTGTAAATATTTGCCTTGGTAATAAAATGTCTTTATTTACCAAAAAAAAAAAATCAAGAACGATATATAACTTGGAAACATCTAAAGTGATGTACAAATTTAGACTCCTCTGGGGAAAATCCAATACAACAATAGAACAAGAAGAAACTCAGTATTAACGACTAAAGATTTGTCACTCTTTGGAACCTGAAAAATAAGTCCATCTGCTTCATGTGAAAGCTTTGGAATAAATCCTTTGAGAAGTTTTGTGACAGTAGAGAGCAGCCAAAAATCCTTCCTCCTCACCTGGTAGACTTCGAGAGATCAGCAGCCACTTTAGCTAGAAAAATATGATACTAGAAATTAACTACATCGAATTTTATGATCCTATGTTCCAACAACAACAACAACTATGTTCCTATGTCTTTTGAATTTAATGACACCAACAACAAACCCAGTGTAATCCCACAAGTGGGGTCTGGGGAGGGTAAGATGTACGCAGGGGACCTTTATCGGGTAGAGAGGTTGTTTCCAATTGACCCTCAGCATTCTTCCTCCTTTATCCGGGCTTGGGACCGGCAATGTAAAGCGAGCTCAAACAGACGACACCATATAACAATATTAATGAAACATACCCTGAAAGGCTCCAACTCGTATCTATAAAAAGGGTTTCTACTCTGGTGTATATGTTGACGAGCATAATTCCTTGGCTCGATCACTTCTTTGTCAATCATTTTCCACCGCTCATAAAATGGGCGCTGTAATATACACACCAGAACAGAGAATGAGCAAACATCAATGGACAGATAAAGTTCGTGGAGAAACGCACACAATTATACTGAATAAATAAATAACGCAAACATCTTCTACTACAACAAAGTACTTAACCTGTTTCATTCTTATACTCAATCAGGGATTCTCTAACACTTTGAGGTGCTCTACAGTTCCTACCGGCATACAAATCTCTAAGCAAACTAAGTAAACCTCTAAAAAAATAAAAGGACACCATACAAAATAATTTGCTCCCAACACTTCCTAAAAATATTAAATTCATTACTACAAACATTACTAGAACAAAAAGAGGTAACAAGTAGGAGATCGTTAAAAGAACAAGTAACACTGTAAAGGAACTTTTGTCATATATGTAGATACTACTGATATTATTCCACATTGAGTTTGTTATGAATTTACCACATCACCAATCCCATATTACATATAAACAAAATCAGAAAAGTGACAACAAAACACAGGACGATCAATGCAGTTCAATATCCTCTAATACACAGAACCAAAAGTCCCCTGAGGATATAAGCCAAAACTAAACTTTCCAAGAAGAAGAGAGAAGTGGTTTCCTATAGAAGAATCCAACCTCTATGACAGACACATGGTTAAGGGCCATCATATCATAAATTAGGTATCTCCTTTCCTGCTTCTGTGTGTCGGGCAAAGTATCAATTACCATCTCCCCATCAAGTAAAGTGAAGTGGTGGGTCTTTTCAGCTAAACCCTGCAGAAACAAAAAGAATTTCATGTAATAAATCATATCCAGATAATTTCCATCAGTGAGATAATGAAGGAAGGAAAAGAAAACTATCAGACATCCTGATAGTTGATTGGATATGAGCATACTTCACTAGTGTGTCTACAGGGAAATCTCATTTGGACTCTTCGAAAGTTGAAATGCCTATCAATTATGTAACAACCATCCATCGTGATCAACATCATATAACGGGTTCCATCAGCCTTCCATGTTGCATAGTAGTAACGCTGCCGTAATAATTGCAAATTATCCCTGCACGTCAAGACAAAGATTACCTTGTGATGAACCTATAATTCATGGGTTTCTCCGTCATTAATTTGTGTTGGATGCGACGAAACACTGTAAGGCAGTTAGCCAGTTTAACGAATAAACAGTTATTTTCTCATGGAAAATATTAATATCTAGTCCAAATCCATATTAGGTCAAATATGAAGATGTAATAAGGTTATCATCCGTGAGCAAAAATTGTATAAGGGGTCTAAAGGAAAGACAGTAACTACTTAAAACACATTAGACGGAGAGGCTATTATCCAGTATAAAGAAAAATATTAGTTGAAAAACAAGCTTTTCTTTTGATTAGTATTAGTTGAATAAACAAGCTACAAAATCACCATTCTCAAAAGACAAAAAACAAAAGCAACACCAGCGTATTCATGCTTTGCAGGCATAATATAACTAGAGAATACTTTTAAAAAAACTAAAACTGCTTCCAGGCACTAAGTTCGAGGTGGGGGCCTAACTTGGTCAGAACTTCCAACCTAACTGTTCCAACTGTCCTTTTGGCCAGAACAGGCTGTGCTTTGCCACAATCATCTCTTTGATTCTGAAGAAACATAGCTTGTGCAAAGATCATGGACAAGAAAATCTTCTTTAGATCAGTGGAAAGTCTTTCGACGTACAACAATCTTAACACAGCTGCTGAAGATTGGCATGAATGGGTAGAACATAGCCTGTTTCAGATTAGAAGCACTCTCTCCAGTTCAAAATAAGTGTCCACTTAGCCTTTAGCACACCCCTTAAGAAAACACTAACTCCTAGAAAAAATAGGTGTTTTGATTAAACTACCCTTAAATTAATAAAACTCTTGATTATATATTGCCTTGAGTAAATAAGGACAAATCTGAAAAATAAAGTTAATTCTTTCTTGATTATGTAAGTGGACACTTAATTTGAACAAAATAAAAAGGCTAAGTGGACACTTACTTTGAACCGGATGCAGTACTTTTTAGCAGGAAGATTATGCTATGATGATATCATCTACTAAGAGCAGCATCAGAAAATAGGGGGAACCTTGTAAAAAGGTGGAAACACAGAGATCATTTCTCTGAAGTATTCTACACTCAGAAGTTCAACAGGGTTGGTACATTCATAAGTAAAGTTACTCTCCAAGGACATAGGACGTCTGTACTTATACTACCTGAAAATGCATTTGGAGACAATAGCGGGGAAAATAGAGAATTTCTTTAAGCTCAAGCTCGATGTAGCGGTTGGCTGGAGATGTAAGAAGAAACGAAGTTGACGAATAACCTTCGTTGGGCCCAAGTAAAATTAATATCGTAGATGAAAGTTTTTGGTATTACTGATATGAAGTGAGTCATAGGTAATTTTTCCCGATCAGTGGAAAATGCAGTTGGAGTGATACAGTCTCGTAGCTGACTGTGAGTAGACACTACGGTGGATAAGAATATCGCCATGGGACTTCTAAGATGGCTGAAGGTAGAGAGCTTCCAATTTTAAAATTGAGGGGTTTGGTGGGTCTGGTCCAGACAAGGCAATGAAAGACGGGTCTGAGACTCGTTTGGGGATGGGGATTGTGCAAAAACGGAAACTTGGGGTCCGATGTAAACGTGAAGAGCGACATGGTAGTGAGGACGGGATCCAAATCAAGATAAAGAGAGCTGGATATTTCTACCATTTATTTAGTGGAGGAGTGACATAACCCTTCCAAAAGAGGCAGGACTTTACCAAACGCGATGACGCTTGAAATTAAGGCCAACTTGTCACCAACTACTTCAATGAGAACCAGCAACTGCTGATTCAGACCATACAAAGCATGAGGAAGACTTTTTAATAGCTTCACAAGTGGAAGATAGTCAAATGGGTCAAATTCAGAGAGAAAATACCAACAAACAAGTCGTGATTGCTGAGAAGCCTACACTACTGCATCAGGGAAGCCTTTCTCAAGTCAACTTGAAATTGAGAAATCTCAGCTTAATCCAACTATGGGTTCAACAGAACATCTTGAGAATCATTTTTTCAGAGTCGGAGTCGACCTCCTGGGATAAGGAAGCTTTTTGTCTACTTATGGAGATTGACCCGAGAAACACATGAAAATAGTGATCTTTTGACTTATTCACGAAAGAAGATGCAAACTTTTAAAATGAATGATCAACCCAGAATTGTTCAACAGGAAGGAGGGGAACGTGCTTCTGTGTAGGAGGGGGAAAAGGAGAATTGTGGACACTTTATTGAGGGAATGAAAATCTGATGTATATGTTTTCGTGGAGACTAAACTAGACAAGAATATTAAGAATTTTGTTAAAACGGTTATGGGGCAACAGGTGGGTTGACAAGGTGTATATTGAACCACTTAAAAGGAGTAGGGCACAATAATTATGTGGGATAAAAGGGCATGGGAGGGGACATTTGTTGATGTTAGGAGTCAATGTATTTCTTGTAAATTATCTGCAGCTGCTCAAAATTTTACTTGGTTTCTATAGGGGTTTATAAGCAATTAATAAAAAGGACAGGACAAATCTATGGTGGGAGATAATTGTATTTAGGGGTGTGTAGGGGCCATTGAGTCGTTTGAGGTGATTTTAATATGGTGGGATTCCCTGCAGAAAGAACAAACTATCAAAAGCACCTTAAGGGCCATGAGTGGCTTCTCACATATTGAGGAAGACCTAGAACTTCTTAACCCCTCTTTATTTACGGGTCTTTCACTTGATGCGAAGGAATAACCATCGCCTTACCTTTTATTTTGATAAGGTAAATAATTTTATTAACACAAGTCGTAAACCAAAAGAAGAAAACCTACACCAAAATATGGTTCTCAACAAAATAGATTTAATCCTCTATACAAATAGGGACCTCGTAAGTTCAGCAAAAAGAAACTAGAGACAGCACGCTACTTTATAACTTTACAAAATCTTGTTCTACCCCTTCAAAAGCCCTCCTATTTCTCTCTTCCAAATGACCCACATAATCGCTAAGGGGGCAACCCTCCACGCCCTTGGACTTCTCTTCCCCCTCCTGTGAGTCCAGCTTTGCAAAGCCTCCTAAATGGCCTTACCTTAAGAATTGATAGATTTCTCTTCACCATTGAATGGGCAGAGACAGTTGGTTCTATCAAGCAGAACGTGACGCCAAAATTGGCATCTGATCACAATCCTCCCTAGCTGGTGTGTGGTGAATAGGAGAGGAGGAAATTCTACTTCAAATTTGAAAATTGGTGGACTGAGGCTAAAGGTTTCTTTGACCTAGTCAAAGAGTGGTGGACTTCTTTTGAGGTGTTGGGTAGGCCAAATTACTTTCTGGCTACAAAACTCAAAATGCTTGACGCGAAGTAGAAGGAATGGAGCAAAGATAACCAGTGCAATCTAGGCAGAAATAAATCTGAAATTTTGAACCAGGTAGCTGAGCTTGACAGAATACAAGAAGAGAGGATTCTTTCTGAAGATGAATTGTTGATCAGATCTAATTTGGTACTGGGGTTTGAGGATATGGCCACCCATGAGGAAATTGCATGGTGGCGGAGGTCCAGAATATTTTGGTTGGAGGAAGGAGACAATAATACAAAAAAAAATC
This sequence comes from Anisodus tanguticus, assembly GCA_034509755.1. Lineage (NCBI taxonomy): Eukaryota > Viridiplantae > Streptophyta > Magnoliopsida > Solanales > Solanaceae > Anisodus > Anisodus tanguticus. The sequence goes on from CM067560.1 coordinate 10,721,855, forward strand.
ATAGGATCGGAAATGCACACAGGAGATTTAATACCATTCAGAAGCTGAGGATGGAAGAAATTCTACAGGGAAAATATTGAAGCTCTAACAACACTTATAGGTAGAGAATGAAAGCTGGATACCAAGATTCAACATACAAGGAGGATCTCCAATTGATTTGAAAGAACATGAATGGTTGGAACAAGAGGGGTGAGATCACGTCAAACAATGTGCTAGTGATAAGGTCCCAACTCTGGCCCTGACTGGGTACTCTATGGGGTTCTTTCAAAGAGATTGGGATTTCTTGAAAGAGGATATTATGCTTACATTGGATAATTTTCATTCACATGGATACTCAAAGAAAAGCTAAAATTGATCACTTAGAGAACAGGGGCAGGAGGAGTTTAGGAATTTTAGACCAATAAGTTTATAGGGTGCGTGTATAAAATAATTTCAAAGGTTCTAACAAAGAGGTTAAAAGGGGTAATTCGAAAGTTGGTTAATTGTCAACAAATGGCCTTCACTAAAGGGAGGCAAATTATGGATCAACATACAAGCCTTAAGGGAGTTGATCATGGGATTGTGTCCAAGTTGGGATGTGAAAAAAAATATATGATCATTAACAATTGGATCATGTGAACTGGACTTTCCTGATAAACATTTTAAGACAGATGGAATTTAGGGTTAAATGGTGCAATTAGATCAATTTCTGAATTTTAATTGTCAGGTTCTCAGTGATCATTATTGGGAATCCACAAGGTTTTTTCCCTTCTGGTAGAGGGTTGAGGCATGGAGATTCTCTCCCTTTTTGTTTAACCTCGCCATTGAAGGCTTTTACAACATGATGACATTTGCAAAACACAAATAGGATTGAATCACCACAAGAGAAGATTGAGAAAACACTAATCAGGAAAAGATGGAGAGAAACTGTTGCATCCTTGATTCCATCAAAAATGGATTAATGTCATCATCACAAATATTCTTTGTATATATACAAGTGTACAAGTGTGACTAAAAAGGGCAGCCCGGTGCACTAAGCTCCCGCTATGCGCGAGGTCTGGGTAAGGGCCAGACCACAAGGGTCTATTGTAAGTAGCCTTACCCTGCATTTCTACAGGAGTCTGTTTCCATGGCTTAAACCCGTGACCTCCTGGTCACATGGCAACAACTTTACCAGTTACTCCAAGGCACCCCTTCACAGATGTGACTAAAATGTGTAAAAGCAAACTGGCCAAAAATACAAATGGGACTAAGTATCGTTGTCGTCCATTGGGCCTTGTCAATTGGGCCTGCGGCTGAGCCCCATTATGATTAACAGGTTTTAAGGTGACTAACAGAATTGGGACCCTTTGGAGATATCTTATCTCCTTTATGTTGCTGATACACCTTCTGTGGAGCCGACAAAGAGCATATTATGTACCTTGAGGCTTAGATTAATGCTTACAATATTTGGACTTCATGTGAATTGGAGAAAAAGCATGATGATCCCTATCAAGGAGGTCAATGAATTGCAGGAATTAGCAGCTACTATAGACTATCAAGTGGGAAGCTTGCCTATAGTCACTTTGGAAATGGCCCTGGAGGCAAACACAAAGCATTAGACATTTGGAGTGGAATAGGAGGAAGGCAAAGAAAAAGCTTGCAAGGAGGAAGGCACAATACTTATCGCTGGGTGGTGGGGTTACACTTGTCAATTCTGTTATGGATTCCCTACCCACATTAATGATGTCTCTATTTCCCACACCAGGGAAGATAGAGAAAATGTTGGACCCATTGAAAAGGGACTTTATTTGGCAAGACAACAAAAGAACACCAAGGTGCTGAATTCGATAAAGGGGAAAGGAGTAACTACTAGCAAAAGGGAGGGAGGCTAGGGATCAAAGATTTGACACTGTATAACAAAAGCAGACTGATGAAATGGCTTTAGAGATTTGTCTGTTACCTTGTATAGAGATACCTGGAAGACAATTCATTATGAAAAAAAGTGATTAAGAACAAACATGACGAAGGAAACTGGTACGCACCAAAAAGGTAACTTCAACCTATATGGTTAGCTTGTGGAGAACCATTATGGGCAACTGGGATACCTTTAAGAATCTGAGATTCAAAGTGTGATGGGAGAAAATTTTCTTTTCGCGGTGATACTTGGATAGGTTATGGCCCTCTCAAAGGGGCTTTCCCAGGAAAATATATGATCTTTCTTTGAATAAGGATGCATCAGTAGGTGATGTCCTAAGAATCAAAACACAACAAGGATGTAGCTTAAATTTCAAGAGAGCACGGGATTGGGAAATTCACATGGTTGCTGCATTCGTGAAGGATTTAAATAGTTTACAAAGGACTACAGAAGGTGCGGATAGGCCTAAACCAAGTGGCAATAGGCAAGAGAACTTCACTGTGAAAGACACTTATAAGCTGCTGCATGTCAGTGGAACAAACAGCAAATCCTGGTCTTGAAAAAATATGTGGCAGACCAAAGCTCCATTGAGAGTCAGGTGTTTTACTTGGCTAGTTGCTACGAAGGCTTGTTTGACACGACCAACTGCAGAGGAGAGTTTTCCAGATTGTCTCCAGGTGTTTTTTGTGTGAGGAAGGTGCAGAAACCAATAGCCACTTATTTCTCCACTGTAAAGTGACCTCCCAGAGTTGGCAAATCTTTCGGAGCATGGTCAATCAGAATGGACAATGCCTCAGAACACTATACAACTGCTTAGATGCTGGGAAAAAAGGAAAGGGCCAGTAAAGAACAGAAAAAATAGTGGAAGACTATCCCTGCTTGCATTTGGTAGACTGTGTGGAAAGAGAAATTTTGATGTTTCGATGATAAAGACACGCCTTTACAGAGGATAAAACTGTACGGTATCGTGTCCCTTTATGGTGTAAGGAAAATTATGTAGAGGAAGCAGAAACCCTCCTAGATAAATTAGAACACTGTAAGTAGTTTTTTTGGCAGTTGTTTCTTGTATAGTTGTATAACGAAGAACACTTGTTGCGCCATGTGTGACCTTCAAAGTTCGAAAACTGTGTTTGCTGCACAGACAAAATAGGAACACTATTGCATCATGAAAGATGCTCAGTGGCATCAAGAACAAATTCAGTTGGTCACCATAAAAGAATTTGAAATGAAAAGAAAAAGATGAAAGGAAAGGGGCTGACGATTTGAAACTTTACAAGGAAGGTTGAAGAGTTCTTGAAATAAAAGACACACATAAAGTCAGCAACTTCTTCCCCCAGAGGAGGCAGCCCCCTTCGACGAGCCACAGACCCTCCCAAACTAAGGTAATTGGTACCAACATAAAACGATGTCTTTTGCAGTTCATATCGCAGGTCCTACGAATCAAGAAGTCCTTCATTATGAACATTTGCAAGTCATCCAAGAAACTTCGAGTCTTGATGATCCCCCAAAAACCCTCATCTGATGGGCGCAGTTATTTTATTTTCAGGAACTGATCTAACAAAAACACAACTAAAATGAGTGGTTAAGAAAATATAAGCTAGTGCCAGGAGACTTCCAAGAAAAGCTTAGTTGCAATTTTCGCACAAATACAGCTAAACAGCTGGGAGAAACGTATCGTCTGCAATACCAAACGACAAAGAGACACTTGCACGGTTGGGTGATAAATAAACTAGAAGTCTAGGCAAAGATTCCAAATGGCTGCAGAAGCAGAACAAAAGGCAGCAGCAAGAAATCAAGAAGTAGAGGGGGGGAAATGTTTGAGCAACTTCCAGGTGAAGAAGAAAACACAATAACGAGGGATTTCCTCCTTGGGACCAAATGAAGATATTCACTAAGCTTCAAATCAACCATTAAGCATATTAGGATTAAATTGATTATAAGTATTGAATCACAAAGGCGGATTATTATATTTCCTTGTTGTTTTTGATATGTAATTTAGCATTTAAAATAAATTACTACTAGCACAGTTTAAACAAGTGTATTGTTTTTTCAAAAATCAAAGTTATCACCAAACCAACATGTTTCCGTAAATAGGGGCTTCTCTTATGCATGCTTAAGCTCAATGGTCTAGAAGGTTACACCTGACTATGTACCGCTAAAATCAAATAATCAAATTACAATATCCGGATAAGGACTGGAATCAAACCTGTCAAGAGAGACTGGATGTGAGCCAGGAAACAGTGGGCCTCTACCCTGAAAGACATATAAATCAAAAAAGATTTATGAATTAGAATAGACCAGCAGACACATCCACAATTTGCAGATAGTAGACCACTTAATCCACAACTGCTTAGCAGAAAGGTACTATAGAAACATAGCAATTTTAAGTGACTCCATAGCAAGACCAAAAAACAAAAGATAGCACACACAACATCAGAAATAATTTTCATATACAAATTCCAGTACATCGATTATACAAAGACACCAAGAGAACTGACTGCAGTATTCCTACCCCTGGGGTCATTTTCAGTGCTTGATAACAGAACTGTCGCAAATAAATTTGCTGATCATGTGGGATTGCATCTCCCAAAAGGTCATCATTTGACATTACTACTTGTCTCTCCGGATTATCCTGAAAAAGGAGAAAACGAGTTATGAGGAAAATCAAAAAACTCTGTCAAATAAATAAACCTCAGTGCAAGGCAAAGTATAAGAGGCAAAAACTCCAACATGGTGGTATAAGTATCACAAGCAGCTATAACCTTGATAGCAATATCATCATGCTTAAATTTATTCTCCTAGTTTGATCTACAGCATTTGAATAGATTATTACATTGAGTATTCTAAGGAAGTGTTTCACACAATTGTTCTGTTGGTTGGTAAGCTATCAAATCAAGTTTGAATAATATAAGTTGTCTTTTTTTAATCAAGAAAAATTGATCAAAAATATAAGTTCTTATTATTTTACATTGGTTTGATTTATTGTACAAAGAAGACTTTTCATTTGACTTTTCCGGACAGACCAAAGGGAAAGCAAAATCAGGTTTATCAGTATGAAGGGAGCAGCAGGTTAGGCCAGATCAAAGAACTACTAATTCTTCGAAAGAATATTTGCATGATTCCACATACAACATGCAGGAGGTAAATTATAATCAAGACTAATTATAGCTGCAGCATGCCAAACACCACTTTCCTCACTTCAACACACTAATTGTGACCCCCTCATCTTCCTACCTCCAGCCAAATTTCCTAATGTCTCTCTTCTATCCCCCCCAACCGCCCTTCCTCCCTCTCTTCGGCAAACACACTACCCTGTTCTCTAGTCCGCCAGGTCCACCTCCCTGGTTCAAAGGTAGAACATCTGCTCATACTATCTTATCTGTGAATATGGTATCTTACAGATTACCGTTTTGGTAAGAGGCATCAAAGGACAAAAGCTTGAAAGGTGAGGCGGGGGTGGTGATAGAATATAACAGAACACCATGATGAATTTTTTTCCAGCAAAGATTAGGAAAGAGGAGGATGACCCTGGTATCTTTGTAGAGGGTCAGCAAATATGACACCATTAGAATGTGTATTTTTCTAATTTCTCATCCCTAAAACACTCCCTAATAGATGTCAAGAGAATCAGCACTAAGAAAGTGCAGTAATCACATCCAAAATCCCGAAAATAAGACAAAAAAAAAAAAGACGACCCTGCAATCCCCAAACACTTTTTACCAATCTGGAAAATAATATGCTTCTTCAAAGTTCTAAGCAAAGTTAAAACTCTTCTAGCACTGCTTAGCATGCTGCCAAGTTTTTAAGAAAAACTAGACTTCTACTTGAGCAAGCCTTTCTTTAGTTAGTAAAGGGCCAAGGACGATCAATAGGTAACAACATGAAGGCGCAAAAGCTGTAAATGCAAATACATGGTGTAATTACACCCAATTCTCAGCCCCCCTTGAGAATTGGAGAGTGTAATTACACCCTCTCAATTACACTCAATTCCCACTTAATCAAGTAATTACTTGGTCAAACAAACAGGCCCAACTGTGTAATTACACCCAATTCCAATTCTCATGTGTCCTTCCAAACAGGCCCTTGGTTAGTAAAGGGCCAAGGACGATCATAGGTAGCAACATGAAGGCGCAAACGCTGCAAATGCAAATAAGATATATAGGAAAGTACAGATTCTGAGGAATTATTTGATAAATTCTTTATCCGCATATACCAATGATCATGCTCCTACTTTTGTTCTTTCTATTTTGGCCAGGAAACCATTATTGTCACCAAGGTTGCACAAATAGAAGGAAATGGAAGATGTGAGCCGAAATTCTTCAGCAATGGCTACTTCTTTCACTGTCAATTAAATAGATAGGTAAAAGAATATTAGAGACCATCTTTTATTCTCAGTCCACAATTGGAATGAAGTCGGGGTCAAATAGAGCTAATTACACAGAGGATTCAGATCCTAACCCGAGACTAGATTGGAATTTAAGCATAGTTGATTGATTGATAGATATTGTAAGGATTCTAAGAATATCATATCGACAATTGCTGTTAAAATTTCATCAGGGAAAAAAGAAGGCCTACTCAATATTAAGACCAGACATGGAGGTGGCTCTAGTAACCAATCTAGCCTTGAATTTGAAATGAGCTTAAGAGAATGCCTTCTAAGAAGCCGCGGCAGTCAATGCATCCCGATTCCAAATTATTGCAAGGTCGCTACTCAAGAGTCCTCACTTTTAAGTCCACTAACCCTATTTCTACACCACTGGACCAAGACCAACCACATAGACCCACATACAAAAATACTAGCAAATAGACCCGTCCCCATTCCCAGCAATCTCACTTAATCCGGACTAACACAATACTCACACAACCCTCTCAGACTGAAATGCTCACCACCAACACTCAACCCAATCAAGCCATTCACTTAAGCTCTAAAACTTCAATTACTACCCACAACCATCTCTACTCTCCCCCAACCTCTCTCGTTACTTATGCTGACACAACCCTCCCCAGCTCTGCCCACTATTCAAAAACTGAAACCACTGTAACACTGATGCTGGTAAGACCATAGCTTCAGCAGGTACATGCACTGATTTGATACCCACGGCGGACAAAATTATTGAGCCAGTTGCTGAGAAGTTGCTGTGAATTCTACTGATGAAGTTCTTCTACTTACTTGGTATTCTGGTGATGAAAAGTCTGCTCCGACCTCCGGGAACTAGATCTCCTACTACAAACAAAGCAGAGCTATCTCTATGGATTCGACGGAATGCTCCTAAGGTGGGGAAAATTTGGGTGTCAGGAAAGCGCGAGTATAAGAGATGATCATTAAATTTCTTCTGAAAATTGACGGCTGTAGACAGACAAATAAGGATCTGTCACTGACGGCAAACTCACCCAGCTCGCAACAAAGAGCAAAGAAGAACTTGGAACTCCAAAATACTAGAGTTTCATATCAACTATGAGGCTGGTACACGCAAAGGTAAAGGTCGGAAAGTCCCTGCTTTGATGTATAGATGATTTTAAAAATATTGTCTTGGAACATAAGAGGAGTAAACAGACCTAAAAAGATGAGTCTCCTGAAGTCGTTAGTCTGGAAATGGAAAGAGGATTTTATTTGCCTGCAAGAAAAAAAAAGTTGAGCACTTCTCCGCAACATGTGGCAAGACCAACTTGGACACGGCAGAAGGACAGATTTTGTGTCATTGGAAGCTGATGGTACTAAAGGAGGCATTGTGATTATATGGGACAAGGAAACAAGGAAGGGGACAGCATTCCATCTCAGTCCAATTCAGAAACTTTCCTACTCGTTTTGTGTGGGTTCTTTCTGGGGTATACACCCCTTCAAATAATTCCGAGAAGTCCCTGGTATGGTTAGAGTTGTCAGCAATCAGGGAGCTATCTTCCGAGCCTTGGGTAATCTATGGTGACTTTTAGTGTCACCAGATTTCCAAGAGAAAGCAGAAACACTAGTGGGATGATGGCCTTTTCAGACTTTATCGGGGATTTAGAGCTGCTGGATCCCCCACCCACCCCACCTCTGGAGGCCAACACACATGGCCGAAAGGCTCTTCTAGTTCAGCAGCTTCCAAAATCGATAGATTCTTATTTTTCGACCGAGTGGGATGACTGTTTTAGGTATATTAAGAAGACCCTGTTGCCTAGGATTGCTTCTGATCATTTTCCCCATTGCTGCAGTGTGGCCAATGGTCTAAGAACCCTTCTTTTCTCAATTTGAAAACATGTTGTAAGAACATGACAGATTTGAAGACGTGGTGTGCCAATGGTGAAGTTCCTTTCAATTTTATGGCAGACCCGATTTTATCTTTTCAAAAAAATTACAGCCGTTAAAAGCTATGTTGAAAGATTGGAATCAACACAGCTTTGGGAGGTTAGAGCGCATGAAGACTGAAATTTTGTAAAAGATCCAGTGGCTTGATAGTGAGGCTGAAACTAGGGAACTTACTGACAATGAGAAAATTCTCAAAGCAGATTCTTTAATTGAACTGGATGAATCTTTTATTTTCAGAATCAAGCTTTATATTCCACTCAAAATAAAGTTTCACCTCTTTCTCACCGGAAAAGTATCAGAAAGGGATGGGTTTCTCATCCTAATGTTGGGAGCCAAAGAAATGGTAGCACTTCAGTGTTCACATTTAAAATTCAAACACTGCTCTGGTGGAAACCAAAGGCTTAAGGTTTCAGCAGAGAAGGAATTAACCAAACACTTCATCCATGAATTAAGTGCTAACAATATCAAGGGAGAAAGTTCTCTTGGAGAAACACCTACAGGCAACGGAACTGCAGGACCACCGTCATCGTCGTCATCCGGCATAGCATCACAATTCAAATCAAGCTCAGAAGATCTTTTCCACTCAGGTGTTGAAGGGCAAACAACCATTTCAGGTTTTTTCTCATGATAAAAGGCATATAACGCGTCAATATAGTCCGGCTTGTAGATCCCAGGAGGACGTTTATCAGAAAATAATTGGATTGCCTGCATAAAAATACTCTGATTATCCAGAGGTATGTGATTAAATTTGAAGCAGCAAGGATCTAGCATAAAAAAATTGCTGACCTGAGTGACAGATAGCTGCACCGTACGGATAAGATAATGAATAATCATAAACCCAGTACGATTATGCCCATGTGTGCAATGGACAAGAATATGCTTCTTAGCATGATTCCGACAGAATTGTGAAACCTGATAGTAAGCAATAATTATTAGTATCCAATTCCTTTTTTTTACAGGTAAAAGTATTTTCATTCATATACATTGTCACAAAGGCCGTATACAAAGCAGTGTTATCAAAAGCGAAAAGCGCAAAAAAGCTTTACAGTTAGCTGGGGTTTTAAGCGCAAATAAAGTGTGGGCTTTAATGAAAAAAGGTGCAATGGTGCAAAATACAAATATACATATGTTTAGTCCAAGACTAATAATAATAAGCATGAATTACAAATATATGGACAAAGACATTGTAAAGACATTACAATAAAGTGAAATATCAATTATCTAGTATCACCTCTTCAAGAGAGGATCATTGGCAAAAAAAGTATGTCTTAAAGCCTTGAAGATGACAATGGAGCGCACATAAAGTGAGGCGTTGCGCTCAACATGTTTTGAGCCTCGCTTCAGGGCTTAAGCGCGCTTTAAGCGCGCCTTTGACAACACTGATACAAAGGGTACACCAAAAGATCAAGAAACTACAAAATATGATTCTCTACAAATTCCACCCAATCCTCTATACAACTAGGAACTTTCTATTTACACCAAAAGTAAATAAGAGAGCGGAGGGTACTCCTCAACTGAGGGAAACTTGACTCTACTCCTTCAAAAGCTCTCCTATTTTTCTCTCTCCACACTACCAACATTAACGCAAGTGGTACCAAGCCCTTCGTCTTCTCCTCCTCCGACACTTCCAACTGATCATCAAATCTTTCCCAGTTATTGGCATTACCCAATGTGTGTGAAACCACCTAAACATATCCCACCATAATCTCATGGTAAGCCCCCAATGTAGAAGAAGGTGATCCATGTCCTCGCCCGTCTCCTTGCACATGTAACACCAACTGAAACAGATAACCTTCCGCCTTCTAAGGTTCTCCGCTGTCAAAATCACCCCTCTAGAGACTAGCCAAGTGAAAAAACACACTTTTCTCGACACACTTGGAACCCATATTGCATTACATGGGAAATTAACCTCCTCCCTAACAAAAGTTTCTCATAAACAGACTTCACATAGAACATTCCATTATTTCCCGGGCCCCACCACCACACATCGAGATTAACCGCCAGGTTGACTTGCCTATGAAGTAAGTCTATTAATCTTTGAAACTCACTCACTTCCCAATCTTGAAAATCTCTACTAAAGCTCAAATCTCAAAAAATCTATCCACCTTGGTCCCTCTAATTTGTAGAATTGTCAAGTCTCTTTGGCAAGATATTAGTATCCAATTCCTTTCATTAACATATAGCATTCAGCAAGGATGTGGAAAAGTCAGACCTCCCTTTGCATAAAGGAAATACAAGTCAAATGATAGCGCACTTCTCATCAATCTGGTGGTTCATATTGCTTAGAAAAACTAACTAGGGGTTACCAAAACATCTTTTGTGAAATAAAATAACCTGATTAAAGCGTAATGATCTTACGTCTGTAACGCATTGTATGTTCCATAGTTGGTCCCGTTCTTCTACTCTTCCCCGGAAGTCGATGACTATTTATAGCTATTACCTTAGCACTAAAGTGGAGTTAGACCTATTGTGCTTTATTTCTATCCTAGTTGATCCTGATTCGACATTAGAAGTATATTAATTTTTCCCCAATAATCGAATACTTTGATTTGTATACTGCATATTTGATTCCATACTATGAGTGTAAGGAAATGGAAAAGGAAATAGACATTGGGACTAACTCAACCCCTAAAGCTAGCTCATAAGGCGGGGATTGACCAAGACCATATAAGGAGACAACTCCCTCATTCAACCAATATGGGACTTAACACTCCCCCAACGCTTGACAACTAGAGCAGGGATAACATTACAAGGGTCTGGCCTTGATACAATGTAAAAAATGGACCTCGGGTCTAATTCAACCCCAAAAACTAGCCCATGAGTTGAGGATTGCCCAAAACCAGTGTCAGACTTACTAGTACTGCTTTTCTTTCTGATCTAAGACGAATCTGACAAAATACATTGGACATTGCAAATACAGTATTCCCGTAACTTGAAAGTTAATAACGGGGAACCCTTAACTCAAGGATTTTCAAGTTTGTAATTCATCATTCTCTCTTCCCCTGGGGTTGGCCGTGACATCTTATGGGAATTAACTTACCCAAGAAGGAGATGCAGACATCCAATAGTGTTCCTATTACTCCTAAAAAGAGAGCATAGCCCCGAAAAACTAAACACTCGCTATGTGCAGGATCCAAGGAAGATCGGATCGCATTCAGTCTATTGTATGCAACAGTTGCTTGCATGTTTACAAGTGTTGTTAGACAGGTTAAAAGAGTGATCTCTTGCTCATACAACAACCCTTATCGTTGCACCAGGGCTTCCCTTCAAAGATTATCATATATTTATAATGTAACATAAATACTTAAATGACATCTATCCTTCCTTCCTCCAAATAGCTTCTATTTTCTATTCCTAAAGATTACAGGCCAACTAGCTATCCACATGTGTTTTCCACCCAAGTAACAAACAACATACATTAATAATCACAACAAGTGTAACATGTGACACTAAATCCATAACAGACAGTAGATCTAACCACGGATGATAAAGGTAAATAAATAAATCTGCAGTACTTCTACACGATAAGTAATGCAAGCTCATTTCCAAAAAAAATCAAGTAAATAAATATGATTACCTCATGAACAAATAAATTTACAGCCTCGTTGTCAGGTACAGAATCACGGCCTCTGCATTGAATCTAATACACACAAGATCTCAAAATCAGGACTCCAACCATAACTCAAACAATACTCCCCCACCACCCATCCTGCTCCATGAGGTTATTAACGTGTACCAACCTTTACATGCTTGATGCCTTTTTTCCTCCAATCCGACACTGAATAGTACCGGGTTGTATTTGTGAGATCAATCACCATACCAAGCTGAAAATTTTAACATTTAATGAGTGACTTGCAGTCTAAGCAGATCTTTTATTGTCGAAGTAAGCCAAAAAAGTTAAGGGGTCAAGATTACGACGGCATCTGGTGATTATACATTACTAACAAATGACAATATCAGCCTCAGGTTTGAGATCAAAAATCAGCAAGACCATCTTTTTATCGGTGATATAAAACATCTCTAAGAGCATAATTCATAACCAGCAGCTTGTTTTTAAAGCTGATTCGCACTAGTCATCTAAATCAGAACTAGAATCGACAAGATATATCACGAAAAATTGCATTCTAACACAAAATAATAATAACTTTAAACAGCAATACTATTTCTCCTCATGAACATGGGGACCCACATTCAGGATAACACACTCACCTTTCTTCCAAGAATTCTTTGTTGTCGGAGGACTTGCTCCAATGAGTATCTTTTGCCAGGGGGTACACATTCGTTGAAAGTTTCAGCAAGTGGAACCTTTGAAGGAATAATGCAACCTATCTCATGTCCAAACGGAGGACAGTCCAACCAACCTGCTTAAGCAATCCAAAAGATAAACAATGATTAATATATAACTAAAAGAAGTCAAGGACGGGGAAAGGGAGAGAAACAAGAAACCGAGTCGAAATAATAGTCAAAGAAGATTATTAAAGTTATGTGCAATCTAAAGTTACACTCAGATGACTAGAGAAAAAAAAGGACGGACTACATAGGGAAGCAGGAATATATTGCTACTTCTGCAAACACACAGAAAAAGACAGACAGATAGATAGAGAAAGAGAGAGTACACACGCATAGCCAATCAAACAATTAGCACACTAGGGGAACAACCAATAACCTGGAGGAGGTATGCTGCTAGGCTTCTGTCTCCTTGTGTGAAAAATTTCCTCACGCATTCGTTGCTGAGATGGATATGCTGGCCTATCATCCGCATGTTGTCTTTTGAGTCTTTGCATCCTTTCTTCCCGCTCCTAAAGCAAATAGAATTTAGAATGGGCAAGTACAAAATTATGAATTAAAAAGAAATTTCAGTCTTCACAGTATTAAAATTTACAAGAACATACCACTACCAATGGGCACTTACTCCCTTAGTCCCCTATCCCTTTCCACTTTCTACAGAAATAAGAGACAAAGAAGTAAGTTTTGTTTATTTTAAAGAGCTATTTGTTGCTAGTTGGGAAGAGATGAAGAGAATTCTGAGAAAAAGGTTTGCTTCATCGCAAGTCCAAATAGAACAACGTCTCCAAACTTTGAAGCAAGGTTCTATGTCTGTGGTGAATAGAATGTTGGGAAAAGCAGGCGCTTTGAAACGAAGCGGTGGTCTGTGCACTTCTTCTGCCTGAAGCGAAGCATGTTCCGTGAAGCGTGCGCTTCTAATGAAAACGTGAGAAGCAAAGAAGCGCTTGAAATGTCACTCCACTCCAATCTTAAAAGAAAAAAGAAGTAACCAAACCTAGGGTTTTCTCACTTCTTGCATCTTCTTCTTCAGAAATTCTTGCATATTCCTCTTCAGAAATCACACGCAACAAGGTATGTTCATCTTCTTTCTTAATCTTTTTCGCTGGCTTTTCTCTCTTTTCTTTTTCTTTTTTTTTTGAAACTGGTAATGTTGCATTCTTCAGCATATTTTAAATGTTGGAGACCTCCAAAAAGGTCAAAACCAGTGTTTTAAAAGATGGGGCGTAAAGTGAGACGTTTACATATGGCTCATCTAGGCGTAAGCCCTGAGGCACGGAGCGTAAGCCCCAAGAGTATTTAACTTTTAGTATTCCGTAAAACAATATAATTACAATAAATATTTTAAAATAAGTAAAATTGCATAAAAGTTCGATGAAAACTATAAATAAGTGAAATATATATATAGATGAATCAAAGCTATTCCATTATACGCCACTTACAAGCACAAGTTTGCTTAAAGTTTTCTAAGATGGAGGAATAAAAAAGATTATTCATCTTTTTTATTCCTCCATCTTTTTTTTTCAGTTTCAAAAAAAAGAATGGAGGAATAAAAAAGATGAATAATCTGTAATTTGAACTTTGAACTTGCGGCGACGAAGGAGAATTAGAGTTTTCTTTGTATTTGCAAGTGATTGTTGTTATTTATTTATTTTTCTGAGATACTAGAAGGCAAGAGATAGAATTGGGAAAGAACATAAATTACGCTTCTAGCAATAAAAAAGGTCTTGACTTATATAATGTTAATGCTTCATCCCTTTTTAAGACGAGAGTAATTACAAATTGACTTTTGAGAATTCGAATATTATATTAAGGACTTATTCAGCAAATTTTATTTTAATTTGAAGAAGTTACCTGGGCACACGCCCCAACAAAAAAACTTGCCTCACGCCCAGGCGTACACCCCGAAAGGATGGGCGTACGCCTTTTGAGACTTTCGCCCCACACCATCGCCTGCGGGCGTTTTTGATGCTCCTCACCCCAGGGCTCGCCCTGAACGCCTTTTAAAGCACTGGATGTAACAAACCATAACAGAAGAGTAATTACAGTAATCCTAACAGATCTACTATCTGTTCAGCATCTTCTATACATTGTTCTTTGACACCAAAAATAGGAAGTTGCAATGGAACTCCCTTTGATTTTCTGAATACTGTTGAATTTGTTTTCAAAGCTTCTTCCCTTCATCTCCCTCCAGACAGTCCATGTGAGATTATACTCTATCACTTCTTCTGGGTCTTGCTTCCTCCTCTCCTGATCCAGTAACTTAACAAATCTTTTATGAGCTCTGGCATTGACCATTTGGTCTCTGTTAGACTGAGGAACAGAGTCCAGAGCTGAAATGTGATTTTGCAACGGAGAAACAAATGATTCTTTGTCTGATTGTCTCTCTAGCCTCACTTTATAGACACAATTTACATTCCTCTTCTCTGTAGAATCTCATGAGTGAGACAAGCTTTCTTGATTACTAACCAGGCAAAACACTTAACTTTAGTAGGAGCATGCTTGCTTCCATGTGCCTGTCTTGTTCGCAGGCATCCTGGAGACCTCCTTATATAATCTATTCACGGAAAACTTGTCATACTTATCATGTTTCCATCTAATGGTATCAGCATCTATAGTAGTGCCTTCAGATCCCTGATTCTTAATCCACCAGCTTCCTTGGGTAGTTGTGCAATCTTCCAGTTCACTAGGTGATACCCTTTGCTCTCCATGTTCTCAAGCCAAAGGAAATTCCTTCTAGTTTGTCCAGCTTCTTAACCACACTTGCTGGAATAGGAAAAAGGGACATTACATAGGTAGGTAAGGAGTCCAAAACTGCATTTGTCAAGGTGAGCCTGCCTCCAAGTGATAGGTTTGTGTCTTTCAATTTGCCAGCTTCTTTTCAGTCTTCTCCACAATCCCATCGCAAATCTCCAACTCTTTGTGTTTGTTGCCCAATGGCATGCCCAAATAAACAGTTGGTAGATTATCTACCTTGCAGCCCAAAATCGTTGTTAGTCCCTGCATCTGTACCACTTCTTTGATGGGGAAGAGGCTACTTTTCGTCCAGTTGATACTCAAACCAGAAGTGGCTTCAAAAATACGTAAGATCATTCTGATATAGTGATCTGTTCACCTACAGCTTCACAAAATATCACGGTATCATCCGCATAAATTATATGACAGATTTTCATATATGCTCAAGTTCTCCAGCTAACCTTGAAACCTTTTATCCACCTTTTCTTTTTCTTTCCTCTTCTTCTTTCTTCTTCTTCACTGGTTGTCGGGCCAAGTAATAGGGTTTTACGGTTTGATTCTTTATTTATTTATTAATTTGCTTTCATGTCATTATTTATATTATTTTTTTATGACAAGGAACCCGCAACCGCTACCCTTCGGGTGGGCACAGGGTAAACCCCGCTCTTGTGCAATAGACCGCAAACCACACAGGAGAGATAGCCCGCACTAGGCAAGCCATGTGTGACTACATTTCATATTGATTATGTGTCTTTTTTATTTAATTTTTGGCAGATTGGTATTTATTGAATTTTATATATGTGCAAACATAATATTTTAGATTTTTGTATTAAATAGGGCTTCAATTCAAAGAAGTGTGTGCTTCACTTCTCGCTTCGAGTGAAACAGACCCTCGTCTCCCTTTTTTCGCTTCTAGCTCTCCAAAACACTGGGTGAATACTTTAAAGCTACGGATATGGCAATCCAAGCTAATGTATAAAAGATGAAGAGGCCACTTATTTCTTAAGTTTAAAGAAAGAGATTGCCAATGTAGTTCAAGTAGAACCACAATAATATTAGTGAGTTTGTAGACTTAGTAATCAAAGTAGAAACACAAAACATAAGGAGGCGACAAGCTTGCTCATCGAGGAGTCGGCCAAAACAGAGTTGAAAGATACTTCTACACCTCAAGAAAACAAGGATCAGGGTAAAGTTGAGACCAAGGAAGGAGGTAAATTCTCTAAGTCTAGATTCTTCTAAACTTTCTAAATCCATCGAATGCTAGTCCACTTTCTGTATAAATAAGTGACGAAGAAGCAAGTTCTATCCCCCCCCCCCCCCCGCAGAGATTAAGACTTGTGAAATTCTTTTTTTTTATAAAATAATTTCATTTCTTATACTGTGTATATGCCTTAGGTGTGCATCTGAAATTCATGTTTAATTATGAACATTCATGGTGATATTATGTGACATTATTTTGGCCTGGCGGGTTGGTTTCACATTGTTTTGGCCTGGGAGATCGGTTTCATATCACTTCGGCCTAGGAGATCGGTTTCATATCACTTCGGCCTGGGAGATCGGTTTTATATCACTTTCGCCTGGGAGGTCGGTTTCATATTACTTTGGCCTAGGAGGTTTGTTTCATATCAGTTTGGCATGGGAGGTCGGTTTCATATTATTGTGGCTGGCACATCGGTTTCACATTATCTTGAGAGGTCAGTTTCACATTATCTTGGCATGGGGGATCGGTTCACATTATTTTGGCCTGGGAGGCTCGTTGATTATTAGTGGAAATGAAATAAAAACTGAAATTGATTCGCCTACCAGGTTGGGGTGTAGGTGTCATCACGGCTTAGGGGATTTTGGGTCGTGACAGTTGTGCTTCCATGGATGCTATCAACCCCATCAAAGGACTGGAGCTAAAGAATAGAAGTTCAGATAAACATGAATCTATATATTATTAAAAAGATGATAGTTTGGCATAAGATTGTGACAAGTGGCAGCGTAGGATTATGACAAGTGGTAGTTTTAGGACAAAAAATAGTTAATTAGTTATTAGTTAGTATTTAATTTTTAATTTAGATTTAAAATAATTAATTATATACATCTATATATTCTATTTAAATTGGGAAGTTACCAATTAAAAATAGAAAAAAAATTGACAAATCAGGTAGTTACAACTTTCACGTTTAAGTTTTAAAAAATTGTAATTCATTTTCTTTTAAATTTTACTAGAAGGAAAGGAAAAAATGAATGGGAAAAAGAAAAGAAAAAAGAAGGGGATTTAAATAGGAAACAAGTAAGAAAGAACAAGCATGTGGGCAAAAAAGACCGAAGAAAAAGAGGTTTTTTACAGCAAACAAATAGGGATTCAATCTATTTTTAAATTGGAAGTTACCATTTGAAAGAAACTTATCTAGATTCTGTTTCATCCCACGATCTCGCACCACGCTCTCTCTCGCTCGAAACCGTAAACAAACTTCTTCCCTGTCTCCTAATCTAATAAAATGGAAGTTTCTTATCTCTTTTGCCTTCTTTCTTCATCTTTTTTGTGTAGTTATATTTTGCCTTCTTTTGTTGTGTCTTGAGCCGACCGATCAGGTAAGGTCTGCGTACACTCTACCTCCCCTCCCCAGACCGCACGTTGTGGGATTTCACTGGGTATGTTGTTGTTGTTGTATATTTTTCCTTCTTTCTTCATCTTTTCTACAAAGTGTATTACTTAGAAAATTTGGAATCTGATATTCTCTCTTTTTGTATCGGAAAAATGACTTTGAAGGTGATAAATTTTTGGGGATAATTGCAGGTGTTACTGGCATCTTTGGAATGCTTCCTGGTATGTTTAATTTGTCTTTATTTATTTTCCCTTTTTCTTGCCTAATCCAGTGTAATTGTGCTGCTACTTTTTGTTGATGAAATAGGCTATTTGTTTTCTTTTAATTGCAAAATTAGATTTTTCTTTATCGGGAAATTTGTTGTGCATTTTTTTGTTTCCGAGAATTCTCTGTCAACTTTTCTGGGGAGCAGATCAGAAGGAGTTTAAACAACAATCTCTGGGTTAATCAAGCCCAGGGTTGCTTTCTGTGTTATCACTACAGAAAATGTCAAAGAGACTGGTAAAAATCAATTATTTCTCTTCTTTAGGACATGTCTGCACCAACTAATGCCACTGTAGTGTTGTAAACATGGTGAAAACAAGTTGATATGTGATATGAAATTGTGAATGGAGGCGGATGTAGCATTTGGGGTTGATAGGTCCAGTATTTAAGATTTTTTGCATTGAACTCATACACTTTGAAATTGTGGGTGTGTCTTGACGGGCCTGCTAATTTCTTAAATCATTAGCAGTCCAGTAAATATTTTCTCACCTGGATAGTTACGACATCTTATTCTTGGATGATATCTTTTATCTTTCGATTTTTAGAAGGCTATGATTATGTGCGCTTTTGCAATAATAGGGACAAAAAGATTGAATGAAAAAGACTGTAACTTTGAGGCCAATATTGGAGGAAAGTAGGAAAGCTACAGCAGTTACCCTTTTTTTTATTATGCTTAGACTTGCCAGACTCTCAAGATCAACATCATAAAAATGTTAGTTGTAACTTTTTTCTACAGCACTAATCTACCATGTCTTCTATATATTTGTCACAGGAAGAGAACTATTTACTGAAAAATCAGAATGGTGATTTTATTGTTAAGCTGCGGAAAACTGATTCACTTCTTTCAAGAGTCAGGCAAGAGCTGGCTCACTTTCGTCAAACTAATGGAAGAAGCCCCTACATTAATTTGGACAAGGAGCAAACACTGGAGAACAAGTTTAGGTTAGTATTTTTTTAGTATTTAATCATTTAATGTGCCTAAGAGAAATCCATAATATGATTGTGTACATGAATTATGTAGGACAGAAGAATTTATTTTGCATGTATTTAGTTTAATTCTTTTGAATGTTGTCGCTAAATTTAGCTCTTGACTGTATTTGCAGGTTGAAACAAGTTGGGGTACAATATGGAACTATGTTATAGGTAGTCTGGCATTCAGTACGGATTATTGAACTGCCGTGTCCCAATGATTTGAGTTATTTTGAGCAATCTAATATATTTTCAGTCCGACTACACACCAGAATGCTTATGTATTCTACGCCTTTAATGAACAATCTAATATAAATTCTCATTGGTATGGCACTGTAATATACAAAACAACAAATTGAAATCAAGCAGAAGTTTGATTCTTGATGACGCCATAGTTGTCAACTCGTCTGCTCAGGTACATCTGAAGTTTATAGTGGCCTTAGATTAAGAGGCGAAACTGATGGTGCATTTTCGTTCTCATCATAGATGGCTCTGTAGTACTCCACTACCACAAGCTTGACAATTTTCTAAGCTAAAGTTAGGATGTTTCAGATGTTATATAAAACTTGTGTACACTATCAGCGGTCAAAACAATTACGTCTAGCTATGTCATTATCACCAGCCATTTGAAACCAATATCACTTCATAGTAAAAGGAAGTGATCACGGACTATCGCCAAGTCCGTGTTGCTTATGTTTCAGATCATTAGCAGCAGTATTAAAAAAGAAGCTTAAGCACATTATTGAACGTAGTTGGAGATAATTTAAAGTAAAAACGGAAACTTTTACTGAGTGGAACAGATAGTTAAAGAAATCACACATAAAGATAACATAGAAATTTCGTTTTAATTGTTAGACCCTATCATATTTCAAAACTTTTTGCTCCCCTATCCTATTTTAAATGACATTTCTACTATCTTTTACTATGATTTTTTCAAATAGTCCCTACGTACTTTTAAATTCAAAAGATCATAATTTGTTTTAATTTGCAATTAGATGATGGGGATATTATTTGGTTTCAGAAATTCCTCTCGAAAGCAAGGCGATGAACAATACTGCTTTACGTGATCAGTTATGGAGTAGTATCAGCTATAATAAGACTGATCCAAAAAAATGATAATATAAAATTTGCAATATATCACATATGGTTCATTTACATGTGTTTCTATTATCTCTCTCAACCCTTATTTTCTTTGAAACGATCCGCGCATCGTGCGGGTACGTATACTAGTATACTTTTGAAACGAGGTCATTTCAAGGACGGTTTAGATCAGCAAAACTTCAGCATCTCCAAGCTACAAATAAGTGATGACAACTCAAGCTCCTGATTGTGCTAAGCTTAAGGGATTAAGGAAAATCCAACACTTGTACTTGTTCAAAAAAGGGAAAATTCAGACACTTTGTCAAGTAACTATTCATCTGTCTGAGATGTGCATAATAATATATTCTCCAAAAAAAAAAA
The DNA here is from genome assembly GCA_034509755.1 of Anisodus tanguticus. Classification (NCBI taxonomy): domain Eukaryota; kingdom Viridiplantae; phylum Streptophyta; class Magnoliopsida; order Solanales; family Solanaceae; genus Anisodus; species Anisodus tanguticus. The sequence continues at coordinate 10,742,325 of CM067560.1, forward strand.
AAAAAACTTGCTGTGAAGCCTTTCTACTGGTTATTACTCTGTCGGAAAAAAAAGCAGCAAAAGAGCATTCAATGTAAAAGAGATATGTATCGAACAAAATGCAAAAGAAACATCCAATAAAGAAGCAAATTCAAGTACTACTACTACAGGTCGCTAGTTGATATTGTGAACAGTAGAGACAGCCGTACCCGACGTGAAACCTCCACGGCACTCGTAACATATTCTGCACGCTCATCACCGTGTTCTACAATAGATTCTTCTGGTTGGTCCTCTAATTGTTGTCGAAAAATCTCATCATCATCCTCTAGTTGTGGAGAGGCATTTAGATCCATCAAGTATCACAACAAAGCATATGCCTAGGTGCCTATAAGAAATTTATTAGAACTATAACGAGGCGACCACAGTTGTTTTCTGCAAAATATATAATTGTTTAAAAAACAAAAACAAAAATATTCATAGTGCCATTATTTGGGGTGTTCAATACACAACATGGTCAATTGAACCCTAAAATATGAAGACTCCAAATTGGGCAAATTGAAACCAAAAACAACAACCAAAAAAAGCACTCCGTGGTACACTAAGCTCCCGTTATACACAGATATCGAAAAGGGACGGACACAAGGATCTTGTTATATGACGACTTAACTCACATTTCTACGTGAGTCTATTTACCCAACAAGCAAAAATACATAAATAAGAAGAAGAAGAATTCAAACCTTGAGGGAAAATCAACAGAAAAATAATAGCTTTACTGTGCCAACAAACTCGTAAAGTTTTAAGGGGTTAATCCATGGAATACCAATTGACAAGAACTGAAAGTGATGAATGAATATTAACATGGGTTTTCAAAGACATATGTTATTAGCTCCTATGTGAATTTTTTATATTAGAGTATAAAATAACTCATTCTCAATAGTTAGGTTATGGACATGTATCTATAAACTTTTAAATATTATGTTTTTAAAGTTTTATCCGTGACTTATATTAGAAATATATTTAAAGGATTTAACATGATTACATATTTATTCTTTTTCGTCATTCAAATATAAAATCGGGTAAAACGGACATCGGAGCGCAGAGTTATGACCATTTAAAGTTTTATCAATTTACAACTATTTTTCCCCCTACATTTTATGTCAATGCTTCTGTGATATGTTAATCAAGTTCATGCCGCATGCGACTTCCATAAAAGCTTCATAGATTAGCTTCAATGGTTATGATTCAAGAGATAGTAATAGTCTAAAATAAAAAAATAAAAAATAATATATATATATATATATATATATTTATTTAATTCGGTTTTTCGGTTCGGTTCGTATCCAAAATTTAAAAACCGAACCGAATCGCTAAATCCTGATTCGGTTTGATTTTTTTTTTAAAAAAATGAGAAAAAACCTAACCGAATTTTGGTTCGGTTCGATTTTTTCAGTTCTCCGGGTTTTTTGTCCACCCCTAGGGAAAAACACAAAATTAATTCAAACTATACACATGTCATCTTCTAATTGGATGACATACAACTAATTACTTATTTACTAATTTTGTAAATATTTGTTTTTCAATTTAATTTTTCTCTTTGTTTATCCGTTTATCTTTTTCATTTTCTTCCTTTCTCTTTCTTATTTTTCTATTCATTTCATTACCAGGCCATCGAACAGTTCTTGTTCCTATATTAATTTTCTTTTAAATTCAAGAAAACTGAATTAATCCTCCTTCCATTTTCACTAATAGTTTCAACTTTCTCACTTTTCATGGCTGAAAATTCAAATAAAATAAAATTTTGAAAATATTGATTCTGCTTATTATGATGATTGCACGAACTTCGAAAATGATCGGGAGTTTTTTTATCCAAATCCCAAAGTCGTACTGGTCCAGTTTCTATGGGGTTTCAAATTGATTGATTTGTTAAATCCGATAAGGACTCCAACTGTGAAAAGGATTCGGTGTTAGATCCGGAATCGGAACGGAATCAAGACTGTTTTATGGCGACTGCTCTGTGAAATGGAATGTGAGGGCGCCATTGGAGATGATATATGAACCAGAAGAAAAGGATGAGAGATCGGAGAAGGGGAAGGTACATAAGAGAGACATTTGGGGTGATTGAGATATACTCATCGTTGTTACGTACTACCCGAAAACGGATATGGGCACGAATATTGAGATTCACCACTCATCAAAAAGTGAAATTCGCCGGAGAATATGTGTTCTTATCCAGTGGGTGAGGAAGATAGAGAAGAGTTCATAGAGATATAATTATTTAAGGGGTTTTAATAATTAATTAATATGTAAATATGATTAGTAAAAGAAAGCATTTGAAGAAAACAAAAATCAATAAGGCTGCGTGATGTCACACGTCTCTCTGTCAAGAGGCAAGCCACCTCTATATATTTCTTCAAATTTGAAGAAAAATAATCAATAAGGTTGTGTGATGTGACACTTGTCATTAATATATAATAAAATTAGGCATAAAAAAGTGATGTGACACATCTCTATTACCTAAATTATTATTTTTAATTTTTTTTCTATTTTTCTCATTTATGTTTTATGTAAAAAAAACTCAAACACTCATTCAAGTCTCTTAATTATGTTAAATGTTCTCAAGTTTTTTTCTTCTTCCAAAAGACAAATGAAATGTTACTGTAGAATTGTATTAATCTCTCTTAGGGAGTCTTTCTCATTAATACAAATATATATAGTTTGTACAATGTGGAATCCTAATACAAGAGGGATCCTATAATTATCATAATTATACACCACTAATAATTATAAAATATATGATGGATATTCTACTAATATTCACTAATACACCCCCTCAGTCGGAGCGGGAGGAGGTCGGATGCTTAGGCTAGATATGAGTCGAGGAATAGTTGTCTAGTTAGTCCTGTAGTAAAGGTATATGCATACTAATATGAATATGGCACATGCAACACCTTGACATGTCTGATAGCAACCTTCTCACGAACAAAGTGTATATCTATCTCAATGTGTTTGGTTCGCTGATACTAAACCGGATTGTGAGATAAAAAAATTGCGGATATGTTATCACAATATACCAAAGACGCCTTACACAATGGACATTGGAGCTCAAAAGAAGGTTTCGGAGCCAACATATCTAATCAACAACATTAGTAACGCCTCTGTATTCTGCTTCTGCACTCTAACGGGATAGTGTAAGTTGTCTCTTGGCAGACCAAGAAATAAGATTATCACATAAGAACACACAGTAGCCTGAGGTGGATCGTCACGTGTCCGGACAACCTGCCCAATCAGCATCCGTATAGGACAACAACCTGGTCGATGCTGACGGGTATAGATGCAAACCATAATCAAGTGTGCCCTTAACATATCTGATGATACGTTTAAGGGCAGTAAAATGAGGCTCACTGGGGCATGCATAAATAAGCATACCTGCTGAACAACATAAGCAATATCAGGCCTGATGAAAGTGAGGTATTGTGAAAGTGAGGTACGGTATCGCAATATCAGGCCTGGTAAAAGTGAGATACTGTGAAAGTGAGGTACAATACCTCACCTTCACCAGGCCTGATATTGCTTATGTTGTTCAACATGTATGCTTATTTATGCATGCCCCAGTGAGCCTTATTTTGCTGCCCTTAAACGTATCATCTGATATGTTAAGTGCACACTTGATTATGGTTTGCATCTATACCCTTCAGCACCGACCAGATTGTTGTCCTATACGGATGCTGATTGGGCAGGCTGTCCGGACACGCGACGATCCACCTCAAGCTACTGTGTGTTCCTAGGTGATAATCTTATTTCTTGGTCTGCCAAGAGACAACTTACATTATCCCGTTTGAGTGCAGAAGCAGAATACAGAGGCGTTGCTAATGTTGTTTATGAGATCTGTTGGCTCTTAAACCTTTTTTTGGAGCTCCAATGTCCATTGCGTAAGGCGTCTTTGATATATTGTGATAACATATCCGTCGTTTATTTATCTCACAATCCTGTTTAGTATCAGCGAACCAAGCACATTGAGATGGACATCCACTTTGTTCTTGAGAAGGTTGCTCTCGGTCTTGTCAGGGTATTGCATGTGCCTTCTTCATATCAGTATGCGCATATATTCACAAAGGGTCTTTCTAGACAGCTCTTCCTCGACTTCAGATACGGTCTTAGCGTTCGACATCCTCCCGCTCCGACTGAAATGGTGTATTAGCACGTGTACAATTATAATATATTTAGTCATATTTAGTCTTGTGTAATTATGATAGATATAGGATCCCTATTGTGCCATATTTAGTCTTGTGTAATTATGATAGATATAAGATCCCTATTGTGCCATATTTAGTCTTGTGCAATTATGGTAGATATATGCTCCCTATTGTATGAGGATTCCAGATTGTACATCATATATATATTTGTATAATGAGAAAGGCTACCCAAGGGAGATTAATACAATCTTACACTTTGAGAAATAATATTGGTGGAAAAGTTCTTGATTTCTTTTATTAAGTTTGTTACGTTGACAAGGATGAAAACTTCAATTTTATTGTCGGCTTTTTACAGTGAAATAATTGTTCTTATTTTTAAGTAGGCATCCAAATTTTTCTTTGTGGGCAGATAATATCTGGAGCCGAAATAACAATTTGTTCACCCTTAATTTTAAGAACGATGAAAATTTGAAAAAAATGGTAAAGTTTTTAAAAAGCTAATAACTGCTTCCTCTATCACACTTCACTTGACACTATCATTCATGAGGTGACTTGTGTAGCATAAAGGGATATAAAAGTGCACTATTTTAATGGAATAGATAAAATGAAGAGACATGTAAAAGTTTCACAATCTCATTTAATTATTGGTTGTAACGGAAAATAAATTTTTATATTTCCGCAATTCCAATTTATGTAATATAGTTCGAATTTTAAGAGTCAAACTTTTTTATTTTCAACAAACACAAATATTCAAGTTCGTTAGTTGTATAATTGAATATGAGCTAAAACTATAATTGGCAAATATGTGATAGCAAGTGTCAAAACGACTATCTCATTTCGTCCCATTTGAAAGGATTAAGTTAAACACTTTGGGTCATTATAAAAGATTAATTTTTGCCCAAACGTAATTTTGTTGGACGGGTCGAGAACTACACTAACTAAAGGGAAAATTACACAAATACGATTTCTTTAAAATGGTAATTAAAAAGATTACAAATTCTTTCTATAAATTACTTAAATACAAATTATTTAGAATTTTAACTTTTGTTTCCCTCTGAAATGTTTGCCGTTTTATCGGCTGATGAAATCGGATGATAAATTGATTCCTTAACTAAGCGATTTGTGCCGGAAGCTGAACTCTAACTTCTAGAAATGGGTTCCCCAACTACTTCAGAAAGTGTTAGGATGATTGAGTGAACTAAGTGGTAAGAAACATAAATACAGCTAGAGTGCAATAAAGGCGATAAAGATATGTAAAAATTAGTTTATTGATTCTGTGTGTGTTTTATTCTGTACAAGTGATCCTACATTTATACTACAAGAAAAATGACGTGATCCCCCTATGTTAGCCACTAAATTACCCACTAAATCCACTAGCCAACTATGAGGAGGTGGTGCCGATTTTTGCTCCTTGTTTTCCTCTTGCACGACCGACGACACTTCATTCTAGCTATTGATGGTTTGTTTTTGTTTTCTTGGGGTCTAGAAGGTACTTTGACTTGGTCTTTGAGGTGTCCAAATATGTGTGGGTCCCAGTCATTCCTTGGAATTATGCTTCGGCCAAGTTACTGAGATAACCGATGAAGCTTTTCTAGCCGAGGGCTAGGACTAATAGATGCGGCTACAAGTCAATTCAGTTATCGGCTTAGAATTTTATTGCATGCTTATTTTGAGATTTCCACCTTCGGCTGCCACTTGATTCGGCTAAACAATAAAAGTATTTTTGAGTGTTAATAATTGCCCCCGTACATTAATTCGAGTGCAACTGTTGAGGTGATGTATTAAAAAAATGTCGTCGTTTTGTGTGGTATCCGCGGGTGTAATTTTAGTCAATTTTGCCCTAAATACGTGTAATGATGAATTTCCCTGACTTCCTTTTAAGCGAGGCGTCTCGGCTACCACAAATAAATTTTGACGCATTTTAACCGCATGTTTGTAAGAAATGAATCCTAATGCGTTTCAACCACATCTTCCAAAATGAAAGAGGATATTTAAGGTGAGACGTCTTCTCAGGGGTTTCTCACTTAGCTATCAGCCATTCTCAAATTCCTTTGCGCCCCCAAAAACCCTATTTTTCTTAATCAGAGAACCAAGTCTTCATCCTCTTCTCTATCTCAGGGATCAGATAGCGCCAATTTGGCTGCTGGTGACCTAACCCCTACCTTTGCCTTAATCGATGAACAATTGGTTTTTGCCCCTTATGGTACATCTGAACAGGGATAACTCCTTCTTTCTCGGCATCTTAGCCCACCAAACTATGACTTTCCTATCACATGTGATTGGTTCACTGGTGACCGTTATCCGGCTAGCCTGCGTACCTGGCTGGCCAAGATTGCCAACTATTCTGGTTGGTTGGAATGAGTAAAGTCGGCTAGAGAGGCCTAATGGAGACGCATGGGTCTTTATGACGCCATTGCGCTGTCGGAGTTTGACCTCCTTTGTAACATTGGTCTCGTATATGCTTTCCTTGGTTATTGGTCGACCACCGCCAACGCCTTTGTTTTTCCTTGGAGGATGATGACCCCACACTCCTTGATGTGACAGTGATACTTGGCCTTCCGATACCGGGAGCCGAAGCGCCTGTCTTAGGCGATATAGATGTTACCGATTTGGGCATCAATGTTTTAAAGACTTCTTCCGGCTACGGCATGGCCAACAACAGCCGATTACCGCCTATCTCAGTTGATGATGCTGAGCATCATGCTTTCCTGCTTTTTTTGTTTAGCCGATACTTTGTCTGCACAGGATCTTGTGTAGTCGTGAAGGAACTGGAAATTTACGTGGCGCTAGCCGTTTCTGGGGAAGATGTCAGTTGGGTATCTCTCTTCTTGACTTATCTTTATATGGCTCTTGGTGATGCCAAAGCAAGGTTAAGGGACTTCAGAAATCTAGATACCTTAGCACGTCCCATGTGGTTCCTTCAGTTGTGGATCACCTTATATTTCCCAGAGTTTATTCCTAATGGTTTTGATGACCGTCGTTTTCCATTAAACCCACCGGTGTTAGCCGATGCTCTTTGGAAAACACCCTTAGTGTCCCAGGACATTTTTACTGCAGTCTCCACCTGCATGGTCTGTCTCGGGACCATTATACAGATTGACAACCGATCCTTGAGAGATGGGCCACCTTTGCTTGGGTCCATCTAGTAGCCAATGACGACCTTATGTTCTCTCATCGGAGAACTATGGCCCTCACATGGTGGCGTATTCTAACGGCTAGGGATCTGTTGGGTGGCTTGAAGACCACCTCTAGGAACAATAAGTTGACCACGGAGCCCTATCGGCCGATCTTTGTGGCAAGGCAATTTGGTCTCACTCAGCACGTACCATGGCCTCACTGCAGTATTGTTAGTTTGACGAAACGCTGCATCCTTAATGGAAAATAGGCGAAGGAGATAGCCGATCACAATCTTGAGAGGCTCGCCCTATTTGGCTGGCATCTGTTTCCCCCGAAAGCAAATACTACTGTTGCTTTTGATGATTGGTGGAACACGGCCAAAGAGAAATTCTTCCAATCTCCTTTAGATGTGTATTGTGATCGGCTGGTCTTGTTAAAGAAGAAGAGGACCCAAGAAACTCCTAAATCGCGGGTGAAAGATGCCCATTTGAAAACTGCTCCCTTTAAATCGGATAGACCTACTGGCTTAAGGTATTCCGTTAGGTTGCGGCAAATGAAGAGAAAAGGTAAATCTCTTGTCTAGCTTAAATACCCCCTCCCAACGTTTGATGATTCAGAGACCACTTCCAACACTGAATCCCCATCACCCAGGAAACCTGTTCCTAAGCAACCCATGCGAAGTGGAGGAGTTGTTATCTGGGATCGTAGTGAAGAGGACCCCCATGAACCAGAGTTCCTGTTTCTACCGAGGAAGAGGAGGAAATTGAGGTATATCTCTTATCTAGCTTAAATACCTTCGCATCGGCTATCTTTCCATATTTATGTTTTCTATTTGCCCTTCAGGGGCCGCAATTCTTAAGACGCTGATAGTCGTAGACATCGTTCAATGCCCCTCTTTATATTGGATCATCCTCTTCGGCTCATGCTCCCGCACATCTACATGATCCATTATCGACTGTCCCTGAGGCCAAAATTTATTTCGTCGAGGCAGCCGAAGATGTTGATGCAGCTGTAGATGTATATCCTTTCTCTTATGCTTGGTCCTTTACTGTTTCCAAACCCTTGCTTTTATTCTGAACCTGCCCTTTCTATACATGAGATGGCTGGAGATAATCCCCCGACTAAAGTTAATCTGGCTGATGACTCAGATGTGTCGGTTGAGATCATCCTTGAAGACGTGCTTCTGTAATATTTTGGATCAGTCGATGTTGCACATGCACCATCTTCGCCTATTGGCATTCATCGGGAGCAAGTCGAGGAGTCTCTTGCTAAATGGATTCCGACCAGCAAAGAAGAGTTCCACGCTTTGAGGGCTTCTTTGTTCAGACTGTCAACAGAAACCAAGAATTCTCCAGTTTTGGTGACTGCTTATAATGACATGGCCTTGGCTCTAAATAATTTATTTACTTTACACAAAATGGCAAAATATAGTCATGATAAAGCAGTTGCTGCTCTGCAACACTTGGGGTATCTTCGGCAAGCGAAGAAACACATTCAGACTTCTTTCAATGAGGTGAATGTAAAATGGCAGCAAAATGTTAGCCAAAAGAATGAATTGCAGGGGCAACTGTCAAAACTGCGAGCCGAGTTGGAGAGGATCCAGGCGGAGATAAGGGCTATTACTCATGCCATAGGTGCCTTGGAATCGACTATTAAGGCACAAGATTATTCTCGCTCTTCTTTGTTTCGGCAGGGCACTCATTTGGATAATAAGATCCGGGAACTCGGTAACCAACATGTAGTCTGGGAATTGGATCAGAAAGCGGGTAGTGAACGACTGGCCTAACTGGAGAATAAGTGGACTGTGTGGAAAATAGACTTGCTCAAGCAACGCCAACACTCACTGCTAGTTTTTCCAAAGTAGCATCCGAGGGAACTTATTCTTCAGTTAGGACCACTATTTTGCCAGTTGATTCTATTGCTCAGTTATCAGCCGATATCCTCAAGGACTTGCAATTTGAAGCGATCGCTGCTTTGTTACCTAAGAGGTATTGTCAGAAGCCGAGCATCAACCATAAGATATTATAACGGCCAACACTCAAGCTTTTATCGAGATCCCATCAGTGGTGGTAGCTGAGCCGTTGTTGGATGCGAAAAATGGGTTTCCTGAAGAAGTATGAGTAGATGAGGTGGTAGACGTTGGTGGGACTGAGGATGAAAGAGGGGTCGCGGCTGGTGACAAAGCAGCGGTAGATTCGGCTATTCCTGAGACCCTTGTGACTGATGATCTATCGCAAACCCTAAATGGTGACCTGTAAACCAACTTGCCTTCCTAATTTTATTGACCCAAATCGAAAGGTCTATTTTTTTGTGATCAAGCAGTCGTGGATTCGGCTAATCCTGATAATGTAGCGCAACTCCTAGCTAGTGAAATGCCAATCAACTTGGCTTCCTAGTTTTATTGACCCCAAATCTTAGGGTCTGTTTTTGTGACCAGACAATCGATATGTGCCTGTCGTTTACTCTTGCATTCCCCAAATCGAAGGGAAGTATTTTTTGCCTTTTTATGTGATGATGACCAAGCCGCTGGCCTGTAGCTATCACACATTCATGTTTTCCCCAAATCAAAGGGAATTAGTTTCTTTTGTGTGGCTAGGCAGTCGGTCTGTCACTGTTGCCTACTCATGCATACCCCAAATCGAAGGGTAATACTTTTTTAAGTACTTATCGTTTACGTTTCTGTCAATCTCTTCATTATGCATGTGTAACGTCCCGTATTTTCGGACAACGGTTGAACACGTAATGTAGGTGAGTAGACCCGGACACGGAAAAATTTTCGTTGTGCTTGTGTATATTAATAAGAGGATTAGTATATAGAAGGACGTGACCCCGAAATAATTTCTGGATTTAATAATGTGGCGGCGGTGTGTAATAATAATAATTGTGTATCCCTGAAGAGATTATAGACTAGTATTTTATTACATGAATTATGATATTGACATAAGAGGATTTTATTAATCGTCGGGATTTAAATAATTGGAGACCGGGAATTTAATTGTGTGTATAATTAATTAATTGTGGGATTAATTATAATTGAGATATTTATAGTGGGATTTTAATACTTGTGATCTTATAAACGATTCGGGGGTGACTAAGCCCCAAACCGATCGACCGACCCTTCTCTCTTCTCTATACTTCAACCATCGATCCTTCAGTGTGCTCTCTTCATCTCAACCAAATTCCTCCATCAAATTCATTTCTAGCAACATGAGTAAGCTCAGTTGATGGGTTTTCTGAAATTTTCGACCAAAATTGGGGATTTTTGTGAGCTTTCTTATAACCAGCGAAGGAGAAATTCAAGGTGTTCTGGGCCTTGATTCCAGTAGAATCGAAGCCGAGAACAAGCCTAGAAACTCAGAAGTTAAACAAGAACCTTGAGTACGAAAGGATTCGGGCGTGAATTGATTTTGGGTTCTGTTTCTGTTTGTCGGAAGCTGATTCGAGCAAGCGATTTTCCAACGATTCTCATCGTTGTGTTTAAAAGAGGTAATCTTCCTTGTTCTTAAAGTATATACAAATTCTGAGTTCGATTCTTGCCACTAGTTCTAGGACGATTATCGAAAATGCTAAGTTTGGATTAATGGGGTATTCTCGGAATTGTTTGTACGAAATTGGAGGTTGTATGTAGAGTTGTTATACTGTCTTGAAGATTGTAGTAATAAAAGAAGGAGGATTAGGAAGGTTGGGTGTTTCGCTTTATGTTTAGATTTCTATATAGAAGGAATATAGGTTCTACACGTTCAATGTGTTCGCTAGAATGTCCCATTGAATCTGTTTTTAGTATGTTGAGACGATTATGATTTAAATCATCCGTATGATGTAGATAAGCATTTACAGGGGCTTACAAGGACCCGCGGAACTTAGATAAATTCGGCAACAAGGTATGCAAGGCTCTTTCATTCTTTTGGCATAATTCTATGTGCGAAACGTAACCATCGTGTTGCTACATAAATTACTCTACTCTTAAGTAGTTGGGAAAAATCATGTTATTGATTATGGTGTTAAAATCATGTTTCTAAAATGCTTCTAAGTCCTTATTGAGGCATACGGAAAATGTGTTGATATTCACCATGTTAGGCAAGGGTGCAAGGATGTTATGTCATTCGGGGTATTTTATTGTAATTCATGCATATTCATTTGCATTGCATTCATATATTACCCTGGACCATTTGTGCTATGCACACTAATATATGGTAAATATTATATATGTAGGGGATATGGGAAAAGAGGGAAAGGCTTTATATACGCACACCACCTGCAACTGATACATACTATCACCAAAGAGCCCTAAGAGGCCAACATGATGTGATGTGATGTGATGCCTACATGGCTTATTGGGACGGGTTGCACGATCCGCAACACTAACATTGGGACGGGTTACACGATCTGCAACACTAACATATATATGATATATAAATATATATACCGCATGTGCATCATGCATACATTCATTTGTCATCATATGCTACGAGGCCCACATCAGCTGATATGATAAGAAAGATGCCCGAAGAGGCTGATATATATGTGTATACTGCATGGAGCATAATATTTAGGTATGTGTATTAGGGCCCTTAGAGGCATTTACTGATGTCCGGTTGTTTCTGTTTCAGACTATGATATATTTCTGCTATGCTGTTTCTTATGCCTGACATACTCAGTACATCAGTCATACTGATGTCCCTTTTGTCGGGGGACGTTGCGTTTTATGTCCGCAGGTTTATATTGATAGGGTGACGGTGCACGCTAGTAAGTTGCTGGTTCAGCTGGTGTCCAGAGCACTCCATTTGTTTTGGAGTCGCGATTTGGTCGTGGTATGTTCTTATCTATAGAGGCTTGTAGACATGTATCATGTGGTTAGTTGTCGTGTATGGCCTTGTCGGCCCTGGTGTGTAAATGTGTAATTTGGGGCTTCTGGGTTGGAACCTCACCATAATCTATCATGGCTCAGTCCGTGTTGAAAATGGTTAAGGGTGGAGTGTTATTGTGGTGTCTGACGGGTAGGGTTCGGGTGCCCGTCACGACCCTCCGGTTTGGGTCGTGACAGCATGTCTATTAGTCGATACACATTGCCAGCAATACATTGGCTTACTACGAAGGGTCCTTCCCAATTTGGCGACCATTTGCTTAATTACAATATTTCATTCCAAGCGGCAATTCGGTTTTCCAAACCAAGTCTCCTTCGGCGAACCTTTGGGTTTAACATGTTTGTTGTATGCTTTAGCCATTTTTCATTTTCCGGCTTCGATTCTTTCTAGGGCCATCAGTCTGTGTTTATCTAGCTGATCTAACTCCATTAGCATGATATGTTGATATTCTTCTAAGCTTAAAGAGTTCTGTTTGGCCACCCAAAATGACTTAACATTAATTTCCAGGGGTAACACTTCATCTTGGCCATAGGTTAGCCGATAAGGTGTTGTCCCCGTAGCAGTAGACTTAGAGTTTCTAATTGCCCAAATAGCTTCATCCAAAGTGAGATCCCATATTGCCGGTCTATCCTCCACATTTTTACTAATTATGTCCGCAATAAGCTTATTAGTTGTCTCGGCTTGTCCGTTCGCTTGTGCATAATAAAGCGAATATGTCATCATTTTGATCCAAAACTTCTCAGCAAAGGCTGCCAAGGTCTATAGCCCATCCTTTAAAAGGCTAGGGATTCACGATCGGGTGCAACACTTTGATTGGTACCCATTGGATTAGTCCATGTATCTGACACTCTTCACAACCTTTTGTGTATTGAAAGCAATAGGCCGTGATGGTAGGACAATAATAGCCATGTCGATAAATCAACCACTTCATTGTTGGACAAGCTTTGTGTGATCCATAAATTCCTTCATGAACTTCTCTCATGACTCTTAAGGCCTCTGTCTTATCAATGCACTTGAGTAGAACCCCATTTACGCTCCTTTTTGTAAAGATCATTATCAATGAGCACATACTTCAAGGCTCTTCTCTTAACCTTAAGGTCCTTGCATGTGGAAGGACCTTTTAAGTAGCCGATTAATACCTGCTTCCATGAGTCAATCTAGTCTATGGCTAACACTTCGGCTGGCAGCTCATCCTACTCTAGAGTGAGTAGAGACTTCCTAAAGCCGGAAGTTTCTTGTGCTAAATCGTTAGCCTCAACATTCATGCCTCTGGGAAGTTTCTTGTGCTAGCCGTTTCATAACAGGCCAACAAATTTAGGTCTTTGCAGTCATATTCCCTGTCCAGCTGCTTGATAACCAACTGAGAATCTCCATGGATCTTGATGCATTTTGCTTTCATAGAAACTAGGAGTTTGAGTCCTATGATAAAAGCATCATATTCAGCTTGGTTATTTGTCAAGTTATAATCTAACCGATAAGAGAACCTCCACGTTTCATTACTAGGATTGGTTATCACTATTTTGGCTCTGACTCCCTTATGGGTTCTTGACCCATCAAAAGTTAGCGTCCAAGGGACGACGTCCATACCCCGCATGGGTCCTCCACATCTACACAAGGGTGGTCTGCCAAGAAATCGGCTACCGCCTGACCTTTGACATCCCTGAGTGGCCTATACTTGAGAGAAAATGCAATGAGCTTGATTGCTCATTTCATTAGTCGTCCTTGCAAAACATCTCTATTCAATAAGTACCGGACGATGTCAATCTTGCACAAAATGTGAACCACATGTGGCATTAAATAATGTTCAAGTGTCATCGACTGCCAGTGTTGGTTCTCCGTCATAGTCCCCTACCTGTGATACCTCGGCTATCCTGGCTTTAGAACTTAGAGCAGTCATTCTATGCCACATATCATATATGATTTGGGTCTCCTCAAGTATTTAACTCTTCCAAGGTAAGCCATGGTTCAGCTAATTGTTTTATTTCAAAACTTCGTTGAGTAACATTCCAGAATTCCCAAGATCATTCTTCGTATTACTCTGTGACATCTATGGAAGCCACATAGGGTGAATATAAGACAACCTCAAAGTTCTTAACCCCTGCCTAAAATGGGTTATCGTCGGCTGGGACGATTTCTATCTTTTCTCCTTCCCAAAAAATATTTTTTGGTACATGGTGGAAGGAAGGCATCGACTGGTATGAATCCAGTCTCTGCCTAACAAGATGGCGTAGGATATCTTGCCGTCTATCACAAAAAAAAGGCAGATCTGACCATATTAGGACCTACGGTGATTTCTGCTACTAAGATCCCCAAAGCTTCAGAGGTCTCTCCCATAAAGCTAACCATTTTCATGTTAGTTGGGATGAGATCCTCCCTTGTTTTGTTGAGACTTTTCAAAGTAAGTAGCGACATCACATTCAGCACAACCCCATTGTCAACGAACACTCAACTGAAAGTTTTGCCGTTAATGTAAGCCTTAACATAGAGAGGTTTGAGGTGTTTAACCACCTCTTCCATAGGTGCACCAAATACAATGCTCAAAGCATCCCTAGTCATGGTATCGGCTAATGTCGCCCATTTAGTGTATTCCATACACATATCGCCTTCTAGGCTATCCAGCTTAGAGCGACCGACCCAAAACTCACATGGAATTAGGCTGGCCATTTCAATGGCTGCCAAAATCTCATCGACCGAATCTTGCTTAAATAAATCAAGGATGGAGTCTCCTACCTCGTCCAATTCGGCTGGTGAAAAGCTAATATCTTCCATCTCCTGGAGGCATATAGGAACCGGTTTGGGCCCTAATGCCTGGATCCTTTGTGCGACCTATGGAACCGTCTCGGCTAAAGATTCCTTCAGAATATTAGTCTCTTGTTGAGGTTCCTCTGTCAGGTTGTCACCAAGCTGTATATTCAGTTTTGGTTGGTCCAAAGCTTCTTCTTCATGCAACACTGTCTCTGAAGAGGCTGAGCCAAATGCCCGCTCGAGAGCCTCAACAACGGCAGACTCAGGAATTTTCTGCTTATCGACTGCCTCAGTGTGATACGTAAGGAAGAAATGTCTTCCTTCACGTTGAACTTAGCCACCCTCTGTTTAGCTATGGGTAGTGGTTCCTCACCTATCTGGGGCACGCTCAACTTCTCATCGACTGTCAGCCATGCTTGCCCCTCAAGCCTGCTCCTAAGGTCTGCAGGGTCCCTTTTGAATGTCGGGTACTGTTTGTGAGGTTCCCGAACAATGTGCTCTAGTTTATAAGTGCGGCCACGAACACTGCTTCTAGCTGGCTTCCTGTCCGTGTCCTCATAAATGTCATGTAACATGCCAAGCCGATTAAATACATATGTCCTAGTGACCCCCTCCTTACCGGTGGGCTTCTTTGAGACGCATATGGTTTTCATTCGTTGTTTCCTCTTGACGTCCATTGATTGATCTGGCTTGGCAAAGGATACCATAGATATCGGTATTGCAGGGAAGGGGTCAGTATCAACAGACATTTCAGCTATGCTTTTATCGGCTAGCTTGAACATGCCCTCCTTGATGCCATTTTGAATTGCCTTCCTAAAGACCACAAAATTAGAAGTAGCGTGGCTATATGAATTGTGCCACTTACAATACTTCTTATCATTGAGTTATTTGGCAGACGGAATCCTATGGCCATCAAGCAGCCGAATCTGTTTATCTATAAGCAGATGATCAAAGATCTGATCTGCCTTTGTAATATCAAACGAGTAACCGACCCTGTCATCAGTCGAACTCGTCACCTTGCCCTTCGTAGCTTTCAGGGCTGGGCAATAGTAAACCTTACCCCTGAATATCTCGGCTACCATTGCGTCTACCGTGTATTCGACTGACTCTGAGTCAAACTCATCTGGCTCAATAATTGATACCAAATGGGAACCTCGATTTCAGTTAACTCTTCTTTTCTCCTTCTCATGGATATACTGCTCTATTTGGCTAGCCTTCCCAGCTAACTAGCTTAAGTCAGAGCAGGACTGTCCCACTAATTTCTCCCTTAGCTGAGGATACAGGTTGTTGATTATCATGTGGGCGCATTCTGACTCAAGGAAGTGTACAGTGCATTTCCCCACCTTTCTTCTGAATCTCTCGATATAATCGGTAGCCTACTCATCAACATGTTGATTGAGATTATCAAATCAGTTACAGTGACTTGAGGTTAGGCCAATAAAATCTATCATGGAAACGAGGCTCCATGTCAGCCCAACTCAACATGGCGTCGGGGGTCAATGATGAGTACCAAGCAAATATTGTTCCGGTTAGAGAAATGGGGAAAAATTGCAACTTGTGATACTCGTTCTTGCCAACTTCACCATATTGGGTGGTAAATCTGCCGATGTTCTAAATGGTAGATTTGCCGCCATCACCCGAGAAGGTGGCGAAATCAGGCATTTTGAAGCCTCTTGGCAATGGTGCTACCCGATCTAAAAAATCAGGGTAGGGCTTCCTGTAAACAGACTTGTTCAAGGGTTTCAGTTGGATGCTAAAGGACTTCCTCATGGTATTTGCAATGGTTTCAGGGTTCATCATCTGTGACGTCCCCTGCCGATTCTCAACTGGAACTGGCTGGTAGGCGCTCTGAACTGGAGGCCTCAATTCTTCATCTTGTTGATCAGGGTTTTGAAAGTTGTAGGTATTATGCTGGCCATTACTAACAGGTAGGGTATATCCCCATTGCTGCTATTGGGCATAGCCACCAAAGCCTGCAACCTGAGCTTCTAGAACACCCAACGGAACTTGAGGATAAGGTGGAACAATATTCCATGTCTGCTCTCCTCGGACATCAGTCGTTCTTAGAAAGTTTGCATTTCCTGGATGGTATGAATTGGGTACCGGCTGTGACTATTGGAATGGTGTCCCGCTGTAGATAATGTCACCAGATAGCTTAGTAGGGCCATAGCTGGAGGCTATCGGCTGCCGATTCGGTTGGCCAACATTGGTCGCTTGTACCGTAGGGCCGTTAACATAAGAGTACGGCATAATAAGTGGCAAACCAAGGTGTCCATAAGCCTGAACAGGTCTCCGAGCCATATTGATCTGCACATACTGTAGACTCGCTTGGTCGAGTGGCACAGTTTGACCCCCAGCGTTTTGTGGCAACCATACAGTAGACTGGTTACCAAGTGACTAGGCTTGTGCTCCTAGGTGTGCTATCGGTTGTACCTGAGTAGGTAGTTACTAATACACATTCCACTGAGGAGCAACACCTAGAGTTACAGTTTTATGTCGCACAACGCCACTCATCAGAGTGATGGCAGAACTAGCCAAACCTTCTCCTGGATACAGTCGATTGGCTTCCAGTTCCCTCGCCTGCTGAACCTCTTTATGCACCATTGGCTTGACAATGTCAGCCTACTTTTTGGAAACTCGGTACATAATGTTGTGGATGCCTAAGTCAATCTGCAGTCTAATGAATGACGTGGTCATGACAGTTGGACCTTCAGGTTGACTAAGTTCAGCCACATCTTTGGTTGATGGAGGAAGTAAATGGGTATCAACCGATATAGGCATACCCGAAGAAGATGATGGCTCGTTGTTCTTTCTGGGAGGATTCTGTTTAGGATGTGGACTGGACTCTGGGTTCATTTACTTACCAGACCTCTGGCGCATACGCCAAGTGTGATCCTGACCTGGAGAATCAAACTTCGCTATGAGATCACCTATGGTCCCATTGAGCGTGCCAAATTTGTTCACGTCCAAAATGTTTACCGTTTTATCGGCTAACTAAATCGGATGATAAATTGATTCCTTAACTAAGCAATTTGGGCTGAAAGCGGAACTCTAACTTTCAGCAATGGGTTCCCAACTACTCCAGAAAGCGTTAGGATGGTGATTGAGTAAACTAAGTGGTAAGAAATATAAATATAGCTAGAGTGCAATAAAGGCAAAAAAGATAGAATGAAGATATGTAAAAATCAGTATTTTAATTGATTATGTGTGTGTTTTATTATGTGCAAGTGATCCTACATTTATACTATAAGAAATAAGACGTGATCCCCCTATGTTAATCACTAAATTACCCACTAAATCCACTAGCCAACTATGATGAGGTGCTGCCAATTTTTGCTCCTTGTTTTCCTCTTGCACGATCGACGACACTTCCTTCGAGATGTTGATGGTTTGTTTATGTTTCTTAGGGTCTATTAGGTGCTTTGACCTGGTCTTTGAGGCGTCCAAATATGTGTGGGTCCCAGTCATTCCTTGGAATTATACTTCGGCCATGTTACTGAGATAGTCGATGTAGCTTTTCTAGTCGAGGGTTATGACTAATAGATTCGGCTATGAGTCAATTCGGTTATCGGCTTAGAATTTTGTTGCATGCTTATTTTGAGATTTTCACTTTCGGCTGCCACTTGATTCGGCTAAACACTAAAAGTATTTTTGAGTATTAACAATTGCCCCCGTACATTAACTCGAGTGCAGCTGTTGAGTTGATGTAGTAAAAAAATGTCATCGTTTCGTGTGGCAGCCGCGGGTGTCATTTCAGTCACTTTTGCCCTAAATGCGCGTAATGATGAATTTCTCTGAATTCCTTTTAATCGAGGCGTCTCGGCTACCACAAATAAATTTTGACGCATTTCAACCGCATGTTGAAAGAGAGTAGTCCCGACACGTGTCAACCATATCTCCAAAAGGAAAAAGATTTAGGAGAGACGTTCCCCAAAGGTTTCTCATATACTTTTTCGGTCGTTCCCAAATTTCTTTTCTCCTCCAAAGAAACTCTATTTCATTAACTAGGAAACCGTGTTTTCATCTTTCTCTCTATCTCAGGGATCAGATAGAGTCGATTTGGCTGCTGGTGACCTAACTCCTACCTTTGCCTTCATCGATGAACAATTGGTTCTTGCCCCTTATGGTACATCTGAACATGGCGACTTCATTCTTTCTCGGCATCTTAACTCGATAAACTATGACCTTCCTATCACATGTGACCGTTGTCCGGCTAGCCTGCGTACCTGGCCGGCCAAGATTGCCATCTATTCGGGTTGGTTGGAACTAGTGAAGTCGGCCAGAGAGGCCGAATGAGACGCATGGGTCTTTATGACGCCATTGTGCTATCGGAGTTTGACCTCCCCTATAACATTGGTCTCGTATACGCTTTCCTTGGTTATTGGTAGACCACTGCCAATGCCTTTGTTTTGCCTTGGGGGATGATGACCCCCACACTGCTCAACGTGATGGCGATACTTGGCTTTTAGATACTGAGAGCCGAAGCGCCTGTCTTAGGCGATATAGATGTTGTTGATTTAGGCATCAAGGTTTCAAAGACTTCTTCCGGCTATGGCAGCTTTATGGCCAACAACATACTGAGCATCATGTTTTCCTATTTTTTGGTTCAGCCGATACTTTGTTTGCACAGGATCTTGTGCAGTCGTGAAGGAGCTGGAAATTTATGCGGCGCTAGCTGTTTCGGGGGAAGATGTCAGTTGGGCATCTCTCTTCCTGACTTATCTTTTTATGGCTCTTGGCGATGCCCAAACAAGGTTAAGGGACTCCAAAAATTTGGATACCTTAGTCGGTCCCATGTGGTTCCTTCAGATGTGGATCACCTTGTATTTCCCAGAGTATTCCTGATAATTTTGATGACCGCCATTTTCCATTAAACTCGTCGGTGCTAGCCGATACTCTTCGAAAAATATCCTTAGTGTCCCAGGACATATTTACTGCAGTCTCCACCTGCATGGTCTGTCTCGGGACCATTATACATATTGGCAATCGATCCTCGAGAGATGGGCCACCCCTGATTGGGTCTGTCTAGTAGCCGATGACGACATTACGTTCTTTCAGCGGAGAATTATGGCCTTCACATGGGGGCATATTCTAATGGCTAAGGATCTGTTGGGTGGCTTGAAGCCCACCTCTAGGAACAATAAGTTGACCACGGAGCCCTATCGACCGAACTTTGTGGCAAGGCAATTTGGTCTCACTCAACACGTACCATGGCTCCACCGCAGTATTGTTTGTTTAACCCAATGCTCCATTCTTGATGCAAAACAGGTGAGGGAGATAGTCGATCACAATCTTGAGAGGCTCGCCCTATTTGACTGGCAACCGTTTTCCCCCGAGAGCAAACACTATTGTTGCTTTTGATGATTGGTGGAACACGGCCAATGAGAAATTCTTCCAGTCTCCTTTAGATGTCTATTGTGATCGGCTGGTCTTATCAAGGAAGAAAAAGACCCAAGAAACTTCTAAATCGCGGGTGAAAGAGGCCCATTTGAAGACTGCTCCCTTTAAATCGACTAGACTTGTTGTCTCAAGGTCTTCCGTCATATTGCGGCAAATGAAGAGAAAAGGTAAATTGTTTTCTACATATTTGTCGGCCAAATTAATCTTGTGAAGTTTTTGCTAACATTTTCATGTGTTTTTCAGCAACTCAATCCCCCCCAATGTTTATCGATTTGGAGACCACTTCCAACAATGAATTCCCGCCACCCAGGAAATTTATTCCCAAGCAACCCAAACGAAGCGGAGGGGTTGTCATTCGAGATCATAATGATGAAGGCCCCCATAGAATCAGAGTTCCTATTTCAACCGAGGAAGGAGAGCAAATTGAGGTATATCCCTTGTCTAGCTTAAATACCTCCGTATCGGCTATCTTTCAATCTTCATGTTTTATATTTGCCCTTCAGGGTCCACAACTCATAAGACGCAGACGATCGCAGACAGCGTTCGGTGCCCCTCTTCATATTGGATTGTCCTCCTCGGCTCATGTTCCCATGTATCCGCATGATCCATTATCGGTTGTCCCCAAGGCCAAAAATTCACATGTCGAGGCAGCCGGAGATTTTTATATTGATGCAGCTGTAGATGTATATCATTTCTCTTATGCTTGGTCTTTCACGGTTTCCCAGCCCTTGCCTCTATTCTGAACCTGTCCAATTCATACATGAGATTACTGGAGATAATCCCCCGACTGAAGCTATCCGGCTGATGACTCAGAAGTGTCAGTCGAGATCGTCCCTGAAGACATGCTTCTGCAATATTTTGGATCAGTCGGTATTGCACCTGTACCATATTCGCCTGTTGGCATTCATTGGGAGTGAGTCAATGAGTCTCTTGCCAAGGGGATTCTGACTAGCAAAGAAGAGTTCCAGGCTTTGAGGGCTTCTATGTTCAGACTATCAAATGAAATAAGGAATTCTCCAATTTTTGGCAGCCACATATAATGACATGACCTTGGCTTTAAATGACTTATTTACTTTACACAAAACGGCCAAAGATAGTCATGATGAGACTGTCACTACTCTAAAACACTTGTGGTCTCTTCGGCAAGAGAAGAAACACATTCAGACTTTTTTCAATGAGGTAAATACAGAATGTCAGCCGAATGAATGACATGCAGGAGCAGCTGTCAAAACTGTGAGCCGAGTTAGAGAGGATCCAAGCGGAGATAAAGGCTATTACTCCGGCCATAGGAGCCTTGTAGTCGACTATTAAGGCCCAAGATTTTTCCCACTCTTCTTTGTTTCGGCAGGGCATTCATTTGGATAACAAGATCCAGGAACTCGGTAACCAACAGGTAGTCTGGGAATTGGATCAGAAAGCAGGTAGTGAACGACTGGTCCAATTGGAGAATGAGTGGACTGTGTGGAAAAACAGAATTGCTCAAGCAACGCCAACTGATATTTTTTCCGAAGTAGCATCCGGGGGAACTTATTCTTCAGTTATGGCTACTCCTTTGCCGGTTGATCCCGTTGCTCTGTTGTCATCCGACATCCTTATGGACTTGCAATCCAAAGGCATCGCTGCTTCTGTTACTCAAGAAGTATTACCAGCAGCTGAACATCAACCAGAGGACATTCTAGCTGCCGACACTCAATATTTTTCTGAGATCCCATCAGTGGTGATGGCTGAGCCTTTAATGGATGCGGAAAAGGGTGTATCCTGAAAAAGTAAAAGTAGATGCGGTAGTAGTCGTTAGTGCGGCTGAGGATGAGAATAAGACTGCGACAATCTAGGGTGACCAAGCAGCGGTAGATTCGACTATTTCTGATACCTATGTGACTGATGATATATCGCAACCCCTAGCTGGTGACATATCAACCAACTTGCCTTCTTAGTTTTATTGACCCCAAATCGAAGGGTCTGTTTTTTGTGACCAAGCAGCCGTGGATTCGGCTAATCCTGAGATTTTTGTAACTGATAATGTAGCTCAACCCACAGCTAGCGAAACGTCAACCAACTTGGCTTTCTAGTTTATTGACCCCAAATTTAAGGGTCTATTCTGTGACCATGCATCCGGTCTGTGGTTGTCGTTTACTCTTGCATTTCTCAAATTGAAGGGAAGTACTTTTACGTCTTTTTATGTGATAGTGACCAGGCCGCCGACCTGTGGCTATCACATATTCATGTATTCCACAAATCGAAGGGAATTAGTTTCTTTTGTGTGGCTAGGCAGCCGGTCTATCACGGTTTTTTACTCATGCACACCCCAAATTGAAGGGTAATACTTTTTTAAGTACTTGTCATTTATGTTTCTGTCAAGCTCTTCATCATGCATGTCTATTAGTCGGTACGCATTGCCAGAAATCCGTTGGCTTACTACGAAGGGTCCTTCCCAATTTGGTGACCATTTGCCGAATTTACGATCTTTCATTCCTAGCGGCAATACGGTTTTCCAAATCAAGTCCCCTTCGGCGAACCTCTTGGGCTTAACATACTTGTTATATGCTTTAGCCATTTTTCGTTTACCGGCTTCGATTCTTTCTAGGGCCATCAGTCGGTCTTCATCTAGCTGATCTAACTCTATTAGCATGGCCTGCTGATATTTTTCCAAGCTTAAAGAATTCTGTTTGGCCACCCGTAATGACTTAACATTAATTTCCAGGGGTAACACTGCATCTTTACCATAGGTTAGCCGATACGGTGTTGTCCCCTAGACTTAGAGTTTTTTATTCATCCAAAGTGAGATGCCACACTGTCAGTCTATCCTCCACATTTTTACTAATTATGTTCACAATAAGCTTGTTAGCTGCCTCGGCTTGTCCGTTCGCTTGTGCATAATAAGGCGAAGATGTGATCATCTTGATCCCAAACTTCTCAGTAAAGGATGCCACTTTAGAACCAATGAACATCGTCCCTTGATCAGTTGTAATCGTCTCATGAAACCATATCTATATATGATCTGATGTTGGATAAAATGAATGACATATGTCTGATGAACCCTCTTCATTGGTTGTGCATCTACCCATTTAGTGACGTAATCGATAACCACAATAATAAAGTTATGTCATTTAGCCGATTGTGGATGAATCTTCCCGATAAGGTCTATAGCCCATCCTCTAAAAGGTCAGGGCTTCACGATCGGGTGCAACACCTCGGCTGGTACCCGTTGGATTGGTCCATGTCTCTTACACTCTTCATAACCTTTTGCGTATTGAAAGCAATCGGCCGTGATGGTAGGCCAATAATAGCCATGACGATAAATCAACTACTTCATTTTTGGCCCGGCTCTGTGTGATCCACAGATTCCTTCATGAACTTCTCCCATGACTCTTAAGACCACTACCTTATCAATGTACTTGAGTAGCACCACATTTACGCTCCTCTTGTAAAGATCATTATCAATGAGCACATACTTCAAGGCCCTCATCTTAACCTTAAGGTCCTTGCATGTGGAAGGATATTTTAAGTAGCCGATTAATACCTGCTTCCACGAGTAGATCTGGTCCATAGCTAACGCTTCGACTGACAACTCATCATACTCTAGAGTGAGTAGAGACTTCCTAAAGTCGAAAGCTTCTTGAGCTAAGTCGTTAGCCTCAACATTCATGCCTCTAGGAACATAACTTAGCGTAGACGATGCGAACCTACTAAGTAACACACTAGCCATTTCATAACGGGCCAACAAATTTGGATATTTGCAGTTATATTCCCCAGCCAACTTCTTAATAACCAATTGAGAGTCTTCATGAATCTTGATGCACTTTGCTTTCATGGAAACTAGGAGTTTGAGTCCTATGATGAGAGCATCGTATTCAGCTTGGTTATTTTTCAAGTCAGAATCTAACCGATAAGTGAACCTCCACGTTTCATCTCTAGGATCGGTTATCATTATTCCGGCTCTGACTCACTTCTGGGTTCTTACCCATCAAAAGTTAGCATCCAAGGGACGACGTCCATACATGAACAGAGGGGACGCATGGGTCTTCCACATCTACACAAGGGTGGTCTGTCAAGAAATCGGCTACCGCCTGACCTTTGACAGCCTTAAGTGACCTATACTCGAGAGAAAACGCAGTGAGCTTGATTGTCCATTTCATTAGTCGTCCTTTCAAAACAGGTTTATTCAATAAGTACCGGGCGATGTCAATCTTGCACAAAATGTGAACCACATGTGGCATTAAATAATGTTTAAGTTTTGTACAAGCATAGAATAAGGACAAACAAAGTTTCTTTATATGTGTATATCTAGTTTCTGCTCCATTGAGCATTCGGCTAAGATAGTAAACTGCCCTTTCGGTTCTATCATCGGCATCTTGTGCTAACAAGCAGCCTATAGACAAATCTGCAGCCGAGATGTACAATTTCAATGGTATCCTGGCATGGGAGGTACCAGCATGGGAGGAGTTGCCAAGGCCTTTTTAATTTGGTCAAATGTTTTTTGCTGTTCTAGGCCCCATACTAGATCTTCTGACCCTTTAAGGCTAAACAAATGTGAGAAAACTTCATTTTGCCAGCTGAATTAGATATGAACCGCCTTAGGAAGTTTATCTTCCCTAGCAGGCTTTGTAACTCCTTCTTTGTTATGGGTGGTGCCGACTCCATTACTGCCCGGGCTTTGTTCTGATCTATCTCAATACCTTTCTTATGTACCAAGAAGCCAAGGATGTTGCCAGCCGATACTCCGAACATGCACTTGGCAGGATTCATTTTAAGATTATGAATCCACATTCTTTTTAGTGCTTGTTCCATATCGGTTAAATGATCTTTGAAGTCCTTAGACCTAACCATCGCATCATCAATGTAGACCTCCACAGTCTTGCCGATCAAATCATGGAAGATGGTGTTCATTACCCTCTGATAAGTAGCACCAACATTCTTCAGACCGAATAACATAACTACTCACTCGTGAATGCCCAAGGCTCATGGACACCTAAAAGCAGTCTTGTGAGTATCCTTCTCAGCTATTGCTATCTGATTATAGCCGGAGTATCCATCCATGAATGTCGGCACACCGTTAGCGGCCGCCGAATCGACTAGCATATCGGCTATGGGCATGACGTATTCATCTTTGGGTGTGGCTAGATTTAGGTTCATGTAATCAATACATACCCGAACATTGCCATTATTCTTCTTGACTGGCACAATGTTTGCCAACCATTCCATATACCTAACCGTTCTGATAAACTCGACCTTCAGTAGTTGTTCAATCTCAGCTTTAATTTGAGGCATCAGTTGAGGGTGATATCTCCTGGGTGGTTGTTTATGAGGTGCGAAACCCTCATTAATTGGAAATATATGCTCTGCCAGAGTACGTGCCAACCTAGGCATCTCATGATAATCTCATGCGCAGTAGTCCTTATACTGCAGTAGAAGAGTCGTTATGCTTTATTTATCCTCATCATTCAGCAAGCCACTAATATGTGTTAGCCGAGGGACTTCCTCAGTACCCAAGTTGATATCTTCTAAGAGATCCTGAGATTCAAAACTAGGCATAGCCCCTCCAAGGATGGAGTCTCCTACCTCGTCTAATTCAGCTGTGAAGTCACATGCCGATTCTCAACTGGAACCGGCTGGTAGGCATTCTAAACTAGAGGCCTCCATTCTGTACCATGTTGAGCAGGGTTTTGAAAGTTGTAGGTATTCTGCTGGCTATTACCAATAGGTGGGGTATATCCCCATTGCTATTGTTGGGCATAGCCACCAAAGCCTGCAACCTGAGCTCCTGGAACAACTGACAGAGCATGAGGATAAGGTGGAACAGTGTTCCATGTCTGCTCTCCCCGGGCATCAGCCGTTCTTAAAAAGTTTGTGCTTCCTGGATGGTATGGATTGGGTACCGACTGTGACTGCTGGAATGGTGTCCCGCTGTAGATAGCGTCACCAGATAGCCGAGCAGGGTCATAGCCAGGGCCCACCGGCTGCCAATTCGGCTGGCCAATATTGGTCGCCTGCACCATACGACCATTTGCAGGAGCGTATGACATATCAAGTTGTCCAGATGCCTGAACTGGTCTCCGAGCCAACCCATACTGCAGACTCGCTTGGTCGAGTGGTACATTTTGCCCACCAGCGTTTGGTGGCAACAATATAGTAGACTGGTTACCAAGTGACTGGGCTTGTGATCCTAGGTGTGCCATCGGTTGTACCTGAGTAGGTACTAACTAATACACATTCGACTAAGGAGCAACATCTGGAGTTACAGTTGCATGTCGCACAGCGCCACTCGTCAAAGTGATGGCAGAACTAGCCGAACCTTCTCCTGGATGCAGTCGATTGTCTTCCAGTTCCCTTGCCTGTTGAACCTCATTATACACCATTGGCTTGACAATGTCAGCCAACTGTTTGGAAATCTGGTACATAATGTCGTGGATGCCTAAGTCAATTTGCAGTCTAATGAATGACGTGGTCATGACAGTTGGACCTTCAGGTTGACTAAGTTCACCCACAGCTTGGGTTGATGGAGGAAGTGGAGGGGTATCAACCGATGTAGGAATACCCGAAGAAAGTTGTGGCTCGTTGTTCCTTATGGGAGTATTCTGTTTAGGGTGTGGACTGGACTCTGGTTTCTTTTTCTTACCAGACCTTAGGCGCATACGCCATGCGTGATCCTAACCTGAAGAATCAAACTTTGCTATGAGTTCACCTATGGTCCCACTGGGCGTGCCAAATTTGTTCCCGTCCGAAATGTTTGCCATTTTATCGGTTGACGAAATCAGATGATAAATTGATTCCTTAACTAAGAAATTTGGGCTGGAAGCGGAACTCTAACTTCCAGCAATGGGTTCCCCAACTACTCCTGAAAGCGTTATGATGGTGATTGAGTAAACTAAGTGGTAAGAAACATAAATATAGCTAGAGTGC
This sequence comes from Anisodus tanguticus, assembly GCA_034509755.1. Lineage (NCBI taxonomy): Eukaryota > Viridiplantae > Streptophyta > Magnoliopsida > Solanales > Solanaceae > Anisodus > Anisodus tanguticus. Next base: position 10,769,524 of record CM067560.1, read on the forward strand.
AATAAAGGCGATAAAGATAGAATGAAGATATGTAAAAACCAGTATTTTGATTGATTATGTGTGTGTTTTATTCTGTACAAGTGATCCTACATTTATACTACAAGAAAAAAGACGTGATCCCCCTATGCTAGCCACTAAAATACCCACTAAATCCACTAGCCAACTATGAGGAGGTGGTGCCGATTTTTGCTCCTTGTTTTCCTCTTGCACGACCGACGACACTTCATTCTAGCTATTGATGGTTTGTTTTTGTTTTCTTGGGGTCTACAAGGTACTTTGAGGTGTCCAAATATGTGTGGGTCCCAGTCATTCCTTGGAATTATGCTTCGGCCAGGTTACTGAGATAGCCGATGGAGCTTTTCTCGCCGAGGGCTAGGACTAATAGATGCGGCTACAAGTCAATTCAGTTATCGGCTTAGAATTTTATTGCATGCTTATTTTGAGATTTCCACCTTCGGCTGCCACTTGATTCGGCTAAACACTAAAAGTATTTTTTAGTGTTAACACTTGGAATCAATATACTTGTCTTCAATAAGAAACCCACAAAATCAAATACAACATGACGTTGAACATTCATTCTTCAACCCCGCAATTGTGGACATGATTGAACTTTATAACTTTAAATGTACTTATTTCGTTTAATCTTGGAGAGACAAATACCAAGAATACTTTTCTTTTACGCATACCAAGCAATATCTATTCACAACAAAACATTATATAGTGTATATGTAACTAATGTTTTATCATTTTATGCACATATTCATTTATATTGTATAAAACATATTCAAGAATTTCCAAGTAACTATACGTAAATGCACATTTTAACATATCTACGGTAGACTATATATGCAACTAAGTTTCTGCAAGTTCAATGTAAATATATTACGACATTACACAGAGAAGGTATACCTTTTTGTACATGAACTGTGCACTCCGAATTGATTTTTTTTCCATATTGTGTAGTATTTTATAATAATGAGAAGAGTGTATTTGTCATGGTATAATTGGCCTTCCTCAATATTTTGATGTAACAGACTTCAAATTATATCATTTAGAGCAGATTAATGAACGCCATCGAAGTCTTCTCCATTTTCCAGTATATATGGTATATTATTGTTTTGTAAGTTACAACCCATGTAAAGACATCAACAACAACAACATATCCAGTGAAATCAACACCGTGGAGTTTGGGAAGGATAAATTGTACATAGACCATACCTCCACCTTGGAGTGTAAAGACATCATAAAACTTTTTTCATTAGAAAATTTATTTTCAATTGTGCTTTTCTTGAACATCATGCATAAGATATATGAAGTGATTAATTTATATTTCAACTTCAAATTAACGTACAATTGTACACACATATAATTCGATATAGTAAATTGGAGGATACCTTTCTTGAATTATGGACATGCTTTCAATCAACTTTCTACACGTATCGCTTTTATTCTGGTTTGATATTATCGTGATCAACTCTTCAAAATTGATGCTTGAATTGATTAAAATCCCATTTGCATTAAATTTATGAATCCTCGATCGATTTGGCACACCCCATTGTATTGAATCAATTTTTGTATATTCATCATGTACATGAATTAGGAGAAGACGGTAGAGTATACCAAGAAGATGAAGAGTCCGTTTAGATGGGCTTATGACTTTTGATTTATAAGTCATAAGTTATGACTTTTGACTTATTTTTGTTATTTTAGCTTAAAAATAAATGTTTAAAAATACTTTTTTATTTTACCCAAACATCACCAAAAGTGCTTATAAGCCATTTTAGCTTAGAAACACTTAAAATAAGCCGATCAAAACATGGTTGAAGTATAGCAAATTGTGTGGTTTGAGTATTCATAGCTTATGTTAATGGGATATTTTTTAGCGTTTGATGACAATATTTTCTTATACTAAATTATCATATTGTAGATTCTGTAATTTAGAAAATACTAGTTGTAGATTATATAATTTAATATATATTTGCTACTAATTGAAAGTTCATTTTTGTGGCTCTCATGAAAAGTAAGCTTTCTCATATATTTTTTCAAACAAAGCCCCAACTCCTCAAGACATCAAATCCACCTCCCTTCGCCGCCGCCACCGCCGCCACCGCCGCCACCGCCGCCACCGCCGCCGCCGCCGCCGCCGCCGCCACGTGGCCGTTATTCTCCGGTAAGACCCGATACTCTCCATGGATCTTCCTCCCTACCACCACCACCACCACCACCAACACCACCACAGGTATGTTCAACGCCCTCCAAACATCTCTCATAACCCTAATTTCTTCCACCAACACCACCACCTCCCTCCTCCACCACCGCCGCCGCAACGGCCACCCCCACCACCACCTATCCCCAATCTCCCTCCACCACCACCTCACCACCACCACATCTCTCACCAATTCTCTTTTCCTTCAGAAAACCCTAGATTCTACGATTATCCCCAAATTAATCGATCTTTTCCCCATAGGGTTTCATCTAATCAACCCTTATATTATCATAACCCTCCCCCTCCTCCTCCTAGGTTTATTGTGGATGATTTTAATCGTAGTAGTACTGTAAATGATAATCAAGAACCTGTTGTTTGGGTTAGGAGAGAAAATGTGGAATTCAATTATGATAATGACAAAAGGTACCGTCTTGAGAGGTGTAGAATGGATATAGACGTAAACTCCTCATCATCGAGGGATTTTAGGCCGAGTCAAGGGAATTATGATGATAATAGGTATGAAGGTGAGAGATGGGAACATGGTGGTAATGTTGTTAATGGTAATGATAGGTTTAGCAATAGGTTAAGAGTGGACAAGGAGGAAATTCATAGGTCGCCGCAGAAGAAGAGCGCATTACTCAGGATTCAATGTGGGAAAGCTAATAATAGTAGTAGTAGAAATCAGGACAATGAGTTGAGTTCTGGTGGGGTAAGGGGAAAACAGCAAGATGTGTTTGAGAGGTTAGAGAGAAGGGGGGTTGAGGGAAGAGAGGAAAGGCAGATGGAGCTTAATGTTTCGTTTAAATCTAATGCTCTTGTGGCTAAGGCTATTATGACCCCGTCAAGCCCAGCCATTGTTGACGTCTCAGACAGAAGAGAAACATCACCTAGAAGTAAGAAGATTAGGAAAGTGAATAACTCTGGTTCTCCAATGAAGAGAATTGGGGGTGATTTGGGAAAGGTTGATGGTTCAGCAAATGATTTTGGTCGCCGAGCGAGTAGTTCTAACAAGGAGTCTAAATGTTTGGCAGATAAAATTACGGTTTCTACAGGTGGAAGTTCATCTAATAGCAATTTGGAATCTAAGAAGGATTCAAGACATTTGGCAGATAAAATTGCAGATTCTTCTGGTGGTGGACGTGCATCTAATGGTACTTTGAATTCCAACAAGAAGTCTAAAATTTTGCCTTTTTTCATAGTTAGAAAAAAGAAGGAAGTGACTAAGAAGAAAGTCACAACCCCTATCAAAGTTGGTGTTGACCCTGGTAATGCCATTGATTCACGTAAGCAGGATGAGAATTTTGTAGAATTGGTAGAGAGAACTACATCTGATGGTATGCCTACACTTGAGGATGTCAATGTGAAACTTCCTTCAGATGAAGTAGTTAGCAAACTAGAAAAACCTTCAAAACTGGCTGCTGTTAGTAAAGATGAGTCCGCAGAGCAGTCTAATTCTGATGGGAAGAAATATAGTCCAGCTGAAGTCTTGGTTTCTTCAAGCGTGGACTCTGAAATTAATGACGTTGCTGATTATACCAGCAGATCAGTTCAGAGTGTCCCTTCCATGTTGAATTCTGAGACATGTATGATTGAAGTACCAAACAAACCTACTAGTTTTGATGCGGATAATACTGGTAATGTTGGAGGGCATTCTGAGGATGAGCTCCGAGTGTCCGAAGATGGTCCTATTAAAGAATCTTCTGAGGCCATGGCTTGTGTAGAAAGAAATGGTGATGTTGTCTTGTCATGCCTAAATGGGAGAAAATTTCACAAGGATGAAGTATCTTCGTCAACTAAAGATACATATATCTCTGCTGATTCTGACTTGGGGTTTTCTGATGAGAAGAAAAATACAGATGCTGCTATAGGATCCTTTGAAGCAGGTTCCTTGGAGCCATCTAATGACCCCAACATTGTACCTCTGTTGACTAATATTGAGAAGGGACTTCGAGAGAGTTTCTTGGATGGAAATGACAGTAGTTTTAATTCTGATGAGACTGGGAGAATTGCGGTTGTCAATGATTTGCAAACTGTAGAGTTCTCGAGTAATAGTGATCCAAGTTCTGGTACTTCTGGCGGTAGTTTTGACTCATATGTTGATATAGTCTCATTATCACCCAAGATGAGACGTATTAATGGATCTGACAATACAGTGGTTTCTGTTGGAGACAATATTAGGGTTATTGTGGATGATGACTGTTTACCTAAGGTCACAAGGAAGAGGAAGATTACGGATGACGAGTCTGTTTTGCCCACTACGAAGATAAGTAAGACAGAGGAAGGTGAGGTTAGTTCTTTGCTATGCCAAGGTAAAATCAGTTGTTTGAGAGAAGATCATGCCTCTAGAGAAGATATCACAGTTTCTGGTAATGGGACTGATTCACTAAAGGAGGATCGTTCACATGGAGGGCCTTCAGAAGTGGAGCTGTCACTTCAGGATTGTTTTAAAGATGGTTCCAATTCATGTTCTACCAAGAGTCCCAAGAAAAGGGAAGTTTCTTTGCCAGCAAAGGTTGAATCTGTTCCCTCTTTTACCACCTATGAGGAACCTTCTAGCAGGCCAATTACAGTGCCTTTGATCAATGATGTTTCCGCGACTGAATTAGAATCTCGAAATGCATTATCTATTGTAAGTGATGGTCCACCAGCTCGTCCTTCAGTCATAATGCCTGAGAACAGTACTGCCGAGGTTGTAGGTCAGGCTGAGCCATTTGATGATGACTTGATGGATCACTTTTCAGATGTTCAGCAGGTTGTTGCTCACAATTCCCAACTGGGAGCTGTGGGACAAGAAACTACAACTTCAGCTGTATCCGTTGGGACGCTAAGAATGACTGATAGAGTAAGTGAGGACGAAGGTTCCTCTCTTGGAATAGATCAAAAGTTGGCCCCAGAAGGTCGTGAAAGCCGTAATTATCTGCTTGACAAGGATGACATGCCTTTATTGGCAGATAATCTCTCTTTATTTGCCAACAAAGTAAGTGTCAGAAGTATGGAATCTGTGCCCGTTATGTCACCGCTGGAGTCATTTCATGAAGACTTACCTAATAATTCAGTATCCAAGGAACCTAATTATAAGTCATCAATGTCCAGTGAAATTGTTATTGAAAAAACCCAAAATGTCGATGAAAATTCCGTAACTGTTTATGACCACGTCTCTTCTTCAGTGAAGACATCATCAGATACTTCTGAGTTTGGTAGAAGTTCAGATCATAAGGTTGGTGGCAATACTGTGCCATTATCATCACAGAATACTGTAAAGTCCACCAATAATGTGATTTCACAGAGCTGGAAACCAAATTTGCGTGCAAACCAGCAAAATCCTGCTGGTCCTAGAGTTTTCTCTGTTCGCCCATCGAGTTTTATCACTTCAAGGAATGTGCCCATTTCGAAGAAGCCACTGACATGGCATAGAACTGGTAATAGCTCTCCCTCTGTTCCCCAGATGAACTCCCTACCTCCACAAAGCCATTTAGCTAAGGACATTGCGAAAGTCAGCTCTTACATTCGCAAGGGTAACAGTCTCGTCAGAAATCCTTCTCCTGTTGGTTCCCTTTCCAAAGGATACCATGCTCCAAGTTCTTCAGTTTACCAGTTGAACTCTTGTGATGTGAATGACCTGAAGAGAAAATCTGAGAATAGGACTGAGATAACTGATTCACCCAGCTGCAGGGGAACTCCAGAAGTAAATGCTCCTTCAGAGAGACCCAAAACCCCGCCACAAAGCGAACCATTTAGTTGCATTACATTGAAGTCTACATCTTTGCCAGTGGTAGATCATCCTGGAAATGGTAGTATTGCTACAAACTCAGATCCTTTGGAAGTTACCGAAAATATTTTGGCGCTGAAGCCTTCGGAGCATCCTTCAACATCTTCTGCACTTCCTGAATGTCAAATTGGTTTGGGAGGCAATTCTGAAAGCCGGAACACATTAGACGAAGGCAGTTCCAGAAAGAATATAGTTTATGTGAAGCAAAGATCAAATCAGTTAGTTGCAGCTTCAGATAAGACCCAGACTTCATCCGATGGCTACTATAAGAGGAGAAAGAATCAACTGATTCGTGCATCTAGCAATAATCATATGAAGCAAAGAGTTGCCACGACAAAGAGTATAGTTCCCTTCCAAAAAGGTATGTAAAGGCTGAGTGGTAAGGATGTATTTTTAAACACAATTTATAGTATTTGGCTCTGTTGGTAGTTGCATGATCCAACTTCTGCTTCATCTGCTTGCTTTCGCCAACTTTCATGTTATAGGCTTTTTGTCGCTGAAATCATAATTACGCATATGCATTATGGCAATTATATTAATTTAGCATGGGGTGGATTCTTTCATGTTTTAGGCTTTTATTACTGAAATCATAATTAAGCATATGCATTAAGGCAATTATATTAATTTAGCATGGGGTGGATTTTCGTTGAATTTGAATTGAGAAATAGGATTCAGGGATAAAGAGTAAGTTAGAATAACAAACCATGGTTAAGTCCAGTCGACCTTCATTTAAATTCAAGCAATGTTTAGTTGGTGTTTTTGTATTGGGACGAAATAGACCTGGATAGAGTGAAATGGATACAATGAATTCATATAGCTGACATGTCTAGTTGATCATTAAGTTACATATGTTTCTCATTGTACACACATTTCATTTTCAATGCAATGAACCAAACATTTGCCAAAAAAAAGTACACTTAATAATCCAAGATTTATTAATCCCAATTGTTAGAATAGGAATATGAATATGATTTGTTTATATTATCCTACATGGAAAAGGATTGAGATGTAATATCTATAAATAGGGCTCAATGTAATAATGTAGATACACAATTCAATAATATATTTTTCTCTCTCATGATCTCTCACATGGTATAGAGCATTAGTGAGGAAATATCCGCTGTGCAATATTCCAACGAAGTACCCTATTTTCCGGCGACACACACCACTGCACGACATTCTGATCACTTTTCGGTGTGCTGTGCATATACTAGTATCACCAACAGGATCGGAACCCTCGTGCGACCCACCCTGAAATTTTCGCTGTCGTTGGGTCACACACGCGTTCTCACGCGCTACTCAAAGCCACTGGTCGCCGTCGCTACGCGCCTACGAGTACGGTGGTTTTCGACCACTTTTTTCGGCAGATTTTTTCACAGTTGGCTCGTCTCTCCATTCCGAGCCTACCCATCCAATTTGTTCCTAATTCCGACCACCTTTAGTTTTTTCCGGCAAGTTTCCGGTGACTGTTTGCTGCAGCTTTTGGATCACGGTTTCTAAGCATCATCAACCTCTTTTGGTCAGATTTTTTAAACCATGTCTCTCAGATTTGATGTTTTTAATTCCAAAAATACGGGAATTGAAACATCAAGCCCTATGATTACTTCTGAACCATTAATGTGAAGTTCAAACTATTTAGCTTGGGCTTTCTCGGTTGAGTAGTGGTGCAAGGGTCAAGGTGTTCAGATCACTTAACGCAAAAGACTATTGTGATTAATGAAAAAGCAGAGGCTAGTGAGACAGAAAAGGCCAAAGCACAGTGGGAGAAGGTTGACACTCAATTATGTAGTCTCATGTGGTGATCTATTGCTCCCAAGTTGATGCCCTTGTTTCGTTGCTTCCAGACATGTTATTCAGTTTGGGTAAAGGCTCACGTTTTATACAGTAATGACATATCTCGATTTTATGATGTGTTATCTCGGATGACCAACTTAAAGTAATAGGAATCAGATATGTCTACTTACTTGGGACAGGTACATGCAGTCATGGAGAAATTTGAGCAGTTGATGCTAGTCACTACGAACGTTGAGAAACAACAAGAGCAAAGACATTGTTTCTAATTCTTACACTTACTAGACTTCCTACTGACCTTTATTCGGTGCGTGATTAGATTTTGGCTAGTCCTACTGTTCCTACAATTAATGAACTATTTTTTCGTTTGCTACATCTTGCTGCGCCTCCTAATCACACAATGGTTCTATCACCAACTGTTGACTCCTCTGTTCTCGCATCTCAAACCATAGAGAATCGAACATTACAGTCTATGGATAATCAACGAGGAGGTCATTTTGGAAAATCTCGAACTAAGTGTAGTTATTGTCATAAGTTTGGACACACTCGCAAGGTATGTCGTGCTCTATATGGTCCACTACCCAATGATGTTCAGTGTAGTCATTGTCATAAGTTTAGTCACACTCGTGACGTATGTCGTGTTCTGCATGGTCAACCACCCAACAATGCTCATGTTGCTCAAACTGACACTAGAAAGATCGCGGCTTTTATATGAAGGAGAATAATGAGTACCTTCGGTATCGAGCAAGTAAGCAGACGTCAGCCTAATACTTATGTTGATGGTAATTCCTTCGCTTGTGTTTCATAGTCTAGTATCCCTCCATCGTGGGTCGTTGACTCAGGCGCTTCTGATCATATTTCTGGTAACAAATCACTTATGTCAAATATTTTTTATTCACAGTCCCTTCATTCGATTACTTTAGCCAATGGGATCCAAACAAAACAAAAAAGGGTTGGATAAGTTAATCCCTTATATTGTCACTTTAAACTTCATTCTTTATGTCCCTGGTTGTCCTTTTAATCTTGCATCTGTCAGTCGTTTGACACGTGCCCTAAATTGTGCCATAATATTTCTTGATGATTCTTTTGTTATGCAAGATCGCAGTACGAGACAAGTGATTGGTGCAAGATATGAATCACAAGGTCTCTACTATCTTACCTTTCCTAATTTCTCCACATCATGCTCTATTACAGATTCTCCAGACTTAATCCATAAACGATTAGGACATTCGAGTCTGTTCAAGCTGTAAAAGATGGTGCCTAGTTTGTCTAGTCTGTCCAAATTAGATTGTGAGTCGTGTCAACTTGGGAAACACACTCGCACTACCTTTCCACGTAGTGCTGAGAGTCGTGCAGAGTTTATTTTTTCAATAGTTTATTCTGATATTTGGGGTCCTTGTAGAGTCTGTTCACCTTTAGGATTTCGTGAAATACAAAATCAATTTGGTGTTTTGATTCATACTTTTCGTAGTGATAATGCCTTAGATACAAATCCTTCTAGTTTCAGCAGTTTATGACTCACCAAAGAATTATTCATAAAACATCTTGTTCGTACACTCCTCTGCAAAACAGGGTAGCAGAAAGAAAGAATAAGCATCTCATTGAGACTGCTCGCACTCTTCTCATTGAATCCCATGTTCCGCTGCGTTTTTTTGGGGCGATGCAGTCCTCACAGCTTGTCATTTAATTAATCGAATGTCCTCATCTTCTATTCAGAATCAGATTCCATATTCCATAGTATATCCTCAGTCATCTCTATACTCTCTTCCTCATCGTGTTTTTGGGAGCACATGTTTTGTGCATAACCTAGCTCTGGGGATAGATAAATTAGCCCCTCGCTCTGATAAATGTGTCTTTCTTGGTTATTCTCGAGTTCAAAAGGGGTATCATTGCTTCTCACCTTATCTCCGTCGATAACTTATGTTTGCCGATGTTATATTTTTGAGTCTCAACCTTACTTTAGGTCTCCTTCTGATCATCCCGATATCTCTGAGGTCTTATCTATACCTCAAGTTTTACCTACACCGGCCTTTGAGTAATCTACAATCACTTCCAAATCTTCCGTCACAGTGCCACCGTTTCTGACTTATCATCGTCAACCGCGTCCACCCTCAGACCCAACATCAGGTCCAAATATCTCATGTCATGCGTCAGACCCTGCACCTATTGCGGACTTGTCTCCTCCTGATCAGCCGATTGCACTTCGAAAAAGTAAAAGGTCCACTCGTAATACTAACCCACATTATACCCTTTTAAGTTATTATCGTCTATCATCATCCCATTATGCCTTTGTATCATCATTGTCCTCTGTCTCCATTCCTAAGTCTACAGGTTCTCATCCCGGATGGCGACATGCTATGATTGTCTGCTTTACACACGAGTGGTACTTAAGAGCTTGTTCCTCTCCCTTCAAGTAAATCTGCTGTTGGTTGTCATTGAGTTTATGCAGTCAAAGTTGGTCTGGATGGCAGCTTAAGGCTCGCCTTGTTGTGAAGGGTATACACATATATTTGGGCTTGATTACAGTGACACTTTCTGTCCCGTGGCTAAAATAGCATCTGTTCGTCTTTTTCTATCCATGACTGTTGTCCGTCATTGACCTTCATCAGTTTGACATTAAGAATGCTTTCCTCCATGGTGATCTTGAAGAGGAAGTTTATATGGAGCAACCACTCGGTTTTATTGCTCAGGGGGAGTCTAATCTGGTGTGTCGATTGCGTCAGTCACTTTATGATTTGAAACAGTTTCCTCGAGCCTAGTTTGGTAAATTCAGCACAGTAATTCATGAGTTTGGTATGACTCGCAGTGAAGCAGATCATTTTGTGTTTTATCGACATTCTACTCCAGATATGAGTATTTATTTGGTGGTTTATGTTGACGATATCATTATAACCGGCAATGATCAAGATGATATTACTAATTTAAAGCAACATCTCTTTCAACATTTTCAGACTAAGGATCTCGACAGATTGAAGTATTTTCTAGGTATTGAGGTTGCCCAATCCACGTCAAGTATTGTTATTTCGCAACACAAGTATGCCTTAGACATTCCCGATGAGACAGGAATGATGGGATGTAAACCCATTGACCCTCCTATGGTTTCGAATGCTAAACTCTTGGCAGGACAGGGGGAGCCACTCAGTGATCTTGGAAGATATAGGCGGTTGGTTGGCAAGTTGAATTATCTCACAGTGACTAGACCTGACATTTCGTTTTCTGTGAGTGTTGTAAGTCAGTTTATGAATTCTCCCTGTGATAGTCATTGGGATGTAGTTATCCGCATTCTGCGATATATTAAGTTAGTCCCAGGTAAAAGACTGCTTTTCGAAGATTGAGGCCATGGGCAGATCGTTGGATATAGAGACGCTGATTATGCTGGATCACTTTCTGATAGATGTTCTACATTCGGATATTGTGTGTTAATAGGTGGTAATTTGGTATCCTGAAAGAGTAAGAAACAGAGTGTCGTTGCTTGATCTAGTGCTGAATCAGAATATCGAGCAATGACTGCAACAACTTGTGAGCTAGTTTGGATTAAGCAGTTGCTCAGAGAACTAAAATTTGGAGAAATCAGTCAAATGGAACTTGTGTGTGATAACAAAGCGGGCCTTCATATTGCATCAAATCCGGTATTTCATGAGAGGACTAAGCACATTGAGATTGATTGTCACTTTGTTAGGGAAGAGATACCCTCCGAAGATATTGTTACTAAATTTGTAAAGTCGAGTGATCAGCTTGCGGATATTTTCACCAAGTCACTCAGTCGTCCTCGTATTAGATACATATGTAACAAGCTCGGTACATATGACTTATATGCACCAGCTCGAGGGGAGTATTAGAATATGAATATGATTTGTATATAGTATCCTACATGGAAAATGATTGAGATGTAATATCTATAAATAGGGCTCAATGTAATAATGTAGATACACAATTCAATAATATATTTTTCTCCCGTAATCTCACACCAGTATTACAAACCATGCATTATAACACCGTCAACAGCCCGTTAAGGAATAGGATTAGTGGAACTGATGATTGGAATATTACCAAAGATCCAGTTCTGTAATTCAGTATTACCTATTTTTGTCAGTGTGTGTTTAATTAAATCAAAGCTACTTCACGACTGGTTCACGCTTTTTTATTCAAGCACACGATATACTTGTTTTCGCCTAGAACGCCACCATTTTTATAAGTTAATGCCAATTTTATCACTAATTATACAAGGTTTAACTAAATTACCTTTTCCAGGTTTAGCCAAGACCTCTAAATTCTCAAAGTTCTCATTGGTCTGGAAATTAGGTGATACTCAGTCATCAAGGAAATATGGTGGCACTGTAGAGTATGAGAAACTTTGGCCTTACTTATTTCCGTGGAAAAGAGCTAGCTATCGGAGGAGTTTCCTGAGTTCCTCTCCAAGTAACAGTTCCTCTATTATCAGGTGAGGGATCATCACATGCTCATTCATTTCTTTCTGGTGTCAGACTTCATACCTAAAGTATGTTTTCTTTTAGAAGGAAGCTACTGCTCTCAAAAAAGCGGGAGACAATTTACACAAGGTCAATTCATGGACTCTCTTTACGAAGATCTAAGGTGTTAAGTGTCTCTGGCTCTAGTCTAAAGTGGTCAAAATCTATTGAGCAAAGGTCAAAGAAGGCTGCTGAGGTTTGTCCAACTTACTCAGGTTTATTTTGGGGTTGTAACACTTTGCAAGTGGATGTAGGAATTTTGAGTTGTAAAGTGAGGCCTTTTCGCAGGAAGCTGCACTAGCAGTTGCTGGTGTTGACAAAAGGAAAAGGGGACAAGATGGTTCTAATGCTGACACAATGAATGGAAATAATGTTTCTCGTAAGTTTTATAGTGTAAAGCTGCTCCCAGGTAGGCCAGTTCTCTACCCTGGTGTGGCATATTCATTTTCTTCAAGTTTCTCGAAAATATTTTACAAAGTACTTAATTGTGCATGTATCAGTTTTGTCCTTTTAATAATTACAACAAAAAGTTATGTCCTTTTATGTACCTTTTCCAAATGTTGTACTCTTTTTTAATTGAGCACTATGATGGGCTTCTAACTTTTTACAGGAGAAAGGATATTCCGCATTGGTTGCGAGCGGTATAAGATGGACCGTTCTGGGAAGACGCTACAGAGAATTTCAGGTGGTATGCTCCTGATTTTGCTGATCTTTTTCACCTTCCTACCCTTCCCTATTTTTTCTTTTAACTTTTTCAATTATGACATACTGCCACTTTTGCCTTATAAAGTGTTGCTATGAGTTTTTTTTTTTTGACAAGGGTTGCTATGAGAATGTAAGATCCCTTAAGTTATCATCTTTGAGTTTGTTACCTGCAATATCATTTTAGAGTCTGCTTTGATTTTGTTTGTGATAGTCAAAGGAATGAGCAGGACTTAAATTTGACTTATGGAAGCTGAAATCTCTCCGTTCATACGCTGTCAAATGATTTTCTCTTCAACTGTTGGTTGGATCACATGGATTTGTTATTAGCAGCGTCTTAAAATGATTCTGTTGAACAATATCTATTAATAATTTGGACAATTTATGTTAAATTTCTGCCACCCCTTCCTTGGGATGTAGTTGTATATAGCTCTGTCTTAGTGTATCCTTGCACTGTAGTTGGCCATCTCTACTCGATCTCACAGGACTTGACTGAGAATGTACCATTTTTGCTTCATTTCAACTATAGATCAGCTCTATTCTCCAGTTCTTTCATTTACTCAATTCTGCACATGAGTGTCAGCATGCTGATTGCCCAGTAAGAGAGGGTACTTCTGAAATTAATTGTCCATCCATCGTCCAGTCTGCACTCTTCAGTCCATTGCAATAGTGTATAGGTCTTGAAATTTAGTCTTAGGGACTCCACTTCACTCCATTTGTCTTGCCACACAGCAAATTGAGTTGGCTTTCTTAGCCTCAGTGCTTCCTTGTATATTTCCAAAATGCAGTCCCATTTGAAGTGGTTACTCCATTGGTGCACCAAAATCCCTCCATCGCATACATAGTTTTGATGACCTCCTTTAACAGGTCTTCCCGATCATTCCTGGAATTCAGCTGCCATTGACAAAGTTGGTTGTTATTTCGTATTTGCATGTTTTTCACTCCCAGACATCTGCAGTTGTCCATTTGACCATATGAGTTCTTTCTTCTTTCAGCATTCCCATGCCACCTGAATTCCTTTTACGGCTTATGGAATTGCTTCATTGCACTGCACATGGAATGTGGAGTCATAGTATGCTATTAATCAAAGTGATCCCTCCCATGGAAAGATATTGCATTTTCATGTAGCTAGTCTCCTCTTACACTTTATAATCACCCCCTGCCAAATTGAGGCGGTCCAACTCTAGCACCATTCCGTGGCAAACCAGGGTAGGCAGTGGAGAAGTATTCCACCTTCTAGCCAAATTTGTTGACCAATATCTGTGTATTCCCCACAGGGAACAAACTGTTTTTAGACGGCCAATAAGAAAAAAATGTTCTTAGATAAGTTGCATGCAGCCCAGAAGCGGCCTCAAATAAATTCATAGCACCTTTATATGTTTTGCTTGTGCTTCATCAGCACATAATATGTGACACTTCCGAATGGTCAGTTCCACCGTGTTAAATGTCAAAGCCTCTTAACCAGCCTTTACTGATAGCAACACGTAATGCATAACTAAAGCTTCCATGGCTAATAGTAGCATGAAGGGAGTCAAGGGACTCTTTGATTTAAGCCTCTCTGGATTGAAAAATAACTACTGGACTTTGATTTATAAATATGGAGAGGTTAACAGTGGATATACATAAATTGATCAACATGACCCATTTCTCCCCAAAACCATCTTTTCTGATAACTTTATAGCAAAAAGACCAGTTGGCAGTCTCATGTGCTTCTCAATATCTTGAGTTCAGGAGGCAAGGTTTTCACAGTCCGTTTTGCATCTCTTGCAAGCACTTTAGTTTGTTTCTGCCCTTTAGAAGTGAAACTAAATCATGTGGGTTACCTGATTCAAGAATCAACATGTTGGAACTCCAGTATAAGTGGATAACCTCCAACCTTACTGCATGCACTTTTGCTGTAGAAGACTATTTTCTTTGTACCATCACCCATATATAGAAGATTGGTGAAGTGCCTTTGTTTAATATGCCCTTAAAATGAAGATTGAGCTGAGAAGTACATGCTACAAAGTAGATATTCATGTTTCAGAGATAGTTGTTGAAGAACTTCAAAGTTGCTAAAATGTTTCTACCTAGTCACGGCCAGAGGCGTATCTAGCCTTGTAGGTGGGGGTTCAATTGAACTCCTAACTTTCGATTCGGAGCATAAAATTGTGTAAAATTACTAAAATTGTAATAAATAGTAGATATGAGCCCATAACTTTAAAATATAATGGGTTCAATACTAAAATTCTTAAGATTAAACCCATAGAGTTTAAATTCTGGATTCGCCTCTTGTCACGGCTCCTAACTGGATTTTAGGCTATTTGAGAATCTGGTAGCTTTTGGCTGATTCTGATAGTTCTGAAACCAAATCCAGTGTGGACGGTGCATTTACTATGATATAATGTTGATGTGTAGCTCAGAGAAGTGCTGTATTCAAAATTTTGATGGATATAAGTTGTGCGGGATTAACCTTCTCAGTTGTGCTAATTAATGGGTCTAGTAAAAATAAACTATTTTTGCTTTGAGCTATCTTTCCATGTCAGTAGAAGAATGTTGAAATGATTCTGGGTATATAATTCTGAAATGCGCATGGCATGTATTTGCCAGAAGATTCTGGTCTCTCTATAGTCAGCGAGTAATTCACCAAGAGGTGAACTTAAACGGCATTTAACTTTTCCTGTTCCAACGGAAGAATGATGATAATGGACTGTTAGTTAAGAGAAATGATGAAATCATCATCTAAATTCACATTTGTTTTTATGTCGACTTGTCACAGCCTATAACAGCAACAACAAGAACAACATACCCCGTGTAGTCCCACAAGAGCCTATATTTTATAGAAAAAAGAAGTTACTCTGATGCTTGCTATTTATTGACAAAAATGTGCTTAAAGGCACTAGAGCCCTTTCTAAAAAAATAGAAATGAACTTTGATAATGCCACAGCATGGACACCTATCTCAACAGTAAGATTGTTTTTCCTATCAAAAAATAGTAAGATTCTCTTAAAGCGGAAAATATGCTAGTCTTATTGATTCAATGATATTTTTTATCAGCGTTCAACTTCTTTCAATGAGAAAAGTTCCCTCAATTTGCTGCTTTCTTTGATGGAGTGGGCATTCCTCTTTCAGTGGAGACACTGGGAAAGGGTGCTAGCTCTTCGATAAAACCGAGACTTTTCAGTCTTATCTAATACGGAAGTCGTACATTTTGAGAAATTTGTTTATCAAAATAAAAATAAAAAATTGTGAGAAGTTTATGTTGAATAATTATTGCATGTTTATTGGAACTTAAGTTGTAAATTGATTCTAGCGCTTTTCAGTTGAGGGGAGAGGAAAGGTAGGAGCTGTTTCTTAATACTCGTGCTGTCTACTTTGAATTGACCTTTCCCCTTTAATTCGTTGATTGTTTTGACCTTTTGGGTTTTGAAGGCTGGGTAAGTACTTTTCATCTTGACAAGAGGGGGTTGCTCAGGTGGTAAGCACCCTCCACCTCCAACGTTAAGGTTGTGGGTTTGAGTCACCAAGGGAGCGAAAAAGGGAAGCTCCTAGGGAGGGTTAAAAAAGTATTTTTCATCTTTATCTTGATAATTTCTCTTGACAAAGTAACATATCTTTATATTGATAATTAATTCTTTGGAATCAGACGTACTTGAGCTCAAAATACTAGCTTTATCTTGTTCTTTTTACTTGTAAGGATGGGGGTGGGGTGCTGCTTTTCTTTTGTTTCTAAGAGTGGTTTCGGTGAAGTTTTTGGATTACTGCCACTTTACGTTATTTGTTATTTGCTACTTGACTTCGTACTTTTCTCAATGTTTTATGGACAGAGGAGGAACCATCGGTGTCAGTTCCGGAGGCGAAGAAATCTTACATCCCAAAAAGATTATTGATTGGGAATGATGAGTATGTACAATACTATTGTTTTCAGTTCATTATCAATGATATACCAAGTGTTGGTTACACTTCAGGCATTGAGTTAGTATTGGTTGTTGCTTTAACTGTGATATTCATTTACATAACTTTTTCTTTGAAATTGCATACTGCTTTCTGGAAGCATGAGCAGTTCGTAATTCTTGGTACTTAAGTTGTTGCATTATATCTCAATCTTTTCTATTGGATTTCATATAGCCTGGAAATACAGTAGGTACTCCGGCCAATAGGAAAAGAACTATATAAAACTATGGTCTTGCTTCCGAGAGAGAAATGCTTACTGTGGATAAAACTTTGCCTTATAAAAAAAATATAATAAATGCTTGCAACTACTTGTAGGTATGTGCGGGTTGGCAATGGTAATAAGCTGGTTAGAAATCCAAAGAGACGAGTACGCATCTTAGCGAGTGAGAAAGTACGCTGGAGTTTACACACTGCTAGAATTCGGTTGGCACGAAAGAAACAGTATTGCCAGTTTTTTACAAGGTTTGGGAAGTGTAACAAGGATAACGGAAAATGTCCTTACATTCATGACCCATCTAAAATCTCGGTGTGCACTAAATTTCTGAATGGTTCTTGCTCTGACACTAACTGTAAATTGACTCACGAGGTATGTTACTTCTTAAACCCTATAAATGATGTGGCTGCAGCATGATTAGTTTTTGCTTTTTTACTTGTTTTCACCTCATGCATTAGGTTATTCCTGAAAGAATGCAAGACTGCTCCTATTTTCTGCAAGGTGGGTGTTAATACATCTGTAGGTGTTGGTATATTTTGATTCAATTTGATCAAAAGAGATGTCAGAGCACTAACTTGTATTTTTTGGCAGGAATATGCTCGAATGAGAATTGTCCATATAGACACGTAAATGTGAATCCAAATGCCTCTATTTGTGAAGGTTTTCTCAGGGGCTATTGTGCTGATGGCAATGAGGTACTCTTTGTGTTCAGTTTTCTGTTTCCAGATTAATCAATACCAACTTATGATACTCCTCAAAGGATCGATCGAAATTCCACTTAGATATGCTTTCATAATAGCTCACAGCCAACTTATGCTAGACGGTGCAAAGTAGAAATACTTTCTAGTTAAAAGTAGGGCTGTCCAACGGTGCGGGGCGGGTCCCGGCGGGACCGGGAAAGGGTCGGGTTCGGGGCTATGGCGGGACCGGCGGGACAGGACAGGCCGATGTCTCGTCCCGCCCCTCACCACGCCGGAAAGGGGGACAGTTTTTGGCGGGGCGGGGTCGGGTCCGTGTTTATATATATATATATATAGACACTTAATTTCAAAAAACCTGTGAATATAAACACTTAAATAATTGAACAAGATAGTGTAATAAAAACATCCTAAGGCTGTTTTTGTGCCTCTTATATTATTTAATAGAAATATGATTTTTTTGTAATACAATTTCAAAATTGGAACTTTGTGGTGTTGTTCAAAAGTTGCAAATCACATAGTAAAATTACAATTTAAAAAATTACATAGTTATAAACACCTTTTTTAATTTCTTCACAATGTCTTGTGAATCTTCGGTTGAAATTGAAATTTGTTGGTCAAATTGGTGGATGTCGCTTGCAGCTGGTTTTCTTGGTCCCTATAAAAAAAATCTCATGCAACTGATTTTAACTTTCATTGTGTGGGGCCTCGTCTCATATTAGGGGGAATATGAGGCGTTTCAGTTTCAGTTTGAGGTGCACTAGTGGGTGTCATCTAGATTAGTGGGCGTGTCATCTAGATTATCTTCTAAATTAAAGTCTGGTTCAGTTGTAGAATATATCTCATCATCTAATCAATCAAATCATCCTGTATAGGAATATGATGACTAGAAGAAGTACCCCTGCCCTTGTTACTTCTACTAGAAGAAGCACCCTTACCTATAATCGTACGTCTTAATCTTCCCATTTTAATTATGCAAATAAATAATTAAAGTAAATGAAATTAAATGCGATAATTAAAATAAATTAACAATAATAATTTTAAGATGGAACGAAGTACCAAACGCTGACGTGTAATCGATGTTGAAAATTGAAACTTTGCTCGATTGGATGATCCTCGAGCTAGTTGCCAACTTCAGTTTCAATTTTTGAACTTTGATACAATTATACAGATGAGCAAATAAAATAAAATATTTAGTAGGCAATGTAATTGTAGACTTGTAGAGAGATGGATTGAGAGATTGTAGGAAGATTTGTGACATAAAATGAAGAGAAAATGAGGTATTTATAGTTGGAAATTTAGTTAAAGTGTAAATACACTAACTTAGGTGTTTAAAATAAATATTAAGGGGTAGTGGGGTTTGGTGGGGGGGGGGGGCAAGAATGACCGTTTGGACTGTTGCACAACGGCCAAAATCTAAATTTGGTCGTTGCTGCAACGGTTAGTTTTGCAAAGGGGAGGGGGGGATCGGGATCCGATCAGATCGAGGCTGGATTGGGGCAGGACAAGACCAGGTCCTGTCCCGGTTTCGAGTCCCGACACCGTTAATTTTTTTTAAGGGGGATCGGGCCGGGTTGGGATCGGGCCGACCCAGCCCACTAACCACCCTTGGTTAAAAGCAGTGTTTGGTTTATCAAGCAAGGGTCTTCTGAACTCTAGATCGTTTACCCAGTTTTATTTTTGATAGGTTCCTTGAGAAGGTCCTACCCTAGGCTTAGAGCTAGTCTCCCTACCCCTAACTTGTTTAGAACAAATGAGGCTAGTCCCCACACATCGCCCCTTGAATGAAGGAGTAGGGGCCCTTTCTTGCTTTTTTCTATAGCTGGCCAGTGGGTCGGGCTCGGGACTGGCGGTTCGGGGTTGGCGGGGTCGGTCGGGAAGGGTGAAGGGGGCGGGTCGGGTCAAGCGGGATTTGCCGAAGTCCCGTCCCGATCTCGATCCAGGCGGGATCGGGTAGGGGCGGGATCAGGTCGGGATCGGGTTCGGGATTCGAGCGGTTTTTCCTTTTTTTTAATAACATATGTATAAAAAACTCAATAATTAAACAAGACAAGATAGTGTAATAAAAATATTTCAAGACTGTTTTTGTGCCTCTTATATTATTTAATAGACATGTTTTTTTGTAATACAAATACAATTGTCGAAATTGCAACTCTGTGGCGTTGTCCAAAAGTTGCAAATTACATAATAAAATTGCAATTTTAAAAATTACATTCTGAAAAAAACCTGTTCTAGTTTCTTGATAATTTCCCGTGGTTCTTCAGTTGAATTGGTATTTGTTGGTCAAATTGATCCACGTCGCTTCCACCACCTTCGGATAAGATTTCATTGTAGTTTTCGTTTTCTTCTTCGTTGATCTCCGGTTAACCGCACTTTCTCCGCTCTGCTCGTATCCAATCTCTGAATAATACTACAATCTCTAAGCTGTCTCCGTCTAATGAGTGTCTGTGCTCTCTTATTTGATATCTGTCGGCAGAAAAAATGTTTTCAGACGCAGTTGATGACGCTTGAGTGTTCAAAACATCTCGGGCCATCATTGAAAGTGTCGGAAAGGTCTTCTCATTCCCCCTCCAGTATTTCAGCAAGTCTTCACGTCCTTCTTCATTGAGAACTGCTTGGTACGGTACAGAACCCTGCAAAAGAAAAATAACAAACTCGCTAATTTGATTAATAGTGGTACGACTGCACATTCTATTTCTGAGGCTTTCAATACTAGCCGCAGAAACAACATGTCTTTTGTGAGGTTGTGTTGAAGAAGAAGAAGACGGTATGGAAGCCGATAGGTTACTAACACTTTTTTGCATTGGTCTTTTATGTTAGACAACACTTCATCTTTAGTTTGTTCAATATGTGGTGGATGATTTGAATTTTTGGGACTTGGAGGTGGTAGTACTTCTATACAATCGTAAATAGTTTCAATAAGTGATTTAGTACCGTCTATTTTAATAGTCGGATTTAATACATCACCAATAATATAAATAGTGGGAATAAGAATAAAATATTTTTTTATTTTGATAAACATTTTTTTAATAGCTGCCATATAAGCTGTTTTTTTCATATATTCACTAAGTAATAAAAATATTAGAGATATGTAATACAACATAGTTGAAATAGTAGGATAATATATACTGAAAAATTCTTGTTGCTTGAATAAATTTCTCTAAAAATACAATAAGTTCGGAAATTTTTACCCAATCGCTATCTACAATCATATCAGCTGAATTTTGATTATGAGAGTTAAAAAATAAAGTTATAGGTTTTCTATAGTCATAAGCAATAAGTAGTCGCTCGTATAAAGAATTCCACCTAGTGGGTACTTCTGGAATTTTTCTATATGGTAGTTGGCAATCGTGACAAGTTTTTTTATATTCTTTTCTTCGTTGTATTCTATTATTTTTAAAAATAAAGTTTATAGCAAATTGTATTTTACTAAGAATGTCTTCAAAAAGTGATAGACCATTCTTTACAATTAAGTTATATATATGGTACGCACATTTTATATGAAAATGATCTGGAAAAGATGGAGTTAAACTATTTTTTAAAATTGTAATATCGTAATTGTTAGAAGAAGCGTTGTTTAATGTAATAGTCATAATTTTATCAGTTATTCCGTAATAGTCGCACACTTCATAAATATTTTATGCAATAAAAGTACCAGTGTGCTTATCATCTATATATCTATACGCTAAGATACGTTTTTGCATAGACCATTTATAATCTATCCAATGACAGGTTACCGTTAAATAATCATGGCCGTTAGTACTACGACCTATATTATAAGTGATAGCCACTTTGCCATTAAAATGATATAATGAATAACGTAAATACTGTTGATATTCATGTGCAAATTTAAATACATCTCTCTTAACAGTTGATCTAGAAAAACCGTTAAAAGCAGGATTATACATATTTCTAATCTCTAATGTAATGAATAAAATCGGGAGATGAAAGAAATGAAAAAGGCAAACCCTCCACAACAACTAATTTTTCTATTGGTTCTATCTCTATTTTTATTGTATTTAGGGCCTACAATTTTCTCCGTCATAGGGTTAATTTGACACTGTACATGGTCCTGAACAGTATCAGTATGTGAACCTTGTCCCGATGGAGCGGACGTTTGCGCATCCGGTTTTGAAGCCTCGTATTGGGCTTACCTAGCTGGATGAACCCTTACTACGTGTCTCATTAAACCCCCGTTCCACCGTAACTTTTTCCAGTTTTAAATTTTAGTACATCTTTACAAATTTTGCATCTAGCTAGTTGATTCTCTACGTCCCTATAAAAAAATATCCATGCATCTGATTTTAATGGTCGTTTTGCTGGACCTCGTTTCATACTAGGGGGAATAAGAGGCATTTCAGTTGATGGTGCACTAGTGGGTGTGTTGTCATCAACATTAGTGGGTGTATCATCTAGATTATCGTCTAAATTAAAGTCTTCTTGAGTTCGAGAAAATAGCTTCTCGTCTAAATCTAATGGTATTGTAGGAAAATGTTCAGTATCAACAAAATATCCTGTGTAGAAATATGATGACTAGAAGAAGTACACTTGCCCTTGTTGCCCCTACTAGAAGTCTGACCCCTATCCGTAAGCATATGTTTAAATCCTTCCATTATAAATTTATAATTATACTAATAAATAATTAAAGTAAATAAAATTAAGTGTGCTAACTAAAATAAACATACAATAATAATTTAATGAAGGAACGAATGTACAAAACGCCGACGTAACGTCGACGTGTAATTGAGATGTTGAAAATTGAAACTTTGCTCGATGGAAGATCCTCAAGCTAGTTGCCAACTTCACTCACAATTCCCAAATGAATAAATAAAATTGAATATTTAGTAGACAATGTAGACTTGTAGAGAGATATAAATTGAGAGATTGTAGGAAGATTTGTGAGAAAGATGAAGAGAAAATGAGTTATTTATAGTTGGAAAATTGGGTTAAAGTGTAAATATAATAACTTATGGGTTAAAAATAAATATTAAGGGGGTAGGGGGGTTGGGTGTTGGGTGAGGTGGAGGCCAAAAATGGCCGTTGCACAACGGCCAAAATGTAAAATGGTCGTTGGTGCAACGGTTATTTTTGCAAAAGGGGGATTTCGGGCGGGATCGGGTCGGAACCGGGGCGGGATCGGGCCGGGACTGGGGCGGGTCGGGATGAGACATTGTCCCGTCCCGATTTGAGTCCCGATACCGCAATTTTTTTAACTGTTCGGGCGGTGTCGGGGCGGGACTGGGCCGGGCCGACCCGGCCCACTGGCCATCCTTAAATTTTTCTTGTCATTTTTTGTTTTTGAAATGACTTCCTTGATATAATAGGTTTTCCACTGGTGATTTTTGCCAAATATTTTGACTTGTTATGTCCACCTCTTTGTCTGAATGCAACTATCTCACTATAATTTATATATTTTCCGTACAATAGATATGTGAATCATCACAAAACACAACCCCACTAATCTTGAAACTTGTGAAACGGATCATATTTCTAAACATGCAGTGCCAGAAGAAACACAGCTATGTCTGCCCTGTTTTTGAAGCAACTGGCAACTGTCCCCAAGGTTCAAAATGCAAGCTTCACCATCCGAAAAACAAAAGGAAGGGAGTGAAAAGGAAAGCTTCCAGCGAGATGAAGAATGGTCGAGGTCGTTACTTTGGCTCTCCGCACATTGATATTAGTGAGCGCATAACAGTTGGATCGCAGAAACCTTCTGTCAGGGGGAATAATGACATATTCTTTCAGGAGGGGAAGTTTATTGATTTTATTAGGCTAGATTGTAGTGATGAAGAGGAACAGACTATTGAACAGAGAAGTGAGGAAACACCACTTGGCGAGAGTTGTCCTGCAGAGATGCAACTGGATGATCTTATTAAACCCATGCGTCTGATAAATAGGAATAGGTCTGTAGGTTCATCTCCCCACATAGATAGCCCAAGCGATGTGACCACAAGCTATGTATCAGAGGAGTCTCAGACTCACAGTATTGTAAATGAGGTTTTGTAGTTAGGTTTATGTAGTGTTCTGCTAGTGCGGAACAAACTTTTTGTTTTAAATCTTTAGGGTTTTAGTTAATTACTTAGGTATAGGTCTTAGGATTAGGTAATTTTTTTGTTTCGCAAAATCTGTTGTGAGATAGAACAAGAAAACTGTTTGTTATAGAGAATTAAAGGAAATGGAAATTTCATCCCTTCTATTCAAATCTTCATTGGAGGCGGTTCTCTTACATTTCAGTCTTTTAGATATTTCCAAGACAATTTAAACTCTATTATTGAGTCTTTATCAAGGTGACAATGAACCTGTTGATTAATCAGCTGAGATTATGTTTATACTTCCATAGCTTTGCTTCTAGCACCTTTTTACTTTTGACAGGCATGCATACATATATTGCTGAGATTCTTTTTTGCGGTGATGAATTCAATGGAATGCTCCCATCAAGAACGGTACTTAATTTTTCCAAATGTGCTATTCTTGCTAATTTCTATTTCTTTTCAGTGGATCCATCACATTTTCAGTCAGAATAATCTCTCTTTTAAGACAAATAAGTTCTCTAATAATATTAAGGAATCTATATTTTCCACCACCGTACAAACTTCTTAGCAAGCAGAGAGTCTAAGCTGTAATTTCAAGTTGTATTCCCCGTACTTATTTTTCATGGTTCAGATTCTATATTTTGTAACACCTAGTACCTTTAAATTAAGTTATGTCTATGATTCAGAGGTTTAGAAATTAAAACGGGGAGCTTAAAGTTGAAAATCAGATTCAGTTTTGCAGATTAAATTTTACGTCGGATTATACGGACCGTAGAATTTGTAACAGTCCGTCAAAATCAACTGTAGATCTTGTTTTGAAATTGATGGAACCCAATACATTTTTACGGACCGTAAAAGATTATACGGTCCGTCCTTTCCACCGTCAAATCCTCTCAGCTTTTTACAAAACACTGGAAAATAGAGAATTTCAAGACAGTCCATATATTGGACTGTATAAATTCTACGGTCCAGACCTAGACTGTAGAAAATTCGACGGTCCTTCGAAGTTGACCATAAAATCCTTCTGACAGGGAACAATATAATACGAGACTTAGTTCTGAAAAATCAATTTTCACTCTTCGCATGCCCTAGCACGAAGGTCCCCTCTTCCCAACCTTTTCCTACATCAAGGTGCCTATATGTCACACCCCAATTTTGGGGGTGTGGCCGGCACCTGATGCCCTAAGGCACGAGCGTACCAACCTTGATATCTGCGACATACTTAACATATATGCCGACAAGGCCTCTGATAACTGATTCTCTCGAATAAAGACATAATTACATAATTTTATATATATATATATATATATATATATATATATATATATATATATATATATATATAAAAAGTCGACATGATCATAACGAACATCTGCGAAAAGGCCGACAAGGCCACACAAGACTATTATACACAACACGATGGTCTACAAGCCTATAAAGAGTATAACAACAACATCTGATTGGGACAGGCCCCGCCATACCTAACTATATACAACATCATATCTATCAGCTCACTATACGGCTCTGGAAGAATAGAGCGTGACAATCTTCAGGTGAGTCGAGTCACCTAATGTGAGGAATCATCTGTATCTCGAAAGATGTACTGAATATGTAAGGCTGAGACTGTAAATAAGTACAACATTGTAAATAAAGCATGAGTTGAAACTATAACTGTAAGATAGAGCGATGGAAAGACAACCTGTACTCTGAGTGCCTATATGGGACAGAATATGCATAAGTGAAATATAATTACGTATATAATGTTATAGGCCTCTGTGGGCTATATCATCAGTCTCATATTTGTTTAAACTGCGTATATAACCCATAGGCCTCTGTGGGCAATATTATCACTATTATATCTGTATCTCTGCATATATAACGCCATAGGCCTCTCTGAGCAGTATAGATATATAATATATGCATATGCCAACCTTTAAGGAATAAAATACTCTTTTGAATTTGTCGGAGTGACGTAAGGTCGTTACACTTCCGACTCCCTTATGAGGGTTACATATTACATGCTACTCTTTCAAACGACTTCATAAGAACTATAGATCACACTACTGGCTTGGCTTTCAGGAATCAATAAGAAGCCGACTTTTATTAATATAAAAAAAAATCTTGGAAATAAAGATGTAACCTCGACACTGGATAGGTAATACACCACACCACATTGATAGGAGAACAACAAGAACTTTCTTAAGGACTAAAAGTAAAGTGTTTATCGAATTTTATTTGGCAATAATCGTCTCAACATTGATCATGCCAAAAAGAAAGAAGTGAGCCTTACATACCTTTGTTGCTCTAACAATGCTAGCTTGCGATTTTTCGGCCGTCCTTCGAACGATATCCTACGTATTAGAGATGTTTCAGATCAATCATGGTTCAAGTTCCATATATTCTATTACAACAACTTCCATTGGCCCTCTTAGCCATCACCATGCTATCAATGTATTTATGATTCCATTCAATAACTTAAATTTTACAAAATCAACCCAGCATAAGTTAACATCAACAAGAACAACCTTTGCATGATTTCTAGCCATTCATTTTCTAGCTTATACTTTCATTATCGAAACCAACAATTTAGACGACCTCAACAACAACATCTACAACATAATCAAGTTACATTCCATTTTTTTAGTCATAACTAATCATATATACACTCTCCAAACAGTCCAACAATAACCCCAACATCATTTTGTCAATTAGGGTGCTAGCTCGTACATTCTTCACCAAAACGCTTAATTAACACATGAATAAGCACAATCACAAGAAAGGGAGTGTAATTCTTACCTTACACAATAAGTATAATCTTGAATTCAGTCTCCTTAGTTCCAAGAACAACTCTCAAATGCACAACAACTTCATAGAATCATTCTCCTTCACTTTTCCTAGCTTTCGGATGTGGAATTATGATGTAATCACCGTGAAATCACTTTCAAAACTATGAAAATATGTTGGTAGGGTTAGGGAGAGAATTTGGAAATGATTTGGATGAAAAATGACCCAAAATGGCCTTAAATTCAATTTAATCCGAAACAAAGTCGGCCACCGACCAATTTGACGTTCCAATGTGATGGTCCATACATATTTGTACAGTCCGTCAATTTGAACCGTATAATATGCCTTTAAAAATTTGGTGAGGGTCCACATTTTGACGGTCCGTACAAGTTTGTACAGTCTGTCCTTTTGGCCGTCAAAATGCGATTCCGCAGATTTTCGTCGAAACATATTTTCTTAGATCCGTTTAACTCCTATACACTCCTATACTTCCGTATACAATGTATAAACTCTCATTATCCTTCCGTAAGGTCACATATCTTCCCAAAATACCGGTATCAATCGATGACGCAATGAAACGTAACACTACAAGGTGTAACAATATACATGAATTCTAAGTATAAATTCATTGTTCTTAATATAGGGTTTTCAAGATACACCCAATCCAAGGTTTCAAGGTTCAATCTTTGGAGTTCTTTTTCGAAGTGCGGATTTTTTAAATACAAGTTTGGAGCGAATAAGGTATATAGAGCTTTTATCCACGTGTGGGGATATCCATGTTCTTCCCCACGCCTCGTTTTCATAAAATCATGAAAATTTCATAACTTGGGATTTTTACTCTCTTATCATGATAACCCTAGTTACATGCAATACTATGTATTATGTCTCTATTACAGTTCATTATTGTATTCATGAGATGTCATTATGATTGTCATGAACCTATCCAAAATCCATGAACACATGGTTTGAATTCCATGAGTTCCTAAATTATAAGTTATGATCATTATTACCACAGTTCATGAATTTATACGTGCTTTTCATGATTTATACAAGTTATATGATATATCTATTTCACATGCTAAATTATGATTTCAAACCTTACTTTACAAGTTGTTTTCATGAAATCCCATGGGCTTACAAGCCACTATTTTCAAGAACATGTTTTGGGAGTTGCATAGTTACTGAGAAGGCTCAGATAGCCTGAATCTACGTCTGCCACCGTAGGATAAAGGTCACTCCACCAGAGGACGATACCTTCAGATTGCAGATTGGATCCTTTCATGCCATGTTTATGTCTTATACCCCGATAAGGTATGTGAATATTCTGTTGGTCGGGTCAGGTACCAGACTCCACGTACCCACGTGGTGTTCATGTTGTCGGTTATGCTACTGCTCTCCCACATATATACATATATTCAGATATACAAATACATAGTTTTACAGATTTTACACATGTTTTATACTCATGTCAGATCACGCTCATGCTCATGTTACAATTTCAGTTTTATGTCCTACTATTTCATGTGCATGTTTATTCTTTCAATTGCTTTAGATACAGTACAATTCAAATGTACTAACGTCCCTTTGCATGGGGCATGCACTTCACGATGCAACTGTTGAGTTTCAGGACGACAGAGCTACATGATAGGACTTCATCTACATCAACTATTTGGTGAGCCCCATTCATTCGGAGTGACAATCTATTATTTTCATGGTCATGTTTTTATGCTAGTGATATGCCAGAGCCTTGTCCTAGTAAACAGTTTTGCAGTCAGGCTCATTTCAGAGGTTTCATAGACTAGTTTATTATGTCATATCAACATTGACTTTTCAAACTTATTATGTATCCGGATTATTTCCGCTCTTATTAATTCAGATTACAGATATAGTATTATATTTTACATATTTTTAAAGCATTACTATATCATGTTTTGATGCCCATAATGATCAACAAGCCATGTGGTTCGCTCGGTCACATGTAGTTAGGCACCGAGTGTCGTGTTTCGGCAAGACCATGGTTCGGGCGTTACAAAACTTGGTATCAGAGCCTAAGTTCAAGTGTCTTAGGAAGTCTATGAAATCATATCAAATGGGGTAACTTTTATGTGTGTGAGGGCCCCACACATATAAACAATTGACCACTAGGACATCTAGGATTGTCTCACTTCTTTCATACTCTAGATCGTGTAGTTGGAGCTATACCTTCAGGATATCGTTCTAAGTCGTGCGTATTGCATATTTCAGAAAATGCCTGCTAAACTGAAATCGGCTACAAGCAAGAGAGCTGCTACCAAAGCTGTTTGTGAGGAAAATGCTCAGGCTTTGGGAGCCAATTCAGGTACATTACCCCCACCCGATCCAATAGGGCATACGGAGATCCCAGTACCGCCGCCCAGTTCCACTGACTCGGATGTTAATGGAGTTATTTGGCTGCTCACCCATCTTGTGAATTCTCAAGCCCAACAACAAGGAACGACTCCAAGTACAGGAACTGATGGAGAGTCATCCAGTTTTAGGACACGTGAGTTTCTTCATATGGAACCTCCGGTGTTCACAGGGTCAAGCAAAATAGAGGATCCACAGAATTTTAATGATAGGCTTTAGAATGTTACTGAGTTAGAGACAACAACGTTGGGATCTTATTGGTTGCAAGATGTTGCTAACATCTGGTATGAGTCTTGGGAGTAGTCCCGAGGAGAAGATGTGTCCCCTACAACTTGGGATGAGTTTGCAAATGCTTTTATTGAACACTTTTTTCCAATAGAGGTCAGAGAGGCAAATGTTGTAGAGTTTGAGAAGCTCAAGTAGAGTGGCATGAGTTTTCAGGAATACTACCTTCACTTTGTTTCTCTGGCAAAATATGCTTCACATATGGTTCCAAACATGAGGGCTAGAGTTAGGCGTTTCGTGTATGGTCTTGATCCCCATTTGTACGATGTAGCTAATATTATAACTCAGAACAAGGAGATGACTATTACAAAGATGATTACCTTCGTACATGGTAATGAGAGTAGGTTGAAGGAAGAGGAAGCCTTGCAGAAAGATAAGGATATGGAGTTTAATAAGAGAGCCAAGTCTTCAAGTCACTTCAGTCAAGGGGGAGGTGGAGGCAGACAATACTCCAAGAACATATCATCAGGACCTATCCCATCTTCAGTTAGTTCCCCAACCCCAAAGTTCAGGACTAATAATAAGAGACATCACTTCAGAGCATCAAGATCTCAGTCATAGGCCAGTGTGGGTCAACGTTCCTTTAGTAACTCAGTTTGGGCTAAGTGTAGTAAGAGGCACCTATGGGAGTGCCGCTTTTGCGTGAACATCTGTTCTGGTTGTGGTCAGCAATGTCACTTCCAGCGAGACTGCCCATCAGTGAGGCAGGGTATAAGAGGGAATATGGCTCAGTCCACAAATTTAGCAGTGCCTCATAATTTTTAGGCTCAATCAGGGGGTGGTCCAGCTAAGTTCGGTAACACATGAGGAGGTCCAAACTGCTTGTACGCACTATCAGGTCGTCAGGACACAGAGACCCGTGCAGATGTGGTCACAAGTATATTAACCATTTTTATTTTTGACATTTATGCCCTTATGGATAGTGGATCCACTATGTCATAAGTAACCACTTTTGTTGCTAAGAAATTTGGGATAGAACCAGAAATGTTGCATAAACCCTTTGAAGTATTCACTCCGGTGGGTGACTCAGTTATAGCCAGACACCTATATAGGGGTTGTCTAGTTAAATTCTATCATCGCATTACCATTGGTAGAGTTAGAAATGGTAGACTTCGATGTAATCATGGGCATTGATTGGTTGTCTTCATGTTATGCCACAGTAGGTTGTAGAACAAAAATTGTAAAATTTGAATTTTTCGGTGAGCCAGTCATAAAATGGAAGGGTGATGCAGTAACACCCATAGATAGGTTTATTTCCTATCTTAAAGCCATAAAGATGATATCCAAGAGGCACATTTATCATCTAGTTCGGGTTAGGAATGCAGATACCTAGACCCAACTCTTCAGTCAGTGCAAGTTGTCAATGAGTTTCCAGAAGTCTTTTAAGAAGATCTTCCTGGAGTTCCTCCCGACAGGGAGATCAAATTCGGAATTGATCAATTTCCCAACACTAAATCGATATCTATTTTGCCATACAGAATGTCTCCAGCAGAGTTATAAGGATTAAAGCTCAGTTGAAAGATCTCCTTGATAAGAGATTCATTAGACCAAGTGTCTCACCATGGGGTGTACTAGTTTTGTTTGTTTGAAAGAAAGATGGGTCTTTGCGTATGTGCATTGACTACCGGTAGTTGAACAAGGTCACCATTAAGAACAAATACCCTCTCCCAGAATTGATGACTTATTCGATCAACTTCAGGGTGTCCAGTGTTATTTCAAGATTGACCTCAAATCAGGGTACCATCATCTTAAGGCTAAGGAAGTTAACATTCCAAAAACGGCCTTCAAAATTCATTATGGTCATTTCAAATTTTATGTTATGTCGTTCGGATTGACGAATGCACCAGTTGCTTTCATGGATCTTATGAACAAGGTCTGCAAGCCTTATCTTGATATTTTTCGTCATTGTTTTCATTGATGATATCTTATTCTATTCCCGTAGTGAGGCTGATCATGCAGAGTACCTTAGAATTGTATTGAAGACACTTTAGGACCGCGAGCTTTATGCGACATTTTCCAAGTGTAAATTTTGGTTGAAGTCGGGATCATTCTTAGGCCATGTGATCTCAGGCGAATGCATCCAAGTTGATTTTCAGAAAATAGACTATGTAAAGAATTGGCCCAGACCCACTTCTGCCTCAGATATACGAAGTTTCTTGGGTCTGGCAAGCTATTATAGGTGCTTTGTAGAAGGTTTCTCTTCTATCTTAGCTTCGTTGACTAGATTGACTCAAAAGAAAGTCAAATTTCAGTGGTCGGATGCCTGTGAGCGTAGTTTCGAAGAGTTAAAAATGAGACTGACTTCTGCTACAATGTTGACATTGGCAAAGGGAACCGATGTGTTCATTGTATATTGTGATGCATCAGACATTGATATCAGATGTGTTTTAATGCAACATGATAAAGTTATAGCTTATGGATCCAGACAACTTAAACCCCGTGAAAAGAATTATCCGACTCATTACTTAGAATTGACAGCCGTGATTTTTGCACTCAAGATATGACGTCATTATTTGTATAGAGTTCACGTTGACATCTTCACAGATCACAAGAGCCTTCAGTATATTTTCAAGCGATGGGAGTTGAATCTTAGACAGAGGATATGGCTCGAATTGATAAAAGATTATGATGTAGATGTTCTCTACCATCCAGGGAAAGCGAACATGGCAGCCGATGCTCTTAGTCGGTGATCTATAAGAAATTTAGCTCATGTTGAAGAATATAAAAGAACTTGGGATTTTTATTCTCTTATCATGATAACCCAAGTTACATGCAATACTATGTATTATGTCTCTATTACAATTCATTATTGTATTCATGAGATGTCATTATGATTGTCATGAACCTATCCAAAATCCATGAACACATGGTTTGAATTCCATGAGTTCCTAAATTATAAGTTATGATCATTATTACCACAGTGCATGAATTTATACATGCTTTTCATGATTTATACAAGTTATATGATATATCTATTTCACATGCTAAATTATGATTTCAAACCTTATTTTACAAGTTGTTTTCATGAAATCCCATGGGCTTACAAGCCACTATTTTCAAGAACATGTTTTGGGAGTTGCATAGTTACTGAGAAGGCTCAGATAGCCTGAATCTACGTCTGCCACCGTAGGATAAAGGTCACTCCACCAGAGGATGATACCTTCAGATTGCAGATTGGATCCTTTCATGCCATGTTTATGTCTTATACCCCGATAAGGTATGTGAATGTTCTGTTGGTCGGGTCAGGTACTAGACTCCACGTACCCACGTGGTGTTCATGTTGTCGGTTATGCTACTGCTCTCCCACATATATACATATATTCAGATATACAAATACATAGTTTTACAGATTTTACACATGTTTTATACTCATGTCAGATCACGCTCATGCTCATGTTACAATTTCAGTTTTATGTCCTACTATTTCATGTGCATGTTTATTCTTTCAATTGCTTTAGATACAGTACAATTCAAATGTACTAACGTCCCTTTGCATGGGGCATGCACTTCACGATGCAAGTGCTGAGTTTCAGGACGACAGAGCTACATGATAGGACTTCATCTACATCAACTATTTGGTGAGCCCCATTCATTCGGAGTGACAATCTATTATTTTCATGGTCATGTTTTTATGCTAGTGATATGCCAGAGCCTTGTCCTAGTAAACAGTTTTGCAGTCAGGCTCATTTCAGAGGTTTCATAGACTAGTTTATTATGTCATATCAACATTGACTTTTCAAACTTATTATGTATCCAGATTATTTCCGCTCTTATTAATTCAGATTACAGATATAGTATTATATTTTACATATTTTTAAAGCATTACTATATCATGTTTTGATGCCCATAATGATCAACAAGTCATGTGGTTCGCTCGGTCATATGTAGTTAGGCACCGAGTGTCGTGTTTCGCCAAGACCATGGTTCGGGCGTTACAAAACTTGGTATCAGAGCCTAAGTTCAAGTGTCTTAGGAAGTCTATGAAATCATATCAAATGGGGTAACTTTTATGTGTGTGAGGGCCACACACATATAAACAATTGACCACTAGGACATCTAGGATTGTCTCACTTCTTTCATACTCTAGATCGTGTAGTTGGAGCTATACCTTCAGGATATCGTTCTAACTCGTGCGTATTACATATTTCAGAAAATGCCTGCTAAACTAAAATCGGCTTCAAGTGCTGAGTTTCAGTGCAAGTGCTAAACTGAAAATGCGTATTACATCCTTCACGCTGCAAGTGCTAAGTTTTAGGACGACGGAGCTACACGCTAGGACTTATCTACATCAGCTATTTGGTCAACCCCATTTCATTTGGGGTGACAGTCTATTATTTTGATGGTCATGTTTTTATGCTAGAAGTATGCCAGAGCCTTGTCCTGGTAAACAATTTTGAAGTCAGACTCATGTTCAGAGGTTTCATAGACTAGCTTAGTATGTCATGTCAACATTGATTTTTCGAATTTGTTATATATTCAGATTATTTCTGCTATGATTAATTCATATTACTGATACAATATTATGTTTTACATGTTTTTAAAACATTACTGTAGCATGTTTTGATGCCCATGATGATCATCAAGCCATGTGGTTCGCTTGGTCACATGCAGTCAGACACCGAGTGCCGTATTTCGCCCGGATCATAATTCGGGGCGTTACATAATTAATCGCTTTTATATTACTCACCAACCAAGCCTTTAAACTTGGTTTAACAGGGTTAAAGTACTACACAGCAGACATGATATGTTGACGGAACGTGAACTTCTGAGAGTAACTTGTACTGCATCTTTTATCTCCATATATTAAACACAGCCACAGAACAAAATATAATAATAAATAAAAAATGAATCCACGTGCACACAAACATTTCTTATCCACACAAAAAGAGGATATATCAATATCCCAATACCACCTTCAATTTAAAATACCAACACTCAAGAAAAGGCCGTAAAAGATCACAAATAACAAAACACTAGAATAAAAAGGACCAAAAAGAAAGAGAAGGAAAAAAAGGAGCCCTTAGCCATGGCAGCAACTTCAACATATATGGCTTCAACTCATTTCAGCATGTTAGGTTGGACCACAAAGGGAAACAATAAGCAACTCAAAAGGAGAAACTTCTTCTCAGTTTCAGCACAGCAAGCAGAAGTTGAAGAGCTAAAAGTAGAAGAAAAAGAAGAAGAAAAGAAAGAAGAAAAGCAAGAAGAAGCAATGAAGAGGCCAAGGCCAGTAGAACCACAAATAAATGTGGAGAGCAAGAACATGACTAGAGAATATGGAGGACAATGGCTAAGTTGTGCAACTAGACATGTTAGAATCTATGCAGCTTATATTGATCCGGAAACCTTTGCCTTTGACCAAACACAATTGGATAAACTCACACTTCTGCTTGACCCTACTGATGAATTTGTGTGGACTGATGATACTTGCACCAAGGTCTACTCTTACTTCCAAGAACTTGTTGATCACTATGAGGTAATTTCAAGTTCTCTTCCATATAAATTTTAATGGACTTAAATATGTAACCAATTTTACACTATTAGTGTATTTTAGCATATTGCAGCAGGTGCCTATTTTTCTTTTGTAGGTTGCATGTAGTTATTGTGATAGTGAAAATTCTTTTACACTTCATAATATGATTGAACTCAATTTTAATCTGCCTTTTTTGTTACGTGTCTTTGTTTTATTGAGGAATTTTTAATGGAACTTTTTTGTGTCAGAATGAGTTGATTTCTTGTATGGTCGCTCAATTAATGGTTATTATCTCAGAAAGTTATTTTGTTGAAGGAAATTGAAGTCACAAAAAATAATAACTAACTCAACCAGAGCCATTAATGATGATAAATATTTCAGTGTCTAATCAAAACAATTAAAGCTTAACCTTTATGCCGTTTCACCTTTTCTTCAAAATTTTGATATTATCCACTTTAGGGTCATTTGTTTGGGTGTCAGAGTTACGAGGGATTTAGTTATTCATTTATCAGTTACGCCATATTGTATTCTATAAAATTAAAATTAAATTTCCTCATAACTTATATTGTATTAGTTATGCACGATTATAAACTAATAACCAAACACCGTACTTGGTTTGGTGAATTTTATACTTAGCAATTAAAATACTACCAAACATGATACATAGTAGTTATGCTTAATTTAATACCTGAATAACTTACTTTCTAACCACCAACCAGACGACCCCTTTGGGTATGAATCGTAACTTATGATATATGTTAAGCCACCAGAAGGAGAGTCTTGGAGTAACTGGTAAAATTGATGTCACGTGACCAGGAAGTCATGGGTTCAAGCCGTGGAAACAGCCTCTGGCAGAAATGCAAGGTAAGGTTGCGTACAACAGACCCTTATGGTCCGGTCCTTCCTCGAACCCCGCACATAGCGGGAGCTTAGTGCACCGGGCTGCTCTTTTACCAATTTCTGTTGCTTTCCGGCAAAAAATTCTCTTCTTACTTTCAAGAGCATGTTCACTATGAAGATTTTTTTTTAAATTTTTTTTAAAAACAACCTTTTTTCTAATTCCTTTGTATTTTCCTTGCAAAATAAAATCCCGAATTGTTTGATTATACTTTTTCTTATTAATACTGTTATTTTTCAGAGAGTTGAATCTTTATTCTTGACGAATCAAATCTCGATTATACACTTTACTCTATTTGGAAAATTAATTAGAGACATCTTTATCCACTCAATACTATCTTATGATATCTCCACATATTAGCATTGTCTTCTTCTTCACCCTACATTCTTTTTCTGCATTATTTAACCACTAAGAATTTAGCAAGACTCCTAAAAACTTACAGCATATATATAGCTTTTAGAAAAGCAATATCGCATTCTTGTAGAAATCCACAATTAAGAAAGTTGTTGATAGGAACCTCCAGTTCACTTATGGTATGTTGTAAAAGACATGACATAGTAGAAACTAATGCAACTATAGAGTAAATTCTAAAACTCCAAAGTTTTTTCGTAATCACTCTGTTGTACAAAATTGATTAGAAATTGAGATGCTAACTCTAATATTTCACCTGGACCAGGGAGCTCCATTGACGGAGTACACGCTTCGTCTGATCGGTTCAGACATAGAGCACTACATAAGAAAGCTTCTATATACTGGAGAAATCCAATACAACATGAATGCAAAAGTTCTTAACTTCAGCATGGGAAAACCAAGAGTTGGATTCAATTACAATGGCCAAATGGAAGATGTAAACCAGTAAATTCAGGTAACAACAATGTTGACTATATTTGAAATAATGAGTAGTGAAAAATGAAGTTATAAGAATGCATATGGAACTTTCACCTTCTCTTCTAAGTATGTATATGATCTTCTCTCTGTCTGTCTTCAAAACTTTTCCCAAAAGGATCATGTACAGCAAAAATATTATCGACAAGTAATTGAAATATTAACCTTTGGTTTCTTCTTCTATCAGTACATACTGATGACATGAGTTGAGCTTAAATAAGGAAAACATGATCAGACTTAATATAGCCGACCCCAACCTGTTTGGACTGATGTGTAGTTGTCTTGTTGATGGTTTTCTTCTATTGCTTGTTTTATGGCACATTGATATTGGTAAATGGGAAAAAGTAACAACAACTTCTAGGAAGATCCAGGCATCGTTCGGAGACATTCTGCATCATCCCAAGGCTGGAACGCATCTTCCCGAGTTAAATGCTGGAGATATTAAAACAAATTGTACTTTTAGTATAAGTCACTAGCTTCTGCAGAACAAGTAATAATGTAAAAGATAAATAGTGAATGCAAAATTCCATGCTTTTATTTGAGATGAAAGGCCGTAATTATCCCTTGGTCCTTGTTCTGGTTTCGTTGGTCAATCTTTGTAACTACCAAACTCCCATTGGCTCAAACTGAAAGTATATTTATGTCCTAGAGACAATCTGTATTAGGACAAATGTAATTTATACACATTCGTATTATTATTAATGAAGATTAATATTTTGGCATTTGTAAATTATTGAATTATTAATTGATTGTTTGTAATATTCTATAATATGCATCCCTGGAGGTTACACTGTTATTAATAGTGTGAGATATTAATATTATAACGTAACTCTTAAATAGCCTCGACTAATGATCATCGAGAATGGGATATCGATGATTTGTGATAAGTCGACATGTGGTCTGCATCACATCCTTAGAGGATGTAGTATGTCTCACCTGCTACGAGTAATGGCTACTCGTGATGGACACATGAATACTTTGGAAGTATTGGTATACCCTATTGATATACTATTTGTTATACTTGTCTAAAGTATGATCAGCGCGTGGGAGATAGAAGTCCTTAGACTTGAGGTCAATACGCGCCTTGTCTACAAAGTAATGTACTTTGATCCCGTCCGAAGCTCAAATGCCTTATAGGTTGAGATACGGCTTGTATTGGGTACATTACGATGTGGATTAAATGTGGTAGTTGAGCCAAGATTTGGATTCATTCCTCGAATGTATATTCGAGAGAACACTCGTATTCTCAGTGATATTAGGTTGACTAAGTCGTTGGCCAACGCAATAGACGTATTTAGAATATGGTCTAGTTGTCAACTAATATAGATGAGATACAATGATTAAGCTATTTGGATAGACAGTTGACAAATCCTAAGCTTAATCGGGTGTGTCGTGAATGAAATGATTTTATCTTACCACATAAAGGACAAGTTTACTGGATTCGCGTAAACGTACTTCACATATTGAGTTCGTCTTGCGGCGCCGTCTAGGAGTTCCGCGTAGACCTTAATTTGATTAATGTCGATATGAGAAGGCATGTAGGGTCACACTATGTCGATTGTCCGTTCGATCTAAGGATGTATTGAGAGAGTATATTAAATGTTCGATTTAGAATCGAGATATTTAAATGAATAATAATTTAATTAAGAATGCGCAGAAAATAAATCGAGACAGTGCAGGAGCACGTAGAGCGCCGCGACGCCCATACCCTAGGGCCGCGACGCCTCTGCCTCGAATTTTGGGCTAGGCCCAAGGTCAAATCCTAATCCGGTTTTGACCTATTTTTCAACTATAAATAGAGGCATTCTCTTCATTATTCACACACCAAATTTTAGATTATCATTCTAAGCCTTAGAGACTTAGAATTAAAACTCTCTCGAACGTCTGCCAGATTTCCTAGCTTTCCGAAAGAGAAATACATTGAAGCTTGGAGCTTGCAATCGGAAGGGCAACCGCGTGTCCACCTTATAGTAGATAAAGACTCCAGATATTCTAACCTGTAAGTTTATGCTTTATGTTACAGGTTTGATTGTTGTATAACCATACCAGAAATGTTGTTGGGGTAAGTAAGAAACAAAATTTTAAACTTCCGTTGTGCCTTACTTATATGCTTTGAACCCAACAAAATTTCTACACAAACCTCATACATACATCAGGACTTTGGCAATGAGAAACATGGACATAGAGTTTAGATCTGTCATCTTTGCTGATCCTTGAAAATTTGGAGTCAGAAAAGTAAATTTGAGCAAGCCAAGTACCGTTTCATGTTTTTATGAGGTCAAAATGCAGCACTTCCATAATTTAGAGGCAAATGGCTAATAGGACAATAGCAACCATTGACTTGAGGAATATGACGATAGGCAAGTGGATTGGTGGGAAAAAGGTATTTTATACAGTGGTTTTCATTAAGGAATGAGTGAGAGAAGATTCACATGCATGGTCACTGCAGGGAGAACGTTAAACACAGAAAAGAACTGAACATTCATTTAAGTCAATATATGGTAGGGAGATAGTGAACTTTTAAGGTGTCTCTCCTTTCTGGATGCGGACCATTTAACTACTATACTGTCTTGGTCCTTGAAGCTAATCTCTCTTTTTTTCCATCATTAATGACCCTCCTTATATCTTGTTTTCGTTCATGATGCAACATTGAACAACAAATTTGAACCTTATATGCAACTTATGCGGCACTTCGATCGTGGGCTTGAACTTTTGCTCAGAACTACATAGACAACACTCTTTTCCTATTTAACATCTCATGAGAAAGTAACGTTCACTAAGAACTGTAGTAGTATCATAATCTAGACGAGTTAATGTTTACAAGTAATTTTAAAAAGGAAAACATGTAATCAGAGCCTAGAATCTCTTATTTACAAAATTAGAGGGACTCAGATTTTTTTTAACATTTACAGTATGACTTTTTGTTCATATTTACATATTCTTGACACCTACCATACCTACTCTTTGACATATATAACAAGTAGCAAGCTGCAATAAATTGCATTCTAGATAAGAAAAAGTTTATGTTAAGAGTCCCACATCGGATATGGAATGGAAACATGGACTTCTTATATGGACTTGGACAATCCTCACCCTACAAGCTAGCTTTTGAGGTTGAGTTAGGCCCAAGATCCATTCCTTCCATGATATCAGAGACAGACTCATTCCAATTCTTTGTTCACCGATGTTGGGCCCCCAAATTATACTATTCACGCTCCAGTTAACAAGGTCTGGGCGTGCAGGGAAGTGTTAAGAGTCCACATCGGATATGGAATGGGAACATGGACTCCTTATATGGACTTGGACAATACTCACCCTACAAGCTAGCTTTTGGGGTTGAGTTAGGCCCAAGATTCATTCTTTACGGTTTCCTAAGAAAGAAAATTGTTGGTGTATCTAAGATTTTAATCATTCGATCGCCTCTTTTAACTGTCCCTCTGATGAGGAAGGTCCTTGCTTTGGCTTACACCACAAAATATGCTGTGAAAAGGATATCCTTACAGATTATTCTCATATAAATCATCAGGACTGATTGGCAAGCACATCCTATTCCATCTAACAGAGTCTTAGCTTCATAATTCTATTTTGGCTTATTAACATATTTTACCTACTTATTGGCAAACATATATATGAATACCAGACAGTACTGTGAGGATTCATATAGCTTACTCCAGCTAGTTTAGGACTGACGTGTAGTAGTAGTAGTTGTGTGACTGCTGAAATTTACTGCTTTTCCACACTAATAGACATTTCCCATGCTAAGGGGAAAACCAAATGTGTAATTTATTTCAATTTAAATAATTAAATAGATCAGTTTATTTGCAGGATTGCATCAACGAAATGAAGCAAAGACAAAATACAGACAAAAAGGAGGGAGAGAAAGAAAAACAGTTACTGTTCTTTACCAAGGACATGCAAGAAGAGGTAGCCCTCACCTCTAACCAAAAGAAAAATCCGCGCATGATATTCAACTTTTTATCTTTGTCATGATTGACCCTTTTGATTTCCGATTGACAGCTGCATTTTTTACAATGAAAATATGTTAGAAATTCGTTGTTGATATGGCGATCACATCACTGACTTGGAATACGAAGTGGCACAGCAAATAGCAGAAATAAGAATATTAATAGCCAATATGGGAGTAGCAACTAGAGGATTTGATATTCCCAAGAAATTCAAGTAGAAAAGCAATCAAATGGTAGTTTATTCTCTTCTATATCATAAAACTATTTGAAGCTAATAGGGAACCCTATGCTTGTTATTTTAAAGATCACTAAACTTCACAAAATACTCCAATTTAAACTGAAAAGGCGTGTAACATAACACGAATGCTAAACAAAGCAGCTTACCAAAGCTTAAAACTATTCTAAAATTCTATGAGAACCAACCTGGATTACATAGAAGCAAACCCTAAATATGCATGTCTGTTTTGCAATCCACACAGCTCTCAATTATGGGAAAACTCTTCATTGATTTTTCATTGCCTTCCTTGATCAATAGGATTTCCAAACAAGTGTCTCTATCCCTGTTTCTTACCTTCTCAGTAGACTCTCCACCTTTATAGCGAGGATTGTAATTTATTAACATAGTAAGATAAATTCTCACATAAAAGTTGTTTACAAATAATAGAGAATCTTACATAAAAACATTATTTCCTTCAAATAGCATCCTGTCATCACTACTTACTAAAATATCACGTGCTCTCCAAAAGTGTACAGAAAATAATAAAAATGTTGCACTCTCTTGAAAAGAGTTCTCAACTCCCTTAAAAGCCTTGTTGTTTTTATATGGCACACATGACACATCACCGTCAAATGAGCTATTTTCCATGTCTCAATCACTTCCTCTTCCTCCAGAAGTCCACTGCAGTAAAAAAAAAAAAACAGCCCGGTGCACTAAGCTCCCGTTATACGCGGGGTCTGAAAAAGGACCGGACCACAAGGGTCTATTATACGCAGCCTTACCTTGCATTTCTGCAAGAGGTTATTTACACGGCTCGATGACGACACAGAAGCGCCCATAAAGTACCTCATGGATGCTATCTATTGTTGGTACTCTATGGTAATTTATAAAGCAGTACGAGAAGTAAATAACTATTACAAGTATTCGAAAGGATGAACAAATATTCAATCTTCAGAAATTGAATCTTGTTGAACAAATAGGCCAATCTTCAAAACTGCCGCAAGCTTGTTGTGTCTTGAATCTTGATAACCTGAAATCAAGAAACAACTAAATCGGATGGTTACAACGTTGTGTGTTGAGTCGAGGAATTGCCCTCTGTCCTTAAGACAAGATTGCCCCGTATATATGCTTTTACGTTAGCGGGCAATAGTCTCTCAAGATAAAACAACACTTTAATATCAATGCTACAAAGCCAATAGGTTGAGCCTGGCGAAGAAAACAAAATGACTCGACTTGCTGAAGATATGGAATAGGAAGGAAGAGTTTCTCTTTACTCTTCTCTTTTGTCTCTGTGTATATAGTGTGTCTCTGTAGTGTATATCTTGTGTATATGTGAGGGTTTGGTCATTGTTTTTCGATCCACGAATTGCACCGATTTTCGCCACTTGTTTTGAGCGAGCTTTTTGGCCACCGTTTTGTGCTCTTTTGTGACTGAAATTTGCTGTTATTTTCGTGTGTTTTCTGTGCTATATTGCTGACTGTTTTTCTCTATTTTCTAGCCACTGTATTGAGCCAAAAGAGGCTCAATATATAGCAAGGAGGTGGCTGCCCAACAGCCACAAACAAGGCTGTTAAGAGCCATTAGTGAGGGCTGTTAATGGCTATTTAGGAGGCAGAATTAAGGCTGTTAAAGACCATCAAGAGAGGCTAAAAATGGACATGAAGGAGGGTGACAAAGGAGGAGTTAATCAGACAAATAATGGCTGGTTAATGCTCCAGAAACTGTCCAACGGTAGGCAGAAAGTTCCGTCACCCCAAAATCAACTTTCCAGAAACTCTGGGGACCAAACTGTAAATATTGAAACTTCAGGGACCAAAATGTACATATG
Source organism: Anisodus tanguticus (assembly GCA_034509755.1). Classification (NCBI taxonomy): domain Eukaryota; kingdom Viridiplantae; phylum Streptophyta; class Magnoliopsida; order Solanales; family Solanaceae; genus Anisodus; species Anisodus tanguticus. The sequence continues at coordinate 10,812,059 of CM067560.1, forward strand.
AAAGAATTCAGGTCCAAACTGTACATATGAAACTTCGTGGATCAAATCGTACACACACGCGAGTTCTCTCGGTCCAAAACAATAATATCGAAAAAGTCCCCACGACCCACGACCCACGGCCCCACGCCCACGGCCACGCCCGCCCCTACGACACGACACCGTGACCCGTGACCGAGCCCGAGCCCGAGCCCGAGCCCGAGACCGGACAGGACGGGATGGGCGGGTGGCGGCGGCGCGCGTGTGGGCTTAGCCATGAACCCAAGCACATCTAGGTCTTCCCTCCTTTAAACACATGAGATACCCCTTGGGGTCCCAAACCCTTTACCAATTTGAGACATATATAGAGAGCAATTCTTCCTATTCCCACCGATGTGGTAGATTTGTCCCACACCACATTTCCATGCCTCAAACACCTTACTTCGTGGACCAATATCTCTTTCATTTCTCAACGAAATTAGACGATTCTTGGCCCTACGGTCATCTACTCACTTCGTAGATCATGCAAGTGCGAAGAGACAAGGTCTCCAATATGCGGAACACTAGTGTTTAATTCATCAAAGATGGGTGGACGCATCTCCCCGCCAAAGGCTAATTTCCAACAATCCCCTCTATGAAAGAGAGATTGTGGCGCACATACAAGGTGCCTACATTTCAGCAATCTATCAGCGAAAAGATATTGCATCAGGAGAGGTAGCTTTCTCTTTGAACCTTCCCTTGTTGAATACCATCGGAATTACTTACTGCGCGGTGAACGTGATGTCTTGAACCGTCAGTGTTTAGTGTAATCCAAGACAATGATACCAACACAATAACTCTTCTTATTCATTTTTCTTCTTACGTTTCTGTCTGTTGTGGCCGTGGACACACTTGGATTCTTAAGTGCGTTCATTTGAGGTGGCCATCCTCGCACTTAAATTGGTGATCTCCTACAAGGTATCCTGCTGTATCCCACTTCACAAGTGTTAGGAATCATTAAAAGTTTCCCCAATCTTAACCTCAACAGTTTGAGGATAGTTAAAGGTTTGGAAGCTTAACCTTTACCCACCATGCAGGCAACACTTTAATGTCTATTGTGGGAACAACTTTGGATTCATATTTCCGAACAGAAATCATCATCCGAAGTGCTTCTTGCTTCCACCGAAGCGCTCAACTGAACCTTTTGCCGCTTAGTTTTCCCATTGAACCAAATTCTTGGGATCTCCAATCAGTATGGTTGGGTTACCACCGCAAAGGTTCGTATTGTTTGGGTTTTAAGCCCATTCCCCTAGACAGGCAGAACACTTGATCTCCAGGTAGTCCCGTAGTTAGTAAACAAAGATGTGACACCCGTGATGATCAACAGCCATATGATCTTATGTCTCCGACAGATCCTGACAGATATGTCCAGACGCCGTCATCCGTGTCCTTCATGAAGCCGACCGGCTAGCCACCGTGTATAACTGCTGAAGGCACGGGTTTCTCCCAATAAAGGACGTCCTCTAAGGAGTCATGAAGTTACTCAACTTCTTTCATGCTTTGTATAAAGCGATAAACTCCGATTCCATCATGAATCGGTCGATGCAAGTTTGCTTAGAGGATTTTCCAAGACCCACCATACACATTTACTTGTGGCTTTGGTGTTCTTCAGATCTGATGTCCAGTTTGCATCACTGTGTTCTCCCAGAACCGTTGGACATCCAAAATACTATAATTCGTAGATAAGCGAATAATTCAGATATCGTATCCGACTTAACGCCTTTTATTGATCATGTATTAAGATCATCAGTGAACCTTAGTTCAACTGATCTGCTTTGTAGGACGATACCAGGTCGGTTGTAGTGTGTACAATAGATTGAACTACACATGACCAGTGCATATCACTCCTTGTCTATGGGTGCACCATGATTCTAATCAGTTCTATGATTCATATCCATTGGTGGCTTCAACGAGACTGTCAACTATCGACCAGTCCGTTAGATGTCTTAGAAATCCAATTCCTAAGATGCCATCTGTGACACCCATATCTTTAATATCGAGACTTTGTTTCAATATGACTTTTACTTTCAGACTGTTGATTCTCCAACTGTTGGCTTTCTAACTTCAGAGTCAATGTTTCTGTGGTCAGATTCATTATTTCTGTTTTAACTGAAGCTTTCAGGACCAAAATGTAAACATTTCAGGGACTAAAATGAAAGTTCAGGAAGAAGCCCAACAGTTCAGCAAACCAACTCTGATCCTCTTCTTCCAACTCTCCGGTTGGGAAGGCTGGTTCAACATCCATGCCACGCAAGACTGCAATGGCCCTGGATGTTAAGCTACTCATAGGGGAGCACATTTTACAACCCAACAGTTATTTTCCCGGAGGAAGATCAACCATTACACAAGTATGGTTCTATATGATGGAATGTATTTATCTCTTTAGCTTCTTTCCAAAGCAGCGCTTTTGGAGATGACAATTATTTGTCAATTGTCCATGGTTCATTCTCAACCATACAAGCTAAAAAGTATGGAACAAGTCTTTGTCCCCTCTTTGCTCCGTCTCGGTTCAACATCTAGAATCCCTGAGTTCTGCAGATCTGGAATATTAAGTTCCGGATAGCCAACAACTTTCGAGTCCTGTAGATACGGAACGTCTAGTTCCGGATAGTCAGGCCCTTACGGGTTCTTGTTAACCTTGAGCAATTACTTCTTTTTCATTTTCAAGGAAAGTTATCTTCAAAGAATTCATCATTCTTTGACACCAAGAGGCGATCAACACTACTGTTGTTTTCAGATCCAGTGGATATGCAATCTACAGTCTTAGGTACAACTTGACCTGTTTCAGTATTCCAACTTTTACCAAGCCACCCCACATAATTTGGGCGTACGACTTTGCGCTTGGCTAACACCGTTGGACTGAGGTGAGAAATGAACACTCGTTTAATGAACGATGCTTCACATTCTCCCCCTCTATCACTACGAATTTCTCAATCCGTAGGCTTAGTTGATTTTCAACTTCTGCTTTGTAGCGCTTATGCGCTTCAACAACTTCATCTTTGCTTTTCAACAAACAAAGGATACAATATGTTGTACCATCATCAATGAAGGTCACAACGTACTTGTCTCCCCCCTCTATTTTGTATAAACTTCAAATCACCCAAGTAGGTGTGACTAAGTTCTAGAGGAGCGGTGCTTCTTTCGCTATTCTCTTGACGGAATTTGAAAAGGTGATTTTACCTCTTCGTCTATCTCACATTCATTTTGAGGGTTTATGTCGATAGTAGGCAACAATCTCAACATCGTTAGCTTTTGAATGATTTGCTATTTAACGTGTCTTAATCTATGATGACATAGATGCACGGATTACAAATATATCATTCGTTTGGCTACAGACATACTGTACCATTCTTAGTTATTACAGACCTGTTGGACTAGTCTCAAACCAGCTTGACCAACAACGTCCCTTAAACCAAGTTTGGGACATGTATCACCTCATCTTAGAGTGATCTCATTCCCTGAAGTCCTATTGAGGACAACCTCTCCAACCCCTTCTACTTTAGAGGTGGCGTTGCTTCACATGAACAACCTCTTGCCCGTGGTTAGGGCGTAACCGGATCATGTGTGATATAGATACTCTGGCCCACTCCAGTTGCTTTGGCAGACTGAGTGTCCGATTTCTTTTCTGCCTTTCTTTAGGCCTTCAGATAATTTAAGACCTGGAAACTCTGGCCCACCACACTAGGTGTCCATTACTTTTCCTATGAAATGAATTCTGGCCCCACTCTAGTCGCCCGAAGGCTTTATATGACTGAGTGTCCAATATCATCATATCAAAGGAATTTTGGCCCACTCCAGTCACCCGGAGGCTTTGTATGACTGAGTGTCCAGTATCATTCTATGAAGGATCTTCTGCCAAATAGTGTGACAGACTCAACGTATTTAGTCTTCTTCCGTTATGATTGGTGACCAGATAATTCTTGGTGCTTACTTAAGAGTGGTAACAGTTTTCGCACAGTTAGTGGATCTTTCTCCATCGTATGTGCGAACATACTTTACACACTTTTAATCATTACACTTAAAAGAACGGATCTTTTTAAGTCGTTTACAAAAACCAATCTTTAAACGGGAAAGAAGAAGAGATTAAACTTCTGATTTTTAAAGCGCAAGTAATATTCCTCCTTACTTTAATCCATTTTTAATCAGACATCATTTAATCTTTATTCTTGACAAGTAAGAAAAATACTTATCCCAATTTCGGATTCTTTGTCTGGGACTGATATAGGCCTTCTGCTGCAAGATAGAACCACATCTTCAACCTTCTCCTCTTGTCCCAGTTGATATCCTCATTCTCTCGTGAGCGCTTGATCCCACCACTCTCGGGAGCGGTGACACCATGAACATGTTGAACTTCAACAATATCGTCATCACTGTCTTCAAGAAGAAAACCACAGCCATATCCAGATTTGGTCACACAACCTTTGACCGACATCTTTCGAACACTAATAGTAATACAATACAATCTTGTCTTAAACTGTTGGTATTCTATGGTACTTTATAAAGCAGTACGGGAAGAAAATAACTATTACAAGTATTCAAAAGGATGAACAAATATTCAATCTTCAGAAATTGAATCTTGTTGAACAAATAGGCCAATCTTCAAAACTGCCGCAAGCTTGTTGTGTCTTGAATCTTGATAACCTGAAATCAAGAAACAACTAAATCTGGATGGTTACAACGTTGTGTGTTGAGTCGAGGAATTGCCCTCTGTCCTTAAGACAAGATTGCCCCGTATATATGCTTTTACGTTAGCGGGCAATAGTCTCTCAAGATAAAACAACACTTTAATATCAACGCTACAAAGCCAATAGGTTGAGCCTGGCGAAGAAAACAAATATGACTCGACTTGCTGAAGATATGGAATAGGAAGGAAGAGTTTCTCTTTACTCTTCTCTTTTGTCTCTGTAGTGTATATCTTGTGTATATGTAATTGCACTGATTTTCGATACTGTTTTGAGCAGTTTTTGGCCACTGTTTTGTGCTATTTTGTGACTGAAATTTGCTGCTATTTTCGTGTGTTTTCTGTGCTATATTACGACTGTTTTTCTCTATTTTCCAGCCACTGTATTGAGCCAAAAGAGGCCTCAATATATAGCAAGGAGGAGGCTGCCCAACAGCCACAAACAAGGCTGTTAAGAGCCATTAGTGAGGGCAGTTAATGGCCATTTAGGAGGCAGAATTAAGGCTGTTAAAGACCATCAAGAGAGGCTGAAAATGGACATGAAGGAGGGTGACAAAGGAGGAGTTAATCAGCCAAATAATGGCTGGTTAATGCTCCAGAAACTGTCCAACGGTAGGCAGAAAGTTTCGTCACCCCAAAATCAACTTTCCAGAAACTCTGGGGACCAAACTGTAAATATTGAAACTTCAGGGACCAAAATGTACATATGAAAGAATTCAGGTCCAAACTGTACATATGAAACTTCAGGGATCAAACTGTATATCTGACAGAGTTCTCTGGTCCAAAAAGATTATATCAGCCCGTGGCCCGGACGGGAAGGGCGGCGGCGGCGCGCGTGTGGGCTTAGTCATGAACCCAAGCACATCTAGGTCTTCCCTCCTTTAAACACATGGGATACCCCTTGGGGTCCCAAACCCTTTACCAATTTGAGACATATATAGAGAGCAATTCTTCCTATTCCCACCGATGTGGTAGATTTGTCTCACACCACATTTTCATGCCTCAAACACCTTACTTCGTGGACCAATATCTCTTTCATTTCTCAACGAAATTAGACGATTCTTGGCCCTACGATCATCTACTCACTTCGTAGATCATGCATGTGCGAAGAGACAAGGTCTCCAACATGCGGAACACTAGTGTTTAATTCATCAAAGATGGGTGGACGTATCTATCCGCCAAAGGCTAATTTCCAACATCTATTCTAATTCGAACTTGTTGGATGCCAACTCAGCGCTCAACATTGTGTTTCTCATCGCTTCAGAGGCTCAAGCTGCCTTTAATACCACTGTGCAAGAATCAAATAAATCTTACAATCAGAATTCTTCACATCAATTATGTGCTTCCTGTTATCTAAATCCCTATTCTTTCTGTAAGTCCCTAATTGTAATGTTCCCTAACATCATCTTGATCCTTTTCAACTCCACGAATCTCCAACTCCCTATCGTATTGGTGCTCGTCATCATATCCGTCCTCTTTCTCATACTTCAGAAACACGGGCAACCCATTTTGATCACTAGCTTTAACAACAAAAGAGTTTCCATCTTGCTTACTGTTAGCCAAGAAAGTCATATAATGTGGGTCAGCTTCAATATCACCACCTCTAGAACTATTATCCCCATCATAGGCAGTTAATCCAGCTTCCTTTATTAATAACTTGGCATAATCTTCATCCACAAGAACACATCTTTTCCCATATAATCAGGCAAAGTATAGCTTGCGGGTTTGGCTAAGTCAGTAACTTTGTTCTAAATTCTATATTTATCTTAAAATAAATCTATTTAAGGTAGTAATTACATAACCTAGTAATTATGAAATGTGTATGTCTATCATTACGTAATTACAATATAATTATAAGTGTACTGTTTGATTGCACAAATATAATTAAAAAGTTAATATTTAACAAATATGTAACTTTACAAATGATACTAAATTAGGCATTTAAGATGTATATTATTATTTTTTAAATATATTAATTAATAATTATATATTTGTAACTAATATTATAAAAAAAAAGTCAATACATATTTCTCAAATTAATAATAAATTAATTATAAAACTAAATACATACATTTTATAATAGCTAGACGACATGTTTTTATAATATAATGTCATAATATTATTTAATTATTTGATAAAAAATAATTTGTTAATTCTAATTTCTAATTGAAAATCCAACTTTTTTTAGATATAAATGGAGTATACAATTGCACGGAATTTTTAGAAAATGAACAAAATTCTTCGTGCACATCAACAAACACATATATTCCAATCTTGTCGTCTCTATACTGGCATAGGATATAGATAAAAATATTCCAGAGATTAGCTATTCAACTTTTATACGGAATAGCTAATTCTACTGTTTTAATATAATTATTTTTTGGAACTAATTAACATTCCTAATCAAATATAAACTAAAATAATTCACATATTATTACTCCAATTTGTGTGATACCTTTTCTTTTTAATTTATTTCAAAAAAGAATATTATCTTTTTATGATATAATTTATAACTATATAAATATTTAAAAAATATTTTAGATTACAAATCTAATTTATTTTTCTTCTTTTCTTAAACTTACTGTGTAGTAAAAAATATCCTGATTAAACAATAAATAAATTAAGAAAAAGAAAAACGGTGATTTTATTGGGGTCGGGTCTACCAAAAATGGAATTGGAGGTGAGAGTTGGAGAGCTGCTTCTTCGTACCAGTAACTTTAATCTGAACTCTCGAATCCGGCTACCTTCCTCCCATTCTAGCCCTCGAACTCCGCTCCGGAAACCATCACCAACACCTCTGGTCCGGTTCCGCTTCATCCAATCCATTTCCTAATTCTATTCAGGTTCGCACTTCCATTTCGAGGACATTAAAAAGTAGTAAAATGATTAGGCAAACTGTAGTAAAAAGTAGAGGTAACTGTACAATGTTCATTTTTTTGTTTTGTTTAGTGTGATTTTTGTTGTTTCTTCACTTCAATTTCTCGGTTTATCGACTGTGTTAGAAGGCGGACAACAAAAAGTAAAATGAGTAGGCAAACTGTAGTAGATGTAACTGTACAATGTTCATTTTTTTCGTTTTTGTGCACTTCAATTTCTCGGTTTATAGACTCTGTTAGAAGCCGGATATTAATGATTAGGCAAACTGTAGTACAAAGTAGAGGTACCTGTACAATGTATTTATTTTTTCATTTTGTGTGATTTTTGTTGTTTGTTGTATGGATGTAGATTGCGCAGCAATGTGCGGAGTGTATTGGATTATCCTGTGGTTCAAGTAAAAGTACTGTCCAATTTGCCTAAAGCTACTATGGTTACCATAGAGACGGATACTGAAGATGATTGGGAAGTTTTGGAGCTTAATGCTGAGCATGCAGAGCAGGCTATCTTAAAGTAGGTGCTTAAAATTCTTATGTGTTATTGAGAGGGAGAGAGAGTTTGTTGTTTTGCTAGTATAAAGTTTTGCCTCGTTGTTTGGTATTAAAGGATAGTTTTGCTTCGTTCTCGTTTATCAATTTGTTTTAGTCTTTACAGGTTTACTGTAGTTTTTGCTTAAAAATGGTTAACAACAAAATGGAATGGGTAAGAAACAACGGAAGTATGATCTTTCATGTGAACCATATCCTTAATCACTTATTCATATGGATGGCCATGCATAAGACAATGACATTAGTTCTGGAGCCAGGGGATACTCTAGCAAACTGCTTGTTCCCCTAAAGAAAAGGAAAAACAGAAAAAAGAAATGACAATTACAGTTAGAATAACCACCCTAATGGGATTTGTAGTTTGGGCAGGTGGAGAAGGTGGGGATGAGGCAATAAGAGGGTGAAAAAAGTGCAAGGGTGGTGTAGCTGCACGACACTATGTTTATTTGTACACTTTTTCCATGTCGCTTGGCTGATTTCTTGTATTAGGCTGACAGATTTCCATATTTTTTTTTGTCTGATACATAAATAAATCTCAATTCATACAGTTTTTAAAAGGAATCCAATCTAATATAAACAGATGCTTTATGGGGTTTTGTTAGCTTAAGACAACATATGCCATTCATCCTGAGAAGTCAAGGCTGTCAGACAATTGATCAAACTTCTTTTTTCTAATAATCTCTTTTATAGTTGAATTTATGAAGATCGACCTGTTGTGTGACAGTAAAGTGGGATTTGATGCTTTGATACTTAAGTCAACCAGTGCTGCTGGAGAAAAAGAATCATATATTGGTTGCTGAATGACATCCTTTCTCTTTGCTAATTTTTTTGTTTATTGCTCAGAAATCCAGCCAGAAAGTACTAAAAGGTTCAGGTAGAATAAGCTTGTGCATCTATAATGTTTTGGCAACTGGTGGGAGGGAATGCTTGAGATTGTTACAGATCCTACCTACTATCTAGAATTGTCTGTTTGTTTGCACAGTCACATTGTGTTTGTGTTGATGGGAGGTAGTAGGTACCAAGTGAAGTAGTCCAGGTGAGCAAGTTGGTCTGAGTCTCACAGTTATTAAAAGACCTACTTTAACTTATGACATGACATACTCTTTATAAATACTAAAGGCCACACTTTTCATTTCAGTCATGCCAAATTAATATCTGGTTTGATTAGTTAGAACATATTACCACATATTATATACATTTTCAAATTTTTCCTGGCTTCGGTCTTTCAGTTCGCTCCACTAATTAAATCAGAAAAAATAATCTATCACCTGGGCCTAGAAACCCACTTCTTGGAAGGTAATCCATGTTCAAATCAAAGAAGCCAGTATACTATTCTATCTATAATCTTCTTTCAAGAACAGTATAAAGTCCAAAAATAACAGTGTAAAAAATATTTAACTTGAGACCCAGGGAATGATAGTTTTTCTTGAAGTTGACCAATATTCAACCATTTTGTATTTTATGCAGGTTGCTATTGTCCATGAACCTATGCGATTTCCTTTGTGGCTGTATGGGCAAACAATTATCACATTTAAAGTTGTTTCAACCTTTCCGCTGACACCGGTAGGTAAGAGGATGTTAATTCATTGGTTGATGTATGATTTATTGCTTATGTTAATTGACTAGTTGGGAGGATGTTGGAGGTCTTAATGACATCCGGAATGCTATTATAGAGGTAGATGCTTATTTTCTTCTTCTCATCTTTTTTGTGGTTGTATATCCTTTATTGGTAAACCAATTAATGTCATAGTTGTTCATTCTATGAGACATTGTTGTAAATTGTAACCAATCAGTTCTTTATTTGATGTCTATGCATCGACTTAGTATTTCTGTTCCCTTTTTATGTTTTCTTCTGCTTTTTTGTGCTAAAAATTTTGCATTACCAACATTAATTTGACACATGGAGGTTAAATTTGATCCTCCTTTTTCTTTCAAAACTTTGGGTTCAAATAACTTCTTTGTGTAACCTTCTAATTGATTGAGTAAAAAATTGTTCCCAATGAAGGTATTGGATATATAAATTTTAAATTATATGCTAGAAATGAGAGGGAAAGGAAGTGTACTTAAAAGTTTTTACAAAGTCAATCTGTTTCTTATATGATGAGAGATAAACCTACTGGTAAAAACTTGGTGCCCTTGCATCGGTTTAGACTCCATGTTTTATTTCTTTTGATCATTTTAGACTCACTTTCCAACAACCAGAGGAAATGTGGACTTCTGTGTTAGCATCTATCAATATAAATTATCTACAGATTTTGGACTATCCCCTGTAAATACCCCTTACAACTTTTTGGACTTTGTTATCAAGTAGTTTATATAGTTGGCGCAATCTATCCCCTGTAAATACTGTTATCTTTCTAAAAAAGAACTATCCCCTGCAAATACCCTTACACTTTTTTGGACTTTGTTATCTCTTTATCTTTAACATAGATCTTCATGTAATGGAGCTAACAAACTCTCTTTTGTACTTAGTAGGCGTTTGGACATGAAATAAGAAGTAGTTGAAGTTAAGTTGAAAAAGAGTATTTGGAAGTTAAAGTTGTGTTGGACATGCATTTCACTTGAAAACTGTTGAAGTTTTGTGAAGGAAAGTTTTTCTTTTTTACTTTAAAAACTGGTCTGTAAAATCAATATTTTTCACGTTGGAGTGAAAAACTGACACAATGTATATCCAAACAGGTTTTTGGAAAAAAACAAAAAAGGAGTTTATGTCCAAACGGGCCATTACTCTCTTTTGTACTCTCTGCATCTAGTTGATGCCATCAGTGAAACAACTTCATCAATAAGTTCACGTTTCTTTCACATTTCCACTCTTTTCTTGTACTTGCTGATGGTTTTACCTTATTCAACAAAAAACTTGCTGATGGCAACATATATATTTGGCTGTCCTGCATGATTAATGTTGCTTTTGTACTTGTAAGCAACTGATAACTTTTGTCCTTCTGGTAGAATGGTTATAATTTGCCTAACCCGTGCATTAGCTTCAATGAAAAGGCAAAAATTATTACTCATGCAGTGGCATAGAAGCATCAGCTATAAATTGGCTTGTCAGAGAGACGGAATACCAGAAACTCTAGAATAGGTTTAGCTTCCACTTATTTTCTTTGATTCGTGAGCTTTGTTGGGGGTTCTTTTCCTTTTGTCTTGTTTTTTAATCTTACTTTGTTACTCATCTTCTATGTGCAATTATGCTTTTATTCAGCAAAGATGGATTGAACGTCATTTGATAGTGAATAATGGTAAATGGTTGTAAATCCCTTTGACCTATGTATTAAGTAGTTTGGGTGTTGAGCTGAACAGAAGTCATGTTCTAGGGTTTGCATGAACTTTACATAAAGGTGTTTTTTATATTTCATATCAACTTTAGTTTGGATCATTTTGTTCAGCATATGAAGCTCCTGTTTTTGTCGCTGTCAGATGATTGAGTTGCCGTCCAAATTTCCAAATATATTTGCACAAGCTCCTCTAAGGATGCGGTCCAATGTTCTATTATATGGCTCCCCTGGTTGTGGCAAAATACACATTGTTGGTGCTGCAGCTGCTGCATGCTCACTAAGATTTATCTCAGTCAAAGGTCCTGAACTGCTGAATAAATACATTGGTGCTTCTGAGCAAGCTGTAAGAGAATTTGCAACTTTTCCACTTCCTGGAGTACATATTTTTATGATGATGATGATGATGCCAAAATTCCCTCACCGGCCACCACTACTATCCCACCCCCAATAAAAAAAAGAAAATAAGTAAAAATCAATAAATATATTAAACATCAAGATAGAATATGGGGATATCAATTCTTTTGGGTGCAACATTTTGCTCATATCCCAATTCCAACCCATCTACCAGAAGGTTGATTAGTTAAGTTCTAGATAAGGCCAAACTGGACAAAGTTACCTTGTGGTTTCTACTCCCATCCTTAATAGCTTAAACTTAAGTTTTCACTTTGTAGATAGGTCAAAGCCTTAGAAGTGTTCCGAAGATCCAAAAGCTATCTGAAGTAGGATGTGTATCATCTTCTCCCCTGTCAAAAGTTCTAATCTTCCTTGTCAGGTCTAATTGTCACCCCCTTAAGTCCTAGTATCTAGCTCTTCTTGGAGATTTTGGCTTGTTGATGCTAATTATTTTGTTTTAGGTTCGAGATATATTCTCGAAAGCAGCTGCAGCAGCACCATGCCTTCTGTTTTTGATGAATTTGATTCTATCTCGCCGAAGAGAGGCCATGACAACACTGGTGTTACTGATAGAGTTGTTAATCAGGTTATTTGTTGTCCATATCTTTTGCTGTTTCTATCCTCTTTTTACCTTGCATAATTTTCATCCTTGTTCATTTGATGCAGTTTCTAACGGAATTGGATGGTGTTGAAGTGTTAACTGGTGTATTTGTATTTGCTACCACAAGGTTAGCACCTACTAACAGGATGGGCTTTGTTTATTATCGCTTTCAACTTTTTGCCTTCACTTGAATAATGTGGTACCTGTGTTCCATCCATTGGCAAGTTCTGTCCGTTCTTGGCCTAATCATTGGTTGAGCATATGCAGATTGAAACAGACTCACATAAATACATAGGATGGACTGTGCATCAGTTAGTTTCCAAATTTGTTGCCATTGAAGTCTCAAACCATACAGTGAATTTTCGTGATCACCCAGAAAAAATTAATTGCTAAGGTCGAAATTTTTTACACTAAGACATGCACCACTGAGAAATTTATAGAATAAAGGCATTCTTTGACTAAGTTGCGCGGACTCTTCATTTTTGCTGACCCCTCTCCCCTTTTTAATGTTTAGTCTCTGCTAGAAGTTAACTACTTCCTGGGCGCCATGTGCTTAAAAAGGGACAAAAAAGGCCAGAAAGAACCGATTGAAAGATCTTGGTTAATTTATTTATTTATTGTCTGTCTTGTTGAACATCTTAGTTGTGGAGATTATTAAGAACAGGGTCATATCAAGCTTAGGTGGTCCGAAAGTTTGTAATGCTTTAAAGATCAAGTTAGAGTCTTTCAAGTTGGTATCCCTATTTATCATGTTGACATTATTGGCTCTAGGCAGTCTCAACTCTCATGCTGTCTTTGAAATGGCAAGAGATTTTTATTGAGTGGTTTACTTCATAAATCGTGATGCACATACACATGCATATATGGATAGGTGTGTACGTGCAAGCTTGAACACAGGCAAATCAGACATCTAAAATATTCTATAGATCAGCATCTGCTTTCTCTTCGACTAATCCTTTATTTGGTACCTAATAATTATCTTTATTATGTAATAACATTTGTCCTCCTTTAACTTGTCCAAAAAAAATAAACTTGTAACATTCCTCCTTTTGGTTGGGGAATAGAGATGGTGGTTGGCAGTGTTACTTCTGTGACATACAAAATGGAATGCCTGCACCCCTTGCCTTCAAGTCTTTGGGAGTGAATATTACATGCAACTCATTCAGTTTTACACCATGAAATTTGTATAGATCTAATGAAATGTGTGCGAGAATGTCTGTACCGGAAAGTAATTTTTGTTTCATGAATATTTCCCCTTTTTGACCTAATGACATTTAGTTTAAAAGGTACATCAATTACCTGTGAGTCTGAATGATCGAATTGAATTCATTACTACAGTGTTATGTGACCTTTAAAGGGAACATTAACAGCCAAATGGATAAAATGCCTAACCATACCATATCTCTTTACCTTTGAGGTTGTCTAACCGTGCTATACCTCTGTATTTTACAAAAGAATTGATCCTTAAGAAGAACAAGGATTCATTTAGCCTTCTTTTCTTTGGAAGAATCATAGCAGTGAAATTTTTCTGATCAAGTTTGACATTTCTTGTCTTCATTTTAAGCAGTAGACCTGATTTGCTTGATGCTGTACTTTTGCGACCTGGAAGGCTGGATCGCCTTCTCTTCTGTGATTTTCCTTCACAGCATGAGAGGTCGGAGACTCTTTCAGTTCTATCAAGAAAAGTAAGTCTTAGTTCTGATTCTGCACTATTTTCAATAAATCTCAAATAGATGTTACAAGTGTGGATCATGAGCAGTAGGTCCCCGGTATGCCTTTCCAGATTAGTTTATGTTGATTTCTCTTAATAATTTTGCGAAGACACAATACATACATCAGTGTTGATTATCCACCCGTCCCATTCTAATTTGCCTCCTGCCCTCCTCTCTATTTTACTTCGTGAAAAAAGTATGGCCTCTTTCCAAAAATGGCTAAACTTCTGTCCTCCCAATAAATTAGACGATAATATAAACTGATACTGCTACATGAAACAGCCATGCCTCCATCCCTAACTAGTTGGGGAAACTAATACTGCTTTTTGTATTATTCTAAATTTGCTGTGGCATCATATCAACTAAAGTTTTTCAATTTAATATTTTACTCTCTCGATCAAACTCAGTATAATAATTTAGTTTATCTTTTAGTTTCTGTGAGAATCAATCCCAGTCAATTAAAATTGAACAAGAGAGCAGATGCAAGCAACATGATTGTTAATTATCAGCTTATCTACAGTTTCAAGTTAACTCAGCAAGTTGGTGAGTGTCCAATTCGACTACATCAAGTCCCAAGCCGATAGCCATAAGTTCCTTTACAACTTGACAAGATTTATATGCTTCTTCCCCATTCAGCCACATGGCAATGGGGCTTGACTTGGTCGGATTTGCTCATATTTGCCAGTGAAACCGTGGCTGAATTCGATTTAGGAATAACCTTGAAACACAAATGGATGACTGGACTAAAAGAGCTTACAAATGAAAGATCTCATCCGTTTTACTCTCGTGGCAAAGGATGAAGCATATTAGGTTATGCTAAAAGTTAGGTTCCGAAAGTAAATGCTTTTCAGTTCTGACTTTAACTCTTTGTCTTTAGTTTAACTCTTTTGGATGGTCTCCAGCATATCCTTAATGCTAAGGAATACAAATTTACCAGTTTCAAAGGAAAAAAGTTCTGACTTTGACTCAGGTTTCCTTGAAAGAAAAAGCTACACCAGATAATGATAACAATTCAAAAGGTGAAAACATTTACTTAAAAGACACAGAAAAAACGACCTACGAGTATTTAAACCTAAAACTAGATAAACAAGAACGACAAATATGTGAGTTAAAAACAGAAAATACAAAATTGAGATCACATAATAATGAAGAATGATATAATAAATATAAAAAATATAAACATAAATTTAAAGATACAAAGAAAATACTAAAACAAACTAAAGTTGAATTAAAACAAACGAGAGAAGAATTGCATGAAGTAAAACAAGAATTAGAAGACTTAAAGGAAGAATTACATATCCTTAGAGAACATATAGGAAGGTTAAAACAAAAAAAGAAAGGAAAATTATCAAAACAAGTGATGAAAGTACAACTAGTAATGAAAAAACTGATAGCGATACAGACATAGAAAGCAACATTGAATTAGCTAACCAAGAGATACAAGTAGCAGAATTTATAGAAGAGATAGAAGAAGGAGAAGACTCAGAAATAGTAAAAGAAAACAACCAGATAATAGAAGCATTACAAAAGATGAAAAGCGTAAATGCAATCATAGAAGATGAACCTGAAAGTGATGTAGAAGATGAATTTAATAGACCTATAGAAACATAAATAAAAACAGAAATAAAAACAGATGATATAATAAATGAAGATGCAAATGATTATCCCGAAGAAGAACTAGTAGACCCTAGTTTAGAAATAATAACAAGAAAATGAACTAGATTACCAAATCATATACCAGTAGGACAACAAACTGAATTTAAAGAATTTGTAGGATCAATGGCACAAGGTGTAAATTACAATGGATATTTTCTAGACTTAGATAATGTTTATGATGAACAAGAAATAGGAAGAAGAATAAATGATTGGAATCTTGGAATGTATATATCATTAATGAACTGTACACAAACAGAAAACCTAGATTACATGTATGACTTGATATCTAAAACATTAATTGGAAAGGTAGCTTATTGGAATCTATAGCATACCAATTAAGAGAAGTATTTAGCCATGCAAGAGATTGGAAATCTATGTTAATAATATTTGATATTATACTAAAAAGAGAATTTTTAGGAGAAAAATGGTTTGTAGCATGAGAAAACGTACTTGCAGAAAGAAAAACTGAAATAATAATGAATCTAAATAACATGAAATGTTGTAAAATTAATAAATTACCAGAATATACAATAAGTTTTAGTAAGTTCTTTTATGAAGCAAGATTTTTACCACAAGAAGGTTTAATATATCAACAACTTTATTATGACCACTTACCAATACCTTATAATATTGAGATATCAAAAGAATATACCCAACTAGAACCAAAAGAAAATACATTAGGAGAAAGAATAGGAGTACTAAGAGCATACCTAATGCGAAAATGTGAAGAATATAGAATGCAACAAAAGATTAAAAAAGATAAAAACTAGGATTAAGAGAAATATGTGGATTCACAGAAAGAAGACTAGTATTTGGATGTGATGATAAAAGAAAAGAAAGGAAATATAAGAAAAGTCATAAAAATACGAAATATAACCGAAATAAATATAAAAGATATAATAATTACAACAAACAATAGAACAAACCTTATAGGAAAAAGAGATTTAAAAAATATAGAAATACCCTGAAACCAAGAAAAAATTTAAATATAAGAGAAAATTTAGAAAAAGAAAGTATATAAAACCATTAAAAGAGGAAAAACTTAAAGAGTGTAAATGCTGGAATTGTAATGAAAAAGGACATTATGCTAATAAATGTCCAAAGCTAAAGAAAAAAAGTGTGAAATATATAAATAGAACACAATTTATAATGAATTTGTAACAGATAAAAGAAGATAATGATAAATGATATGAATATGAAGACTTTTATGTCACTCAAACTAATGAAGAAAGTGAATAAGAATTAGAAAATATTAACTTTATTAATCAACACTCAGATAGTGAAGGCAGTTCAAAATAAGATGAATACACAAGAAGAAAAAAGAAAATTATTAGAAGGAAGAAATTACTGGATACAATGTGAAAGACATGTTCACTATAAGCTTATTACAACTACAACTACGAGTGAAACAGGAAATAAATACTACAATGATAGGTATAAAAAAGTTACTAAGAACCTTAATAGAATAAGACAAAGATTGAGTGAAATAAGATGTCAAGAATTAAGAAGATTAATAGAAGAAGTAAAACAAGATGAAAACATTCCCCAAGAGGTAAGAGAATTAAGACAAGATGAAGATCTCCAACGAGGATTAAGGGAAATAAATATCAGCCGAAATACTAATACCTAATTAAATGGTAGTGATCTATATAGAAGCCCATATAGAATACAAGCCTAATAAAATGATAAAACAAAAAATCTTTATTGATAGTGGAGCAGATTTATGCCTGGCTAGAAAAGAAGTACTAGAATCACACAGATGGAAAAGATCTAAAGCACATAGGACAATAGTATCAGGATTTAATGAACAAACAAAAGAATTAGATACAATAGCGGAAAATATGAGAATCGTATTAGGAAAAACAATATTTAGGTTACCAATAATATATCAATTAGATCATATGAAACAACAAGTATTACTAGGAAATAACTTCTTTGAATACTTTAAAACACAAGTCATAGATAGCAATACCTTTAGTCTACAAACACCTTGTAATATAGATGGATAATATTAAAAAGAGTATTACCAATATATACGTTAAGACTATGTACCATAAAAACAGATAGGAATAATAACCTACAACTACTAAAAGAAAAATATCTTAATATACTGAAAATGAATTTTGGAGAAAATCCAATACAACTATGGGAAAAAGAAAAAATATATGTTGAAATTAAGTTGATAAACCCCAATGATACCTATTAGATATAGTCCAACAGATCAAAAGGAGTTTGAAACCCAAATAAAAGAATTATTAGAATTAAAAATGATACAAGAAAGTAAAAGTCCACATAGTAGCCCATCCTTTTTAGTAAGAAAACTTAGTGAACAAAAAAGTGGAAAAGCTAGAATGGTAATAGATTATAGAGAACTAAATAAGAAGACAATATTTGATGGATATTTTTTACCATATAAAAGAAACCTTATTAATAGATTAGGAAACAAAAAATGGTTTAGTAAGTTCGATTGCAAAAGTGGATTTTGGCAGATAAAATTAACAAAAGAATCAAAATCTTTAACAGCATTCGGTGCCCCTCAAGGACACTACGAATGGAATGTACTACCCTTTGGGTTAAAAAATGCACCTTAAATATTTCAAAGAAGAATGGATCAAGTGTTCAGAAAATTAACAGAATTTTGTATAGTATATGTTGATGATATATTAATATATAGTGATAATCTAGATAATCATATAAACCATTTGAAAGAATTTATAAAAACTGTGAAACAACATGGAATACTATTATCTGAAAAGAAATCTGAAATCTTTAAAAATAGTATAGAATATTTAGGATACATTATAGATAATGAAAGATTACAACTACAAGAACACATAGTAACAAAGATAAAAATTTTGAAGGATAAATTAGAAAGTAAGAAAGAAGTACAACAATTCCTAGGAGTAATAAACTATGCTTCAGACCATATAAAAGATTTACCACTCTTAAGAAAATCATTGCAAGAATTAACTAGAAAAAACATAACCTTTGAATGGAAGGAAGAACATACTAAAGCTATAAATGGGATCAAGGAAAAAGTAAAAGCATTACCAAAACATAAAATACCAACGGAACTAGATCAACTAGAACTTTTTACTGATGCTAGTGATATAGGATAGGGAGCGGTCCTCATAGCATACGATAAAGATGATATAGATAAAGAAAAATTACTAATCTGAAAGTATATGTATGTCCTAGAGACAATCTATATTAGGACAAATGTACTTTATACACGTTCGTATTGTTATTAATGGAGATTAATATTTTGGCATTTGCAATTATTGAATTATTAGTTGATTGTTTGTAATATTCTATAATATGCATCTCTAGAGGTTACATTGTTATTTATAGTGTGAGATATTAATATTATAACGTAACTCTTAAAATAGCCTCGACTAATGATCATCGAGAATGGGATATCGATGATATGTGATAAGTCGACATGTGGTTTGCATCACATCCTTAGAGGATGTAGCATGTCTCACCTGCTATGAGTAATGACTACTCGTGATGGACACATGGATACTTTGGAAGTATTGGTATACCTTGCTGATATACTGCTGGTTATACATGTCTAAAGTATGATCATCGTGTGGGAGATAAAAGTCTTTAGACTTGAGGTCAATACACACCTTGTCTATAGAGTAATATACTTTGATCCTGTCCTAAGCTCAAATGCCTTACAGGTTGAGATACGACTTGTATTGGGTACATTATGATGTTGATTAAAGGTGGTAGTTGAGCTAAGATTAGGATTCATTCCTCGAGTGTATACTCGAGAGAACACTCAGCTTCTCAGTGATATTGGATTGACTAAGTCGTTGGTCAACATATTTAGAATATGGTCTTGTTGTCAACCAATATAGATGAGATATAATGATCAAGCCATTTGGATAGACATTTGGCAAATCCAAGCTTGATCGAGTGCGTCGAGAATGAAAGGTTTTTATCTTCCCACAGAGGTTCAGTTTACTGGATTCATGTAAATATACTTCACATATTGAGTTCGTCTTACGACGCCGTCTAGGAGTTTCGTGTAGACCCTAATATGATTAGTGTCGATATGTGAAGACCTGTAAGGTAACACTATGTCAATTGTTTCTTCGATCTAAGGGTGTATTGAAAAAGTGTTAAATATTCGATTTGAAATCGAGATATTTAAATTAATAATAACTATGGGATAATTTCTATTTGATGGAAATTATTTAATTAAGTCAAGATTGAATTTTGGATTTAATTAAAATGTGCTGAAAATATTGTGTGAAAAGGGTGAGGCGCCGCGACGCCAAATGGCAGAGCCGCGACACTAATTGGGCAGCAGGCCAAATCAGATTGGCCTGCTGCAATTCGTTTTGGGCCAGGCTTTGAGCCCAACTCAAAATCTGAATTTTGCCTTAATTTCAAGTATATATAGAGCACCTCCTCATTCATTATTAGACACTTTATTCATATATTATTCTAAGTCTTAGAGGCCTAGAATAAAACTCTCTCTTGAACCTCTGCCGAATTTCCTAGCTGTTCGAAGGAGGTATACATCGGAGTTTTTGGAACTTGCTGTCGAGGATTAAGTGTGTGCGCACCCTCGGAAATTACTAAAAGACTCCAGAGTTTCCAAATTGTAAGTATTCTATCAAAGTATTACGGATATATACATGTTATGTATTGACGTGTTTTATATTACTACATAATCATCCTACAATTCGTCGCTTGTTGGGTTTGAAACTTAAAATTTTCAAATTCCGCTGCGTACACGAACCCAACGAAAACCTACATAATCTGTGGATATGGAGGTGGAACATGGAAGCCAAATGAGAAAAACTATCATATTAACGAAAAAAGAATTATTAGCAGTAAAATTCGGAATAAAGAGATTTCACTATCACTTATTACCAGTAAAATTTGTTGTTAGAACCGATAACACACAGATAAAACCTTTTATTACAAACAAGATAGATTCTTTACCAGAACTAAATAAAAGAAGAAAATGTCAATCATTCTTTTGTTGTTATGATTTTATTGTCAAGAATATATCTGGAACTAAAAATGTTTTAGCTGACTTTCTTAGGATATATAACGATGTCAATCAGCGGTGATAACCTTGAAGAATATATTACCAATGTCATGGATTCCATTATACAAACCAATGAAACCTTAATATCTAAAATACAAGAGAATACCCATCTTGTAAACCAGCTCAAAGAAGCCCTACAATATTTAAAAACCCTGAGAACCTTACAAATCAGTAGAACTCAATCAAAATCACCTACAACTACACCTGAAAAGCCAAACAACCATACCAAAACTTTAGCACGTTTTGTATCAAAACTTGCCACTATGCCATCCTCAATATCATCCTCTTCCCAAGTATCAATGTGCGACAAACTGAAATACACACCAGACTACATCAGTGCTTATGAGAAGATCAATAAATTTTATGATTATAAAACTAACCCTTATATTTTACGCAGTGCTAAGCTGAGCAAGTATCTCAGATTCTTGTGCAGCGAACAGGCTAATCCGGACATAGTATCAAAATTATTCACTTATGGTTTTATTGATAAACTAATAGTGGATGAGAACATGTACAATATTGCCAAATTGCCAAATTGCCAAGTATTATCGTCGAATCTACAACACTCATGATGAACTCATTTGGAAAAGGTGTCTATGGAATACAAATGTTTGATGCATCAACTTATCTAACAGGAAAACCCGTTGCGATATGCCAAATATTCAAAACTGGAAAAAATAGCAACATTAGCGGAGATGATGAAAATTTGAACATGAAAATACCATGTACTCTGGAGAAGTTCCAAGAATGGCTCAGTACAAAAAGAGTATTTGGATTATTAACCTTGAAAACCAGGATAGAAGATATGTTACGAGCCAAAAAGGCATGCATTATTGGAAGCTCTAAAGGAGGAGAAGTGGAAGAGATTATTACTCTATATTACAACAATGACATTATATCTCAAGATACTATGGAACTAACACATTTGCATGAAACTTGAAACACGAACATGCAAAGGAAACTATTGACCAATACCAGATGATTATTGGACAGAAATAAAGGCCTGTAATAAATACTAAAAATACTACTACTACTACCAGTGCAATAAAAAAAGGAGGTTATGATCCTTCCGCATAAAAATGTAATATCATATGACAGGGAGAATGTAGTTTTACTATTTGCAGCCCAATTTACCACTATGGCGGGGAGCATGTAGTTTTACTACTTGCATCCCAAATTACTACTATGGCAAGGACCATGTAATTTTATTACTTGGAGCCCAATATAATATCATATTATGGCCCAACGTAGTCTAACTACGGTAAGCTCATGTATTACCATGTATTACCACATATTACAAATCATACTACTCAAAGACAAAGAAGAAGAAGACAGATGCCAAGAAGATATTATCAAATAATCTGATAGAAAACAGCTGGAAAGCACTTGGCAAAAGCAGCCAGACAAAGGACAAAAGGAAAAAAATGACAGCTTTGACAAAGCTACAACAAGACAAAAAACTTCGGCAATCATAACAGACAAAGAACTGTAACCTTTTTAGACTTTTGAAAAAAGTTGTTATCTTATTACTATTTTACAATCAGAGAACCAGACGGGGTTATTTATATAAAGAGTCTCTTGTAAACATTTGGAGGACATTCGAAAACTTCAATACAAATCTTTCTTTGAAAATCCTCTCTATGTCTAACTAAACCCCCTCCTTAATCTATAATCCAGATCAATTATAATATCATAAAACCAGAGATAGATCACTTTGAAGGAAGATAATTAAAATCATATTACTTTAAGATGACCGTACACCTGCTCGTCCAGCCGCAGCCGTGGATAGGCGTAATGGCGTTTCTTGAGCTACAGTACATGTCTGGTGGATAGCTAACGTACTGGTATTAGTATGGTAAATCTCGTGTGAATAGTACTGTTAAAACTTGAAATCTGAAGTAAATTCCTTTCTTGTTTCTTATTTCATAATAAGATCCTTACAGACCTACGTATCAGGTCTTATTGTGGTATCAGAGCCATATTTTATTGAGTATTCATAGACAGTATTTCATTAAAAATGAATATTTTTAGAAATTATAAGCATAATGTTAAAAATGCTAGAACGGAAGAATATGAACTTCCGCAACAGCTAGATGCTTTGAACAAATGGACCATTCCATTTGTTGCTACAAAAGAAATTTATAATTTCGGTATTTTTGAAAATCTCGGAAATCGTCATATCATAAAGACGATCGAAGAATCTGTCCAAATGGATAACCTAGAAAAAACTATTCAGTTATTTTCTGATACTAATATCGATAGATATCAAAAATTGCATTACAAATTCTTGCATATAGGTTTGGTGCAAATTGCTTTTAAACCTTTAACCTTAGAAGGTTTGCCAAAAAGCTTTATGACTGTTCTGAGAGATGCCAGAAACTTAAACTGGAAGCAGTCTCTTATGAGTGCTATGCAGTCAAGTTTGGCCTATGGCCCAGTATATTTTAATGTCAGACCTAATCTTACTTTATCTTTGTCTGACCCAAATATATTGCATGCTTTAACTTTATATGTGAAAGCTAATGGGTATAATTACATGCCTGAAACAGAAGTTGTGTATCTGTTACCGTATCTATTTCCGTGTTCTAGACACCATGAATCCTAACTGTAGGATTATAGATGACAAAAGAAATAGACAGACAGTCTTAATTGAGACTAATCTAGCCAAAAGGTCTAAAATCACTACCAGAAGACCTATAAGCTGGGATGAAATTAATTATCCTGAAGATTGACTAATTGAAAAAGCTATCCCGGTTCACCCTAGGATAGACTCCCAGATCGCTCATGTGATCCAGACTACTGATGGCAATATCCGCCTCCAGTTTTCTAAACAACCTAAATTAGGTAGATCTTTGTCATCTCATTATTATATATCTCCTTTAGATGACACTCATGGTACGTCTACTGCTAGAGCTTCAACATCTCAAGTAGATGAAAACCTTTACAAAATCACCACCCTCTTAGAAATCTCTCAGGAGGAAAAGGTTGACAAAATAAAGGTTGAAAACCAGATTCCTGTCGAAGTTCCGACAGATAACAATAATACTGATTATTTTCATGACGGCTGACAATTCTGAGATTGATTATGATCGCATTGATTGCAGTCTTAATTATAGTCATGGTTCTGGTTTACGCCAGATCATTAAGGATAATTTTAATAGTCCTGATTATTTGCTTTTTCGTAATTGGTTTTTTACCTTTTTCACGAGAAAAGAACAAGAAGCAATCAGAGATCAATTTTATGATGAATTGCAGACCAAGCAGACTTTCAAATATTTTGTTTGTTGGTTTATAGAAGACTATGCTTTGCTTAATATCAATGTTATAGAAAGGCAATGGCATTTGGACTCTAGAAAAGTCCTCAAAAGTCTTTATCCTCCAGATGAATCTTTTTCATTAAAAAAAGATAGCAGTAACAATGATTTACATGCTCAACCATATTTGAAGTTGATTCAGGGTACTCTCCTACATGGTGTTCAAGCCGATCATTTGAACAGTCTTTTCAGGCAGGGTAACCACACCAATGTGTGTCTCAAAGTTCTTGGTGAACAGATGACTTTATTACAGAATAAGGTCAACAGACTCAGTTCCCTTATTGAGGAATAGAGAATCAAAATTGTTGCTGAGAAGAAGCAACCTCCAAAGCCCTTGGAAACCTGTGCCAATATCCAGCCTCCTGCATCCATGGAAGGAATAAACCTGGCAAAGGAGCAGACAAATCCATTATCTAAAAGATATTGAGAATTTGTTAGCACAATTTCGTGATAAAATGAAAGTATCACCTGATAAAGGATCTACGTCCAGATCTGTTATTGGTATGGTCAATACTAAAGATACTGGAACCAGCCGCGGCAATTGTATTGCTGCCATGAAAAGAGGGAGTAATTGGACTCCGAATCTTACCTCGGAGAATTATTATTATCCGAGACCCACTCCAATGGATGTCTTGCTTGAGGAACAAGCATGGGAGAATGATCCTGCTGCCTGTACTGGCACTGAGATTGTTGAGTGGAATATTGACGGTTGCGCCGAAAGTCAGATTTTCAGGATTGGCTACAAGATGCTTATGTACGCCGCAGCAGCCAAAGGCAACAATCAATCTGAGGCTAGCATCACAAAGATGATTACTGTAGGATTTACAGGTCAGCTCAAAGCATGGTGGGATAATTATCTCTCCATAGAGCAGAAAGCTCAGATTTTTGATTCTGTAAAACAAGAGGGTAACGAGCTTAAGCCTAGTTCGGTTTATACCCTTGTTCTAACCATTTTAGATCAGTTTACAGGAAATTATTCTACAAATTATGACAATATCAGGACTCTGCTTCAGAATCACAGATGTCCGACCCTAACATCTTTTAGATGGTATAAGGATGTTTTCCTGAGTAGGGTACTCAATCTCCCCGAAGCTAGTAATAGTTTCTGGAAGGCCAGATTCATTGATGGCCTCCCTCCTCTCTTTGCAGAGAAGGTGAAAAGAACCCTGAGAATGGAATCTCCGGATTCACAAATTCCATGGCATATGTTCTCTTATGGCCAGCTCATAGGTAGATGCATGGAAGAAGGGTTAGCCTTGTGCAATGATATAAAATTGCAGAGACAGCTGAAGAAGCAAAGACTTATTGAGAAAACTCAGTTAGGAGAATTCTGCCAGCAGTTCGCCATGGACGAACCTACCTCATCCCAGAATACCGGGAAGAAGAGAAAGCATGTGGTTAAACCGCATAAGAAGCAGTATTATGAGAAATACAAGTCTGACTCTTACAAGAAAAAGGCTGCGAAAAGAAGAGCCAGAAATGAGAAAAAGGGTTATATCCCAAAGAAAAGGACTACTATGACCACTACTTGCTATACATGTGGAGAAGTAGGTCATTACGCCAACCGATGTAAAAAGAAGAAGATTGATAAAATCAAGGCTCTTAAAATCGATGATAACATCAAAGATGCCCTGATGAAGATCATTATACCTTCAGATGAATCTGATGATTCAGAAGATATTATGAGTACGGATTCGGAAGATCCCTATGTTTTAATTATCTTCCTTCAAAGTGATCTATCTCTGATTTTATGATATTATAATTGATATGGATTATAGATTAAGGAGGGGGTTTAGTTAGACATAGAGAGGATTTTCAAAGAAAGATTTGTATTGAAGTTTTCGAATGTCCTCCAAATGTTTACAAGAGACTCTTTATATAAATAACCCCGTCTGGTTCTCTGATTGTAAAATAGTAATAAGATAACAACTTTTTTCAAAAGTCTAAAAAGGTTACAGTTCTTTGTCTGTTATGATTGCCGAAGTTTTTTGTCTTGTTGTAGCTTTGTCAAAGCTGTCATTTTTTTCCTTTTGTCCTTTGTCTGGCTGCTTTTGCCAAGTGCTTTCCAGCTGTTTTCTATCAGATTATTTGATAATATCTTCTTGGCATCTGTCTTCTTCTTCTTTGTCTTTGAGTAGTATGATTTGTAATATGTGGTAATACATGGTAATACATGAGCTTACCGTAGTTAGACTACGTTGGGCCATAATATGATATTATATTGGGCTCCAAGTAATAAAATTACATGGTCCTTGCCATAGTAGTAATTTGGGATGCAAGTAGTAAAACTACATGCTCCCCGCCATAGTGGTAAATTGGGCTGCAAATAGTAAAACTACATTCTCCCTGTCATATGATATTACATTTTTATGCGGAAGGATCATAACCTCCTTTTTTTATTGCACTGGTAGTAGTAGTAGTATTTTTAGTATTTATTACAGGCCTTTATTTCTGTCCAATAATCATCTGGTATTGGTCAATAGTTTCCTTTGCATGTTCGTGTTTCAAGTTTCATGCAAATGTGTTAGTTCCATAGTATCTTGAGATATAATGTCATTGTTGTAATATAGAGTAATAATCTCTTCCACTTCTCCTCCTTTAGAGCTTCCAATAATGCATGCTTTTTTGGTTCGTAACATATCGTCTATCCTGATTTTCAAGGTTAATAATCCAAATACTCTTTTTGTACTGAGCCATTCTTGGAACTTCTCCAGAGTACATGGTATTTTCATGTTCAAATTTTCATCATCTCCACTAATGTTGCTATTTTTTCCAGTTTTGAATATTTGGCATATCGCAACGGGTTTTCCTGTTAAATCAGTTGATGCATCAAACAACTGTATTCCATAGACACCTTTTCCAAATGAGTTCATCATGAGTGTTGTAGATTCGACGATAATACTTGGCAATTTGGCAATATTGTACATGTTCTCATCCACTATTAGTTTATCAATAAAACCATAAGTGAATAATTTTGATACTATGTCTGGGTTAGCATGTTCGTTGCACAAGAATCTGGGATACTTGCTCAGCTTAGCACTGCGTAAAATATAAGGGTTAGTTTTATAATCATAAAATTTATTGATCTTCTCATAAGCACTGATGTAGTCTGGTGTGTATTTCAGTTTGTCGCACATTGAGACTTGGTTCGCTGATTATGTTAAGGATGGATAGTGACCATATTCGTGGTTCTATGGATTATAGTCCAGGTTCAGGTCTGAGAAAAATTATTTCGAAAGACTTTCTTAACGAAGATTACCATCTTTTTAGAAGATGATTCTTTTCATTTTTCTTTGAGAAAGAACAATGTTCTATTAGAGATCAATTTTATGATGAGTTGCAAACCAAGCAGGATTATAAACCTTTTGTTAGATGGTTTGTCGAAGACTATGCTCTTCACAATATCAATGTTATTGAAAGACAATGGCATTTGAATTCCAAAAAAGTCCTTAGGAGTATATACCCTCATGATGAACCATTTTCATTAAAGAGAGACCATAGTAACAATGATTTACAAGCCCGACCTTTTATGAAGCTAATACATCAGACCCTTCATAATGGTCCTACTATTGATCATATCAACAATCTGTTCAAAGAACATAACCACACCAATATCCATCTTAAGGTTATTAGTGAACAAATGAGCCTATTACATAACAAGGTAGACATGCTCAGATCTCTTATAGAAAGCCAACGTGCCAAGCTTGATGCTGATGACCAGCCTCCTAAGCCTCTGGAGATTCCAGCTAATATCCAGCCTCGTCCTTCAATGGAAGGAATTTCCCTGGAAAAAAAGACCACAAAACCATTAGTAAAAAATCTTGAAGATCTACTCTCTCATTTTCAGAGTATGTTAAAGATTTCTCCAAAAGATGGTTCTACATCTACTGTTACGATGATTAGTACAAATAAATTATCCGAGCATGACAATGAAGCACAAATTGTTGCGATGAGAAAGGGTAAATGGAAACCCAAGTTTAATTCGGAAAATTACTACTATCCGAGACCTACACCCATAGATGTTTTGATTGAAGAACAAGCCTATAAGAATGAGCCTACCGCTTATACCGGTACAAAAATTGTGAATGGAACATAGATGGTGGCGCTGATAGTCAAATCTTCAGGACTTGCCACAAAATCATCATGTATGCTGCAACAGCCAAAGGTAATAACCAAACCGATGCTCACATCGTTAAGATGATAACTGCAGGATTTACAGGTCAGCTCAAAGCGTGGTGGGATAATTATCTTACACCAGACCAGACAACTTTTATTTTAAATGCGGTAAAGCAAGAGGGTAATGAAGTCCAACCTTTTGCGGTTTTTACTCTTGTTCTAAGCATTTTAGATCACTTTACAGGTAATTATCAACCAATTATGATAATATCAGAACTCTTTTGCAAAACCATAGGTGCCCCACCTTAACTTCATTTAGGTGGTATAATGATGTTTTCCTTAGCAGAGTGTTAAACCTCCCAGAAACCAATAGTAGTTTCTGGAAAGCCAGATTCATAGATGTCCTTCCCTTTCTTTTTGCTGAAAAGATTAAGAGAACCTTAAGAAAAGATTCAGGTGATTCTCAGGTCCAATGGGATCTTTATTCTTATGGTCAGCTAGTAGGCAAATGCATGGAAGAAGGATTAGCTCTATGCAATGATTTGAAATTACAAAAATAGCTTAAAAAGCAGAAATTGACAGAAAAGACCCAATTAGGGGAATTCTGCCAGCAGTTCGCATTCGATCAATCGACCTCTCACCAGAATGGGAAAAAGAGGAAAAATTCGGTTAAACCCCATAAAAGACAGTACTATGAGAACTACAAAACTGACTCTTACAAGAAGTATGCTGCAAAAAAGGGTTACATCCCTAAGAGAGAAGAAGTCTCCTACATGTTATGCATGTGGTGAAAAGGGACATTACGCCAATAGGTGTAAAAAGAAGAAGATCGACAAGTTCAAGAATCTTAATATAGATGAAAGCATAAAGGATGCTTTGATGAAAATTGTTGTCTCATCTGATGAGTCAAATGACTCAGAGGAGAGATTAAGTTCAGACTATGAAGATCCTTACTCCTCCTCTACGGAAGAAGAAGCCCCTTGCACCTACATTTCGAAAGATAAATGTCAGGCTATCAAGGAGAATGAAGAAACTGATGATGAGTTTTATAAACTTCAAGCTCAATTCTCCAATTGCAGTACAAATGTCATAAATGGAGAAGAAGTCAGTGACCTACCAGATAATATTCAAGACAAAGCACAGATCATCGAAGCTTTGTTCAAAGCTCGAGAAAAGGACAAAGTTCCCCTTAAGATCAGATCAAGAATCGGTAACTTTTCTGCGGTTCTTCAATAATTACAGAAAAAAGGAGTCCTAATAGTCCTCTAACAGTCCAGGAACTGAAAACTGAGATCCATGATTTCAAGACAGAACTAGCTCTACTACGTCAGCATTACGCTACCTTAGACGACATAGTTACTTCATTAGAATCAGGACATGCTAGTCATACTCCTCTTTCTGATACTCCTATAGAGTTAGGTTATACTCCTATACTCTATCAACCAACTACCTCTGATAATCCAAATGAGACAGACTTTATGGGAGCCATTAATTTGTATTCCCGCCAAAGATGGATTACCTTTATTAATTTGTTAATTAATAGAGGTATCATATATAGACATGTCCCTACATTGATTGATTTTTAGGGCAGATCTTAATTGCATTAGGGAAAGACTTATCCCTACCAAATACTTTACCAAGACTACTCGTAGAGTAAGTGGTGCAGATGGGAGCAAATTAGATGTCTCCTACAAATTACCAAGTGCCCATGTTTGCCATGACATGATGTGTATTGAACATTCTTTCGTCTTAGTAAAAAAATTGGCTCATGATATAATCTTAGGCATACCTTTTATTAATGGTCTAATGCCTCTTACACATATTGATGATAAGGTTTTCACAGGTACCTTTGAGAATAAATCTATTACTTTCCCTTGGGTTCCTGCATCAAATGTTAGCCTTGTTAATCTTGTGCAGAATAAAAGACAACATCTTGCTTATCTGCAACAAGAGTTAATTATTTATAATATCATCGACCAATTGGCAAATCCTAAATTACAGGATAAAATAAAAGGAATAGAGCATGATTTTTCTATTTGTAATGATTTACCTACTGCTTTTTGGAACAAGAAAAAGCATATAGTTAGTCTTCCATATGAAGAAGGGTTCTATGAACAGAATATTCCGACCAAGGCTAGACCTTGCCAGATGAATGCGGAATATTTAGAAATTTGCAAAAAAGAAATTGCAGCCCTCATAGAGAAAAGGTTAATTCGACCTTCAAACTCCCCATGGAGTTGTACAACGTTCTATGTTAATAAGCATGCTGAACATGAATGAGGAGTTCCTAGATTGCTCATAGGGCTGGCAATGGATCGGAGGTGGATCGGGTGGAGCTCAATCCGCCTCCACCCGCCAACGATCCATCCACCACCCGACCCATCCATCACCCTATTTTTTTTAATCCACATCCGATCCACAGGTGAATCGGGTGGATCGGGTGCTTCGAGGATGGAAGCGACGAAGACTTATGAAAATTGGTCGATACTCGAGTCTTGTAGGTAATTTATGACAGTTAATAAATATGTCAGTTCAAAGAGAATTGTATGGATTAATTCGAGAATGGCAGAGTCTGGTAAACCTACAAAGTTGCATTTGATTATATCAACTGTTAAGATAAAATAAATATCATCAATCCTCCTAATACTGAGTTCATATTTTTATGTGAAAACGATCAACATTTATTTTTTCCCTTTCT
Source organism: Anisodus tanguticus (assembly GCA_034509755.1). Lineage (NCBI taxonomy): Eukaryota > Viridiplantae > Streptophyta > Magnoliopsida > Solanales > Solanaceae > Anisodus > Anisodus tanguticus. The sequence goes on from CM067560.1 coordinate 10,843,010, forward strand.
TATATTGTTCAATGTACGTTTTACTTGATCAAACTTAGAGTGGTATAATTAGCAGATAAAAATATAATTTGTTCAATCTGTTTAAATTTGAAGGAGTTAGCGACCCACATATTTCTTAACTCAAGTTATTTTGATTAGCATGATTCAGTCAAATTAAAAATAGCATTTATTAAGCGTTTGGACATGCAATTTCATCTTATGAGATGAAATTATCGTTTGGACATGCGATTTCATCTCATGAGATGAAATTCCAAATCATCCAAAAAGGCATGATTTGAGATTTCAAATTTTAAATGTAAAAGTTGACCACAAGTTTATATTTTGTAAAAATAGATCCATAAATTGGTAGATATAATTAGCAATCATGTTTGTCAATTATTTATATCAAATATTAAAAGATCTACACGAGGGGTGGATTGAAAATAATTAATGTATAACGGGTGGATGAGTGGGTCGGGTGGTGGGTTGGATGTATGTGCACCCATATCCGACCCGATCTGTCACCCGATTAAAATCCATGTTTTGTCGGATTTTCGTCCATATAATCGGGTCGGATGGATCGGATATCCATCGGGTTAGGGTGAAATTGCCAGCCCTAATTGCTCATCACTTATAAACCTTTGAATAAGGTTTTAAAATGGATTAAATACCCAATCCCTAATAAAAAGGATTTACTTGACATGTTATATTAGTCTAACATATTTTCAAAATTTGATATAAAGTCAGGTTTCTGGCAAATACAGGTTGATGAATCTGACAGGTATAAAACTGCCTTTACAGTCACATTCGGACATCATGAATGGAATGTCATGCCTTTTGGGCGGAAGAATGCTCCATCAGAATTTCAGCATTTCATGAATGATATTTTTACTTCATATAGTGATTTTATCATTGTTTACATAGATGACATATTAGTCTTTTCAAAAAACATACAAGATCATATCAAGCATCTTGAAATTTTTAAGAAAATTATTATTTCAAATGATTTGCTTATATCAAAACCCAAAATGAATATTTTCCAAACAAAGGTTCGATTCCTTGGTCATAATATTGAACAGGGGAAAATTATTCCTATTACCAGGAGTATAGAATTTGCTTATAAATTTTCTGATGAAATTCCTGATAAAATCCAATTACAAAGGTTTTTAGGGAGTCTAAATTATATTTCTTCTTATTACAAGAATTTATCTGTGGATGCAGCTATCTTATATGATAGGTTGAAAAAGACTGCCACTCCGTGGACAAATGCCCACACAGAAGCGGTACAAAAGATTAAGAAGGATGTGCAAGCTTTGCCGTGTCTTATGCTTGCTAACCCAAATTGGGGAAAGATCATTGAGACTAATGCTTCAGACATCGGTTATGGAGGGATACTTAAACAAATAAATCCCCAAACCAAACAAGAATATCTTGTTCGGTATCATTAAGGAAAATGGACTAATAGTTAAAAGAATTATGCTACTATAACTAAAGAAATTCTTGCTATAGTTAAGTGCGTCTTGAAATTCCAGAATGATCTTTATAATACAAAGTTCTTAATAACAACAGACTGTAATGCAGCCAAATTCATGTTTCAAAAAGGTTTTAAACATGACGTATCCAAACAAATATTTGCAAGATGGCAAGCCCATTTAGCTCCATTTGATTTTGAAAATCAATATCTTAAAGGTAAAAATAATTCACTCCCTGATTTTCTTACTCGTGAATATTTGCAGGGATAAGATGCGTCCAGAATGGACACCACCTACTCCTAATAGGGGTAGAGGAAGAGGCAGAGGCTCGGGACGAGGCTCTAGCAAATCTAGTTCCACTGAAAATAATATTTCCAATATTCCAAGAGTAATACTCGTGGACAAAGAAGGCTCTTCTAGTAGTCAACAACAAGACTCATATGCTGAAAAACTCCAACAATCGGAGTAAGAAAGCAGAGACCAATATTTGGTCAAGGGTTATGAAGAGACAATTCTCTACCTACATCATGAAGATAAAAATTATCTAAATGATCCTTGGATTCTAATGAATCTATATGTAGAAAATTTCTACAATCTTTTCCCAGAAGGAAAGAACAAGATGTATTATGAATATATCCTTATTGCGACTACCACTGCTGAGATCACATCGTTCCCGGATAGTAAGCTTGGAGCAGAAAGGAATTTTCAAAATTCTATCTTAAGAAGATTATATCTCCTTATGAGTGGGGAATTAGCCCATTCAGATCAAATGAATTTATAATTCCTCGAACGACCATTAAAATGACGTTTAATTACTATGATTATATCAATGCTTTCACTCAGGTTTTCTACTATTAAAATCGAAAGCATGGTCATTCCTGATGGATTAAAATTAATCCTGAAATTTTTAAAAGCAGCCAAAATGGTTTATTACTTCCAGGATGGATATTTCCGTGGTGGAGTGTCATTGGATATGAAATTCAGGTTTTACATGAGCCTTATATGGCTTTCTACAAAGAATGGGTTCAAGTAAAACCATGTGTTAACCCAGAAAATCCCTTTGATTATATGGAATGATCTGCTTCATTATTTTTCTTCATGCAAGCAGGAATCCCTTGGATATGGAAATGGATTCCAGAAGCAGGAAGGAATCAGCAAGGCATTATATGTCTCAAAAGGAAATTCCTTTGTAAGTTTCAGTCCAAATTGTTAGATAAAGATCCAGAGGACAAAACTCGCAATTATGGATGACAATTAGAAGGTGATATATCTTCACTAGTTAAAAGTCTTAAAAATATCCATCATATGGAGAATAAGACTAGAGAAGATGAATCATCTTTCTTTTCCAAATTGGAAAAAATTATTAAAGTCCGAAATCCCCAAGCATCGGACGAGGATCTCATGTCAGCATATCTTGATAAGGTAAAGGAGGATTTCATTAAAAAATTTAAGTCAAAGGTGGATGATAGTCCCTATTCCGAGACATCTACCACATCCATGAGAGATGTCCCTGATGACAACCAATATGCTTGTCTAGGAGGTGAATCACAACCATTGGAGGATTATACGTACCATCCAACAACAGAAGATCTGTTTGACAGCCTAATAGAGGCAATCCAACAAAAATACAAATGCAAGGAGGACACCAATTCAAAGGGAAAAGCAAAAATGTCAGAGTGAAGTGACATTGGTGGCTACGCGGAATCAATAATGGCCGGATAGGACAAATGTCCTTTCACAACTTTAATAAAGTTTTTAACTTTTTATAAAAGTCTTCTTTTTTCAAGATAAGAAAGCGACGTATGTCGGGGAATCTTATCTTACTTTATGTAAAGTTTTCCTTTCTGCAAAGTTGTTTGTCCATATGTAATTATTAGATTCGTTTACTGTTTCTATTTTGTAAATTGTATTCAGTTTTGAAGTCCGCATTAACCTATAAAAGGGTACTCTCTTTCATTTGTAAAGCAAGCCTTAGAAGAAAATCACCAAGCACTGTAAAAATTCTCTTCATAATAATATTTCAGTTTTCGTTGTATACTTTCTCTCTCTTGGACACAGCTTATGTACTATTCTCTCCCCTTATCTTTTTTTCCTTTTATTTCATATGATAAGCTAATAAGCCTATGCTGTCTGAGATGCTCTGCGATGATATGGTTTAATTAAAAAAAAAAGGATAGAATGAAATAGAATTCTACACTGAAATCTCGGGAAGGATATTAGTACATATCACCATGATTTCTGAGGTATTCTAACATTTATGCTCTTGTCGTACGGAGTTCCCTTTCAGCCGTCGCCGTGGTTACGCATAAGGCATTTTCATGTGTCGTTTTTCGTATTGATCTATGTATAACTGTTGGAATATGCTCGGATTAAAATCCCTATTTATGAATAGTACTATGATCCATCTTGGTGTAGATTTCTTTTGTTTTGTTCTATTCTTTATTATTATTCAAATAATGATCTTTTTCAGACCTGGACCCATGTCTTTCAAATGGTGCAAATTGACAAAATATAACAGCGCAAGTGTTTTTTAAATGTTTTTCATTGCCAGTGTTAAAGAAATGGTAGAAGGGAGACATGAGTTTTCCTATGAGATTTTGGGAGGGATGAAGACATTTGGGATAAGTTTCTAACTAGTAAAAGCTTTTGCTTTGACGATGATCCGTTAATTAACCTTTAAGCATACATTTATTTGTATGAAGACGGTCAACTGATTTACTTGCTTGATATGCAGTTACCATTGGCAAGTGATGTCGATTTGGATGGTGTAGCTCGTTTGACAGAAGGGTTCAGTGGAGCTGACCTCCAAGCTCTTCTCTCTGATGCGCAGCTTGAGGCTGTCCATGATCTTCTAGATAGTGAAAATGTGGGGAAGCATGATAAGAAGCCGGTCATCGCCGATGCTCTCCTGAAATCTATTGCATCCAAGGCAAAACGATCTGTTTCTGATGCTGAAAAGCAGCGATTATACAACATCTACAGTCAGTTTTTGGATTCAAAGCGATCAGTGGCTGCACAGGTACAGTGTTCTTTGCTTATTGCTGGTGTGGTAGATGATTTACATCTCTATTGCTTTCTGATATAGCTAACTATCGACAACATGTCTATTTACAGTCGAGAGACGCAAAAGGCAAAAGAGCAACCCTTGCTTAATGATTGACAGCTAGTCGAGCTCTATGTGCAAGAGCTTGCTGAAGACACACTAGTTTGATCACTTATAGTAGCTGCATCTTGGGTTGGAGTTCGTAATGAACACCATCTAGTTTGTCTTTTATAGTTAGAAATGTCTTGTTGTAGCGTTCTCTCTCTCTCTCTCAGCGATCTCTTACATAGATTTTTTTCCCGACAGCTGAAATGCGTCTAAAAAGAAGCTTTCATGGAATGATGAGACAATAGTTGCAGGTGTGTATTTCTCCTTTTCCCCTTAAGAATGAAAGATGATGGATCGTCTGTAGAAGTTAGAACCACAAAAAAAATGACATGAGATGGAGCATCGGATGGTCAATTTTGATTATGATACGAGCTGGAATTTGATTTCCTTGTCGAAATCCATTTTCAGAAGGAATGAAATTAATGTAATTCTGTCTCATTATCCTTCAATTTAAATTTGCGTTTTTTTTTTTAGCTCTTACCATTATTATACAAACTAGTGGGGAACCGCCTGAGATCCTTTTGATATATAAGTTTCCGGAGAATGTGAAAGGTGCATTACTATAGAAAACAGTGGAAACAGAACTTGTGGAAATTATTGAAAGATCTTCTCTCTTTGTTTTTTGAAGACGAAAGTACGTTCTTACAATATAATTTACAATGACATCACAAAACCTAAAAAAAATCCCAGATTGATGATACAAGTATTTGACATTTGTCGCCGTTAGTGGTGGAAACTTGTCCCAGCAGCAATGTTGTGCTAGACGATGACATTTAGGAAGAAGCACATCATCTATGTGTTTTGTTGCTTCCTCCTATCCTTTCCAGAAAGACAAGTACATTGACAAAGCAAAAAGCTGCCACAACTTCGTAGATGAGGAGTTTTATCGGATATACGCTTTTCACCGACAGGTTGGCCCTAATATAGCTTAACTTTACATTTCACATACTTAATAGGAACATCGATGAAGTAAATTAGACAATATTTTCTAATCATCTTCACATTTACCAGGATGAATTACTTCAAGAAATACTAAAGGGAAGGGTATGTGACGAGAGGGAACACATATGTTTTTACCGTAATCATGACGAGCAGACGTGTGCCATTGCAGTACTGTTTGCTGCTATTTCTCCAAAAAGAAGTGCTCTTACAAAATAAAAAAAATGTGTGAACTAACCTTTTGGCAGTAGATAGAAAACAAAACTGAGTTTTGTGAGACACTTTCAGTAGTGATATAATACATGATTAGCAAGGAGTTATATGCTTATGAACCCGGCCCCTGACTTTTGAAATTGATTTTTTGCCCTTCTTGTGTCTGCTACCAAACTGTCGATGAAATAATGAACTAAATTAAAGCAGTGTGTTCACCTTCTTTCACAAAAGAGCACTCGGTTATAGAAGAATCATTATGTCCTTCTAAATTTTCATCTCTCCTATCACCCAAACCATCACTAATGCTCAAAAGAACCAATGTTCTCTTTGTCAATTTCAAAAGCTCTAAAATAGAGAAAGTTGGCTTTAAAAGGTTCCCTTCTAATCTGTTTATTACCTATTTTGACTTCAAATTATAACCTAGTAAATAAAAAATATACTTCAAAAGATTCTAATCATAGAGCTTTACACAAAATTCTTATTTGTAGTCCCACTGCAACACAGTACTACAGTGCCAATAGATATAGGATATACAAGAAGTTTTCTTGAATGTTAGACAATCACTTAAACTTTGTTTTAAAATATGGTTAATGCAGTAGTGCACTTCCGATTAGTCTTCTATGTTATTAAACTTAAAAAATAATCCCACATCCTACATTTTGTTTTTTTGTCAGTGCTGAAAACGGCACAAGTCAGAATCTGCAAATGATTGTGAACACTTTGTTTCTTGAACTCATCAAAGTACAAATAGCAGTTTGATCATCAATAGTGGATCCCTGAGTTGAGAGACACGGCGTTCCTACTAAACCAATAGTTTTAGTTGGAACAAAACTTGGTAAGATCACTTAGCTATAAGTTTGTAATAACTATCAAAACATGTAAAGCCTAATGTGGAAACAATGTTTACGACTAAGGATGCCAGACCTGAAGGAAGAGGAGCAATATGAAAGAGATCATCAAGGTAAAACTCTTATAACAACCTCCCAGGGAAGATTCATTCACTTTTAGAAAGATCTAGTTTTCTTTGAACTTACTTGGACACACTAACAATAACCATACTGTTTAACAATGAATTGAAAGAATTAGACAAATTTTAATAAAGGTCTTAATATGTCTAGATTTAGAATTTAATTTCAAATGGATTAGTACATCATATATCCTTGTATCTTTGTTCCTGACCAAATCTAATGGTCCTTAATACCGGTTCAATTTTGATTTGAATACTTCAAAACCACCCACGGTGGCTTGCTTTAAAATCTCGACGCAAATTATAGCAGTTGAAATTATTATATATAGTGATAGAAGCTGCCCATGTACCTTGAATCTTGGCTATTCTTTTGCAAGGGAATTCCAAAAGAAGAATATCTTTTAATTAACATAAAATTGAATTCTTGAGCTCATAGCTTCAAACAAATAATAGAAATCTCTATTACAAGAAAACTTATTAATACTCCTATGTTCTTTCTATTTAGGGAGAGTGAGTTGAAAAAGATGATATGAGCAATTGTCTACACCGAGTGCAACTTATCGTCTCTGTTAAATATGACAATATACACACAATATACAAGTGTATATTGCCATAATAATAGGAATAGGATTCTCCTATTTTGTATCTTGTATATATACCTATTCAATTAATGAAAATAATCAAGGGGATTATTTCTTTCAGTCTCATAATTGTTTGATGCATCATTTCAAAGCTTTAGAATCAATCAATTGTTGTGTCATCTTGAAAGAATGACAAAGGGCAGTAACCTTTATTTCAGTTTCAATGGAGTCGTCGGCCTCAGTTTTTGTTGCATCTTCAACTATTCAGTTGGTAATTATGTTTCTTCATAACTCTATTCTGGGTAAAAAGTCATATAACAGTAATAACTATCTAACCTTAATGAAGGCAAATCTTATTTGCTGCAATTATTCTTTCTTTCAGTTGTTTCATCACCTCTCACCCTTAGCGACAAACTTATTCTGCAATTAAAAGAATAAAACAGATGGTAAGATCACAAGTAGCAGGGATGAATGAATATACTGGCTATAGCACATCATAAATTGATTTTTTTTCCGCAGAGGTAAAATGAAAGATCATTTGGTTCCCCTTATGATTTCGGAACATCAAATCGCTTCTATTAAGCTGGATAATAAGTGCTGCCAGAGACATATTAACATAAGTTTATATACCTTATATTCATAGACTTTAAAGTCACATTGATGATGGGTTTACTGCATAATATACTGCACAAACTCGTTGCTAATAGCTACCCATAACAGAGTGTGTAGCCATAAGAATAATTATTATCAAGGGCAGATATGCTTAAACCATCCTTCCACAAGCTACAAAAGGAGAAAGGTGAGCTAAAATACCTCTTTATGGGTTAGTATAAGTCCTGAGCTTAACAATTTTGCTTTTTCAATTTCAATTTTAGCATCAACAAGCAAGGTAGTAGCTTCCATCGTGATAATTCTGTATATTGAAAATTAATAGCAGCCTATCTTCACCATAAAGTTGTTCTGAAGCTTCAATGAAAATTCAGATAAACCAAGGTTAATACGAAAATCAGAACACAGTAACGTTTTCTTCAAAATGGCTTTTATTTCTTGAGGAATTTTAAGTTTCTTACAATTACTTATCAACATATTTCTGTCGCCTTGTCATCTTTGAAGGTTATTTTATTGATAAGTAATTGTAAGAATTTGATAAAAAAAAAAATGCAACAACGCCAAGAATATGCCGAAGGAAACTTTACAAACAGTCAAGTGCCCCGAGAACGGGAAGTTTGCCTACATAATTTAGTTGAAATACACAGCATGAAAAACTATTCATAGTTTAGTAATGTGAAAACAAAGTGAGAAATTACCTCTTACAATCGCTATAGGATTCCACTATTTCTCTTTTCCCACTGAATCAACTATCATTTTGAAAACTTGTGCAATGAAAATTGTTCAACCATTACATTCCAGCTAACTGGATGAACATTATGTAATTTATAATGATGTCATGCATAATATTAAAATCTACAGAATACACTCCACAACCTGTAACTAATTTATTAAACATTAATAAACCGGAATGCAGAACTCTTTCCGCAAAGTTAGTAACAACCTCATTTTGATTTTTTGCGTAAATTGCTTTTTTTCTCCAGGAGACTTGCAGATACTTCGTTTCACATTAGCCTCTTGCCTCTGCTGAATAAAAGGAAAAATGAAAAAATCCGTACTCCTGCGCCTTCACAGTACTAAACATGGCTATCTACCATATCTAGCCTTCACGGATCAGATTTCAAGTCCACTTTGTAGTTAGCAGCGTGATTTCGTCGATAATAATCTATGTTCCATTTTAGCAGTGCAACCTATGTCCAAATCCATGGTTATATTTACCTTGTTAGAGTTCATGTTTTTTCATAATCATGTTCTCTTGTTCATCGCCTCCCTTGCCTCCCTGCATTCGCATAAGCTAGGAATATGCACCACTTGGATCTTGCATCAACTTATCGTGCTTTCCTATTTTCATTATGAGGGGGAAAAATGCTTATATTTATCCACAAAAGTAAAGCCTGATGAACATTATTTTCTTTTCTGAATTATTACCTTGCTCTAGTAGAATTGCCAGAGTGTAGTAATGGTTATTAGACGATGAGCAATAAACCGCCATGACTTTCTCAAGTGCTTCTTGCACAATTTGCTCTGATTCAGCATCAAGTGCACTTGTAGCTTTAAAGAATGGTCCATTCTTTACACAGTATCAGAGTCAGACCCATTCCAATTCTTTGTTCACCGATGTTGGACCCCCAAATTATATTATCCACGCTCCAGTTAACAAGGTCTGACGTGCGGGGGAGTGTTAAACGTCCCACATCGGATATGGAATGGGAACATGGACTCCTTATATGGACTTGAACAATCCTCACCTTACAAGCTAGATTTTGGGGTTGAGTTAAGCTCAAAATCCATTCTTTACATTAGCTTCACTGAGGAGAAGTATTTTTGGGTTCTTTAGAGTAGCCCTTGTTATTGCTAGTCTTTTCTTTTGTCCCACTAGATAGTTGTGTTCCATACTCACCTACCATAATGTCTACCCCTTACAGATCCCCGAAATATGAATATCCGTGTATAAAACAATTTCAGTTAGTCCTTTGCTAATTAGCACCTTATAGAAAGTTCTGTCCCGCATTCATGGGTATGAACTCATCAAAATAAATAAACTTTTAGCTAGCACGACTTATTTATCCCAAAGCTGCCATTAGATTACCCCACATGGGGATCAAAAGCAACACATCAAGAATGAAGAAAATTCCGACATACTTGATAATTCAATTACCATAACAATAACATACACACATCAACCTAAAAGTAAAAGCCGACAATGAACATCCAAATGGAATATAAAGCTTTTGTCTGACTCTACTCTTTTGCCCCTTTTGATTCATCTGTTGACTGATTCTGGACATCCATGTTCTCAACAAATTGAGTCTACTTATGTGTGCATCATTGTCATAAAACAGATACTACAAATTTAGAGCGAAAGAGAAGTAAACGTTAATTTGCACTAAAAAGCACCTTCAAAAATGTATGTTTTATGAAAGAGTTTAACTAATATACACCGACAGCTATAATTTTTATTTCTTAAATACTGTTTGCTAATTGCTCCCTCACTCTCTCTCCTCTCCTAACTCTTCGATCCTCTTTCTCCCCTAAGTTCAAAACAGATGCAAGTCACTTAGGTGTTTGAACTCTTCGAGTTTGGATGCAATTTTAATGGCTATTAAAAAATCAAAAGTTTTGCATTGTGAAATTATAATTATTTTCCCAATTGGAAGAAACACTATCACTCGTATGATGCAAATTAAACTTGATCCATACTTGCCCTAGAAGATTTGGTATAATTTTAATGGCTTTTGAGTTGATCATTTAAACTTTAGACAGCTAATGATACACATATAATGTTGTAAAAAGCGAGATGAAAAAATCTTTTAGCATAGTCATCAGCGTAAAGAATAGATTTTGATACTTTTCTTATGTTAGATTAACTATTTAAAAAGAGGCTTTTACTATTAAAATGAAAAAATGTGGATCAATCTCAAAACTTCCCAATCTCTAAAATCTTTTTGAAGAAATGTGCATCTCTCCTGTGCCTCTACTATATGCACAGTTCCTCTTAACATACTAAAGATAAAAATATAGTATATGTTACATCGGAATCTTATAAAAAAAAAAGATAACTTCTTTTATTATTATATTAAAAACACGAAGTATCTTAAAAATGTTGATTGAACATTTAAAAACTTTACAATAGGCAAAATTATCCTTTACTATTTTTTCCAAATTAGTATTTAATTATATTTATAATATTAAGTCTTTCTTTGTTTGAATTATATAGGAAGTCCTAATATTTATGACTTCAAAGTCGATCAAAATATTACTCTGTTTTAATATATCATACCAATTGAAAATATTACTAAAAGTGAAACTACCATATTTTGGACTAGGAAAATGTATATACGGAATAAAAAGCGTGAAAATATAATTCAGGAAAGTTAAGTGTAAGAAATTAGAGAAAATAAAAGGAAAGGTTGTCATGAAATAAGGAAATAATGATATATGGGAAGAGAGGGGTGTAACTGCCGCAATGTCCTATGTTCTATAACCCTATACTAATTCGACTTGATTAAAAAACTGAAATAGATATTACCTCTATATAAAGATTTCCATTGAACTCACGTGAAAACAACACAAAGCACCTATAAGGTAATAATTTTCGTTCCTTTTAGTATTATATTTTCCTATAATTGTATGCGTGTAATAATGTTCATTCTCTTTTTTTCATGATAATAATATTGTTCATTCGCTTTTTCTTCTTTCTTATATCCGAGATTGTTTATAAGCTAATATCATATATATGTTGCAATAGGAGAATTATTTGACGAGGAAGACCTCTTTTTTATTTAGCCATGAGAAGCTAGGGTGTTAGCATCGATTTTTTTTTTTTTTCGATTGGCATTCATTTACGGTGAGGTCCTCTTTATTTGATGCATTATTCTCTTTTCTCCCATATATTGTTGTATTGCCACGTCTTTCCGGATCATGTATTACTACTAATTTGAGGTATCTAAATAGGTGTATGTCAGTATTGAACACTTCAATTTTAGTTTAGGGTTTGCTACAGACATAAGTTGTCGTTGACTTTTTGGCGCGAAAATATATTCAGTTGGCGTATAAGTCATAGGTTGCGCCCGAACTGATCCCCAAAAGGTTTAAAATGCCATTCATAACCAAATATGATGGGACTACTGATCCACACGAGCACATAACGGCTTATACTATGGCCATAAAAGGAAATGATCTAAGGGAACACGAAATAGAATCAGTTCTGATCAAGAAGTTTGTAGAAACACTTGCTAAGAGAGCTTTGACATGGTATTCACTCTTCCCTGAGCATTCAATTGGATCGTTCGCTTAGCTCGCCGATATGTTCATAAAAGCTCATGCGGGGGTACGGTAAGGTGAAGACGCGCAAGACAGATATCTTTCGCATTGCGCAGGGAGAAACGAAACTCATTAGGACTTCATTTCACGATTCCAGAAGGAAGGTATGTTGCTACCCACAGTTCCAGACGAGTGGGCTGCAGAGGCTTTCACAAAGGGTTTAAATCCTTTAAGTTCAGACGCTTCAAGAAATCTCAAGAAGAATCTCTTAGAATTATAGGCTACAATCTTGGAAGATGTGTACAACCGCTAAGAGTCTAAGAACCGGATAGAAGATGATTTGTTGGGGACTCAAGCCGGAAGTATTTTTTGGAAGTCAGACAAAGGGGCCGAAGCAGACCGAAACTTCTTGAAGAACCGCTTTCAATCATATCCTACTCCCGGAAAGTAAGGAGGTGGATATGGTTTTCGCTCTCTTGAAAAGACAAATAACGAGGGAGGATCCGGAGGAAATAATCAAGGATTGGTGAATTGTGACAAAGGAAATTCATCTAACTCCTCTACTAAGGGTACCGGATACCCAAATTTATCTGAATACAACTTCAATATGAACGAGTATCAAATGGTGGCGGTACTGAGAACTCATCCAACATCCTGACCTCCGAAGCCATTACAATTTGATCCTAGTAAATGATATCAATCCTTTTGGTGCGATTTCTATGGCACTCACGGATATAAAACCGCAGAGTGCAGACATTTACGAGAAGAGGTGGAAAAAATGCTGAGTAGGGGCCACCTCTGAGAATATGTGAGTGAAAAAGCTTGCAACAATTATGAGCGGGGACCACCTACCAAGGACAAATCTAATCTGGCTACACCATCCCATGTTATAAACATGATTTTTAATGGGTCAATGATTGCGGCTACATCTTTCACTGCGGCTAAGAAGATAAAAATCTCAGTAACCCGGGAGAAGAGATTCTAGGAGATACCAGATGAACACATTATCACTTTCATCGAAGAAGATGCTACTGGTGTGACTTTCCTTCATAACAACGCATTAGTAATATCGATACATATTGATTGCTTCCAGGTGAAGAGAGTTCTAATCGATCTCGGGAGCTCAGCTAATATTATTTGGCTAAAGGTCATAGAAGGGATGAATATGGCTGACAAAATTATTTCGGCTGGCAGAACGTTGTCATGTTTCAATATGTCTAGCAAAACCACGAAGGGAGAAGTAGATCTACCAGTGGATGCCATGGTAGTCACTAAGGTGACTGAATTTTATGTCATTGCCGGTGACATGAGGTATAATACAATATTCAGGAGACCATGGATACATGATATGAAGGCGGTCCCATCAATATTGCATCTGTAGGTGAAGTTCCCTACACCAGAAGAGATTCAGCGAATTCGAGGAGAATAACTCGCTGCCAGGTAGACGTACGCCATAAAGGAATTAGAGGTGGTAGCAGATCCTAAATAGCAATTATAGAAAGTGGAGCCAACATCGGCAGATATTCATCTTGTTCCGCCGGAAGAATCAAAATCAACCTATTCAGAGGAGGAGTTTATGAACCAATACCATGTGCTTAGATATTTTCAGGTACCGGATGAGTCAGATGTCACCAAGTCCATTGTAGAGGAACTTGAACAGATTACTCTGCACCCAGAAACTCCTGACAGGAAGGTATACTTGGGCACGGGGTTAACCCCAGAGCTCAGGGATTTAATTCATAAAGACTTCTCATAACCATAGTGTCTCCTCAAATTATTACCAAGCACCAACGTAAACCATTATAATTGTCTGAATGGCTTCCCTCAGTTAAATATCATCAATTCTACTCGTAAACCCCAATAAACTTGGTAAACTTGTCATACCTCAAATCTTTACTAAAACCTATCGAATCCGTGAAGGCGATTTTACTAGGAAACCCATAAGTCCTTCTGGAAATATAAAAATGGTCCACCAGGCTCCAATTGGACAATTCTGACCCGGAATGAGTGAACATATCTATGAATACCACCAATAGTCACCCGAACTGACTTCAAACTTTCCGAAACCAATCGCAGTCCACACCTCTATGGCGGCCAATTCTAATATTTTCTTATGCATAATCAATCACGTTCATCAACCTCGACTCCAAAAGATGAATTTTATCCACGTGGTCAACTTAATACCGAAAACTATACCTTATGATCACAATCTTCATATTTCTCGACCTTCAACCAATACGCGAATCTGAGACCCTATCAATTCTAAATACATTAAAATCTCCTCGTGCTTCCCTTTATCTCGCTCATAACTATGAGCATCTCAATTAATATACTCTCAACCTTCGAATCTCCTATTATAACACCTCGATACCTCTATCACCATTCCGAAAGCATCAAATCTCCCAGTCTCTTGCACCAACCTCGCACAACTGTTCCCAATCCTTTAACATTCGACAGTGCTCACCCAAGCTATCCAATCAGCAATACTCACAACATGATACACTACCAAGAATACGGTCTCCTCTAAAAAATATAACTTAAGCCTTCACATTATAGGGATTTCAAGAATTTCATTCCTTTAAACCAGAATAACTCATCCATTGAAGAGTGCTACGGAATTACTCTACTGTGTACCACACAAGCCACTTCCATACATCTTAACATGTCGGTTACCTAAAATTTGCTTCTTACTAGTTGCTGGTCATGAAACCTCATTCTTAAAGCGTACTCAACAATCACACCTCATCTGAAATAAGCAAGACAACAATACCACAATCCATAATGACTTAAGTAATCCGGAAGATGTACCTTATTCTTACCGATTCTCGATCAACTATACCTTTCTTTGATTCTTCAATTCCTCAATTTCAATCAGGCCACAAATACCACCATCGTCTAACCATTACTCAAAATTACTCAATAGTATACCGCGTGATCATAAGTCTTGTAAACTAGTTGAGTTAATCCTGGAGATAGTACTATGCCACACACTCTACCCCCGAGAGTTCCCTTACCTCATTCAACACTAAACCTTATTACTTTCTAATTCCAACACATCACATAAACAGTCCTAGCAATATCCTCGTGTATTTCCACCGAAGTGCCCTTTCCTAAATTTCATTAACTCAATTTCTGATATGTTCTATACACTTGAATTAGTTCAAACCCATCATTGATTTACCACTTCCAATGTCCTTATTGACCAATCCCTCACTCAAGGATCCTTAACAATGCTAGCCCACGAAGAACCACCTCTTGCCTTGATTGTCGAACCAGCACACCTCTAACCATTCACACGGTTATCCTTATCATTTGAACCACTGTCCCGAGTACTGACACCAGTAGCAGCAGGATCTACCCAAATCTTACAAAACGGATACAAATCCTCAACCCTAGTCCAATATTAGATGCAACACCAATAACCCTCCGAGTACTAAACTTTATACAGGCTAAACATCGGAGTCGTTTCCATTAGTCAACCACTGGCCCTTATTAACCCATGAGATAATCAAACATACCAACTCGTCCATGAACCCTTACATATACTCTACATTGCACAACCGCAACACAACTCTCGAATCAACTAGTCCTCATTTCAACGATCCCTTCTTTTATCCTTAACCTCGAAAACACCAATTGACATCAACGATCGCACCTTTACTAAAAGATATAATATAATGCCATTGCCATCCGAACATGATTCAAGTACCTATATTACTCCACCTCGAGTCTTACTAACCTTAATCCCCTGACCCGATAGTATGATGCCTTATCGTAATCCCTCAGTTTCCATATTTCATTCAAGATCACTGGTATCACTATCAACCAACAATCACTCAAATCAATTCGAACCTTTAAAACTAATCATCCCTCTAAGCTAAACGCCTCGCAAAAATAATATGCATAACTCTCCTCCAATTTAGGAGCAACAACCGATAACTCTTTAAGTAATTAAATCACCTCGCTCATCCATCGCTGGAGTCAATTCTATACGTCGATCATTAATTCCTTAGAAGTTTACATCTCAGTCAAACCTATTGATCCGTACATGTTTCCTTAGCATTCACTTGATAAACAGAGTAGCCCCACCTCATCAACGAGCTCATAGTACATAATGACTCCTTAGCACCATATCCCCGAGATATCAAGCATACCTGCAAACACGACTGTTATCCAAAGACTACACCCAATTATTTCCACAAGATCCAATTACCCATAGTAACTACAGCCCAGACGAGCACATCCACTACTACCATCATGTCACACGAAAGCCCAACTTACTTTCCATAACCGAATACAAAATTTGTCCTCGTACATCTTGCAACCTTATCCTGACGAGCACGTCAGTTACCAATTTTTCCCTTCATAATAATGGAGATTAATCTATCCAAATCTACATTCTTACGCCTCCATCCTCTATCACAAAAGTACTCTTACCAATATACACTAAGAAGTCTTACTTCGCTACACATTTACCAAAATAGTCGTCCTTCATGTTCTTATTCTCAACTGCTCATCTTTATTACACGCGGTCACTAAACTTTTGCCAAATCCGATGATCCTTACCAAACTTGTACTCGTCCTCTCATATTGATATCTAATACCCTGCCACTGATGAATCGTTGACCTGTCATTGGTACACCCGTGCCATGCACACCATCATAATGCCTTGACGAAGTTGAAATATTTCCCAAAACCAATCATATCATCGAACAAATTACTCTTATTAAGCCATAAATGCACTTTTATGAGTTTCAACCAATCCCAACACTGAAAACATAAAGATCATTTGATCCACTATACCATCTCTCATATTTCTCAAGGGAACTCCCACAATAAATGAGTCTAACCACGCCCCCACACAACTGAATCCTCAAGCCATCGCTAGAAACTGAACTTGGCAACACGTCCGAATCAGGATGACACATGTCGTACCATACCAATCCACATCATATCAAAACCGCTCGCATAAGAATTTAAGCACGAGTTCCCATCACCCGAGAGAGAGTAAGACAAGAAAACTCAGTTACCAATTTGAAAGAAATAGCACGAAAGGAATGAAAGAATTAGAAGTTTCCTAAATATCTTATAACATCTCACAGATAAGTACGAAGCTCATTATACTGGTCCACAGATAAGACCGGGTAACCTAGGGCTCTGATAATAACTTATCATGTCCTAAATTAGGGAACGCGCGGGCATCTATCCTTTTTTCACCTGGTAGGCAAACTCATCCCTTAATCATAACTTAATCAACAATAAAGTAAACCCAAACCATCTATAATAATAACAGGTCCATGATAAAATAAGAGAGAGTGCGAAATAATACATAAATCCCCCAGAATCTAATCTAAGGCAGTACAAGAGCCTCTAATACATAATGAAAGTCTGAATATCAATCCATGTCTGAATAGTGGGATATTGTCTCGGAATAACAATAAGACAAGTAAGTAATAAGAGAGTCATCAAGGCTGCAGATCCACTCATATACTCACCCTGAATGCTCGTCAGCTAGCCTCAGAATCAGTCGCGATGAGAGGAAGTGGATCATGTCACGAACTCTGCACTCATAAAATAATAAGCAAGGTAGTATTAGTACAAACACTATATACTGGTAAGTATCATAGGCCGACAACCCGATCCAAATGCATGATCATGTATGTATGAATGATATCAAATGCCAAAGAGAATATATCAAGTCAACCGTGCCACACATGGGCACATAATCATCATTTCAAGAGTAAATAAATATTCCCTCTACACACGGTCAAGTTTAGTAGCATGCACGTGGCTATGAACCACAAGATTAATAAGGCAACAACCACAACCAACAATAGTACCAACCTAAGTATTACATCCCAACTTCATACCCAAAGGTGTACATTCTTTCTCCAACAATTAATAATTATACATATGCTTCGTCAACTAGAGTCTAACCAAGAAGGTAAGCTGTAACCTACCGGGATGCCAAGTGGGAGCCACAAATTATCACACCGGAGCCTTGCCTCTCTTCAGGTGTCGGTTATACTCGTAGTCTTGTCATTATTGATATCTAAGTTAGAAACAGAAACTAAAAATACCCATATCACTAGATTATTCTTTGAATTCAAACCAATTACGGGAAAAAGGGAAAATGGGCCCACAAGGGTAAAACGGTAATTGGAGAGTGAAACGATAACCGAACGTTCTAGAAGTTCAAATCTACTATCTAATTTCTAAATTAGTCCAAATATGGATTAATTTCATCATTCAATGCAAAACCCCTAAATTAGACATAAACCCTAGATTTTTCATGAACAATTTCTCAACAAAAATGGAAGATTCAAGCCTAATAGTTACTAATTAATGAAACTCATGCTTAGATTAGTCAAACCCAACAACTAATCTCACATTTAAGGCTTAAGAATTAATTTACACCATGTAAGTAGAACTTATCCTTTTTAATTAGGTTTTCTAGGTCTTTCCGCCATATATTCAACTAAGAAAGGTAAATAAAAAGGGAAACAAGGTTAAAGAGACTTACCCCAAGAAGAATCCACCTAATTACTTCAAATCGCCATAGAAATTCCTCGGATGAATAATTTTGGGAATGAAAAATGAAGGGTCTAATTACACACTTTAAAAAGGGTTTTTGATTTCCTGACTATCGCTACAACGATCACTGATCCGCTGCAGGGGGTCTCACTCCCACACTCGTTCGCCAGCAACGACGGCCCAAAATAAACCCAAGACCTCACCCTAGAAGTCAACTTTCCACTACGGCGGTTCAAGCAACAAACCTAGAACCACACCAACAACCATACGCTCGCCCCAACGAGGGTATCAGGCACCAGCAGTTGTCGAATTTTCATAACTTAAACCCCAAAATCTGACAATCACCCAAGACCTCCCCGACACAAACCAAATATGCATACACATGTAAAAATACGCTATAGACTCACTCGTGGTCTCGAAATTCTCATTGGAGGTCTATTTAATTGAGTCAACCCCCAATGACCTAAAACCAACTCTCCAACCACTAGTCAAAACACTCCCGAGAGCCTCGGGAATCAAATCAACTATCCTACCAAGTCATAAATCCTCACGGAATCGAAGAAATTCCAAAAAAGATATGTTTATCCAAAAGTCAACTATCGGTCAAAGGTTTTTTACTTTAAGGTTCTAATTCTCCTAAGTCACTATAAAACTCACCCGATCACCTCGGAAACCATGTCGCCCATATCCGCGGGTCAAAATCATACTAACAGGGCTTATAGAAAGGTCAAAAGGGGCAAATGGGTCAAAATGCAATAACGATCAATCGAGTTGTTACAACATGTCCTTCATTTGTTCTTTACCACTCTAGCTAACCATGGTTATGTGATATGTATTTATACTTCAATTTGTAATTGTTAAGGTTAATGTTTTGGTGCAAAAAATAAGAGAATCAATTAACGGAGGAATCATAGGTTTACGTTTGGAGTAATTTAATTTGGTTAGTTGGTAATCATAATGACTAGGGGTCAAATATGACCCATAACTTGATGGCCTGCCCAACTAGCCCAAAATTTTATGAGTTGGGCTCAAGATAATTTATAATTAGGCTAATTTTAGCCCAACCCAACATGACCCATTTTTGGAGTGATCTCCACTTTAGCCCAAACTATCCCAATTCTAGTCCATTTTTAAGATTTACTTTAATTTGAGTTTATTGCTTGAGATTTATTTCATGAGTTTGATGAAAAATATTTTCCTTATTTTCCACCGAAAATGCTTTCCTCGAAAAGGGGAAAATATTTTTCACAAAATGTGGATCTTTAAAAAAAATGGGTCAAATTGGGCGGGTCATGACCCAACCCATTTTAAGCTCATTTCAGCCCAACCCGCCCATTTAACACCCCTAATAATGACAAACAAGAATTCTAAATATTGAGTAACTAGAGCGCTTTTAACTCTTTGAAGATAGTGAATACATGACACACATTATGGAAAAACAAATTTTGAAGTAGAAAGATGATATGATCTAGATCTATATTAGGATTTTAATTCATTTAAGTTCATTTTAATTCATTTTTAATTGTCGAGCTAGAAATTAGCAATTCAGTTAGTTAGATTGTCATGTGCAATGCACATGCTGAGGCCTGTCCAAAAGCTAGTTGTAACTAACTTTCCCGCCAATTGTTCACTAATCTATAGATGATAGGATTAGTCATTGTAATAGTATTCGATCAGTTTTTAGTGAAATATAGCTCTCTTCTCTCTTTCTTATTCAATTGAATCCCAATTTAGGGTTCTTAGGCTAGTTGCTCAAGGGTAATTCTTTCTATTTTACCCTTTAGGCTTGCTTGTTTGCCACTTACGACCCAATTTGCTTCATGAGTGCATCATTGGTATCAGAGCCCTCGATCTTATGACATGATTAGATGGGTGACCACAACAGAAGAGTTGCGAAAGGAAGTTGTTGCTCTAAAACATTCTATGGAGGGAGTAGTAACTTTAGTATCTAATATAAGAAATATTGTTGATAAGAGAGTGGGATAGGTTATGGATGAAATCAAGAGGTTATTGTTGGGTAATGGAGGGATAAATATTAATGGACAGGCAGCAATGCCTGAGATGAATGCAGAACCTGAAAGAGTAAATCACATGCAAGATAGGCAAGAAACTGTTACCAATAGAAGGTACCAGTTGGAGTTTCCAAACTTTGATGGACAAGGTCTGAAAGATTGGTTGTACAAATGTGACCATTTCTTTGATATGGATGAGATAGAGGAAGATGCAACAATGAAGAAGGCTTCATGTAGACTAGAGGGAAGAGATTTACAATGGCATCAATCGTATATAAAGAATAGGCTAACCATAGATTGGCCTAGGTGGGGGAAATATGTGGGGTGTATGTATGCTAGATTTGGAGAAGAATTGTTTGATGATCCAATGGGGGACTTCAAAGACCTAAGACAAAGTATCTTCTGTTCCATATTATGTCGATGTATTTGATGAATTGCTAACTAAAGTAGAGTTATCTTAAGGTTATGTGGTTAGTTGATTATTGAGAAGGTTGAAACTTGAGATTGGCCTCACTATTAAGATGTTGGGACCAAGAACTTTAGCCAAAGATGTTAGTTTAGCAAAAATCCAAAAAATGACTATTGCAGTTCAAAAGCAACATTTCACTGGTATGCTTCCAAATTCTAATCTTAGAAATATGTTGAAATTCTCAAATGCTATCCCTTTTTCACACACTAGTTCTTCTTACCAAAATTAGAATCCAAATCCAAGTTCTAGATCCAACAATGCCACCAAACCAGTTTTCAAACCCCAAACTAGTACCAGTAATAGACCCAAACCGCCCTACAGAAATGCTAGATTGTTAATACCTGTTGAGATGGATGAGAGGGGGAGTAAGGGTCTGTGTTTTAATTGTGATGAGAAGTACAATTTTAGCCATGTTTATCAAAATAAAAGGTAGTTATTCGTTGTGGAGGTGGAAGAAGGGGAAGAGATTTCTGAATTGGAAGAGGTTACCTTGAATCCTGCTGAATGCTTGACCATGATTGGTCAAGGTTTAGAGACTGATTCTGATGGATCCATTTTGCCTCATGTTTTAGTTCATGCACTGAATATCATACATGACTTTAAAACCATGAAAGTCACAATTTTTGTCAAAGGCAAGGCAATTCATGTGTTGATAGATACTTTAAGTACCTACAACTTCTTGAATCTGAACACTGCTAAGAAGCTAGGTTGTGTTTTGATTGTTACCTCACCTTTCTCTGTATCAGTTGTTGATGGTAAGAAGGTCTATATCAACTATGTGTGTAAGAATTTGATGTGGAAGATGAGGGGTCTTTCCTTTGATTTTGACATATTGGTGTTGCCTATTGATGGTTGTAATATGGTGATTGGTATTCAGTGGTTAGCAACACTTGGAGATATCATGTGGAACTTTAGAAAACTGATGATAGAATTCACTATCATGAGTAAAAAGGTATCATTGAGAGGATTCAACCCACCATCTACTAAGATCATTCAGCAAGATAGAATAGAGAAATTGTTGGCCAAACCAGCTGAGTTGTGCATGATTTCAGTGGGAATGTATCAAGAGGAGACAAATCAAAAATCTGGAGGAGAGTTGTTGAGTATGGAAGGGAATATGAGCAAAGATACTGATGAGGGGTTGTTGACTATTTTGAGTTAGTATGGGGATTTGTTTGAGGTCCCTACAGAATTACCACCTTCAAGATTACATGATCACAAGATCATCTTGAAGGAAGGAACATCTCCCATAAATATCAGATCCTACAGATATCCAACAATTCAAAAAGATGAATTTGAGAAGTTAGTATATGAGATGCTAGAAGCTGGGGTGATTAGACATAGTACCAGTCCTTATTTTTCACCCATTGTTATGATAAAGAAAAATGATGGTTCATGGAGAATGTCTGTTGATTATAGGGAGTTGAACAACTGCACTATCAAGGATACGTTCACTATACCAGTAATAGAGGATCTTTAAGATGAATTACATGGAGCCAAATACTTTTCAAAGCTGGACCTAAGGTCTGGCTATCACCAGATTAGGATGTGCGAGGAAGATATCCAAAAGACTGCATTTAGGACTCATCATGACCATTATAAGTTCCTAGTAATGCCTTTTGGTTTGACTAATGCCCCTTAAATATTTCAAAGTCTGATGAATCAGATTTTTCATGAGTATCTCAAGAAGTTCATTTTAGTACTTTTTAATGATATACTCGTCTTCAACAACAATTGGATGGATCATTTGAAACACTTGCAGGAAGCTTTCAAGGTGTTAAGGTCACATATACTCTTTGTCAAGAAGAGTAAGTGTGCTTTTGGGGTAATGGAGATAGACTACTTAAGTCATATTATCTCTGAGCAAGGGGTAGCTATGGACAAACAAAAAGTGGAGGTTGTACTGAATTGGACCCACCCTACTAACCTTGGTCTGAGGGGATTCCTAGGATTGACAGGATACTATAGAAGGTTTATTCAAGGTTATGGGGTGATTGCAAGACCTTTAACAATCTCTTGAAGAAAGATAGTTTTAGGTGGGATTCTGCAGCGACATTGCTTTTGAAGAATTGAAGAGGGCTATTATATCTGCACCTATTCTAATTCTTCCTGATTTCTCTAAGGCCTTTGTAGTAGAAATTAATGCCTCTGGAGAAGGAGTTGGAGTTATGCTGGTTCAGGAGAACAAACCTATAGCTTTCTTCCGCAAAGGGTTATCTGCTAGAAACAAGGCCCTTTCTGTGTATGAAAGGGAAATTTTGGCACTAGTGACTGCAGTGCTGAAGTAGAGACTATATCTTTTAGGTAGGCAATTCATAATTAAGATTGATCATCACAGTCTTAAGTACTTATTGAAGCAGAGAATCACCACACTTAGTCAACAGAAGTGGTTATTCGAACTGTTGGGCTATGACTACACCATTAATTACAAGAAAGGTGCAGAGAATGTTGTTGCTGATGTTTGTCTAGGAAGCAAGATTCTATTCAGTTTACAGCATTTCTAGGGTGCAAGCTGATCTATTGAAAGTTGTTAAGTATTTTTGGGCACAAGATCCTGTCATACAAAAGTTGATCAAGGTCATTCAATCTTTTGCAAATCACTTACCTCACTATAACTATCAGTCTGAGATTCTGAGTAGAAAAGGCAAGCTGATGGTGGGAGCTGAAAATGATCTAAGGGAAAAGCTGGTTGCTTTTTATCATGATCACTCCGATGGGAGGTCACTCAGGTATAACTGCTACTCTTAAGAGGTTGCAACAGGATATTTTGGAAGAAAATGAAGCAGCATGTTTATTCCTATATAAAGAACTGTGATGTCTGTCAAAAATGCAAAAAGGAGAATGTGGCTTACCCTGAATTACTTCAAACCCTACCCGTTCCAGATAAAGTATGGCAAGATATATCTGTGGATTTGATAGAGGGGTTGCCTAAAGCTGCTGGTAAGGAGGTCATATTTGTGGTAGTTGACAGACTAAGTGAGGTTTCCCATTTCATAGCTCTCAAACACCCCTTTACTACCTTGGATGTGGTCCAAGTGTTCATGAATGAGGTGTTTAGATTGCATGGCATGCCTAAGTTTATTGTCTCAGATAGGGATGCAATTTTCACCAGCAAATTTTGGAAGGAGTTATTCAAACTACAGAAGGTGAACCTGCTTACTTCTACTGCATACCATCCCCAAATTAATGGCCAAACTGAGGTTGTCAACATGTGTTTGGAGTGCTATCTTAGGTGTATGACTTGTGAGAAACCTAAAGAATGGCCCTAGTGGTTGCCATTTGCTGAGTTGGGCTTGGCAGCTGGTGATTGGGTCTATGTAAAACTACAACCTTATATGCAATTGTCATTGAAGCCTCGTGCTCACCAAAATCTCTCTGCTAAATTCTTTGGGCCTTTCCAGATTATTGCTAGAGTAGGAGATGTAGCCTACACACTAGCACTACCTGCTGCTACAAGGATTCATCCCACTTCCCATATCTCTCACTTAAGAAGAAGATTGGTGCACAACCTGCTTCTGTTACCTTGCCTGTGGTGCAGTCTTAATCTGGTCCTACTTTGATGTATCCTGAATAAGTTTTGGATATGAGGTTAATTAAGAAACATGGCAAGATTGTACCTCAACTCCTCATCATGGCTTAACTCAGCACCAGAGGATAGTACTTGGGAATATTTTGATTCCTTCAAGCAACAATTATCCTTGAGGACAAGGATCATCTCAAGGGGGAAGTATTGATATGATCCAGATCTATATTAGGATTTTAATTCATTCTTAATTAATTTTGTAATTGTCGAGCTGAAAATTAGCAATTCAGTTAGTTAGTTAGTTAGGCTGTCATGTGCACTGCACATGCTGAGGCCTGTCCAAAACTTAGTTGTAACTAACTTTCCCGCCAACTGTTCACTAGTCTATAAATGATAGGATTAGTCATTGTAATAGCATTCGATCAGTTCTTAATGAA
Organism: Anisodus tanguticus; assembly: GCA_034509755.1. NCBI lineage: Eukaryota > Viridiplantae > Streptophyta > Magnoliopsida > Solanales > Solanaceae > Anisodus > Anisodus tanguticus. The sequence continues at coordinate 10,868,159 of CM067560.1, forward strand.
ATATAGCTCTCTTCTCTCTTTCTTATTCAATTGAATCCCAATTTAGGGTTCTTGGGCTAGTTGTTCAAGGGTAATTCTTTCTAATTTAACCTTTAGGCTTTGCTTGTTTGTCACTTACGACCCAATTTGGTTTCTGAGTGCATCAAAAGAACAGTTTCCTGGATCTACTACTAACTTGTCTGCTATTATCAGGAACCATCCGCGGGTTGCCATTTCTGTCTGACAAAACACTGGCTAGCCTGCTGGAATGTGTTGATCAATTGAAAGCCTTGATCCCCTACTGATGTAACCTTTTCTATTATTATAACACTATCTGGATTCTGGGTAAGTTTCTTTACATTGCTTGTTACATTTTAGTAGAATATTTAAAACTTACATGGTGGTACAGGAAATATTACATAGAATATTAAGAATGCAAGATAAGGTATTCAATAATTACACAAAAAATGTTACTTTTCCAGTTCCAACATTAGATCCGGCACCAAATCAAGTATCTTTTCTTTTACTCCAAACGCCAAACCTGCAATCAGCACGAAATGGTGAATCACTAGTAATAGCCCTGTGATCAACATAGCTAAAGAAATATGCATTTAACCTGAATTTTGCCATCAGTAGAACCAGCTAATATCATTTCTCCATCTTTATCCACAGCTAAAGATGTAATTCTACTCTGTCCACCACTTTTCATCTTAATGGAAGTCATCTTTGTAACTCTTTCTTGTAGCCATACCTCTATGGTGCCAGATTTTGAGGCGGAAAATATGAAGTCGTTGTTTATTGCTAGCCGTTGTATATCTGAACCGGTTGAAAGTGATCCAATGACTGCCTTGCTAGGGAGTGAAAATACCTTCACCAGCACGTTTATTTAACGAGAAACAAAAAATTGTGTCATCCTCAAATGTTTTAATGTGAATCAAATGGCTTTCAATGAGAAAATGTGTATACCCTTCCAGATATTCCATCTACTAACGAACCACCAGCGAACACAACATTCTTTTGAACTTGAAGGGAATAGATATTCTGTTTTCCCAACAACTTCTTGGCACCAGCATAAAATGTTGTTGATGTTTGAGAGATTAAATCAACTTCCTGCCATTAGTTTAATATGCTTATCAAACTTAATCTAAAACTGGAGATCTTTTGTCTCAATCAAGAGAGTGACATCAACAGAGAAATGTAGGAAAATATTTCCCTTCTTGTTCCTATATAACTTACCCCTGAAATTTATAGAATATTACCTGGATACTATAACCTGTGCATCCACAATAAAGCTTATTGCCAATAATGGCGAGGCACTTGACATATTTTTGGAAGTTTACATGCTTGGGAACCCCTGACCAATTATAAACCTGTAAAAATTTGAAGTTTAATGAGTCTTTTGCACTAGATCAAGGTCTCATTAAATATGATGTTACTCCTATTTATTTTACTATATAAATATTTTTGGTTGTCTTAAATGAACAAGTCTCGTGTAACAAGGGAAACACTTGTTAGTTGAAAGAATGCCAGATTTCTGACCTTAACTCCTGTCGCTTGAGAAGTGAAGCATGCAAAATGAGTGTTAGCTATCAACTCAAGCACCGGCTCTTTCACATCATGAACCTGAAGACAGTGGATTTCCTCTTGATTGATAACCCAAACCTACAAGATTTTATAAGGAGAGGATGTCAAAGCATTCATTGTCAAAGGATAATGAATTCTTTAAGCATTTCTTAACTGATTCTTCTTCTACTTTATATGAAACAGATTAGACTTGAACTAGATGCTATTTTTAGATAATGGTAAAGCAACACTTGTTCTTAACTTAATCAGTATTATAATCATATAATTTATACGCACTTCGTTGCTAGAAGGAGAGCTTACCCGGATTGTTCTATCCAATGAACCACTATACAGTTTATCACATGAAGATGGCACATAAAGGCATGTAACTGCCTTTGTGTGCTCACGAGTTTCATGAATTAACCGAGGAACTCTTTTGCCAGTTTCCCAGACCTAAACAGAGAAAGATCTACATGTTAGAGAAAAGTAGCAGCCGATGAAAAAGGAACTATGGATGCTTACTAGAGAGGCCCTTACCTTAATGGTTCCATCGGAATGACTGCTAATGAGCCGACCTCTTATATGGAGCAGACAAAGAACTTCTCCATTCATCGAAACATCCATCTCAGGACATTCAGAATAGCACCATAACTCTGCCTGCAGTTCTAACTATTAGGACCTATAAAAAAAATACATTTAATGTGCTTATGCAACTATAACTTATTAGCATAGAAATCACTTACAGCATCAATACATGGCAAGTTCATCAAGGTTTTCATTATATCACCGACCACTGTAGAGTACTTTTTAAGTTTCCTCAAGCTTTTGCACAAACATTTGGCATATATTCCCAGTTCGCTAAGTTCACCTAAATCAGTAATAAATCCCCTCAAAGCAAGGGCGGCCAGGATCTTCTCCTCGAGGTTCTTTGTTGACTGCAGCATCTGTATAAATTGCTCAAGCAAGGACTTACGAGCAACATCTCTAATTCCAGTATCGGGAAAATTATAGAGCATGTGAATTAACCATGTGGCTACAATAAAGGAAGATTTTGCTATCTCCATGGAGGTGCTCTTTAGGCATTCTTCTAAAGCTATGAATATTAATCCTTTCTCATGATTGCAAAGAACAAAAGCGATTCTATTTTCCCAAGAACTCAGTGCTTTTTCTTCCTCTTCCTATAAACCACGTGTTAAGTTAAGGTTACTACTTGCACAAATTACAAAACAATAAATTATAAAACAACTACAGTCAGACCTGTAACAACCATCTTCTATAACAACATTTCACTATAACAATCATGCTTTCTGTGGAACCCATCTTTCATGTTATGTTATATTATATGTTCTTAATAATAACATTTCGCTGTAGCAGCCAAAAAGTATCAGAATAAACGACGTTGTTATAGAGAGGTTTGATTGTAATTAGCAGAAGAACTTCATACCATTGTATTTGTGCTGTCATTTTCACCAGCTCTTTGCCTCTCTTCTTTCATCGTAGCATTATAGCGCTGATTAACTCCTGCAATTTTGAGTAGCCGGGCTTCAAGAAATGACTTACCAGAGTTAGTCAGATGCCCGGAAAGAGATAATAAGGCATCAAGAGCCCTGAGCTGAGACGTGGGGAAGTCCTTTTTGTGTAGTGCTTCAATCAATGCCTCTATTGATTCTTCCCGGTATATGCTCATTTTTCGAGGCTCAACCTGAATCGAATCTCTCTTATGAATTATTATTCAACAGAGTGGCTGAAAAATATTTCAAAAATAAATGGTACAGACCAGGAGGTCAAGCTGCAGAAGAAGAGGAGCAATGGTGGATTTCTGCTCCATTGAAGCCATCTGTAGACATACAAGAAGAGTGTGCATTGTACTAAATGCTCCCTCATCCTTAATTACCTGCAGAATCTGGTTGCACAATGTTCTCCTGCAATACAAGTAAAAAGAACAAGCATCTTTCATGAGACCAAATCTGGAGGGGTCACTTCAAAGATCGACTACAATATTTAATATTTCATTTCGAAAACCAGATAAGCATGTAATCCCCCTGTTTCAATTATAGTGTCTTAGTTTGAAACTAGGCACAGAGTTTAAGAAAATAAGGAAGATGTTTGTATCTTGTGGTTAAACTAAAGATGTGTATAATGTACCAAAATGTTCTTTGAATCAAGTGATCTTAACATGTCATGTAGAATGTTGGAATTAGAGAGTTACCAAATACCGAAAGAGGCATACGTTTTTAAAGAAGACTAAAAAGGAAAGTAAGATACTTAAATTGAAAGGGAAGGAGTATTAAATAAGCAAGTCAAAGGTGATTTTATAGACTAAAATGTTGAAAGAATAGAGTCATGTTTGTTTTAAATACCTGCTTAACAAAACTAACTCATAAAGCAGTTCTATGCACGTGGCTTTCACGCTATCATTTGCTGTGTGAATTAACTCAAGAACAGGAGGTAACTCAATTCTACTAGCTATTGTAATTCTGCAACTCTTATCAGCCCGAATACAGCATAAAAGTATGCAGACAATGGACTCTCTTCCATTTTCATGTTCTAGGCCTTTTAGCAAGGCAGGAATACCATTTCCTGATATAATCTGCATAGCATTGAATGATCGGTCACTCTCACCTCCTCCACTAATAATTTGTTCGAGCAACACAAAAGCAGCTTCCTTTGGTCCTATTGTGAACTGAAAATCACTAGAATCCTCATTTCTTTTTGAGATAATCTGAGTAAGAGAGGGTACAAAATTATGAGCTGAAAGTTGAGAGAATGATGGCCTGAGTAGGTAAATAAGAACTGCTGCTTCAGCAAGACCATCTTTTAATAAAATAGCTAGGCACTCAAAATCCGAGTCCACACTTGTGAGGATCTCGCCAATGCTATCCTCTGCATATAGTAGCTCGGACAAAATATAAACTGTCGTCTTTAAAACTTCCGTCCTTGATGAAGCTGATAATACCTCTACGAATCCGTTCACTATAGTTGGTGCAGATAAATAGGAGTGAACTCCTTGAGATTGATCAAGTTTCGAGTCATTCCATATCTTTGCTATAGTCAATATGGCTTGTTCACATTCTTGTAAGTCCTCTGAAGTGCACAGACATGAGACATAAGGTTTTAACCCATTGATAATTGCTTCAGTTGCTGCTTGAGAAATTACACTTGTAGGTGACATTGATACAACTGCTGCTCGCATAAATCTTCGTGATCTTTGTTCGACAATTTCCTCTATCCGCCTATGATTTGGATGATTAAATGTGGGAGATGGAGTAGATTCAGATGACCTCTCTCTTGAAGACGGAATGCTTAAATAACTTCTCGGTGTTTCAGCGTACGAAAACTCCTGAGCTAGGTCAGGGTGTTGTTCCCTCCAAGAGGTTATCAGTCTCTTCAGGACATAGTTAGTTTTAGGCAGACTAGATGCAGATAAAGACTGCCTTGTAATGGGGCATGTTGTATTACCTCTATTCATCCATTCCTGGATGGCTTTCCCTTCATATGTTTGACCGGTTTCAAGGGTGACAGGATCATTGAATATCTGTCCAGTTATTGGACAGACGAAATCTTTGGGTGGCCTTGATGGAGCAGTCGACTTATCTGACAATGGCAGAGAAATGCAGCTGTGACTTCCTTCATCACTCTCATTCGGAGAACTGTCATTGTTTGAAGAGATTAGAAAAATTCAATCACCTCCAATATTAGACAGTGACTTGTGCAGACGTACCCTTTTTCTAAGGATTGACTAAGGCTCCGCCTTTGAGCATTTCTTCTCCCCACAGTTTCATGCTGCACCTGCATGTGTAAACAACTTTAAGTCTGGAAACCATTGGTAAAAAAAAAACTATCACATAAATGGGGATATGAAACATACTGTCCTTTCTTCATCTGAGTCTGCAGAGCTAATTTTTAACTCTTGGGATAAATTCAAAGAAGTAGAAATTGAGGAGTCCTTAACACGTCCAGACAAGAGGCGTAACACAGGTACACTTTTCTTCGAGGGGGTATCTAATCTTTTTGGTGAAGGCTCCTGTGAAGGAATTTTAGGGGACTCCACTTTAGGGGAGTCCATTGAAGGGAATGCCTTGGGAGATTGCCTTTGGTTTGTATTAATTTGCTTGACTTTGGATGATTTGCTTTCTTGATTTCTTTTATTTGATGCAATGTATACATGAGGCTCAGGGTCATAATCTTCTTCATCCTCCTCAGGAATTCCTTTCTGCGTATGACAAGAAAGAGCAGTACTTTACTTGAATAAACTCAGTTCCGCAAATTATCACCAATTCATAATGTAACAAGATGTAGCAAAGTTCAAGGGAAAAAAAACTAACTAGTGGATCCCAAGTCGTGGAGTCCTCCTGATTATCGGACGACGAAGAAGTCATATTCAATCTGCTAAAATCCAAAGGATTAGAAAGACAAGTTTGGCTTTTTTTTTTTTTTTTGACAGTTCTCATAAGTCATAACAAAATCTTAAATATGGAAAGCCATAATGGCAAGTACAAAAGAACAGTGGTGATTAAACTAACAAATATTCAGTAACTACTAGTTAATGGACCTTACTTTGAAGCTCCTTCTGCATTCTCCTTCACTCTCAAAATAGGAGAAAACCCGGCACTCTTAGGCAAGATTGGACCAAATTTGACATAATCAGGAATTGACCGGCATACCTGTTGGAAGAATAATTCAAAGTTGGAGTAGAGAACCAAATTTGTTTAGGATTTGATATTTATTAATTTCATGTCTAAATAGGATTTTTAGTCAGAATTATATAGGAATAGGTTTTCTAGTTCCTAGCTAAACTAGGTATTGCACTGTTATAAATAGAGATGTTGCTAGCTATTTTCATATAATAGATAAAGAGTGGAGAATTTATTGAGTTTATGAATAGAATATTTTCCTTCAATACCTCATGCAGTGGAGTCATCGGTGGCTCTGCGATTGGCAACAGAGGAATTGCCTTCTTTGATGTTGTGGAATCATAGTTCATGCAGTCCTTATAGTATTTTGCATAAAGCCTTGTATTCTCATCCAATGATTGTCCATAAAGCTGCTCGAGTTTCTGCATTTTCTCGGCTTGATCAGGCCTTACAGAAAATATCAAAGATTCATTGAAGTCATGATCAAAATCCATAGTGAAAGACAAGTCACTAGAATCAGGAATAACATCCATCACTATTCGATGTCTCTCCTCCGAGTACCACCCTACAATTGAGCTCATGTGTGGAAGAAACAAACATTTCCAAAGCTCCGGTGCAAAGTCTATCCGCGAGAAGAAAGGGTCAACAATAAACATCTCCAGTATATGAAGTACGGAATTGTTGACATTATTTCTCAACTTCCACAAGTAAGAAAGGTTTAAATGAGCCCAAGCAGAGAGATAAAAATTAGGCACCCCTGCAGTTTTCTGACTAGAATCCAACATAGCACACACTTGAAGCATTTTTTCTGCGTAATCTAGTCTAGCCATCTTAGTTTCAATGTTTGAAGTATTGATTGCCTCTTCAAGGGCATCAATTCCCCAGTCCAAATTGGCTAAAACTGCTTGATCAGAGTATCGAACTTCTGTGTCTTTATCGGTGCTTTCATCTTCAGCTGCTAACCTCTCAGCACATTGTTCTTTATGTGATGTTCTTTGTTCCTTGTCGATCAGCCTATCTTGAATGAAACTACCTATAGAAGTGATCAAGGACCTAACTATGTCTTCCTGATCCATTTCAAACCTATAATTTCCAGCCATTTTTTCACCAATCAAATGTATAGTCACAGTTCTAGGCTTCAATTCAATGGAACGCCATCGAGATACTTCAACTAGCAAGGGAAAAAAAGCAAAATCAAATGTGAGTATGTGACAATATCAGAAACATGAGAATTGAGAAAGCTACAAGCTAAACAAAAATGAAAACATTGAAGACTTTATCAAGTGCATGAGAACAAATACATTGCTCAAACCACATTAAGGCATAATGTCAAACAATTTAAATTCCGAAAAAGGAGTAGAATTTAGGAGTTTGTAGAGCAAAATTATCTAAATTCGATACTAGAAATATTTCAAATATAGTTTAGAGTTTAAAAATTATATGAAGGTTAGGACCAATGTCTTTTAATGCTGTGAAAAATCAATTTACATAATTAGTACTTAATGGAATGGATATAATTGTATAGGCTTGGTTAAAGGTTGTTCTTCAAATTAACATATCATCTGTCTTATACAAGTCACAACTAATATAAGATCACTGTATCTCTAACATAGAAAATCGAAAGAGAAACAAAACCAACTGTTAAAATGCTGGTATTCTATAGTAAAACGAAGAAGAAAGGAAAAAATAATTTTTTTTATCCTTTTCTAAGTGTGAAATTTTAAAAAATGGAGAAAGGAGTTCGTGTCTACTCTCATTATACTCTTCAACTATTTTGTCAAAATAAATAAAAATAGACATTCCAAATGTCACAGTTTAATATTTGATGACAATAGTTTCATTCCTGCGTCTGCTTATTTTCCCAGTGCATATTAACACTGAGAAAATAGAACTAATTATAAAAAATTATGTGTACTTCATGTAACCAAGTTGAGGATATATTGGTAGAAGAAGATCAAAGGAAATAATAGATTATAGATTCATCAAAATTTATTTTAGCATATTTGGCAAAGATGTTAGTATGTTTTTTATTGTTTACTGTGATCAAAATTACAAACCCAAACTTGTAACTAGTAGGAAAATAAAAGTCATATTAGAGTTTAAATTATATACACCGTCAGTATATATATATATAACACTATCAGGTCACTCAAAGAATATCTACTTGTAAGCCTCCTTAAAATGTGAAATTTATGATATTGAAAATAACATAAGTTACCTCCTACAACATATAAAAGGTGACTTGAGATGATGTAAAAATTACTTACATCGACATAAGGTCATAAGTGGAAGTTGATTAAACAGGAAACAATTTCAAGAATATCAGTCCATGTATGTATTGTGTGTGTGAGAGAGAGATACCTGGATTTGATCAGATTAATCAGAAGAAATATTCATGCAACAAGCTAAAGCAAGAGCTTCATCAGAAAATTTATATATATTTTCTTCATCATATCTATCAGTCTTCTGTTTCTAGAGATTAGAGAAACAAAACCAACATTAATAGCAGCCGGCCGGCTTTCTTTTTCTTTGCTGACATAACTATGTAAGTATCAATCAATTCCAATATTGACATAGTCAACATGTTATATTTATGTATTTAAATTATAATAATTAATATAGTCCATTAGTTTAAGCGATTGATCGCTTAGGCTGATAGAGAAGACAAAAAGGTATCTAATGATTTTGTTTTCTTTTGTAATAGTATTGTACCTTAAAAATAATTCGTAGTATAGATCTAAGTATTTTTTTAATAAATTACCCAGATAAGCTCTGGGTTGTGCTGTGTTAGCGAAACTGACCTCAATACAACACACCGTCACAACAAGTGATACAAGAAGGCGGTACAAAAAATTATAGTGCCTTCTGGTAAGACAAAAAGGAAGTCATACTAACTAATAAAGAAGTTGGATTTATCATATTTGCACCTAAGACTAAGCATTTGCCGCTTATCTAACTGAAAGGGGCCTCTAGCCTGTCTAGGAAGTTGAAGAAATGACTAAGCGAGCAGGTTCTGAGAAGAAGAAGAGGCCAGTTTGGCTAAGCAATCTCCGACTTGATTCCCTTATCTAAAGCAATGTCTTACATGAATCCCAACTTTGTTCTTGATACTGTTGACGGTGTCAATAACTTGTTTCAGCTTCATGTTTGTGACAAGGCTATTGTCACCATATTAGCTATGACCATGGAGTCTAGTTCTAAGATAAATTAGTGTATTCATATTGATAGAATATTATCATATCTTGTATATTATCATTGATAGAATATTACAATACTTTGTATATCTTTTATATTAGGTAAATTTATATTTCAATTGTAATTAAAAAGATTTAGTTACCTAGTTTGTAGTCATGTAAATAATTATGTAACACTATATATATTGTACACAATAATCAATGAAAGGCATGAAATATATTCCTTTATGCTATCAGAAGCCAAACCCTAATTTCTTTCCGACCGCCGCCCCCCTCCCCCCTCTCGGCATCCACCCTCTTTTGCTGACGTACTCCCTCTCACGTTCTTCTTCCAATTCTTGAAAAAATCTCCTCCCCTCTTCTTTTCCAATTTTCAATGGCTGAACAACCTAAATTGCATCATGCTCTTGCAGTCAACAACATCAAGAACTTCATTCTCATAACTCTTGAGATGGAAAAGTTCAGTATTCCTCTTGGGCGGAATTGTTTAAGATCCATTGTCGTGTATACAAATTCATCGATCATATCCTCCAAAATCAAATCCCACTGCCGAACCCCTAGAGAAACATGATGACGAACTTTGATCACGTATAGATGTTGTTGTTCTACAATGTATCTATGACACAATCTCGAACGACCTATTGCATACAATCATTGAAACTGACGCTACTGCACAACAAACTTGGGAGCGATTGGAAAGTATCTTTCACGATAACAAGACACAACGTGCCTTGTATTTGGAAAATCAATTTAAGGACATTTAGCAGGACGACTTTCCTAATGCGTCAGCCTATTTTCAAGAACTTAAGATGATTGCCGATAGAGATGGCAGTGGATCCTGGACCCGATCCGGATTCGGTAGATCCAGATCCGTTTTATAGGATATGGATCTTCAAAATTTGGACCCGACGGATCCGGATCGGACCCGGATCCATTTCTAACGGGTCGGATCTAGATCTGGATCTTGTATTTGAGATCCGGATCCGGTCCAGATCCGATCTGTGGATCCATTTTTATTAAATACATTATACATCCATAACCTAGTGTTCTTTACGAGTTCCTTTAGTTTTCTTGGCCAGGCCCAAGTCCATAAAGGACCGAAGCCCAGCCCATCTGCGTGTCTTTAAGCCAACGAAAGAGGGAAAAGAGCTCATTTCGTTTAATATCCTGTAAGACTCAAAACCTAGCCGTCGTGGTGGCTTGATATGCGTAGCCATCTGCGTGACTTTCTGCCATATATTAAACGGTGAGTTCGATTTTTATTTTTTTATTTACAAGTCGTCTGTTTTGGCTTGATCAGAAAACTGATAGTGTTCTTTTCGAGTCTTCAAGTTCATGTGTTGAAAACAACAGTGATATAGTGCATGCAAGCAACGATCTAGTTATTCTTGAAACTCCATCAATCGAAGTTGAAATTTTACTTTAAGTATTCTCTTGCTAATTTGGTAAAATGGAAAATTTTCATTTTTTGCGTCACTGTTGTCTTATTTGAATTGGTGCTAGAAGAGTTATTGATTTGAATTGGTACTAGAAGAGTTACTGGAAAATTTTCATTTCTTTTTGTCAAAATTGTTGTCTTATTTATCTACTGGAAAATTTTCATTTTGCGTTATTGTGGCCAATGTCCAGTTAATTTAAATTCACTGTTTAATTGGACTAAAATGTGCATGATACTTCTCTGTTATGTGGTTAAGTAATGTATTCAAATATTTTCTTGTAAGTAATGATACTTCAAATATTTATTGAGATGAATTTTTTTAGTTATCTCTTTTTAATATGATTGTTTCTTTGTTATTTTAAGATGTTGATGATGTTGAAACTAGTGACTTCGAAGACTATTTATGAAGTTTGGTAGAAGGTTATAGAAGATGTTGCTTGCATTTTAAAGAACATTGTTGTAGAATTTAATTTCAAGACCTTTGTAATTGCATCGTTTGTGTAGGTTGATTGAATGAACATTCTAATGGTGTCATTCTTGTGATTGTTGTAGAATGGTGTTATTGTTGTAGAATGGTGTCATTCTTATGATGCTAAAACTTCAACCAACGGCAGTGTGACCCTTCCAGCCATATTGAGAAAAAGAACTTTCAAGTTTGCTAGCTTATTTCTCATTATGTCAATGATGAATCAGTTATCACTATTATGGTTCACTTCGCTTTTTATATATACAAGTGTGGTGATCTAGAATTTTTTTTCATGTGTGGATCCAGATCCGATCCGTGGACCCGGTGTATTCGATGGATCTGAATTTGGATATGATTTTTATGGACCCGATGGATCTGGATCTGGATATGGATCAAGGTATGAAAAACGGATATGGATCTGGATCTAGTAGGATCCGGTCCAGATCCTATCTGTTGCCATCCCTAATTGTCGATCAACTCTCCATCGTCGGTGCACCAGTCACCAATCGTTGATTGGTGATGCAACTCATTGCTGGTTTGAACGAATCTTATGACGATGTCGCTACTATCCTTCAACAAAGCACGACACGGGCCTCATATAATGACGGTGTCGCTACTATCCTTCAACAAAGCACGACATTGCCTCCATTCTATGAGGCCCGTTACTCATCCTTAAAGAAACACGGAAAATCAAGTGGGCTACATCCAACGCAATCACCGCCGACGCTGCCCTCGTGACCACCGACGACACAATTGTCGACCCGAGGGGCTCAGCCTCTGTCCCGCAATACCGATAAGCCAACGATCCAAAACGTGGCTCACAATCCCGGACCAATAACAAAGGGCGAAATTCCAACCAAAGTTGCGGTGGACGAACCGAAAGCAGTAGTAGCGGCGAAAGAGGGTAGCCCCCGCCAGCCGACATCCAGCCGCAGCAGCAGTGGCAGCAGCCTCCGTCGTGAGCTGCCTACTCATCATGGGCCCCACCGGCTTAGGCTGCTCCACCATATCCCTTCCCAGCGTCATCTTGGGCCCTACCTTTGGCCCGACAGTCCCAGCCAGGCATCATCGGCTTACGTCCGCAATAGGCATACAGTGCACAGGTCTCTCTTCCTTCAACCGATGCACCGACGGACATTGAGGCAGCTATTAACACGATGTCTCTCAATGCACCAGACGATGGTTGGTACATGGATATTGGCGACACATCTCATATGACGGCATCCCAAGGTACTCTCTTATCCTATTTCAATAAGAGCAATTTAAATCAAAATATTGTTATTGGTAGTGGACAAGGCATTTCCATTCGAGGTTATGGACAATCATCCCTCTCCCCACCACTTCTACCGTTAGTCTTAAATAATGTCCTCCATGCCCCGAAACTTATCAAAAATATAATCTATGTGCATCGTTTCACAACCGACAATAATATTTCTCTTGAATTTGATCCTTTTGGTTTTTCTGTGCAATACCTTATGACAGGGACGCGCATAATGAGATGTGACATCACTGGGGACCTTTATCCTATCACCACCACCGTCGGCCATCTAGCCTCTTCTCCATCAACCTTTGTAGCTCTTTCATCTTCTTTATGACATAATAGATTAGGACATCCGGGAGATTCTATTTTACGCTTCCTTAGCAAAAATAAATCTATTCAGTGCAAACTTGTCCCTATTACTACTATCTCTGAATCCTGCGTTTTTAGGAAATATGTCAAATTGTCATTTTATCCTTCATCCACCTATACTTTAATGCCATTTAATATATTACATAGTGATTTATGGACTTCTCCCATTTTCAGCACGCCCGAGCATATATATTATGTATTATTTTTAGATGAGTATTCCAACTTTGTGTGGACTTTTACCATTGGTAATAAGTCCCAAGTCTATTCTATTTTTTCATCCTTTAGTGCTTTCATAAAGACACAATTGAAAAGAATATCAAATATATTCAATGTGAGAATGGAAGGGAATTCGATAATCAACAATTCAAATTGTTCTACGCCAAATACGACCTTGTTTTTTTATTTTTCATGTCCACATACCTCTCCACAAAATGGAAAAGCCGAACAGAAAATTAGAACCATAAACAACTTAATCCGTGCCCTCCTTGCTCAAGCCTCTATCCCTCCTTATTTTTGGCATTACGCGCTCTCAGTGGCAACTTATCTCTTGAACATTCTCCCAAATAAGTCTCTCAAAAACATGTCACTCACTCAAGTTCTCTATATTCGAGATCCTTCCTATAAGTATTTACAAACTTTCGGATGTCTATGCTACCCCCTTTATCCTTCCACTCAAATCAATAAGCTGCAACCTCGGTCATCCCTGTGTGTCTTTCTTGGTTACCCCCCCTTCCCCCCAATCATAGAGGTTACAATTGTTACGACTAGGCATGTCATATTTGATTAGTCACAATTTCACTTTGCCAAACTCAATTCTCCACCTCTGAATTTCTATGACTTCCTAAATGATGGTCTAAATCCCCATCTAATCCATCACTTGCAAAATCAGTCGTCAGCATCATCGGCAACCGGCCTTATCGCTGTCGTCCATAGGTGAGCGGTCCACCCAGCCCCACAATGGGAGCCTCAGACGCCCGTCACAACCTTCCGTCACGGCTACCTCTCAGCCAGCTAAGCCTCGAAATAACCCATCATGGCCTTCCGTCTCAGCTACCTCTCGATCAGCTACCTCTCTCCCCGATACCACTGCCCTATCTCGGCAATAGCCCCACTCCCGGTCCTACTCCCAGTCCCGCTGCCACGTCTCAGCCACCACCTCCCAATCCCATCCAACCTCCAGCGGCACCCCAATGGATAATGAAAACACGTGCTATGCACGACATTTCCAAACCCAAATGACTATTTAATTTGTCCAATTTAGTTGCCCCTTCCCCTATTCCTCGTAATCTGAAAGATGCCTTGTCCGATCCTAATTGGAAATAAGACGTGGTATCTAGTACATCATCCTCATGATGCTAATATTATTCGTTTTATATGGATTTTTTGACATAAAAAGAAATCTCATTGTTCTTTTGAGAGACACAAGGCCCGTCTTGTAGGTTATAGCAGGTCTCAACAAGTGAGAGTGTGTTGTGATGAAGTTTTTAGCCCGGTAGTGAAACTGGGGACTATTCGGGATGTTCTCGGTATTGCTTTGTTCAAATCTTGGCCCATTCATCAGCTTGATGTCAAAAATGCTTTCTTGAATGTGGACCTTCATGAAATCGTATATATGCATCAGCCTATGGGATTCAGGGAACCAGTTCATCCAGATTATGTGTGTCTTTTGAAAAAATCACTCTATGGACTGAAACAGGCTCCTCGTGCATGGTACCAACGGTTTGCTGATTTTGTATCCTCTATCGGTTTTTCACATAGCAAATATGATCATTCACTGTTCATCTATAACAAGGGTAATGACATGACATACATCCTACTATATGTTAATGATATTATCCTCACTAGATCTTCTGATGCACTTCGCTTATCCGTCAGGTCACTCCTTGCCTCTGAGTTTGCTATGAAGGATTTGGGCCCCCTAAGCTATTTTTTGGGCATTACTATTACGAGACATGCAGGTGGCTTATTTATTTGTCAAATGAAGTACGCCGAAGATATTCTTGACCGAGCAAGCATGACGTCTTGCTACCTGACCCACACATCGGTGGACACTAATTCCAAACTCAGTGCCTCTTCGGGTTCTCCGTATGCCGACCCGACTCACTATTGCAGTTTAGCAGGAGTGTTGCGGTATCTTACTTTCACAAGACCAGATATATCATATGTCGTACAACAAATATGCTTACATATGCACATCCCGACGGATGAACATATGAATGCCCTCAAACGTATTTTGCGATATGTACAAGGTACTCTTCATTTCGGCTTACACCTATATAAGTCCTCATTCTCTGGTCTCACATCTTATTCTGATGCTGAATGGGGTAGATGTCCTGACACTCGTCGATCCACATCAGGTTACTGTGTGTTTCTCGGAGATAACTTACTTTCTTGGTCTTCTAAAATATAACCTACTATGTCTCGATCCAGTGCAGAAGATGAGTACAGAGGTATAGGGAATGCCGTTTCTGAGTCTTGTTGGATACACAACCTTCTACTTGAGATTCACTGCTCAATCCATAAGGCTACAATGGTTTACTGTGATAATGTAAGTGCGATATATATTTCAGGCAATCTCATTCAAAATCAGCGCACTAAACACATTGAAATGGATATTCACTTTGTACGTGAGAAAGTTGCTCGTGGACAAGTTCGTGTTCTTCATGTTCCTTCCTGATATCAGATTGCTGACATATTCACTAAAGGACTTCCGCGCATACTCTTTGATGATTTCCGAGCCAGTCTCAGTGTACGAGAACATCCCGCTTCAACTGCGGGGGTGTGATAGAATATTACCATATCTTGTATATTACCATTGATAGAATATTACCATATTTTGTATATCTTTTATATTATGTAAATTTATATTTCAATTGTAATTAGGAAGATTTAGTTACCTAGTTTGTAGTCATGTAAATAATTATGTAACACTATATATATTATACACAATAATCAATGAAAGGCAGAGAACATATTCCTTTACATATAATTATAAATGCTTATTGTATAAATTATGAGTGATTCTTTTTTCTATGACATGATTGTATAAATAGTTTTGCATTATCAATACATAAAATTTGAACTCTACTTAATTCGATCTTCCGCCGTTGAATAATTATGAAATGTCAAAATTAAGTAAAAATGTTGTAATTGTGAAACATGAATAAATAACAGAGAATAATAACATCATCAAGGGGTGTAGTAAGATGGATTGGGATCCCTCCACCCTTAACAAGAAATCTCTGGAGAAATCATGGGAATTAGAGCTCCCGGTCATGAGCTCGATTTGAATAATTGAATCAATAGTACCGAATATCAAATGATTATTATAACATGTTCACTCCACGTGATAATGATTTTTCCAAAATACCTGGTTGCAGAAAAATAAAAGCAAACATGCAAAATTAAAAATAGAGGTTTGTCTCATTCCTGTCCTTTTTGTCTGAATGTATGATCAAAACCTAAAACCTAAAGATTACTTTTTATGATTAACTTTGGCTTTCTTAGAAGTCTTTGGCATTGCTTCAGTAACTTCAACTTGTTTATCATCTGCCACAACAATGTTTTTCCTAACATTCTTTTTTCTAAACTTTCGGGGTGAATTCCAAAGTTAACTCATCATCAACAATATCCCAATTGATGTTCTTTAATTTCGCAATCAGTCCTTCAGATAATACAATTCTTGAAACACTGCCTTCCTTGATCACCTTCATTTGCTCTCCTCCTGACAAAGATATTTTTTTATTACTAATTACAAGAAATTAAAATGAATAGAATGCGGGAAAGAAAATAACAACAAATATTCCTCTCTCTTTTCTCAAGGAATAATCCTCGCTCCAGATTTGTCTTCGTAATACATACGATTTGAGATATTATGTTTACCTCTCTTCTTTTGATTTTTCTGTAATGAAAGGTGATTTTAATTGTGAAATTATGTAATGTTCCAAAATTGCCCCTTGGTACATTAACTGTTAAATACTAGTAGTATGCTCTATATTATGCTACGAAATGGAACTGTTTTCAGTTTTCAAGTTATAAGAAATGAGGACAATAATCCTCCTTTTTTCTCAGACTTGAACTTTAACCGTTAAAAGTTCATTAAAAATAGAAACCAAACTCATCAAACTTTAAAGGGGCTTAAACTTAATTTGTATTTTTTTCAACTGTATCTAGTAAATAACTTTGGATAGCTTTAATGCTCTATATATATAAGTATATAACTATGTAATGTGCTTAAATAGCTGGCTGGAGAAATCAATCAAACAAAACTAGTACTACTATATAATTGTAAATTGCCGCCCTGAGCTATTCTTATGTGAGTTGTTTATGACTTTCCTGAGCGATGATTTTAACAGCCATATTAGCCAATGTAGAGCAACTAAAAATAAGTTAATGGTCCATACATCATGGAATTTTTATTGCAATTAGTATTAAAAGTTTGATTTTATCATTTTTTTTTCTCAAATACGAATATTTTTACTTTCTAGATTATAACTTACAAGTGCAAAACGAAATGCACGTGTTCTTAATTTCTAACATTTTACATACTAAAAGAATTATGGTTTGATACAATTGCAATATTATATTTTGATGTTAAAACCCAAATATAAGAAAGATTATTTTGTTTAGAAGTTTCTTATAAAGTGAAGACATTGTTTATGCTTATACAAACAAAGAATATTTGAGAAGAGGTTTTCGTTATAAAACTTTAACATCTACTAAAATATTAAAGCATGAAGGGTAGTTTTGGAATATTATTAAAATGTTCATTAAAATGAACTTCCCTTTTAGAAAATCAAGATGAGAGAGGTAAGCTTAATGTCTCCAATCACGAGAGATGCCTGTATTATGAAGTCAAATCTGAGGGGAGATCTCTGAAATTAATCATAATTCTTTTAAGAAAATTAACCTTGAGGATAGAGTCAAAGACTATTCCATAGTTTGGTTCACGCTTCATATTCTAAGAAATATTCATTACTATAGTATGTATAATGAATATTTTTTATTTATTTTCTTATTGTAGGTTTTTAAACATTAACAATTGTCATTACTATGTAAATTTATAATGTTGGTACACATGTTAGCATGTCTGTATACGCGTACGTATATAGAAATTTTAGCTATTTTTAATACTTTTCTATAATTTTTATGTAATTTTACTTTTTTGTGATTTTTATGCTTATTTTACTGGTAAAACGGCTGGTCTCACGCCACACATTTTAGAACTTTATTCTTAGCATAATTTGTAGGATTGCACAGTGTTCATAATATGAAGCGGGTCGAATACAAAAATAATTTTAGACGGGTCTACTTTTGTTGGAAATTTGCCTTTGGCGGGAGTTGCGTCCGACCATCTTTAACAGCTTAAACACTAGTGTTCCGCATGTTGGAGAATCCGGTTCTTCACACGTGCATAATCTACTAAGTAAGTAGATGACCGTAGGGCCAAAGATCGTCAAATTTCGTTGAGAAATGAAAGAGATATTGGTCAACGAAGTGAGGTATTTGAAGCATGAAAAAGTGTGGTATTGAGACCAATTCTCCCTCATCGGTGGGGGGAAGAAAGAATTGTTTTGTTTATAAGTCTCAAAGTTCACTTGGAGTTTGGGACCCCAAGGGTATCCCATGTGTTTAAAGAAGGGAGGACCTAGATGTGCTTCGGTTCGAGGAAAGCCCGCACGCGCGCCGCAGCCGCCCGCCCGTCCCGTCCGGGCCACGGGCTGAAGTTTCAAGAAAGTCAAATTGGGCAGAGAACTTTCTGGTTTCTGGAACGTCAACCAGCACTCAATTCAGTCATTTATTTTGGCTGAATTACTCTTCCTAAATGCGTAACATCAATTATGTGGGCAGTTGGTAAGCCTCTCCTTCAACTATATAAAAGACCCTTTGCACAATTGTTGAGACACACATAAACTTGAAAACGAAATCAGTTCTTCCTACTACCTTCCAGCATCATTTCATTACTCAAAATTCTTCACGGTAGCACTTGAGTTTCCTTTGCTCATTTGTTCATTTGTTGTT